>CM048744.1:147660233-148917433 GCA_026315105.1 Locusta migratoria
TACACAGCTTAATTATCTTCCTTTCCTTGTAGCTCTATAGAAGTCAATTGCTTTCGCCCGTTGCCGCCTGCGCTTCACGGTTGAGAGGTGTCAAAAGCACTCAGCTTTCAGAAATGACCTTTAGCTGACTGGGGTACAGGAGTGTCGTAGTAGTAAATAACACGTATTAAACCGTGTTGTGTGTTGTAAAAGGTTTTTACCTGTTGCAAATATCTCGATTTATTGAACTATTTGTCGTACAATAGCAGAATTTTGCAGTTACATTCTCATTTGTATTAGTGGTGTCTCTCTGTAAAATTATCCAAATACAGTTAGTAGTAAAGAAGTAACACATTAAAACGTGCTGAATATGGGGCGGTTTTCTATTAACTTTACTGTTTGTCCTAATATCTCATGAATTGTCTCGTACTGTCTTGGGGAATTCAGCTATATTTTTATATATTGTCTGTAAAATATCCTGGGAGTACAATTTTTAGTGTAGAAATTATAAATTGTAACGTCATACCAGCGAGAATTATTCTGTGCTCGCTGCGTCATTCCGAATACCGTAGGTTTGCTCCATGAAACGTGGAAAAATAGTAACCGAGTAACTTTTTTACTTTAATCATTCTGATGTCAGCGAGAAAGTGTTGTAAAGGTTTGAAATTACGCTTGAAGTCTGTTGAAAGTGCCAAAGTATTCATTGTCATAAAGTGTATGAATAGTCTCGTGGCATTTAGTTTTTTTTCTTCCCAAACTCCTGTTATCACGTTATATCTTCTGCGCCTCGGTTGCACATCGGTAGTGCCAGACTACAAATCCAAAGGTCGCGGGTTCTATCCTCACCAGGTCCTAGAATTTTTGTCACTTTCCATTTCTTTCACCTCTGGCAGTGTTGCTCATATGAAAAATACCGAGTAGCACCGTGGTTTGGGACCCACGTTAAACTGTAGGTCCCCCTATAATTGGCTGGGTAAGTCAGTTCGAAGGTCGTAGAAGGCAATGGCATACCACCTCCAAACAGGACCATGCCTAGTAAAGCATTGTGGTGTTCAAACCAATCTTCGGATCGTTGACTGCTTTACCCCTGTCTTCTGAACCATATGTCGTATGTGATTCTTAGCCCTACAGCAATTGTTACCTCACAGCAAGGAATATGTGCACCAAATTTGGTTGAAATCGAGGCTTGTGGTTAAGTAGAAAATGTGCAACACTAACGCGTTGATGCAGCAATTTGTCGCGCCTATTATTGTTTGACGTCAAATCTCCTGAACTGTGAGTTTTGTGATCCTTACACTGAACGGCAATCGTCTTGGTTTCAAGAGTGCAAAGTTTCAGAAAGATTGGAACAAAACTGAAGATTTGTATGCCATGCACGCACATGCATAACTAAAGATTTAGAAATGCGTCTCGTGTGACAAAAAATGCTTGTTTTGTTTGCATGTCAACCAACTAACATTACAACAATCTTGCGTAACTGACATAACTAAGAATTGCGTTAGGTAGTTTGAGCCCGTGTACCTAGCCATCGATCACGAAGCGAACCAGATAGAGCGGGCAGCTGGGCGACAGCAGCTGTTGCACGTCGGCCGCCCACGCCTGCCAGCGAGTGACGTGGGCGTTGCGACCTGTGGGGGGCGACCGCGGGTCAACACCGCGGCTGTTACCCTTTTATAACTCTTCGGAGACGCCTTCCTAGACAACAGCCTACGCCGTAGTAAGCAGGCGCACAAATGAACTGGTACTCCAGCAGGGAGACGCCGACGGATATCGTATTGTCTGGTTCACTGTTCCCTAGACACCTGCCGCGAAGCCCATCGCACTCTTACCAGCATTCATGAATACTTTTGATGGGTCATTGGATGACGTATACCATTTTGCCATTTAGACAGGTGAAAGCTATTTTTGTAGCTTCCTGCCGCGTCGCAGATGGATGCAGTGGAATGTGAATTGCCTTACGAAGAGATATTCTGCTTTCTACATTTACATCCATACAGCCCCATGAACCACAGACATTGCCGAGGTGGGGTGGCTTGCGTGCCTCAACGATACAAATAGCCGTACCGTAGGTACAACCAGAACGGAGGGAACAGGGGCAACAGTCTGGATGATTGACTAAGCTGGCCTTGTAACAACAGCTAATGTGGCTTTGCCACACAGCTACTGCGAACGACTGAAAGCAAGGGGAAACTACAGCCGTAGCGTTTTTAAAAAGAGAAATTTGTTAACATCGAACACTAAGCATGAGGAAGTTCTTTCTGAAGGCATTTGTGTGGAGTGTTGCTTTGTATGGGAGTAAAACATGGACGATAAACAGTGCGGACAGGAAGAGGAAAGAGGCTTTTGATATGTGATGCTAGAGAAGAATGCTGAAGATTAGGTGGGTGGATCGCGTAACTAATGAGGTACTGAACGGAATCGGAGAGAAAAGGAATTTCTGGCATACCTTGACTAAAAGAAGGGATAGATTGGTAGGACACATTCTTAGACATCAAGGAATTGTGAAATTAGCGTTGGAGGGAAGTGTGTGAGGTAAAAATCGCAGAGGGAGACAGAGATGAATACAGTAAGCAAATTCAAATGGATGTAGGTTGCCGTTCTTACGAGATGAAGAGCTTGCTCAGGATAGATTAGGTTGGAGAGCTGCACCAAACTAGTCTCCGGACTAAAAGCAACAGCAACAACACCACCACCCCAATACACCTCGCGGTGTGTGGCGGGAGGTTCTCTGTGTACCATTGACACTTGCTCCTTTTCCCATTCCAATTTTCTAAGGTTCGCAAAAAAAAAAAAAAAAAAAAAAAAAAAAAAATGGCCAGGTATGCCTTAGCGTGAGCTCTAATCTTTATTTTATCCTCGTGGTCTGTCCTCTAGAAATTTGGAGGAGGAAGCACTATGTTGACGCTCCAGGAAACGAATTATCTTCGAAGTTTGACGGAAGCAGGTACCGCGATACAGAACGTCTGTCTTGCAACGTCTGCCACTTGAGTTAGCCGATCATCATTATGCTTTTGCCCTTATTAAATGAACCTGTACCGAACCGCGCTGATCCCTGTTCGATCTCCTCTATATATTCTAAGCTGCTTCCTTTGTTGGACTCCACTTACTGAGGATCATTCCAATGAATCTGTCACATCTGCCTCATCTACGTTTAATTTTATCTGCTCGTTCCATTTCAGATTGCCTTCTGATGTTTCATGGAATTACTTCCAGCGATTGTGTATATAATTATATATGTATTTTTCAGCACGCTAGATTTATATTGAGGGTCAATAACCCCACAATGCTCGAAGCAGGTCCTCCTGCATATCGTTAAAATTTTCCAGCATTAAGACTTTTTAGATATACTAAGTCATTATCCGCGAAAAACATTTAACTTCCCGATGTCATCCACGTTATACTTTTTGCAATAAATAATGTCCTACAATACGGCACTCCATTCGGGCACACTAGAAATCACTATCATGCCGGAAGACTTAGCTCCGTTAACAATAACATCTTGTAATTGTCCTGCGTCTGTGAGCTAGAAACGCTTCAATCCAACTGTACAGTCTATTTCGTGTGCTTATTTTGTTCATTAGGCGACAATGCGGAACCGCAGCGAACGCCTTGAAGTTAAGCAGCACAGCGTCTACCTGGCAGGCTCTATTTACAGCTTTCTGGGTATTTTAAACGAATAGGGGTTCTTATGACTCTTTTCTTTTGGGACCCATGTTGATTCCTTTAGAGATTCCCCTATCCAGAAATTTTATAATACTAAAAATGAAACATGCTGCAAAATTCCACAACACACTAAGGACAAAGATGTAGGCCCGTAGTAATGCACTTAAATTAGAGGACCCTTTCTGAAAACTGGAATGACCTGCGTTTTTCCTAGTTACGGCTATATTCAGAGATGTTGTAAAGGGTCGAAATGTTCGGGTATGTTTTGCAATGAGCTGGTCTAAGTTATTTCCACGAGTCGGTTCTCTGTTTAATTGATCGAGGTAAAGGACAATTTCTCTGGATTGTCCTTTACCTACCGACGTCTTTCAATATTTGAGTCTCCCAGTTAAAATACTCACATAATAGTATGACATCTCTAGGAAATTTTACGTGTAATATATTCAAAATTTTCTCAGATGTTTCGCCACTTTTGGTGCTTAGCTACTTTTAACCCTGACCACCACCCAGAACTATTTGACGTTCCGCATCTCTACCGATCTCTCGATATTATCGTAATTTTTATCGCTGAAAACACACCACCACCAGTCTTCAGCCTCTACGTATTTAATAATTGAAATCTTGTTTCAACCAACTTTCCGTCCCTTGAACTACGTTGGCATTGACTCTTTATAAGTGAAAAGTTACGGGATCTTCCGTAGACGCTCTTGGAGTTAACTGTTATCTCTCTAATGAAAGACGACATAAGACCCACTGATGGAATAAGTAACAGTACTCTCGTATATCCACATGTAATCCCTACATTTGATGCAGTAAATCCGCCGCGTATCATTAGCCATGTTTAATTAGTATTTTCTCTCGTTGCTAATGGTGCGACTCGTACAGATGTGTTGCAATCTACGTAACATAATTCTCACTTCTGCAAGGTTGCATGTTGACCAACATAACAAATTTAAGCACTTTGTCATATGAGCTACAGATTTCTCAACTAAAAATAAATGAGAAATTACCAAAAGAAACGATTTCAAATTTTTCGTCCGTGTCCGTGGTCTCTAGTAGACAGCGTGATGGGTTGCCACGAAGGGGGGCCGGGCTAGATTCCCGGTCGGGTCGGTGATTTTCTCCGCCCCGAGACTGGGTGTTCTCTCTTCCTCACCATAATTTCATCACTGACTCGCAGTCGCCGAAGTAGCGACAGCAGAAAAACAAAACATTTGCACCAGGCAGGCTGAACACGACCCCAGTTGAGGTCTAACGACCATAAATGCCACACCACCATCATATTTCTTTCAAATTCATATATTTCTGAGATTTTATATTATTAAGGAATACTCCAAAGATTTTGGCTGTGGCATTATGCTCCTCCCTTCTTATACGTTAGTCAAAATTACAGTCAAGGTTATTTTTCTCTTGTTGCAAAACGGGCGTTATTATTGCTTCTGAAGAGCACTAGATTTTTGTTAATTTTCGAGAAAATATGCGCTGCGTTGTTTTAATTAAAATATGCCATTGTTTAAGCACAACCTAAAAATCTTCATGAATTTTGACCTGCGCGCTCCCGTTAAGTAATTTTGCCACTATTCATTTGGCCCACAGTATAATCTCAGATGATCAGCTAGAACTTTCTGACCAACTACATATCCTATCCAGGGGCACACTTTTACTAAGTTTTGCATGTATTTCTTGTGGAATGAGTTATTTATTAAAAATCATTTTAGGTGAGGGTATTATTTCATTATCCGTGTTTGGCTACTGAAAGCAGCTATTTGAAATTAAAGATTTTTAGTGATACAGAATTTACAGATGCCGTGCATATAAGTTAAAGAACGTTATGACGAAAACAAACGTTGTTAAACCCAACTTCCGCAAAAAATGATATAGTAGCTTTTGTGGGCTTTATTAGCTTCCTGGAAGTACTCTACAGAGAATATAGAAGTGGCTCACTCCTTGTCTGAGCTCTGTTTACTTCGCACTGTGAATTCGGGCAGTACTAGGAAGAGGCATTGCAGCAGTAGACGACTCATTATCTTGTCACTAGGCAGCTTTATTGTGAAACTGGTTATCAGATCATCTGGTACTGACGTTATCGCTGTAAGGCACCGGTGCAACTATTTTTTCTTTAATAGCACGAGACCTACAGATCATGCATCATTAGTGCAGTAGCTGCCAACTTTTATAATCACGGACTACAAAATTCAAGGAAAATAAACGGTTAATCTTAATAATAACCTGTAGTCAAAACTTTTAAGATATTCGTTAATCTCAAAAGTAATGTTTTAATAGTACTATATTGTAATAGAAACTTCTAGTAAAGAGCTTTTGTCTTTTTTAATTTAGGTAATCCTAGGGCAAATACTATTGCTCAAAGCTCACTTTCATTTAACTTTTGGATTTGTTTGCAAGCAGGAAACCGTTGTTCACTTGAATTACGCGTGGAGGAAATCGTAAGAGCAGGTTGTGGTTTCTGGACTACTGTTGTACGATTTTGAATTTCTGCAAGAGAACTGGTCAAGAGGATGAATTAAAAATGCATTCTCGTAATTTCCATCATTTCAATAATAGTTCACAACACAGAGAGAAATGAACATAGTTCAAATGACACCAATGTTATCCACTTCTGTCACCATCAGTGGAGTTGTCGAGATCGTGTACACACAGTACGACTGACTGTCTACGTAACAAAGAACAAATAATTTAAAATGAATAATTGGAAGTTTTCTTTCGCGGACCGTATTTTAGCTTTTGCTGACCACATGTTGACAACCACTGCATTAGTGTGAGGAGGGCTGCACTTTGTATACAGTAGTTAAATAATACACTGCCTACATATTTACATCAAATCATTAGCGATCCGTTCTACAAAGACACCAGAAGACAATATTCGAAGTCAGAGCGAACGTGGATTGCAATGCATCAAAATCGTTAGAAAGAAAAGCACCAACATTAATAGAGGTTTCACCATAAGCCTCTAGCAGCATTTCAGATGATACGTTAAGACCTTCCGAATTTTCTTCACAGTTCATAGGATATATGTAGTCACCATCAGATAAACTATTGATAATTACAGGAATTGTTACAGCGATCCGTGAAAAGATTTCTGCAAAAGCCTGAACGAAGAGTTTACTGTTGGATATGTCCAGAGAAGACATTCCTATAGAAATCGTGTATCTTGAAATCTAATAAAGACCACAAAGTGAGTTCAGTATCTGGACATAAAAATAGCGAAGTTTCAAATCGTAGAAGTGAAAGCACATTGACGTTTGAAAACTGTGCTTAAAACTACGGTGTTCAACTTCCATGTATTTGCATAACAGAAAAATTATTACATACTGAATTTTTAAACAAGCAGATTTTCCTGAAAGACAATAGGTTTTCTTGGAATCGATTCTAAAGGGAAAAATTGTTTGTCCTGGAAATCTGAGGTGGTAATATAACGCTTGGTAACATTGCATGGAGAGATGCGTAGTAGATGCCGTTTATTTAACAAACGTAGGGAAGATTCGGGTTTAACGTCCCGTCGACAACATGGTCATTAGAGACGCTCGGAACGATCCAGGCATTTCCCTGTGGTGATTTAGGGCAATCGCGGTAAGCGTAAGAACGCATGCCCAGGGCGGGTTTGAAATGTACTTCCGAATGAGTCCAGTGAGTTACCACTACATTTCCCCTCTTGATGCTTATTTAAGGAGCCGGGGAACAGTTTTTCCACGCAGCAGTAACTTTGGGGAGGAATTGTGAAATTAGCACATTTTTAGCCCTCGCGTCTTAGGTCAGCCAATGTTACGCTTTAGTTCCCCTTTGTATTTTTACATAAACTGATTACTATTGCAGAATGAGTTGTATTCTGGAGAACTATTTGTCACTAAATTAAAACAGTTTACAATGCGTTGGAGAGAACACTTTGTACTGTTAAATTGTGATCTGATTGTGAGGCCTATGTTAAAAGATAAATCAGTAAACGAAGATTCATTCGTTCTGTGTTATCAGGTCATACTTCGCCTCCTTAAAGGAAGTTAAAAGTGCAGCAATTGTTCTACATGCGCCGTCGCATTTCCTCTCATTATTTTTAAGTCACAGTGAACCGTTTTTGCGCACAGCGACATAAGCGGTATTAGAATACTTTTGCGGGTATGTTAACTTGCAGTTTTGGACACACTCGTAAAATTTGCGGTTGATGCGTTGCAAACATCGACTGAACTTCATCTGTGATATGATGACCAGTAAGTTTTTCAAACGTCACTAGCTGACGTAGAATTTCATCATGAGTGATGTAATTTTCCAGATACTGTTATCGTACCAAGGAACTAGACTGAACGGGATCGTAACGGGTGGGCTCAGCTGAGATCTGATACCGTGCTTTGACGTAGCGTACACAGATCCGATATCGGCGGTGATGTCGGAGGTATGAGGCAGAGCCCTAGCAGTTCTGCGGAGATAACGGCCCCGCTGCCGCCCTACATTTTCTGCCCAGGTTGTTGACTTCCTTGAAGAAGCGATAAGATACCTTAGAAGCCACAGGACGTGATCGGCTGACGCGCTTCGGCCTTCAGGGGTCGAGTGGCTCGACTTAGGGCTTCCGTTTGTGTCGTACGTTTAAACACCGTCGTATTGAGCTCTTAAACGGCAATCCCGTCTGCGTGATTGTACAGATACCACCCACTCTCTTAGAGTGTGATATGTGCTTCACTTCCACAACCTCTGTTTCCTTTATTATAACTCGCCTTCGTTTCAGTTGTGTTTAATGCAAAATCCTATTGACCACTGAAATTTTACACCACTTTCATGCAGTATGTGTTCTAGATATATAATTTGCATTGTCATTTTGGTATAACAAAGTTAAAATTACACAAAATTATACGATATTACAAGACAATTACTGTATTATGGATTTATGTGATACTTCCGTGAGAAGTACTTTATCCATTTTAGCAACTTTTCAGGCACATGCTAGCATGTACATTCATTAAGCAACAATACTAAAATAGACCAGAAGATGGGCACTCAATCGCCCGAAACCGATCGTCAATAATAATCACAAGTAACTGGTTGCTGAATTTTATTATTTTATATTACTTCCGTGAGACTTTACGCACTGGACGAAATTATACGCTTGTATAGGTTAAATTACTGTCTTTTTTCAACTGTAAAAACTAATTTAGACAAGCGATTCGCTTTATTTTGAAGCATATCCAGTGCTCAAATGTAATTTTCGTAGATAATAAAAAAACGCACGCGTTTCTTCCCAAGTCTTTCTTCCGGCTAACAACGTGGGGTTTTATTTTTATTATATATATTTTGACGAATTACAGCGTTCAAATGAATGAAATAAATCGCAATTTGTGTTGTTATGGCTTCACTGTATGAGGTTTAGAAGGAATACCAAACTGTGGCGAATGAAAATTTGTGCCCGGCCGGGATTCGAACCCGGGATCTCCTGCTTACTAGGCAGAGCATTATAGAATAAATAGTCTGTGGTACAGCAAAGAGACGGCGTGGCGAATGGAGATTTGTGTGTGGCGGGAGACGTGCAGGGAAGAGTCCTCTGCAGTGGGGCTGGTCACTGTGTCCTCGGTGGCGGAGTGGTCAACGCGTCTGCCTAGTAAGCAGGAGATCCCGGGCTCGAATCCCGGCCGGGCACAAATTTTCATTCGCCACAGTTTGGTATTCCATCTAAACCTCATACAATAAAGCCATACCATCGCAAATTGCGATTTATTTTATTTTTATGTCTTCTTGATAAGTTGACTTAAAAATGAGCATGAATTTCTGAAAACTTCTGGGCATCTTCTCAGCCGGACTGTCTGAAAGTATTCACGTCGGAAGATTCTTCTCGAAGATACAATGTACTTCCAGGCTGGTTAATTGCGATATAACTCCGAAAACTCTTTAAATTCCTTTCACTTTAATGCAACATGTTTTCGCACACATTATACTTCACACACATTATACTTCACACACTTTTTGCTTTTACTGAAGAGCATACGTAGATAACCACCCAGATCGATCGAAAACATGCAAGAGACCCTTTAAAAACATGAGAATCGTCCTCCACTTTTATTTACGAAGTATACTATGGCAAATGACTAATATTTTCGTTACGATAAAATTTAACATAAGGGTAAGAAATTGTTAAAGATTCCTCCTACACAGCTATAGATAGCTCTGTGGCTCCATCTCCGCCCAAGTAAGTCTGAATTTTCAAATATACTCACCTTAGCCACATTAGATTCGCTGCCCGCCAGGTACACGGACTGTAACAAAACATTTGTCTTTTTCCAGTCTGACGATGCGCTAACAGCGCGAAACGCGTTGTTGGATAATAAAATATTGCAACAGACTGAGCATTTTTTAATTATTCAACACTGTTGCTGCACCAGCCGCCGCCACCACCACCACCACCACCACCACCACCACCACCATGGAATGGAATGAAATGTAAAAAATGTCAATTTGAGCTTAAAAATGATAGAACGGCGCACTGTGGTAACATTTGCCATCACTGCGGTTGAGCGCCAGAATGTTTCTCTATTTTCTAAAAAGTCCGTAGCGAAAATGTTGCATTTATGTGACCTCACAAGTGTAATTTATACGGTTCTTTAGAATATTCATAAAAAAGGTAAAGCAGTCAACAATCCGAAGATTGGTTTGAACACCACAGTGCCTTACTAGGCATGGTCGTGTCTGAAGGCGGTATGCCGTTGCCTTCCTCCAGTTATAGGGGACCTACAGTTTAACGTGGGTTCCGAACCACGGTGCTACTCGGTATTTGTCACATCAGAAATACTGCCAGAGGTGAAAGAAGTGGAAAGTGACAGGTAAAAATCCTAGGACATGGCGGGGATCGATCCCGCGACCTTTGGATTTGTAGTCCTGCACTCTACAGAGCCGCACACAAGATATTCATATCAGTCCAGAAAATCTGTTTCTAGTATTCACTATTCAGGGATTTTTAATAGATGGTAGACTCATGTATTAGGATTCTTAAACGTCAGTTTCTATGGAATCAAGCTTTCCGTTCTCTCTCTCTCTCTCTCTCTCTCTCTCTCTCTCTCTCTCTCTCTCTCTCTCTCTCTCTCTCTCTCGACACACACACACACACACACACACACACACACACACACACACAAAGCTGAATTTCACTGGATGTCCACCTGCTAGTACCGCACTTGCAAGGATTGCACAACTGGACATCATATCTATCCAGTGTTGAAGCTGCAACACTTGCTAAGAATTGCGCAACTGTGTGTAACATCGAATCTACATGATGTTAAGACTACAAAATAGAAATTGTTGGTTTGTCTTAATGAAAAATGGCAGAAGTGTTTCCTCGATTGTGTTACCAAATTCACAAATTATTAACGAGGAGGAATTTTGTTTTCGAAAGTAGGAAAATGTTGTAGATAAAGTGCCTCTTAATAGTGAGTTTCAGGGTTAGTTCCACAGCACTTGATTATTAAACGGGATGATGAACCCCCCAGAGGGCCCACAGCTCTTTTGTGGGTACGTGTGTGGCGCGCATGGGGCCCCGAGCCGAAGCGACCTTTCTTCTGTCCCAGGCCGCTTCCCTCTTCCCCCCGGTTTGTGCTTTCGCCCGGAGACGGGCGTTTTTTTTTTTTTTTTCATTAGTCCAAGGTTTCTTTTTCGCTTCCTCTGTCTTCTCTTCTTGGTCCTCTTCGTTTCCTGTTCTTCAGCCTTCCCCTCTTTTTCCTTTCACCTTGTTCTCGACTCACCCTTTAATCTCCGCCTCGGCGTTTGAGATTCTTCCTCCTCGATCCCTTTCTCTCCTTCCTCCTTTCTTTCCTCCCTGTGCGTGTCTGAAGGTCGACCCACGCTCTGCGTAGCTGGGATAAGGCGTAACTCCCCGCCCCGGGTAGACATGTAGGGCACGTACGTACCCGCCGGTAAAGGCCGGGCCCAGGGAGGGGTGATTACCCGAGCTGATACCTTCCGAACATGCCAATTGGTCCCTCCGTCCGTTCTCGGGAGGTGTGACCTGAGGAGCGAACAGTCACCTAAGGCGGGTGCGCCCTCAGTGAGGGCCCCCACAAGGAAGGAGCGCGCCATCGGAGACGCCGGTAATCATGGGGGACACCTCCGCCATGAAACCTTCCACATCAACTATAACCCTGACCCATAAGCGGAAACATGATTCTCAGCCGCAAAAGGCATTGTCTAACATTCCAAAGTTCCTGGTGGTTTCACGTACCGACGATAAGGATTTTTCTTCAGTCAATCCGTTTATCATTCAGAAGGGTGTCGATGCGATCGCAGGTCCCTTGAAGACCTGCTCCAGGCAGCACAACGGGACCTTGTTACTCGAAATAGAGAATGCGTTCCAGGTGCAGAAATTACTTCGGGCTACACTTGTACATACTTTCCTTATGAAGGTGGAGGCTCACCGCACCCTCAACTCTTCGCAGGGGGTAGTGTTCTCTAGATCGCTGGATGGGTTATCAGACGAGGAGATATTGAACTATATGTCAGATCAGGGAGTCACAGCTGTTCATCGCGTGATGAAAAAGGTCAACAATGACCTCGTGCCGACCCGTACTGTCTTCTTAACTTTTGACAGGGTTGACCTACCATCAAAAGTGAAAGTGGGCTACGAAGTAATTTCCGTTCGCCCGTACGTACCAAATCCTACACGCTGCTTCCATTGTCAAAGGTACAACCATACAAGTAAAACTTGTCTAAATGCAGCCAAGTGCGCCACCTGTGGCAGAGACGCTCATGAGGGTGAATGTCAACCTCCATCCCCTCGCTGCATTAATTGCATGGGTGACCATGCTGCTTCTTCACGGGACTGCCCCGTTTATAAAGAAGAGTGGGTCATCCAAGAGATTCGCGTGAAGGAAAAGGTCTCCACCTATGCCGCTCGGAAATTATTAGCTAGTAGGAAGCCCGCTGTACTCCCATCAGGTACCTTCACCCAGGTCCTCGTCTCCCCTCGACCAACTAAGGAGGTAGGCATCCAGACTTGCGATCTAACGTTCTGTGACACTGTCGTCAGGTCGGCTAGCCCGAAAATTGCTCGTTCCACCTCTCCCATCCCTTCTGCCCGTTCTACAACGAATTTGTCGACCAGTTCACACACATCCCGGGCACCCAAATCTGCTGCCTGGAGTTCAAAAAAAGAACCAGTCTGTGAAGATTTTCTCACGACTCAGACTTCTCAATCGTCAACCGCATCTTCCACCCGTCATACTTTTAAGAAGGCTTCCAGAAAAAAACAGCCCCCCCCCTTCCCCGCCGAGGCGTGACTCTTCGGTCACGCCATCCAACAGTTGCCGGCCTCGGCCGTCTTCTGTTTCACCGGGACGCTCCGTCTGTCGGGCACCCGGCCCTCTACCGGCGGTGGAAACTGCCCCTCCTGATCAACTCCAGGAGGTGGCAGACGCGTCGATCGAACCAATGGAACATGACCCTTAGCCACTAGATGGCGATAGCAGTGCTCCCTCGAAGTCCGGTCCTCAGCGGCCGTCGAGGTGACCCCATCTGCTTGTTCCTTTTTATCTTCTTTTCTTCTCGCATTTTTTATCATGGCGCTCCTTCAATGGAATATTCGCGGCATTCGTTCCAATCGGGAGGAATTAAAACTACTCCTTAGATTGCACTGCCCACTTGTCGTCTGCCTCCAAGAAACTAAGTTGCGTCCAAGTGATCGTGCAGACTTTTCACACTACACCTCTGTGCGGTTCGACCTGCCACCCGTGGAAGGTATCCCAGCCCATGGAGGGGTTCTGATGCTCCTTCGAGACGATGTCTATTACCATCCCATTTCATTGCATACTCACCTACAGGCAGTTGCCGTCCGCATCACCCTATCCACATTTACCTTCTCCCTCTGTAATATCTATTCGCCATCGTCATCTGCCCTTACTAGGGCAGATGTGCTACACCTTGTTGACCAGCTCCCTTCACCTTTCGTGTTGGTAGGCGACTTTAATGCCCACCACCCCCTATGGGGCTCTCCGGCACCTTGTCCAAGAGGCTCCATTTTGGTGGACCTTCTCCAACACCTCGATCTTGTCTGCCTCAACACCGGTGCACCGACCTTCCTTTCAGACACATCACACACTTATTCCCATATAGACCTCGCAATATGCACTCCTCAGCTTGCCGGTCGGTTTGAGTGGTATGCACTTTCCGACACGTACTCGAGTGACCATTTCCCCTGTATCATCCACATTCTGCATCATTCCCCATCTCCTCGTCCCACCAGTTGGAACATTTCTCAAGCCGACTGGGGGCTTTATTCTTCCGTGGCTGTTTTTCACGATCGGAATTTTCCCACCTGTGACAGTCAGGTCGACTACCTCACAGAGGTTATTCTCACAGCTGCCGAACGTTCCATACCTCGTACCTCCTCTTCTCCACGTCGTGTCCAGGTCCCTTGGTGGACTGCAGCCTGCCGCGACGCGCTTAGAGCCCGGCGCCGCGATTTACGCACCTTCCGCCGCCACCCGACTTTGGAGAATTGCATACATTATAAACGTATGAGAGCGCAATGTCGTCGTATCATAAACGACAGCAAGAAATCTTGCTGGACTGCTTTTACTAGTTCTTTTCACCGTTTTACTCCCTCTACGTTTGTTTGGCGTGGCCTACGCCGTTTATCCGGCATCAAGGTCCACTCCCCGATTCCTGGCCTGACTGTGGAGAATGCAGTCCTCGTGGACCCCTCTGACGTTTCCAACGCATTGGGCCGTTTCTTTGCGGAGGTTTCGAGCTCTGCCCATTACCACCCTGCCTTTCTCCCTCGCAAACAGGTAGAGGAGGCACGGCCGCCTTCTTTCCACTCTTTTAATTGTGAAAATTGTAACGTCGCCTTCACCATGCAGGAGCTAGACCGTGCTCTCGCCCTGTCCCGATCTTCTGCTCCCAGGCCCGCTTCCATTCATATTGAGATGCTGAAGAACCTCTCTCCTGCGGGCAAGTGCTTTCTTCTTCGTACATACAATCGCATATGGACTGAAGGTCATGTTCCCACAAGTTGGCGTGAAGCCATTGTTGTCCCCATCCCCAAACCAGGGAAGGACAAACATCTTCCTTCCAGCTATCGTCCTATTTCTCTGACGAGCTGTGTCTGTAAGGTGATGGAACGCATGGTTAACCCTCGGTTGGTCTGGCTCCTCGAATCTCGCCGCCTCCTGACTAATATCCAATGCGGTTTTCGTCGACACCGCTCTGCTGCTGATCACCTCGTTACGTTGTCGACCTTCATTATGAACAACTTTCTAAAGAAGCGTCAAACAGTAGCAGTGTTCTTCGACTTGGAGAAGGCATATGATACCTGTTGGAGAGCGGGCATTCTCCGCACATTGCACACATGGAGCCCTCGGGGCCGCCTTCCTCTTTTCATTCAAGCGTTTTTGGCGGATCGCAAGTTCCGGGTATGGGTGGGCTCTGTTTTGTCAGATACCTTTTGCCAGGAGAATGGGGTACCACAGGGCTCCGTCTTGAGTGTGGCGCTCTTTGCCATTGCAATCAATCCGATCGTAGATTGCCTTTCAGCCGACGTCTCCGGATCTCTCTTTGTTGACGATTTCGCAATTTATTGCAGCGCCCAGCGGACGTGTCTCTTGGAGCGTTGCCTTCAACGCTGTCTTGACCGTCTATATTCCTGGAGCATCGCAAACGGCTTCCGATTCTCCACTGAGAAAACTGTGTGTATCAATTTCTGGAGATACAAGGAATTTCTTCCACCTTCTCTACATCTCGGCCCTGTTGCTCTCCCTTTTGTGGAGACTACGAAATTCTTGGGACTCATGTTGGATCGTAAACTTTGCTGGTCCTCACACGTGTCCTACCTGGCCGCCCGTTGTGCCCGATCCCTTAACGTTGTTCGTGTCCTCAGTGGTACGTCATGGGGAGCGGATCGTGCCGTCCTGCTTCACCTTTACCAGGCCATTGTTCAGTCGAAGCTCGACTACGGAAGCCTTGTATACTCTTCTGCACGGCCGTCGATTCTCCGCCGTCTCAACTCTATTCACCATCGGGGATTACGTCTGGCGACCGGTGCATTTTATACCAGCCCTGTTGAAAGTCTGTATGCCGAGGCTGCTGTATTACCCTTGACCACTTGACGTGACATACTCTTGTGTCGGTACGCATGCCGCTTGCGGTCGATGCCCAACCATCCATCTTACCGATTATTTTTTGACGACTTACTCGACCGCCAATATCAGTTGTCTGCGATTGCCTTACTTCCACCTGGAGTTCGGTTTCGCCGCCTTCTACAGCGGCTCAATTTTACCCTTCCTTCCACCTTTCGGTTGAGCGAAAGCCCATTGCCACCGTGGCATCAGGCCCAGGTTCACACCCACCTTGAACTTAGTTCGCTCCCCAAGGAGAGCACTCCGGATTTGGTATACCGCTCGAGGCTTGTCGAACTCCGTTCGCGGTTCGATAACGCCATATTTATTTACACTGATGGTTCCAAGAGCACTGCCGGTGTCGGATCTGCCTTCGTCGGCGGGGACAACCGGTTCCAATACAAGCTCCCTGACCGGTGCTCGACCTTCACGGCTGAGCTTTTTGCCCTCCACCAGGCCGTTCTGTACACCTGCCGCCACCGCCAACCTTTCTATGCCATCTGTTCGGACTCCCTTAGTGCCCTGCAGAGTCTTAAGGACCCTTTGTCGAACCATCCTCTCGTGTATCGGATCCAACGCTCCCTCCAGTTGCTAGCAGATGACAGCTGTCACGTTTCTTTCCTGTGGGTCCCTGGCCACGTAGGTGTGCCCGAGAATGAGACCGCCGACATAGCGGCCAAGGCCGCAGCTCTTTTACCTCGCGTGGCTACCTTTTGCGTCCCATCTATGTTCAACGGGCTCTCCGCCGGAGTATCGTGTCGCAATGGTACAGTGCGTGGTTTTCAATGTCCAACAATAAATTGCGAACTGTAAAACCGATCCCGACCGCTTGGAGGATCTCCTCACGCCCCTCTCGGCGGGAGGAGGTCATCCTGGCCCGGTTGCGGATCGGTCACTGCCGTTTCAGCCACCGTCACTTGCTGTCCGCCGACCCTGCACCGCTGTGCTCCTGCGGTGAACTGCTGACCGTGCGACATGTTTTACTGTCTTGCGTACTTTTTAATCATCTCCGTGTAGCCCTTCACTTTCCGTCTACTCTGGAGGAAATTTTAGCTGATGACACACGAGCAGCTGCTAGAGTTTTGCGTTTTATCAACTTGGCCAACTTATCCAAGGATATTTAACCCTTTTAATTGTCTTTTATCTTTCGTTTTTAGCCCCTTCTTGATGTTCTGACAGTCACCATTTTTTTTGAGATCATAGCGAATTTGTTTTTGACTGGGCGCTAATGACCATAGAAGTTGTGCGCCCTAAAACCACAAAAAAAAAAAAATAAAATAAAAAAAAATAAAAAAAAATAAAAAAATAAAAAAATAAAATAAAAATAAAAATGGATGATGAAACTGTGCCGAATTTCTGGAAGGTAGGATTAAAAAACAAAATAAAGGTACAGGAACTTAAAATAAGAGTTAATCACTCGTAATTTAAAAAATTCTGAATTTCAGAGCTAAATATTTGAATATTAATTGGAAATTAGTTTTAAGACGTACTATAAAGAAAAACTAGCAGCACTGCAAGTTTTGGACGTTGAGCAATATCGGTACTTCTGTACCATAAGAGGGCTGCTGTAGCACCGAGAGACGGGTTTCTTTTGGTCGGCCGCGTTGTGCGTAGGCCTATACAAGAAAACGGCGTGTAGACGGGATTTCAGATGTGTTAGCAAACATCGCATGCAGTCGGCGTTAGCCGAGAGAAGCTGGAATTCAGTTTAGATTTTTTGTGTGTCATTTTGTGGGCCATAGAAATTTCAAAATTACTTTTAAGGTGAACATTGCTGACTTCAGTGCTCGATAATAAGGACAGTAAAGCTAATTACTCGGCATTTCGCCTGGAAGACGTACGTTAACTATCCAGTGTTGTTAATGTAGGAACAATTCATAGCAGTATGTAATGTGTGAGTGCGTTTTTAAAGAAAATACAGGTCTTCGTATATAAGGCAGTGTCCGTGTGTTTGGTTTTGTGTACGTATTGCATAAAAATCGAGAGTTTTGTTCCAATCTTTAAGAAATTTTGCACACGTAAGCTCGAGTCCTAGATGGATCACGTACAAAACAAAGTTTAAGAGATATGGTGTCATAAACAGTGAGATGCGATAAAAACTGCTAAATCACGCGACAGTGTTGCACGACAATAAAATTTTGAAAGGAAAAAGTTTCTCGTTTGCTACTATGGCATTCGGTATGACGTTGCAATTTATAATTTCTACACTACAAACTGTAGCCGCAGGAAATTTTATAGACAGTATACACACATACAGCTGAATGTACCTTTGAAATTGTATCACTGAACGACACGTAATTCAAGATATAAGGACATAAACAGTAACGTTCATGGAAAACCGGCCCATCTAAGACAGTTTTGATCTATTAATTCTTTACCACCAATTGTATTCGCTACAGATTTTACATACATACAGCACTTACACAAATGAATATATACCCGAAAAATTATAAAATTTTACAACATATCTCAATAAATATGAGATCATATGTAGTACGAGTTAAAACTTTTCACACCATGCATTACGTTGTAATCCATTTCTTATTTAGCGAAGCAATAAAGGAGGTAGATGAGTTTTGTTACTTGGGCAGTAAAATAACAAATGATGGTCGCAGTACAGATGATATAAAATGCAGAATGGCAATGGGTAGAAAAGCGTTCTTGAAAAAGAGAAATTTGTTAACATCGAATATTGATTTAAGCCTAAGGAAGTCTTTTCTGAAAGCATTTGTATGGAGTGTTGCCTTGTATGGGAGTGAGACATGGACGATAAACAGTGCAGACAGGAAGAGGATTGAGGCTTTTGAAATATGGTGCTACAGAAGAATGCTGAAGATTAGGTGGGTGGATCGCGTAACTAATGAGGTGGTACTGAACAGAATTGGGGAGAAAAGAAATTTCTGGCATACCTTGACTAAAAGAAGGGATAGATTGGTAGGACACATTCTTAGACATCAAGGAATTGTGAATTTAGCGTTAGAGGGAAGTGTGTGGGGTAAAAATCGCAGAGGAAGACCAAGAGATGGATACAGTAAGCAGATTCAAAAGGATGTAGGTTGCCATTCTTATGTGGAGATGAAGAGGCTTGCTTAGGATAGGGTATTGTGGAGAGCTGCATCAAACCAGTCTCCGGACTGAAGAGCACAACAAAAATTGAGATATTCCTGTATTCCAGTCAGCTTAACACGGTGACTGCCGCGATGACGTCACAGGCGGCTCTGACCAACACCGTCCAGATAAAAGGCCTCACAACAAGCTGGTGTTACGACACACCGATAGGCTGCCCTCGCAAGCTCACTGGCTGGCGCTACGAGGCAGTGGGCTGTGCCCCAGCGGCCAGCCAGTGAGCTTGCGAGGGCAGCCTATCGGTGTGTCGTAACACCAGCTTGTTGTGAGGCCTTTTATCTGGACGGTGTTGGTCAGAGCCGCCTGTGTGGCCGCCGGCGGTCACACGGCAGCCAGCGTGTTAAGGAAATTCCTGAAAGCTGACAGTGCTGTTGAGAACTTTGAACTGCTGCTGATGCCGCTGCCAAGGCTGCAAATCTTTTACGTCGGACAGCTACGTACTGTCCCATCGCATGGTATTAAAGGGGCTCTCTCGCGGTGCCTTATATCGTTCGTGGCCTAATGTGTGGTCTTAGCTTACAAATAAGCTTCGGACTATTAAACCGCTCCCGGTGGCTTGGAGGACCTCGTCACGCCGCTCGCGACGAGAAGAGATCATCTTGGTCCGGTTGCGGATCGGACATTGCCGGTTCAGCCACCGCCACTTGCTCACCGGTGACCCCGCACCGTTATGTTCCTGTGGCCACCCGCTGTCGGTGCGCCATGTTTTATTGTCGTGTTCCAATTTTACTCCTGTTCGGCTTGCGCTACATCTGCCGGACACACTGGAAGAAATTTTAGCTGATGACGCGCGGGCTGTTGCTCGAGTATTGTATTTTATCACCTTTTCCAATTTGTCAAAGGACATTTAGCTCTTCCCTTGTTTTTTATTCTATGTTTTTAGCTGTTTTTCTAGTCACATTATCCTTGGGTATATCCCACTTTTGTTTCGGGCGCTAATGACCTCAGCAGTTGGCCCTAAAACCATAAAAAAAGAAATTTGAACTGAAGCGCTCACGGCTGCAGGCGAAAGCAAGGGAAGGAAGAGAATGAAAGTGTACACCCAACGAATACCCATTACTTCGGACAGTTTTACCTTTTACCTTTAAGCCATTGAGACATTTTCTAATACGATTAATAAATAACAATGAAATGTATTAAATACTGCGGAGTGGATTTGCCGTGTCCATATTTCTCACGCGGATAAATTTGTCACTTGCTCAGGGGTGGGTTCACCGAAGAATTTATTCATATTAGTTTTTGGAAAAGTAAAAAGATGTCAAGTTTTGAATTAAATGACTGAAAGTTACATTTCGTATTTTGATTTCTACCTTTCTATGTTTGGATACTGCAATTTTCCTTTTGACATTATGCAAGATGGCCTTATTTCTTATTCTCCCATAAATATAACATCTTTTTACAAAAGAGGAGATGGGCAGAGAGAGAAGGGATAGAAGTGACTCAAGGCAGGAATAAAAACATAAATATCCGGGCAACGCCGGGATTTCAGTTAGCTTATTAAGAACTGCAGAAATTCATTTTCGTCGTAGTTAGCATGCACGCTGAATTTAGTAAAGGTTAGCAATATATTTCAGTTTCGGCTATCTGAAGTGTGGACTAAGTGACTAAAGATCAAGAACAGTGTTTTCTCCGGCGCTTTCGGCTGCCCTAACATTATTAGAGAAAGCAGCGGTAGACAAATCACGGACAAACTTAGCCAACACAACTTTTAGATACGATCGCCGCCCACAACAAACGACCCGCTGCCTTACAATGTTTCCCGCTGACCACCTACATACAACTTGGACTGTAGTTACTTCCTTAATCTCGTTGCTCCCATGATTTGCTAACGAAATACAGCTGAACAGTTGGTGTCAGCTTTGTGCTCCGTATTACTTTTAAAACCTTCTGACAAATACCTTTTAGTCCCCCAGACTATTCTTGCTCAAGGTACATTGTGAAGCTACACAGTAGGCAAAGATCGTCACATGCTCCGTTATACCAAAAAGCCATCCTGGGCAGAGAATTTCCACCAGCCTGAAGTGAACGGATCCCGTCCTTCAGAAAGTAAAAAGGTCATTCCTTTTATCACTAAAGAAACACGAAATCCGTTCCTAAGTTGCTAATACCAATAGAAAGACTTAGCATCTTCGGATACATACATAGATGCTTAAAGCACTTCTTTCAAAAGCTGCCCTCTTACATTGTACATAAAGCCTCACCATTAGGCTCGCAGGCGATTTTGCGTTAACAGGTTCTCCTTTTCGGTGACAGAAGTGGACTTAATTCCATTTGGCTTTGCTGCCTTAAGGTCCTCTGTATTACACTTGAGGGGACAGTGATCAAGAGAGCATATTTACAGTAGTTTCTGATACTCCGCATTCACAGAGAATATAGACTACAGAGTAACCCCATTTTTTTAGTGTCTCTCGATCTTTCAATGCCCGTTCGTAGCCTGTTGAGTGCCTTCTAGGTGTCCAAGTTTTCGTCGCATCCTGGTGCTGGCTCCTCTTTAGTCTCCACCCAGTGTTGATTTGAGGTCTTCCTTCAAAGGTCCACTCTGGTTTTGGGTCCTTCGTATTGTTCCATTGATATCAGGAAATTCCGTCTTGTTTTTAATCGTTGCTGGGGCGGTTGGCGCCCATGAAGAAGGTGGAGTTAAAATTCTTTAGATTTTCACCTTTCTTTGAAAGCTGCTGCCTCCCTGCAGACGGCAGGAGAGATGCCAGCCAGATGGTGGGCCTTGTCTAGAGGAGTTGGCTTAAAGCATCCTGTGACGATTCTGCTTGTTTTGTTGAGGGCGACATCGACTTCTGTTGTATGTGCTGATTTATACCACACAGAGCATGCGTACTCGCCATCAGCGTGACACAGGGCAAGAGCCGAGGTTTTGAGGACCCTAGGTTTGGCTTCTCATTTAGAACTTGTCAGCTTGCGAATGATACTATATATTCCACTAACTTTTCATTCAGACTTCAGTGTGGTTTGTCTGTTAGATTCCTATCTAGAGTTACACCTAGACATTTTGGGTTGGGGCAGTACTCAAAGGAGACTAATTTCCATTCAATATGTAATTTTCCGTTGGCCTGGTTGTTCCGAAGGTGGAAAGCACACACACACACACACACACACACACACACACACACACACACTTGCGTTTTCGTTGGGTTGGGTTATATTTGCCTGCGGGAAGGGGCTGAGCGTTAGAGTAAATATTGGAGTAGTGGTGCCAACACACTACCTTGTTGCAGACCATTCCTCAGGTTTCTCCATCTGCTTGGTTTTCCATAAAACTCAACCAAGAACCTCAGATTGTGGAGCAGGTTTCTGGTTTTGTTAGATTGTGTTGTAGTATATCACTTCTATATTAGGAGTCTGAGGTTGACGGTGTCATAGGCAGCCGTGAGGTCGTTGAAGAGGGTTCCCGTTGCACAGTCTTCTTGAAAACCATCCTCGATATGCTGCATTAGATTGTAGACTTGAGTAGTCCAGCTTTTTTCGGGACGAAATCCAGGCTGTTCGGTTATTAGGATAGGTTCCTCAGCCAGCGTGCGACGTTGGTGTATCAATCTTTCAACGATTTTCACAAATCATATGAGCTTGGGCTCGGTGTAAGGGTATCTACAGCATTATCCAATTGTTTCTGGAACTTAGGCCAATTAGGTTTTTTAAAATTATATTTGCGTCTGAAAGGGATGCTATGGGGTCGGGCTAGATCTAGAACTTAACACATTGATTGGCCAGTTTTGGGTGTTTGGAATGGGTTGGCGTACTCTTTTGACCCATTGATGGTTTATCCGATCCCTCACAAATATCAGATGTGGCTTATATCCTCTGTTATCTGGCACTGTTGAAGGATGCTGGTAATTTGTCGTGCATGAGAACTAGACTATTTGCTATTTGCATCTGCCCTTTGGATCACTGCCTCCCCATTATCGTCATCGTTGTGGTAACCCCATACACTCTGTGACTGTTAGTCCCCAACCACGAAACGCATCTTCTCAGCTCAAGTGTGCAGAACTCATTAGCCTGGATATCAGTATGTTGTGTATACACAGCCGTGATAGTGCAATTGTTCAGCTGTACTATTAATATCTCGGTGTCATTCTCGTCACCTATATAAGTGGACTGGACTCTGATACCAGGCTTAACGAAAACTGCACTCCCATACTGTCGATGAGGATTTTCGGAAACAAGCCGCGTGCCGTAATTCTAGGTCTCTTCTGGCAGCTATATCTGTGGGCCTCTTGTATACATAAGACATCAGTCTTGTTGTTGACATAGGTCCTGCAACAGCTCTTCCTTACTTGTGGACACACGCTCAATATCCATAGAAATAATAATCGTTGGGCCTGGACAGGTCCTTGGTAATGCATACATTTCTCAGTGCACAATGAAGAAGGGAAAATATAAAGCTACTCGCTTTGTTTAGCTTTTGATGCTTCTGGAATGAAAGGATCAGCCAGCTGGAGCTGTTGCCCAGGGGACGACCGAATGTATAATTAACACATTCTTCGGCGAGGCTCCTTTCATGTCCCCTACATAAATTAGTAGGAAAGGGTTTGAAGGCATTTACATAACTACAAAACTTTCATATATTACCCGATTTTTCGTGTATCTTTTCGAACGTTTCACGTTATTTTGGGTGAAACCGTCGGAGGTTAGAGTCCTCCCTAGGTCATGGGTGGATGTAGTCCTTTGCATAAGTTTTAGTAGTTTGTAAGTCTATGGGCTGATGACTGCAGTTTGGTCCTATGGCTAATTTATATATTTATAAACACTGAAATTTAGTACAGAGAAGTATCATTTGCGAAGAGTATTAAACCATTCATGGTTTATTTATCCATAAAGTCTTGGACCATCCATTTCTTCCCTAGTGTACGTTCATTCTTAGCCTTTTGGCTTGTAGGTTAGCTCCCATCCACTCTTGTAATGTGCTCATTCATTTCTCTTTCTGTATTTTATTAATATTTAATTAAGGTTAAATATCTGACGTCACTGTCATTTTGTATTAGTAAATGTACGAAGTAATTTCATTTTTGTGGTTTGTAGTAAAGCTCTCCTGTGCGTAGTTCGGTATTGGGATTCGTGCCGAATACTGAAATTTGGATGCATCGAAATCGGGTGCGTGAACACGCAGATGAATATTTCGCGCTGGTCCACCATTATTATGAAGGGAAGTGTAATACGTTTTTCCAGCAAAAAGAGAAAAAGACTGAAGCTCGTCTTGGAGAAAAAAATGCGATGGAAATTTCGTTCCGAAATTTCGCCAGAGGAAAAAAAAGCTTGGGTCTGCTCCTGGGCTATTCGTTAGGTGTAATGAGATTGTGGCTAAAATAAATGGAAATGGTTGTCAGGCAGGCAGATTTTCGGTGGGAGTAGTCGAGGCGGAGATGCGTGGAAGTGACGGATAGTAATGGTGGGGTGTGTCGCGCGGTATTGATGTGTGTGTCAGCGCCGGCCGCGGATCTCCGCTGCCGCCCACGCCCCCGCACACGCCCTTTCATAACATCGCGACACCGACCACACGTTCTGCACTGCGTCTTCCAGTAAATTACGCACTCACTTCTCTTTGTCATTTGGCACGTACTGATACATCTTAGGTTTATTTCATGTCAGCACGTGCATTTTCTAGTAACAAAACAAGTTCCAATCCGAGAGATGGAACATGGTATTTAGGGTTTTCATTTAATTTTTAGTGGGGGTTATCTTTTCTCAGAGTATTGCTGGGTTACCAGACGTCCAGTGACTTTTCAAAGCCGGGCAGGAGGCAGGCACATTAGTGTGTGTCTTGCTGATGTCGAGTGAGAATTCATACTTTAATCCTGCTATGTTCCTTAAAACAGCTATACAAATAGGGTCTTTCGGGTCATAATGACCAGTGTGGTGTCGCACAAGTACAAAGTGCGCGCCACCTACTTTCGCCGCGCGCCGCCATGCACGCACGGCGCGGCGTTCTTACGACGTCGGCCACGAGCGCCCTCTGCTACAACTCCGCTCGTGGCCACCACTGAACGACATCGTTCACTTGGGACAGAGAGAAACCAGCGAACACTTCGGAATCAGTTAGGCACCAGTGAAGACTTGACTATCGTACAGGCACTAGGCAGGACTCTAGCTCAACTATGTATCAGCATTCTGCAGTACTGAGCTATGTAAAAGTATTGTATAAATTCTGTGCAATATATATCTCGTTCTAATTTACTCTAGTGTTTCTAGTTTCTGGCTGCTCCCCTCCGTACCTGCACCAGCGTGATTTCTTTATTCCTGTGTCGGTTTCATTCCACTCGGCCACCGACACCTACGACGGAAACGAGACACAAAAGCGGCGACGAGGCTGGGACACAAAAACCAGGTGCGATGTTTGAAGGATATAACGAAAGTAAATGGTTAAAAATTATTATAATTTTGAATATACGTTTGTTAGCCATAAATTTTACAGTATTAATTGCCAGCAATATCAACAATAAAGTAAGTTCTCGCCCTCAATGAACCATTGCATAACATTTTACTTGGCGTATAAACTGCAGTATCAATAACAAGGAAATATTAGAGTTGAGTACGAAGTCTTTCGCGACGTAGTTCTTGCGTAAAATACTCTCGGTGTTCTTACCGCGTCAAATATGGGTAGGAGCCCAGGCTGTCGACTGTATGCTCCATAGTCGTCGTTAGAGGTAAAACTGACTGCCGTGAACTGGAGGCTTCCGCTTATATAACCAGGAGACGGCTTTTCATTGGCTAGCCACCCCTCAAAGACAACCTCGGTCTGAGAGTGCCGGGAATATACAGCATTCCGTGAGTGTGGCAAAAATTCCGTGGGGCAGTCAATAAGAACTGTTTCCGAACGCTGCGTTGAACATCAGCGTCACCTGAAATACAGGCATTTAGAAAAATCTGCGGTGGTTGAGCACCGCCTGTTAAATAAACATCGGATTTTGTTTGAAGAAACGAGGGTACTGACTCACGCTTCCAACTACTGGGATTCTGTCATCAGGGAGGCGATTGAAATCAGATTATCCGATAATATCAATAGAGACTCCGGGTATGCACTCAGCAATGCATGGAAGCGAGCACTGGAGAAGGAACAGAGGTTGGCTCCCAGAACCTTTAGTACTTCCCGCAGATTACCGCCTGGTGCGAGAGATGGCGCTGCTAACAACGCGGAATAGTGAGCTAGAAAATTCTAGGTGGTTAGATGGCAGCACCGAAGTACGCGCCATTACCGCTGTGACGTAAGCTAGCCAATGAGAAGCCGTCTCCTGGTTATATAAGCAGAAGCCTCCAGTTCACGGCAGTTTTACCCCTGACGACGACTATGGAGGATATAGTCGAAAGCTTGGGCTCCTACCTATATTTGACGCGGCAAGAACACCGAGAGTATTTTGCGGAAATATTAGTTTTACTTTCCACAATTCAGGCTGTGGTATCTAACGTTTTACAAAGAAGTTTGTTACATTTTAAACACTTCATTGGAATCTTGTTGTCGCAACTTGATGGACAGAATTTGCTTCTGGAACGCTTGTAATTTCGGTTGCCACTGCTGTTTTTCTAACAATTGCCACTGACTGAGTCTTGTTAATTCTTCAAAAAAAATATTCTCATGTATAGAACACTTTTTGCATCCTGGATTTCTCTGCACAGCACAAAACCATTGTAGGCAGAAGTATAATAATATCGTAGATGATCATTGGCCATCGGTTGATTTTCTTCTTGCGAGTATAGGTGCCAATAAGATAATACAGTGTATCAACTGCTCCTTTACTTGTAGTCTCAAATCATTTTTGGTTTCTTGTCTTCAAATGTTTGTATAGCTTACGGGACTTAACTACGGAGTCATCAGTCCCTAAACTTACAAACTACTTCTGAACTAACTAATACTAAGGACGGCACAAATATCCATGCCCGAGGGGGGATTCGAACCCCCGACCGTAGTGGCAGTGCAGACCGTGACTGGAGCGCCTCAGTCCCCTCGGCCACCGCGGCCGGCTGTTTCTTGTCTTCTTTGTTGCTTATTTCTTCACTGTTGTGCATTGTGCCCATCAAGACAACCCGCTTGTTCTTCCTCGGAACGTAAGACACTGTGGTGGTGTCCTTAGTAAAGTACTTCGAAGTGTAAACATCATCTTTGCTAATATATTATTAGGGACTTCAGGATTATTTTTTCTCGATGTCGCCAACATTGTAAGATTGGCCTACTGCATATGACGTAAAGAAATTCACATGTGACCTTTGCCCTTTTAGTTCAGAAGTTACATTCATGACAACCCCCATACCTTTATTTTTCTCGGGTGGTTGTCCAGGTAATTTTCCTGTATAGATTCGAAACGGCACTAGCACACAATGTCCATACTTACACGCCATATTTTGAAGGTTTTCTCGGTATATGTTGGAATCGACACAGTTACATTTGTGCCAGGATTATATAGGGTTGAAAACATTTTCAACAGAACGCTTACAGGTGCGCCGGCCGCGGTGGCCGAGGGGACTGAGGCGCTCCAGTCACGGTCTGCACGGCCACTACGGTCGGGGTTTCGAATCCCCCCTCGGGCATGGATATTTGTGCCGTCCTTAGTATTAGTTCATGAGTAGTTTGTAAGTTTAGGGACTGATGACCCCGTAGTTAAGTCCCATAGCTATACAAATATTCGAAAATTCTTACAGGTGCGAACTTGTCATTTACTTTCAGTGCTCTTCGATCAGACTTGTCATCGAAACGTAAAACAAGTGAAATACAACAGAACCGTTCCAGTGACATTACGAGAGGAAAGATGGTTCTTTCCATTTCTGGATCCCACACTTCTTGTTAATTAAACGTAAGATTTATACACACTAACCAATTAACAGGCCAATACAGACATAAGTATAATTTCATCCAATACTGCCCCGCCATCACCATAAACTCTTCAATCTTCAGTATTATTTCCACCACAATTCTCTGAATATTATCATTTATCATAATAAGGAAAAGATGATTTCGTGTCCCTCTGCGATAGCTTTATAATGTTTGCACTAGATGACCTTCCAATTGGCGCGAAAGGGTCTAAGCTCCATGTGATCTTTCTGTCTTTAGATTGAGTGAAATGAACAGCGTGGACAATGTAATTCGATGGTATCAGACATGTCTTCTGATTATTCCTCACTGTCAGATGCATTTACTAAAGCTTCCAATTCCTCATCGGAAAGGACTAGTTACGTCATGATAGCCACACACACGTTACTATGATAATCTGAAATTTATACGAGCTGCACCTGCTCACAATAGCTGATAAAATGTAACTGGCCGATAATGTGGTACAACAATTCGATCGCATTCAGCTACTTCCATTGTTGCGTGGCTTTCACACATTTTAACAATAGTGAGATGTTTACTTTGTCGCAAAACCCATTATGTGTGTACTTCACACTTGCAGAAAAGACTATATCTGTACGTTCTGTCATGTTGACCCGGAAAACACAAGTGTAACAAGTTTCAGGAAGGAGGAGAAAAGAATTGTTTTTAATTTGAGCTTCGAAGTATTTATATCTCGATAAAGGTCATTAAGTTTCAAGAAATATTTAAATATTAAAAAGCTTTGAAAGAAATTCCTTTTTGGGTTATAATGAGCCGAAGATAACAGCAGGTTTAAGGGGATAGAGCACCAAGACATATTAAGAAGTGTAATTGTGTGTAGACTCCAGAATGGATAATGTACAAGACGACCATAATATTATAATAAAAATAACAAATATCAAGCTGATATTAAATATTAAAAAAAACCGACATCGATTTCATTCGCATGTGAACGAACTCGATTTTTAAAAAAAATCATTATTTCATATCACAGCACCGAGCTGAAAAGAATTGTAATGCTGCGTGGCAGAAAGCAGGCTCCAAAGATTATAGTGTAACGTGTCAGAAAAAATGACACTGCATTTACCTAATTGGTACGAGGTATTTTAAGAAATTATCGTAAATTTGTCCACAACAATTATTCTAAGATTACCTTTTACTTATAATGCAGGGTCTCCTTCGAAATAGTTTCCTCGACAGTTGATACCGTCCCCACTCCGCGAAGCAGTCTTGGTACGCCCTTCTTGCTCCGCGCTGTTTACGTGTTCTTTTATCTCGTCTATCGTTGCAAATCTTCCTTTCAACGGAGTTTCCAAATTTGGAAATTAGAGAAAAGCCACCACGGGCCATGTCCAAAAAAGTACGCAGGTTGAGGAAGCAGTGATTTTTGCAATAGTCACTCGCCAACAGTCATGAATATTTGGGTGCGTTATCGTGGTTGAAGATCCATCAATTGTCTCACCAATTGATGGATATGATATGATCCAACTGAAATGTTATATTCTTGTGCAGACCTTCGAACAGTCAGTTGTCGATTGGCACACGCGGTTTCTTTGATTTTATATGAACGTCGTCAGTAGACGTCGAAGGGCTTCCTGAACGAGGGTCGTCCAACTTCCGTCCGGCCGTTTTTAACAGAGTGAACCATTCGCGGCACTGTGCACAGCTGAAGTAGGTGATGCCCCCGGAATCATTTGGCGTGTATCTGTGGTTTCCTCAAGTTTCTAGCAATTTTTTTGCAGGCGTTTTGGTCCTCTGTTATGCCGAAATTCGAAAAACTTGCCAACACAACGTTGGATTCAATACAGCGCTGAAGAATCACTAACAGACATATAATAATGCCAACCGTGTTATACTCCTACACTCAATTGTTGCAAAATTATGTTCACTTTTTTATGAACAGCCTACATATATCTTCATAAATGTAGAAAACTATTTGTAAGACACTGTCTTTACGACAGTTTAGCAAAATTAAACTTTGCTTTGAAACATAATAGCCTACACTTATTGTTCTGGTATTTCAAAGAAATTTATTGTTATGTATTACAAGAAAAGGTGGAATGTTTGTTATAAAAAAATGTAATTTCCTTTATGTTTCGGGCGAACTCAAAATAGAAATATCTAGAAATTGTTGTCCGTAATACTGAGATCCACGAAAACGAACATGAAAATATTGTATCAGATGAGTCAGTCTTGCATGAAACACGAGCCGAAACGACGTTTTGCAAGAGTCGACCCAAAGTAACATGCAGATTTTCTTGAAAAATAGCAATGTGATTCTTAGTCTTGCAGCAAAGCCAAGCCAATTTCGATGCCTACTGTAAGTCTAATGTTCAGCTTACGAAAATTCTTTTTCTCAAACATTGAAAAATCTGTGCACTTAGGAATACGTTCGAAAACGGCATAAAGCAGCTACAGCAAGCGTAAGGTACTGAAGGAGGGATGCAACTATGACGAAGTTTCCAAATAGAGATTTTCAGGAGATGCTTAGCATGTCAAGCTAATGGAATAAAATGTAGGGCAACTTCATCTAATAACAAGACTTTTATGTTACGGGAACAAAACACCTTAAATGGTGCAAACGAAAATTCTGTACCACTGAGGTTCCTGTGCTGTTGCATAACCGTAAGTTGCTCAAAAACTTGAAAAATGTGCTCCATAGCTTAGGATAAGTATCATATTATAAACTGAATGAATCAATTAACCGTCATTTGATCGTCAGATTCCTAAACCTCTAACAATTTATATATGTAAAAAATGGAAGTTTCTTGATCATCTTAAACTATAGGGCTAAATTTAGTTCAAAAAGTACATTCACTAGGATCACGCCTAATAAAAGCACGGAACTTTCCAAACAGCCTTCGGGAAGAAGACAGCTTTACCTTTATGGGTCTCTGTTGCTAATCCTTAGACCGGGACTCGACTCTTCTACTTTTTACTCTCGCGGGTAAGTGCTTTATCATCTGAGTCAACCAGCACGACTCGGAACTCATCCTCAAAGTTTCAGTATCAAGAGTTCTTCTACTTTCAAAACTTAGTCGAAACTTGCCGGACTAGCACTCCAGGAAGAAAGGATATTGCTAGTAAGTTCCGTGTCTGTACACTCACTGCTGCAGAGTAAAAATTCATTCCAGAAACAATCCTCTGTGCTGAGGTTAAGCCAGGTATCGGCAATATTCTTTCTTCCAGAAATGCTGGACCTGAAAGTTTGGCAGGAGAATGGCTTTGAAGTTTGGAAGTTAGGCAGGGTGCGTGCAGACTCTTTGAGAGAGTATTTTTGTTACAGTTGAAGGGAGAAATAGAATTTGTTTGGCGACATTTGTCAGCAGTATTTGGTCTGCATGTATGACGCTCGATCAGTTTTTGCTTACGACATCAATAATCATTATTGTCAATAATTTGCGGTTTTAGTACCAACAATTAAATTAAAATAGAATAAAACTTAATTGAAATCTTTTTTTTTCTTCACCGAATGGGTTAAAAATTACTGTTTTGTGTTGCTGCTGAATACATGTTGGTTGGAGACTCCTTGAGTATTTCTGGAATTTTATCTTGCCTACATTCTTCATACCCTGATTGTGGGTGATGTGGTACCGGCGAGAGTTTACGGCGGATCCTTAAACCCAAAAAATGAGTCATTTCATTCAGAAAAACCTGTAGTGTGATTTATAGTACATCATTTACTTTGTGTATCTTCGTTAAACACCTGACCGCGCAAGTCCAAGTTCGCGTGTTCCGGTTCTTTACGCAGTTATAATCTACCAGGAAGTTATTGACGTGGTTATTTATTGTATGGCATATATTTTCGTATATGTTCTGCAGTAAATCTAGTCTCTCTAAATTGCGATTACATAAGCTATAACGATCGATGTTGATGCTGCATACTTCCGATGTGCTGAATGTGACGGAACTCCGATGCCCTGATAACTTTTCGTCACTACTTTCTATGCTAACGTGCATGAAATTTTGAAATATCTACTCCAATAATCATCATATCTATGTTCTGTTTAAAGAGTGTTAGTGTGCTCTAGTTTTAGCTTCTCTTCCATTGTTCGACGTTTTGTTGATCCCTTTAGTTTTCAGAAACATTGTTGATATTTCATGCGGATGTTTTTAATAAAGTTCTGAATCATTTTAGTAGGACTTCGGTTGCTGTGATAAGGAATAATCGTAAAATAAAAACACCTCTTTAAGATCGTACTGTGTGAATTGAGTTTTTGCTTAAACAATTTCTTGCAGTTCAGAATGGTTTTTTTCCCACTTCTTCTTTAGGACTGAGAATGGTCTTACATCATATTTCATCCGACGATTTCCTTAAAGGAATTTCCACTTAATGGCTATAGTAATTTCTACTGAGTAGTAGCATGAAAATGTTGAGTACTGTTATAACTCGAGACTGCCATCGGCCTAAAAATGTTTGTGGGCTATGGATAGTCGGTTAAAATGGATACAGCCAGTAAAGCATTTGAGCGTTGATGAAAACGAAGTTTACAGTTGAATGAAATCTGCACACTTACTTTTCTCAATCCCCTTTGTAATAATTTTATAGTGTTCAAAACAAAACGAATTGGAAGATGGCAGTCAAGTCAAATTCGGAAGCCAAAAAATAAATAATGAAATAGAAAATAACCGAAGATATGTCTTCGATAAAGGTACTGCACATAGGCAGTAAGACATAGTTTGAAATGTCAAAGTGGTAGGATATTGTTACTACTTAGAAAAAAGTAACTCATGTAAAAGTCAACCACTTTTAAATACAAACAGGGTCGTAGCAATGCCATGTTTGAGTCTCGCGTGTAATCTGGGTACCCATTTATCAGTGTGACGTGTACCTACAAAGCGGCGTCTGAAAAGCTCGGTCAGTGGTCCCATATTTACAAACTGCGCTGACGATGATGTCCCCGCGCATACACATTAAAGAACATGTCAACAAGCGCCTCCTTATCGTGCAAAGCACTGGAGTGAAGCGGTGGTGCCGTACATGCTGCGACCCAGCTAACAAGGTGTGAGAACTTGTCATTGCAACAAAGAGCGCAATACTTACCACATCAAGGGCACTGTGCTTCAACACTCTTCTTATTCTTCAGATTTGACGCCGGCAGACTTCTATTTCCCCGCCGTAAATTAGCCCTAAAAGGCTTGTTTCGCAACGTTTGCGGAAACCCAACGCGTGACCTCAGTGCTTTAGACTTTAGAGCTATTCTACAAGAAGAGTTTGCTGACAATTTCTAACAGCTGTACAACCGATGTATATTGCTGCCAATGCCGATAACTTTGAAGGCCGTAAAGGTATTTTGTTTGGAACTCTTGTTCCGTATATTTCCTGAGACCATTCACTGAACTTCCTAGACGCATCTGGTAATTGAAACAATTTCTGAGACAACTATATTGTGACCTCAGATTGCCTCGGCGAGAATGGTAGGGAACTTTCGGGTGTTCTGCCCAGTAGTTTTCCATTGTAGCCAATATTTAGGGGACCAACGTAGCCGCCTTTTTCGGGTGCTGCGAGTTTTGCTGTTGTGTATATACATGTACATGTCGTGCAGCCAGTCAGTGGAGATAAAAGCAAAACTCGAAGCACCTGAATAAAACGGCGGGGTCGGTCCAAATATTGCGCAGTACACCGAAAGCCGTATTAACCCGCGAGAACTCGCGCATTTAAAAATTTCGCGATTGCTCGCGTGTATATCATTTTTCTAACAAAAGTTTTAATGTACTTAATATGTCAAAGTAAGTATTTCTAGTTGCGTTTATAAGAAAACACAAAATTTTTTCTATTTAAAATTAGTAAAATTCAGATTGTTTTAAAATTACTGTGAGCAAAGTGCTCACGCGCGAGTACTCGCGGGTTAATCTGTTGTATTTTCCGAAAGAGCACTAGGTTAGTAAACATACCTAGCAAGACGGTGCTCGCTTACAGTTCAACTAGTTCAATAATCAATATGATGAAAATGGTTGGAATAAGATTTGGTTGACAATGAAGACGATGTCAATATTTTAGACGATCTAGAGGTCATTGCTCCTATAATGCGACCTAGACATATTTATGTTCGCCCAAATCTTTTTGAATGCTGAGATGATGCAGAATTTGTTACGCTATTTCGTCTTGGAAACGCTACATGAAAAACTCCACGACCATCTCAAGAGTCCAACAGATAGTTACGTATTTTGTAAGTTGTCATAATAGAAAACAGAATACATTATTTATGCCTACAAGCTTACCAATTCAGCCAAGCTTCTCGCCGGGCTGCTGTGTTTATGTTGGCACCAGTAGTAATGACGACAACTCAGACAACCAATAAATGTTTTTTCGTGAAAACTCCAATTAAAACGAAAATTATTTTTTTCTGAACGGACAAGGGTACACACAAGTACCTGCCAACCATAGAGTAGGTACAGTATTAATTTTGCTGCGAGTGAAACGAGCAGCAATAACATTTACTCTGAAGCTCGTGAAAAATATTAACACAAATCTACACTTCATTGTTTATCTGTTGCCAACATAAGCACTGGAGCCCGGCGAGAAGCGTCGTAAAATTTTACCCAGTATCTACTTAGCTTCTTGCGCCTAGTGTGAGGCCTAAAATGATTCCTTCCTCCGATCTACAGGAACAGTATACTTTTGCCTATTGTGCAAGCTTGTACTAAGATACTACACACTTGACATATTAAGCATTTTTACTGTCCAAAATTTTTCGTGGAAAGCGTTGAATTCATTTGCCACACGCGATCATGTCGCTTTTTTCTTCTCCCATGTCGTAGCGTCCGTTTTTTGTACATTCCAATGCACCCTAATATTTCTCTATTGACACAACCCACTCGCACTAACTTCTTATAAAATTCGAGCTTCTTTCAAGTTTGTTTTCCATAACGCCAGTTAACAACTATCTGCTAACCTCTTCCCTGATAGTTAAATAAGGGAAACATCTGTTTATTCAGACGGCACTTTCATTTGTTTCTATTGCCAACCTAATCGAAATATATCGTACCTTCTCGTTTTCTCCAGGTTAGCAAACGAGAGGTGTATCTGGCAATGACAACTGCAATGCACTTAACGAGCACATTTAACTGGACGTTAAAGGCATCTTCTCGTTTACTAACGATAAGATTAACGAGAGATTAGTCACGTATTGACCGTGACCAGGTGCGAGGCGTCTTCTCCTATCGCGTGGCGGCCCGTCTCGGCCTAACGCCTTCGTGCACTGCGAGGTTGCTTATATTGCTTATTTATTTTTTGTTTTCACGTTGCAGATAACTCGTAATACTTAAAACGGAAATCAACGTGTAATGAAAAGAACTTCAAGCCTAAGTAAATAGTATTATACATTTTTGAGGGTGTTACAGCGTTAATTTTATGAAATAAATCGCAATTTGCGATCTGTTATGGCTTCACTGTACTAGGTTTAGATGGAATACCATAGTGGAGCGAATGAAAATTTGTGCCCGATCGGGATTCGAACCCGGGATCTCCTGCTTACTAGGCAGACGCGCTGACCACTCCGCCACCGAGAACACAGTGACCAGCCCGACTGCAAGAGGACTCTTTCCTGCACGTCTCCAGCCACACCCAAATCTCCATTCGCTACGCAGTCTCTACGTAAATAGATTAATCCTTACGACAATAAACATATTTTAATAAATGAACAGTGAATTCTCATGTTATTAAAGTTCGGAGAACACCATATTCACCAATTCTCCATAACTCGAAAAATAATAATCATGCAAGGAATAAAGGCACGGCAGTTGTTTTCTTTTATATTAATTGGCACATGTGGAATTTATTTAAAAGGGGGTTGATTTTTCATTTTTGTCCGATTTTAAATGGAATAGCCCTATAGCATTTCGTAAAGCGCGAAATTACATAAATTATAACGAAATTCGCTATTTTGCACAGGCCATCTGCAGCTTCCAAACTTTTGTCGACGTTAACTTCCTGCAGGTAAACTATAATTACGCAAACTTAAAATGTGGTGTAAACTTTAATTGCATTTTGGCATAAAGTAGCTGGTTGCTCTATTTAGTAAAATGACCCAAACATCGTTACTTGTAAATCGCTTATCCTGAAATCTGAAATGTTTAGAGGGCTTTTTTTCCTTTTCCTATGCCCCACTCAGGCTAGATATTTTAGGATTTTTAAGGCTCACCAATCAGCTACTGTTCACGCGGTCGATAGACTATAACTTTGAAAATATTTGAATGATATGGCTTCCTGTTTCTTCAGAAAGAAGTCCCGTCGTTGGGTTTGCAAAATGAGGCAAAATACACCTTTTTTTCTTTTAGATATGTGCAATGGAGGTAACGGATTGCGACGCAAAACTATTAATGTGCGCCAACTTACTCTGACAAGGGGAACACTAAGTATGGTACCAACGGATTTTGATGAGTCGCAGGTATGTTGTTAGGGAATTCCTCCAGACCATTAACCTAAAAGGATTTATTCCAATGGGGCTTGATTTCTAAGAAAATAGAGATCAAATTCGCAGCAAATTACCACGCGTAACGTGTCTACTTATAATTATACATGATTACCACTCAGCGAGACAGCGTGGTGTAATCGGCAAGGTGCTAGGTTCCCATGCAGGGTTGGATACCTAGCGGCAGAACAACTTTTAAAAAATTGTAATAGCTACTTTTTATATTTCGAAAACAAATTAAAATATAATTAAGCAAAGAAAAAGATATAAAGAAAGAAAAACACAAATAACGAAAAGTCAAACGATTAAAAAATAACAAAGAAAATAAAAAATCTTCCCCTTCGGGTCATTTTTCACTTTCATTCATTTCTCTTGTTTTATTGTCCATAATTATATGCCTTTATACCCACTCCTATGTTACAGCTTGAGTAAAGTCAGGATAATTGCAAATAACACAGTAGCAACGGATTATTTTTACTTATTGCGCAGTGTTACTCACTGTGAGGAACTGTAAACATAGGTATTAAATGTTGACCAAATATTATAGGTACTGATTTCGAAATATGCTTCAATCGCCTTAAGTGTGCTTCGAAAAAACAAAATGAGTAAAATAATCGTCGCGCAATACAAAACATTGAGTGTGAATGTTAAATGTTTTTATCCTGACCATTTACTGCAAACGTTTACATAAGAATGGTTATAAAAATATATAATTATGCACAACCATCGGACAGGTGTGGAAAGTAATTGACCCATGTCGGACTTGAACCCAGGTCGCCTGCATGACAGCCTCGCATCTTGCCGATTACACCATGCTGTCTCGCTGAGCGGTAACCACCATGTATAAAAAAGACACGTTACGTGTGGTAATTTGCTGCGAATTTGATTTCGATTTTCTTAGAAACAAAGGCCCATTGGAACAAATGCTTTTAGCTTGATGGTCTGGAGGAATTCCCTCACAACATACCTACGATCCATCAAATTCCGTTGGTACCATACTTAATGTTCCCCTTGTGTCTTCTGGTGCGTTTGCTTGCTGTCAGTAAGTGGATGACGGCAAGTAAGGAAGGCTGGCAGACGCGCTATGCGGGGCTAGCGGCCGGCGCTTGCATGCCTTTTACGGGTAAAGCTCTGTATAGGGAAAGTATGGCCATCCTTTTCCGCGCCGCTTGCCGCCATCTGCAGCTCGTGATTGGCTGAAACCGAATCACATGGTTCTTTCCGCCATCTTGGTCCAATACGTTGCTTGGCTGCTGTCAGAAGTCTTGTGAATATTCTTATGTTTTGGTTTGAATAATGCCACAGTGTTGTACTTTTGGGTGTTTTTAAGAAGCGAAGAAGGGAGGTAAACATATTACTTCCATTAGGTATCAGAAATGCAGGATGATGAACAGCCTGGCTGATGAAAGTCGTCAGAGAAAACTGGGAGTCCAGAAACGAACTTCGGTTGTTGTACTGTGATGATTTTTATTCATCATGTAAATTAATAGAGTAAAGATTCACTGACGATTTGATCACGCAGCGGATACCTATATATTTTTAACTTGAATAAATTTGTGAAGAAAAATCCTGCACTATGTCGTGAGGTTAAACTATTCACGCGTCGTTGATTTTATCTGCAGGTAGTTGTCGAAAAATACACTTTTTTTATTTTATATATTAGTGTGTGAACTAGATTCCCGTTTAGATAGGAAATTAACATACAGTTCCTGAAAGAAGTTTTTCTCATTCGTTTTCATGTGTTAGTGTATCATATCAGGAAACAAAGAATTTAAACAAGACAAATATTAGACATTCAAATGTAATTGGCTTTGTAAAGACACCTTCAATTTCTGTTTCTTGTAAAAGACATGTAGTGGGCATCTCCTTGCATTTTTCGTAGTTCATGTAAGATATAAGTACATGATAAGCAAGAAAATACTCATCAAAGACTTTTCCTTGATCTCAATTACACTATGCTCCGATGACATGTTCGCGGTCTATTGAAATATTTGGCTACGGTACAGGTCAATCTGAATTTATAGGTGAACTCTTGAGATATAGAGCCACAAACCAGTTGTCTTAAAATCGGACGATAAGTATACCGTAGAGCAGCCAGATCCGCATGAACAGAAGTACGCGAAGTTCCCGCATCTGTCCATCGGATATAACGACATGTATCTCGAGAATGAGAACAGTTATCGTTCTGCTCTGAACCTTAAATAAAATTTCGATATCTTACCTACATTTCGTCCGCAGCATTGTATGAGCTAAAATCAACCATACGCAAAGGCTACGCAATGCGACTTTTCCTCTGCAAACTCTTCAAAATTTTGCGCAGTAGTTTACTTAATTTAATGTAGCACGGAAACTATCAGTAATAATGAAAAGAAGTTGAGATCATTCTCGAGAGAATGTATCACACTATAACACGTGAAAATTTTTTTTTATTGACTGGTTTTCTCAAAATCGGTTAAGTATTGTTAAGCGCTCGGAACGTTGTAACGGTCGGCGTGTAAAGGCGGTATTACACGACGATCCGCCGCGGAAGGTATAGGTCTAGCGCGACAGCCATCTAGCGGCGAAACACGTGCAACTACCACGGAACCATGATTTTTAGCAGACACTTTATCCGCGCGCCGGAATAGACCAGTTCTTTACTCCCGTGAATCCGCGCATGCGCAGGAGGCAGCGCTAACCAGCGCATGCGCAGAAGCGGCGATTTTAGTTGCTTTCGGCTTGTATGGTGTGTTATTGTGTATACGTAGCAGGTGCCGATTTCGTGTTACGAATTGTCTGAGTCACGCATGAACATAATTCAGATTGTAAAATATAGTGCTACTACACATTTAAGTATTGGTCGTTTAAAGTACTGCAAATTGCACTGCATACTTCCACAACTACTTTCGATATGGAGGGCTGTGAAATTCTGTGACTAAACGCCAGGCTCTTAAATGATTCACCAGTGGCTAAAAAACGTAATGTGATGACCAGCCTGCAACATAACAGAGTATATACCGGTATTTTATAGCTGATTTAGGCATTATGATCACAAAATATATAAGCATAAAATATAAATCTTACTTTCGAGAAGGTGAAATAGCTTCCCTCATGACTGTGTCACGCTTCCTAATTCCATCACCTATTAGAGATAACAGCTCGTCAAAACAAGCCACGTCCATCCTCACAAAATTTCGAAATTCTCATGGATCTTCTGGTCTGAGCACTTTCATAAGCAGTGAATAAATGCCCCTGTCTTCGTTTCTTCTTTGTAGCCAGCGTCGAACCCAACAACGTCTGGCTTTGTTTTTGTGCTCTAATCTGGAGGTTAACTGTTACTGCCAGGGCAACAGCTCCAAAAATAATGGGGTCATCCATTTTCAGAATGCTGTATAAACGTAAATTTAGATGAGCATATACTTGTGTAATAAAGTGGCGTAATATAAAACAAACTTTCGTATTTGTAATTCGGAGTAGTGGTAACACAATTTCGTGGTAGCTACATATGATTTATTAAATGTGACAAAATCAACTTTTCATAAAATGAAACCTTGAGCTCACAGAATTAATTTTAACGAATTATTACATGCCAAGAAACGTTTCCCAAGAAACGTTCTTCTGTGGTATGAATTAATGTCTGCTAAAAATCTGACAGTTCCCTTCGCGTTTGGCGCGTTTATTGACGTTAGTGCGCATGTGCGGATTCGTGCCAAGGAATATCTGCCGTGCATCGTGTTAATAGGTCTACGTGAAGCAGTACATAGTTCCAGATAATCACGCTTGGGGCGTTGCTGCATAGACGTACGCCTCAGGTGTATCGCGTAATATGGCCTTAAGTAGCAGCGGAATAGGCCCAACATGGCTGCCGCTGGCAGGGTGGCCATACTTTCCCTATACAGAGCTTTATTTTACGGGCTGCGGAGACGCGTGGTGCGTGGGCGTTCCCGGTGCACTCTGGCGTGGAGTGTCTGGCAGCCACATCGACCGCCTGCAGCCGCGCACGCCGCTATCACCACTGCTGTCCTCGCTCAAGAGCAGCCAATCGCGGCTTTAGTCTCAGAGTGCTGCTGCGAAACCACCACCTAACCCCATTTGATGTGCGAGGCAAAACCACACAGCACAGCACAGCAGCAACTAGGAGGGCGAACGGCTGGAGGCGTGTGCTGGGACGCTCCAGCTCTACGGTAGGGGAGACCGGGGCACGTTTTCCACCATTTTACATTTTTATTTTTGTACTTCTTATTTTTATCGATTTTGCGGTAAACAGCGGATCTTTATATTTCCTACACCTTTATTTACAGTCTTGTACAGATATTTTTGAAAAAAGTAAATATCATTCTTCGTAGCAAACTGTTTTGTCTGACCATGTTGCGTTGGAAAATTTGCCCCGTATGCGGGGAAAGTTTTGCAGCTTACTTAAAATGTACAGGGGCAAATATTCCAATTATACTTTAAATGTTAAAACAGAGATAATTATCTTGATTTCACTGAATACGTATTTTTATCATGAATTTACATTACAAAAGAGGATAGTAAAAATAGCCACATTAAATAAAAACAAATGCTATTTAGTGGGTTTACAAAATATGTGACTTAATTATTTTATAAATACAGACATTTTTAACAATGCTTACACTGATTGTCTGAATCACAATGTAAGCAAACAAAAAATGCAACATTTCCTTTCGTACAGTGTCCATGCACCCATTTATTGCATTTCGTGCACTGTATCCACTTTCATTGGCTTTAGACTTGGCGTAAGACTCAAAGCAATAAGGAATATGTGCCCCATATGCACTCGGAAAACGTGCCCCGTCGCCATATCCGGAACTAAACACTACGTCCATGAGTAACAGTGTAAGCTATTTACAAAACAAATACACAGTTACGTGAATAAAGAAACCTACTTTTAGTGTGTGCCATGTCAAAATAATAAGTTTATCGCTAGAATGTTTATTTTAAGTTTCAAGAAAAACGTGAAAGTTTACTCACATTTGCAAAAATGACGAAAACAGCCCTGCCGACGTAGTGACTGCTGGTACGACACTGAAACATTCGCAAATGAAGCGTGCTTTGTTGCTACTGCCTACAGTATCGTCGGTGGTAACATCTAGCGGTTTGTTTCGAAAATAAACGGATTTGGAAAACTTGCCCCTATGGAAAATGTGCCCCGGTCTCCCCTACCTACTGCTGCTGATTGACGACTTCCTGGCTGTACCCGGCCACGCGTTTCTGTGGCTTGTTACACATTAACCCTTTGCGTTCAACTGATTTCACTCTGAGACCACCTTTAATTTCGTGTCTCATGCGGCTCTGTAAAACGACCACGGCACAGGAGTATACTCTTCGTCGTTAGGAAAATGAACTCGCTCGGGACGTCTGCGCGGGAAAGCAACAAAACATTCAGCTGCGCAGTGATCACCGGTGCTAGCTGTTGCTGAGGATCGTCAGGTTACATATATATTGTTTTTTCCGCTGTATTATCTCCTGAGTTGGCATAGTTCTGGTAAGTTACGAAAGTTTGTGCATTGTCGAGTATACTAAATTTTAGTTTGATCCCTGTCTTGCAGAACTTTATGTAATAAACCAGTGACTTCACTACGTAACCATGTGTTCTAAAAATAAATTTGTAAACACTGGAATACTGGAATATATATATCTATAAATGTGAATGTCTGTTCGGTGTAGGTTTGTCACGTCTGAACCACAAGACACAAAGAGCTAAAAATTTGTACAGTTACTAATGTCTACCGGGGGAAGGCTTTAGGCACGGTTACATGGCGATCTGATAGCTATCATTTGTAATATAATTATACAAATTGAAATTGTTTCAAAACAATTCCTTGGGCCACAAAGGGTTAAATGGAAAAGGAACAAAATAAACTAATTTCTAAATTCATTCCACAATTCTTTGTAAATGGGAGCTAGGTGTACATCCTATATTCCCTCTCTCTTTGGGCCCCTCTGTTCGTCCATATCTCATTACCTCCCCCGTCCATAGCCTTCTTCCGCATCGCCATGGTAGACTTATTATGGACACACGCACACTCTACACTCCCTTTTTATCTCTGGAACAACAGCTATTGTAAAACGACTGTCACCGGTATCAGTGTAAGGCAGGGGCTCAGGGATGTAAATAATTTGAAACATTCTAAAACGAAAGCGTGTGTGTTTGACACTTTCATTGGACACCCTATGTCTCATCACGAATCTATAGCATGATAACTCATATAAAGAAGGGCGTTGATTTCATCGCAATACGCATATTAACGTACCGAGCGCGCCTAGCTCTGGTCCCGAGACTCCGGCGAGAAGCGCATGCTGTTCAGGTCGGGCCCTAGCCGCGCGTTTCGCTTATTTCAAGCGTTTACTTCGCAACAACCGGGGATGTTATTAACTTACTGCGATGCAATCAGCGCCATTGTTTGTCATGTTATAGGTTCGTGATGAAATATAGGGTGTCCAATTAAAAAGGCACATCAATGTGAAGTAATGTCGAATCTATGCGAAGTAACAATATTCGCTGTCCAATATTCACACCAGTTGCAACTTAGAATTCTGACATTGTATACAAGTTTGACTTGTAGCCTAGTCCCATTTAGCTGCATTCAAATTGCTGCGCAGCATTACAATAGCACTTTTTTCAGAGTCAGTGCATGCCAAGACAGACCGATCATCTCTAGGCTGCTCAAAAATTCCGTGGGATACTGCAGAAATTCTTACTTCAGCTATTGATGGATCAAGTCAAAATATTTTACATTAACGGTGTGCAGATGATACCATAGTGCTGGCAGAAAGTGAAGAGTTACGGACTGTTGCTGAAGGCAAAAAAAAAAAAAAAAAAAAAAAAAAAGGGCTAAATGTAAAGAAAACCAAAATTATGGCAACTTAACCTATTAGTTCATGGGTTATAGGAGGAGAATCCATGGAGGTGGTATCCACATTCAATTATCTCGGTTCCCAGATCTCTGATAATGGCGACTGCAGCAACGAAATCAAGAGACGCTTGTTGCTAGGAAGAAAGGCGATATCAAACCTTGAAAGATTACAAGGTCCAGAGACATAACTTTAACACAGGTACGAACTGTGGACGCTATGGTCTTCCCAGTTGTAATGTATGGATGCGAGACCTGGACCATTAGAAAGGCCGAACGGCGAAGAATTGACTCCTTTCAATTGTGGTGCCGGAGGAAAATTCTTAGGATTCCATGGACGGCAAAAAGAACCAACAGATCTATATTACAGTAAATAAAGCCAGATTGCTCTCTGGAATGTCTAATATTAAAACAGAAGCTGCCCTACTTTGGATACATAATGCGAAGACGTACCTCACTGGAAAAAATTAATGCTGGGGAAGAACGAAGGCACTAGAAGAGCACGACGGCGGCAGAGGATAAGGTGGATCGAGGGAATCACAGAAGCAACGTGTTCCAACCTGGAAGATTTACGGGAGAAAGTGCAGGACAGGGGAAAGTGCCGTGCTGTGGTTCATGGTATCACGAAGAGTCGAAATTGACTAAACGAATAGATATATATCGAATATTCGCGTATATTTTTTAATTAATGTGATAAAACTTGTTTACAATTAATAGCTCACCTGTACTAACCGGAAGCATTACGCGTTAAATGTTGGTGTGGTAATATGATACTGCGTTGAAGTCAAGCTTCAATTTATAACTCATCATTTATGAGAGTAAATTAGAATGAAAATTAGTCCAGAAAAAGTAGAAAAAAAAGTTGAATGTGCACTAAAATTTTTTCCGGGGAAAAAATAGAATTATCTCGATCCGCCGAACGCTCTTAGGCCAAAACGGAACTGCGTACCTTAATTAGAACCAAAGATGAAGTAAAACAGAGTAAAGTATTCACAGCACAGACAGGAGGATATCGCGTATAAAGGAAGGCGAGAATTAAATGAATTGTCATACTCAATAACTTTTCTTCGTTTAAACACAGTTCGTTAAGGATGCGCGATAGTAACCGCGTGGTCTAAGGCGGCTTGATACGGACTGGGCGGCCGCTCCCGCTGGAGGTTGGTCCTTCCACTGGCATTAGCGCGTTATCTATCGTGGAAGTTCAAGTACACGACTGGCCATTAAAATTGCTACACCAAGAAGAAATGCAGATGAGAAACGGATATTCACGGGACAAATATATTATACTACAACTGCCATTTGATTACATTTTCACGCAATTTGGGTCCATAGATCCTGAGAAATCAGCACCCAGAACAACCACCTCTGGCTGTAACAACGGCCTTGATACGCCTGGGCATTGACTCCAACAGAGCTTGGATGGCGTGTACAGGTACAGATGCCCATGCAGCTTCAACACGATACCACAGTTCATAAAGAGTAGTGACTGGCGTATTTTAACGAGTCAGTTGCTCGGCCACCATTGATCAGACGTTTTCAGTTGGTGAGAGATCTGGAGAACGTGCTAGCCAGGGCAGCAGTCGAACATTTTCCGTATCCAGAAAGGCCCGTACAGGACCTGCAACATGCGGTCGGGCATTATCCAGCTGAAATGCAGGGTTTCGCAGGGATCGAATGAAGGGTAGAACCACGGGTCGTAACACATCTGAAATGTAGTCCATGCTGCTGCAAACGTCGTCGAACTGTTCGTGCAGATGGTTTTTCTCGCAAACGTCCCCATCTGTTGACTGAGGGATAGAGACGTGGCTGTACGATCCGTTACAGCCATACGGATAAGATGCCTGTCATCTCGACTGCTAGTGATACGCCGTTGGGATCCAGCACGGCGTTCCGTATTGACGTCCTGAACCAATCCATTCCTTATTCTGCTAACAGTCGCGACCAACGCGAGCAGCAATGTCGCGATAAGATAAACCACAATCGCGATAGGCTACAATCCGATCTTTATCAAAGTCGGAAACGTGATGATACGCATTTCTTCTCCTTACACGAGGCATCACAACGACGTTTCACCAGACAACGCCGGTCAACTGCTGTTTGTGTATGAGAAATCGGTTGGAAACTTTCCTCTTTTCATCACGTTGTAAGTGTCGCCACTGGCGCCAACCTTGTGTGAATGCCCTGAAAAACTAATGATTGGCATATCACAGCATCTTCTTCCTGGTGGTTAAATTTCGCGTCTGTAGCACGTCATCTTCGTGGTGTGGCAAATTTAATGGCCAGGAGTGTCGTTTGGGGCTGATGACAGCAGTTTAGTCCAATAGTTTACAAATATTTTCTTTTCTTAAAACAAGTAAAAAAAAAAATTAAAAGAAATCGTTCGGGTAAAATAGCCTGTGCAACCCTACTTCTCGATTTTTAAAAATATCTTCTAGTCTCACTGAATATTGGGTTACCATTGTCCTTCCGTTCCTCTAAATAAAATTGAGCCGCAAAATAATTTATGCTGTTATTGTTCAAATTTTAATATTCACCAATATAATTACATTATTTACCTGAATTAAAAGTAACAATTTTGTGTATCTTTCTCCAAGAACCGACGGAAGACTCAGTCACAAAAATACACAAATACATTGACCTTTGAAATGAACTATTTTTCAAATTTTTTTTTCGATGAACTTTTTAGTCACTGATGTTTCTTAATTCTAATACTGAAATTTTTCAATGATTTCGATCAATATGTGACCATCTTCTACAGCATTTCGAAATATGTTACAAAGGTGTTCATGGCTGAGAAGCGTGTAGGAAAACTGTTGATAGCTGAGATTGAGTGCGTTTCAATTTGGATGTAATAAACACATTCAGAAATGGTTGAAATTCGGCGAACATCCGAAAGTGAATACCCAAGTGCTCGACGGTTTTTGATTGACACCAAATTAAGACAAGTTTAAAGGTCTGTTCTCGTTGTGCATGGTAACAGCTCTTAAAAGGTTCTAGACATATTTTCCGTTATGGGCACAACGTAGCCTGCAATGTATTCTATAGTACCCAGAATTGGTTTCACTGCCACAAGTATATCTTCATTGATTTCTGTTGTTTACTGTAGCATCGGAAAGGCTCGATTATCCGCTGTTAAATTTGACTGCTTAATTTTTCTGTGCCTGTCGTAAGCTGGTTACTTTAGCAAGGGTTATTAAGTTTCCATTTAGACGTCTGTTTTCTCCTCTCCTTCGATGTAACAGAGCAATCATTCCAAATGATCTCGACTTCATTTGTACTTAGATATATTTTGTTAATTTTTCTTGTTTCGTAAGCCTCTCATGTATATTGCTAATACTGTTTATCCAAACAAAAAGACTCATAAAACCAATTTATATTAACTACTGACTACAAATCTGCCTCTTTGAAGCATTGGATATAATTTTCTGCCATCTCGAGTGCGCGACACAGCAATTTCATTTTTTCTCTAATAACTTGCCCCAAATACGTTTAAATAGTTCACCAACTCAGAACGTGATACAAATTTTTAAAAATTATTAATTCGTCTGTACCGTCAATCAAGAACCGAGAGTATTCTTATCTTCAGAGTAATGTATTTCAAACTATCCGTAACGCTTGTACTTAAGTTAAATTGCTGATAATATTTTTCTTTATTTTTTCATGCAACGTACGTGTTCCTTTTAATACCCAAATACTTGTACATGCCCTAGATTTCTTGCATTTGCAATAGTTACTTTTTAAAAATCCCATTAGTCATGCAAAGACTTTTGCACGCTCTTCAGCATGTAGGAGGGATATAGAAATTTACTAAAAGCAACATATTTGTAAACATGTAGCGTTCAAAGGAAACTGTCATATAAATAGTACATACGAACATCATACAGATTTAAGTTCGTAATATCTACACCCAATTAGTACAAACATAAAATTAGCGTAGCAAAAAGATCAATAAGCTTTGGAAAGATTGCTTCAAAATGGCTTAACGCCGAAACAGCTGTTATATTAATAATAAAATAATTAGCAACATTAAGTAAAACCTTATTTATGTTTTACGATATAAATGATGACGTGCTGAGATCTATTTGTGAAATACAAGCTATTATTTTTGGCTCTGAAATTTGTGCCAATAAATCTGCTCACCTGTAATTTCTTTTTGAAAACTTAGTCCAGAGATATTTTCCACGAAGAGGTTGACACATGCTGAATGTGTAACACACTTCATTGAATATCTGGCTCAGTTTTTCCGCTTCCTTGACCCATTTACCTATACAAAGTTATTTCCATTCCAACCAGTATGTTGCCGCGTATTCATTAGCATCGATTATCAAACTGCATAACTTAGTATGTTGATATAGACTTTTACTTAGACAGATCGGAAAGAACTAAATTCTAGTTTCACATTTAGTGAAGAATACCACCTAGCTATGATGGATGAGAAAGAGAAGTCAGGCAAGTGTGTCTAGCAAAGTTCTAGGCTTTGGGGACAAAAATACAAGTGCGTAGCAAAAGATCGTTGACAGTTGCTGCAATTAAGGATTAATATGTTCATAATTGTCTCGGTTTAAGACAGAAAGACGTTCCTGAAATATTATTCAATAAATAACTTGTTTCAATATTTTTTAAAATCGATATACCTAATACAATAACCACTTTTAGCTGTAATCTTCTGAAGTATTAAGTTCATTTTATTTTTTTGTGAGGTTTCGATGACCTTCTGTAGCCATTTGTCATTTTTTGATATTTATATTTGTGTTGCAGACGATATCGGTGGAAAAGCATATTTATAAACTGATTTTGCCTTCGAAATAGTTGATTATGAATGTGGTGGGATTCCCTGTAAATTTGGGTGAAACAAAATATTTCTTCAAATATTTTCCGAAAGTAGGAGAATCGTTATCTTGTTCAAAGTTGACACAAAAAAATAAGACTTCGATGGAGTTTGTCCTCCGAATCCATTTTTGTGAATTATGAATCTTCAGACGAAAATCGTTGAAAGAAATTGAAATGTAGTCTAATGTTTAAAGCTAGGTGTGCTAGCATAGTAATGCATCCAAGCGGAAGCTATTGTCGAAATTATCCAGTGAGAAGGGATACTTAGTGTACCTCGCGCGTCTTGAACACGAGTTATTTGTAGCCTTGGAAACATTTCTGGAGACAATTTCCGCCTCTTGTTTCAACAAGTAGTGAATAAAAAGTATACGTCTAAAAGGAAGTATTTTTGTATTTATCTACTTAATCACTATTGCCATAATTCTGTCATTAAATATGTAATTCTTTTAGTCAGAAACTGGTACATTGTTGTAAATTATGAACTACCCGTCCGGTTATAACCGTGTCTATTCTCTATGTACAGTTTTGTGTCTGTCTCGTGATATTAAGTTAGCAACACCGCGGTCTAAGGAAGGGACCAACGTGCTGTCTAAAAGTTTGGTGCATGCTTTCAGACAACAAGCAAAACAAGATACAAACAATTGTTCTTTATTGTCCTACAACACACTTTTGACAACTTTCATATAGCTTCTGGAAACTATCGGCAAAGACTTCCTATAGAATCGATGCAGAATGGGTGTCATATGATCTTTGCTGGCATTCACGTCCGCAAAACCTTCGAATTTCGTGGCCACCTTCAGTCAGGAAAAAAAAGTAGTCCACAGGAGGAAGTCCGGAGGAGTACGGAAGGTATTGAACGTCTACCATCTTCTGCGCCCGGAATTGGCGCACACGTGGGTGTGCAGGGGCGTTGTCAAGGAGTAGCATCGATGTTCCAGTCCCGTAAACTCTGGCCCAACCCTCCGGATACGCTGTAACAGTCGGTTCAAAACGGACTGCTAACATGCAGCATTAATGGTTTCACCCGCAGGAACAACTACCTTGTGCATGATGTCGTTGACGAAGGTGGTCAACAGTGTTTTCACCTTTCATTTCTGTAGATCGCCAGGTCTCATCTTCCGTAACGATGTTAAGAAGCAATGGATCCTGACAGGGGCGCCGACTCCGTGGGTGCTCCGGGGCTCGTGCACAATGCACAGTGGCGCAACCAGGTTTTTTTTCGAAGTGGCCCATTCGTATATAAAGATGTATTTTGACATGGAGTGCTGAGGCACACACATTACATACATACATATATACATATACATACAATTAACTGTGTAGCCTGTTACATTAACCAACTTGAAATTCGTTTATGGAACATAAATGCTATGCGTTTCAGAAGTAGAAATGTGCAATTTTAAATGTTTAACCTTTGTATTTTATTAATTTTCATTCATTTATTGAAGAAATGTTCCTGCCATTGGTTCAACATAGGAACAATAAATACAAAGTTAGCTTAGGTAAACAAACAGTCCAAAAGTTCAAACAAAATAATACATATTAAATGACAAAAAATTAATATAAACTACTGGACAGAAAAAATACTATTTAATATAGAGAAGAAATGTAAAATGATATATCATAACCCTTAGATTAGTATAAGATTATACATTGCTGTTATTTAGTTATTCTCCTCTTTATATATATTGTCGCCAGAATTTTTAGGCTATATTTCAAACTGAACCAAGGCTATTTGCCTTATGTGTTTTGGTAATCTATTATTTGGTAGCAATTCATGAAAACTTTTGAAGCGAATATATGCAGAATATATAGCACATACATTTAAACAATATAGCAAAATAAATTTATCTAAACAAGTAATATTTTCACAATTTCCTACAGAAAACAGTTTTACCCATCATTAATTTTTTTAATGAAAGTTTGCATGAAAAATTATAAAAACTACATGGCAGTTTTTTAAAATGTGAAACTTTTTTTTGTTTTGCAAAGTTCTCATTACACAAATAGATTGCACTAAACACACAAAATGCCGATAATAATTATAAAACAAAATTTATTACAGAACAAAATCCAGTCTGTGAGGTTTTTCTGCAAGCCCATCAATTATCTTGTCGTAATCAATGTCATACTCCGTATTAATTGACAAATGAGCAATACCATTTAAACGGTCCTGTCCCATAGTTGAACGCAGGTAAGTTTTAAGACGTTTTAAGCAGCTGAATGCTCGTTCAGCCGAACACGTAACAGGAATAGTAGCAAATATTTGTAACAGTGTGTAAGTGTTTGGGTAGAAATCTTTAGAGCACTCTGCAAGAGCTTGTTACGTCAGATCCAACATCACTCCTTGACTTGCTGTTCAACCACAAATTTTTCCACATTTCAAATTCATTTTTATCGAAGGTATGTCTTCTGCGTATAAATATTGTTCATAGAACTTCAGAACAGAGCCTAGATCGTTAAATTCAACATCCGTAATGAATGAAGGAATCAACTTCTGAAGAAATAAAATATCTCGATTCTGAGTTTCAAAAAGAGAAGTGAACTCCATATTAAGTTGGTCTAAGTTATCACAAACTATGGTAGCTTGAAGAAAGATATTCAAAACTTTTATTCGCTTCTAAACGCTTTTTTCTTAAAATAGATTTGATATTGTCGACAAATTCAGCTGCTTTCCCCGGTGGGCCCTTAGCTAGTTGCGCCTATGCTCGTGCACCCGAAGAATTTTTTGGGGGTGCTGAGCACCTACATAAAATAGAGGTGGAAAATCAAATTGTATGAATTAAAAAAAAAAAAAAAGAAAAATCTAAACCTACCTTATGACTCAAGAGGCAATGCAAAAACGCGACCATAGCGAGAGACTATATTTCATACGTGAAACAAAAGATCAGTTTTGTACGCGGGTCCCCAAGTGAGTAGTAATGAGCGTTCGTGTTTCACCCACTATGCTAGTTTTATTCATCCTGAAGCACGTCGGTCCTTTTGACCTTTCAGATGTACGTATTTATGAACATTCAATTGTGGTTTTTTTTCAGGAATTTAGCTTGAACAATCTGATGCTGATGCTAAAGTTAATAGATTTTCATTTATCTTTGTCACTTCCCTTGTTATTAAAATTATACATTCAGTTGAAATTTGTAATGCTTTTCTCTCAGGCTTAAAAAAACATTGGACTATATTAATACTGTCAGATGTCATGAAGTTATCTCGAAGTGATGACAGATTCGATAAAGTATACAGCTCTTGTTTGGAACTGACCAAAAACATTTGATGTCGGACTTCAAAATCTCGAAATATTTCAAAGATTTCTTTAAACCTTGGTGACAGTGTTGTACCAAACGCTTTTGTCAGAAAGAATAGCTTCGCACAAAGTGTTAGTGTACAGTGAAAAATTATTTCATTGGTAGTGAAGAAGTTTTGGGGTGTTACTTATCTCGAAATATCCACTTCGGCAAATTAGATCCCTTTATTATAGTGTTCTAATGCAGCCATGCTTTCCTTTTCTTCCTCCTCCTTCTTCCTTCTATCTTTAGAAGACCAGACAACTGCCTATTTACTTTTATTAAGTATTGCTCATTCAAAAATGAATGAACACGATTTTAAGGAGGGTTGGTTTCGAACATTTGTGAACCGTGATATAGAGCACCCACACTGATTTTCAAACGTCGGCGCCTTTGGATCCTGGCCCCACAAAGAATTAAAATCAGCAGAAGTTTCCGTTTTGCACTCTGCTTGTCTGTGACTATGCGGCACAAATTGGGAGCAGATCTTCCGCTTATCCAAATCTTCTCGGACGATGGTGTGCACCGTGTCCTTGTTACTGCACACTTCCTTCTCAGAGATGCCGTCATCCATCTTGTGCCAGCATTAGTCTCGCTTTCTCGATCAATACGGGGATTCTGCGTATTGGCCGATCTGAACGTGGCACATCCTCAGTTGTTTCCTTACCTTTATGGAATGGTTTAAACCATTAGTCCTCCTGTTGTGGTACCTCATTTATAATTTCCCAACTAATTAAATTTTTCAAGAGATATTTAACATGTGTGTAAAAGTGGCACGACAAAATTTGTTACAGTATTAGTTGTCTAAATTTTAATATAAAAGGCCATGACGCCATATCAGCCCGCTTTTCTCTTGTTCTGAATGTAAGTTCCTACGCACGTGATGTAATTTTTATCTTAATAAACTCCCATTTAAACTGAAGTGTGTAATGAAATTATTTGCGTACCTATCCAAAAGTTTTCAGATAATAATCTACCTAAGTAGCGTATCTACTCACAGATCCTATTTAGCATGTAAGGAAAAGAGTCGGGATTGGTGTCGCGAAGGTTAATCAAATGGTTTCAGTGCCTGACGAATTACAGTACCTATTTATCCGCTGTTGAGAACCTACAGTTGAAGATTTAATAATTTAGACCGATGCCTTTTCAATCAACTAGGCATGTGGAATTTTTCAATGTCACGTATTTGAAATAGCTTTACTAATCGTCATTTTTGTCACACCAAGACGAACTACTGCGGCGGCTTCGATTCGAGATCGATAAAAGCAGCAGTCGGGGTTAACTTTTACTCTCATTCCAATAACAAAGATTTAAAGACAGTTAACGTAGTGAAATATTACAATCATATTAAAATGTAATTCAGGGATGAAAAATTACGAAAAGAGTATTCACTATCTTTAGTCAGTAAAATCTAGCAATTAAAAAGTTTTCAAGTATTCATTTGAAATTAACTGTTCATAATCTTCAATTTTAACGTAGAATAGTTCACCGTACACCTGCACCAATATTCTGTGTGTCTCGGTTGCAGTCTTCCCAAAGTTGTAGCATAATTTGATGTTCAGACGTTGCTCCATTGCGCCGTGACACTTCCTCTCACAATGACTACGTTCAGACTAATCGCAGACTGTTCACACTGCAAGTCATGTGCAGAGCATGCTGTGTATCGATTCTTCTGCAGCCTCTGAAGACCCGTACGTGTACACGCACACATGCGCCAAGCTGCCGTTCAGGTGACACCATTCACTTAACTTCCTAGACACGCCACGTAGAATACAAGTTCATTCCGCTCAACCAGCGGTATTAAAGTAGCCGAAACGATGGGAGCCGCAAACGTCAGATGGCAAGCCGAGAATTCAACAGAACTCTCTCTCTCTCTCTCTCTCTCTCTCTCTCCTCTCTCTCTCTCTCTCTCTCTCTCTCTAGAATCTTATCGCTGCACACAGCTGGTCCGCCTTTTGAGAGAGAGAGAGAGAGAGAGAGAGAGAGAGAGAGAGAGAGAGAGAGAGAGAGAGAGAGAGAGTTCATCACGTAAAACGCAATAAATGACCGCAACAGTTTAACAATCATAGTTTTTCCTGTGTTCTGTCAAAACGTATGTTTTTAACGTTTTTGAAGTTTCCTATATGTTACAGTTAAAAGGCATTTTACGCCAGTGGAGAGCGATCAACAGTTTATATAAAACACTTAATTCAGCCAAGATCGCTAAAAATTTCTTTTCGTCCCTTAAACCGTCCCATAACTCCAGCACTGCTGGGGTTGCTGTCACTAGTGAAGAATTTTGGTTTTCTTCCTGATTTCTTTTACTTAGGGCCGGTTCGTCCATCTCTAATCTTCTCGTTAGTAAACGAGAAGATGCTTTTAACGTCCAGTTAAATGTGCTCGTTACGTACATTGTGTTTGTCATTGCCAGATACCTCTCGTTTGCTAACCTGGAGAAAACGAGAAGGTACGATATATTTCGACTAGGTTGGCAATATAAACAAAAGTGCCGTCAGAATAAACAGCTGTTTCTCTTATTTAACTATCAGGGAAGAGGTTAGCAGATAGTTGTTAATTGGCCTTATGGAAAACAAACGTGAAAGGAGCTCGAATTTTATAAGACGTTAGTGCGAGTGTGTTGTCCTCAATAGAGAAATATTAGGGTGCATCGGAATGTACAAAAACCGGACGCCACGACATGGAAGGAGAAGAAACCTCAGTTGGAGGTCTTTTAACATCTGGTTAACTCATAACGAAACATTGACAAACGCAGTTCTCCGCTAACGAAATGTTAAAATCTTAACCGGAACTTAACGAGACATTGACAAACCGGCCCTTAATGAATCTGGCGCCGTTAAAGCTGTGCAGCTCCGAAAGTGATTGTACTGGACTTCCTGAAGATGGTGACTGAGCTCACCGAAACCGGTTAAGGGACGAAAATAAATTTTTAGCGATCTTGGCTGAATGAAGTGTTTTATATTTCCTATATGTGAAGCACCCTTAACGGACGGTTTGTCAATGTCTAGTTAAGTTCCACTTAAGATTTTAACTATTCGTTAGCGGAAAATTGCGTTTGTCAATGCTTCATTGAGTTAAACTGACGTTAAGACCTCAAACTGGCCGTTACGAGTAGAATTCTGCTCATTACACGGCTAAGGACCCGTTAATTGAGAAACTACACGAAAAAGATTCCAAAGCGCTAAAATACCGCAATATATTCACGTGATAGACAGATTTATAGAAAAAAAGGACAGAAGCACTAGATGTTTAAAGTCTAGTGTGGAAAAAAGCCTCATTGGAAAAATAAATCGTCATATTTCTCGCTACCATCCAGTAGCGATAAGATGAATTTGATATACTGCAGATACGTAACATAATCTTAAAATTGTTGAGGTATCAAAATACAAAATTACGGATAACGACTAGTTAAGTGGAATTGGTATAATGGCTAGAATAAGAGATTTGGTTGAAAATGTCAATATTTTGTACGATCGGTGTCCCAGTAAGGCGGCCTAGACGTAATGTTCGTCCAAATAATTTTGCATGCTCAGATGGTGCAGAAATAGTTACGCGATTTCGTCTTCGGAATACCACAGTGGAAACGCTGCATGAAAAACTCCACGACCATCTGAAGAGTCCAACAGACGCCACATGAAATTGTTTCTATCGCCAACATAGTACAAATATATTGTACCTTCTCGTTTTCTACAGGTTAGCAAACGAGAGGCGTATCTGGCAATGACAAAGGCAATGCACTTAAATCATTTAACTGTACGTTAAAGTAATCTTCTCGTTTATTAACGAGAAGATTGAGTTGGACGAACCGGCTCTAAATCTTTTATATGTTCAAACAAATCTGAATGTTCTAAGATTTCGGTAAACGATTTTGACATAAAGAGAGCTTTGATAATAGACGCACGAACTCGCAATATACATCTAAAATTACCTGTAATAGGTAATTCGTCTTATGCTGACTGCAATTAGACATTTGTTTTACTCCAGACGCGTTTCGCTTTTTATTTTAAAAGCATCTTCTGTGGTCTGTAAATGATACAAAAGTTTGTAAAGTTTGTTTTCTATACATAGATTAAAACAGTTTTTAAAAAGATTGTGCACCTTAGGCCTCTTCGTTTTTAAATTGATGTCCAGTCTACTCGCGGTGTTCTCTTCTTACATCTCACTGCTGTTTCTCCATCTTGTTAGCTGGAGTTGGTTAGTTCCTGATGTGTTTTCCGGTTGTGTAGGACACTTCTCGCCTATTTTTGTGGCGGTTCTTTCGTTTCTTCCGCCGTTACTGAAAGCTCATTGGCTGTCGAGGAATGCGTGATGTAGATGCGCAGACCAAGCCGAAATTCGACCGGCGTCGTTCATGGTTCGAACCATATCGTAATTTGGAGTTTGACGTTATGTTATACTGACAAGTACGGCGTAATACTGCAAAGAACCAATAGAGGCGCTGTTAGTTTTCATAGTGCACCAGAGAAACAGTTCATGACCCTGTTGCGTGTGTGAGGAAAGTATTTTGGTAAGCTTAACGTCACTGGCAAAATGAAGTGCCTCAATCTTCTCCAAGAATACAGCTAACATTAAGCAGCGAATTACATTTCATTTACAAAAGAATTCTGTGGAACGACAATGAAACTGTGTAGTTTGCTTCGTGATTTTGGTGCGTGCGTATTAGTTTTCAGTCCGACCTGTGTATGGGTAACAAAGTCTAGAAAACGGTGTAGTGTTTTTCGCAATACACAATATGACATTAGATAACTACTTGTTCCATAGATCATGAACACCAGGTTTTGTATGAATTAGAACGTGTCAGTTAAGTAAACGATAACATTGACATTTTTATTTTATGTAAAATTAATAATTTCTATGTAAAATTCATCTAGTGAGTAGGAGGAATTGTTATTCAGAAAATCTTTCGTTTTTAAATTCTGGTTTGCTATGTAAGATATTTAATGCTATCCGATAAGTGAAAATGTCCAAATGTTTGTAATGCTATGGGACCAAACTACGTTGGTCATCAGTTCCTAGACTTAAAAACTACTTAAACTAACTTAGGAACAACACACACATCCATGCCCGAGGGAGGATTCGAACCCCCGACGCGGGAGGCCGCTCGATCCTTAACGGGGCGCTCCAGACCGCTCGGCTTCTCCCGCGCGGCTGTCTGATAGGTGACCAAAGAATTTCACGGCAGCATAACTCACCTCCATGTGTGCCAAAGTAAGATGATTTAATCCTGGATAGTGGGGACTGATGACCTAAATGTTTTGTTCCCTTAAAACATCATGTTGAGTAGCGTAGATCACCCTTTCTACTAGTTTTTGCGTTGGGTTATTAACAAATTTCATAAAAAATATATATTGTGAAACTACAGTGAGGTATTACTACTACCTTAAATAAGTACACGCAAGATGATCTTGGTTGGGATCCAGAAATTATTCTACACACTTTCGTGCAATGAAAAAATTTTCGTTCGATGATGAACTATCCCAAAATATGCCATTTGAATGCAGTGTATGGCAGTAGGCATAGTAAGGTGATTTCCTGAGACTTTCGTCACAAATATTTGCAGTATCCCTAATAATAAAAGTTGGTGAACTCAAACGTTACTGTAGATGGTCAATGTGTTGTTTCGTATTAAATTTGTCAACAATGAACAAACTTTAAAAATAACTTTGAATTTCTATCTTACCTACAGACTTAAGTTCAGAATATATTAATTTCATGCTATTTACCGTACTAAACTGTATGTATAGCTTTTTTTTTATCAAAGTTTTATTAAAGTCCATTCGTAGGGAACCATTTAATAATTTTCTGAAAGATAGGATTTAAAATTTCTGTAGTTAACGTTTGTCGTGAGTGATTACTATACTTGTATCAGGAAAAAGAACAAGCTTTCCAGTGGGAATCTTAAGTCCAGAGAATGGTATGATGCGGCTCTCCAACCTACTCTGTACTGGGAAAGCCCCTTCCTCTCCACACGGCAGCAGCAACACATCCATTTGAATCTGCTTACTATATTTGTCTCCATCTGCGATTTTTACCCCCACATTCTCCCCTCCATTGCTAAATTAACAGTTCCTTGATGTCTAAGTGTGCCATACCGATAGATCACTTATTTTAGTCAAGGTATGCCAGAAATTCCTTTTCTCCGCAATTCTGTTCAGTACTTCCTTATTTAAGCGATTTACCCACACGATATTCAGCATTTGTCTGTAGCACCACATTTCAAAAGCTACTATCCTCTTCCTGTGTGAAATATTTGTCCATTTTTCACCATCATCCAAAGCAACACTCCACACGAATTCCTTCAGAAGAGACTTCCTTGTACTTAAATTAATATTCGATGTTAACTAAATTCTCTTTTTGAGAAACGCCTTTCTTTCCAATGCCAGTCTGCATTTTATATCCTCTGTATATCGTGAATATAGAATGGCAAATCATTAAAACATATCAAAAACAGCAAAGGATCCAACACTGAACCCTTTGTGACTCCACCACTTTGAGGAATTGGCTGATTTTTGCAGTTTACCTGAACCACTTCAACTTTTGCACTCTTCCAGTAAAATATTAAGTAAACCATTTGACCTGCCCCACTAATACTACAGTGCTAAAGCTTACCTAGCATAATGCCATGATTTACAAGAGTGGCTTCAAGGCTCAGGGTAGTGCGATCTCGTAGTTAGGAAAATGACTTTGACACAGCGTTCCAACAAGAATTAATTTTTTACTCTGATCTGGTGCCCTTAAAAAGGATAATATCCAGAGCCCTTTCTCTGGCATCTGCTGTGAAACACGGGCATATGGCTAATATTCAGTAAACAATTTATAATGAGAAAACCAAGACTACAGAAAGAACACTATCAGTAGTCAGGTGGACAGTTCATAATTGTGTGTGTGTGTGTGTGTGTGTGTGTGGGGGGGGGGGGGGGGGGGGGAGAGATAAAGCACTTGAGAAATTTAAACACAGATCTCACAGTTGGTACTTAAACACTGTAACCATAGACCCAAGACTCCGTGGCTCTTCCAGTTAAGTGTTCTAAGTCTTGAGTCCAGGCCATGGGTTCGATGTTGAACGTCTTGTACATGGACTCTCTCTCTTCTATTGTATTTTTCCCACAGTTACGTACTGTTTCCGTGCTTGCTTTGTGTTCAGTCTTCACTAGGGTATCGAGTGGTTCATCTTACTACCCCTAAATCTCCTACCCGGTGGTCGTTGGGGGGGGGGGGGGGCGCTTGCAGATGGGTATTCAAGAGGAGCTTCCTGTATTTGTAAAAGTAATGTACTAACAAAATGTTACTTTTACGTCCAGCAAGGCTATTGAACAGAAAATACTATTTAGGATTTTCAGATAAAATTTTAAATGCTCTGAATAAGTGAACATCACCCGTCGGGATTTCCGTGATGTGTTAATCATTGAATTCTTCTAAATAAGTTTAAGCATTGTGGGATTAGTGTGGCAGTGGATAAATGGTTTACTTCATACTTAACTGGAAGAAAGTTGAAGTAAGTGGTTCAAGTAAACGGCAAAAACCAGCCAGATTACTCAATCTAGGAAGCTATCGAGAATGGGGTCCCGCAGGGTTAAGTCTTGGGAACATTGCTGTTCTTGATATGTATTAATGATTTGCTGTTTTATATTCATGATCATAAGCTAGTTCTTTTTGCTGACAATAAATCAGTCCCGATAAACAATGAGTTAACTACTGAAATTGTAAATATCTTTCAAAAATTTGATTCTCTGCGAATGGACTTTAATAAAACTTTGATAAAACACACTACACACAGTTCCACAAGGTAACTGGTATGACACCATTAAGAAGTATAGCTTGTAAACAGAAGTCTGTAGCTAAGATAGAATATTTAAAGCTTTTAGGTGTGTGCATTGATGAGAAATTTAATTGGAAGCTACACATTGATGATATAAGGCTGAAACGGTTAAGTTCCTAAACTTCTATTAAGGTTATTGCAAATTTTGGTGACAAACGCCTCAGTAAGTTAGCGTACGATGCTCATTTTCATTCACTGCTTTCGTATGACATAATATTTTGGTGTAATTCATCATTGAGGGAAAGGTATTCATTGCACAAAGCGTTTAATTAGAATAATTTCTAGAGTCCGCTGAAGATCTTGTAGACACTTTAAGAATCTAGAAAGGTCTTCACAGTAGCTTCACATTATATATATATATATATATATATATATATATATATATATATATATATATATATATATATAATGAAATTTCTTCTTAATAACACTACGAAATTTAAAAGCAATAGCAGTGTGCATAGCTAAAACACTAAAAAGATGATCTGCACTATTCATAGTTAAACCAAACTTTGGCTCAGAAGGGGGTGCATAACGCTGCCACAAAAGTCTTTGGACACTTATCAGATATCAAATGTTTGACAGCCAACCAGCATTTAAAAACTTAAGTAAAGGAATTCTAAATGACAACTTCTTGTACTCAGTAGATAAATAAAAATCATAAATTTTACAAAAAATAAAGAATAAAACGTATGTCATATGTTATCTTTTAGTAAACTGACACGAAATCTTGTATTCATTATCTATGAACAAAGTATCAATCTAATCTCTAATCCCTTCAACACATTTTTGCCTTAAATTAACGGCTAAATGTTTTACTACTAGTAGGGTGCATGTCTTTTAGTTAGGTATCACTTTTCCTGCGCTGGTATGCATTTTCCTGGCTTCTTCGTTGTTTTGTTTCGCTTCCAATGTAGATTAATTTCGCTAAAAATTCTGGATATGAGGTATACCTGATACGCAAAACATTGTATTCTTTGAAACATATTTCCGCACCTGTCATCAATAGGTTTATTTATTTGTGGCTGTGAAGGAAATAGACATCGTTTTAGTACTAACCGTGTGTATTAGGCCTGAAATTCGTATGTCTTGCTTTTGACTATTACCCTGGTTTTTACATTACGTGGTTTTGTAGAACTCTTAACATAATTAGGCACTGATGAATTGTCATCTGTAAACAAATTGTGAACATCGTGACGATTTAACAGTTTCTAGTGTGGAAACGTAAAATTTGGTGAGACGGGATGTCTGAATAATCGAACTGAGATTATTACTTATGGTTTGTTTATAATTAAATATTATCTTCCACATTTCCATGGACACCACACACGCATTTACACATATTCAGCAGACTATTTCCTTTCACCATCATTTAACACTAACGTAAAATACGACTGTGTACGCTTTGTTATATGTACCTACTACATACAGTAGTTTTATACGTAAGTGTTAATTGATGGTGAAAGGAAATATTTGTGCAATTCGTGTGTGGTGTTCACATTAATGCTGAAGAGAAAATGTACTTCGAAATAAACCGTAAGTCATAGAAAATAGTCGGTTTATCCAGACATCCCCTCTTACCAAATTTTAAGTTTTCACTGTAGAAACAGTATGTTACGTCGTCACAATGTTCACTCTGATAATATGGTTGCAGATGACAATACTACCTATGACTGTTAAGAGTCCTACAAAACCACCTAATTTAAAAACGAATGTAGTAACAAAAAAATACGACTTTCAGGCCTAATAACATAGGTTAGTACTAAAAAACGTATATTTTTTCACAGCCATAAATAAACCCACTGATAATGGCACACAGGAGCTGAAAAAGTGTTTTGCTTATAAGCGGACCTCATTGATAACTTTTTACTGCAAACACGGCAATTGCGAGAGCTGCACATCGAAAATAAATTTCGGTAACTTCTTCAGTTTTAATTTTTCGCTGTTTTACGAATTACGAAATGTTAGTGTTAACCTCGGGACGTCGAACTGCTATCGCGTGTGCCTGCAGTTCGTTCAGTCGGTAGTCAGGCAAAGGGGGTTGGTGCGCGGAGTGCAACAGTACGGGAATGTGAGCTGCGATGTTCGGCGGGTCAGCGCCGCTGGCAGTTCTGGCGCGTGCCGCGGCTGCGCCTTGGCGCTGCGGTCGGCCGCCCGGGCGATCAATGGGGGGACCGGGGCGAGCGCAGCTCTAGAGCCAGGTGCAGACAGTCGCCGGACGCCCACCGCAGCGCATCGCCACCAGCCACCGGCCGCACACCGGCTGCTCTCCTCTGCGCCCCGCGCCGCTCGCAGGTAGGCTGGCCGCCAGCGGCACAGCGGGCAGTGGCACAGCAGCTCGCTACCTTGTGTCCACTGCGCATTTGTCGAGGCACGTGATCACTGTCAAACCCAGCGCCGGTTAATGACTCAGGTGGCGGCGTGAAAATGTTGCTCCATCTCTGGGGCTTTACGACCGTAGGTGGAGGTGTCAATGATTTTTTCGGAGGTATCGGGAACTGGAACGTTCAGATGTTCATTGATCGGTCGCGAAAGCGCCGGAAGAATGGAGTGTCAGCGCCGAGTTCTCTTAGCTCAAGTTGGGAGACGCCTCAAGACGTTCCCAAGTCGATTGCTAAAAGGGAACTCACGGCTAGCTATTAATGTTACCCTTCCCTTCCCTTGCTGTAGCCTCGAACAGGCAGAAATGAGATAGCTTCAGCCTTGTAGGCGGTACGTTTTGGCGCTTGTAACAAAGTTAGAAATTGCGCACCACACTTTCAGACTGTCTTGTTATACATTTCAGGCAGCGTTCGGATTCAAAATCACTGTTCTCATCACGTACAAAGAGTACTGAAAGGTCAGTCTTCGAATGGAATGAGCTGGATTGGTTACGCTAAAAGAACTCTGACGAGAGTTGTAGTCTCAGATCTATCAACCCTCGCTGTAAATTACACAAGTCTTGGCAAATCATTCACCTTCGGCTACCTTAAAAAATCCATTAACTACCTCGTCGTGTCCTGTTTAATGTTACAAACGCTCAAACTTGGGGGGGGGGGGGGAAGAGAGAGAGAGAGAGAGAGAGAGAGAGAGAGAGAGAGAGAGAGAGAGAGAGAGAGAGAGAGAGAGAGAGAGAGAGAGAGAGGGGGGGGGGGCGGGGTACTGTACGCAAAGGATTTAGAGCTTACACCTTCAGGTCCTCAGGAACGTGTTGTGCTGTGGAAATACACCTTTCTATTGCTTTATTTATTGCGAGGACTAAGCCACCCCCTTTTCATTCTATAAAAATGATTCCCCCTTCCAAAAGCTGTTGCTGTAATATTTAGTGGATGTGTTCTGTGGTGGTCCATTTGGAAGACGATCCGTCGGAGAGGTGGGCGTGTCAGTTTAGCTCTTTCCCCACTGCTGCCTGGTGCGAGTCGTGCTTCTGATGGCGCATGTGGCTACGGAAAAACATAGGTATTTTTGTGGTGTAGCCCAGTCGTCCCAAACTTTACGTCATGACAAACTTCTAATACATATAGTACTACATTCTATTGTAACAAATGTTTATTTACCATAGTTGGCGAAATGGTAAGACTGGATTCGCATTTGGAGGACGGTGGTTCAAATCTATCTCTGGCCATCCAGGTTTAGCTTTTCCGTTATTTCCTTGCCTCATTCCATACAAATGTCGGGATATTTCTTTTCAAAGGGCATTAGCGATTTTCTTCACCAAAGCAATCCGATCTCGTCTTTGAGCATGATGTCGACGGGACGTTAAACCCCAACTTCGTTTTGCCATTTCCAACGAAATATTAAATTGCATTTCTAAGTACAGCAAGCGAACTTCATTTTTTTTCCATTTGCAACGAAATTTAAATGCCATTTCGAAGTACAGTACGTCAAACAAAGAGGAAGATGTGTGTTGTGTGAGAAGTCGGTGTGCTAGCCAGTTGTGGTGTGGTCCTCGGTATCTGGTGGCGCCTTGCTATCGCTCGTAGCGAGCACCGCGCGCGGCCGCCCCCGCCGGCGCGACCTTTCGCTGCGCAGACTCACCAAGTTTTCGCGCTCGTGACGTCATTGGTTAATCACGCGCGCCGCCGCCGCGGCCGGCGTGCTGCTGCCGACTGGTTACCTCGCGCGTCAACCGGAAGTGCCGTGCCCCAGCCGCTGTCGGCGCATCGCGTCTCCACCGCGCACGTGGCCAAGGAATGTCATGAGAAAATTACCATTTTCCAAACAACTCTTTCGATTCACAATATTATCTGTCTCACTGGATCTTTAATATAGTTTAAAATTCAAATGTGCTATATCTTAAAACATCCATATAGAACTACCGGAAGTTACAAATTTCAAATGAAGGTCATCTTCTGTAGGTTTTTTTTTTTTTTTTTTTTTTTTTTTTGGAATAATTAATGCTGCAGCAGTCACTATTTACTAATATTTTTATTGGCACGACGCGTTTCGGCAGCACGCTGCCATCATCGGGTGCATTTTTTACAGTTACTGGTACATTGACTTACGTTTCGTGTTGTGGATGCCAGTGAGGTTACGTTTGTACATGTTAACAGTTTTGATAATCTTGTTGTCTGGCACACACAACACAAGAACACAGTTACATATACACTTACAGCACATGTGGACATTTTGTATTTGAAGGTTACTTCCATCAAATACAAAATGTCCACATGTGCTGTAAGTGTATATGTAACTGTGTTCTTGTGTTGTGTGTGCGCCAGACAACAGGATTATCAAAACTGTAAGTAAATACAACACTACAATAATCCAAAAACTATGATGAAACATAATACTAAAAATAGCTATATCTTCCTGAACAGGTTAAAACTGTACAACCATAACCTCACTGGCACCCACAACACAAAACATAATACGTCAAGAATGTAACTAGTAACTGTAAAAATGCACCTGATGATGGCAGCGTGCTGCCGAAACGCGTCGTGCCAATAAAAATATTAGTAAATAGTGACTGCTGCACCATTAATTATTCCAAAAAAGCTTATAATAGTCACAGACCTCAGAAAAATCCAAATAACATGGATAAATTTGTTTCTGTAGGGTTACCAGACGTCCTATTTTTGGACCCTAAATAGTCCCGGCCGAGCTTTTATTAAAATGCGTAAATGTCCTTTTTTTCAGTTACAGTTCCTCAATTTGAAACAACCAAATTAAAACTGATTGCGCTAAAAGATTCGCAAAGTAATGAATCTAAGCTTTCTTCGAACAGTGCGTTTTTTTTTTTCTGGAGACGTTTATATGTCCTTCGCGCCTAGTTCAGTCTACGGTTACAAAGCAGTTGAAATGATTGGTGTGGCTATTACGGTGACATAAGTGACGAGACGCCCAGTCAAAAGCAGTATACATACAGCAACGCAGTAAGTAAGTTTCTAATAATCTCAAGTTACAATTACAGCACTTCTCAAAATTTTTCCATGAATCTAGATTTTTTTTTCTCTTTAAGACTGTCATCTGGTTATCAAACATGAATCACCATTGTGAAAGTCGGTGCTAGTGGACAGATCAAGCTGAACGAACAAAAACTGACCTCTTGCAAGCTGAGGGATCGATGGTGTATGATAAAATTTAGTTACATTAAGCCCTAACTATAGTGGTCAAGAATAGTTAGACTTCTAAAGCCGGAAGTCAGCACGTTTCTTAAGAGTTTCAAGCAAAAAGGCCGTCTCAGAATGTTCGCTCCGACGTACTCGTGAACAAAATGTGAAGGGGGTGGGGGTATGGGGAGAAGACTGTGCTGCTCGCCACGACGTATATCTGACTCACAGAATTCATTGGACTCACCACCATACTTAAGCATTAAAGGAACATCAGTTCCTCTCTGTACGTTCTACAGGGATCTGAAAAGGGTTATTTTTATGTGGGCATCAATTGCGACTCTTCCCCCAATGGATGAAAAATCACTGGGGATTCTACATATGATACTTTGGAGTTGCAATGGAGATAGTATTAACAGTATTCTCCAGGAAATAATTTCATGCGTTTTGCTGTTGCAAATAGTAATATTTATTACCTGTGTAGTTACAAAGTGCATTGCATTGTAGAAGTGTATTATATCATTTGAAATACAATCAGTACTACCAAGAATACACCAGCAGTACGATCGGTCAGCCCACGAGGACTCTACGCTCAGCATATTATCTGTGGTTAGTGATGTGCAAGTTAATCGGGACAAGCTCATATTTTACGAGGAATTGAAGTTTCCTCGGGATAACGGCTTAGATCCTCCAAACGTTCGATTCTTCGGGGACTGTTGTTGCTTTTACCGAACAGCTGTTGTATGTCCCCTGCAGTCAGTGTTGTCATCTCCACCACATGTACACCGGACAATCAGCTTTCAAAATATGCAAGAAATCAAACGGAAAAAAAGTATGAGGAACATACTTTCTTGTATAAAATTAAGTACGGTATATTGGTCAAACTCATACTACTAAATACTAACATTTTGTGCCACATTATTTTTCTTATTTCTAATAATGTTCTGTAGCAAGTGCAGTTTGTTCAAGCAACTGTGGTGCCGTTGCAGTTTCTCAGAACTCACGCAGTAACCAGTAATAATGAGATTGCTTACTGAAAATAATACATTAAACTATTCTAAAAGTAAACGCAAACATTAATTTCGTAATTAAATCAGGGAAATTTTTGTTTAAATGTGAATATATTAATCACACTTTTAATTTACTGAAATGTAGCAATATAACTGCCAGATTTTCGGTTGACAGCTGACAAAGGCTCTGGTTTTACATTCCTAAAATCGGTCAGTATCAACATCAAATTGGCTGAGTTGGTAGCACAGCCTCAAGTCCTCGAGAGTTATCGTCTGTGCACCAACAGCGTGTGTTATTTCTATAATTTCGACAAGAGAACTTCATTATAAAACTGATATTTCACGTAAGAAACAAGGTGAAAGTGGTTGCTGTACATGAACACAACGTCGATGCGTGAGACCTTCTCTTTGATGTTGGTGTGGGGGAAAATCTAGTGTTTCAAGACTTCTTGCGACATATAGTGACATTTCCTGATCGTTTCAGAGGAGAAGACAAACAGGGACGAAAACGGAAAACCAGCCTTGGCCTGACAAAACTGTACTATTTTTCCTCAAAGATCTTCAGAGATTTAACGGGTAATGAGACTGAAATTGACTTCAGCCTGTTGCGTAGACTTCTTTGTTGTGGGAGGAAAACCAATACGGAACCAGTTTATACCTACGATGAAGAAAAAGGTTGGCATGGGCCGAGATACATTTCCAACGACTGAAAATGCAATATTTAGTAACGAGCCGGTTATGTTAGAGCTTACAGGGCAGGAGTTCACGATCGCTCTCCCCCCCCCCCCCCCAACCTTTTTCTTCTTCTTCTTCTTCTTCTTCTTCTTTTAAAGAAATCAAGAATAGTGGTTGTTAAAGCAAAGAAAAAGCCATTTCAGCGAAATGGAGTACTATTTATTTTGATTGACCAATATTTTTATTTGAATTGAAAGATAGTCTATGTTGCAAATTATATTTATTTCTCCTAAATATTTTTATTGCTTTTAGGGATATTAAATAAAGGTCACTGGTAAACTGATCCACAGTATATTTGCAGGGCGTGGGATTGCCATCACAGTAAGAGTTCCATATAACCGAGAGCCGATATGCTTACTACGTGTAAGTCTAACTTAAGGATTTTGGGAATTAACACTGCACAGTAATATTGTCATTCTTGGCCATGTACTCTCGCGAAATGCATTGACAAAATATTATTGCACAACAAAATTTAGGCATAAGGGGGACTGTTCAGGAGAAGACCTATACTGGATCAAAGTTTTGCCTCGCGTAATATTCGCCGTTTCTCACGACACGAGGTTCAGCATCGATAGGTGATAGGGACTTAATCGGAGAAAATGGCCAATTTTTGGGCCCTAGTTTAATGCGAACTTTGCTCCAGTTATTTAAAGAAATTTGAAGCATCAGAAATACAAGGAAAAAGAATATTTCTTTATCTACTACACAATATTTAGAACGAATTTTTGAAATAGCTGAAACTGTTGGCAAATTATTTGAACAAAGGTAATGTGTTTGCAAATATAATGGTAGCCTCCCGGATTTTCCACAGTGGTTGTTACTGTCGCCCAAGCAGAAGGGTCATTCAACGTTCAGTTGGCAGTAGTATCAGCATTAGCCTGCTGATAAAATTATACTGCGACTTAAAAATATTTTGCAGATGTAAAAGTTGGAAAAGTACAATTTTGCCAAGAATCGAAACAATAACGTATCATAAAACAGCTTTGATTATTGAAAAAAAAATAAAGGTAGCTGTGGGGGGAAAACCTGAAATCTCTCCAGGGGACCAAAAACCCTAGCACCGGCCCTGCACAAAACTTAACAAACGTTTGCGCAAGATTTTTTCACCCACCTGCTCTATACCAGCCGAAGCAACTCCTCCTCCCCGTCCCTCAAACATGTGGTTCTGATACTGTAAATGTTAACTGGACATAATTCGTATTTGTCATTGTGTTGCTTTTGTGGATCGTTAGTTACCAAAGTGCCATGTTCGATTTACCAATTGACTTTTGTACTTCCGTAAATCCTTTTATGTTCTGTTCTGTCGTAGCAATCTTTCCAGCGAATTTTTTCGGTGTAATATTTTCACTGTCATTTGTGTAAGAAAGTTGCTTTCTCCACGATTAACTGTTACAGAAAACTGACACAAAACGAACTGAACTCTCAAGGCTTCATCATGCAACAGTAGTGCCACAATGCTGTTGGCAGCGTGAGGCCAAGAAACGTTGCGACTGTTGTCGATACGTAACAAGCAGTTGTTTGGAGTTGGTCGGCCAGTTTTTCATGAAGTGAATTATTCACAGACCGATATTTACTTGATTCACGCAACGATGCGGTACTTTACTCATCTTTGCGTTATACGCAAACTTACTATCAACTTTTTGCAGACTTACGATTTATACATACAAAGAAAGCTAAAAAAATCAAAAATATGTTAAACATTTTCTCATACAGGTATTTTTTCTGATAAAGTATATAGCAAAAATTGTCCAAAATAACGTAAAATATTTATTACAAATTACTGGTGGGAACCGTACATAAGGCAGTTGAGAGCTGAGGATGTTAAACCGACCATAAAATGCCCTCCTCCCCCCCCACCCCCCAAAAAAAGTGGCTCTGTTGCACTAGTTCCAGTTGATGCATTATTTTCAGATTCTTGGAAATACTTCGCCGCAGGGTTTACTGCAGATCTTTGCGGTACGTTTCAACATGTTCTGGTCTCGTGTCGATCTTCTAAATCAGTGTAAACATCCTGGGAAGAAAACATTGTTCATCTGGGACCTGGCCTTCATCAGACTTAAATCTCGTCGAGAGTTAAGTGTGCTTTCATAGCGAAGAAATAAGAAACATTTGCTCTAGCATGCTGGAGTCCATGCTGCGTTGTGTTAGTGTTATTAAAATAAAAAGCTTAAACGTTACTGTTCATTGAGCTACTAAATGTCTTTTACGTATGGTCATAAATGTGCACAAGTGTAATCACCTCGTTCTCACTACTGTAAAAGCCAGATTCTAGGTAAATTAATAAATTTCAACATTAAATTCCACTGAGACGCAGTTTTTTTACCTTGTTTGGAGTTGTAGCATTATAAAAATGAGTGAAAGAAAGCACTCTTAAGTCACAAGAGTGGAGGCGATTCAGAGAGATTCTAATCGAAGGAAATTTCTTCTAGGGGGTTCTTATTACTAGAGTTGATCATTGTGGCAGCCGCACTGCAGGAAGACAAAGGAAGAAAAGATTTTCTGAAGAAAGTTTTGGCAGAGAAGGGAAATTGACATTCCCTATCAGCACTTTTGTGTTCTCATTGTGATTAAAAAAAGTTTGTATTAGAACTTCTACAATCGTCAAAAAGTTAATAGGCATTTTCGTCTTGGGTTCCATCACTCTGCGAGGAAAAATTAGCTTACCAACAGGAAATATAATGCAATACAGCACTTCGAGAAAATCTATTATCTGCCTGATGAACACGTACTTTTCTATGAGGAAATTTGAACCGGTTTGTCACGATCGTCAGCCAAGATGACTAGCCAATGACCTGTCAGTAGCTAATTACAGTAGTATTGTGAAATGTGGAATTCAGTATATTGTATGAAACAAAGTTAATGCGAGCCATAAAAGTACAGACTTTATTTACCTGTGTGTTTTTAAGAGGCATCAGTTCGAGCTTTTAACGAGTAATTACTTTACGCGATCAGCCCAGGGAACCGCGCGCAGGTACAACGATTTGCTTCCATTCCTATCGCGCTCAGATCTCTGTGGACTCCATCAGTCCATCTTTCTTGGACACCCTCTTGGTCTTATGTCTTGGGGTGTGACCCCAGGACAGTTATCGGCCATAGTTTCTCGCTCATGCGCAAGATGCGTTTAGCCCATTCCGAATGCTTGCTGCGGAACATTTCTACTATGTTTGGTTGCCCATACAGTTGATTCAGTTCTTTGTTGTTACGAATCCTTCATTCACCAGTTGTCTTGCACGGACCGAATATCTTAAACAGGACTTTCCGTTCAAATACCAGTCCTTTTTGTGGTCTCGTTTCAGAGTGCTTCACGTTTCACACCCATGTAGCACTACTGGTGAAATAGCGTCTTGTACAGTCTAATTTTTAACCGCTATTGTCAGGTTGCGAGCTTTAACTGGCCAGTGGTATGATGGTAGGATAACGATTACCTGCCTATAGTTCAACATTAACTCGGCCTCGCACTATAACGTTTTTGTAAATACTGAACCAAGGTACTTCAACTCTCTCTCTCTCTCTCTCTCTCTCTCTCTCTCTCTCTCTCTCTCTCTCTCTCTCTCCTATATTTTCAACTACCAATGACAGTAGGTGTCCTCTTGTCCCTGCTTTCAACCAGCTCATAAAGTGATACTGTGGTTTTTGTTCACTGGCAGTCGAGACGTACTGGCAGCATGCTATAAAACATCGCTCATCTTTTACAATACCATCTTGGAGCTTTACAGTAGGACATCATTTGCAAAGGCAAGTTGCATGTTGTTTCTTTTTTTCCTCCCACCTCGACCCCATGGAAGTTATATTCTCGACAATGAGGTTGAAAAGGATTGGCGAAATACCAACTGCTTGGCGAAGTCATGTGCCGATGTTGAATCTCTTCGTGAGATGATGGCAAAGTTTTACCTAGCCATATGCCTCGCTCAGGTATATTTTAATCAGGTTGATGATCTTCGTGGGCATACCGAATTCACAGTCAATTAGGCTCTCAAGATTGTCGCTCTCATAAGCCTTAAAATCTACAAATAGCATGCTCCGACATGTTCTCAGTAAGTTGTCTTAATACAAAGGTGTGATCAATTATAGTTCAGCCTGTAATTTTAAATTAAATGTAATTTTACAAATTCACTGTCTTGTCTGACAGTCACACCATCACCAGTGCCAATAAATATGGACATATAAAGTTCTTATAGAAATTAGGTTTTCTCGGATTCTCAAAAATGTTTGGCAGTTGAGATATGCCCCTTTGAAAGTACACGATTAATTTAAAAGCATGTGACTTGCGTACGCATTTCTAATAATCTTAGTGCTACGGTATTTTACACTGAAAAACATCTGATAATTAAAATCTAAAAACGAGGTTGGCTGTTATCGGAAAGATAAATGCGCCGAAATCTCTGAATGATACCTCTGAACTGAAACTATTCCGTTCTGAATGAAGCACCACTCGATTTACATTGAAAACACGTGTTACAGTGCGTTTACCTTGTGATATGGTAACTATCTTAATTTTGAAACTTAAATAATTATTCACTACAAGGTTGCCACTCATGTGGACAACGTACTGTTGAAACATATATCATTTTTCTTGTAGCTATCTGATGTATTAACACAAGAGCGCACTCGAGGGCATGAGCGTTGTTTGGTACAAAAGGTAGGCGAGTGCGAGCGAACTGCGTTCGGCCGCGATCCGCTCGCTTCTATTAGTGTTAAGAAGTGTTTTGCTGTTTATGTTCAAGCAAATTCTCCAAGTGTGTTCACGTCCTAGCGGTACAGAAAACAGCTATCTGCTGACTTGGATGAGCGATGGAGTGGTCCGGAGGAAACACTCATGCTGGGAGAACACAGGTACCATACGCGTTTCAGGATGTATAGCACAAATGCCGTATAAAGTTATTTGACGAGTAGAAATTTTCCGAAGCAATTAAGTCAAACTGGAATCGTGAGCAAGACGCTTACATTATTAGTGCTTACTTCAGGCGGGAATGGAACTCGTAAAGGAAAGACATCGAATATGTATTTGCTCCGGCAATTCAAAAACCTATCGGAAAGCGTGGGCCAGAGCTCATAAATTGATGTAACGTTTAATGATGACACATGGACACCAAATTTCACAATTCTCCCCAATCACACTTGTCTCAATGTAAATTTTAGCCTTCCTCCTGGTTGTGTGCTGGTCGTCGGTAGTTGATCTTCAGCATCTAAATTTCTGTAATGAGAATCCATCGAAAATCAGCAGCAGGCATATGTACGTCCTAATGGAATTATGGTCAGAAATATTGGATCTGCGCGTCAGTGCTGTGTACTAAGGTAAAGCAGTCATGAATCCGAAGATTGGTTTGAACACCACAGTGCTTTACTAGGCATGGTCCTGTTTGGAGGTGGTATGCCGTTGCCTTCCTCCGACCTTCGAACTGACTTACCCAGCCAGTTATAGGGGGACCTACAGTTTAAAGTGGGTTCCGAACCACGGTGCTACTCGGTATTTTTCACATGAGCAATGCTGCCAGAGGTGAAAGAAGTGGAAAGTTACAGATAAAAATCCTATGTCCTGGCGGGGATCGAACCCGCGATCTTTGGATTTGTAGTCTGGCACTCTACCACTGTGCAACCGAGTGTACTATCTTTACCGATATCACACTTTCGTACAAATTTTCTGCTTTGTCAACTAAAACACCGGACGCTCCCCATGCAAAATAACCCTCTGAATATCAAACTGCGTGATAGCTGTAATTACAAAATTTTGTATTATTATTATTATTATTATTATTATTATAGCAGAATTGCTACACACAGCTTTCCGAAATTCTTTCAACAAAGAAGACAAAGAAAATACTCCAGAATTCGAATCAAGAACAACCGCCAGCATACGTAAATTAGAAGTAGATATCCATGGAGTATTAAAGCAACTTCAATCACTTAACAAAAGGAAGTCTCCCGTCCTGATGGTATACCAGTTAGGTCCCTTACCGAACATCCTGATGCATTAGCTCCATACCTAGCTATTATATACAACCGTTCGCTAACCGAAAGTTACTAACCCAAAGAATGGAAAGTAGCACGCGTCAGTCTAATATTCAAAAAAGGCAATACGAGTGGTTCGCAAAATTACAGGCCTACATCATTGACGTCGGTTTGTAGCAGGATTTTAGAACATACTTTCTTCAAACCTGGAACAGAACGAACTAATGATCCATAGTCAACATGCACTTCGAAAGTATCGTTCTTGTGAAACAGCTCTTTCTTCACATGAGTGCTATCGACAAGGGATCTCAACTCGATTCCATATTTCTCGGTTTCCGGATGGCTTTTGACACTACCTCCCAAGTATCTTCTAATCAAACTGCGTGCTTACGGAATGTCGCCACAGTTGTGCTACTGGATTTTTGATTTCCTGTCAGAAAAGACACAGCACATCGTAATTTACTGAAAGTCATCGAGTAAAACAGAAGTTATATCTGTGGTTGCGTAGATTTTCCGGCGTAATAACTGATAATATTCATCTCGGGTTTGCAGCCGGATACCATCGTCAACTGAACACAATATATCGGCAGACCAACTGGCTGCCATCTTCAGGTGAGTGCGCTGATTACATTTTCTCGCCGGCAGAACAGAAACAGCGGCCCCTGTATATACCGCTGACGACCCACCGCGCGTGCGCGAAACCAAGGTAGAGGCGCGTAGAGGCTCTCTACGCGCAATAGAACTAGTAGCGCGCCGGTGGAGAAAATCGGCAAAATGATGGGTCGAAACAAAACTAGTTAATAAAAACTGTAGGTTGAAATGAAGACCGTTGTTGCTTAATATCAGATAAGATTGGGTTCCAAGTTTTACTTACAGGGACGCCCTTGTCCCCACTAATATTATCGGACATACGAATTTCTATGCATTCTTTAAGAACACATTCCCAGTAGCGGGAAGCAGAAGCAATAAGTTTTGTTTCATATAACATCTTATGTCCCTCATTCAATGTTCAGCAACAGCTGACTTTTCAGGTTGAAGTAAGAGTATGACGGTGATGTTCCACACACCGAACCTGAACTGTGCGGATCGTTTGGCTGATGTCTTACCACAATAACATGGAATTTTATAAACACCGGGCTTCCTCAGCCCTAAATCATCTTTGACTGACCCAAGGAGGACCCTAGTCTTTGGTGGTGGCATAAAAACACTTTTAATGTTAAATCATTTTAAAATTCTTGAAATTTTCGAGGAAATATTCCCGACGAAAGGCAAAAAGGCAATAGACTTGTAGTTGTCCTATAATGGTTCACTTTTTGGACCAAATTGAAACGCATGACAAATTTGTTGAACAGTGAATTTGCCGTGGGAAGAATATAAAAGTTCATATGTATGGTGCGCGTTCTTTCGCACAAGTTCGAAAGCGTGTCTGGATGGCAAGTGTCGTTACGGAGGTCGTTCTTGATAAGCGGGAAATGCGGGCGAGAGTTCCGGTCCGGCACAAGTTTTCAGCTGTCGCCTTACACTGGACTTCAACGCCCTGGAACAAACAAGAAGGAAGAAATGTGTTATATGTACATCAATGTTCGTTCCAGGATTCGATTTCTTTTCCTCGGTGTAATGTAGCTATTTAAGGCCACACACCTTTCATTGTTACTTTTTGGAATGATTCTGTTTTCACTTAAAGTGAACTATATCAAATCTATATCTGAAAACAAAACTGCATATAGAGAACTGGACTACGGTGGTGGTGTAGTCAGACGACAGGTATGATGCTCTCTACATTAATGTATGCTGTACAAGCCTCTTCATTTCTGAATAATTCCTCCAACTTGTAGCCTTTTGAACCTGTTCACAAAACGCGTATGGAACTTGAATAAACATGACATTGCAGCAATCTATATAAATGCGTTTGACTATGTAAAAGGTATAACTAAAAGATTTGGATAAGAAATTCCAGTGAATGGAACTCTGTTCTCAAAAAGTTAAACACCAGCTAGCACATTCTACTCTTACTTCACCGCTTTGTTGACGTGTGATACATAAAGTTAAAAACAATCTTGTTTTACACGTTAAATGCAAAGTGTCATTTCAGCTTCAAAACCGGTATATTTCATATCTTCAGTTTTTGCAGTGTAACACCATGTGGATGTTTTTAGACGAAAGCCACATTAACGCTGAACATCATATGTCCTGTGTTATAGATCAAGCCATCCTTATATTTCAGTGAATGTCACGTAATAGCGCAGTGCATCAAATTCCTCTCTCGTTTCTGTAAAAGTAAATTTGTTAATATTTGATCATGCTTATATTTGCTGGACGATACAACTACTACGCTGGCTACTCGAACTGGTGCAAGCAACTGATCAGTGCAGCTGTAAATTAGTGTGTCTGATCTATCGACCGACACAGTGGTTTATACGTAATGCTAAGTGAATACATGTATAATAACGAAGCTCCCAATTCCACCTGCCGGGAACCACGCTGAACTGACGCATTACGAGAGTGGGTCAATGTTGCAGTAAGGAAGTAGTGCCATCAGATGTTCATGACGTCAGTACCCATTCCTTTTTATATTATCCCTCCCCTCGGCCTATACATATGAGAGATAAAACTTCTCATATTGGTTATATCACTAAAGATCGTTGCAGCCTAAGATATTCCACTATTCTTGCAGCGGTAAGGTGAAGAAGAAAATGATAGAACAGGATCCACTGCGAGAGATATTTTTTGTATGTTATAAACAGTGTAGTTACCGGTAGCAATAGTTGCCTTTATTGCTGTCCGATGCGAGTACTTCATATGTATTTTCTTGGACGCTTTGTTGTAGTCGTAATGCTTCTTCCTCCCTGTTTGGTATCATTTTGTGGAAAAGTAATAATCTGCTTGTTCTGCGTGTCCAGAATCTATTGGGAGACGTAAACCTTCCCGTCAGTAACTTAAAAGTTTGTAATGGCGATGAATCACATCTACGCTGAAAGGCTGCGTGGCCTAAGGCGTCATGCTATGGACTGGGCGGCCGTTCCGGCCGGAGGTTAGTCTTCCAAAAATGTTCAAATGTTTGTATAGTCTATGGGACTTAACTACGGAGTCATCAGTCCCTAAACTTAAAAACTACTTATGAACTACTTACGAACTAGGACGGCACAAATATCCATGCCCGAGGGGGGATTCGAACCCCCGACCGTAGTGGCCGTGCGGACCGTGACTGGAGCGCCTTAGTCCGCTCGGCCACCACGGCCGGCATTAGTATTCCCTTAGCGCGTGTGCGTGTGTTTGCCTTATTGTAAGTTACAGAAGTTTGTAAGTCTAGGGACTGATGACTATATCAGTATGGTCCAATACGTTTACAAACATTTGATTTTTTTTTTTTTTTTAAAGAATAACAACTTGCTCCTTATTTATGATAGGATTTGTAACCGTTAAGTTAAATGACATCGTTTACTCAAAATGACCAGAACAGTAGTCCTCTTAGATTGCTGAGTTGCAATATTCCTGGATAGAAATTAAATGTATATATAATCGGCAAACAATAAATGAAGGATACAACGGAATTATTTTGTACTTGTGGTCGATTGATGTAAGGAAGCTTCTGCTCGGAAGTGTGCATGTAATGTAACAAAATGAAATATACGCGAACAATGGCGCATTCTCGTCAGAACAAGTGTCCACGCATGCAGGGCTCGTTAAAGAGATGTGCCGCCTTTAAATAGTGCACACTCACGGGCGGATCCAGGATAGCTGGGTGGGGGGAGGGGGCGATGAAAGAATTTTTCATCTGCAGCTAAACTCTGACTCAGTAAAAAGGCTCTAGTACCGGTCACCCCTTCCCCCCCCCCCCCCCCCAACACCAAATCAAACGAAAGTCTCACAGTTTTGAAGACTCAGTGCAGTGATAGCACGCTAGCTTAGCATTCTAATAAAAAGGTTGCTGCGCGGGGGGGGGGGAGGGAGCGAACGAGAACGACCCTTCACCGCCCCCCCTCCCCAGCCCCCCCTTCCCCGCCCCCCCCAAACCCTCCCTGGATCCGCCTATGTTCACACTAAACAGTCACGTTCTGTATGATGGGGTTACTCATGCACTTCTAGGCGTTCGTGTCACTCCAGTATCGCATATTTTGTTTATTCACTGTAAAACAATACTGCGTCCCAAACAGGCCTCCAGGGCCCAACGGGTATCTGCCGGCCGCCGTGTCTTCCTGCGCCCGAAGGCGTCACCGGATGCGGTGTGGAGGGGGCGTGTCAGCGTTCCCAAGGATTCGAAGTGGGCGCAGGTCATTCCCGTTCACAAGAAGGATCGTCGATCAGATGAGCAAAAGTATTGGCCTATATTCTATATTTCGGAAGACGTTTAATGTCAGCGCCACGCACTCCAGGCTGTTGCCGGTTTTCCAGACTGGAACCGCTACTTCCCATCAAATAGCTCTTCAATTGGCCTCCCAAGGGCTGAGAGCATCCCGCTTGCCAATAGCGCTCGGTAGACCCGGATGGTTACCCACCCACGTGGTAGGAAAGTCCGACAGTGTCTAACGGGAGCCGGTTATTCAAACAGCCAAACGAAAATGTGCCTCGTCGCTGTAGAACACTAAGGCGTCATGAGGCAGCTCGTCGAACAAGGCTTCACACGCATATTTCTTGGAACAAATCACTCGGAAGACGTTAGTGCATCACTGACAGTTTATATGAGTGAAATTTAAATTCTTCGTGAAGAATTCGTCTGTGCGTTCAGAAATAGCAAGGGCAGCTTCATGTTAGCGTGCAGATCGCTTGGGTAATTCAAAATAGACATCCTTACCCTCTGTGTTTCAAGGCGTTCTAGTGGTTCTTGAAATGCCTGGTTTCTTTTTCTGCGAACTTCCAGTATCCCTAAATATGTCTACACTCATAACAATTGGTTTCCCATCTGGAACACGACCTGTAGGTGCGATCTAAAAATGTTTGTGATTTCTGATGACGGAACGTCCACACGAAAAAAACGCCGCAACGGCGAACGCATGCTCCGCGTGTCCACTGCATGATCGCTAATAAACTGACCTTAAAGTCTCGCACTGTTTATTGTACTGAAACACGCGCAACAAAAACAGCCGCTATCTCCACAGGCCCGTTAACACGCTTACTGATTCTGGCCAATGCAGCACTCTGCATTAATATAGTAACAGTTAACTATAGCAGCATCTGTGGAAATATCTCAGGACGGCTATCACTTCTAGATAACCACAATGCCCACGTAGTACCAGGGAAGGAACGCTGGCTCATACCAGATATCTGTAGTAATAAAATCATAAACTCGGGCTGGAACGTTACAGTTAAAGGGTAATGTACAATACGCATTATTTGCAAGGAAAATTGAGAGATAAAAAGACTAGTAAAGAGCCATCGTGGTTCAACAACAGAGTTAGGAAATTGTTACGAAAGCAAAGAGAACTTCACCGCAAATATAAATGTAGCCAAAATTTAGCATAATGGCTGCCATGAGAGAGGCGTTAAAGACTTTCAGATCATTGCTTTGTGTATCGGCTTGGCAAAAAATCTAAAATTTTGGTCCTACGTCAAATCGGTAAAGGGGTCGAAATTAGAATCTACAAACTCTGTGGCCATAATGGAGTTGAAGCCGAGGATGATACACAAAAGGTCGAAATATGAAATGTATTTTTCCAAAGCTGTTTCACAGAGAAAGATGACACTGTAGTGCCCTCTCTTAACTATGGCACGAATCATTGGCGGATATTGAACAAGTGTCAGAGGTGTACAAAAGCAATTAAAATCGCTCAACACAGGGACGGCCGCTGTACCCGATGATACCAATTCGATTTTAGACGGAGTGTACGAAGAAACCTGCCCCCTCTCTAGCAGTGTTGTATCGAAGGTCTGTAGAGGGACGAAGTGTTCCCAAGGATTCCAAGTGGGCGCAGGTCATTTCTGTTCACAAGAAGGATCGTCGATCAGATGAGCAAAAGTATTGGCCTATATTTTACGATCGAATGGTATGTCATTTGTGGAGACCAGTAACGTCCTTCGTATTCGACTCAGGCGTTGTCGAAAATTTTGCTGGTGGACACGAGACAGTCCTGTGCTAAGGGTATTACATAGTTAGATGCTTTCTAAAATTTGGAAAAAAACCTCTACGTATCAATGCAAACTGTGCGTTTTTTGAAGTTAGACCTTCCAGTTATGTTTTGATCAAAATATTGTGCATATGTCCACAACTGCTATGAATACACTAAGGTTTACATTATTAACCAATCTGTCCAGGGTCATTGGTGTTCTCAGATACGCTGACGAATGTTGGCCTCCAAATCTTCCAAAGTTTGTGGGCTGTGATGTAGTCCCATAGGTGTTAAACGTTTACGCCTAGAAGTGAGAGAACTCTTGAGTCAATGCAGCCTTTCATGGATGTAGGCTCAAATCCTTTCGCAAGATGCGGCAAGTTATCTGATATAGCTGCAGGCGTTGAGATACCCTTGAAACTGACATTCAGCTAGTGCTGCGACGTTAATCTCACTTTGCATTTTACGCCTCCATTTGGTGGCTTCTGGTCGCAGTGAAACCTCTGTAAATAGTTCAAATTTTAAATATTTTGAAGCGTGACTTGCTGCATGATGAAAAGGAAAATGTAAAAAGCAAATCATGTCTAAAACTTAATTATTTCAAACTGTGGTTTCTCAAGTGTGTCGAATCTATTATTAGCTTTGCTAAGCGTTCACTTAGCAATTACCTTTGAAGTGTAAATAAATCCTATTTTTACTCTTGCCACTGATCACGAGCCTACAGTATTAAATTTACAGGAACAAGGCAATAAATTTTCGGATTATAACGCGAAAATTCTATTTCCCGCGCGGTGTATATTTTATTTTTACAGCCTTGAATAGTGCTTAAATTTTTCTGGTTAATTTGATTCAGGGATCTTAGTGCTGCAGCGAAAGATAGTGGTTGTCATCCTATCTTTGTAAATGGAAAATTACTGCAGACATTCTCTGCAAAGAACTACTCTCTCTCCGCTGGTTACCTCTTTTACAGCTTCGCAAACTTTCCACAATATCTACCTTATAGTGAAACAATATTTTATTAGGCCCGTGCTCTCTGAATTTTAACTCATACCTTGTATCGCCTGGACTTAGCATATCTATGTCGCCTTTGCGCTTGTTGAATCTGTGACACAAAGCACGGCTCTTCACAATTTCCTACATCACCTTATTTTATAAGTGTTCTATATGGCACTATATTATTTATTCCTGAAAGCATTGACGGGTTGAATTGAATCTTATTTCCAATTTAGTTAAAGCTTCAGTGCATAAGGGATAAAATTTCTTGAAGTTCTGGTATTTTTGGAGCCGCAATGTTTGTTCCTCTTGATCCATCACTACAAGCTGTAGAGGAAACAATTTTCAGACAACGTGTGTTTTGTGAGGAAATAGACGAGCTTGTCGTGCAGTGTTTCAGCTGGTAGCTAAGTCGCTTTAGCACGAGTCGCCTTGTTTTCATTCTGCCTGGGCCAAACGTGACTCAGGTTTCCACTTAACACGTGACGCAGTCACACTGCAACCTGCGTATGAAATACACGGAGAGGTTACTGTTGCATTCCGCACTTACTTTATACTGACATTGTGTTTTGCTTAAGAGGCAGCGGACGCTTGAAATGTATGTGGTTGGGATATACTTCTATTTATCATAGCAATATTTCTTTCCCCGTCTTGATTTTTTTTTAAAAGTCGTTAACGGTATTATGTTCGAAAAGGCCAGTACGAAAATGGGATTTATGAGGGGCTCATAGCTCAGGTTCTGTCTGTCGCAGAGATAAGGGATAAAGTATTTTGGAGAATTACTGTAGCCATTATTTGTATCCCTATCGTAAGAATGGGCATACTGTAAGTGTCCTACAGTACTGGATCCAAATTGAAGCATTTCACGTCTCCCGCAACCCAGGCAGAGCCAGCAAATGTATTTGTATCCCTATCGTAAGAATGGGCATACTGTAAGTGTCCTACAGTACTGGATCCAAATTGAAGCATTTCACGTCTCCCGCAACCCAGGCAGAGCCAGCAAATGTTGTGTGTGTGTGTGTGTGTGTGTGTGTGTGTGTGTGTGTGTGTGTGTGTGTTCTTTCAAATGTTTGTTGAACTTATGGGACTTAACTACGGGGTCATTAGTCCCTAAGCTTACAAACTACTTATGAACTAGCTAAGACTAAGGACGGCACAAATATCCATGCCCGAGGGGGATTCGAACCCCCGACCGTAGTGGCCGTGCAGACCGTGACTGGAGCGCCTCAGTCCCCTCGGCCACCGCGGCCGGCGCGTGTTCTTTCGGACATGTTACTTTTGCTCCTGCAGTTACTATCTATCCATATTCACGGAATGCATGACATTAAATGCGAAATGGGTAAAGTTGAAAATGTGTACCCAGCCGGGATTCGAAACCGGGTCTCCTGCTTTCTAGGCAGTTGCGCTGACCCCTACACCACTGGGGACACAGCGGTCATCACACCTGCACGGAATTACTCAAGCACGCTTCCCGCCAGATACAAATTTGCAACTCTACCCTGCCCACTAGAACTCACTAGTAGCAACTTAGTGCTTATTCCCGTAAGAGTAAGGGCCTACGAGTCACTCCGCACTCCGCACTGAAGAAGAAAGGATCACTGCCCGTCATCGACAAATTTTATAAGTTTATATATAAACTTGTGTCCGAAGGAACAGACGCCACACATATAAACTTACAGAACAAAGCATGCCGCCGATTAAAGGCGTGCTTAACTATGAAAAACGTGAGGCTACAATGACTGAGTTTTTATTAGAACGGAGACCGATCGATATGACACGATAGAAAGAAATTTACGGCATTGGATGCCAGCGGGCACTGAGTTAAACCAGTTGGGGATGTTGAAAATTTGTGCCGAGCCGGGGCTCGCCCCCGTTCTAGTCAGCACATCTGCCTGGATTCGAATCACAGCACGTCACATTTTCTTTTCTCATGGATTAAATTGAGTGACCACTGGCGGCTATGTACATTTATGTCTATATTAATGATAAGCAGGATCAAAAATTGTTTTTGTTATTTAGATACGTACGTTGTTCATCATTCTAGTGTTTGAGTTTTTAAAAAGGTTTGAAGAGTTAAGTCACAAAAACTTCAATAAATTTTTATTTGTAAGGATTGCATCGTTCGTGTCTTGCCACTCTTCGTAGTTTCCTAACAGAAAGAGTAAGTGAAAAAGTAGAAATAGTTTCCGAAGAAAAATAACACGCGTTTTTCAATTAGGCGAGACGTTGCGCCCTTATAGCAGTTAAGGCTGTCACAACTTGGGACATCTATTTCAGCATTTCTGGAAACTCTGAGAAATAAAAATGGCGAGTCGTGACGGCTTTACGAGTTCCATTCAGGCGACGTGAAACTAATTACTTCGCTACTTCATCGACGACTGGTAGTATTTCTCAGCGGAGCCGGCCTCCGGTGCAGGCAAGTAAAATGAGCCTGCACGCCAGGAAATTACTGGTTGATCTCTATTGTGTCGTGCAAGATGCGAGATATTGGAGTAGCGACTTGGCGGCCAGAAAGGGAGAGTGATGGAGAGAACGGCGAGAGCGGCGATACCGCCACAGCGAGCCTGTGCGCTTCCGCCACCTCGCGGCTATAACAATATTTGCTCCCCTTATTAGCGCCGCAATTCACCTCTTAACACGCAGGGGGCGGCGTGTGTAATCGCCTAGCAGCGTTTAAAGCAGAACAACTGAGACTACCAACATCTTTTTTTGCTAGGTGGTTAGAATATAGGGAGACGCCCTTATGCTGAAATAGTGAAGCCTGCCTCCGCCATATTGCTGAGTCTTAAAGTTTTCGTACTGTACAGCTGATGTTCTATGTCACTTAAAACAGGAATAATACGTCCGGCAGTTTTGCCATGATGTACAACATGATAAAAGATTGAAATTTACCGTTAAAAATAATTTTTAAATATCCATTAATGAGTATTTATTAGTATTTAACAAAGAAAATGTATTTTTGAAAGTAAGTTTCACTGACTGTCAGTTCAATGCATTAACAGCAAGAGGGTTCACTAAATGCATAATTTTAACAGAAATAGCATTCCATAACTCACGAAGATAGCGCACAGGCTTCAATTGACGTATGTGCTCAGCATAGATAACGTCATCTCCCTTTAACCTCCTTGGTTTCTTGTCACTGTTGGAAAAGTTTCTAAAGTAAATAAGTTAATGCTATTTACATCCAAAGAAAATTGTTTCCAGTCATCAAAAGTGTGTTATAACTAACACAACTTTTTTAATTCTTAACTTTTAAAATTAAGATTGTAGCTCAGTTGTACATAAATAATGAATGCCACATATACAGAAACAACTTCCTGTGTCTTGATAATGGTGTGGGATCTCACAAAATGATGCTTGATGTATTAAACAGGAAGGCAGGCAGTTAAGTGTATAAAGTTCTGTCGACAGCGTCTTCATAAGAGACGGAACGCAAGCTCGGTTTGTTTTCTTAGGGATGGGGAAGAAAATAGAAAATACCCTTAGAAAGGAACCATCCTGGTATTCGATGTAGTTCCATGATCTAAAGGAATCTGGACTACAGCTGGCAGTTTTAATTCCAAATTATTAACGTATCCACCAACAGCCGTAAAGTATGACGACCGGTTCTGATATTACATTAATACCATCTGCATGCCGTGTCATAGCATACATCCAAGTGGACTGTCGAAATGGCCATATATACCGGTTGTTTGTTGTTGTTGTTGTTGTTGTTGTTGTTGTTGTTGTCTTCATTCCGCAACTGGTTTGATGCAGCTCTCCACGCTACCCTGTCCTGTGCAAGTCTCGTCGCCAACCTACATCCTTTTGAATCTGCTAACTGTATTCGTCCCTCGGTTTCCCTTTAAGATTTTTACCCCACACGCTGCCTTCTAATGCTAAGTTGACAATTCCTTGATGTCTCAGAATGTGTCCAACCAATCTATCCCTTCTCTTAGTCAGGATATGCCAGAAACTCCTTTTCGCCCCGATTCGGTTAAGCACCTCCTCATCAGCTACGTGATCTACCCATCTAATTTTCATCATTCGTCTGTAGCACCATATTTCAAAAGCTTCTATCATTTTTTTATCTGAACTACTTATCGTCCACGTTTCACTCTCATACAATGCTACACTCAAGACAAATGCTTTCAGAAAGGACTTCCTAACATTTAAATTAATATTGGATGTTAACAAGTTTCGCTTCTTTAGAAACGCTTTTCTTCTCCTAGCCATTCTGCATTTTATATCTTCTTTACTTCGGCCATCAGAAGTTAACTTGCTACCCAAATAACAAAATTCATCTACTACTTTGATTCTCATTACCTAATCTAATTCCTTCAGCATCGCCTGATTTTGACATTTCATTCCATTACCTTCGTTTTACTCTTGTTAATGTTCATCTTATATCTTCCTTTGCCGGCCGCGGTGGCCGAGGAGACTGAGGCGCTCAAGTCACGGTCTGTACGGCCACTACGGTCGGGGGTTCGAATCCCCCTTCGGGCATGGATATTTGTGCCGTCTTTAGTATAAGGTAGTTGATCAGTAGTTTGTAAGTTTAGGGACTGATAACCCCGTAGTTGAGCCCCATAAGCTTAACAAACATTTGATTTGATTTTTATCTTCCTTTCAAGACATTGTCAATTCAATTGCTCTTCCAGATCCTTTGCAGTCTCTGACAAAATTACTATGTCATCGGCAAACCGCATACTTTTTAATTCTTCTCCCTGAACATTAATTCCCTCTCCAAATTTCTCCTTTCATTCCTTCACTGCTTGTTCAATGTACAGATTGAACAACATTGGGGAAAGGCTACAACCCTTTTTTACTCCCTTCCCAACCTCTGCGTCCTTTTCTTGCCCTTCGACTCTAATAACCGCTGTCTGGTTTTTGTATAGGTTGAATGTAACTCTTCGCTCCCTGTATTTTACCCCTGCTACCTTCAGAATTTGGAAGAGTGTATTCCAGTCAGTATTGTCAAAAGCTTTCTCCAAATCTACAAACGCCCAACACGAAGATTTGGCCTTCCTTAGCCTATCTTCAAATATAAGTCGTAATGTGAGTATTGCCTCCTGTGTTCCTACATTTCTCCTAAATCCAAACTGATCTTCCCCGAGGTCAGATTCCACATGTTTTTCCATTCCTCTATATACCTGTTACTTAATAAAAATTCAGGATGTCAGGAATTTTTAAGTAACCGGCCATTTCGTCAGTTCACTTGGATGTATGTTATGACGTGGCCTGAAAGATAGTATTAAAGTAATACTAGAACCGGTCGTTAAATAAAACAGTTTACGTCTGTTGTTGGATACGTTAATAATTTAAAATAATTAAAAATTCTGTAATTCGTCTGGGGTGATTAAGCGAAAACACGGAAAACCTAGATTTGGATAGCCGAAGACAAATTTGAACCGCCGTCCTCCAGAATGCGTGTCCAATGTCTTCCCGCTGTGCTAGTGATACTAACACACAAAAAAGGTCCTTTTTGAATGGAAAAGAAATGCAAAAATTCACGCGTCCATTATTTTCAGGGTGTAACTGCTGCCAAGAAGGCGGCAGGTCTTTGATTCTGGGATCCTAAAGCTGGTGCCATGACTTGACAAATCTTTAAATCTTCATGGTGACTGTGTTAAGTGAAAAAGTGCGTGATGTAGTTCTTAAATTACATTTACGCTTGCGATACAATTTATGTTAATAAAGTGAGTTTCTCTGCCTCGTTTATGTATGTGTCCGTACTATCCTCGAATGTTCAACATGTTAAGTAATTGTATAAAAATTATCGATCTTCGTGTCGAGTGAAATCTGTGTAAAATCTAGAGCCTTAAACGAAATCCAACATAGTCTACGACAAGAGAAACTAGCTCTCGTGATAGCTGTTCTGGTAACCATTTATTATAGTTCATAGACGATTTGACTGACAGGCGTACGTCGTCATAGGATGTCAGAGATTGTGTCCATGTATCCAGTGGGTAGTCATTTATGTTCTCTGCCGTGAGGAAACTTCACGCACTAGGCTACTATCCCTTTTGAAGACGTTCTCGCATTTTCCATCTGGTACTACTTCTGTGGTAAAAACGATCAAAATCACTACAAAAGTAAAAATTTCAAACTGATTTTACGCGACAAGGAAACAATTCTTAAATGAAACTAAGTCTATGCAAGAAACCCCGACCTCGGGGACGAACTCCTCAGTATTATGTTCCAAACCGTGCAGTGAATGTTCACTTACGGAAATGATTCCGGTGATAGTGTTCACGTAATAAGCAGGAGCGCTTACGAATCATCTGTTATAGTTCAAACGTCGCTAATAAAACCTGTAGATTTCTGGCAATCGACGAAACTGATGATTTCTTCTTGAAGATTTGCTTGATTATGCAGTAAAATTATTTTCAGAACAGAAATATTGGTGTAATTTGCTACTTCATTTCCTGTCTGAAACTAGCTATCCTACATTGTACAATTAGACTTTCTTTCTTTGGAAAACGTCGCCTGCTACGCTGACACAACAAACTCAAATCTGTTTATAGGGCACTTTCGCCCACCAAATGGAATGTCTGCCATTAAGCCATCGTTTCGGTAACTTGTCTGCCGTCACTAGCCGGTGTTCGTTCATTTCGTATGTACAGATAACAGCGGGAACGTCTTAAATAATTCAGACGTTTTATCGATTTCAGCAGTCACGCAACGTAATAAGGAAGGACGTCGTGGTGCAAGAAGCGTAAATATTTCTGTTCTCGAAGGAAACACTGAAATCGTATCCACACACGTCATGTTTCATGCGATTTCATTCATACTTCGTCGGCCGCGGTGGCCGAGGGGACTGCGGCGCGCCAGTCACGGTCTGCACGGCCACTACGGTCAGGGGTTCGAATCCCCCCTCGGGCATGGATATTTGTGCCGTCCTTAGTATTAGCTAGTTCATAAGTAGTTTGTAAGTTTAGGGACTGATGACCCCGTAGTTAAGTCCCATAAGCTATACAAACATTTGAACATTTGATTCATACTTTGTTTCTTGCTTACTTCATGTTCGAATGTGTTCGGTTAGGAATTTATTAAAAGGTCTTCCATTGAGAAAATTAGTGTAATTTGTGCGGCAGATTCTGAGTAAGGATGTAATTTTTCCTGCTTTTTCATTCCCATTAATGGAGACGAGACTAATGGGGACACATTAAATAATCCATTATAGTTTGCTGCATTTTCATTTATGGTAAAGTGAACGGTAAAAATAACTCATAACTTTCATATTGAGTACACTTAGAAGTTGTTTTGAATTTTACATTGTATTTTACAAAAATATAAAAATATCTAACAGTCCCATAACAAAACTTACTTGAAAGGCAACTGCTGAAATGAAGACCATCAGGTGCAAAGATTTCGCCTTAGCTGGGAATAGCGCCGAATTTTATGGCCTTACAACACCTGTTATTTTAGCTATGTTCCGGTATACAAGCAAAGTTAGAACGACGAACCGGAGATGGTGCTCAGTCAAATTATGCAACTCGATAAATTCCCTTTGCAAAAGATGTCAGTTGAGCTGAAATCAGTGCTGAGCCAATGGCTCAATTTATATGTGCACCGTTCAGGTTTAACGGGCACAATGTTTTCCTCGGAGGGTTTTTAAGTATGTCACTTCTACACTTCAAAGTTGTACGAATCGATATAACTTTGCTCGAAGACAGATGAATGGATAAAGTCAGATATTTTCCTATCGAATAGTTATCCGTTGTAGAGATATGTTGTTATAAAGTTCAACTACATTCAAACCATCTGTCTCTCTTTGGACGTCCGTACAGTGGCATACTTCTAAGTTGATAGTATTTTGCCTGTAAATTACCGTTCTGGCTACTGCTGAAACCTGCGACGTTAAATCCCGGAGCAAGTGTTTGCGGGGAAAACATTGTTCCTAGCAAAGCGGTTTGCTTTGCATTTAGTAGTTTCTTATAATTTAAAAGAATTACCGGAAAACGTCAGTAAATAAAAAGTGTGGCTAGGTCTCTAAAGCCGCGAAAATTGCAATAAACAAATTTTTGAGAGAGAGAGAGAGACTACAAAATGCCTATTGCTTCAGATGTCATGTCCTTATCTTCTGCACAGTATTCAAACTATATTTAATTCGCCAGTGCTACTACTGAAATGCGTTTTTATTTTACGACCGGTTTGTTATTAACCAGAAAATGATCAGTTCTGTGTTCGATAATGTAGGTGGAGGGGAGGGGGGGGGGGACAATAAATATATAAATAGAAATAATGGGTGCCGTTTACATTTCACGCGACAGACGCTTCTGGAAATCAATAAAATTGAATTATTGTGGTGAAATAAATACGTTACTTAGCATTTTCGTTCTTGAAACTGAAACACCTAAACTGTAGCAGTGCTGTGACGCTTCAGGTAAATACTGAGGCACTGTTGAGTCACTTCGTTTAGAGATAAAAACAGCAGGTGATAACATTCTCGCAGCAGACAGTACTCAACATTTGTCACGCCTTGTGGCATGCGAGATTCTGCAGCGAATTATTACGCAAAAAGACGATCGCAAATGTTGTTTGACAACCGGTGTCGTTCTGAGTGCTGGGACATCTTCAGCCGCCCCCTCTCCCCCCATCAATCCCGCTGTCTGCCTTGAGCCATCTCTGCTGTCGCTTATTCGAGCTAAACCTATTGTCAAATATAATGTGAGATCGAAACTGTGTTTTTTAACTCAAACTGTGAACCCATACCGATTACTGAATTCAGAGTCAAATCCTTATAAACTTATTCTGCAGCAGCCTAAAGCCCTTTCTTCACGGGAAGTGAGAGCTTAAGAGATTACCCATTATACACAGGTCACGTCGGCAGGGGACAGTGTAGACGCGTCCGCTTGCACAAGATGCACGCATACGATCGCTAGTTAACGGAATAGGATGGATCCTATTCTCACGCGTATGGAAGTGCTTGGCGCAAGCGCAGACGATCGAATGGGGAACCCAGCAGAGAAACGAAGCCAAGTAGCGAATTTGTTTGAGAATGTGTACTCGTCTCCTGCTCAGAGGAACGTAGTTTTTCGACTCAGTCGTAACTTTTTTAGAAGGTGATACTATAGAGGAATTGCATTAAAAATTACATGTGTACAATTTTTATTGAATATAGATACAGCTGTTAATATGAAAAGCAAACAAACTTACAGCAAATGTAAATAAAGACACTTTCACTGATTTATCCGTCGGTTCTTGGTATTAAGAAATCACATAGAATTTTGTGTATGTTCTACACATTCATTTCCACATAGTTACCCGGTTTTCGGCTTACTAGGACATATTCAGACTTTAAAGTAAGTCGAAAACCGCTTGTTTAAATAAAAATCATTATGGTAGTCTACCAAGAACCGACGAAAGAATCAGTCAAAATATACAAATTTGCATATGCTTTAAATTTGTTGTACATACCAAGAGCTGTATCTCTGTAACCAAAAAAACTGGACACGCGTTATATGAAATTAACTGCAAATCGTCATTACCATCTTCTAAAATATTTGCTATTTTTTCCTTAAACATTCTGTAGTTAGATGAAACATTTGTCTTTGGTGAGCATTATTTGATGCTTTTACTGTTAAAGGTCTGTGTATAGACAACCGAGCTTCTTCATCATAGACATAGGTGCCTCAAACCGCAGGGGCTGGAAGTATGTAGTCGCATTTTATGAGGACGTTAACACACACGAGCAACGTAGTTAGGCATGAACTGCACGAAAACAAATAGTTTACCAGTGGCTATCTACAACACAAATGTTTTAATCAGCACAATAATGACAATATATTTTACAGTTTCGAAAAGTGATCTTAACTCGGCGTTTTATTTACTGTAACTTGACAACAAAGTTGACACGTAGACAATTCGACAAATGCGTACAGTTTGAACGCTTTTTGTAGTTCAACGATCTGTCGCAAGGAGCGCTGAAACTGACTACTTTCTTGTGCGTGTTGCACGTCTCGTATAGAAAAGGCTCAAGAGTCGCCGCGAGTTTGTTCTGTCGCCACCAGCCAATGTTACTTCTCGCAGCACTCGACTGTTAAGAAAATATGCCCCCCTGTGAAGTATTCAGGAAAAGTGAAGCACTTCGAATCAATAAAACGGTGGATTACCGCTAAGCGAAAATCAAATTAATTCTCTGGTAACGGCTTCCAGCAAAGTAGGAAAAAACAAACAGTAAGCTAGAATAAAATTTTAGTATTTGACTAAAATCGCCGTAAAATATCAAATGAGCCGATGGGCTTAACTGGTCACGTCACAGCGCATTCGAGATTAGAGTTTCTTCGGATCTTCAGAACGGGACTCATTTTTTATTTTTTCTTACTATTTAATATGCCTATCTTACTTATAGAATTATGCCTGTCGTACTTGTAGGTATTTGTTATGTAGCCGTTTCACAATTGCACTATCGGAAATATCAATACGTAATTATCGGAATACGTAAAACTGTACTATATCTATTACGTTTTTAAAAACACTACAGCTCTGTCGCAAGTTAAATTTGAATATGTTACCTAGGTGTCAATGTAGCAAAGGACACCTTCACACAATATGAGATAAAGGGTTAAAAATTACATGTCAAATCTTAAGACATTAAAAACAATATCTGCCGTGGACAGATAGCCATACCTAGAATAGGAACACCAGCACAGTCAGTAAGGGCTGCTTAGTCTATTACTGTACACGAAATTAAAAAAAAAAAAAATGCGTAACCTTAGACAGCCAAAAAGTACTGAAGACACACAGTTGAAAACACCCGCGCGGTGGTTCATTGACATGGGGCTGAGTGCTGACAACCCGGATGTGGTTTTAGGCGGTTTCCCACATCCTACTAGCTGAATAGCTGCCTGGTGCTAAAGTATCGCCCCAGTTACACGGTTCACAAACATTTAGGTAAGATTTGACACGCGTAATATTTCTTTCCGGGAGAGGGAAAATGGGGTAAAGTGGTAATGGGGTGACAACAGGAAGCGATTTGGAAAGTCATTAACCACGCCAAATAGATTCATAAACATGCCCAGTCGCAATCGGTACAAAAGGTGCCAGAATAGATAGTTGATTCAACGCCATTCGAGTACACAGCATCTAGGTTGTTACCAGTGACGTTCGTCCTTGCAGTAAACAAATGCTATGCTGTATTCTGGGCTGGATGCGTGGTCTAAGGCCTCGTGCTACGGACTGGGTGGCCGTTCCCGTCGGAGGTTCGAGTTGTATCTCGCGCGCGTATTGTCTTTAGTGTAAAGTAATTTGTAAGTGTAGTTACTGGTGACCTTAGGAGATTGGTCCAGTAGTTTTACAAACATTGGAATATTTGTTTTAGGCTGTGATAGCCGTTTTCGTCCTGACAGTGACTACTTGTAAGAGAGGCTGACAACCAAATTTCACTGATCTCTCTCTCTCTCTCTCTCTCTCTCTCTCTCTCTCTCTCTCTCTCTCTCTCTCTCTCTCTCTCTCTCTGTGTGTGTGTGTGTGTGTGTGTGTGTGTGTGTGTGTGTGTGTGTGTGTGTGTGTGTCTACAGGATTAAAAAAAATCACCAACCCATAAGCTAAGCGAATTCATTCCATAGTACTCCATTATTTATCATCTTTAAATTGGTTGAGAGAACTTGAGACGTAACCGCAAAGTTTAAAATATGCCACGTTTAATCAAAATGGAACGTTCTCAAGCACTTCAGAAAACCGGAATCCGCCGACGGGTGGAAAAAATCCTTAAGGGCAGAAGTTTAAGATGAATACATTAATTCTGCAGGACAGTTAATACTTCGTGTGCCTGAAATGTTCATCTAGTTCACAAGTAATGTATCTTTCTGAATTTCGGTCAGTGCTATGAATTTACGTTAAACCGTAACACTAGCTCTGACATTTGTCAATATTCAGTTAAAATTGTACAGTGCAGTGCGTAACATCACAGGATCATACTGAAGCTTTTTTTTTGAAAAATTAAAACTTTGTTCTTGTTATATCTCCTCTTCGAAGCAGCTCCTAAAGGTCTTTTTTGTGGATGCTTTCTGTTAAGTGTATCTACTTCCATAGGCAGTTTCGGCATAGAAAATGGAAACCTTTTCGCCGAGGCTTAACGTGTAACAAAACATTATAATAGATCTAGATCGGAGTCCTAACTAGTTGGTTTCAGTTGTTTTTCCTAAATCTCTAAGGGAATAACGGTTTCCTTCTTCAGACTGACCTTGTGATGCTTCTCTAATGACCTCGTCGTGGACGGGATGTTATACTCTTTCCCACTTTTGTGTTAGCTAAAACAGGTAACCGATATCGGAGAAAAATGTCGAAGAACAAACGACCTAGTGACTATCTCAGGAGTGTACACTGGAACCATTATTTCGTGTACCACTTCTATCACAGTTTTTTATGGGCCACGCAGTACACGTTTAAATGAAATTACGACCAAGGAAACTGCGTTTAAGACCAAATTTATTTCAAAACTTTGTCGGAACGCTATGCTAATGGGCGGATTCCGTAATCTTGCAGTTTGAAAAGCACTAGTTTTGTCGTTATTAGTCCGACGAGAAAAGATGTATGATCATCTTCCTTGTTAAGCAGTATGGTACACTGTAAGAAAAGAACTTAGATGTGCCATCACGTAGAAAAAGCTGAATTGCAGTCGGAGGTTGCAAGCCGGCTTTTCTCCTTCCAATATGTGCGCCATAGATTCCCGGTACGCCACATTTTAATCCGCTAGGTAGGTTTCAATATCTGGCGTAAGTGAACCTTTTTCCTTGGTTCTCGTTTTTCATTTTTGCCTGAAAGCTCGTTGAAAATTTTTCTTACTGAATCGCTTGTAGGATTAATGTTATCCCCTCGGTGCGGTTTTGAAAGCCAGGGTCCTCGCCCGTGAGTTCCTCGTACGTTGTGGAACAAATACGCTGCTTTTCTCTCTTGCCTCCCACATCCTATCGCAAATAGATAATCAAAGGTTTTCAATTCTGTTCTATTCCGCGGAAGAAAAGTCTGTCCTGTTAAAACTAGCTGTTATCTATAAAGGTGGAGACATTCGTAGTCACTCTCAGCTCAGTGGAAATGTTGTATTTAATAAATGTTGTCCATACATGTAGTAAGATACAGTTCCTTTTCCAAAGCGTCAATTACTTCTTGTATTTATGTTGACTAAAACGTAATTATCTTTGTTTTCTGAATTTTATAAAACGCCTCTCACTAATGTAGATAAAATGGGCGTAATAGACGTGACGCTGAAGCAGTTTCGCGTGGTTCTCCTGTTGTAAATGCCTCAGCTTACTTATTACATAATAATGTATTAACTAGAAATTGAAAAATACTGACGAATTTAGAGATTGTCATTGTAAGATATACCACATAACACTTAAATATCATACAGTGGTTGGATCACAACTTAGATTGGTCGCCAATATCATGTTTATAACTGGTTGGGAAATATCATAGATCTGACATAGGGTACACCGCATCCCTTCTACTGGTAAGACGTTCTTAAGGTATGTATTTTAGATGCCATGTTCTCCCGTTTTGGTTTCTATGAATAGAAGTTCCAGTCAAACAATTATATTGGTTGTACCAGCTATGAAGGCCATGGGCGAAAATTTAGTTGTGTGAATGCGATTGTTTTTCGTGCATGCCCTCATCTCAGCGAGCCTCTTTCCGGTGAATTATCTGTCCTACATTATCATAGAGTATTTATGTAGATGTAGATAGAGCCTGTCAGGAGGTTAGCGAGCCTCTTTACGGTAATTTATCTATCGTCCATTATTGACATCCAAAACGTATTTTCCACTGTTAAATGTTCTGCAAGTCACATTGAAGTGAATGGCAGAGGATTCATGTTTTTTTTTCTTCTGCGATGGTTAACACAAAGTGCAAAGCGTCATCTAACGCCTAAAGAGGCTAACTTGATTGTACGCAGTTTACGGGATCATCTAAAGAAAAAAATAGGCTGCTTTAACGTTTCACTTAAGAGTAGCCTCGGTAATGAGCTTACACGAATCAAGATAAAACATGATTGGCAAAGGACAGTGGGCGAAACCCAAAGTTGACTGAAAACTACCGACGAGCATTAAAAAAGATTGTAGCCAGACAACAAACAATACGATAGAAGCTACTGCAAAAGTTAACACTAACGTAATACTAAAAAAGTTCAAATGTTGGTTAAGCTTAAGGGACGTAACTGCGGGGTCACCAGTCCCTAAACTTAAAAATATTCAAATGTTGTAAATCTATCGGACTTAGCGACGGACTAATAATCTAGCAGTTTACAAACTACTTTAACTACGTTAAACTAACCTAGGGACAACACACACATCCATGCCCGAGGGGGATTCGAACCACTGACGGCGAACGGCCTCGCGCATCGTAGCATAGAGCCTCAATGCGCTCGGCCGTTCCGCCGCGGCAACGTACTAGCAGTGCAGCTGGAGGGTAACAATCGTCCAAGACCTGCGTTGGAAAAATCTTTAATAATGGAAGCCAACGGAAAACTGCGACGGAAGTGCCACTATAATAAAACTAGGCCACTTGATGACTGGGAGTATGTGGTATTGTCCTGTGAATCATCGTTGAAATTGCTTTCTACAGACAACAGTATTGATGTAGCAAAAACTCCAAAATAAGCTTACGTTACGGTATGATTGCTTCCTAAAGTCGAACACGGGAGAGGTTCCCTAATTTCGGCGTCGATAGTGTTACTTAACTGTTCGTATTACTACCCTCACTGATCGGATAACTTATCTCGCCATACTCGACAACAAACTACTGTGACTATAACATTGCTAACAAGCAGTGCCATCTTCCAAAGCAATGATGCGCCTACCTACATAAAGCCAAAAAGGTTCTGTCCTGTTTTGTATCATAACATTACGTAACATATCTCCTGGGCAGCAAGATCACATTTCTCGTAATAATTGAATCGTTGTGGGGAGTTTTGGCGTTGAGAGAGGGGGGGGGGCGCTAAATTTACAGCTCTAATATAGTTGCAGTAATTGGCGGATAGTGTGATACGATGATTCACAACCTTCTGTTGGAAACTATAAACACACTTTACGAATCTGTTCCCTGAAAAATTGCTACTCTTCTCAGTCGGTGGTGGGACAATGCCTTACTAATAACGCCTTACTGTCCACCCGGTGTACCTCTTTGGACTAAAAATAAAAATTTTAAGTTACTTTTATGTGTGGCATGTTTGTCCGTCTATGCAGCTACAAATAAGCGCTTTTTGTTACCGGCGCGTTTTGTTTTAATGATAGTAAAACATCTTCAGTGGTCTGTAATCATAAATATTTACAATTTTTGATATGTGGACAGAAAACAATTCGTTAGAAAAAACGTTAAGTACTGTGTGGTTAGTTAGGGAAATTTTTGGTCTAGGTTTTCGCCTTATATCATGCAGCGCCAATTTGTTTCCTGCAGTACTGTAGATTCTTCTTTTCGAATCACTATTATTCTCCTAATCTTCACTTTCACTGCTGTACTGTCCATAATTTTTTCACGTGTCAGATGTATTTGTTTTGGACGTGAGTTTGCATAGTGTGTTGTGTTTCCAACATTGGAACTGCAATTTCATTTTTATTTTTATTACTTTATGTTAAAATGTGTTTATTTTTGATGTGATAGGTAGAAGTGGCGAAATTACAAATCTGTGAGAGTGTTTATTAGGAAGGAAATGGAAGATCATTGAAGGCAAGAATGAGGGGTAGGAGGTGGAGTGGTTGTTGGACGAGGGGAGAGGTTTGACTTTTTATCAAACATATATAACATTTAAGCTACTATTTTTTCTTCTTTTAGTGAAGTGTAATATTGCAATTCTAGATGGTGAGTGTTTCAGTGTGTGGGAGAGGGTGCTGGGACTGTCTGGATAGTAAATGTGATATGAGTGGTGGAATGTAGAGTGAGATTTGGGATAGAAAGGGGGAGAAAGAGGTGGGGGGGGTGATTGGGGGATAGAGAGAGATTAGATTTTGTAGAGTAACAGAAGCTGACAGACGAAGATTTTGTTTTTAATATCGTCTTTCCTTTTTGTAGCTCTCTATTCTTCCCAATCTATTTTTGTAGTCAGAATGTCGTGTTATACAACGCCTGATCTGATTTATATATTTCTATCAATTTTGTTGTTGCTGGAACAAATGACACTAAGTTGCAGCTAGCAGCCACGTTTACAAATACGACCGCTATGTCAGACAGCTGTAATGGCACGGAGGCGGTGCTACTACTATACCGCTCCGAGCGGTCACATTTACTCAAATATAAGCCGGGGTCTTAGATTTGATCGATTGGACGACTTGAGAAAAAGTGCCGATTACACTACCAAATATTTCTTTGTCCAATACAGAGGAGTTTGAAGCATTGTCCCCATCCCAGGACATCCATTTCTTTTGTACCTTGTTTTTAATATAGTTTATTTCTTCCATTTTTAGAGTCCTGCTTTAGGGACATAATCTTTTGCCCAGTACATGCTCGTCATTAACGAATCGGAGTTACAGAGCTGTGGGGATATACATAGCATAATTACGCACTCTGTTGGTTTTAGTCGTGCTGGTATAATTGATTTTAATTACATTTCAGTGTCCCCCTTCTACTAGCGGACCGCATCTTTCAGTGCACCCGAGTCTGAGTTAGAGAGACTGATGACCTACCTATTTTGTCCCTTCCTCCCGTCAACCAACCAAGCAACCATCTTTGTCCAATATTTTTGAAGTGTAATTCCGGCCTAAGCGCTGTCGCACCACGTTCCTCTCCCAGCAATCCTATCCACGCCGCGCCGGCGCTACAGCAGAACACCGGTGCTTTTTTTCCGGTGGCGACCTGTGTTCCAATCCAATGTTCCAATGTTTGTAAGTTTAGGGACTGATGACCCCGTAGTTAAGTCCCATAAGCTTAACAAACTACTTACGAACTAGGACGGCACAAATATCCATGCCCGAGGGGGGGGATTCGAATCCCCGACCGTAGTGGCCGTGCTGACCGTGACTGGAGCGCCTCAGTCACCTCGGCCACCGCGGCCGGCGACCTGTGTTCCCGATGCTTCGGAGTTGGCGTTGCTTTTAATGTATCCCGACAAGGTTGACTCGGGAGTCGGGTTATTTTTGTTGTTGTTGTTGTTGTTGTTGTTGTTGTTTTCCAGTCCGGAGACTGGTTTAATACAGCGCTCCACAATGCCCTATCCGGAGCAAGCCTCTTCAACTCCACATAAGAACGACAACCTACATCTGTCTGAATCTGCTTACTGTATCCATCTTTTGGTCTTCCTCTCCGGTTTTTACCCCAAATACTTCCCTCCAGTGCTAAATTCACGATTCCTTGATGTCTAAGAATGTGTCTTACCAATCGATCCCTTCTTTCAGTCACGGCATGCCTGAAATTTCTTCATACAGGAGAGCTGCATGTCCTCGGGGAAAGTAACGGCTGTAGTTTCCCCCCTTGCTTTCAGCCATTCGTAGTATCTGTGTGGCAAAGCCACATTATCTGATGTTGCAAGGCCAGCTTAGTAAACCATCCAGACTGTTGCCCCCCTGTAACTACTGAAAAGGCTGCTGCCCCTCTTCAGGAACCACACGTTGGTCTGGCATCTCCACAGATACCCCTCCACTGTGGTTGCACCTATGGTACAGCTGTCTGCATCGTTGAGACACGCAAGCCACGCCAGCTCGGCGATGTGTGTGGTTCATGTGTGTGGTTAACGTGTGTGGGGTAGACAGCAGGAAAACACGGACGGGACACCTGCCGCGGTGGTGAGGGCTCGGCCTTGTCCTGCGCGCCTGCGTTGGCTGAGCCGCCAGCCACCAGGGGCCCGCATGGCCGCGCTCTTGACGCATCCTCTCCCCCTGACCCGCTGCTGCCGCTGGCCTCGTTCCCTCACACTGCGCGTTGCGCAACACAAACACAACTCCTCTTTTACACTGACCTCATCCAGTCCGGCTTTATCTTTCTCCTTCACCGTCTTCCTATGCTGATCACCGCTGTGACCCATCTCTTAAAAATATAGCTGATGTCTCATCTAGAAGCTTAATATCCAGTTAGAAGCAATATTTTAACTACTGCGCATAATAATCAACAGAAAACAAGCCGCGGTGGAATGGCCGAGCGCTCTAAGGCGCCTTGTTGCGGAGCCCGCTGTAATGATACATTTTTTTTTTTCGATTTTATCGCTGCTGGTGTCACAAGATCAAAGTTGAAAACCGGAATTGAAATTTAACTAACCTTAAGATCAGCAATGAATATTAATTTTTGAAATGGTTAATACACTAAAAAGACCAGAAAAGATTCCGCCGTCCGTTCTCAGTAGCAATGTAAGTTAAAAATTACAACACCAGAAAGCACCATTACATAAGAAAATAGCGGAATCAGTTACTTGGTATGCATTCATTGATGGAAGCCGTGACACTGCAGTTGAACCTGTATGAATTAATATCTTCGTTCTCCTAAACTGATTCTTGGTTTCATGACTATTAATTATTAAAGTTTTAAGACCATGTGCAATTTTTATCACTGTGGTTATCGAAAGTTAAAGAAATTATCGGACTTCGTTTTTAACAGAATGAAGATTACCTGCAAGCATTGAATTCAATTTTTAATGTAAAATAACAGTAAATAAATTTCGCATCGAGAATCTTCTTTTGTCATCATGAGACAATAGGCAACAATGATCAAGCAGCCATTTACTAATATTGCTGAAAATCAAGTCATAAATTAAATGAAAGATGGGGAGAAATCGTCATTATTTCAATAAAATAGAAATTTAAAATTTATTACGTTAAAGGATAACCAAGGCTCACACTTAAATAATTCTGGAGGTCGAGTAAAATACGTCCGCTCAGTATAAAGGTAGAAATACGAAAGACAAGCGATTCCGTTTTATCTCCAGATCGTTTGAAATAGTTGAATGTATTACTTGAAACAAGGATAATCAGAAATTTATTGGCAGAGAGAACGGATGCTTGCGACAAGCGTCGCAGATATAATTTTCAATAAAAAAATATTATTGTATCGCTACACCGCGGTTCTTCCCCGTCGGAGGTTTGAGGCCTCACCGTCGCGCGCTGTGTGTGTGTGTGTGTGTGTGTGTGTGTGTGTGTGTGTGTGTGTGTGTGTGTGTGTTTTGTCCATAATATATAAATTACGTACTTTACAAGTCTAGGGACTGATAAAGTAGGTAAGTCCCATGGATTTAGAATCATTGGAACACTTTAGAAAACCACTTACATCTTAGGTTCAGAAATTACTGCAACCAGTCGCCTTTTTTTCTTCTCAATGAAGATTCATTTAACCAGTATGTGAGCAGCGTTGAATTACAATAAACTAGAAACTTTGTTACTGGTTCCGCCCTACAGACTAGCAGTCCATTTTTATGTTCTATCGATTGAGAATATGATGCTTTCCAAAACTTATGAATTTTAATAATAAACTGACAAAGAACTTTACACTTTATAATAAATTGTTGATCTTAGGCCAGATTATTCATAAATTCAATTGTTTAACACTGTACTTGGTAGCACTTAGACAACTATTCAATAAATTTGATCACTCCCTGGGGCATGGGTGTGTGTGTTGTTCTTAGGTTAGTTTACCTAGGTTTAAGTAGTTTGAAAGCTACGGACTGATGACCACGCAGTTTGGTCCGATAGATCTAGAAACATTTGAACATTTGATTTGAAATTTGATCACTTTGATCCATGTGGACCCTTGTGTGTCATAACACTACTTGCTCATTATTTACTATTGGTAGGTGGGTCCTGCGACATGATAGTGAAGTTAAGCATGTTTATACATCTCATTTTTGATTGCTGTTTGTTACTGTGCTACTGTAATTCGAAGTGCGGCTGTGCAGAGCAAAGGAATTTGCGGTAGCGTACTGAAATGACTCCACCTTTCAATTTGCTAGGTAAGTGCTTCATTGGCTATCGTTATTGTCTTATAACTACACACATTCACGTAGCTCAATGGGATATAGTGTTGTATGTCGCATTACTTCTGTGTGAAAAGTTTCTTGAACTACTTTTAATCGACTTACTGAATGAAAGGATTTATGCTTCTGCACCTCTCTTTACAACATTTGCTGTCTGCTTTAATAAGCATTTATTTGTTCCTTCATCGTTGACGTACTTAGAAAATTGTGGCAAATAGATAATAATTTGGGAGAAAATCTAACCAGCTCTCTTCGGTTGTTTGGAGATGACGCCGTCATTTACCGTCTAGTAAAACCATCTCAAGATGAAAACCAACCGCAGAACGATCTAAATAAAATATAACTATGGTGTAAAAAGTGTCAATTGACACTAAATAATGTAAAGTCGTCCACATGAGTATGAAAAGAAATCAATTAAACTTTATTTACAAGATAAATCAATTAAGTGTTGGCCGTAAACTCCACAAATTTCCTGGGAATTCAGCGAACCAGAGACTGCGTTTTATTGGTAAAACCCTTAAAAGATGCAACAGATCTACTAAAGAGCATACATACACAACTCTTGTCCGTCCTCATTTTTGAAGTATTGCTGCCCAGTGTGGATCGTTATCAGGCGAGTTTCACGGAAGACATCGAAAGAGTCCAAAGAAGGGCAGCTCGTTTCGTATTGTCACGATACAGGGAGACAGCGTCACGGAAATTATAGAGGATCTGGGTTGGAAATCATTAAAATAACGGCGCTTATCGCTGCGGTGCGGGCTACTTACGAAACTCCAATCGCCAACAATCTCCTCCGAATGCGAAAATATATTGTTGACTCACTTACATAGGGAGAAATGATAGTCAGAATAAAATACGAGAAATCAGAGTTCGAACGGAGAGATTCAGATGTTCGTTCCTCCCGCGCTATTCGAATATGGAATGGGAGATTTACACTATACAGGTGGTGCGATGAACCGTCTGCCAGGCACTTAAATGTGATTTGCGGAGTAACCCATGTAGATGTAAAGTAAAACAACAAGATTTTAGGACGCAAAAGTCTAGTGTTATTTATTAATTGTGAAAGTTCAACTGACGAACTACCTGTCAACAGTTAATGCATTGAAATTGTCTATTTCTAGTAAATGGAGTGACTTGCATTAATAGCTGTCTCTGAAATAACATACTGAGATTCTGATGTTTGGTTGAGGCTGGTAGACGTTTGCACTCGTGGCTGTCAACTCTTGTACATGTTAAATGGGGCAGCCCACGTGAAGCACATCCACAGTCCTCGACTGCAACGTTATGTGGTGACTGTCTGTAAGAAGAATCCTTTCTCTAGACTAAGGCGACGGTAACGCAATGCGCACGTTCCAGCGAATTGCTGGAGTTGAGTGATCTGCCACACGAACTCACCGCTTGTCGGAGGTAAATTGTTCGCCATCCTGGATCGTGTGGGTAACTTCAAATGAAAGGCCATTACAGGATAGGCTCAGTCATTGGACCCACGTCGGTCGGAATGTCAGAAGTTCGGTGAGAAGATTGTACCAGAACTCCATCGTAAGTAGGTGCTGTTACCGCAGCTGCAGCAGAGAAAATCTTCCGTCAATATCTGGATTCAGGCCACCGTCCGCTACTCGGCGAGTCATTTCATTCACTTCTAGCGTGGGCCAGACAGACGGGTCAAGGAACAAGTAGCTTTCCTTCGCTCCCCACCGTCTTTCACGGAACAATAGGATGACAGGACTGTTGACGCAAACAGGAAAACGTCTGTTTCATCATACTTAGTGTTGCTTTGTTGTCGGAAACTCTTCGTCATAGAGATACACCTGTCAATAGCTAGACGACCTCGTAATGCTTGGAACAAATGCGTCAGTAGTTAAAATATCTGCCTGGTGTGCCCTTTTAGTGAGATGTCACCATTTGAGTTCAGAATCGGTTTTTCAAAGGTTGTAGGTGTACACAAACAGCTCTAGATACGTACTACACTGTGTCATCCAACTTTAAAAAAATTCGCTAGCTTAGTCACTGCAAAACGTTTTCGGATGGCAACTTCGAAATTATGTTTTTAATCTTGTGCAAAGGATTCCAAAATAATTGCCATGTGATCAATAGTCTTTGTTAAACATATAGTAATAGTTGTATGCCACTTTTTACTGCCGTAGCACAACGTTTCCAGTTTGTTTATCGGATTCGGTTTTGGAAGAACCTCCGTTTCAGCTTAAGAATACTTATAGTTCGAGGGGAACGCTACGGTGGTTTCGCTAAAAATGAAGCTTATTGCTTGGTTCAAATGTTTGAAGAGCTTATGGGACTTAACTACGGGGTCATCAGTCCCTAAACTTACAAACTACTTATGAACTAGCTAATACTAACGACGGCACAAATATCAATGCCCGAGGGGGGGATTCGAACCCCGACCGTAGTGGCCGTGCAGACCGTGACTGGCGCGCCGCAGGCCGCTTGGCCACCGCGGCCGGCATTGCTTGATATTAAGCAGGATGCACATCCCTAATAAAATACTCCCACATGTTAATTTACGTGGGATGCATTAGTTTCCGAATGGCTAGTATGGTTATTGTTACACACAGAATTACATCACCATAACTACCGAGTAAGGTGGTGCGATTCTTTTGCGCTTTTATACTACCTCTTTTTAGTTTTCATCGTCCGCAGACCATGAAACTTACTTCTGTTCCTCTATAACAGACGGCATTGGGTTAAAGGCCTCAAATAGGTCAAAATGTAAGTTCGCGTGACATTAAATGTATTAGCTGAAAATTGTTTACTGTCAATAATGCGTGCTAAACTGTTTCCTGTGTACGGGAGTAGGAGTGACTGGGTGGTGATCGTAATCTGCTAAGACGCATCAATTTCAAATCACTAATTAAAGGTAAAAATATACTCTCCTGCATGACGAACAATAGTAAAATAAGGTTGTTTCAATAGCCATTTTTCGCGAGAGTTGTGTAAATATTATATTGAAATTAAAACGTATGTAGTGATAAATAGTAATTAATCTCAATAAATTGGAATTTGAGTTGTTCCTATACAAATATTAAGAGAATAACAAAGTTACAAATCTGTAAGTCTGTTAAAAAAAAAGGAATGGCGTCAGCGATTTGACTGGTCTTTTCTTTGTTCTGTTCGTAATTCTCAGGACAAGGTTTGTATAAAAGTTTTGGAAAATCTACCAGAAAATATCAGAATTTGAGAAGAACTGAAAGTACGCTTCCTGCTCGGATCATTTTCTAGATTGTTGGAGAATCAGCTTATTCAATCGCTACTCGCCTAAGACCAAATACGCTGTAACGGGGCGAACTAATACGCCAAGGTGGTCAGAATAAAGGAGACGGCGTTATGTACTCTAGGTTAAAATAGCCAGCCAGATGTAACATGAAACGTTGTTTCTTTAGAAGCCCCTCCGTATTACTTACCTCTACGTTGCATCGGTGGTGATTATGTCTTTGGAGCGTTGCAAAGATAGAATTGATATCAGTTCGTGAGTGTTGCAAACAAATTGAGTACAGATAGTTTTTCTTTTTTTAGCTTCCATTGCAGCGTCATAATATCGGGCGGCTTACGCGCAACGCAATGCTACTAAGTGAGTAGTCAATGATACTGTCGGAAGATCGTACACAGGTCTTGGAGGTAAATCAAGAAAGAAATTCTGAAGCGCGATCCGTTATGTCTCTGGAACAAAGGGTACAGTCGAGTTCGACTCGCTCAGTTTGCAGCTTACTCACAAAACAATTTGGATCGTCGACAAAACAAGAGGCCACGTGTGACGATTACAACTGAATGTTTGGCGACCAGATACAATCCAGCAGTAGATGACGCAGCGGATGCATCAGTTAACCCAGCTTTTGTCAACCATCGGCCGGCCGCTGTGGCCGAGGGGATTGAGGCGCTCCAGTCACGGTCCGCACGGCCACTACGGTCGGGGTTCGAATCCCCCCTCGGGCATGGATATTTGTGCCGTCCTTAGTTGTAAGTAGTTCATAAGTAGTTTGTAAGTTTAGGGACTGATGACCCCGTAGTTAAGTCCCATAGACTCTACAAACATTTGAATATTTGTCAACCATCCGTGAAGTATTACCGGGCTCATTAATAAATAATTTGGCTTCATTTTTGTAGGTTAAAGGACAAAGCCACAATCGTGCAGATGCATTGTTGCCAGCGATGGTGGTCACAAATGTCTTCATATTTCATATGGAATTTCTATCAAAGTATAATCATGCTACAATGATCATGCGTTGACGGGTTTGCTAGTATTATATAAAGATTTTACTTCATGCAAAAATAAACATGTTACAGACCAGTGAAAATGGTTCAGATATGAAGAAACGAAATATTTTTGGCACAATACAGAGAGCCATTCATAGTGCTGATAGCTGCATTAGAAGAACGATATCTTCAAGAAAATACTATTCTTAACTACAGTAGTGGTACTCACTTTGCAAACGCGATTGTTTCTACATAATATTTCTCATTGGTTTAGACCAGTCTTCGTTCAGTTTTTCACATGACTATGTTGCTGTTACTGATAATTTTTTTCCTGATTCGCCGATTTTTCTCCATTTGATCTTAAATTCAGAGAAACCGTTCTCCACGGCGTCATACAGCGGGCTGGGAGGCCGTTCCCGCCGGAGGTTAGTCCTCCCTCGAGCATGGGTGTTTCCTTAGTATAATTTTTTTAGTTTGTAAGTCTAGGGACGAATGACCATAGCAGTTTCGTCCAATATTTACATACATTTGATTTTGAACACATACACCTTCGAAACATCAAATCAATCTTTAAAAAAAAGGGTGGGGGGGGGGAGAGATTTGAACCTTCGAAACGATTCGAATTTTGTAACTATAGGGAACGCTAGTCATTAAAGACTTCGTTTTGCGAAGTATATTTTTATTGATTTTATTGTTAAAATGTTGAGAGGCTGTGTGAGCCACAGAGACGCACTCCAGTCTGAGAAATAGACCATTGCAGATAACAGGCTAAAACAGACACGTATATCTTACGGGATGTAGGCACTGAAGAAATCTCCTAGCGAACTGCTGATGCCGTCAGCCACCGTCCCAGGGTGGAGTTTATCTTTCCGAGATGACGGGCGTAACTTCATATAGCGTCTAGACGTTGTTGTAAGACGTTACATTAGTACTTGGTGGCCAACAGGCACGTTTTAATGTACGTAGCAAAGTTGATACCAGTCACTTGGGAACAGCAACGTAAATTTTCACGAGGCTAAAGTGAGAGGGTAAAGAAGAAAAACTGCAAGTTAGCAACTCCCCTGAGGTGTGGCCTAAGGCGGAGCCTAAGTCGTGGCCAACTGACGTGAAACATTGTTGTTGTTGCCCATATTGGGTAGCGTCGTGACGTTTTACTTTCAGCTGAACAATGTTGCTACCAAGTATGGATTTTGTTACTGCACGAACAAGCCACCTCCCCACCCGGGGAATGGCAGAAAGGACAGGGCTGAAACGTGGTTCGCTAGAGGACTCAGAGAGGGCAAGCCACAATTTAGATTGGTTAAACCAAGCAGCGGCCAATAGGAAATTAACTGTCGGAAAGTGGGGAAAAGAAGTGCGCCCACATCGGCCGTTAAAACTCCCAGTTTTTGTATCAAGGGGAGTTCAGTTAGACGAGTCGGGCGCCAGCCCGTGACTATCGCCTTCGGCCTCGGGGTGCTCCATGACAGTCTGTTTCTCGCGGGGAGTGCGTCTGTCAAGGGAATGCTGCTAGGGAACGTAATTACTGGATTCTGTTGTGGCAAACGATTTGTACGTTTTTTTTAATAACTAACCCCAGTGTAGTAGACTTAGTATGGAATGCATTAAATTCAATGCAAGGTACCTAGTAGTTCCATAAAGTATCCTAAACAAGTATCCTCTAGAGTCCCGAAATCCGCATCTCTAGTAGATGCCTGACTGTCTCTCTGCAATCACTCCTTTCAGCTCAGGATATGCAGACTGACCTTGCTACCTCTTCTTTCCTATGTAGGACACGACATTTACATGCTTTGATACCACTTCAGAGGAGAGAATTTTATATGTACTTGATCCGAAAGTGATTCTTTCCCGTACTTCTCCTTAATAGCTTGAGATCGATGAAGCCATTCATAATACTGGTAGTTAGACGAACCACATGTTCAAGAAAATACTATTCCTAGCTACAGTAACGGGCAATCATTCTGTAAACGCTGTTGTTTCTGCATAATGTTTCTCGTTGGTTTAGAACAGTCTATTCCAGGCCACGATGACGCCGCTATCTTAGTTGATTATTCATACAACGAACACGTGTTGGTTACAGTATCGTACTGTGTTGTATTATTACGTTTTTGGTATTCAATAACTCCTGTACGCGGCCGTAGGGTTTGCAGTTTTCGCTTTTCACGGAACTACACGTAGAAATTAAACAGTGTGGAGAATAAAAGTGTGTGCCCCTCCGTTGTTCAGTGGCATTGCATTAGCAAACACCGCCGGCCCTCTGAAGCTTGAACAGAATTTGGTGAAAGCTTTCAGATGAGTTTCCACTGCATTGGGCGGCACACGTATTCCGTCAGATTGACCAGCATTGTCTCCGCTTAGCTTTTGAGCGCACTAGTGCGCGCCACTGGGCCATTTTCCACTGCCAGAGCTTTAAAGTATCAGTTCGGAATTTGCGCGTTTGGCCTTTGTCCCACACACACACACACACACACACACACACACACACACACACACACACACACACCGCGCTTTCATTAGAGACCTATCGATTAGCCAGCTCAAACATTGATTTGCAAGTCGGCTCCCAGATGTATCGTACTGAGGTGCACCGTATTATTTGCGAGTAGGCTCATGTGAAAGCTATCTGGCATGGAAGGTGACGCTGAATAGCAGCGCAAGTAAATGAACGAAACAACGGGAACGGCGACGTCTTTGTGCGCGGTGCGCTGCAGAGAGCCGGCTTTTGTGTTTACGCCATTGTCCTGAATCAAGTGGTAGCCTAAGCACGCGCCATAGCTGCGCCGACGCCACCGACGTCTAACCAACGTCTCCAGCCGCGTCAGCGTAAAGGCTAGTCTACACTACGACTCTAGGTTGCGGAACTCGCTGCATTAAATGAATTGCGCGCAACTGGTTTCTTGTATAAACATAAATTTATCCATGTTATTTGGATTTTTTTTTGATTTTTTTTTAGGTCTGCGACTGTATTATAAGCTTTTTTGGAATGATTAATGCTGCAGCAGTCACTATTTATAAATATTTTTATTGGCACGACGCGTTTCGGCAGCATGCTGCCATCATCGGGTGCATTTTTACAGTTACTGGTTACATTCTTGATGTATTGTTTTGTGTTTTGGATGCCAGTGAGGTTATGTTAGGGTTAAAACTGTACAAACATAACCTCACTGGCATCCACAACACGAAACACAATACATCAAGAATGTAACCAGTAACTGTAAAAATGCACCCGATGATGGCAGCATGCTGCCGAAACGCGTCGTGCCAAAAAAATATTTATAAATAGTGACTGCTGCAGCATTAATCATTCCAAAAAAGGTTTCTTGTATTTCTGTAGACACGGCGTCAATACCATACGCTTCAGTTTCGTTGTTTTGTGAGTGCCGTAGAATGAAAGTTTTGTTACCTGTAAAAGTTGTGGCGGAGCTATTGCTCCTCTTTGTGAAGTCGCTGCATAAGACTAGTCATAAAAAGAATAACAAACGTGTTTGGGTTCGTGACTGGATTAAAAAAATACGTCTGCTCGGTTGCTCAACGACCTTGCTGAAAGAAATTAGAGACCCTAAGAGTTATTTTAATCAACTTAGAATATCACCAGAGCAGTTCACGTTCCTGTTAAAGAGTTAGTAACGCAATAAAGAAACAAGACACTGTTATGCGTGAAGCACTGTTACCAGAACTGAAATTACAAATTGCATTACGTTTCTTGTCAATTAGATATTCGTCTCTACAGTACCTGTACCGTGTTCCGAAATCCACAGTTGCCATAGTACGTTTGTATAGATATTTCGAATTGAATGTATTTTAGTCTGCAATTCAATAATCGTCAACCCATCAATATCTGAGTCACCAATAATTGTTTAAAGAGCACCAACACGCCGCTGCTTATTCTTGAAATTTAATCGTTAAAATCGCACAAACTCCAAAGCCTCGCATATATGTTCAAAAACCGAATTATTTCTTCCGTTCCCCCCTTATGTTGTATTTTGTTCTGTTTTGATTATAACCTAACCTAAAAACGCGCCCAATCAATTTCGCCAAAGTTGGAAGTTGCAGAAACTGTTAAGTTTCGCCAACGAGTTGCGCGAACTCCTGTCGCGCATGCGCACTGCCCAGTAGCGCAGTCTCATGAAACGTAGTGTCGTCGTGTAAACTAGCCTTACCTCTATTGGCATTGCGCAATTACATGCTTCGTGTTGATGCCAAACATTAATTCGGTGATGTACGACTTTGGTCTGTAGTTTCCACTAAGGTGGACAAGGTATTGATGAATATAAAGCGTACTCTCGAAATATCGTCAAAATTCATACACATCCCCACATAATTAGTTGATATGCCAATATTTGTCCGTAATTACCAAGATTTAAGGGTAAACGCTGCTAAACTTACGGAAATCACTATTTCATCTATTTTAGTATTTCCGCAACACTGTTATGTGCAATAATTGTGTGAGGCAGTATATTTCAGAATAATGGAATGCCCTTTTATCGTCAGCTTTAACACGGACTGTGTAAAATATACGTCTGTGCTGCACTGGTGCCTCACTAACGCGGGTTCGTAAATTTGTAGTTACGTTGCAATTTGATGTTTAAGCCGCTGCGTCACTATATAGCCTAAACCAGTACTTGTCATTTCAATTAACTTTAGCACTTCGTCTCTTTCAGGTAGGCCTAGATTGTAAAGTTCGACGTATTTTTCTTTTTTTTTTTTTTTTTTTTTTTTTTTTTTTTTTTTTTTTTTTTTTTTGTTTAAGTCGAAAATACACCGCCCGATTACTTTAAGGTCTTTCTCGTATCTACCATTTTCAAGTGATACTGGTTAGGCTTCAAATCAAGAATTTTCGTCCATTTCTAAGATAAATTACGGGATGAGGCCTTCGTAGCCAGCAAATTTTCTTGTCCTCAAGAGTGCCCACCTGACATATTCAAGAGGAAGGGTGGGGTTGGGAAGGGTCGGGAAGACTTGGAGAGTGGAAAATTGTTCTCTCAAAAATTAATGGTCTGCGACTACAGCTGAAAAATGTGAACATTGAAAGCAATCACCAGCCGCTGTGTTAAGATTTTTTAATTAAGAGACCTGTTTCGGTGCTATATTCTCACCATCTTCAAGCCCCCGTTGCGTAACTGCCACTAATAGCATGTAAAAGGGTTGGCCGTCGACACCGGTAACCGTACATTTCTTTGTACTTGCATGTCAGAAATCAAACAACTGATGAACTAGGTGTACAAAATGATCTTTGGAACTCTAATTTTGTACACCTAGGTCATAAATTGTCGTTAGATTTCCGATATGCAAGAACAAAATACGGTTAACGATGTCGACGGCCACCCCTTTTAAATGCTATTAGTGACAGTTAAGCAACGGGGGCCTGAAGATAATGCGAATGTAGCACTGAAACTGGTCGCTTAGTTAAAAAATATTAAAACAGCTGCTGGTGCTTTCTTGCAATCTTGGATAATGTTTTATTTTGGAGGATCAATATGGACTTCTAAGTAGCGGTGAAAAAGTAAGTCATGTCACTAAAATAATAATTTCTTGTGAGAAAATCGTGTCTAAATTATATATATTTTTTTCCTTTCCCAGAAAGCTACCGAAGGATGACGGGGGGGGGGGGGGGGGGGGGGCGGCTGCCGTTGTTTATGGGCGCTGATCCTTGTTCCCATAACGGATAGCTTCTTTCCAAATTTGGCATGTCTGATTAGCAGTCAGATTAAGCATTTAGCGCCTCTCGTGACTATTTGGAATAATTTCTTTTGCGCAAATTCAGATGCTTGAGAGAGGCTTATGTTTCTGCGTTTATTCGTACCGAATATGAAGACGTGGTTGTAAAACGCTTAAGTTTGAAATGTTTCCTCAACCACCTATACGCAGTGTAAAAACATTGAAATTGACGACTTTCCAAAGTTTTCATACCCAGAATAATTATTTCACAAAAACCACTCAAAGCTTGCAGTATAAAACAGAGAATAACAAAAATAACGTGGCTACTACCTTTCGGCCGCTTCCTAGTAATCTATTATTGATGAGGATGAACATCCCGAGAAAACACGCCTGCACCAAAAATTGCCACGATTGTTTACTATAGCTGTTATTATCCACATTTAAGTTTTCCGTGATTTTCTTAGATCGCTCCAGGTAAAAGCCACGATGGCAGCTTTGAAAGACAGACAATATCTTGAGCTGAGTCTCTGGCGACGATATCGACGGTGATTAAACCCTGATGCTTCTTCTTTTCCTCTGTTGAAACGTGTCCGAGTGGGGGAGAAGACGATGCACAGAGGGCAAGGGGTAGGTAAACATAAGCGTATATACTCGGGCAACGTCTGGCGCTTCCGCTCGTAACTACATAAACGACGTATTTATTTAATTTCCATACCTCATCTGTTTAATGTTTCACGATAAGCTACATAACTGTATTTCACGGTCCACTGAATTCGCAATCAAATGTGCTGTAATATCCCGGAAAAAAAAATAATTAACCAAAGCCTCTGTGACTGCTGTATTTGTAGGCAGGCACTTTTTGAAATGTTTGGCGATTCAGACTGAACAAACATCGCTATTTTGCTTTAGCGTTAATATACGGGAAATGTTTTCACCCATCACGCTCACTTTACGTATGATAGTTTGTGATAGCTAGATGAGTTTTGGGGCCGTACGAGCACAAATTTTGGTATGCTAAATTTTTAGGCATAGAATTGTGTACAATAGGCCGAGAAATGTGCTGAAAGTTGTGTGGTAATTGATACAGTGTCAGACACCGGTTTTCTTGATTTAGGTGTCGTCGTTGTTACCGCTTTCACTTTTTGCATCCATTTTTAATCAAAACACGGTTGAATTAAAGGATTTCCCAATTGACCCAATTTTCATTTGCTACCGGCTTTTTGAACAGCTCATTAATTTTTATTAGTTATGTAGACAGTAATATAAAGATGTGGTGATTAACATTCTGTGAAGTTTCTTGAAGTAACTGATATTACTAGGGATCAGTCTCTTAATGACCTTGTCCCCGAGTGGCCGTTAAATCTTAATCTTGCTATTACTTTCCGGATAACCTCCGTATTACAGTTTATGGAGAGGAACACCTCATTTGGGTTAAGCAAGCTTTAAAAATGTTATTGGCAAAGTTCAGATGATGGTCCCAATGAGGCTGAAAATTAACTCAAGTTTTTAAGAATATTTCCAATTTTCCAGTGCTGACCTGTATTTCACGAAATATATTTTTCACCTAGAGTACCTCTATTTAGATATTACATATAAAAACCACGTGAACCAATTTTACCAAGTAAGGGTTTAAATCGAATAGAACCAGCGAAAAAGACATAAATAAAAAAATGCTGCCGCGATTACATCATTTGTGTGGCTCGGTAGCTCAGTGGTTGAGTGCCAGACCATGAATTCAAAGGACGCGGGTTTGATCTCGATCTAAAATTTTTGTCACTTTCCACTTATTTCACCTCTGGCAATGTTCTTGATATGAAATATCTCTAGTAGTACCGTATCCTATAACTGGCTGTGAAGGCCGGAGGAAGGCAACGGCATTTCACCTCCAAACAGGACCGTGCCTAGTAAAGCAATGTGGTGTTCAAACCAATCTTCGGATTGTTGACTGCTTAACCTTATATGATCAACCTGAGACAGCAACACCTTCACTAGCAAAATGCCTTTAATTAGTTGCTGTATATAGCTAACACATCTACTGGAATACAAATATTACGATCAAAAGAAAACAGTAGCACTCGAATAATGTCTCGATTCGTTGGGCAACATCATCGGCATCTGTCCTTAAGACGTCTGGTTATCATCTTCAGTATTAAAAAGACAACAGATAAAAAAAAAACCCTTCGCATTATGCGTCTCCTAAATTCATGTGCGTGCTGAGAACAGTGTCCGTAATAACAATAACACTGACTGTATATTTGTTTCGTGTGATTGTATTTCGTGTGATTATCAGTGTTACCGTATGTGAAATATTGGGTATGTTACTGCCGTGAATAACGTACCACTGATTGTCCGCCTTTTTCAAATATAGGCGCGTGCTATAGCTAACAACAACACTGTTCGAAGACGAACTCGTGTGGACGCACTCTGGCGCACACAAATAGTATTACCGAGCAAGCGGCCAAGACTGAGGAACCGAAGCCAACTAAGTGCACGCCTGTTGAGGTAAACTCTAACAGGCAATGCTTAATTACTCTCTCTTTAATGGATAGTTGACCGCAAAAGGAATACACCGAGCATTACATTGGTTTCTCAAGAGCTAAGAACGATTATAGCTCTCCCTTCATGTTACTGTAGTGAAAAGTATCGTACTGTTTCCTGAAGTGTAGAAACTTCATTTCTGTAGATTTTAATAAAGCACGTGAAAAGTTTTCATACCCAAACTATTAATCAGTACTTAATTCGAGAACATACAAGCGTGTTGTAGGGAGGTATCCTTTACAGATAAACCGCATTTACCCGTAATAATCACGATTAATCAAACTTTACCATCCGCCTTCCCTACGACTGTTCTAATGTGCCCGTTCCATTCCATATCGCTACGCAGCGTTACGCCTGGATATTTAATCGACTTGACTGTGTCCAGCAGCACACTGCTAATGCCGTATTGGAATAGTATGGGATTATTTTTCCTACTCATTTCATCATATTTTTCTATATTTAGAGCTAGCTGCCATCCTCACCCCCAGCTTGAAATTTCATGTCATCCTGCCTTCTGCTACAGTCATTGACGACTCCTTCCCGTACATCGTCGCAAACAACCGCAGATTATGATGGTTCTAACCGAAAAGCGTCAAAAATAGTCATTTGTTCAGTGACTGGTGGCTCTTTATTCAGTAAAAAGTTTCCATAGATGAGGATTTTAAATCACGCAGGCCACCGTATGGGGCATTGCAGATGACACCTTGAAATAATGCGATCACCATGAAATGTAGATAAATCTATATTTCCTTAGAAAGGAGAAAAAGGAATTGGACCGAGAAGGTGAGTGGTGAATGGACAGAAATAAGAATTGAACTGCGCCTCTTTCTTAGCTACTCGTTTACATAGAAGTCGCTGCTCATCAGAAGCAATAGTATCTCCAAGAGTGCCTCAGGTAAGTGTGATCGGATGACTATTTTCTGCCTGAATAGATGATCTGATAGACACGGAGAGGAGCAATCTGCGGCAGTATGCCGGTGATGCTGTTGTTTGGCAAGGTGTTATCGTTGAGTAACTGTAGTAGGATAAAAGACGGCTTCTGCCAAATTTATAGTTGCTGTGATGAATGGCAGCGAGCTCTAGATGTGGAAGTTCGGGAGGACGGCGTTTCAAGACCGCCTACGACCATGTTCCTGTGATTTCCCTAAAGCACTCAAAGCAATCGCCACGTTGGTGCCTTTTAAAGGCCACGGTTGGTTTCCTTCCCAACCCTGACAAAATAAGTTCTAATGTCTGTTCCGTCTCTGATGACCAATAGATGTTGAAAAAGTTAATGTATGAGAAGAAAAAAATATCCAATAATATTCTAATACAGTATTATTAGTGTGCTGCTTGACACAGTTAAGTCTGTCGTGGCGAAACTTCGCGGAGCGTGCAACAAACGTGTTAGGACAGTCGTGGGGAACGCGGTTGACTTTGTGGGAAAATTTCGGAAAGTTAGGGTTCACCTAATCTAATCATTCTTAAATACTATTGAAGTGGTTGGGATCGACACCAGATCGGTTTGAAGGGAAAATGAAATAAATCAGTGTTGGGTTGCTAGATTTGTTACTAGTACGTTCGATCAACACGAAGGCGTTAAGAGATCCTTCAGGGATTCGTATGGGAATTATTGGTGAGAAGATGCGTTCATTCCGAGGAAAACTATTTAGGAAATAGGAAGGCCTGCATTTGAAGCGCACTTCAGAAAGATTCTTCTGCGCCATCTTGCATATCGCGTAAAAACCACAATAAGAGATACTAGGGATCATACGGAGGCAGATAGTCGTTTTTCCCTCGCGCTGTTTAGGAATGGGAATGAAAGGTTGGTAAGAGAAACGGTCACTATGAGCGAGCGGTGTAACGTAACGGTGTAAACAGGAACAGCGAAGTTGGATCACAATTGAATGTGCCAGAGGTCGTACAGCACGACAGTCATCAAGGCTTTAAAGAGGCAGAAGTGCGTCAGACTCAGTATGGTGAAAGCTCTGGTGATTCTTGTGTAAGATAGTGATGGTGTTATTCTAATGCATAACGTTCACCCACGACAGACCGTCAATGCACTATATTACTGTTCGATTTTGGAGCATCACATGCGGCCAACTTTGCGAAAGAAGCGAAACACTTTCTGCGCAACCCATCTATCATTTTGAACCTCAATGCGCGGGCGCATACAGCGCAAGCTGTGGCTGCTCTGTTCGGTCGACGGCAGTCCTGTACCTTCACCATACTCGCCGCACTTACGGACTTGAGACTTAGATTTGATTCGGAAGATGAAGGAACCACTTCGTGGAATTCGCTTCAGAACTGTTCCAGAGATTCGACAGGCAGTAGATCGCCCCATTCGCACCATCAACAGAACAGGCTCTGCTAGCGATATATACTACGCATTTCACATCGCTGGCAACGGGTTCTACACATCGCTGGAGACCACTATGAAGACAGTAACAGATGGTAACATGTAACGCTTTCGTAACGGTTGTTAATAATTGCCACTATGTAAGTTCGAAACCTCGTATTTAGCCAGAGATAAAAGGGCACGCATTCGTACGAAGGAAAATGGACTTCCGACCATGTCTTCAGGGTGCGTGTTTTGCTGTTGCAGAATATTAAGAAAAATGGCGCAAAAATTATATGCCACATTACGCCGGCTTGCGCAGGTTAGGCATGATAGTACAGAGTAAACAGCTATCAGCATGTTTGATGCGATGTATCACGTACGTTTTGTTAGGGTGTAAGGGAAGACGACTAGCAACACGAAACTGGGTTGGTTCGTGTAGGTTGCCTACAGTTTGTGCCTGACAGTGTTTTTTCTTAGATTAACACCACGCCTGCAAATGCCACGAAAGATAGTAAAATGCTCGTAATCCACCGCAAAAATAGCACCTGTTGGCCGAAAGGGCCCTCCAGTTGGCTATCGAAATGCTGGTTGTGGCAGACGTCGGGCCGTTAAGAGAGGCGCGGAGGCGATAGAATGGGTGACTAGCCGGGATAATGAAGCGCAGGCCCGCGGGTGGCGGCGTGACGTCACGGAGTCTGTGACGCGTATCGAGTGCACTCGAGATCACCGGCGCGGCGCTGCGCTGCGGGCCCGGCACGTGGTCGATACCGGCACAGCGCCATCCGCGCCGAATCGCCACTCGATAGCTCGCAGCCGCGACAGCGCTCCAGTACCCTTCTTACCTGCGCGCCGCCGAGGCCTGCTCGTCACCCACCCTCGTCCCTGGGGCTGTTCAGCGCTTTTGTAACACACCATCTAGCACAGTGCCAGTAATTCAAAACATAGTATAGGTGTATTATCAGAAAAAAAAAAAAAAAAAAAAAAAACGCACTGACGTGTTTTACGGCCAACTTCAGATTTGTAGTTTCATAAGTTTTTGCAAACATTTTGGACCAAAATTATCTAAATAATAAAAAAAAATAATAGGAGTGTCTGAAACCTTTATAGGAAAAAAAAAAATTAGGTAGTGGTGGGTTCGGAACCACCACCACTTTAGCGTCATAGTCCAACACCTTGCCCACTACGCTACGGCTATGAATCAAAGAAATCCTTTAATCTCATACTATTGATGGCCGTTGCTGACTAATGCTAATATGGCATTTGTAGACACTAGATTATAACTTATCGTACGAAGAACGGTCTTTTTGTTAATTCTTCAGTGCGCCATTGCTTTGGAATGACAACGTGTAAGTTACAACAAGAAAATCATCAAATACGCAACGCAAAATGGCGTATGCCAGAGAGTTCTGGGCGAGGAATGTCACGTGACATCTCCGAACCGCTGGTTTTCGTTGTCAAATCTCCGTTATTTCTGCAAATATGTCTCAAACGATACGAGATATGGAAAAAAAAAAACCCCACAAGGGAGCTAAGTTGTAGAGAATTTTCTCCTGTACCAATTAGGTTATTAAATTTTCTTGTCAGGTACACGGTTCGTTTGCAATTACAATTATATTACAAACGGCGTGTTTGTATTACTGCCGTGTTTTTTCCGAAAAATTTGAAAAAGGGAGGTTCTGGTCTCTGGCGGCCTACAATCATGTCTGTAAAATTTGGTGCTGATCGGTTGAACGGTACGTCTTAAAAACATGGAACACGTTACGGACAGACAGACAGACATCCCAAAATCGCCGTTATTTTCGCAAATATCTTCGCATCGTTAAGAGATATGGAAAAAAACATAAGGGAGCTAAGTTGTAGAGAATTTTCTCCTCTACAAATTCGGATATTCAATTTTCGTGTCCGGTGAATGGGTAAGCCGTTATTTTTATTTAAATTTCGAGCTGTCAAAAGATTATCGCAAAGGCCCACTTTTAGTGTTACTACCGTAACCTAGTGGGAAAAACTATAGGAACACTTCACTGGCGCACTCCTTCGTAACGAGCCTAGCTCACATTTATCTTTCGCTGTTTATTCGTATACTACAATCATCTTGAGAAATCGTGCGAAATTCTTCGTAACTTACCGGAGAGAACACACAGAAAATATTGTGGGGAAGGCGAATCAAAGGTTGTTTCATTGGCAGAATGCATCGAAGATACAATAGCTCCACCAAAGAGACTACCTACATCACACTTGTGCGTCCTCTCCTGGAGTACCGTTACAGTGTGGGACCCTCACCTGGTGGGACTGACGGAAGACATTGAGAAGGTACAGAGAAAGGCAGCTCCTTTTATCACGTTACAGGAGGAAAGCGTCACGGAAATGTTGCACGATTTGAGATGGAAATCATTAAGTTATTCGTTGCGGCGAGATCTGTTTGCGAAATTTCAATCACCGCCTTTTACTTCTGAATGTGAAAATATTTTGTTAGCACCCACCTACCTAAAGAGACATGACCGTCCCATTAAAATAAGATAAATCAGATCGAAAACGGAACGATTTAGGTGTTCTTTCTTCCCGCGCGCTATTAGAGAATGGAACGGCAGAGAAAGGTTATGAAAGTGGTTAATGAACCCTCTGCCAGGCACTTTAATGTGATTTGCAGAGTGTAGATGTAGATGAAAATAAAGCACACGCAGCGTCTTCAGCATGTGTAGTTGGAGGATTACTACCAGTCTCAACACATTGCGTCGTTAGTGGGTAAATTTTGTTGCCAGTTCATTTTTTCTTTTTTCTTTACCGAACGAATAAACAAACTAGGCAGATTTATATTTGGCATTTGACAGAGTGGAATGCTCTGCTCCCACCACCCATACTCCAATGAGAACCACGCATTGTCCGTTACCTTTGTTGCCGCTTCCGCACATTGCCTGCCATACCGCAGTTACGTTGTTATTGAACTGTTAATTTCAACCATTTCAAGAAAAACACAGGGCTGTTTAAAGTTGACTTTCTTAGAACCCTCGTGTACAACCATAACCTAGATAAATTACAGACTTTGTTCCTGATTGCTGCAGAAGAAGTGACTTGGCAGATGTACTTCAGTCCTTTGCACGATTTTCTAATAAACATCGTGAAACACATATCTTATTATATGAATTATATCTATTTAAAACGTCAGTTTATCGTTGTTACCATCTCCAAAAAGTTCTTCGTCCATGTATTCCAGAATTTAACACAAGGCTCTAATAAACTTTCGACTTTGATCGTTCACCAGTTCTGCCAATTGTTCAAATATTCGACGGTGGAACTCAGTTATTTTCTCGAATAGCTCCGTGACCAACGCTGTCCCCGCCCCCGGATGTTCTCATTTAGCCGAAAGAAAAGAAGCTGCACCGTACCAGATCCTGATACATAGCGCAGCAACATCACTTACGTCTGTCATTGTTTGCACCATTTCACTATAAATGAAGGCGAGGCTGCATTTGGTCCATATATAACTGAAATTGGACGACGAGCCTGTGTGCAAATTAGGTGTTATGCCCTAGTACCCGCGTACTTCAACTTCGGAATTCAATTCTAGTGACAGAACATTTTTCCTACGTACATGACAACTTAGCGTAGCAGAACGGTGTCTGCAGAAAATGCAAAAAGTGTGCTGTATTCTGCCCAGTGCAAAACTTCCTCCTGACGGAAAATCTCATACTTCTAAATCTACTAAGTGGTAGTTGAGGAGGTGGTGGTGGTGGTGGTGGTGGTGGTGGTGGTGGTGGTAGTAGTAGATATAATTAAAAATATGTCAAGCTTAGTCACTATGTAGATCTGTCTATACGTGGGTAGCTGCCAGTGTTTGTGAATAGCTTCATAGTAGCCCTATGACAACCGCTATTACATAGGATAGCGGTTCGTCGTCTTAGACTATTCGTGTCACACATCTCTTCCTGTAGTAATTTACTTCGCCGACATCATCTTATTTTCTTACACGACACTTTTTCTGTGAAAACTTTCCATCCCCTTTAACGTGCTTTCATTCACGTGCTTGTGACAGTAAATTCTGGCTACGGAGTAGTTTTTATTCTAATTACACAATCGTTGCAATGAGATCTGCAGCTACATGAATCATTAGCAGATAAATGACCAGAACTCTTAGGTTGCTTGACCGTGATGGTGCCATTTACCATCTGGTATAGTTATCAGTAGCTAGATACAATTGAAGGGTACAAATTGACGATATGAGTACCATGTGTTACAATCAGTGTGTACTTCAGTATGGGACACTCTTATTGTGAGAGAAGCGTTTCCTTTCGGAGAAATTGACATGAACATACTGATAAAAATGGTAAAGGTTCCATGCTGAACTAGCGACTTCTAAGATGACGCTGAGCACCATCTTTCCGCGTACTCAACTGTAAAAGGATCTAGACAAGATGTTGTTATGCTGCGAAAAGTGGCAGTCGACCAAAAATAAAGAAAAATGTCGTTCACGTGTGTACAAGAAGAAGAAGAAGAAGAAGAAGAAACATCCTTAAAGTACAGTCTTCCACGGGGTTACGCGGGCTCTGGAGGAAGCAGTTACAGCATGGCCGATAACATGTATTTCGAGATGACCATTAGCCATGGTAGAAATGACAGACGGAAAAGGTTTTGTGAAAGCACATTGCAATGTGGCTCATTTTCAAATTCAAATGTTCGTAAATCATAGGGACTTAACTGCTGCAGTTACCAGTTCCTGGGATTTTACAAACTTTAACGTATGCTAAGGACAAAAAACAAAACAAAACAAAACAAAACACACACACACACACACACACACACACACACACACACACACACACACACGATAGAGGGAAAACCCTAACCTCAGACGGCGAGCAACCGCGCGCTCCGTAGCAAGGCGTCTTAGGCCCGGCGCACACTTGACGCAGCAGAGGCAGAGCAGAGGCAGAGGCGAGGCGCAGGGCCTCTGCTGGTCAGCGCACACTTGACGCAGCGCAGGCAGAGGAGGGCAGCGCAGCTTACAACAGCACGTGCTGCATGTCCACTGCAAACCTCTCCATGCAATCAGATTTAATTCCTGGATCTCCTTCAAAACTCAGTTAATTTAATTTGTGTGTGTGTGTTCTGATAGAGTATAAGAGCAGTTAAAGGTCTGTTGAGCAACAGGCAAAAGTGACGTATACATGCTGAATTTCTCTGGTCCATGGAAGCTCGTTTAAGCTCTTGAGCTATTCCGACTAAACAGACGACAGTTCAAAGAGAGTCACATGCTGAGTAAGAAGGACTTAACAGAGAAGAAAAATAGTGTGTGACAGGTCATACCCGCTAAAAAAAAAAAAAAAAAAAAAAAAAAAAAAATTAGGGATATGTTTTAGGAATTTAATTAAAGTCAGATTTATTTTTCTTTCATTTCTTTTATAATTCAGTGAAACAAGTGTCATAGCAAATAATTGAAAGAACCTTTATACAACTGACATATTTAATCATGATTGTGGCGCAGTATATACGACCAGAAACACTTTTCTTCTCGGTGACAGCTGGTATGCTTTTCATATGTCTTAGATTGAAAGATATATCGATATGAAAAATTTTGCAAATCATAGTTTCCTTGTTTAACTGCATTTGCACGCAAAGTGATTCCTTACTTAGGTCTTTATTCGTAGCGCTTCCATGCTCCTGAGTACTAAGATACTAACGTTTGTTTTTTTTCTTCTTCTATGACGGCAGCTGTGCATGTACATGCAGTATTTTATTACATTGCATTCCTATTTTGTCTCTGTCATAATTTCTAATGATAATTACCTTCAGCAGCCATTATATTTGTCAGTAATTATTGAAGCTAATGCTAATACATTTGCAAATGTTGAATTTCTGAAAGTAGTATAGAATTCAGGTTGAGAAATACTGACGAGAGACGTTCCTATAATCATCTATGGTTTAATAGTGAGCTGAAGCTCCACGAAGGGGTGGACATTTTGCTTCAAGAAATTGAAGAAGGTCCCTCATAGTAAAGAGAAAAAAAGAAAATCGTTGCACGTCCATTCTGATTTCGCCAAACTTATTATTCAGTAGTAACGGGAATTTTAGCTTGTATAGTGCGTTCATGCTTGCCTCAAAGTTTACTGAAACCAGAGACTATAGACCGTAAAAATACACAATCAGCTCTTCGGTTTATGAATCTCGGTGTGTTTCTATTTCAGTAAGTTGTTTATTTCCAGCTTGGGTCTGTATCGGCAGCATACGGAGAAGGGAGACACGAGGCAGCTCCGCACTCGGCAACAGCCGCGCGTGTGCCGCGTAGCTGCCGACCGCGGCGCGTCAACCGTGTATCTCACGTATTTTCTCGAGAATCGAAAGAGATATAGCTCTCATTCCACCGTTAAAAACAATTTCGATATGTTAGCTACATTTCGTTCGCAGTAATGTATGATGTAAAACGCAGCAAACGCAAACTAGCCAGCGACTACTTTTTTCACTGCAAAGTCTTCAAAATATACGCGGCGTTGTACTTTAGTTTTCACTATAACAATAACTATGTACAATAACGAAAAGAAAACCTCCCCAACGTCATGTGGTGGCTTTTGCCTATATGATACAGAAAAATAATTTTTTTCTAGTGAGTAGTTTCTGCAAAATCGATTGAGGAATCTGCGTTAGCGCAAAACACGCACAAATCGGAAAATAGTATTTTTAATGTTTTTACGCAGGAAGTAAAAGTGTTACAAAGAAACTAAATAAAGAGAAGGATGTAGCTTATATTCGTCTACATAAAACAAATTTTTTCGAAGCATATGGGATGACTTGAAATTTCACTTTGCGACAGAGGTGGAACAGAGGCGCAGGAAAACTGTGCGCCTCGGACAACCGGACAGAGGCGTGACCGAGGAAACGCCTGCCCTCCGCCTCGGCTGCGTTAAGTGTGCGCTGCCCCATTAGAAAGCATGCGTTACAGACGGACGCAGCCCTATCCTCTGCCTCTCCTCTGCCTCTGCTGCGTCAAGTGTGCGCCGGGCCTTAAAGGCTCGGCCACTCCACCGCGGCTGTACTTACTTGTAGTAATGAACATGAATTTAACGCAAGACAAGTGACACTGTTTGCCGGAGTCTTCCAACATTCGCGGAACGGAAATAGCCCGACGAGGGTCGCTAAATCCTGTATTCACAATTTCACCTCTGAGAGGCTTGCGGGGTAAGGGAGGACCACTTGAACTACGTCTGCAAACAATATATGATCACTGACTGCAGAGCACAGCGACTGTTGTACAGTTTCTCAATCAGTACAGTGTGACTGTAAAGAAAATTAAATAATTCTCACTTGAAAACTAACTCCGTCCGACACAGGCGTCGAAACTCCCATCGGGTACCGACCGGCCATTGTCATTCTCCGCCCGAAAGCGTCACCAGATGCGGTATGGGGAGGGACGTGGTCAGCGCCCCGCACTCTGTTTTGTCGGTTTTCGCGACCGGAGCCGCTACTTCTCAAAGCAGCTCTTCAATTGGTCTCACAAGGGCTAAGTGCACTCAGCTTACCAGCAGCGCTCGGCATCCAAGTGCTAGCCAAGCCCGAAAGTGCGTAACTGCGGTGACTTAGGGGAACCGATATATCCACTACGGCACTGCCATTGGCTCCATTAAAATCAATGACATATTTTAATTAAGTTTATTGTGCGTCGCGAGAATTTTTTTGGAGGTCCCGTATTCAAGAACGTTGAAAGAGATTGCTATATAGGATTCACGTAGGAAAGCCAAAAAGTACGAGAAGGGCAGCTCGTTTCGTAGTCACGAAGTAGGGTTGTGTGTGTGTGTGTGTGTGTGTGTGTGTGTGTGTGTGTGTGTGTGTGTGTGTGTGTGGCACGAATATGACACGGGAATTCGGGTAGCAATCAGTAAAGTTTCGTTAAGGCGTGATATATTTACGAAATTGCAGTTACATGCTTCCCCTCTGAGTGCGAAATATTTTGAAATATTTTGTTGACGACCGCCACCTACGTAGGGCGACGTGATGATTATTGTGAGAGAAAGCGGAGCTCGAAGAGAGATTTAGGTATTCGTTCTCGGGGAGGAACGGTACAGAAGTACGGTAGAGAAATCCCTGCCAGGCACTCAGCATGAGTTACCGATTATAGATGCTGGGTGCAACAACAATTTCAAGAGATGGCTTCATATTTTTTCCCATTTTATTCTGTACCTGTAGTCATTTTCGATATGACACATATCAGAACTTTGTTGCTCCGATTTTTACAGTCGGAAAATTACAGGGTTTCATAAATAAGAGCAAAATTTGTTTGCGTTTAGTTCTGCCTAGCATGGCATGAAGTACTTAACCACTGAATTAGAATGTTCTGTTTCTCCAGTTTTGTGTTCCCCCAAACCGCTTCAAACCGCACTTGAAACGAACGAATAAAGGAAAATATTTTTTGTAATTAGTTACAACATAACTACATTTAATAAGTTATCGGTACTTCGAGCAAATGTGATACTACAGAGGCGATTGCAAATGTGAAAAGGCCATAGGATCTAAAGTTACAGAGAGAGTGGGAGAATATGGAAAATCACAAGGAGCCCAAATGGGTATCGCGTTTTATAATTTTTTATATGTATGGTACGTGAAGTTCAGAACTCAGATAACAATCAGCTAAAGCCATTCGACGCAATTCTCAAAATTTCTCGAGAAAATCTACTTCGAAGATTTGCAAGTACATCTAAGTAGCAATAACCAAACAGAGTTGCGGCATCTGTCGGTGTAGCACTGCTGGCAGCGTTCTGTCTTCACGACCATAGACTCAGTGGTTCGAATCCGGCTGTGACAGATTTTTCAAATTCAGTTATATAAGACATTTTGGGATAGCTAATTCCACTTGTTTGTGTATGCAGGCGAGCTGAACACCTTTCACCTAAAACGATGATTGAGTTGATTAGCTTCTGGAAAAGCCATTAGTAGCCATGGTGATGACTTTCCAAAAAATAACGTCATAGCTCTTCGCATACTGAACAATGAAATACTACAGTCGTCAACTAATAGTAAAGTCAGCGCTGCAAAAAAAAAAAATGTAACTGAAGTTTTTTCATTGAAACCATTATTATTAACAGCCTTTTACAAAAAATTGAAAATTACGAATAAAGAAATCCGTGGATGTTTCGTAAAAAATTACCGGTAGATGTTAAAATTGTGTAAGTATTCGAACCATCGATCCTACGGTTGTAAGATCAGAACGCTACCACCTGAGTATCGCCGACAGATGCTGTACGTGATTTAAATATTGGTATTTCGTGTACTTGCATTTTTAGAGTTGCGTCGAATGGTTTCAACGGCTTGTCATTAAAGTTCTGAACTTCCTGTACCATATATACAAGGTGGTCCATTGATAGTGACCGGGCCAAATCTCTCACGAAATAAGCATCAAAACTAAAAAACTACAAAGAAAATAACTTCTATAACATGAAGGGGGGAAACATGGCGCTACGGTTAGCCCGCTAGATGGCGCTGCCATAGGTCAGATATCAATTGCATTTTTAAAATAGGTACCCCCATTTTTATTACGTATTTGTCTAGTACGTAAGTAAATATGAATGTTTCATTTGGAACACTGTTTTCGCTTTGTGATACACAGCGCTGTAATAATCACAAACGTGTAAGTACGTGGTATCGCGTAACTTTCCGCCAGTGCGGGCTGTATTTGCTTCGTGATACATTACGTGTTGAAATGGACCGTTTATCAATTGCAGGAAAGGTCGATATGGTATTTATGTATAGCTACTGTGATCAAAATGCCCAACGGGCCTGTGCTATGTACGTTAATCTTTATCCTGGAAGACACCATTAAAGTTCAAAAATGTTCAAATGTTTGTTAAGCTTATGGGACTTAACTAGGGGGTCATAAGTCCCTAAACTTACAAACTACTTATGAACTACTTACGAACTAGGACGGCACAAATATCCATGCCCGAGGGGGGATTCGAACCCCCGACCGTAGTGGCCGTGCAGACCGTGACTGGAGCGCCTCAGTACCCTCGGCCGGCACCATTCAAGTGTCTGGACCTTCCGTCTGATAGTTACGTTATTTAAAGAGACAGGAAGTGTTCAGTCACAAGTGAAACGTCAATCACGACCTGCAACAAATGATGCCCAAGTGTGTGTTTTATCTGTATTTGCGGCTAATCCGGACATCAATAGTAGACAAACTGAGCGAGAATCGGGAATCTAAAAAACATCGGTGTTGAGAGTTCTACAACATAAATTTCACCTGTACCATATTTCTATGCACCAGGATTTGCATGGCGAAGACTTTGAACGTCGTGTACAGTTTTGCCACTGGGCACAAAATACATTACCGGACGTTAACAGATTTTTTTCACGCGTTCTGTTTAGCGAAGAAGCGTCATACACAGACAGAGGTAGCGTAAACCGACTAATATGTACATTCACGATGGCTGCGACAAGTGAAACATCAGCGACCTTGGCGGGTTAATGTATGGTGCGGCATTGTGGGAGGAAGGATAATTGGCCCCTATTTTATCGAAGGCAATCTAAATGGTGCATTGTATGATGATTTCTTACGTAATGTTCTACCGATTTTACTAAGATGTTTCATTGCATGACTGAATGGTGACGTACTTTCAACATGATGGATGTCCGGCACGTTGCTCGCGTGCAGTTGAAGCGGTCTTCAATTGAATATTTGACAGGTGGATTGGTAGTAAGAGCACCATACCATGGGCCGCACGTTCACCGGATCTTACATTCCCAGATTTATTTCTGTGGAGAGAATTGAAGGATATTTGTTATCGTGACTCACCGACAACGCCTGAAAACATGCGTCAGCTAATTGTCAATGCATATGAGAACATTACTGAAGGTGAACTACTCGCTGTTCATATGAGTTTCGTTACGCGTATTACCAAATCCATTGAAGTTGAAGCACATCATTTTGAGCATTTATTGAAGTCATGAGGTAATTACAGGCAATCACGCAGTAGCAACATGCGCTCTTATAATGTATGATAATTTCACAAAAGTTCATGCATCACATTGGAACAACCGAAATAAAGTTCAAACGTACATGCGTTCTGTGTTCTAATTAAAAAAAAAAAAAAAAACCTGTTACCCACTGTTCGTTTAAAATTGAGCAAGTTTGTTCGTGAATATTACAGCGACATCTATCGCAAAGCGACAAAATAAAACATTCATGTTTATTTACTTACAAGAATATGTAATAAAAAATAGGGGTACCTATTTTAAAAAATGAAGTTGATATATGTTTGACTTATGGAAGCGCCATCTAGCGGGCCAACCATAGCGCCATCTGTTTTCCCCCTTCAAGCTAGGAAAGTTTCGTTCTTTGTAGTTTTTCGTTTGATGCTTATTTCGTGTAATATTTGGCCCGGTCAATATAAACGGAACGGCGGGGGGGGGGGGGGGGGGGGGGGGGAGAGGAATAGTTCGCCAGATTTCTGGAACAAATAACTGGCTACGTAAGGAAAGCGAAACTAATTTGTATAACAAAGAGTGGGGTTTAGGTCTTGCGGTACTTAGCACGTGTGTACACCCATGGTGTTCAGGTTTGCTACTATTTTTTGTTTAGAAGGTACATGATCTTTCTATATAAAGCTTGTGTGTGTTGTATAGAAATTTAGTTTTGTTCCAATCTTCATGAAAACTAACGTTCCGGATTCTCCAAAATAAAATAAAGAATAAAACTTAGCAAAGAGTCCCCTACATCTAGGTTCTGTTAGTTAACGTAATGTTACGAAAGCTGGTTTCATTACTCGGAAATTACTGCAGAAAATTTAGTATGGCGTCGTCGTTCTCCAACCCATCGCCAGTAACGGCACCATGGACGATCGTAGACTCCGTAACCGGCTCGTTTTTGTAAGAGATGAGTTTCCAGTGGGCAGCAGTAATTGGCCGCGCGCGCCTGCAGAGCCGCTGAACCTGCACGGGGATGACTCTCGCGCCGGTCGATATTCCGCATTTGCAGAATTCACCAGTCTGCGCCACACAGCACGTGCCAAGCACACACTGTTCCGCGCTCCACATTTGGGGCAACCAGAATAAGGTGCGAGAGGGCCCTGCAAAATTTGCGACAAAATGCTAGATATAATTCTAAGGAAACGTTCTTTTTACATTTTCCTTGCTTGTGCGCTATATGCTACGATGCACGAGAATAGTTCTGAGGAATTGATAGTGTTAGTAATGTAAATATAAGACTATACCATATATTTCAGTAAACAATTGATTTCATTTTTCTTTTTCTGCGTCCATCTTTGGGCGCCCTCTCCCATGCTACCCACGTCGCTGGGAGCGTGATCGGATTTTTTCGGGTCGGAGGAAAAAGGTGCCTAAGGAAGTGAAACATTTTCTGATTGATACATTAATTTTAAATTACTTGAAAATGAATGAAAATTATAAACCAACTAGTTGACCAGTGCGAATAATAAGCACTATATCATGATCAGTCACAGATAGGTAAGACAGTAATGGAGAAAAGGTAGATGAAAGTACATATGAATAATAATAATAATAATAATAATAATAATAATAATACACACACTGTAAAGTAGCGGCGTATTAAAAGTTAAATTATTGTAAGTTATAACAGTAAGCAGTACTTACTGTGATGACGAACGTTGAGGTAATTAATTTTCAAAGACATAATTGATAGAGCTGAAGCATTGAATTAAAATTTGTGGTGCGGCCGGGAATCGAACCCGGACCTCCATGCTTACTAGGCAGACGTCTTAACCGTTAGACTACCACACCACTAACGATTAAAGCGCCTCGGAATAGTCTATGTACGATTTCCCTCCACAACACAAACTTTAATTCAGCTTCTTTGTTCCAAAGATAATTGCCACTACTGCCAAGGCTCTCCATGCAGCGGAATAGCACCTCAGCAATGGACATGGTGGAACAATCCTGTTATGGTGATATAAATATCAATTAAATACAATGAAATAATCCCTGAGACGGATTTTTCGTCTCAAATATGTCAAAGACATTATTGATAGAGCTGAAGCATTGAATTAAAATTTGTGGTGTGTCTTTGACATATTTGAGACGAAAAATCCGTCTCAGGGATTATTTCATTGTATTTAATTAATTTTCATTCGGCATTACACAACGCTTGCTTGAACAAAGTGAAGAATTCCAACAGCTGTTGTGCATCGACGTGTGATAAACTATGCTTGCATCGTAGGTCTTTGGCTTGCATAAAGAATCTAAACAACTGCAAGGAGCTGTCATTCATGCTAGTTAAACAGACTGTCAATAGATGATGGCACCTTCTACATTGCTTTTATACCGGCTGCGCAAACTAGATATCGGCGCGGTGGCTGTTGGGAGCAACCGTACATACATGTCCCATTTACGATCGTTCGCCGGGTATCAACCTACAGTGCGAACAGTATAACTTAGTTCAAAATAGTTTTGTTGTTGTTGTGAAAACAACTTTAAACTATCTTAGTAATTTTCGTCATTAGTGGTGAACTAAACCTTGAAAATGAAACCTCAATCATTAATTTTGAATACGTAATACGGAAGATATGGCGTACCCTCAATATATATGTATATCTATTATATGATTCATGTACCTTCTAATCTTCTAAACGAAAAAATAGTAGCGAGGCTATAGACAAGAGGTCGGCAAGTAATCTTAGATGGGGTCCGGATACTTTCGAAAATTTTTGTAGAGGTCTACAAGTAAAATCCCATATTCCTTATTAATTCTAAGTATTCAGCAGTTAATTTAAAATTCTAGAAAAATAGTGATTCTCATATGAACTATCAACAGAAAAAGCTTTTAAAAAAGAACTTGAGTAGGTAACTTTAAAAATTTTTTTTGTGGTCCACTTTTTGGCCTTCTGCGGTCCGGACTTGGACCGCGGTCCGCCAGTTGCCGACCGCTGCTATAGGCGATGGGTGTACAAACGTGCTACGTACTGCAATACGCAAACACACTTTGGCTACGTAAGGAAGCAAAGTTAATTTGTATAACAAAGTATTTTTTCCACAAATATGGCGTTCCACATGCCATTCTTGCTGCCGCGACTGCGTCCAGTGCCAGCTGTCACCAGTGCCACATCGTTACAGCGCTAAGTATCTGAATTTAATTTGTGTCAAATTTAATTTGCCAGTCTAGTTCATTTTCGGTAGTACTGTTTTAAGAGGTTTATTCCCGCGTACTTGCAGATTTCGTTTGTACTACTGTTTTAATAGTTTATTCTATCGTATTTGATAAATACCGTTGTGTATAGTCTTCGTCTTTGACCGGTGTATTTCAAAACAAGTCAGAGACCGTTACTAAGCTCGTTATCAGTCAGTCCAGTGCCAGCTGCCACGAGTGCCGCAGCGTTAATAGCGCTAAGCTGCCGGATTCAGTTTTGTTGATTCGACAGTGTAGTTACCACTGACCACAGTTAAGTCAGCAGCCAGCCGCCTTCATTAGAATACTAGGCTCCTTTAAAGTTGTTAATTGCTGTTAATTGTATCGATAGGATGGATAGGATGTGTGCCTGCTGTGTGCGGACGCAGGAGGAGTTGGCCGCGGTTCGCGAACAGCTGAGCGTGCTGTTGGCTACGGTCAGCCGTCTTCAGGCTGCTGTCTCGGGGTGCAGCGATGGTGGGGAGTCTGGTGCGTCGAGTGGGACACCTCAGGTGTCTCACTCTTCGCTCTCTGTCCCTGCTACCGAGGCACCTTCAGGTGTACCGGACGTCGTCGAGCCGCCGCCTCCGCAAGGGGAGTGGCGGGTTGTACGGCGTTCGCGTCGCTCGAGGCGGAAGGCCAATGTGGAGGCTGGACGTCCGTCCGCGCCCGTTCGTCCTGTGAGTGGAAGTGTGGCCACTCCTTCAGCAGGGTCCGAGCAGGTGCACGGGGGGAGGGGATTATTAGTTATTGGGAGCTCCAATGTCAGGCGCGTGATGGAGCCCCTTAGGCAGATAGCGTCCAGATCTGGAAGGAATTCCAACGTGCACTCGGTGTGTTTGCCGGGGGGCCTCATCCGAGATGTGGAGGCGGCCTTGCCGGCGGCTATCGAGGGTGCGGGGTGCAGTCGACTGCAAGTCGTAGCTCACGTCGGCACCAATGACGCTTGTCGCTTGGGTTCTGAGGACATCCTCAGGTCCTACGAGCGGCTGGCGGAATTGGTGAAGGCTGCTGCCTTCGCACGCGGGGTGCAAGCAGAGCTGTCGATTTGCAGCATTGTTCCCAGGGTTGATCGGGGTCCTTTGGTTTGGAGCCGAGTGGAGGGTCTGAACCAGAGCCTTCGCCGACTCTGTGACAGTCATGGCTGCAGATTTCTGGATCTGCGTTATCGGGTGGGGAATTGTAGGGTGCCCCTAGATAGATCAGGGGTGCACTACACTAAGGAAGCGGCTACTCGGGTAGCAGAGTACTTGTGGAGTGCACATGGGGGTTTTTTAGGCTAGGCGCTAACTCTGATGAGCACTCGCCTGTCAGCATTCAAACAGCGAATTCAGGCCACGTTCGGAACAAAAATTCGAACATAAAAATATTAGCCGCGAACTTACAGAGTATTAGAAACAAAGTTCCCGAATTTGCAGCGCTGCATGGAAGTTATTGCGCTCAGATAGTTTTAGGCACCGAAAGCTGGCTAGATGATGATGTGGAAAGTTCAGAAATATTTAGCGAAGCGTGGAATGTATATCGGAAAGATAGATCTGATACAACCGGAGGAGGAGTGTTCATCGCTGTGGACAAAGATATTGTTTCTACTGAGATCGAGGTTGAAAGTAATTGTGAAGTTATCTGGGCACGCATAACAGGTCTAAAAGAAGTAAAGTTAATAGTTGGTTGTTTTTACCGGCCCCCCAGTGCTGCTGTAGCAGTTTTAGAATCATTCAAGGAAAGTCTACACCAGGTAGTGCATAGGTATCCGGGCCATGCAATATTAGTCGGAGGTGACTTCAACCTTAAGAGTATAGATTGGGATCTCGCTAGTTACATTTCAGGCGGTACAGACAAGCAGTCTTGCGAGCTACTTTTGGACACATTCTCCGAAAACTGTCTTGAGCAGTTAAACCGGCAACCCACGCGCAATGGAAATATTCTAGACCTTATAGCCACAAACAGGCCTGACCTTATTAACGATGTCTGTGTAGAGACAGGAATTAGTGATCATGATATCATCATAGCGTCGATGGTGACCAAAGTTCATAAACCAGTCAAGAAGGCTAGGAGCTTGTTTTTGTTGGGAAAAGCCGACAAGCAAATGTTACGATCGCACTTAGAAAATGAATGGGCATCGTTTAATTCTGGGACTATGGATGTAGAGGAATTGTGGACTAAATTTAAATGCATTGTTAATGAAGGGTTAGAGAAATATGTGCCAGTAAAGACGATTAAGGATGGAAAAGATCCACCGTGGTATAATAAGAATGTTAGAAAGCTGCTGAGAAAGCAAAGGCTGTTGCACTCTCGATTCAAAAAAGAACACGAAAATGATGACAGGCAAACGTTAGTAGAGATTCGTGCGTCTATAAAAAGATCGATGCGTGAAGCATACAATAATTATCACAGCCATACCTTAGCAAAAGATCTTTCCGAGAACCCGAAAAAATTCTGGTCCTATGTAAAATCGATAAGCGGGTCAAAGCCCACTGTCCAGTCACTAGTTGATCATTCCGGGGCAGTAATAGAAGAAAGCAAACGGAAAGCTGAAGTTCTAAATTCAACCTTTAAGAAATCTTTCACGCAGGAGGACCGCGCAAATATACCATCATTTGATCAACGTACTAATTCCGAAATGGGGGACATAGCAATAGGTATTTCCGGTGTAGAGAAGCAGCTGAGAGAGCTAAATACGAAAAAGTCTGCTGGTCCGGATGGAATACCAGTTCGGTTTTACAAAGACTATTCTGCGGCATTGGCCCCCTACTTAGCTTGCATTTATAGCGAGTCTTTAATTCAGCGCAAAGTTCCTAGTGATTGGAAAAAAGCGCAGGTGACTCCCGTGTATAAGAAAGGAAAGAGAACTGACCCATACAATTACAGGCCAATATCGTTGACATCGGTTTCATGTAGAATTTTGGAGCATATTCTCAGTTCGAACATAGTAAATTTCCTTGAAACGGAAAAGCTTCTTTCCATGAATCAGCACGGGTTTAGGAAACATCGTTCATGTGAAACTCAGCTTGCTCTTTTCTCACATGACATCTTGCGAGTCATGGACGAAGGGCAACAGGCGGATTGTGTTTTTCTCGACTTCAAAAAGGCGTTCGACACGGTGCCACACTGCAGACTGCTAACGAAGATACGAGCTTATGGAATAGGTTCACAGATTTGTGACTGGCTGGAAGACTTCCTAAGTAATAGAACGCAGTACGTTGTCCTCGACGGCGAGTGTTCATCAGAGACGAGTGTATCGTCAGGCGTGCCCCAGGGGAGTGTGATAGGACCGCTATTATTTTCTATCTATATAAATGATCTGATGGACAGAGTAAGTTGTAATTTGCGGCTGTTTGCTGATGATGCTGTGGTGTATGGGTGGGTGTCGTCTGTAACTGACTGTAATAGCATACAGGTTGACTTAGACAAAATTTCTAGTTGGTGCGAAGAATGGCAGCTAGCTCTCAATGTAGAAAAATGTAAGGTGATGCGCATGAGTAGAAAAAATAATCCTATAATGTTCGAATACAGCATTAGTAGTGAGCTTCTTGATGCTGTCGCGTCGTTCAAATATCTAGGCGTAACATTTCAGAGCGATATGAAGTGGAACGAGCATGTAAGGACAGTTGTGAGTAAGGCGGACAGCAGACTTCGGTTTATTGGGAGAATTTTGGGAAGATGTACTTCACCTGTAAAGGAGACCGCGTATAAAACGCTTGTACGACCACGTCTTGAGTATTGCTCAAGTATTTGGGACCCGCAGCAGATCGGTTTGAAGGAAGACATAGAGGCGGTTCAGAGGCGAGCAGCTAGATTTGTTACCGGTAGGTTCGACCAATGCGCGAGTGTCACGGAAATGCTCCGGCAACTCAATTGGGGATCGCTGGAAGAAAGACGACGTTCTTTTCGTGAATTTCTGTTAAGTAAATTTAGAGGGCCGGAATTTGAAGCTGAGTGTAGTACGATCTTGCTGCCGCCTACTTACATTTCGCGTAAAGATCACAAAGACAAGATAAGAGAAATTAGGGCTCGTACGGAGGCATATAGGCATTCTTTTTTTCCTCGTTCAATTTGGGAGTGGAATAGGAAAGGAAATGCCTAGTAGTGGTACAGTGTACCCTCCGCCACGCACCTTACGGTGAATTGCGGAGTATGTATGTAGATGTAGATGTAGATGAAGTATCGCAGTTTCAGTGCCACGAGAGTTACATAAGTTACTATTCAGCATTGAGGTCCATGGGCAAATGACAACAAACTGTTGTGGCTCATAAGAAATAAATTTGCGTGCTTGCTCGCTCGCGCGAATAAAAGATAAAGAACAGCAGGAACTAAAGATGGGTGGAGAACCGCCATTAGACCAGTGGCGTCTCCGCTCAGTACATTTCGGATACAGCAAGATACCCGTACCTGCGTTCTTTTTCGGCACTCACAAGAGACTTTAATGAAGTTTTAATTATCCCGAAAATATAAAGTTAAGTGATTGGTTTTTTTTTTTTTTTTTTTTTTTTTTTTCTGAAGATGTTTCACTTTGAGATCAATAGCAACACGCTGTCAGGGAAGGGTGGATAAATGGTCATATGACGACACTAATATTTAGATTTTTTATTCCTATTTTTGTGACTTGATGCCTGCATTAATATTTTAGAGCAACCATTACAATTCTCTTTGCATCTTTTCATTTCGTATTTCTTCTAAATGTAACATATAAGACAATCGCTTTGACTTTTTTAAAAATTGACAAAGGTCGTAATACCCTCTATTGCGGGTAAGATGACGGATTTAGAAGAGCGATTGGCGGACGAAAGTACAATTGAATAAAAAAAAATTAAGCACTGTTGCTCATTTATTAGTCATTGTTGATTTTCCAAAGTTCTTCAATAAAATCATGATGGTCGTTGCCTTCAATGTAATTGATATCGAGGAATGAAATAATATTCCAAATAGTCCCTTATCACATTTTCTCGTCCCCTTACCCTCCATTTTCCAATCTCTCTTCTGATCATTTCTTTCGGATGCCATTCTTATTGGCTTCCTTCTCAATTTTTTTTTCTAAAGCTCTTGTGACAGGGTTGCTTATGATGTGCAGTGAGGGAAACTTCTTCCTGTTTTCTTTTTCTAAGTTAAGTTGCACGCATCGCTACACCATTCCTTACCTCATGCACAGTTAAGGTCACACATTCCCCTAGTAACTGCTCCACATTAGTCTTTCTTTTTTTTTTATGTCCTACACCACAAATTGAAAAGCTCATTTAATGATTTCGAATTATTCCGGAAGATAACGAGTTGATTTCGTATGTCCGGTAAATTCGTCACCTTACCTGAAGCTCAAAGACTTAACTGTAAATTCAGTGGATAATGCTATCTACGTTAAATGAGCTTCATAGTTAATAGGCGGAAACCAGGTTTGGAAAACTTACAACTTGTAGTCCAGACGCCATTTCGATGCAGTGAATGCGAATTATTACAACGAACATAAGTGTAAACACAATTTATAGGTTCTTGATATTAAATGATGGCTGTTAGTTCTAGTTCATACTGTAGCACAGGTCTCTCTCTCTCTCTCTCTCTCTCTCTCTCTCTCTCTCTCTCTCTCTCTCTCTCTCTCTCTCTCTCTCTCTCTCTCATTGAATTGTTTAGTCATCTTAAAGCCCTCGTCACATTACCATTACTTCCCTTACTTGCTATCAGTAAAAAGTAGTTAGAATTTTTTTGGTGATAACTAAAACATTTACTGACCCTATGTACTGTTCGTAGCATTGCTTTTAAATTAACATAATTTTTAAATACATTAATCATTGTTTAATCTAAAACAGATGTCAAGCAACGTTATGAATATCAGAACAGTGTTGTGTAGTTAATCAAGCAATAATACTTTTTAGTGCACCGCAGATCTTGCCCAATACAAGGTGGTCATCCATGCATTACAAATAATCGTACAAGTCGAGTTACATTAATTCTTACACACAAACTAAACATTAGAATATGGGAGTCGTCGTGTCCGGTTTAGAAACAATATAAAAGATATCGAATGACATTTATACAAAACAGCGACATTGCTATTGACTGTAGCAGTCAGATCTTAGAACAAGTGTAGAGTGAACCTTTTACTCTGCTTCGGAGTGTGCACTGTTCAGAAACATCCAGGAAGGTGAAAACTGCGTGGCGAGCCGGGATCCCAACTAAGAGCCGTAACTTTCATGAGCGCGACTCACGATCCGTCCTCACGGCTTTGTTTCCGCCAATACCTGCACTAATTTCTCAGTTATAGACATTGTCTGTTGCAGACTTCGATACTCGTGCCGTAGGCTGTGACTAAGCCGTTTCTCAGCAATATCTTGTCTTCGAGAAATACTGTTACGGTAACATAAGCAGGATAACTTGTGTAAAATTTGGCAAGTGGAGGATAAAGCTGGGAGATAGCATATTTGCAGTGTGCTACGGCATATAGAACTGTGGTGTCGAACAAGCGGAGGGAGTGTGGTAGTGTTGCGGGATTGAACAGTGCTTTTACGACCTCGAATAACGTCGTTACTCGAGTCGGCTGAGTGAACGTGATGTTACAACTTTGGGTTTTATTAAAATATTTGTTTGAAAGCCTTCATCTTTCTACGACCTGTGTGTGTAGCGTCAGCTCTGGGTTGGTCTTGGATTACTTAAGTTGCTCCTTAGATACAATGGCTATACTGCTCTAAATCGTAGATCACATTTAACTTACATCCGAATTTTATTAAATATAACAGATTGTAAGTTTTGATTAGCCAATTAGCTACTTTCAGTGAGAAGCACTTCTCGAAATTGTGGGAACTGTCTGTATACTCCTTTTTCACAACGAAAGGTAAAGAAGGGGCGTTGCTTTTTATGGTTCTGTAGGCCTGCCCTTATAGCAAACTTTTCCTTCGGCGAAACTCTTAGACATTGACTCTTGATCTCTGATGGAGCACTTAATTTCAAAGGTTGGCAAAATTAATGAATTACTCAAAACAACACTTCGTTCATTAACTAATTTTAATCGTATCATTAAAATGTCGAGCAAAAACCCCGTTTTGTTCTTTACGGAGCACTTTTTCACTTGCTGCGGAACACAGTATATGGAAACCTACCTAATACGAGCTCTTTCTCAAGAAATTCATTTTTCCTAACGAAGAAGTCAAACATAAATAAATTCATTGATTGAAGAATAGCAATTGTGGTAACTTTTTAATATTCGAAGCAAAATCAATAATTCCTTAGATTCGCCAAATAAATTGAATGTTTATTTGCACCACGAAAGAGAATATCTAGGCGCTTAGATCTGACACTGACGTAAAATTTCGAAAATACTTGTCAGTGACATAAAAATACCAACTGCTTAAGCTATTTTTTTTTCCCTTTTCTAAGACATGATGATCGTGTCACTAAGGTAAACAGCTCAAATTATAAGCTCAGTTGACTACGATAATTTTGAAATTTTTAGTTCGTAATCAAATTTTGATTAAATGAAGCCTGTAGTCGCTCAAAGTCACCTGTGAAAACAACATAAAAATACGTCTAGTAGCTTTGGTGATTATAAAGAGCAGACGGCACACAATTTTAAATCTGATAAAACTTAGAGCCTCCTTCCTTTCATAAAATATAAAATACTGTTGTAATCTTAAATCGTCGTAACATCGGAGAGTAGGACATCTTAACTATCATTTACGACAGTGATCTGATATTCACTGCTCTTAAGTTTTCATTTTGCGTACCAGCAGTGGTAATTTAAATATTCATGATAGCATACCTACATAAAAGTAAAGGTTCTCAATATGCTATCAGATTAAACAAACTAGTGATAGTGTTTCTTCATATAACTCCAGCCTTTTACTTGCCACTGTGTACAACGTCTATACGACGCAGAAACATTAGGGTCGTTAATGACGAGTGTGCAGCCGCAGCGTAGACTGGTCACGTAGACTTACCATTATGAAGCCCAGGGTAAAATGATTATTGGTGCTATATTTTAAGCAACAGCATCTAATTATCTGCTGTGGATTGATAAAATATCGCATATATGTTGACTTACTTTAAGATACTGTATCCAAAATAGCATAAGAAGTAAAGAAGTAATAATTTAAAACGTCACGATTGATATCGAAGTTTTATTGCGTTTAATACTGAGCAGAAGGTAGTTTTTGACGTGGCTGTGTGTCCCGTCATCTCTCCTGAACTATGTACAGTAAAAAGAGGTATTTTTCAGGTGCATTGAGTGATACTTGTAAGAGTGCTGTTCAAATGAAAGGTTACTATATGTCTTAATAACCAAACAGACTGAAATTTGAATATGCCGCCTAGGGATAACGTAGTCAGACATCTATGATCGTGAAGCATGTGTCGCCAACTCCCTCTAAAAAATTCGAGGCTGCGCCCTCATCATGTGATGCTCACCGTCCTTTCCGGCGTCGGAGATCAGATAAACATCGAATTCCTCGAGCACGGAAAAACCATTAACAGTGGCTTGTACTGCGAAACACTGTAGCCTACGCAAGCCCATCAAGAGCGAACGGCCTGGGCACCTTACGGGAGAGTGATTCTGCTCCATGATAAGGCGCGTTCACACGTCTCCAGGGAGAAAAAGTTCAAGTGGGAGCACCTTAGCTCTTTGCTCACACGAAGTGATGGGTGCTATCGACAAGGGTTAGCAAATCGATTCCGTATTTCTTGATTTTCAGAAGGCTTTTGACACCGTACGTCACATACGGCTTTTAATCAAATTACATGGTTATGCGACTGGATAGGGGATTTCCTGTCAGAGGCCACAGTAGTAATCGATGGTAAGGCATCGACTGAAACAGAGGTGATATCGGGCGTTCCACAGGGTAGTGTTGATCCTATGCTGTTCCTTATTTACATAAACGATTTAGGGGAAAATCTAAGTACCTCTCTTAGGTTGTTTGCAGATGACGCCGTCGTTTACCGTCTAGTAAAATCATCTGAAGATAAAAATCAACTGCAGAACGATCTGAATAAGATATTAGTATGGTGTAAAAATTGGCAATTGACTCTAAATAATGAGACGTGTGAAGTCGTCCCCATCAGTACGAAAAGAAATCCGTTAAACTTTGTTCACAAGATAAATCAATCATAAGTGAAGGCCGTAAACTTCACAGAATGCCCCGGAATTACTATTACTTCAGACTTAAACTGGAAAGAACACGTAGGTAATGTCGTGGGGAAGGCAAACCAGAGACTGCGTTTTATTGGCAGAACCCTTAAAAGATGCAACAGAACTACAAAAGAAACTGCCTACACTACGCTTGTGCGTCCTCATTTGGAGTATTGCTGCCCTTTGAGATATCCTTATCAGTTGGGTTTGACGGAGGACATCGAAAGAGTCCGAAGAAGGGCAGGTCGTTTCGTATTGTCACGATAAAGGGAGACAGCGTTACGGAAATGATACAGGATCTGGGACGGGAATCATTACAACAACGACGCTTATCGCTGCGGCGTGGGCTACTTACAAAACTCCAATTGTCATCGTTCTCCTCCGAATGCGAAAATATATTGTTGACTCCCACTTATATAGTTAGAAATGATCATCAGAATAAAATAAGAGAAATCAGAGCTCGAACGGAGAGATTCAGGTGTTCTTTTTTCCCGCGCGCTATTCGAGAATGGAATGGGAAATAAATAGTATAACGGTGGCTCGATGAACCCTCTGCCAGGTACTTAAATGTGATTTGCAGAGTATCCCATGTAGATGTAGCTTGAGCGTTCCCACAACAACCCGAACATGCTTGTGGCGTCCATCTGTTTGCTTCGCTAAATTGAGATCTCGGTGGGAAGCGCTTCAACTCGGATGACGAACACAAGGACGCAGAGCACTGTCTCTTGTCAGAGCCAGTTATTCTGGGAACAGGAAATGCTTCGGCTCCTGAAACGGTGGGATAGTTGTGCTCAGACCTCTGGTGATTACTTTTGAATAAAAACTTCAAATACACGCACAGTGTCGTTTCCTACTTTATCAGTTTTACACGACTCATAGCTACTCCCTGCGAATGTGTTACGAACAGAGCTAATAGTTCAGACGTAGTAAGTTAAAATGTCATTGCAGATGCTGTAGTAATACAAAATAAAGAAGGTAAATGTATTGATACGTGTTTGTGTCATTGAGCTCTTCTGTACCGTCTGCCACTGGAGTGAAATGGACATCTTGGTGACCCCTTCATTTTTAATAAAGGAACTTATGGCGCTACGCCCTACACTTCTGTGGATCCTCTAAATTTACTCTACCAATCACATCTAGTAATGACCCCAGACTGACGAATAGTATTCAGGTATCTGTTAAAGTAATTTTGAAGCTAGTTCCTCTTGGAGTGGACTACGCTGACTGAGGATTCTTTCACTAATCTTAGACATCTGCCATTAGATTTGTGGTGGTCTTTCTTCTTTGTCATACCGTAGACGTACTCCCAAATACCTAACTGATGTGCCTACGCTACGGCGGAGCGGCCGAGCTCATTGAGGCGCTATGCTACGATGCGCGGGGCCGTTCCCCGTCGGGTGTTCGAATCCCCTTTTGGGCATGGATGTTTGTGCTGTCTTTAGTGTAAGCTAGGTCATCAGTAATTTGTAAGTTTACGGACTGATGACCCCGCAGTTAAGTCCCTTAAGCTTAACAAAAGTTTGAACGTTTAATGTGCCTACGTGCAGTGTGTGTGTTAAAATGGCAGGGTAGTAGAACTGCTGTTACTTCCGCGTATTGCGTCGCATTGCGTTAAATGTTAGTCACGAAACCGTGCACCTAGCTAAAATTCCACTGTTAAGTGTACTGCTTTTACTTTCGGTGCAAGTTTTGAAGAAAATTATGAAGTGCTGTAATAAAACATTTCGAAATAAGTCTCCTGTTCATATTTGTTGATGATTTTTCATGTGATTTAAAATTACTTGAAGGTTTTCCCTATTTTAAGAAATACTTTGAAAGCGACTGTATAAAACTGTCGTAGAGCGTGCTTGTGCAGTAGTGGCGCGCAGTCCTAGTATTCAAAGCAGCCGTGTGGGACTGCAGGTCCCGCCATGTCGGAAGTGTCCATAGCTTCTGCACAGCTCGTGGTGCCAGGGGTCTGCAATACTTAGCCTGTATACTTCTCGCGCTTCACCAAACACATTCCCGTTGACGGGATAATGAAATCGACGGAAAACAAATTTGGTTAATTGAATAACTTGTTGCTTTTTTGTAACAAGTGCAGCAGGTAACGTACACGCCATATACCAAGCTGTATAACGTATCAGTTTTGGAAATGCTGCTTGATGTATGATTTATATATGTGATTACACAGAGAATTAATGAACTTGCCGCGCTACCAACTACACTATTTCTCCTCGGGAGACTTTGCGCTGTATTTGTGACATACTATGCACCGAAAACATATTGTAATATTTTATCTATGGCAAAATACCATAAAGACGCTTCTTTGATAGAATGACGTTGGACCGTAGCATAGGAACGATATTCTTTCACGGTATACAAATTATAACATTGACTAACGTTAAATATGATATCCTTTAAAGCTATGAATATGTACTGGTTTCCGGTAATTTATTGTAACAAATCATACATAAAATCACGCGTTTTGAAAAGTTCAATTTTCAGGTGCTTTTTAAAGATACTTATACATCGTACGCTAAAACGAAAGAAGGCACGAAATACGGAGCTCTGTTTGCAATATGGCGAATCAAAAGTTCTGCTTGTCACGTGAAAACCAGGTCGCTTTTCATTGGCACGTTCCGCTCCACGAAGCAAAAATCCAACATGCCAGATCCTTCATTCTACGCTTCGAAGGGCCGTGGAACGTGCGTTCCAACGTTACGTGAGAGGACGGCATTAGGCTATCCGTGCACGTCTCGCGGACCGTCCCAAACTTTCTTTCGTCACATACTGACAACTCACTACTCGTGAGTGCTCGTACATTTCATTTTGTGTATCCCGCTTAGGGGTTCATGACTGAAGGACATGGATGAATATGGACACTGCTGACCTCATTAAAAGCCAGAGCAACACCTGCGACAATCCATCCACACTTACTGTAAATGCGAAAGAAGCTCTGTGAAGCTTTCACAGCTAAACCGCTTAACCGATTTTGATGAAATTGGGTGTGGAGAAAGCTAAAACGCTATAGGAAAAATATACGCTACTTTAGAAAGTGTGTAATTAAAGACTTTTATTTTTAAGTTTGTAACTCTAAATGTGGAAGAGCTGAGCTTTACCGTTGCTCTTTAGGTTCTGAGACGCTTGAAAACTCCTTGCAAAAGCTATTTCTTTGACGTTTGAAATTCATCACATTTATTAAAATCGTTTTAATAGTTACTGTATTGTAGATAAAACGATTCAACATAAGGAGTATAGTGTTTATAAAAGACAGTCTTCCAACTACCGAACAGGTTTCAATAACATTTGGATCTTGCATAATTTACACGTTGTATAACATAGGCTTATAGCTTCTTCAGTCAGCGGTTTATTTACGATGTTTCTTTTCGTCTTTAATATTGAGTATTTTCATCTTGTTTAACAATATTTACTGTCTTCCTACGCACGGTTTATATTTAATCTGGAAAATTCGAAACTTTTATCATGATCATCCTGGTCATAACTTAAGAACATGCGAAATTCTTGTACTTTCGATGGACTTTGACACGTATGAAAGGACATCAATGTGAGCGAATCAGCTGGTAAAAGCCAGTAATAAATATTTCTGTGTGTGTGTGTGGGGGGGGGGGGGGGCAGTTCACACAACGAAATTCGCGAGCACACATGATAGTACACAGGTAGTACACATTGTGGCATAAGGAGACACATGAACCGATATCGACTATTTTCAATAAGCGGGACATCCGTGTTTGAGTCCCAGTCCGGTACATTTCCATGTATCACTGATCAGTTCTACAGATTACATTTAATCGTATTCGCTGCTGCGGAGACAATTTCTTCTATTACCGACAGCTCTAGTCGCAGCAGTGTCAGTTTCCTTTGGACATGCAGTGTAGTAACACACAGATAAATACGAATAGTAAAAGACGCCAAATCGTTTTGAGTGTTCGTCCATCTTAGGAACGCAATTGATTAGTGATTCTGCCTTTCACGCCCTGCAGAGGTATGTGAGAGCAAATGTCTACGCATTTATTTATTTTTTTATTGGTTTTTTCTGTTCCATAGGACCCAATTGAGGAGCGAGACTCCATGGTCATGGAACAAGTCAATACATTAATTGTTACACAAGAATGGTAATAGAAAATTTTTTAAATAGTCCTTTGCACACGACAATCTTAAGACAAAGTGAAAAGAATCAATACAGAAAAAATAAATTAGCTTAATTGTTTAACTTTACTAGGAGTTCCTCGACAGAATAAAAGGAGTGAGCCATGAGGTAACTCTTCAATTTAGATTTGAAAGCGTGTGGATTAGTGCTAAGATTCTTTAGCTCTTGTGGCAGCTTATTGAAAATGGATGCCGCAGAATACTGTACCCCTTTCTGCACAAGTGTTAAGGTGGTGTGATGCAAATGTAGATTAGACTTCTGTCTAGTATTCACAGAGTGAAAGCTACTAACTCGTAGGAATAAGCTGGTATTATTAACAACAAACGACATTAAAGAAAAAACGTATTGTGACGCCAGAGTCAAAATTCCAAGACTACTGAAAAGGGGTCGACATGACGTTCGCGAACTTACACCAGATATTGCTCGAACCGCCCGTTTTTGAGCCAGAAATATCCTTTTTGCATCAGGCGAGTTACCCCAAAAAAACAATGCCGTACGTCATAAGTGAGTGAAAGTAAGCGTAATAGACTACTTTCCGTGTTGAAAAATCACTTATCTCAGATATTGTTCTAATGGTAAATATAGCGGAATTTAGTTTTGGAACAAGATCCTGAACATGGGCTTTCCATGACAGCTTACTGTCTATATGAACACCTAGAAATTTGAACTGTTCAGTCTCACTTATCACATGGCCATTATGTGTAATCAGAATGTCAGCTTTCGTCAAATTATGTGTTAGAAATTGTAAAACCTGAGTTTTACTGTGATTTAACATCAACTTGTTTTCTACTAGCCATGAACTTCTCTTGAACTGCATTATTTGATACTGTGTTAATATTACGAGCAACATCCTTCACTACCAAGCTGGTATCATCAGCAAACAAAAATATTTTACAATCACCTGTTATACTTGAAGGCATATCATTTATATAAATAAGAAACAGCAACGGCCCCAAAACAGACCCCTGGGGCACCCCATACTTAATTATGCCCCATTGGGATTGCACGTCATAGCCATTTTCTACACTGCGGAGAATTACCTTCTGCTGCCTATTATTAAAGTAAGAGGTGAACCAGTTGTGGGCTACTCCCCGTATTCCATAATGTTCCAACTTCTGCAACAATATTTTGTGATCAACACAATCAAACGCTTTTGTTAAATCAAAGAAGACGCCTAATGTCCGTAGCCTCTTATTTAACCCATCAAGTGCCTCACAGAGAAACGAAAATATAGCATTTTCAGTCGTTAAACCACTTCTAAAACCAAACTGTACGTTTGACAATAAATTATGTGAACCGAAATGATAAATTAATCTCGAATATACTGCCTTTTCAATAACTGTAGAAAAAACCGATGGCATAGAAATAGGTCTATAGTTGTCTACATTATCCCTTTCTCCTTTTTTATAAAGCGGTTTCACTACTGAGTACTTTAATCTGTTAGGAAACTGACCATTCTGAAAGGAAAAATTACAAATATGGCTTAGTACTGGGCTAACATATGGAGAACAGTACTTTAGAATTCTGTTAGATACCCCATCATATCCACAAGAGTCCTTAGTCTTTAGTGATTTAATTATTGACTCAATCTCACCTATGGAAGTATCATGAAGGATCATTTCAGGCAACAGCCTCGGAAACGCATTTTCTAAAAACGTTATATGATTCCCTGTAGAAACTAGAGTTTTGTTTAGTTCCTCTACTATATTCAGAAAGTGATTATTGAATATTGCACATATATCTACCTTGTCAGTAACAGAAACATTCCTACTACGCACTGACGTTATATCTTCTACCTGCTGCTGCTGACCAGACACTTCCTTCCCGACTGACCAGATAGTTTTAATTTTATCCCGAGAGTTTGCTATTCTTTTTGCGTACCACATACTTTTTGCATTTTTAATGACATTTTTCAGAACCTTACAGTACTGTTTGTAATGAGCTACTGCATCTTCATTCTGACTGCTTCTAACATTTTGATACAACTCCCGCTTAGTTCTACATGATAATCTTATCCCCTTTGTCAGCCACCCTGGCTGTCTGTTATTGGTAGTACCCTGTTTTGAGCGTTCTAGCGGAAATCAACTTTCAAACAGCGTAAGAAATGTGTTAAGGAAAGTATTATATTTATCATCTGCATTATCAGCACTATAAACATCCTGCCATTTTTGTTCCTTAATTAAGCTTAAAAAGGTGTCAATTGCATCTGGATTAACTTTTCTGAGTAGTTGATATTTATGTTTAACATTTGTTTGAGAACAAATACTTTTTAGAATTAAAAGTTGGGCATCGTGGTCGGATAGGTCATTTAAAATTCTGCTGACAGAGTGCCCCTCTAATAATGAAGAATGAACAAAAATATTGTCAATGGTAGAACTGCTATTTCCTTGCACTCTTGTTGGAAAAAATACTGTTTGCATCATGTTATAGGAATTAAATAGATCTAACAGCTGACTTTTCCTTGAGCTATCACCTACACAATTAATGTTGAAATCTCCACACACAATTAAATTTTTATACTTCCTATACAGTGAATCCAGAACCAATTCCAGCTTGGGCCGAAACATTTTAAAATCTGAGTCAGGGGATCTATAAATAACAACTATTACTAGTTTTGTTCCATTAACATTAACAACACCTGCACAACATTCAAATATCTGTTCTGTGCAGTGTTCAGAAAAATCGATGGACTCCGATGAAAAATCGTTTTTTACATACATGGCCACTCCCCCACACTGCAAGGAACTCCTAGAGTAGAAGGCAGCTAACCTGTATCCTGGCAAAGGAAGTCTCTGAATTGTCACACCACTTAAAAAGTGCTCTGAAATAGCAATAATGTCAGAATCAGTATCAATAATCAGTTCATGAACTTTATCTCTGATACCCTGTATATTTTGATGAAAAATATATTTCACGTAATTAGATTACAAGCTGTTCGCGTTTTATCGGGTCCACATATAGTGACTTTGGTGGTCAGAACATGGTGCATTTGCCATCATGGTGCCCATACCTCGGTAACAAGTGTTTAGCATTGTGAGAATGACACTCTGCGGAAAGAAACCGTAGTCTTCTTGAAAGACATGCAATAAGGAATGAAAGATTGCAATTTGCCCACAGCAATATTCACGTTGTTTATAGATGCTACGGCGCCTTCAATTATAACGAGTCTCGTGTAAACTCAAGTGAATGGGGTTCTGAGGCCCTCCCCCCCATTGCAAATGTTCAAATGTTTGTAAAGCTTATGAGACTTACCCCAAGTGCGGAGTCATCAGTCCATAAACTTACAAACTACTTACGAACTAACTTATACTAAAGACAACACAAACATCCATGCCCGAGGGGGGATTCGAACCCCTGATGTGGGACGCTTCGCTATCCGCAACGTGACGCTCCAGACCGCTCGGCTACTCCTGCGCCACCCCCCCCCCTCCCGCCCGACTGCGATCCCTCTTTTGCAAACAACGAACGTTAGGGTGTAAAACTCATGCACTGCTCTCAAGGAATTGGCCATATAATAAGAAAAGTCAAAGTAATGCAGTGAGTACTTGGGGGGAGACAGAGAAGACCGGTAGCAAGACAAGAGCGCCCACCACGTCACACGAATAGGACACACTAAGCAAAGTACATTTGTGTGCGCCCTAAAACCACAAAAATAAAAAATAAAACATTTGTACTTAGAAAACGATAAACCCTTCGTTCCAGCCGACTAAAATTTTGTTCATAGACAAGCATAGCGTATCATACCTGTTTATGAAGTTGTACCTCTTCTACTATATATGGATTAAAATCTGTGTATCATAGTGGGAAATGATTGTTGTTACTGATATGTATAAACTGTTGTTGGTTGTAAGGTCATGCACCCAAAAGTTCACATATAACAGGATTCATCCGACCAGGTGTTGTTTATCCATGTTGCGTTACTCTCTCCAGTCGTAACGGATAGTACATGGTTGGGCCAAATAGCGAACTCCTGTTTCCACGATGTGCGCCTCAACGCTTTGTTAGAGAACACTTGTTCTTGCACTACTCTTTTTACTCTCCCACCTAAACAGCTTCCCAGAGCGGACAGGCTTCCGAAATCAACGATCTTGTCACTGACCTTTGATATTTTCATCTTTAACGATTTTGTGGGTACGAAAATGGCACTGGGTCAACGAATGTGCTTCGCCGTTTACGGAATGTTCCTTTCCAGGCGAAAACTCATACCAATCGCCCCTTACGCGAGTGGATTACGTCGTTTGCGTTCCGCGTCGTCGCAAGGATGATTCTTATTCGTCTGTCATCCGCTTATAAACATCCATTCCCGTGCTCTCGACGTCACAAGGCAATAGTCGTAAGGTATCATAACATCACTCATACAGGGTCGTCTTTTCTGTTTTCGGGATACTATTTACAAGTAGTATAATATGGTAACAATTTCATACATTGAAAGGTACAGCCAATTTCTTCAGGGACCTACTTGTTGAAATATTTCTAGGTTCATGCCAGCATTCTACGGAAATATATTGAAGTATCAAACACAGCAGTAAGTAAAAACAAAAAACTATCATCGCTGTATGATTCGGTGTTCTCTCTCTCTCTCTCTCTCTCTCTCTCTCTCTCTCTCTCTATTGTCACACAAACCTAGTCTTGTGGACGAACCGTTAACATTTATGAATTAATATCCATTTCTCAGGAAGCGTGTGTGTGTGTGTGTGTGTGTGTGTGTGTGTGTGTGTGTGTGTGTGTGTGTGTTCCTTAAAAAGTTTACTTGACAGAAATTGTCTTCAGAGACACGCCAAAAATGTTGTCCATATTGCAGGAAGTTGTTGAACTCGCGTTCTTCCTCCCTGAGAGCGGAGTTTACGCTGGCAGGCTTTGCACTCGCGTGTAACGGAAGTCGCCGGCTACAAAATAAGGTGCTGTATTTATTGCCTCGTGCAACAACTTCGTCGAAGAAAACTTGCTCGCGGCTGAATGTTTGCTACTGCTCACGCTTATGAATTGAATGTAAATATAGGAATGCAGTGGAGCTGCTGGTTCGTTGGATCCAATTGAAACATGTGTATGTGTGTGCGCGCGCGGCGGCGTCGCTTAACGCAGTTGATGGAGGTTTCCCGTGTTTCACCAGGCGGCCTTCCCTTGTGTGTTGCAGACCCGCTGAACGATGCCCGCTCCCGCAGCAGCCCCGGTCCCTGATGGACCCAAATCAGAACTCCAGGAGCTCCAGCTCAAGGCTGGACAGGTTACAGATGAGGTGAGTACCACTGCTGCACCAGTTGGCGCCCGTCTCATTGCTGTTATTAGTGCACTTATGTAACAGGGATGACACCTTCAGCTGTATTTGTAGGTATTATTTACTGTAAGCAGGGGGCAGATATCTTCCTAGTAACTGTAAAAAATTTCATTTATATTTTTAAAATTGTTCATACGTTCATTCCATTATTGTACTAAAATCAGACATGCTAATTACACAGGTATCTTAATAGTTAAGAGCATTGAAATTAAAATTTTTGAATCATATACTAAGTCCCGTCATTGCCGGGCAGATTATTTATTCATAATGTAGCAACAACACACGGCTATTTTTCTGATTCACGTAAGAAAACTGGTATGCGAACTCCCAATTTGTTTCGCTAATCTTGTATGCGTGCCTCCATAAATGAAGGATGCGTATACAGTGTGTTACGAGAAGAATAGCAAACATTTTAGGAGGTGGTACTTTAAAGCCTGAATATGGCTTTTAAGCAGAAAACAGGTGAACTAAATAAAAAATACACTTGTAGATAAACACAAAACTGCGTTGTTAATGGAATATGATCTACCAAGAACTGACGTAAGAAAAAGTGAAAATGCCTTCATTGGATTTTCTTTAAGTTTGTTTCGAGTACATAGCAGCAGCTATCTCTGTACTCGATAATAATTTGACAGCCGGTCGCGGTGGCGGAGGGGACTGAGGCGCTCCAGTCACGGTCTGCACGGCCACTACGGTCGGGAGTTCGAATCCCCCCTCGGGCATGGATATTTGTGCCGTCCTTAGTGTCAAGTAGTAAATAAGTAGTTTGTAGTTTGTAGACAGATAAAATAGTGAAGGCAGCAGAGGATCAAATAGGTAGAAATACAAGCCTAGTAAAAAACCTTGCATAATACAGGATATGCTGAACATAGTTAATCAAAGCAAAATTATTAAAATGCAACAAGTGAAGCAGGCAAAACAAAGTGCATTCGACTACAAATAAGGATTACAAGAAGTGTAAATTAACGAAGCCAGTGTAGTTAGTCCGATAATGGCGCCACAAAAGGCCCTTTGCAAAAAATAATGCAGAATAATTTATTTTTGTATCTTGTGTTTACTGGGTGTTCGCTTAAGTGTGTGCAAAAATTTAACAGGACGTAGGGAATGCTTCACTGAACAAATTGACGTGGGAAACCTGGGGTCGGAGATGCCGGGAACTAAACTTGGCTGCAGCTTTGTCTCGCATTACTGTTTTCCAGCTTGTTTACAACTGACATGCGTACAAAGTAACATGAAATGTTGCCGTTTGTTTATATGTACTTTCTCTATATTGTCCAATGAAACAAGGACGACGAGCCTGATCACTAAGAAGTAACGATGCAGGTTTTGTTCACGTGTCGGTTAGGTGGTTCTGTTGTATTTACATTGGTCCATGACAGAACGTACTATGAATCGACGATAAGACCCATTCATTAGTCATATTTATAGTAGTACAGTAAAATCAGACAGCCACGGTTTCGCAGAACTCACTTGACATGCAGCGTGTGAGCGTGTTGCAATGCTCTCGCGCTGAGAGGCTGTACAGGGAAAAATTTCCTAACACGCATCATCCGTCGTGACCAGTGTTTATTTCTGTCGATCCACGAATGCGGGAGAGTGGGTCATTCGAAGAAACGGATTGTAATAATGTAAATAAAAAGGTACGCAGTAATATTACTGTATTTCGAATATCGCCGTAAGCTGGTTTCTCCGACCACAGGTTCAGTGGATCATCCTCCATGTCTTGTTAAACATTTTGCACGCTCTAACGAAAACACTCTGTATAGTTGAATATATAGAACGCAAATTTTTGATTTTCAGAACCCTCGGATTTTCGCCAATTACTGAAATTGTTAATTCTCCCTGCAGATTATACCGATACAAAATCAAGAGCATTACATTTTGCGTCAAATGACTTAAATATAATCGGTGCAGCCATATGGCCATTCAGTTGTCAAACTTGGCTCATTACTACCAATTGGCTTAAAAAGCCTGCACCAACGCCTAAAACTCAAACGGCTACTCCCAATGAAAAATTTTGTCAGAGTTGTCAAACTGGAAGTTTCACGTCGGAAAACTACCTAGTTTTAGGCAGTACTATGCATTAATATATTAGAAGGCTACCCAAGTGATGGTTAAAACAAATCACCTTTCTTTAAAGGTAATGCGCTTCTGTCAGTAATGAGTGGAGTAATTGATGTGTAGGTAAATTGTTCTGAGGCATTATTAAAGGGTCACCATAATTAAAAAGGTATCATTTCAAGGTTATAACACTTTATCCTGCTGAACTGCACTCAGAATAAGGAAGAATAATATTCCAACCACAAATCAATTATTTTTACGCACTGTGTTACCAAGCATTGTGATATAGACAGTCTTTTAAATCTTTTTACGATTTCCACATACACCATACCATCGTTCACAGAAGGTGGCGTTATTAATGGTACAAAATACTCCAACTCACCAACAGAATGAAGTATCCGAAATAAACAGCTTTGTTGGTGATGGTGGTCGCCTGCTCCATAAAGTTCTTTGGCACCCGAAGAAAAGTCTGGAGCCATCTGTGTCAAATATGTAACCTATTTCAGAAATGCCTACAAAGGCGAAATCACATTTATATTAGATTGCCATCCAAGTGATGCTTCGCCAAAGGGAACTCTGTCTTCTGACAGATGTCGTCGTTTAAAGAAACCGTGTTCTTCATTCGATATTATATTCATCTGCGAGAAACCTCTTGATGTGCAACAGTAACAACTTAAAATTGATGCTCATGTAGAACTCAAAGGATGGAGGTATTACAGGCAGAAGATGGATTAATTAATTGTGGCAAAAGCTATTAGCCAAAATGTTGAGTTTGACGGTGTGGCAATAGCGAGCGAGGGCGTATCCTACTCGCACAATAATAGTAGGCGGTGATTTTAAGTTACCCTCAATCAGTTCGCGAAATTATATTTTAAAATCAGGAGGTACGCATAAAATATCGTGCGAAATTGTACTCAACTCATTCTGTGACAATTACTTCGAACAATTAGTTCATGAGCCAACTAGAATTGTAAATGGATGTCAAACACACTTGATCTCTTAAAAAACAAATAATCCTGAGCTCATTACGAGTATCAAAACGGATACAGGTATTGGTGAACAGAGCTGTCCTAGCCAGATTGAATATCGAAAGTTCTTCCGGTTCCAAAAATAGACGAAAAGTATATTTGTTCAGGACAGCAGATAGAAATGCAATACATTGATTCTCGTGACAATTTCCACTCGTTCCTAACATTAAACGTAAGAGCAGATGCAGCTCAAAATCAAAGAAGTGGTATCGACAGCAATTGAGTTTCATACCAAATAAATTAATAGGTGATCCCCTTGGTACACAAAACAGGACAGGCAACTGTTGAAAAGGAAAAGGCATGCTAAATTTAAACGAACACAATCCCCAGGATTGGCGATCCTACACAGAAGCTCGAAATTTAGCGAGGATTTAAATGCGAGATGCCTAAAATAATCATCACAACGGAACTTTCTGGAAATTTGACTGAAAACCCTAAGAGATTTCTGGTCATATGTTAAATATACTAGGGGAAAAACACAAACAATACCCTCACTACGTGATAGTAATGGCGATCCTGCCGATGATAGCGCTACTAAAGCAGAGTTACTAAACATAGATCTTAGAAACTTTCACCAATGAAGACGAAACCAATATTCCAACTTCGAATTACAAACTGAGGCCAGAATGAATACAGTCAATCAGGGAACTTTGTACCAGTAAGGGTATCTTTGTACCACTTAATACTTGGGTTTCAAACGGCTTGTGTTCCACTTATTTGCAAATTTTTTCTAATGGTAATTTTTAATGCGTCTGTTATAATTAATTTCCCCGTAAGTGGAACATCAGCCATATGAAAGCCAAATATTAAGTGGTACAAAGATACCCTGACTGGTACAAAGTTAAACTGATTGTAACGTTGAAGTAGACATCCTCGGAGTAGTGAAGCATCACTTAACAAGAACAAGTCTTCTGGTCCGGACTGTATACCCATTAGATTTCTGATTATGCTGAAGCGATAGCTCCTTACTTAACAGCCTTATACAACCGCTCTCTCAAAGAAGAATCTGTACAAAAGGATTGGAAAGTTGCACAGGTCACACCTATATTAAAGAAAGACAGTAGGAGTAACCCACTTAACTACAGGCTTACTTCATTGACGTAAATTTGCAGCAGGGTTTTGGAACATATCCTGTATTCAAATATTATGAATTATCTCGAATAGAATGATCTATTGACCCAACGTCAAAACGTATTTAGAAAATATCGTTCATGTGCTACAACTAGCTCTTTACTCGAACGAAGTGATAAGTGCTATCGACAAGTGATCTCAAATTGATTCCGTATTTCTTGATTTCCAGAAGGCTTTTGATACTGTATCTCACAAACGTCTTTTAATCGATTTGCGTGGTTACGGTATATCGCCCCAAATTTGCGACTGGATAGGGGGTTTTCTGTCAGAGGGGCACATGTCATAGTAATCGATGGTAAGGCATCGACTAAAACAGAGGTGACATCGGCCTTTCAACGGGGTAGTGTTGTTGGTCCTCTGTTGTTCCTTATTTACATAAACGATTTAGGGGAAAATCTAAGTAGCTCTCTTAGGTTGTTCGCAGATGACGCCGTTATTTACCGTCTAGTAAAATCATCTGAAGAGCAAAACCAGCTGCAGAACGATCTGAATAAGATATCACTATGGTGTGAAAATTGTCAATTGACTCTAAATAACGAGAAGTGTGAAGTCGCCCACATCAGTAACCTTTAAAATTTGTTTACCAGATAAATCAATCAAGAGTGAAGGCCGTAAACTCCATTAAATACCTAGACATAAACTGGAAAGAACAAGTAGATAATTATTGGCAGAAACCCTTAAAAGATCCAACAGAACTACTAAAGAGGCTGCGCATACACTACGCTTGTCCGTCATTTCGTGGAGTATTGCTGCCCAGTGTGGGATCCTTATCAGATGGATTTGACGGAGGACATCGAAAGAGTCCAAAGAAGAGCAGCTCTTTTCGTATTGTCTCGATACAGGGAGACAGCGTTACGGAATTGATACAGGATCTGGGATGGGAATCGCTGCGGCGTGGGCTACTTACAAAACTCCAGTCAACATACTCCTCCGAATGCGAAAATACATTGTTGACGGCCACTTACATAGGTAGAAAAGATCACTAGAATAAAATACGAGAAATTTGAGCTCGAACGGAGAGATTCAGGTTTTTCCTTCCCGCGCGATATTCAAGAATGGAATGGGAGATAAATAGTATAACGGTGGTTTGATGAACCCTCTTCCAGGCACTTAAATGTGATTTGCAGAGTATCCCATGTAGAGGTAGACAGTGACCTGCTTGTTAGTCTAACGGGTCGAGGAAAAAAGTGGTACTTCCTTAAACTGGAAATTGAAAAATCATCAGGAATAGGCTACTGTAGTAATAATTCGTTTCAATCCTGAATTTGCGCTTTTCAAACATGCCCTGACAAAATAAAAGATGTATATTTTGTATTTATTATTTTTTGCCACGGAAAAAGGAAATACTAAACTCATGGACCAATATACAGACTTCAAAGTGCAAGGTTTTGCATTTGTTGAACCCTCAAACTCTCGGTACGTAAAAGTACAAAAAGAAGAAAGAACTGATGTTTAAAATTGTCTGGGAATTCCAGCTGTGTAGCTTTGGATGAGCTCAGGGCCGAAATATTTAAAAAGTTTTCCACCAAGAAAATCTTTCAAACTCTACCCCAACATCGGACGCAGCAAAATTTCACTTGTTGTGATCCTACAATGAAATGTAATCTTTTCTAAACAAGAAAATTTATCCTTGCCTAGATTTATCTAGGTCATTCGATGCAATATTTATTTTTCTCTCTGCAAAGTGCCTTGGTTTTTTGGCCACAATAAGTTACACCTCAGGGTTTTCTAGGTGGAAAACTTGGTCTCAACATTCAATTGTAGGTGCAAGATAAAAAAAATTTCTTCCTCGTTTTTTTGCAACCAAGATTTACCGTCACTGAACTAAGAGGGCAAGAGTCCATAGACGTATGCATAAAGGGGGTGGGGAAATATGACTAATGATGTGTTTCCCTCATCATAATTAGAGACGTTTGTAGCAGAGAAAAGATGTGTGTATATCACGTGCTCAGGTGGAAAACCGTTACTAATCAAAGAAAGGTGGGAGAAATATATACGAAGCAGCTATAGAAGGGAAATGAATTTATACAGTATTGTAAAAAGGTCAGTGGAAGTAGATGATCAGATAGGAAGAACGATACTGCGAGATTATTTCGACAAAGCACTGGAAGATGTAAGACGAGAAAGGCCTCTGGAGTAAATATAGTCACTCCGAATTGTTGATATCCTAGGGAGAGCCAATTAAGAAAAAAAAAACTGTTACACTGTTTGTGTAAGATGTAGTAGAAGGGGAAGTACCGTCAGACTTCAACAATACAGTAATTCAAATTCCCAAGAAATAAAGTGCAGAGAAGAGTGAATATTACGGAATTATCAGTGCAATAAGTCATGGTTGCAGAATTCTAACGCTAGTTACTGACAGAAAAATAAAAGCTGTTGTAATTTGACATCGGGAAGGTCAGTTTAGATTTAGGAACATCGGACTAATATTCACGTTATGACTTACCTTAAAACATATGAGGTAAACATACGTCAATAATTCTGTAGATTTGGAGAAAACTATCGACAGTGCTGAATAGAATAAACTTACTAAATTCTGAAGGTAGCAGAGATCAATGGAATGAAACGTAATATACAACTTGTACAGAAACAAAACAGCAGTTACGAGGCGAAATCTGGACATTGAGCAAGCTATGAACGAAAGCAAGGAGAATTTTGGAGAAAGAGTTAAAGTTTTGGGAGAAGAAATAAAAACTTTACGATTTGACGATGACATTGTAATTTTGATAGACAGAATAGCTGGAAAAGCAACTAAACAGAAGGGACAAGGTCTTAAAAGTTTGTTATAAAATGAACATTAACAGAACAAAACGAGGGTAATGAAATATAGTCTGACAAAATAAGGCGATGCTGAAGGAATTAGATTAGGTAATACAACAATAGTTGTAGAGTTTTGTTATTTGGGTAGCAAAATAGACTTCTAGTGCCGAATTACAGAAGATATAAAATGAGGCTGTACCGAAAAGAATGCGGGAGAAATATTTCTAAAATTCCCATTTTTGCAACCAAGACAATCTTTTATTCAAGAAAGGTTCCTGGTGTATCTTGATGGGTAGGATACATTTTGAGACAACAAGGAATCATCTTGTATTGCAGGGAAGTGTGTGGGTTAAAATGGTTGAGGGAGCAGACGAATATAGTTAGAAAGTTCATATACCGTTGTAGTGTTGCGTGCCATTTGTAGTAAACACCGTACACTCATTTTAGGCAAGGGAAGACTATCGTGACAACGAAACAATTTGTTATGGAATGTGGTACGCATACTGTTCCGTATCCCCCCCCCACCACCCATATTTTCAGAAAGAAAAAACATACGGGGAAAATGGCGAGCTGCGATGCAGAAGGGGCGTATGTCTGTCGTTGGCCGATATTTCTTTGCTTTGCCGCCGCGCATTGGAGGTGTTAACATTTCAACCAATAACTGTAAATCTAATATTGCATTTTAAAAACAAATGAAACTATAAGATTGTAATATGTAAGTTGGACTCCTGAGTTAAACTGACCCTGAAGTAAAATTCCTGTAGATAAAAAATCGCTTGAACGAATACACTTCAAATGAAACCTGGTTATGAAAGACTGTAGGACTTAATTAGAACAGTACTTAGTACAGCTGTAATGACAGACTTGAATTTTTGATCAAAACACTTCAACCAGAGACGAATGTTTGGCATAACTGTTATAGCAGTTGTGGGCTTTAAGCAGATTAAAATGAGACGGTTACGGCAAGGTTCCGGGACACATTCTAATAAGGAATTTCATGTTTTGCCTGATTCTCAACAAAATTCTACACGATCTGTGTCAGTACTTTTTCATCTGTAAGCCTTAAATGCTGACGATGACGTGTGGCTGAAAGTTCGTGTGACCACCGAACGAGCAGATGATATCATGCCTTTTTGCGTAATTATTCGTAGAATTAAAGAGCTTTTAATGGGATACTGCCGCCCTAATCATAAACCTAAAGTAAGAACTACCTCTGGTCTAAAATTATTAACTTCGTACTGGTTAATCGTTACTAGTTAGAAAATCTGAAAGTTAAAAATATCTTAGAACCGAAGCAAATACTAAAAAATGAAATGCCGCACTTGGCTGAAGAATGCCTTTTCAGAGAGAAAAAGCTGGATTAAATAACAAGAAAATAGCACCACACAGTGGTACAAATGGTGCCCAAGTCAAATTCGGCTTTGTGCACTACAAAACTCCCCCCCCCTCTCTCTCTCTCTCTCTCTCTCTCTCTCTCTCTCTCTCTCTCTCTCTCTCTCTCTCTCTCTCTCTCTCTGTGTCTGCTGCTGCTGCATACATGCCGAAGGATTTCAATCGGTGTGACGCAGTCCGTGAAATACTACGTATCTCTCTACTATAGGAGAACTTAGCGTTCCAAGTTTATCTTTCCTTGCCAGACAGATTGATCCAATTCCTTGAGCACACTTTTCGGAGGCTTCTTTCATGACGAAATCTAAGGCATAGGAAAAAAAGGAACAGCAAGCATACGTTTAGACCAGGCGCAGATTTCAGTCTTAACTCTTCACGTTATTCGATAAGTTTCCTTGACTCACTCGGCGTATGGAGAGCGGTATTATCTGTTAGCCTAAGTGAAGAAAGTTTGATCCCTGTTTCTATAGGTCTTTTGTAGCTGCTCTTAAACGCAGTTGAATCTGGAACTACACCTGCCCTTTTCACGCATCTCTTATGACCCATTTTAGTATCATCCTGCTCCCTCCTCCTCCTCCTCCTCCGTCCTCCCTCCTCCTCCTCCTCCCTCTACGCGATCGTCTTCCGTATTTCTTTTGCTTTTCATCGTTTTTTCGCCTCTGTTATGTGCACCTTCAAGTTCCAGCAGCTTCTATCACTGCGTTATGGTATCTTAGCAGCATTGAGTCTTCGAATGCTATGATCCAGTATTGTGGTATTTCCTGTTCATTAGGGTTGGTCTTGTGTACAGCTGTAAGACAAAAGCCATACCTACTAACATCGTGTTTCCCTTTGCAAGTGCAGCATTTCGACGTGGGATGGACTCAGCAAATCTTTAGAGTACAGATCATCTATACTGCATAGTCGTGCATAATTGCAAAGGAGTTGCAGATGCAAGATTTCGTGCACGAACGATTGTGACCTTAATGTTTGATGGTGATCATGTCCAGCGATGTTTGTGGCCAAATAGTTTGCTGGAACTGTCCAGAATTTTCTTCAAACTAACAACAATTGTGGCCCGATGACGTGGCGCATTGTCACCCATAAAAATTGTTCAGGAACGTGAAGTCCACGCATGGCTGCAAATACTGTCCAAGTAGTCGAACATAATCATTTCCAAACAATGATGGGTACACTTGAATCAGAGGACTCGGTACATTCCGTGGAAAACAATTTATTAAGGAAACACGTTTAGCTAGCAAAGTTTCTTGGTGATAGCTTGGGTCTATGGCAACAAAGGGCTTTGCGCCACACTCTAACCCTACCATTGTGTGACAGTAGAGCGCTTGCCCGCGAAAAGCAAACAACGCAGGTCCGAATCCCGATTCCGGCAAAAAATTTTAATTTACCAGGAACTTTCTTAACCCTACACTGCATGGTGTCGTCGTTTGGCAACGCCAATTTTGTTACATTTTCAGGCGTAGGTCTATTTCTTGTTGCCAGATGGCAACATCATGCGTATTGTAAACATTGGAGTCTGTTTTAAGCATTTAGTTGATCGTTTCCTCCATAGATGGCAGCGGAGTCATGAACAGAGAAAAATGCAACAAAGAGCGTTCCAGTGGGTTTTACTCCCCGTTGAGTGTATATTGTAATTACAAACTGATAAGTAAAAAAAAAAAAAAAAATTACAGACATCTCATAGGAGTAGAAAAAATGTTAGATACCAACATTTTCCTTGAAAAGTTTCTATGCATAATGTTACCAAATGGCGACAGGTAATAATGACTTTCTCAATGTTTAAATGATATAATTTTTTCAATTTTTCCCCTGTATTGGTCAAAAGTTTCTACCATATATATTGCGCAAAAATAAAAATTGATGCAGTGTAGGGTTAAATTCACTTAATGTATATTGTTCTTAAAATATTGCTGAAACAGGAAATGCAATAACTTAATGTGTGATTTTGGTTGACTTTCGGAACAAATAACTTAATACATCTTTCAGTCGATATTCTTATTACTGCATATTGCATGACGTTTGACGCTTTAAGACTGCAGTAGGACAACGGTGGGAAAGCTTGAATAACAGTCGCGCTTCATGCGACACTGTCTATAGTGATAATGCAATAATTATCTACACTATACAACAAGGTCTAATCGTTATCATTGCATTTGCTAACGCTTATTAAAGAATGCCTTTTAAATTTTTCTTGTGGGCTGAATCGTTCCATTCTAATTTACGCATTATATTCATAAAAATACTATCGTGATCTGAAATGTGAATGTTCAGTAGTCTGAGAAGGAACAAACTATGCAGATAAACATAACCAGTGTGTGGTAACAAAACACGTTCCTCAAACGTGTTTTTCTAGCAAATTTCTTGCAGTTTTTGCTTAGCGGAAATACGCGTGACCTAGTTAGCAACAGTGTTCTGGATGAGTAAGTGCATCTACATGGGATACTCAACAAATCACATTTAAGTGCCTGGCAGATAGTTCATCGAACCACCGTTATACTATTTATCTCCCATTCCATTCTCGAATAGCGCGCGGGAAGAAAGAACACCTGAATCTCTCCGTTCGAGCTCCGATTTCTCGTATTTTATTCCGATGATCATTTCTAACTATATAAGAGGGAGTCAACAATATATTTTCGCATTCGGAGGAGAACGATGACAATTGGAGTTTTGTAAGTAGCCCACGCCGCAGCGATAAGCGTCGTTGTTGTAATGATTCCCGTCCCAGATCCTGTATCATTTCCGTAACGCTGTCTCCCTTTATCGTGACAATACGAAACGACCTGCCCTTCTTTGGACTCTTTCGATGTCCTCCGTCAAACCCACCTGATAAGGATCCCACACTGGGCAGCAATACTCCAAAAATGGACGGACAAGCGTAGTGTATGCTGTTTCTTTAGTAGTTCTGTTGCATGTTTTAAGGGTTCTGCCAATAAGACGCAGTCTCTGGCTCGCCTTTTTCACGATATTATCTACGTGTTCTTTCCAGTTTAAGTCTGAAGTAATAGTAATTCCTAGGGATTTCGTGGAGTTTACGACTTTCACTGTTGATTTTATCTTGTAAACAGAGTTTAAGGGATTTATTTTCGTACTGATGTGGACAACTTCACACTTCTCGTTATTTAGAGTCAATTGCCAATTTTTACACCATACTGATATCTTATTCAGATCGTTCTGCAGTTGGTTTTGATCTTCAGATGATTTTACTAGATGGTAAATGACGGCGTCATCTGCAAACAACCTAAGAGAGCTACTTAGATTTTACTCAAATCGTTTATGTAAATAAGGAACAGCAGAGGACCAATAACACTACCCTCTGTAACGCCCGACATCACCTCTGTTTTAGTCGATGCCTTACTATCGATTACTACGACCTGTGTCCTCTCTGACAGGAAATCCCCTATCCAATCGCAAACTTGGGGCGATATAAGATAAGCACGCAATTTTATTAAAAGCCGTTTGAGGGGTACGGTGTCAAAAGCCTTCTGGCCATCGACGACAGTGTTGCCCAAGATGAGAGGTGATTACCGAGTTTCGGTTTTCTCGGCGCTCTTGACTCTATGCATCTCGGAATATTCGATTCCATAACGTCTTCTTGCATCCTGTGGCGGACTAAGGGGGCGGGGAAGGCGAACAGCCGCAGGTCTCTCGTTTTGGGGTGGGCCTGCAAAATATTTTCAAAGCACTTTCTTTTATTTTAGTAATACATTTTTCAAGTAGACGGGAGGGTTACTCTTCTTCTTCTTCTTATTATTATTATTATTGACGCTCCGGGCTCGCGGCCCTAGTTCGCCACTGCTTGCACCTGGCTCCATCTAGCACTCCGCGTAGAAACTTAAAGTAGTGCGTTCGCGATCAGTTAGGAAACTGTTTGATACGAATCACCGGAGTACGGACGACAGCTCTACCCTTTCATACCTTATGTATGCGTCACTAGCGCCGTCTGTCAGCTCCGTGTAGAACAGAGGCTCGGGGTCAACGGTAATGGCTTTCTCAAGCGGCGTACACTTGAGAAGGCTGTGGGGGAATTGGACAGGGGCAGCGGAGCGGTGACCCGTGCGGAGATTGGAGCAGATGAGCAAAGTAGCGGCCGTGGGGACGGGTCGCCGCCTCACTCGCAGCACTCCTCCCACAGTCACTCTCAACACCATCACAGTTTTGGTACACGCTCAAGCTACATTACATCACCTCAGAATAGTTACTCTCCTCATAAATGTTAGTCAGGTTTCTGATCCTCATTCGCAAGCAAACACTGTACGGGTGTGAGCAGGAGGAGTGGAGTAACATTTAATTGGGATACACGTTGTTGTTGTTGTTGGTGGTGGTGGTGGTGGTGGTGGTGGTGGTGGTGGTGGTGGTGGTGGTGGTTTTTAGGGGACTAAACAGCTAGGTCGTCGGTCTTCGATATACCTCGTAATTTGTTGTTTACCCTCGCGGTACTTTATTTTTGCACTCATTTAATTTCAGCTGTGGTCTTAAAATAGTGCAGCTGCTAGATACATTCAGAACTGGAAATGAAAAGACTTTCTTCTCGCAGAACACGTTTGAAGAGACATAGATGGTCAGCGTTTGGAGTTAACTGCAAAACGGTTCTTTAGGCGCCATCTTAAGTACCACAAAGAGTAATTAGCGTTCGTATGGAAGCATAGTCCTTTCTCCCTCTCTCTGTTTGGCAATGGAAAAGGAAAGTGAGTAGTGGTGCGAGGAACCGTCAGCCACGCTCCACAAGGTGACTTGTGGAATATGTATGTAGATGCAGATGAGTCTTCTCCACGTTGAACACTAAAGGCACATTTTTGTCAGCAGTGGTATTAATCTGCAGTAAAACAGACTTTTTCTTCTTCATATGGTGTATTTACTTTTAAGATACCTTACATAAATGGCACTTCAGATTTATGAAACATGTGTAAGTATAGGGGATATGTCATCCCAGGTCATAACATCTTACCAACTGGCAGCAAATACAATTCTTGTGGATTAATAAGCAAAAAATACTACTACTACACTAACATCGAAAAGCCTCATGATAGCTAGAGAGCGAGATTGCGTTCAGGAAGGAGTGCGCCGCAAACAGATTCTTCCATTGGATTTAACTCGTGGTAGTGATGGTGGTGGTGATATGGAAATTGAAGTAATCAATTTTGTGTGGTCCTAGTCTGTCCTGAAACTAACTTGATGCAAATTTTACGCCTCCCTGTCCTGTGCAAGGCTCTTTATCTCTGAGCAAGACTAGCACTCTATATTTTAGACCTGCGTACAGTATTTCTGTCTTCTGCGATTTTTACTCCACATACACTTCCCTCCAATGCTAAATTAAAGATTACGTGAAGTTTCAGAATATGTCAATATCAGCAAACAGTATTACCAAATTGACACACTTATTAACAACAACAACAACAACAACAACAACCTGGACAAGTAGTTAGATAATCATTGAGGACTGAGACAAATGACGTAAGAGCAAACGATGTAATTGAGAAGTAGTTTTCACAACCTGGGTAGGCAATTGAGATAAATAACTGGCTAGAATAAAAGTGAGAGGCGATGGTTCTGACAATATTAAGCAAGGGGACGTACAGGTAACAGGTCGGAATAAACACCTTCTGTGAATAATTGTGGCTAGGATTATGACACAAGTTAAAAAACTTCAAAATATACCTGAACAATGTAATTATGGTACTGTGGAGAAAGTTAATAGTACTGGCCAGTATTAACAGTAAGTTACAGTCCCTAATAATATTTCATAATTTTAAAACTGGGAGAGAGGCCTTAATTTTTCCTGACTAGAATGTAATGGCATGAACAATAGCCAAACAATTACCATTCAAAGTTAAAGAATAGTTTAACCAATAGATACAACAATGAATAAACGTTCCTTGGCCTAACCAAACATTTATTACCTTTCAAAAAATAAAGGATAGTTCAATCAATATAACCTTGCAGTTATTATAGGGTAATACCATAAATAATTGAACTTCAGAAAGCCTGTTCAACAACGTCAGGGTGCGAAAACAGTGTACAGGCTCGGTATCCACACAGAAGAACCATAAAGAACACTGGTTCCGCAAGTTAAAGGGCTGATCGGTTACTGTAACACAACAAAACCTTTCTACATATGAAAGAAACCTAAACAGTGGTAAGTTTTTGATGGATATCCATGGCACTAAATAATGTGCACCTAATACGGGCCACCTAGCAACGAAATTAACATATAGCAGCGTTATAAACTAAAAGCTGCGTTACAGACGGGCCCACGACATTTAAAAACAGAATTTCAGTACATAGGCAGCGCTTACAAATAGCCAGGAATGAAATCACAAATAGGAACACACAGGAATGTAATTAGTTTATCGGGATGTACCTATGAGTTGGTCGATTTCAAAGTAGTTGGATATAGCTGCAAAGTTGAGGTTCATACAGAAGACTTCGTTGTAGTTTAGTATATATTTATCGAACTTTCTTCAGTTTTTGAGACATTTATGTATATATCTCGTCTTAAATGTTGTTTTAATAATAATGATTCATCAGATTAAAATTATAAAACATTCTTGACATCATTCCAAAAAGGGCAGTATTACAAAACTGAGATTTCGAAAAAATCACTTATAACCACCTTTGGCCAAAGTAATACAGCAAAAGAGTGCCATATTTATAATATTAAAATTCACTGGCACTAAAGAAAATGCTATTTGATTGCAATCCAGCACAATTAAAACAGGAGGTTACAGTGAGATACGTAATAAAACTGTAATACCACGTTAAATCAGAAAAATTAAGAATACAATTGAGTCAGAATTGCGTTAGAAGCCTGGCATTTAACACTAACAGATATTTTAGTGCTCACTGAAATGGCGCTGCAATGAAAGCAAGTTTGCCCAATAGAGGCAAATACTCAAACCAAGTGACTCATGATATAATTAGCACCAGGCGTAATTGAATTAGTTCCTCCTTAAACAATAAATGAGTGAGTGGTCGGTCGGAACGAAAACGTTGTTAGCAACTCATCAGGTTATTTATACGCCCAGCGGCTCAGAGGAGAGGGACTGTTGTTCAGTGGAATGACACTGGAAGGCAAACACGTACACACACTGGGGCTCCGGCTGAAGTTCACAAAACGGAACATGCGATAAGATAGAAATTACGAACATTCGAAGGGGCAGTAACTCCCAACGTAGTCCAGGTGTGTCTAATACAATCGCCCAGTAAAAGGGGGAAAAAAGCCGGAATCACCAGCTTGAGATAGGTACGAACAGCAGTAATCTGCGAAACGAAGCTGGCACATTAAATCGCCGCTCCATGGATTTGCTGGTGGCCGCCCGTAGGCAGAAGGCGAACCCCCCACTTTAGGAAAGTGAAAACTGTATTGCTTGCCCCCAGCATCGCATCAGGCCGGCAGGCCGGATGTGTACTTGCAGCGGGTCCTCTACAGAGAGCGCTAAAAGCGGAACCCACTCACCGTGGGGAAGGGGAACGGCGAGGGTTCAAAGAGAGCGCGCCACGGCATAAACATGAGCTGACGGGACGACTGGATCGCGAAGACGTTTAGGTGATCCCTGGCACAAGTTTTTACTCGTCACCAGTGAATTATTTGATTGAAACTTCCTGGCAGATTAAAACTGATTGCCGGAAACGGTACTCGAACCTGGGACGTTTACCTTTCGCGGGCAAGCACTCTACCACACTCTGCTGTAAATTGTTTCATTCTGGAATTATTTGATTGCCATACAGCACACTAACATATTTGCCTCCTTTCATTATTCCTTTTGATCTTAGAACATATTTCTAGCAAGCTAGCTGCGAACTCAGGTGTGATGTCTGTTCTTTTGACGTGTCCGAAAAAAAAGTATATTCATGAGGTGGAACTGTGACATAATGTTCCCATGACTTGTATATAGTAGAGATTATTCGATACACATAGGACCTAAGTCATAGATATTCCCCTTCGTTTAAAGGCGATGGTGCGACACACACAAGCACTCCGCGGGAAACCACATACATGATTATGGGAGAGTCTGCCGATAATTCATCCTACAAATGGTTAAGTTTTAGTTCTATACCTGTAATACGCTCCAGATTTCGGTTTATAGTGTTTCACTCTCGCTTGGGTAAAATTCTTGAACTGGCGTATTGGAAAAGTGTGCGTCAGTTCCGAATCCAGCCAGCTAAGAGTTGAGTGTAATCCGTGAAACGCACCGTTAGTTTTTTCACGAAATCAGAACCGTTTATAACAATTGTATGATGAGTCGTATTAATGTGAGTAAACAGAATTGAGAGTTTACGATGAACAGAAGAGTAGACGTGCCTCAATCGTTATTGATGAGATGGTAGGATTGGAGAAATTTTGCAACGAATGCCAACTGACGTTTTTGACGGCATGAACGCAATGTTACAAGAAATCTCCCTATTGGCTATGCATAAAATCACAGCCGAAACAGTTCTCGAAAAGTGTGAATTGGGTACTAACGCAGCTCACCAATGTAAACAGTCAAAACAATAGCATTTGAGATTAATATTTCACACGTTTTAACCGGGAGGTGAACATTTCCTTCACCCTGTTGCGACTAGCGACGAAATGGTGGACGTCCACTACACCCATAAATAATTTACTGGTTACATCTCTCTTCACCGTCAGCGAAGAAATTAAGATGTTTCGGCTACAAAAGCTCATGGACACCTTGGTTTGGGACCGTGAAGGGATTATTCTCATTGAATTCTTCATCCAGGGGAAACGAGCGATGGTGCACGGTACTCTGAAACACAAGAGAAAATTAAGGAAGTATAGGGTCATCATCAAACCACCTTGCTCCCAGCCCTCATCTGGCGCCTTAGTTTTTTCGTCACTTTCAGGTTGTTAACAGGGTTTTCTGCCGCCGGGGAGGTGCAAAGTACAGTCAAAAAGTGAGACAAAGAGCGGGGGAGACTTTGTTTTATGAAATTATCTGAAGGTTCGTACCTTGGTTCACAAAGTGTACTGAACGATGGCGAATACATCGAAAAATACTGTTTTGATACGTGTTAACGTGTGACGTAGTCATAAATACATTAGTATTTTAATTTTAAATAATTGAATATTCATAACTTTTGGAAGTGCAGGTTTACGTTGGTGACCTTTTTAATTATTATTATTATTATTATTATTATTATTATTATTATTATTGTATCTTCTGCATGCTAAAGAGTAAATTACCAATATCAGTCTCATGGATCTTACTTTTCTCGCAGTCCCGTTACCGGGAACTGAATTGCACTTTATAATCGCGCCGCGATCTCATCGATCACCGATGCATGCCGTCGAGCTGTTTATGGTCAGATTATTATTCGATGAAGGCTGCCAGGAGCTGCTTCGCGTTGTGCAGCGGCTACGGTGGAACCGGATCTACAAGAACGAGACACCGTTAGGCGTGTAGCTTGTCTGCCGACGGCGACGCTTATCGATCATGTGGATCAACCCATAGGCTGCATTTCACTCGTCTTCGTAAGTCTGTGACCAATAGATAGTATGGTAAATATTTTTTATGTAGCTAAAGCTTCTTCATGTCGGTTATTTTATGACCTTTAAGTTGGCCATACAAAATCGAGTATCTGTACGATTATGATATTCGTCCTATCGACGAGCGTGTTAAGCCAAACGCTTAAAAAGCTGACGAGTGATTACTGCGACTTACATTTGTTTGAGTTTCAACAACCGATACACTAAATACGCCTAGTAAGATTTCTCATCATTTCATAGAAACTGACATAATGTTCCCATGACTTCTATAGAATAGAGATTATTCAATACACACAGGACCTAAGTCATATGTATTGCCCTTCGTTTAAAGGCGATGGTGCGACACGCACAAGCACTTTGCGGGAAACCACATACATGATTATGGGAGAGTGCTGATAATTCATACTACAAATGGCTACGTTTTAGTTATATACCTGTAATACGCTACAGATTTTGGATTATAGCTTTTACCGTTATATACCTTTTATCATTGATATTTAATATGTAAATAAAGAAGCAATGAAGGAAGTTGATCATTGAAATCAATGAACCATCTCTCAGGACAGAGAGAAAATAAAGTTGATATGGATGACCCAGGAATAGTCCCTGAAAGTGGATGGAAATTGTTTAGTGCTTAGTGAAAGGGACGTGTGCTAACTGATAATTATTATATACACAAAAACAAAAGGAAAAATTAGGTAATAATGGCTGGTGATTCTTAAACCACAACGAGAATGGCGAATTGCTCTATTTCGAAAGTAGTACAACTAAATGGATATGGATGAAAAACACAGCTGCAAGAAAGTAAAATACGAAAGGGTTGTCTTCAAAATGTAACAGATGCAAACATAGAAAATTCCACCGTTCAGACAAAAGGATCAATGGTACACTTTGTTTGGGGTGCACACCTGTCTGGACAAGAAGCATACACCTTACGAAACACACAAATAAAAAGATTTGAAGCTTCCGAAATATCGTGTTTACAGGTGACCTCAATATCCGGTGACTGGACAGTTCTGCAACTAATAAACGAAAAAAAGTGGGAGGGGGAAGACCGATAAAGAACAATGAAATCGGAGAGAATATTTCGTGACATCGCCATTCTTAAAATCGTGGTGTTAGATTAATAATTTACAACAAACTAGAGGAATTTAGAATTAGTTCAAACCAGTGTAAGAGAATGTGACATAATTCATGGGTGGTACCTCTTAATAAATGTCCCGTATAACAGTTGTGTGATGGGGGCCTCAACCTTTTCGATATTAATAAAGTTCGAACCTTCTAGTAGTAAGTGACCATCAAACAGTCGATGCTAATCATAGCACACCACCATCAACTGAGGAGTAAATGCTAAAAAAAATTACCTACCCAGATGATCTTCTATAAAAATTGTAAGATTAAAAGTTTTATTTCTAGAACATCGAATAATCTAGTGACATTGAGTTCAAATAATTACTTAGTTAAATCAGTTTTAATGTATATAGCACTTATGTTGATAGGTAATTTAGGTTGAGAGATATACTACTTTACGTCAAAAACCCACACTGACCTATAAAACTTGCTACATGAACTGTAAAACATTGTTTAGAAGATCGAATGCCGTCAGTAATAAAAGCCGTATAACGCATGGGCTTCAGAATACTTGCTCAGACGTGTAACAGCAACTTTCTTTAACGCTTTCAAATATTCTGAAATTAATGTATTAAACGTCGCTATTAGATGTCTGAACCACGTGTGAGAAGTTGCGAACTTCTTGGAAACTGCTGAAAGTCTGTCATCAATTAGCCTGCTAAGGGGAAGGCTTTGAATTTATTCTTTTTTGGTAATTGAGTGTGGTGTCTTTTCAGAAATTTTCTTATTTCTGAAATTTCGACGTCTTTTACGTACCCATAACATAGTCCTCAAACTAATCTATCTTCTGAGATATCTTCCCTTTGACTCGTTGAACCAATCTTAAGCACGTCTTTGAAATTTGAAGAGTCTCCCTCATGCGACACTTCCAGCGCTTACACTATAACTCCAGAACCAGGTGTTGTGAAGCGCCGTCTGCATGCATGTTGTGATTTGTTGGGAGCAGTGGTTGACACAATGTACCGAAAATGGCCAGCCGTGGAACTACTTTTCTACACTTCCTGGCGATTTGATTCTCTTGGCACATGAGCCAACAGTAAAGTCTATGAACTCCTTTACCACGCACTTCTCACGAACTTTGATGGACGTTCAACACGATTTCTTTTCCCGAATCTAAGAATTCAATTATAGCACATTGCTTGGAGTGAGCCTGTTCTGTAGAAAATACTTTGATTGCGCCTCTAACATTTGTTGGAAGTGTACAAACTTCTCACGAGTGTAAAAGAAATTTCAAATTTCAAGCAACTAAAAGTTATCCTATGCTCATTCATGAGCAAAAAGTATAGCATCACCCTTTCATTTGAATTTCACGGCGCAGATAGCAAAAATTGGCTCTCGTGCACACTTTACTACCTGTCCATATCAGCGACAAAAGCCGTTTACCAAGATAAATTTTCACAGCATCATAAACAATTTAAAGAAGTGGCGGAACGTCTCCTCGCTTTCTGTCGGAATTTGTCGTGGTATATCATCGGAGAGATCGCAGGTCCAGCTGTGGTATTTTTGTCTTCCAAAATTATCTAGTTTTAATCTAACCCACACATTTTTTGTTTCATGTCTGGGGAACACAGTCCACTTCATTCTGGTGATGGTAACTTGCTGAATTAACGTGGTCGCGAGCGCAGCACGACGAGCACACGAGCTACCATCCATTAGATAAAATTACACCAAAATTTTGATGACAGTCCCTGTTGGTTGTCCATTTGCCTGGGAGCAGTGTTTTCTCCTCCGAAACATACACGATAGGTGTCACCCCGAAACATCTCTCCAAAACCCACTTATTATATAATTGGGAGCATGGTGCAGGCGTCCAATATCACTGCGTCGTCTCCAAACACGTTATCTCCTATTGTCAGGATACAAAACAAATGAATTTCGGCCAGGACTAGCACCAGATACCAAAACTGAGGTGTCCATTCGGCACGATTCTTCTACGCCTGTAACGGAATGCATGGCGCTGTATTGCAGATGGTGGTGCTCGCCATGTTAATAACAGGGATTCGTACCACTCAGTAGTCTCCTAACAGTTTCATGCTATACATTACGCTCTGAAACCTCTTGGAATGACAAATTTAGCACATAGTGACGGTGTATTTTACTTAATTAGAATTAGATGCCGATCATTCTGTTCATCTGTTCACCTGGACGGCCTAATCCGCCGACAACTACTGTTATTTCGAACAGATTCCTTGCCCGCACATCATCACTTTGATTTCGGTGGACACTACCAAACACGCCCTGATAAAACGAGCCTTCTACGGCTACCGTGATGTGGACTCCACCCTTAGTCACGTTTGTGATTGTGATGGGCGTTCACTCTACTGCTCTGCAGATGTCACCAATTTGAAATCTTAATAAATGATAAAGGAATAAAAAAGCAACCGAAATTGCTCATTGGAGGGAAGGACACTAAAACTGTCTGAACACTTCGATTCTGCACAAAGTATGCGTAAGAAATTACCCCTACCCCTTTGTAGCAGTAGTGTACCCTAAATCTCTTAAAGGGGCAGCCGCAGCAGAATAGCCATGCGCACTAAAGCGTCTTGCTGCGGTGCGCGCGGCCGTTTGCCGGGGGATTAGTCATCCCTCGGGCAAGAGTGTTTGTGTTGTCCTTAGCATAAATTACTTTAAGTTCGTGTAAGTAGTTTGTAAGGCTAGGGACTGATGACTAAAGTAGTTAAGTCCCTTAAATTTACAAACATTTGAATATTTCTAAAGGAGCAAAATTGTTCAAAACCCAGTTCCCTCTTCTCGCCTAAGAGATCCAGAAAGCAAAAGATACAGGCTCCCAGGTAGATGCCGTGTTTGACTTCTGCAAGGTGAGCGATGCGGTTCCGCACTGTAGCCTTGTGAACAAAATACGAGCATACCAAATATCATCCCACTTGTGTGCTTGGATTAAAGAATTTGTAGCTAGCAGTACGCAGTATGTAATCTTCAATGGAGATAGATATTCCGAGGCAAAAATGATTTCTGGCGTATTCTAAGGAAATGTGAGAAGAGCGTTGCTTCTCAGTATATGTGTGACCTCGTATATCGCATCGAAGGTTCAATTACGCTTTTTGCGGATGATACTGTAGTGTATAGAGAAGTCACAACGCTCGAAAACTGTAGGGTCTGCAGCATATCGTTGCATTATGCAGGGAGTGACAACTGACTCTCAACATCAAAAAGTAATATATTGCGAATACATTAAAAGATCCTTTGTAATATGACTATGCGACTGCAGAACAATCACTAGAAGCAATTACTTCCTTAAAATATCTAGGAGCAGGTGTAAGAAGTGAATTAAAGTGGAAAGAACACAGATTTAATCGTGGATAAGGCAGCTGCCAGACTGGAATTCATTGGAGGAATCCTCAAGAAGTGCAGTCCATCAATAAAGAATACACTCGTTTGGCTAATCTTGAATATCGATCATCTCTGTGGGGTCCGGTCCAGATAGGGGTGATGGAGAAGCTAGAGAAAATCCACGTGAATGCAGCTCGCTTCGTTACAGGTTAATTTAATAAGCGCGAAAGCGTCAAGGTGTCAGGCGCTGCAGGGGAGACGTTCTGCGTCACGATATGCGCTTCTGTCAAAGATCCTAAAGTTGTTTCGCCGGCCGCGGTGGCCGAGGATACTGAGGCGCTCCAGTCACGGTCTGCACGGCCACTACGGTCGGGGGTTCGAATCCCCCCTCGGGCATGGATATTTGTGCCGTCCTAGTTCGTATGTAGTTCATAAGTAGTTTTTAAGTTTAGGGACTGATGACCCCGTAGTTAAGTCCCATAAGCTTAACAAACAAGTGAACATTAAAGTTGTTTCAAGAATCAAACAACGCATTGTTTGCTCCTAAGTATATCTAGCGAAGAGATCTGTTTAGGGTACGCACGGAGCCTTACCTGCACTCATGTTTCCTGCCGAACTCGAGAGGGGAGGAAGTAGTAGTGCCAGTGCTGTACAAATTACCCACTGCCACAAACCGTGAAGTAGCATGCGGAATGTGGATGTAATGCTCCCTAATAGTGGTTTTCTTCCAACTGAGAAGTTGCATTTCATTGGAGTGCGGTGTATATAAGTAGCGCTCATGGTACCACGATATTTTTAAACATCGTTAAGACATGATCTTCCTGAAAGTACAAGAGCAGTCAGTATGGCGACAAACCTGCATGACATGTCGGAGTCATTCAAAACTTGATCTTCTAATTACTGTAACGATTATAAGAGACAGTTTCATGCGTTATTTATATCGCTGGAGAATATAGGCTCCTAACTGCCTACTCTCCCGATTTAGACGTGAGTCTCAGGATTTTTGCCACTTTTCTCCCGCCTCACGATTTTGTCATTTTTTCGGACTTTTGGTTGCTGTTCTGAAATCTTAGATTCGTTTTAAAGACCCGAAATTGTTTCGGCGAATGTAGGAAATTCGTTTGATTTATCAATTTAATACACATACGTATCGAAATTCATTAGGAGTCGCATACGAGTTGTATATCATTTCTGCTCTTAGCCGCGCATTTGCAAATACAAGAGTTTTATTTCGTGGTTAGTTAGAAATGTTAGTTTCATACTCGAATTGCGGAAAGGGGACTTTCGTGCAAGCAGCGCAATGTAAAAGGTTTTGGGCAGTCAGTGCCAGGGGCACGCTCACTGGGATTAGCTCGGTGAGCAGGCCGTCAAGATCCAGTTTGTGAACACTGGCACACCTGTAAAGCTGCACAAAGTAGTAATTGTCGTAATAAAGAATTAGTAATTATTAATAATTGGCCAGTGGATAGAAATAACAGTAGCAATGTAAAGTAGATTAATATGACCCATTGTAATTTTGAAGATATTGGGTTTTATGTATCATATAATAGTGTTTTTTTTTTTAAAGGCTATTTTATGTGAACGTGAAATTTCATTTGTTGGTATGTTACAGTATGGCAAAAAATACAACTATTTCGCAGAAGTTTTCAGAGCAGTATTCGTTCATTCCCCGAATTTAGGAAAAGTCCGTTATTTGTATGTTGTACTATTTGTCGATGTTAAATTTCCATATCGCATGGTGGAAAACCGATGTCTCAAAACACGTGCAAACGGAGCAGCACAAAATGAAGTGTGTGAGTAAAAATAGAAAATGAAATTTCCTGATAAGTGAACATGATCGTGTGATACATGCCAATTGCTTATTTTATCGTTTATTTTAGAGCGCAGTTTACCCATGAAACGCGATGACCATGTGGGTCACTTGTTCCGTAAAATGTTCCCAGATAGCAGTGTAGCACAAAAAATACACCTATCCACTTTTATGTTTTAATCCAAAAATGAAACTACCTGGACTGGCCGCAAATGAGTTTGCAGTCAACATTTGGGTTACTGAAGGTTTTTTTTAACCATTGTGCAGCATTCCGAGATAATAGAAAGGTTATCTTCAGGTTTATACTAAAATCACCCGCAATTTTTGATAGTACATATTACCTGTATTTTTTAAGACTCCCGTTTTTTGTTTTTTAAGTGGCTCTCGTGATTTTTACTTTTCGGAGGTTGGCACACATGTAGGAGGAAAGGAAAGAGAGAGGGTGTGTTAAAAGTGTGGGGTCGGTGAGCAGAGCGTGTGACATGAGGCCCGCTGTGGCTGCGTGCGGCGAGCAGCGGCGACGTCTCTGGCGCGCACCGCCATCGACCGCAGCCGACTGGACTGGACCAGGCTCGCCGCTGCGCCGCCGCCCACGCCGCTGCCCTGCCGCCTAGCCTCACTGACCCACACCCGCGTCCTACAACCCAGCGCATTCCAGAATACGGCGGTTCCAATCCACCTGCCGCCATCCACACTGAAGTTTTCCTTCAGGCTGATGCAGTGGCGGCTGGTGCTTCAGACAACTGAGGGTTCACTTAGAGTTAGGGTTGCCAACTCTCCCGTATTATACGGGAACTCCCGTATTTTTCAAGCCAACTCCCGTCTCCCGTTTTTATTTTTTACGGGAGGTTGTATCTCCCGTATTTGAGGTAAAGGACACCGATTAAGATTTAAACCTGCCGCATATTTTACAAATCTTGTTGCTGGACTATCCTTAAAACATTGATTAATCGATACGGCATAGTATTATCGATAGTTACTACAGCGTTTGTAGGAACACAAAACAATACACAAACACGGTGCCGCGAGTCACGTTGCGATTATCTTGTTTCTTTGTCGTTCTGCCTCATCCGAGTTACGTGCAATGGAAGAATCGAAAACTCCGCCTAAAAAAGTACTACTGTGTATATCAGAAGAAATGGGAAGAAACTCATTCATGGGTTAAATCTGTTATAAGTAAGAAAAGTCTGTAGACCTTCAGTTTGTAATTGTTATAAGTTTCGTGATTGGTCCATGCAGTAAACCTGTTTTAAGATGTAAATAAATTGTTAGGCCTATTCATTTTGTGCAGTCGAATTCTCCCTTATTTTGACAAAAAAAAGTTGGCAACCCTACTTAGAGTGCCGGGTCTTGACAGTGGCGCGCTGCCCGCTCGGCGAGTCTGTTTCGGCGACTCCCCGTTCGGTGTCCAAAGAGAGCATTTTGAGCACCTCTGCGAGTGGGTCGGGGGAAGCCGCCCCGGTTTGCCCCCCTCCCCCTCTTACGTATATTTTCGTTAAAATATCTGCAGAATGTCTTACCTCGGCTTGTTTGCGCTTGTTTCAACTCGAGCTGAGGTGTCGGCCTACCAAGCTTCTTTATCTCGCTCTTCTTCAAAGCTTAAAGCTGAGTAATTTGTTTCTAAAAGATACTGAACGTTGTTCATTTTTCTTTGATAATAAACAGCAAGAATATGCACATAAACACTAAAAAAAAGTAACAGATAAAACGGTTGACTGTAACAAAATGTATTCTGTTAAGACGAAGAGACAAGCTATCTTCGGGTCACGTGAAACTGTAAGTAGCACCCCCCTCCTTACCTTAATCATGCGCAAAGGCTGCTCTCCCCCCCCCCCCATCTTTTCAGAGTGTTAAATATTTGTTACAAGGAAGAGTATAAATGTTATTTACCCTCAGAATTGCGACACATTTGCTTAAACGTCCAAAGATATATGGCAAGTAACAATACAAACGTCATTGTTTCCGTATCTGTTAAGAAGATGGGGTTTAAAAAAAGTTGCTTGCAGCCGGTCTCGAACCTACCACCTTCGACAGCGCTGCGTGATGTCGCTAACCAGTGCTATTCCGCTGGGTGGAGGATAGTGACTTCATTGTTAATCATGATCGGATCTTCGGAAGGCTGTTACAATTGATGCGTCTTTATTTGTAACATATCTTACGAATTATGACGTTTTTTACGAGTCTTCAATGCGCCAAAAACAAGTATGAAGAGAGGATGTTGCCTTCATGTAGTATTTGCCGATAAGCAAGGCGAGATGTGCAGTAGCCCCATTGTGTTGCTTTGGGACCGCCAGAGCTCGAGTACCAGGAGCTGGCGTCTCTACCAGCTCCAACGCTAATGTTAAAAGCGTCGTTTCCCTCGCCCCTCCCTGCCGCGGAAGCGCCCATATGCTACCTCCAGAGGGTTCAGAAGGGAAATCTTACCTCAACCGCGCATGCGCATTGCAACGGTGTGGCCACAGCTGCCTATATTATGCGGCCGCGCAATGACTCGTATACGTGTTCTCTCCGCAACGTAGAATTATCTCATGCGATAAAAAATACTTTGAATGTACAAATATATGGATCTGGTAGAATAACGAAACGAAGTATAATAATTTAAAAACTTTATTTTATTTCTTTACTTTTCACGACCAGCTTTTTCCAGTGAACACATAGGACGCGCCGCCATTGGGATGATGCCGAGTGGCTCCTTAGGAAGGGGACTGCCGATTTCGTTGCCTTTACTCCCAAAATTCCGAGCGTGAGCTTTGCGTCTAATGACCATGACGTTGGACCCTAATCTTCATTTACATAAATACTCTGCATGTCACATTGAAGTGAATGGCAGAGGGTTCCTTGAACAAGTTTTATATTTCTCTATCGTTCCATTTCCATTTTCGATCTGATGTCTTCTATTTTATGATCATGTCTCCCTATGTAGGTTGGTGGTAACAAAATAAGTTGGCATTCGGAACTAAAAGTTCCTGAAAGAATTTTCGCAGATAAATCTCGTCGTTACAAATAACGCCTTTTTCTGTGGATCCCACAATGGGATTAATAGTGTAGGTAGTTTCTTTACTAGAACTGTTGCATCTTCTAAGCGTTCTGCCAATAAGCGTAGCCGTTGGTTAGCCTTCCCTTCAGCGTCTGCTACGTATTTCCATTTAAATTGTTTGTTATTGTTATTCCCAATTACTTAGTTAAATTTACGGCCTGTAGATTTGACTGATTTATCGTATAAAGTAAGTTTAGCGGATTTCTTTTAGTGCTCATATGAATGACTTTACACTTTTCATTAATAAGGATCAATTGCCAATTTTTGCACCATGCAGCTATCTTATTTAAATAATGTTGCTATTGCTTTCGATCTTCTTGTGACTTTACTAACCGATAAATGACTGCATCATCCGCGTACATTCTTAGTGAGCTTCTCATAATCTCCTAAATCGTTTGTGAAGGTAAAGAACAGTAGGGGCCGTATGACACTTCTCTGGGGAACAGCAGATAGCACTTCTGTTCTGCTTGATGATTAACCGTCAATTACAACGTACTATGTCCTTTGACAAAAAATCGCGAATACAGTTGCACAACTGTGGCGAAGTCCTACAAGCACGGAATTTGATTAAAATGCACTTGTGAGATACAGTGACAAAAGATTTCTGGGATTTTTTTTTTGTTCCTGTGATAGATACTGAAATAAATGTAAGAGGAAAAAAAATTGAAATTCCTCAACAGAGGAAAGGCTCCTAACCTAGTGGGATACAAATTAGATTTTACGCGGACTACGGGAAGGAACTTGGCTTCCTCCTAGTACCATTGTACCGAGGTATCTAGTGGAGCGAAGCGTTCCTAAGTATCTGAAAGAAGCACAGGTCATTCACGTGCTCAAGAACGGTCGTCGATCAGATGCCCAGAACTGTGGTCATATATCTCTGACGCCCGTCAGTTGCAGAATTTTGGAACACATTTTTTGTTCGAATATTATGTCCTTTCCGGAAACCGGAAACCACCTTTATAGGAATCAATATGGTTTCCGAAAGCAACAGCCTCGTGAAACCCAGCTTGCATTATATATCCACGAGATCCAGAAGGCAGTAAACAGGCTCCCAAGTTGCTGTGTTTCTTCCGCAAGGCGTTCTACACGGTTCTGCACCGTCGACTGATGAACAGAGTGCGATTTTTAAAGTTCGACGTTGAACTTATTTTCTACGCCTCGGAACGGTCGAAATGTTTGAAAATTTCCAATTGAAGAAGAAGAAGAAGAAGAAGAAGAAATGGTTGGTGAATGCGTTTTTAGAAACATATTTGAAATTTCATTAATTGTGTAATGAAATACCGTAGTTGCAGAAACTTCAAAACTTGAAACTTCCTGACAGATTAAAATTGTGTGCCAGAACCGGGATTCGAATGTGTGACCTTTGCCTTTCGCGATCAAGTGCTCTACCACTGAGATATTCCGACATGACTCATGGTCCGTCCTCACAACTTCTGCCAGTACCGCGCATGCTACTTTCCAAACTTAAGCTGTGGCTAAGCTCTGTCTCCACCATATCCTTTCTTCCAGGAGTGCCAGTCCTGCAATGTTCGCAGGAGAACTTACGTGAAATTTGAAAAGTAGGAGGCGAGTTACTGGAGGAAATAAAGTTGTGATGACTGACCCTGAGTCGTGTAGGGATAGCTCAGTGGCAGAGCGCTTGCCCGCGAAAGGGAAAGCTCCCAGGTTCGAATCCCGGTTCCGGCACACAGTTTTACTCTGTCAGGAAGTTTCGTATCAGCGCACACTACGCTGCAGCGTAAAAGTTTCGTTCTGGACTTCAAAACTTGTCTAAAGGATTAGGGTATAAGAAATTCTGAAACTGTTCTGTTCGTGCGGTTTGTTCTAAATAGGTACCAGAACAGTCATGAACGAACGTGGTTTCAAATAAGGCATTATACGGTAGATTTTTACAATAAAGAAATAAAATTGTAGCATCAGAATTAGATGGGAGTGGTTTATTCAGAGGATACGTGTTCCCAGGACTCCAATTCTCTTGTCTGAGTACTTGAATAGATAAGCTTTCTGATGAGGTTATTGGAAAAGAGTGCAGTTTCAACAATTCTTGGCGAAAATGCAGATGATCAATCGATTTGTTAAGGCCACTCTTCATGGTGCATTAAAGGAGACAGTTACAAACTCTCCGGCGTCTGCAGATTAAATATGCTGATCGTCAAATAGCTGCAATAAGGTTGTTCGTGGACTCACTCTTGCACAGTTTTTCTGATGGAGTCTGGGAATTCATCCACGTATTCTTCAGTAAGTCAGAGGAGTTGTTGGTAAATAATGAGCGGTGTTGGCTAGCAGAATAACACTATCTCGTATGAGTCGCGGAAGCTGTCTTAGGTATTTTGAACATAGCTGTACGCACATGCCACGCAGCGGAAGATAAAACAAGGAGCTTCGTACTCTGTCGCTTTTTAGGGTTGTCTACCTCAGTCGGTGGAAACGAAATTCTTGTGGATTATTTTGTCAGTTTCGTTTCTATTAGCCAAGAAGTGAAATGCAACCGTTTTAATACACGAAATGGAATCAGTAAAAACGTCGCGAAGTAAATTCAATGTTAGTTTCTACTCGTAGAGGTAAAGTGCTTAATGTGGTCGGTGACGTAATGATTAGAAAATGTCACTCATTGTAAGCTAAAACCGCAGCAGCTCCAGCTATAGTGCAGCGCGGCAATAACCGAGCGATTCTAGGCGCCTTGTGAGGCACTGAGCGGCTGCTCCCGCCAGTTGTGTGTGTGTGTGTGTGTGTGTGTGTGTGTGTGTGTGTGTGTGTGTTTAAGTAGTTTGTAAGGCTAGGGAATGATGACCAACAGTAGTTTGGTCCCATAGATTTACATACATTTGACCATTTGGATTTCTATTGCCGGCCACATTGGTCGAACGGTCTGTGGCGCGCCAGTCAGTCTACACGGCCGCTGCGGTCGGGGCTTCGAATCCCCCGCAGGCATGGATGTTTGTGTCGTCTTCAGTATAAGATAGTTCATAAGTAGTTTGTAAGTTTAGGAACTGACGATCACGCAGTTAGGTCCCTTAATCTTAACATTTTTGGATTTCTATTGGTTCTATGGTATAATACGAAATTAACAGCAAAGTCTATTGCTTCTTGTGTGTGCTACGTCATATTATTAGAGCAGACACCGAAAATTGAAAAGTACGATTTTTCCCATGTTCCGAGTGTGATAAAGCCTACACATTTCTCCAAAATATACTAAAGTTAGTATGAAAACCCCATACAAATTCCTGTAGTATTTACGGACCAGAGTCTTCAAACACAAAACGGTTACAGATACTACTTTAAATCAAGATCACATCTTATTAAACGATCGGATTTTACGTAATAATGCCACATCCTTAGCTGAAATTGTCTGTGAAGCACCATGGAAAATCGTTAAAAAGTTCTGGAGATAGGTGTGTTCCAACAGATCAACAACAGACATGGCGCTTTTACCCAGCGCTTTAGTAGGGGTTGCTGTGGTTTCCGAAGACCAACAGCAGCCTCGGGATAAACTTGGTCTTCGATGTAAAGATGCCACCACAAACTTGTAATTGCTAGAGACCCGTTTAGACTTTTTTAAATTTCGTCATTGTGGCTTTTGGTTGCAATGACCATACAGCCAGCGGTTATTACAGTGGCAGCATTAAAATAGAATTGAAATTCTTACAATGTATATCAAAATATTAATAGGTATCTTAACATCATACAGCCTTACAATAAAAGTAGAAAAATCATATGTACCGGATATAAAACAATACATATAGAACAGTACTATTGACAGATTTAATACAACGGAAGTGCAAAGCACAAAACGAGGGTTGCAAGGACATAATTAAGGTCAAAATATAAAATAGAAAATTTCTCCTCCAGTTTCAAGCTGTGCATATTTAAGGTAAACATGGATTAGATCTGATGCCGGTAACTTTTAGGTAGTCCTTGAGTAAACTGTAATTAAACGTGTCGTGTCGATGGAGTAAGACAGTGACACTCGTGAGGAGGGGGTAAACCCTCGCAACCAGCTTTCTGTAGAAGACACTTTGTGCAGCCGTGTACATGGTGCATGCCAGTATAATGTGGTTGAGATCCGCCACTGCCGTTGAATGTTTGTCGCAATGCCGAGAACCGATGATTTTCAAACGGTGTAGGTGGGCAGGGTAACATGCATGTCCCAGTCTCATCCGAATGATAGACGTAGCATGACGTCTACTAAGCTTCGACGAAAACCATGGCCGAGAGGAGACATTTGGTTGTACAGCTGCCATGTGTCCTTCCTTAAACGCTTGAGACACGTGCCATTCGTGGTCCCAAGTGCGATAGGCAACTTTCTGAATCGTCGATCTAAGGTCCTTATATGGAATCGGCGTGGGGCAGTGTTGTCATTTCGTAATACTTCTCTTGGCGAGGCGGTGTACTGTTTCGTTATGGTGTATGCCTTGATGTCCTTTAATCCAAAGTAAGTGGATGCCGATGGCCCTGTCTGGCCTCAAAGATGTCCAATATGTATCTGTTCGTTTGTTTGTCAAAGGTAGGATGTTGTAATTTTTTGCAGCACGCTTTGAGAGTCCGTGAGGATCAGTATAGATTCAAAGCTCGTGTGCCGTAATAAATGGCCAGTAACCGTCCAGACATATCCTATGCTATTTATTAACTGGATTGTGAAGTGGTACAGTAGTGCAGATGCAGTGACACTGAAGATTGTCCTAATCGTTACTTTCATCAGTTCCGTGCTTAACAGTTGTTGCTGAACTGTTTGGCGAAAGATCCATAAAGAACGTCTAGTCTGGCATATGACTTAGAAGTATTCAGATGTGGGCCTGATTTATTTTGGTCATTGTTTTAAGAAATTTGTCAATTTGCACCGATGAATGTATATGATTACTTTAATCTTAAAGAAGTCGCTTGAAATCGCGTAGAACATTGAACACCTCACCTGTCATTAACTAAATTTGCATACTTCAAAAGTTAAGTTAGCTGTTATTCGTAAATCGTGAGAAATATTCCAATAATTCTAGTCCGTAGAGCGCAGTGTGTAACGCCAAACACGCTTATTATGTAAATAATTCTCAGTGGTACGATACTTAAAGGAGCCCTCTTTCTACTGTCACATCCTATTTTGGTGTTGGTCCTAATTGAATTGGAAGGTAGGGCGGAGCTCTGAGACGTCGGCTGGGAAGGCCTTGATATGAGCGGAAGTGAAGGTTAGCACGCTGAGGCAACGCTTAGCGTTCTGTCGGTCTTGCATCACCTCGTGCAGCTCCTGAGTTCCCCGTTGCAAGAACACCGCGCAGGAAGCTCCTGTGAAACAAAGCTTCCCTCTAGCCTGTAAGGTATTACATTGATTGTAAATGCAGGTATACAAGCAGAATCGTAAAACTGCGTCCGTTTTTATCATGCTGGTCTATAATTGGTCCCAAATAATGGTTAATTTCAGCACCGAATATTTACCGTGGAAGATTTGTCATCCCTGCCACAGTGTAAAGTCAGTGAAGTTTCAAAGGCCACCGCTTGTTTCACTACTGAGAGGTTAACTTAAATCAGTGTTATCGGCGAATCGTGTACAGGATGAATTGTGTGTGTCCATTTATTGCTCCTATCACCTTCGTCTGTTCGCTGTGATGCTTTTGCGCTATGTCTATAGATAAATGTAAAATCCTCTTATCAACTATGACTGGCTAAGAACAGCAACTATTTATCTATAATATTTTACTGTATACGACAGTCGCAAGTGCGTACAAAAATTAGTTTTTTTCCCCTGGTCTATTCTTTTTCCTAACACCTTTCCTTTCCATCTCATACGCTGCTTAAAGGTTGCTAACACAGATGTAGGTACCAACCAGTGATCTCCATAGAACCAGCATATATAATGCTGGCGTCTGAGCATAGAACTGCAGCGTGCCTGCGCTTTCATATGTTTTTCCCGTGATTTCACATTTTCCGCCATGTTTTAATTTGACAAACGAATTTTCATCAGTCATTATGCGCCAAAAAAAAATGTTTGCCTGCCTCATGACTTGAAATTTTTCAAGATGCGAGGTAAAAGGCTGATATGACAGTGGAATCGAAACGAATTTTTTTTTTTTTTTTTTTTTCGTTTTCTTTTGACAGTTCACAACAGCCATGTTTAAATTCGGCAAGAAATAGAATATGAACATCTATGGTTAGCACGCTCAGACAGCTGAAGTTAAATATCCAGTAATATTGATACAACTGGTACCGGCATTAGACTCTAACCTTAATTTATGGCTTTATTTAGGCATGATGGTAGACTGTTCTCGGATTCTCTAAATCACCTCAGCAGAATAGAGAAAAATTTCGTTCAGTCGACATAGATCTGACCTGTGTTTACGGATATTATATTCTTATTGTAGTAATGTGAATCATTCCAAACCAATTGTAGGCTGTGTGGTAATTGGAATGTAGTACTATTAGACACTTAACGTACACATCTGTTACACCGTAACAGCACTGTTCAGCAAGTGGAGGACCATTCGAACCAGTACTACAAAGGGTGGCCAGAAACAGTCTGAAACTGTACTAAGGGCGCTGCAGGGTAAAGTTACTGAATTCCTAAGAAAGAATTCAAAACATTGAGCCCTTGAAGTATCCACAGGGCTCCTTGTAGTTACGAAACTAGTGGCTCAAATAGCAGATCGAATTGTTTCTCACGGTTGCTAGCACTCGATCGAACCAAATGACGTTTGAAACTGCGTAGACACGCAATTTTGCCTGTCACGTATAGTGGCAGCGGTGATTCACTGCTCTTAGTTAACGTAGTTACGTTCGTTTAGTTTTGAAGATAGCCATACAGGGTTTTTTTTTTCGTGCGCAGATATAAAGCATACTGTCAGTCACTGTTGTTCAACGTCCCCTTAATTTTGTTTGTTCAAACTAACGATATGGCAGCAGACTGGGCATAACACAATTTTCTTGGCACTAGCACTGCTACAGCTGTAACACGCGTAACGGTGGTTGTTTCCAGTTATTGCTTAAGATTGTAGAGCTTTTGGCGAAGGGAAGTAGCAGAATAGTGGCATCTTCTGAAAATTCCTGTACTGTTCTTTGCATGTGACTGTTTGCCAGTAGTTACGTGGTTCTGTTTCTATCACTCGTGTATAGTCGCTCTAGTGTATTCCCAGTCTAAATAGCGATGATTGAAAGAGAATTGGGTAAAAGGGAGTGGGAAAACTCCGTCAGTAATCATCACCTCTAGGGTGTGTGACCCCTCAAAAGCAATGAAATAGCTCAATCTCGCAAGAAAGACTGGACGAAGCTGAGTCTCAACAGAAATGGCAACACTATCTGTGGGGCCCATTAAATGGGACCTGTGGTCAGCTCGATGAACGTGGAAGAATCGTGATACCGTCTACCTGGGACATCCATCTTTTTAAACTTGTCATTGTCAGGATAGAAGGCAGTCTTATTTTGATTTGTTAAAACTTAAAACATTATACAAAATCTTAAAATGGCCTAGACCGCAATAATGTATATTATTGGCCATAGATATAATTTTTAAATATGGTGACTAGACTATTTACATCCTTGCATACAATCAGCTTCTGATCATACTTAAAAAGTTGTAGATGAAAAATATTTGCATATATACCCATTTGTCATTAGGCAGTAACGCCTATCTCAGTATGCTAAGAAATAAAATTAAAATGTTAAGATAAAATATAGGTCTTTCGCAGTGACAAAATTACTGAAATAGGGTTTTACCTCAGTAGGCATACCATCTGCCACATGTCTATCTTTGCACCGTGTGTAATTACGGGTTGTAGAACAGATGCAACAGTGAGATGCCAGATTTACACTTCGAAGTCATCTTTGACTTTCTTATTGTGAAGATAGTGGTTTATGACGTGATAAGGCTTCCATAGTTTAAAACAAATTGGCATAATCGTTACTACTTAATTAAAACTTCAGTAGGGTCAGAAGATGATTATATCAAAGAATCTAATCATGAAGCCATGATTTAATTTTGTTATTATTGCGGTCTAGGCCATTTTAAAATTTTGTATAAACTTTCATAATTTCGACACATTCATCTTTGTCTCAAAAGATTTTTCAGAGATAGGACGTGTTTGTGTTACTCAACGAGCAACTGTTACGCTTTTGGTTAATATTACCGGCGTCTTACTATAAAAGCAGAATTATTTTCAGTTCCTAATTCCTCTTCTGTCAGGTTTGTTTTATACGGGACGAAACAATCAATACAAGATATTTGGCACCAGTGTCTTGCAAGCGAGCTCGCGAAAACATTGACATGCAACACATACTCCGAAAGACGAAAACCGAATTTCGTAAACTTTTTTTCTCTGACACGTTTACCTATTAAAGGCTAAAGCGGATTACCTAGCCCACTCGGTACGGCGGCTGAAAAACAGCTTTTTTCGTTTCTGATTTTTGTCTGCGCAATCCCTATTTTTATTTACTTACTTACAGAGGTTGATGCTCAGTTTTTTATACTTCTATTGCAGAAAATGTCACTATCCACATGAACCGAACATAAAAGCAACGCAGTCTGACAAAACAAGAACGTTCTAAAACGGTAGTGTTTACATGGACACGAAAATCGGTTGTGGAATTGGAATACTGCTTTAGTGAAGCGGACTTCCAGAATCGTTTTTGGTGTGTTGGCATGACCAACCAAAAGCGGGATTGGCAACTATATTGACGAAATTTTGTTTTGGGAGCCTATGTAACCGGGGAGATTTACTACTGATCTTCTGCAGTTTGCCAAAAAATTTCAATGAGGCCGCCGAAGAAGTGGATTCGACATTAAAGGGTTCTTTTTCAGTGATGAATGTTACCATTTTTAATATAATCGATTACAGGAAAACTCGTTTAGTTTTGAAATTCACAGGCACTGCTAGTGCGGGAGACTGCTAGTGTGTTCCGTTCCTCTATTAGACCAGACGTCAGTGTACAATTAAAGTGCCCTTACAAATTAAGAAGTAAAATCTAGTCGAAGGTGTGCAGTTTATGTAAAGATCAACTTCATGCGATTCAAGTGCAGTTACTGGAAACATTGAGTGAAGACGATGGTTCTTTATTCAGATTTCCCATTATCTCTTAGCCGGTTGTAGTCCATTCTCTTTTGAGCAATTTGACTGTAGTATTACAGTGATATAGTTACTTCCGTTTCGCCACTACACGCACAGAGAGAACGTGCTTCATTGAAATTAAATGTGTGATACAGTACAAAATAGACTATAATACGGCTGAAAAAGAATTCTGCAAAAGTTAGTCGATTGTTGGGTTTGCCGTAATCATTATCCAGACAGGTCGTTGTAGCCAAGTAGCGGGTGGCGGAAATAACGGGTCGAATTATTGTGACGCACACGCGATCGAACCGGATGACGTCTGGAGCTGCGTAGGCACGCAGTTTGGCTAGTCATGTTTATTGCCGGCGGTGGTTCACCTGCTCTTGACAACGTGATGGGTGTCAGTATATGTGTGTTTACAGTACTGCGTTTGTAATCCAGCCGCCACACGAAGCAGTAAAAGCGACATCTCCTAGATGAGGGGCTTTTTTTCGTTAATTTTTCTCTTCAAAGATAGGATTAATTGTTTTGTTAGCTTGTGAGATTGCTAATATGTGCCACGGCTTTCATTATGCATGCTTGAAAATAACAAACCGTTGAAATGTCATCGCGAATAGTGTCCGGTCGCGACCAGCACACGGCATTACGCACTATCCCGCAGTGGTGGTTTCCGACAGACATGCTGCCTCGTATACATTCTTTTCTCTATGAATATTTGCCGGTGTTAGTCCTGTTGGGACGCATTTGGCGATAACGTCGCTGCATGTCACTTCTGTGCATTTACCGCAAGCACGTCTGATAGATAGAAGTGCCACACCTTGTACGTTGTCACAGAAATTTGCACACAAAAAGGCCGTTAATTACTTTGTACCATAGTTCGGTCCAAACTGGAGTATAGAAGCATCGTCTATTCTTCGGCTCGACCGTCCATACTGCGCCGCCTTAACACAATCCACCACCTAGGGATCCGTCTGGCGACGGGAGCGTTTTACACTAGCCCCGTTGAGAGCCTCTATGCCGAGGCCGCCGAACTACCTCTTTCTTACCGTTGGGAACTCCTGATTAGCCGTTACGCTAGCCGTTTGTTGTCCATGCGAGGACACCCAACATACCCAGTTTTCTTTAATGACTCACTTGACGGTCTCTTTGCCGTGCGACCGTCTGCTCTGCTACCACCTGGAGTACGCTTGCGTTCGTTAACTTGGGCAGCTCGGCGTTACAATGCCTGCTACTTTCTCGACTGGAGAGAGCACCTCTCTACCGTGGCTAAGCTCCGAAGTCCGTGTTAACTTGACCTTCATTCTCTTCCAATGGACTCCACACTTAGTTTCGTTTACCGAAGAGAATTTCTCGCACTCCGGTTCAAATTCGATGACAATTTGTTCATTTACACTGATGGTTCAAAGGCAGACCAGGGTGTTGGGTGTGCCTTTGTACTTAGCAACGCCTCGTTTAAATAGCATCTCCCTGAGTGGAGTTCAAATTTTACAGCTGAGCTGTATGCATTATATCACGCCATCCAATACGTCCGGCGAAACTCGCTCAATAAGCCTGTCATTTGCTCGGACTCTCTGAGTGCTCTTTTGAGCCTCCGCACGCTATATCCTGTCCATCCCCTGGTACAAAGTATCCGCAATTGTCTTACCTCTCTTTCAGCGAGCGGAACTACTGTGACGTTTGTGTGTGTCCCTAGCAACGTAAGAGTGTTGGGGAATGAGTCTGCAGATGCGGCTTTTCTACTACCTCTGAAGACCTTCTGCTGGCATCTCCCGGCGTATCATCTCACCTTGGTTTTTACATTGGTCATCCCTGTCAGCGAACAAATTGCGAGCCATTAAACCTGTGCCTCATCTTTGGTCAACGTCATCTCGACCCTCTCGCTGAGAGGAGATTGTTCTGGCCCGGCTTCGTGTTGGCCACTGCCGTTATAGCCACCAGTATTTACTTCGTGGTGATCCTGCTCCCTTATGTGAGCACTGAGATGAACCTTTTACTGTGTACCACCTTTTAGTGCAATGTCCGTTTTTTAATCGTCTACGTCATGATTTATGTTTACCATATAAAATGTCTGATATTTTAGCTGATGATCCGCATTCTAACAGATTTTTACTTTTTATACATCGTGCAAATATGGCTTAAGCCATTAAAGTTCTAACCCCGCTTCGATTTTACTATGGGCAGTGTTGGGCGCTAATGACCTAAGTAGTTTTGCGCCTTACAAAAAATTACTTTGTAAAAAGCCCTGTGAGCTTTGGCCGCGTCATGTAATTCGCAACTTGTATGACCTGAAGCTGACGGCTTGCTCCGAAAGGACGCCGCTCGGATGGCTCGCGTGTCGACGTTGAGAATCGCGTGTCAGGCGTGTGGCTATTGTGTGGGCGGCTGTGGCGAGGTTTTTTTTTATTCCGTCGAGTGACGGTAGGGCGCAGTGTTAGCTGGTGAAACTGAAAGCGGAAAGAGGAGACAGTTAAATTCCGGCGCGCGCAGAGATAGCCTTCTCCTTCCGGTAGGGCAAGCGAACCACGCGAGTTAAGCGCCTTCATTCGGTAGACAGGCCACCATCAACGTTACATGTCCTCTCTCCACGATACTGCCGAGAGGCGTGAAAGTGAATCCAGTTTGGAAGTCAGCAGCTGTTCGCCACTAGCGTCCCGTCCCCCTTCTATAACTACCACTGAAACGCAAAAAAAAAAAAAAAAAAAAAAAAAAAATACGAGCGTTGAAAATTGCGCAGCTCCACTGCCATCATACCGTCGGCAACCAAACAGTAATCCGCCACTGTACCCCCATACCGTTAAGCCCTTTCTATACTAGACGTGCAACACGCACCAGAAAGTCCTCAACTGCAGCACCCCTTGCGATAGACTAACTACAAAGAAGCGTTCAAACCGTATCCATTTGTTGCGTCGTCTGCTTCACGACTCGGCTTGCTTTGTTGTCAACTTACAGCAAATGAATCGCAGCATTAACATCACTTTTCGAAACTGGAAGATATATTGTGATGATTAAAACATTTGTGTTTTAGACTGCCACTGTGAAACTGTTTGTTTTCGTGCAGTCGCTCACATGTTAACTTCCTCATTTTAAAATACGATTACATACTTCCAGCCCCTGCAGTTAGAGGCGCCTACGTGTAGCTATGATTAACAAGCTCACATAGACCTTTCACTTTGATAAAGCTTAAAGTAATGCTCACCAAAAGAAATATTTCATCTATTAACTACAACATGTTTAAGGAAAAATAGCAAATATTTTAGAAGATGGTAATAAAGAAGATTTGCTGTTAAAATGTCATATGACGTGTGTCCAATTTTTACTGGGTACGGAGATAAAGCTCTTGGTTAGTACAACAAACTGATTTGGATATTTTGACTGTTCCTTTCGTCGGTTCTTGGTAGATCACCATATTGACTTTTATTTAAAAAAAAAACCGGTTTTCGACGTAGTTTAAAGTCTGAATCTGTACTAGTAAGTCGAAAAACCGGGTAACTAAGTGGAAATGAACGTGTAGAACATACACAAAATTCTCCTTTTAAGTCAGTGTGATGATGTACTACCAAGAATCAGTGAAAATTTCTTGATTTACATTTGTCCTACGTTTGTTTAGATTTCATATTAACAGCTGTATCTCTGTATTCAATAAAAATTGTGCACATGTTATATGAAATGTTTAATGCAATTCCTCTATAGTATCACATCCTAAAGTAATTACGACTGAGTCGAAAAACACAGAGCAGGAGACAAGTACACATTCTCAAACAAATTCCCGACTTGGCTTCGTTTGTAAGCTGGGTTCCCTATTCGGTCGTCTGCGCAAGCGCGAAGCACTTCCATACGCGTGAGAATAGGATCCATCCTATTTCGTCTACTAGCGATCGTATGTGCGCATCTTGTGCAAGCGGACGCGTCTACACTGTACCTGGCTGGCGTGACCGGTGCATCATGGGTAATCTCGTAAGCTCTCACTTCCCGTGTAGAAAAGGCTTAACAGGTTAACTTAAGAGGCGGAAGGCAGCTACAGCAGAACCCCACCTTACACCGCGGCCTGGCGCCGACTTATCCATAGTTAAGCGTGCGCCAGTAAACGCGTTAAATAATTCAAACTCCGTTGCATACAATAGCTTCGAAGGCCTGATTACAAATAAATTGTTTTGAATACTTGACGTGAAACTTATAAAACCTTAGTTTGAAGACGCAAAACTTTACGTTGATTTTGTTAGTTTCGTATTATTTTCCATAGAACAATGAAAAAGTCAAAAAGAAAATTTCGTCTTCATCTCTCTTGAAGCGTGATATAATTTTACAGCTACATTCACTGGTATATCTGGCTACTGTTCGCAAAATTTTACGAAAAGAATTAGAACGGAGCTAATAAATTTATTACCACGTCTCAACAGTGAAATTCTGCTAAACGATGATTTCTATGCTTTATTTCCTGCGGATGTCAACGAGAAAAATATTTAAGTTTGAAATTACGTAACGTTATTTCGTTCTTACTAACCGTCCTTATTCTCAAATTGTGGATGAAAACAGTGTGTGGAATTTGCGCGCCGTGATGCATACAGATTAAAGGTACATACATGCACAGTGTATATGGCAGTATTTCGCATGAGGTACGTAATTACGTGAATGACATGAGAAAATATTCATTTTCATTGTTTTCAGAAGCCGTCAGATATAGATTTCACTTCTACCAGTTTTGATAAAACTGTGCGCGGTCGTGTGTACGTTAAAAAGTAGGTGTTCTTCGCTGTGATAAGTGGACGTCTAGCAGTTGAACATTCTGTAGGTGCGAATTGTCTATCAAGGAGATGGTTATCAGATTTTAGAATTTTTTGGTATTTATGGTGTTGTGTACTCGTCGCCTTTTGTTGTTTCCTCGTCCCGGTCTAGTTGCCAGCAAAAGTACTGGTGCAGGAATCGATGTCAACTGTACCAACTATTCAGATTAATAATAAAAGTTTTATTGACTGAAAACTATAATACTCAATTTTAGAACATATATCTTTTTCTTCCCTCTTCTCCGCCGTGTCTTCCATATGATGATAGCTGCAGTGAGACCTAATGACTGCTTGGTTCGTAGCAGAGTTCTGACTAGTAACTGACGTGCCTTCCAGACGTATGTCGGCCTAGATACAGCCGCTCGTAGAGGGCGCGCATCTTGGGTTACTCCCTCCAGGATGCGCGGCGCCTGCTTGCGATTGGATTTCGGTCGGTCGCTGCCTTCTCCACGATCGTTCTCTTAATGTCTGGCGTGTGGCGCTGACTTTACGCCACAACATAGGGTGCGTGAAGTTCAGAACCCAACAATTAACCAAAGCCATTCGACGCAGCTCTTAAAAAAATTCTCGAGAAAATCGACTTCGAAGTTTTGCAGGTATACATGAGTACCAATAATTAAAGCACATGCAATGTCTATACGTGCAGCTCAGATGCTAGTTGTGTAGACCCACGACCATAGGATCGGTGGTTCGAATCCTGTCGTGAGAGATCAGTTTTTTTTTTCTTTCTTTGTTGTTCGAATACTTACACAATTTCAATATGTAATGGTAATTTTTACGAAAAACGTAAACACTTTGTATTTTTGTTTATTCGTAATTTTCTGTTTTATAAAGGGTCGTAAATAATGGTTTCAATAGAAAAAAACTCAAGTTATATTTTTATAGTGTTAGTTTCACTATTAGTTTATGACGGGGTAATCTTTGATTGTTCAGTTTGTGGAGACCTACGATGCTGTTTATGGAAAGTCATCTTCACAGCTACTAATGCATTTTCAAGCAGCTAACCTTGGCACCCATCGGTTTAGGCGACAAGGTGTTCAGCTCATACACATACACATAAACAAAAACTAACACAACATGTGGAATTACATATGCCAAAACGTTTTATATAACTGAATTCGAAAACAACGAAGAAAATCATAGCGGGATTCAAACCACCGCCTACATAGTTGAGTCCAGAACGGTACCACCTCTGCTACAAACATAAGCTTCTAGTGCTTCAGTTATGGGTACTTACGTGAAATTGCAAATCTTAAAAGTAGATTTTCGATAGTTGCGTCGAATGGCTTTGGCTAATTGTGTTCTGAATTTCATGTACCATAAATACAAAAAAATTCCAAAATCCGATACCCATGTAGTCTCCTTGTAAAACAATATTACCCGCACTCGCCATCACGGCTATTGTGACAGCATCGCTCCCGCATCCTTTTTGATATCCTCTGGTGGATAAAAGCTGGCTATAGAATTATCCAAGCATTCCGATGTCCACACATCAGCTTGACGCCTGTACAGTGCGGCCATCTTCTTCACTTTCGTTAGACCTAAGTCTCTCTGAAATGGTTACTAATTCTGTCGATAATTCCGAATATGCACTTATACGTTTTTGATGTAGCAAAGCTCAGTTGTTAGGTAAACATGTCATTTAGAAATAGCGGAACATACGCTTTGAAAACCTTGTTTAATTTAGCAGACTTGTTGTAGGGAATTTTCTTATTCAGTTTCAATCGGTGCAAAAGCAGGAATGCAAATCACCGTGGTCATATCACTTCATTGAAAAACTGTCATCGTCGAAGTCACGAGGCGCAGGCGAACAGCGAGGCTGTACGTATGCAGCGTAGTTCTATTACCTATCCGCTACAGAATACAGCTGCGGTTCTTGGAGGCTGAGCCTGCTATCACATTCCTGACGTTCCACGACCGTGTCTCGTCAGCTGAACTGTCGGGTGTGCGTCGGAAACAACGGCCGCCATGGGTGGAGAGTCTCTCCTTGATAAGGCCGTGGCTGACGTGCCGCCTTCCCCCTCATGCGTTACATGCTTTCACCGGGGCCCCGGAACAGCTGCTTCCAGCTGCCTCTAAAGCAGCTGTGTATTCACGAGGGTCACTCCAAAAGACTATTAAAAAAACATTTTCATTCTGCATGCTTGAAAGTTTTAAAGTGTGTAGATACATCCTTCCCGCTTGTTTTCAAACATACAAGGAAAGTACTTGGGCTCGAACAAACACACATGCATCAAAATCGTATGAGTGGTAATGTAAAGATCCCTTATTGTTCTACCTATACTTCCGCAGCTGCAAAACTCTGAAGTCGTCCGTTAGAGGCCTCTGCGTGTGCCTTGCCACATTGCACTTTGACCTGTCGGTTCACCATTAGGGACGGTGCAATGTGCCTCCTAAGTTGCGTTTTGTGACGTTATTTGTGTGGTAAAGCGTCAGATGGGGTGACGATTGCTAATCAATCCTGCTAATGTATTCCGATTAGTTAAGATGAAGTTACGAAGAACCCTTCTTCGTGAAGATGGTATTAGTATAGAAGATGAATCATTCGCATGCTTTCTCGTATCTGTTATGCTACAGAAATAGGAGCATAAATTAGATAATGTTGTTACACAAACAATGATGATGATAATAGGGATGATAATGACGAACAACTCATTGCAAACGGTAGTGCTACGGTAAGTGCGGAAAGAGGCGGTGGAAGCAGTGGCAGTGAATGCCAACAGTCTTCCGAGAAGGTGGTTAAAGTTGCAACTAGCATCACGGCTTTTGATGACAATACGCTAGCGAACATGTACGGCCGGCCGCGGTGGCCGAGGGGACTGAGGCGCTCCAGTCACGGTCTGCACGGCCACTACAGTCGGGGGTTCGAATCCCCCCCCCCCTCGGGCATGGATATTTGTGCCGTCCTTAGTCTTAGGTAGTTCATAAGTAGTTTGTAAGCTTAGGGACTGATGACCCTGTAGTTAAGTCCCATAAGTTCTACAAACATTTGAACATTTAGAACATGTACGGTGACTATTACGTAAGTTATAGTTGAGATATCTGCATTACGTTTGGCGTCTACAGTTACATTTACAGTGCTATCTGGATCATGATTGCAGAGTTTTGCATAAAAACGACACCCACCAGCACATTGAGGGATACGTAGAGATCCTATAAGCAAACGTTCATAAAGATATGTTTGTTAGAGCCCAAGTACTTTCCTTGTTAGTTCAACCTGTTCCCGTGGGTGGCGCCGTCACAGCATGTCTTAAGGACGGCTGCTAACTTCACGTTCGTCAGAAGCAACGTGCTGTCATTGAATTCCTGTGCTCCGAAAACGAGACAGTGGAAAACATCCACAAGAGGTTGAAAAAGGTGTATCGAGATCTTTTCTGTCGATCGCAGTAAAATTAGTCGGTGGGCAAGCAGGTTGCGTGATGAAAGCGGGCACGGCAATATTGAGGATCGTCCTCGCAGCGGCAGGCCTCGTACTGCACACACGTCAGACAATGTGCAGGGAGTTAAAGAATTTGTGACTGCTGACAGACGCATCATAGTGAACGAATTGTCACGCTACGATGGGATAAGGGAAGGAACTGTTTGCAGAATACGGAAAGTGTTGGCGTTAAACGTTTGTGTCAGGTGGGTTCCCAGTATGTTGACAGTGGCTCACAAATACGAAAAACGGTATGCAGCGAACTATTGGAACAGTACGGGAATGGTGTTCAGTTTCTTGGAAGAATTGTGGCAGGTTATGAACCATGGCTCCATTTTTTACCAGACACGGAGGCAATCAATGGGGTAGCATCATGCAAATAGCATCCGAGAAAAATTCAAAACCACACCTTTTGCGGCTAGGGTGTTTGATTCCGAAAGGACTCTTGCTTGTGAACATCATGTCACGTGGAACCACCATAGATTCTGATGCATATATGACGACACTGAAGAAACTTAAAGCTCGACTGAGTCGTGTTCGACCACATTGGCAAAAGCTGAATATTTCGCTGTTGCACGACAATGCACGGGTACATGTCAGTCAAAAAACCATGGAAGCGATCACAAAACTTGGACAACACTGAAACACCCGCCTTACAGTCCTGACCTGGCCCATGTGACTATCATCTCTTTGGGAAACTGAAAGACCCTCCTCGTGGAACAAGGTTTGAAGATGATGACACCTTTGTGCACGCTGACAAACAGTGCCTCCAACGTGTTGGTCCAGAATTTTACCTTGCGGATATACAGGCGCTGGTTCCAAGATGACGTAAGGCAGTTGATAGGGATGGGGATTATGTGGGGAAATGAAAATATCGTTGCTAAAGGATGTATCTACACACTGTGAAACTTTCAAATATGTAGAATAAAAACTGTGTTAAAAGAATAGTGTGCATTTCTTTTAGAATGACCCTCGTACAAAACTGGGACGACGAGCTTCGAATTTTCCTTTGATTACTGAACTATTGTTGTGGTCTTAAGTCCGCAGACTGGTTTGATGCAGCTCTCCACGCTACCCTGTCCTGTGCAAGCCTCTTCATCTGAGAATACGTTCGGCAACCTACATCCTTTTGAATCTGCTTGCTGTATTCCTCCCTCGGTCTCAATTTTTACCCCACACACTTACTTCCAGTGCTAAGCTGACGCTTCCTTGATGTCTCAGAATGCCCCACCAACCTATCCCTTCTCTTAGTCAGCATATGCCACAAACTCCTTTTCTGCCCCAATTCTGAAGAGCACCTCATTAGTTACGTGATCTACCCATCTGATCTTCATCATTCGCCTGTAGCACCACAATTCTAAAGCTTCTATAATCTTTTTGTCTGAACTCCTTATCGTCCATATTTCAGTCTATAGAATGATATACAAAGACACATGCTTTCAGAAAGGACTTCCTAATATTTAAACTAATATTTGATGTCAACAAATTTCGCTTCTTCAGAAACGGTTTTCTTCCAATAGCCATTCTAAAATTTATATCTTCTTTACTTCGGCCATCAGAAGTTATCTTGCTACCCAAATAACAACTCATCTACACTTTTATTGTCTCATTACCTAATCTAATTCCTTCGGCATTTTCTGACCTACATTCCAGTACTTTTGTTTTACTCTTGTTAATGTTCATCTTATACCTTCTTTTCAAGACACTGTCCATACCGTTTAATTGCTCTTCCAGGTTCTTTGCTGTCTGACAGAATTACTATGTCGTTAGCAAACTGCAAGATTTTTTATTCCCTCTCCCTGGACTTCAATACCCTCTACAAATTTCTCCTTGTATTCCTTCACAACTTGCTCAATGTACAGAATAAAGAACATTGCGGAAAGGTCGCAACCCTGTCTTACTCCCTACTCAAACAGTGACCCTTTCATGTCCTTAGACTCTAATAATTGCTGTCTGGTTTTTGGGTTTTTGTTATGTAGCTCTTCGCTCCCTGTATTTTGCCCCTGCTACCTTCAGAATTTGAGAAAGTGTTCCAGTCTAGCTGGACATAATTTATTTGCTTGATAATGTACTTCAGATTGTCTAAGAGCATTTAACACTTATTAAACAAATAAATAAGTGTACGTGATCTATTTCCACTATTTCGTTTGCGAATTTTGTTACACATAATAGAACTGATAACACACACGCACCAGATATTGCACAAACTGAATTTTATGAATAAGTACTGCCAAGGAAGTTACAAGCTTCAACAACAGAAATAGCCCAAATATTCCTAATTTCAAAGAAAAGAATCTGACTTGAACGTCAGTATTGCAGAAGTAGAGTCTCCTCCAATTAAGGGGTTTCGACATTCTCTGAAACTGTCATGAGAGATATCGTATGATTTTCGCAGAGGAAAATCATGCTCAGACTTTATTTTGCCGCGCGGAAGTAGACGAGCGGTCTGGAGCGCCACGTTACGGATCGCACAGCCTCCCTTGTCGGAGGTTCGAATCCTCCCTCGGGCATGGAAGTGTGTTTTGTCCTTAGGTTAGTTTAACTTAATTTAAATAGTTTATAAGACTAGGGACTGATGACGTAGTTCGGTCCCATAGTTACAAACATTTGAACATTTTTGAACTGTCTTCACCGAGACACATCTAATAGAAAGACCCCTTGTATTCAATTTATCAATTTCAAAGAGGGGGAAGTTTGATGCTATTTCATAAGAGCTTGACAGGTTTTGTATGAATAATAAAACGGAGGTAAAAATAGTGAGTTAAGTCATAATATAGCTAAAATATAACGGATGAGTAAACAATATCAGTGGCATTTCTAGAACAACAAACAGATCATAGATCAATTTAACTACTTAGAAATATTTAGGGATGAACGTGAGGTACGAGACAAATTTTCAAATCCAATGCACGTTAGGCCATTTTCAATATTTTTGTGGGACTATAACCACAATTTTGCCGGCCGCGGTGGCCGAGGGGACTGAGGCGCTCCAGTCACGGTCTGCACGGCCACTGCGGTCGGGCGTTTGAATCCCCCCTCGCACATTGATATTTGTGCAGTCCTTAGTCTTAGCTAGTTCATAAGTAGTTTGTAAGCTTAGGGAATGATGACCCCGTAGTTAAGTCCCATAAGTTCTACAAACATTTGAACATTTTAACCACAATTTTGGGAAAGAATATCAACTGAAGTTCTGTACGGTTAGTTTTTATCTGCACTGCCCTGTGAATGCGTGAACTGGGATGGTGAACGTAACTGACACAGTAAAATATCAGATAAGTTGGTAAGAATGCAGTCTCCTAGCGCCAAATGCAAGACTCATCAAAACAATAACACAATGTAAACAAAGAGGTAAGACTTTCAGGCGAGCCAATGTAGAGATAGTGTATGTCCAGTTTTGAAGGATATAAAACTGTTCAATAGACCCAACCTTCTAAAGATGGCTTTCACGTTGCTGTAATTAATTTTTAGGTCTGCTTTTTAACTTACGCTTTTAAGGTAATTTGTGCTTTTAATTTCCTGGTACGAGAGGCATAGAGGAAAAAATTCATCCAGACAACTTACGTTGGTACAGCCATGTCCCATTATCTCGGAAACTTAATCGGTTTAAGAGTTCAAGGATCTTAAAACTTCGTTCAAAAGCATCGACAGTAGTTCGTGATATAGCAAACACTTGTCTCATTCATCTTTCAGTTTTAATTGCTATTTGTCTTCCTGTAGTATAATGGAAGCTGTAGTGCTGAATATATGCTCTTCAGTGTACTGAAAAAGTTTCTCTAGCAGAGTGCACAACTTTTTCATTAAATATGGACAAAATAGGGATTTTCTCGCAAAGAAACGCAAAGGAACAGGTATAGTTCCGTTCTATCGATGGACAAATAAAGTTTTTAACCATTCTCCAGTGCATGGCAGAGGCACTGTGGTACGTATTAGTATCCTTTCCATTCCTCACGTGCAGAGTTGTCTACGTATGCAGCGTTTTAGAATGGTTTTTTCTTCGAAGCCTATACAGGAACGACAGTAGTATGTTGCTAGATTATTACATAATACTGGTTGTTAGAAGAAAATCTGAGGCTGTCCCAGAATTCTTGACGTCTATTGTTGTCTGCCTATTCAGAAATGATCAAACAGCCGCGGCCAGTCATGCTGTCCTCTTTCGTAGGTGATAAGTAATATTCGTTACTTCTAGTTGATATGGGCTCTACACGTTTGAGAGATCTAGATTTGTTTTCACGAGAGTATTATAAGCAATTTTGACTGACAGCCGCGCGGGAATGACCTTGGTGTCTAGCTTCACAAACATTTGAACATTTAACTGATGACATTGTGTGTTTTTTCATTATATTAACCGATATCTGCAACGTGCTTTAATTGCTTTTGAGCCTACGTGATTCCATTTCTTATCTCCACTAATGTTTATCTAAGTATTTACATGACTGACTGACATCGGTTGACGTTAATTGATCGGATGAATAGTGAGAGCTGGGGGCATGCCGCATAGCCCACGCACAGATAATGAAACAAGTAAACAGTTTGCGAACTGTATTAGAACAGGAGGGTTAAAGAACGGAAACCTACAAAACGGAACACAACACTCTTTACATGTACTTGTTAGGATCGCAAAAGTGTGTCTGAAAAATTTGGTGATTGGCCTCAGGAAATACAGGAAACAAAAGTTACAAACAAAATACGTTTACTGGCCTTGAAAGTAATCACCATTGGCTACAATACACTTCTGACATCGATTGTACAGCTGTTGGAAGCTGCCAGCAATAACTTCTTGTGGAATCGTTCGAAGCGCTGTCTCGCGTTGTTGGATCTCCGAAACCACTGCGAAGCGTGAGCCTTTCACGGCTATCATTCTGCAAGACAGCCGCCGATCATCCCCAAGCATCCGACGCACTCGTTGGATTCTGTCTGGGACTGAGATTGTCGACGGTCGACCCGAACGTGTCTCATCCTCGACACATTCCTTTCCGTCTCTAAATCGTTTAAACCACTCTCACACACATTTTTAATCACTGCTACAACACAAACACTTGCAATAACTTCGCATGGGTCTCTGTCGCACGGTTTGTAAATTTGGGACCATTCACCGAACGTTTCAAACGACCTTGTAAGTCCATTCGTTACTCCTCGCTGGTCACAGACCCAGAAGTAAATGCGATGAACTTAAACGTCAATTATCGGACGGACAGTTAATAATTTTTGTGAAAAAAAAAATTAAGCACGAAGGAGATATCAGGGATTTCCCCACTTAAGTATTCGAACACCGTGACCAGGACGTATCTGCCCTTCTGAAGTGCTAGATGTTTACCTTGGTTCTTCCACCGTTTTTCTGGTTCATTGATTTACGGTTTCTCATCTTCTTGTAGAAGTCGTTCACATGGGTGCTAAAATAAATCCGTTAAACTTCGTCTACAAGATGATAAATAAAAAAAGGCCATAAATTTAACTAAATACTAGGAACAACAATCTGTAGAACAAACACAAATTTGTGTATTTTAATTTTCATAATGAATTCGTTCGACCGAGAACCGGCGGAAAAAACAGTTAACTAGGAATAAAAATCATGACAGACTTAAATTAGAAAGAAGACACAGATAACGTAGGGAAGGCGAGCCAAAAACTGCGTTTTCTTGGCAGAAGGTGCATCTGTGATACTACAAAGACTACACTACACTAGTCCGTCATGTTTTTGGAGTACTGCTGCTCTGTGTTGGGTGTAGACATCTAAAGAGTAAAACGGACGACAACCCATTTGTCCTACCGCGATAAAGGGGGAAAAAGTGTCACGGAAGTTAGGGGTGAGAATAATTAAAACAGCTGTTTTCGTCTCGCTGCGGAGCGCATTGTTGCTTGCCGTGGAGGTTCGAGTCGACTGATGACCACGCAGTTTGGTCCGATAGATTTACAAACATTTGAAGCTGTTTTCGTTGCAGCAAGCGCTACGTACGGAGGTTAGATTGCCTTCTCCGAATGCGAAAATATATTGACTCCCACCTATGTAGGTAGAAATAACTCCTCATAATAAGATACGAAAAATAAGAGCTCCACTTTAGGGATTTAAGTGTTCTTTCTTCCCGTGCGCTATTCTTGGTAGATAAATGCAGTAGTATGAAGTGGGTTCGATGAACCCTTTGCCGGGCCCTTAAATGTAATTTTCGGAATACCCCATGTAGAAGTTTCCATGCTTGATTTGTGTTCAGTTTTTGACGCGCTATCCGACTACGGGGGTGTGGGGTGTTGCGATTTATGAGTTTCTGTTGCTGACGGTGACGGCTCGTAGACGGAGGCTAAATGACTCGCTGACAGTGTAGACACGCAGTCGTAGAATGTCTTGCATTCTATATGCAGAAGGCAAGTGTCTCTTGCACCACCACAGGTTTCATCAGAAAATCTGAGGTTAGGAAGTTGTTAAACTGTGTTGCTTTCAGTATAACCAAGAAGTTTTCCCTTGAAACGTTTAGCAGAAGATAGTACAGATGGGGGACAGTACACAATCCTGTTTGTAACCTTTTCGTACATTCAAGACATCGAACCTGCCAAACTTTGGTTTCACAGCCGCAAGGTGGTGATAATCATCTTGATGTTACAGCTCTTGATCCATGTTTGCTTATCAGATATTTCGTTCATTGTAACTGCTTGCCTTGAGTAAAACACTGATTTTTGTTTTTACCCAAACATGTCTCAATGCCGTTGCAGCTTCATCATTGGGTATTTTATTCCTTGTTTTCACATGTTGTGGTATTTTAATTTTCCGACATTTTTGAGTAGGTTCTCCAGTCTCTTACCTACAAATGTTATGGTATCTTCATTGGTGGATAGTGAAGGGAACAGCACTATTTCAGCTTTAACTGTCACTGTTTATAAACAGTAAAATGAATTTAAATAGTGCAGTTTCATTCAACATCCGGTAATGAAGACACCATACATTTACAGAGGGGAAAATGTGAAGGAAGACCTACTCAAAACATCTAAGAAACTATATACAACATGTAAAAACAAGGAATAAAATATCCACTGATGATGCTGCAACGGCAGTGAGGCATGTTTGGGTAACAAGTACAACCAGTGTTTCGTCCCAGGTAGAAAGTTATAATAAAAAAGGAAAATGAAAGGTGACAGTATTGAAGGGGCAACAAGTGGGACATCGGACCCTGGAAGCGCCTACCACAGTTAAAGGCTTTACTATAGACAAGCGAGATGATGAAACCAGGAAAACAGTCACTATTTCTCACTTTTTGTTGTTAGTGTAATTAAGTTTTTTTTTACTTTAACAAAACTGAACGTTTTCTGGACATCAAACACTTTATAAGACATTGATTCAAGAGGTACAAAAAAAATTTCTCCTTGGTATACAGAGCAGTAGTTCGGTAGTTGTTGAAGCAGTTCATAATCGAACCAGTTTGAGCAGGCGGATGAAGAGTCTTCAGTTGGTCTTCTGGCCCTCTCTCTGTTCCCTATATTCTTTTACACAATTTATGCAGCTCAGCGCCACCTTCCTGTTTCATTTCTTTGATAATCTTCCTACATTGCCTAGACTAGAGGATTTATAATTCTGATTTGCGTTCTTTATTTCGCCTACTTAATATAGTAGATTGCTTAGCCGAAGTATTAGCAACATACACATAATTCTCGACACAGAAATGTAACAAATGTTTCAAAAATAATCTAACTCTTTATTCTCACTTAACATTCTTTCAAGGCCTTAATAGTAGCCACATTTCTAGAAGATTTTTGTGTCCCTATTCTAAATGTCATCCAGGAAGATCATTTCATGAAGACAATACAAGCTATCAATGACCTGCAAAGCAAGAATTTAAAGAAAGAACCCTTGATTTGTAATTTGAATGCGACTGTCATTCATTTGGAATTGGTCATCCAATAGGAGAAGTGAAATACTGTTGCAAAATTATTGGAATTAGGTGTATCAAGGAGCATTTATTTAACAAGGATGTCTTTGGTACATTAGTCTTTAATTTGCCTTTTTCAGCGCGAAGAGTGTGTGATGAAACCATTGACCTGAGCGTGATGAATTCGTAAGAAGAAAATACTGAGTTCTCAGTGCTCTTCTAAAATTTAGCGCTCGTAGCCTACTTTCGGCGTACAAAGGACAGTAATTTTTGTAGAAAGTTGGCTCTTTGCGTAGACCGATGAGAGTATACACAACTCAGTGCTCCGTCCTTAAAATGGAATTTTGCACAAACTTACCAATTAGCAGGGGGTAGGGGGGGCGGAATTCAGAAACATTATGAATTTTCTGGAAATTATGGATATATTTGAGTAGTAGCAGAATGTTAAAGTGAAAGGGTAACTTTTTAATTGTGCGAACAACGGACGAAGAATGAAGCCCAGCAAGTAAGACAGTTTCATGGTACTGCAACAAACTGTTTCCACCCAAGGTACGTGTTACGTGAATGTATGACGACTCAATGGGGATAATTTTTGGGGTTATCCATCTAAAGTTCGTAATGTATCGGAACAAAAATTATTGAAACGTGCCCAAGTTTAATGCTGGTATCACGTTTAACGAGAAAGAACAAAATATGACTGAATGGTTATTTAACATGGTGAATTCTGGTATCAAATTTTAACTCTGCCCGAATGTGATTTCCGGCATGCCTCAGGTAGATGTTAAATAATGTGACGCACTTTAATTTCGGCCCGGAATTTTGTTGCTGCTCCTGCATCATACAGGCGCTATATTTATAGGGGGCCATGCCTTGTTTGGAATGGTGCATCGGATTCCTGTCCCACAAAATAGGTTCATGCCTCGGCGCGTTGCTAGCTGCGCATGCCACTATCGATCGCCTGCAGTAGCGAAGCCAGCAGGCAGTTCGCGCCGAGACCGCTAGAGGGCAGCACAAAACGCAACGCAGAGAATAGCCCAACTGTACCTCTGTTGTGGTATTCGTAGAAAGCAGCAGAACCGCGCGGGCTAAGGGACTCTAGCTTTATACCCACCCCCACACCCCCTATAAAAATAGTACTGCGGCTTATTCTTTAGCCTCAACTAGGTAAAGACCCTCACAAACCAAAACCATGGATCTGCGACTGTTTCTTGATTTATAGAAAGTATGCTGCGTAAACAGGTAATATTGGGTTATTGTAGGTTATTATTATAAATTGTCTGTTGCATAGGAACAGACGTTGGCGGTGATCCACAGCAGCGATATTCACATATCTATTCGCAAATTGCGAATTTTTCACTTTGACAAAACCTGTTTGTTCTCTGGACATGTAAGGCTTCAGAAGACACTATTACAAAGTCTTCTGAAGATGGAGTCCCGTCCTGTCACATATCAAAATTTGTGCCGGACCCGGACTCGAACCTGCGTCTCTCCCCTTTCGAGACCTGCCGCCTTAATCTCGTTCATGTGACAGAACGATAGCCCGACTTTAGAACAGCAGCAGAACTTGGAAGAATTCGCAATTTCGGATATATATGTGGGTATTGTAGGCAACAAAATGTTTCAAATGTTTGTAAAGCTTATGGGACTTAACTACGGGGTCATCAGTCCCTAAACTTACAAACTACTTATGAACTAGCTAATACTAAGGACGGCACAAATATCGATGCCCTAGGGGGGATTCGAACCCCCGACCGTAGTGACCGTGCAGACCGTGACTGGAGCGCCTCAGTCTCCTCGGCCACCGCGGCCGGCTGTAGGCAACATGTTAAGAATTTTTTTTGGATAGAAGAAATATGAAAGGGAAAAAAAAACAAAAAAAACAAAAAAAACAAAAAACAAAAAAACAGTAGTATATGCGCCAGTAGAGTAATGTTAGTTTCACACTTAGCAGAATTCGATAGACAAGGAAATTAGGAATACCTGTTTAATAGAAAGTGGTTAGAATTCGTCAAAGGTTTGATACTAATAAACTTGTCTGCAATCACCTAGTGTTGAAAATAGCATATTCGTCAGTTATGGGTATCATTAAATAAAATAAATGACAGTGTAAAATTATTGCGACAGGCCTGTTTCGGCGTGGATGCAATTATGTTAAATTCGTAGCTTTTCTTCTCGTTGTACCGTTGTTTATCTATTCTGTTACATTTACAGATAACTAAGAACTGTTGTTTGTGTAGTTCTTTATGTAGCTATTCAAAAATCAAATTAATTTAACCTGTAGATTTTCGCGCCGAAGCAGACCTGTCGCAATAAGTGATTTAGTTAAAAGAAGCGCCTTTGGAAAATAATTTAAAAAAATCTAAATGATATCTATGACGCAACGGGCCCCGAAGAATACGGAATAATTGACATAATTCAAAATTAAATTGCCCTGGAGAACGTTAACAGTAGGAATTAGTCAGCAAGAGGAGAGGACGTGGATGGTGAACAACTTGTTACTGAACGGAACAGAGTTATGGGAAACGATGAATATGTTAATTCTTTTTTAATAGACGTCTGTTTTTCTCAGTAAGCATTCTATATGGCGAAGATAGATATCTCGGAACTTCGGCTGCCTCTAATGCTGACGACGAATCCAACTACTAAAAAATGTTCTAAAATCAGTGAGGGCAAAAATCTTCGTAGAAGGAACGGTGATCAGTCTTTGTGTGTACAGATATGTTCGTAAACGCGGCGTGCGAATTCGCGATTCTGCTGAGGCCCATACCTCGACTGTTGTGGATAGCCCTTGCCCTCGTGATCATTTGTATACATATTAGAATAATGCCAATTTACTGACCTTTCCTACAGTACAGCGTCAATGTTAAATATTACACACTTGCTGGAGCATTTTCCAGCTGTGTAACTTTTGATTGAATAAAATTATGCTTCTCGGATTAAGAGAATCGAAAAGGAGATGATTACTTTTAATTGGTAATATCAAAAGTATTGTGGCTTTGTCAATAAGTGAGAACAACTGAGGCGACAGACATTACTGGCTGGCATTTGTATTTTACGAACGACTTAAAAGACAAAAATTGTATAATAAAATTTTTATCTATAATTTCCATTTCTCTTCTATTAGAAGTGGTCACAGACTTAGACTACAGAAAAAATGAGGTTAACAGAATCCAACAGAGAACGATTGGGGTGGCTGTACAACTCTAGATTTCATTAGCTGATAACCAGAAAGTTAAGAATGCATTATTATAGGCGTTGACACATCCACCTTCTCCTTGTCGATTTCCAATTTCCTTTGTCGTTGCTATTCAGAATGCATCAATTAAAAATTGGGAACGTACTTCGAATTCTTCGGTAACGGCAGAAAATGACCCCTTAATTACTCTTGTAGAAATAACGACACCAATAAACGTTGTTTTTACTTCGTTCATCAGACAAGGGTGTCTTCAGGAATTCTCCAGGTAAGTATGATAGGACCGTTTATATTTTCTCTCTCTATGAACGATCTGTCGGACAGAGTGAGTTGCAGTATGATGCTGTGATATACAGGAGGGTCTCGTCATTGAATGCCTGTAGTCGGATGTAGGACGACTTGGACCAAATTTGTAGGTGGTGTTAGGAATGGCAGCTAGGTCCTAAAGTAGAAAATGCAAGGTGATGCAGATGAGTAGGAGGAAACAATCCCGTAATGTTGGAATACAGCATTAGTAGTGTGCTGATTCACAGTCGCGTCCTAGGCGTAACGCTGCTCAGCGATATGGACGGAGTATATAAGGACAATCGTGGCGAAGGCAGGTCGTTGACTTCTCCTTATTGGGAGAATTTTGGGAAGATTTGATTCGTCTGTAAAGGAGAACGCATATAAACTACTTGTGCAACCCCGTCTTGAGTATTGCTCAAGTGCTCGGGATACTCACCAGTTGGGTTTAAAGGAAGACATATGCGTGTTACTGAGATGCTTCGGGAAAGCAAACGGGTGTCGCTGGAGGGAAGGCGACGTTCTTTTCCAGAAACGCTGTTGAAGAAATTTACAGGGCTGGAATTTGAAGTGGACTGCAGAATTATTCTACTGCCACCAACCTTCATTTCGCGTAAAGTCTACAAAGATAAGATTAGACAGATTAGGGCTCGTGGAGGCACACAAGCATTTGTTGTTTCCTCGTTCTAGAGTGGAGGCACACAAGCATTTGTTTCCTCGTTCTAGATGGGACTGGGACAGGAAAGCCAGTAACCAGTAGAGATACTAGGTACTTCCGCCACGCACCTTTAAGTGGAGTGTGTATATGTATGTAGATGTACTTTGATATTCACTGTTGACAGTTCTAACTCCTCCTCATGTTACTGCAAATGAACCATTTAAACGTGAACTCCCCCAGAATGGTATTTCGCGAAACAGTTGCTTTCATATAGCATTATTAACTTGGCACCTGATCAGTGGGCAGGGCAAAAGTTGGTAGCACTAAAACTTTCCATGTTCACTTGTTATGAAGTTGGAGATTTGAATGCACGATTGGCAACGTAAAATCAGTTACATACCTGAAACATCTACTTCCTTTCATCACTGATAAAGTTTGCGAACACACACAATTTTGTGTTGCGTAGACCTACGGCAAAGCACATTTGGAATTTATTGGCTTGTTTACATAATTACATGCGGTGATTGTTTTTGTGACCGCGTATTAATAATATTGTTTCGTACGTAGAGTGTATTCAGCAGTCAGTTTATCCTATCAATGGTTACGCGGATCACCATTTTTAATTTTTACTCTCCCGCCTTCTCTCCACCTCTGTATGCATGGCTTTGTGTGTGTGTGTGTGTGTGTGTGTGTGTGTGTGTGTGTGTGAGAGAGAGAGAGAGAGAGAGAGAGAGAGAGAGAGAGAGAGAGAGAGAGAGAGAGAGAGAGAGAGAGAGAGAGAGAGAGAGAGAGAGAGAGAGAGAGACTCAAAAAAAAAAAAAATAGAACCCTGCTCGACGTTGGGAGGCTCATCTCGTGTGCAGAGCCTTAATGTGTTCCCATACATGTAAGATATAGTTAATAAATTATCTAGAAAAATGTTATGAATAGATTACGCGGTCTATAGACATATCGCTTTTACATTGGCAAATTACAAACAGCAACAAAGTAGGCTTTTCAAGCTCTAAATCTGACTCGACTTCGGGCATAAATAACTCTTGCCAACTACATCTACTATTCTACATCTACATCCTTGCTCTGCAAGTCACATTGAAGTGTATGGCAGAGGTTTTAACAAACTGCTTTCATGATATTTCTCTGCTGTTCCATTCTCTAATAACGCGCGGAAAGAGAAATACCTAAATCGTTTAGTTTTCGATCTGAATTCTGTTACGTTTGCATATGGAGGTAGGTGTTAGCAAAATATATTTGACTCGGGAGGTGTTCTGCCAATGAAACCTAGCTTTCGATTCGCCTTCCCTGCAATATTTTGTGTGAGTTATTTCCAATTTAAGTTGTTCGTAATTGTTATTCCTAGGTATTTTGTTGGATTTACGACCTGTAGATTTGACTGATTTATAGTGTAAATGAAGTTCAACGGATTGATTTTAGTAATCTTAGGTAAAGCACTAGATATTATACAGTGCTCTACTCTTAGAGATGTCATTCTTATCATTCTTAGGATCATTTGCCAATTTTTGCTTCATGCGGATATATAAAGCATTTTGCAGCATAGGATGACTTCACTAACAGATAAACATAAACATCTGCGAACAGTCTGAGAGCTGCTCACGTTGTCTCCTAAATCGTTTATAAAGATAAGGAACAGTAGGGGCCCTATAACACTTTCCAGGGAACGCCAGATATCACTTTTGTTTTACTCGATGACTTCCTTTCTGCCAGGAAATCGCGAATCCAAATGCACAACTGGGCGATATTCCCTAAGCACGCAATTTTATTAGAAGACGCTTGTGAGGTACAGTGTGAAAAGCCTTCCGGAAAGCTATAAACATGAAATAGATTTGAGATGCCTTGTCTATAGAACTCAACACTGTATCACAAGAACGATACCTTCCGAATCCTTGTTGACTATGGGTCAATTGGTCGTTCTCTTCGACTGTAAACCCATCAAGTGGAAGAGTTTATTTATGCTGTTCGTAGTGGAAAGTACCGGGAAGTTTTTGAAGCAACAATGAGATGCTCGTGGGGTTAGCTTCCCACTTGCACTGCTGATAAGTAAATAGCATTATATATTAGCGTTGCTAATGTATTTATTAGCAAAGCATATGGTCTCCTAACCTTGTGACGCAAGATACCGCAGATGCCTCGCATTAAAAACAGCTGTGTAAAATGAATTCTCGCGGTCGTGGTGGTTTGTTCTGTCACGAGACCTGCTGGAATCCTGTTGATGGAGATAAACTTCATAAGCAAATACACCTGTTAGCACGTTGCAAATTTTATTCATTTCTTGCATTAAGTATTGGAAAAACTGTAATCATCTACTAAGATGTTAGCATTTTGAGTAAAAAAAATTAAGGCGTAGCGTTACACATGAATGTTGAACACCTCAACTGGGTAATCAGCACATAACCTTAAAGACAATTTGCAAATGTCCGTACTTAAATCATCGACCGAGTGTGCTTCGTGAAGTAATTAACGTACGTCCCATCAGTGGAACTTCCTGCTGGGACTGGTTACCTAATTCTAACCGTATTCAGATTTCACGAAATGCTCAAACAAGCAATGCAGAAGCTTTGGTGACCCGAGAGATGATGCAGTTTTTCTACTCTGATTTTTTCGGTACTTGCGTGCCAAAGATTGAGATTTTGACTACTTTGTGTCGTAGTTCAGTACGGTTCTGAATGAAATCTGAAATTTTTAAATATTTAAACCGTTTTCAGTGCTTCTTTGTCACAACTGTTAAGTTTTACTTGTCACTAAAACACTAAAAAATGCATTCCATCCCCATGGCAGTAGAGTCAAAATATTCATGCTTGCATGGGGTTGTAGTACTCTAGCTGTATTACAGTGGTACCCTGTAGCTCAGCCAGAGCCTGTACAGGTAGTTAAAAAGAAACTCAAATACTAGAATTACGCTTGGGTACGACATTTGTGCAATATTTTCGCCTAATAGATTTCATGTGTTTATTTGTAACTATACAGTAGCTGGAATTGCATGTTAATTGGAAACAACTAACAGAAATGGTTATGTTATAAGTACTGTTTAGTGTCACAGCACTCTGAATTAGCTCTTTTAATTTTGTGTTGTGAGTTTGGTTGCAGGGACAAAGTCAAATACTTAATTTCTTGCTTTTCTCGCCGCCGCCCCCCCCCCTCCCCGTCAATCTCCATTATTTGCTGCAGGAAGGTCACCCGAACATTCAGTATCTTTTCAGATTCTCGGGAAAAGTATAAGTGAAACAACTTCAACTGACATTACATTGTGATACTAGAGCACACAGGATACAGAAGATTGAGAAAAACCTCTCCAGCCCCTATTCGGGTTCTTGTCTTCAGTTTTACTATCTACGAAATGGCGTCATATATGAAACTGGTAGCAAGTATTGAATCGGTGTGCCAGCATTTCCTTAGCAGTGACACAGGGAAGGCAGGATCTGCCGTGAGCAGGAATTCGTGGTATTGACGTGTCAGCGAGTCTGGGTGTGGTTTGAAGCCGATATTCTGTTATTCCGTTCTGCTGCTCGCTCTCGTGTTATGTTATCTTTCACTGTTTCACCAATATGTCCATTGTGTGATAAACGCACGCTGAAACTGGTGCTGAAGTATTCGTCTGTTATAGCCGACCCTGTAACTGCATTGTATCCGATAAGCTTGACCATATCCTACTAAACTTGTAGTGACAAAATTTCCAAAAGAATGAACACACAACCGGAAGTAAATTGGAAGGGTATTTTCTGTATGTGTTAAGGTGTGGTCAAAGCAAAACAGTACACATCATTTGTTGGTTTTAAAGGTCTTTGGAACGGAACCAAATTGAAACACACAATAGCTCTTCAGAAAGCCCTCAATTCGTAAAATTGAACTTTTTATTTTTATCACTCTTCGAAAGGCCATTAAAAAGCTCTACAGTATTGAGGCAGGGAGCAGTTAAATGGTCGTAATTTCTCCATCATAATAAAATATATAAAAAAAACGGAGAACTTTATGGTGTGTTGTTTTTCTCTGCAGCATTTATTCCAATTATGGGTCAGTTAGTAGGGACCTTGGTTGTGGAAGTAAGCATTTTAAATGTCCAGTAAAATTTCTACTTTCGAAAATCTCCTCGTCATCCTGGAAATGCCTACCACTCCATGTCCGAGGAAGAAATGGATTGCCGTGTCGGGATAATACGGATGGGAGTCAAAGTTTTAAAGGGAAATGAAGGAAAAAGACTGCGTGCCGTGCAAAATGATTAGTGACAAACACATGGGCAACTTGACTGTGCCTCTCTGACTTGATAGCGTAACCTCGTCTGATTCAGATAAAAGTAGCCTGTACTGCTGAGACGGTTACATCCTCAGGACCACAACACGAAAATTCCAAAATATACACATCACCTTGCACGATGATTTTGGGTCTTCGCCTGTCCGGCGGTGGTCATATCACACACATCCACTGCTTTGTGTTGGAGTGACCGTGCTACCCCAGCAGTTGTCGGTGATTAAACCACTGAGGAAGTCACTTTATTGGACTGATGCAGCTGCAATATTTACTCTGCTGCCGCAGTCAACAACACCTAGACGACAAGGCCTCACAACAGCCCGTGCTACGTCATACTGACCAGGCCGCGGCCGCCAGCTTAAGGACTGCTCACTACAGTGCTTCACACATATGAATATGTCAGTCACTTCACCACAAGAAATATCTTCCATAATAAAATCTTTAAAAACAAAGAATTCCAGTGGTTACGATGAAATATCAACAAAGTTAATTAAAGCGTGTTCTTGTGAACTTAGCACAATCTTAAGTTATTTGTGTAACCAGTCTATTATAACGGGAACATTTCCTGATTGGCTAAAATATGCAGATATTAAACCTCTCTTCAAGAAGGGGGATAAAGAGATACCATCAAACTACAGACCCATTTCACTTTTGCCAGCATTCTCAAAAGTTATAGAAAAGGTAATGTACAAGCAGCTTCTCAACCACTTAACCACAAATGGCATATTGTCTAGAACACAGTTTGGATTTCTGAAAGGTTCCGATATCGAGAAGGCTATTTACACTTACAGTGAGAATGTACTTAATTCATTAGATAATAAATTGCAAGCAGCAGGTATTTTCTGTGATTTGTCAAAGTCATTTGATTGTGTGAACCATAACATCCTTTTAAGTAAATTAGAATTCTATGGGGTCACGGGAAATGCTGCAAAATGGTTCAAGTCGCACCTCACTAACAGGAAACAAAGGGTGTCAGTGCAAGTGACCAGTGAATTAAGCCAACAGTCATCATCGCATTGGGAAGAAATTACATGTGGTGTCCCACAAGGATCCATCTTAGGGCCATTGCTTTTTCTTGTGCACATTAATGATCTCTCATCAGTTACACTACCAGAAGCAGAGTTAGTTTTGTTTGCAGATGATACAAGTATTGCAATAAATAGTATGTCAAGCATAGTTATAGAAAGTTTCCATGAACATTAATAAATGGTTTAAAGCCAACTCATTGTCATTAAACTTTGAAAAGACTCACTACATGCAGTTCAGAACATTTAAGAGATTTCCCGTCAGCACATGCATAAAGTATGAAGAAGAGCAGATAGAAGAGGTTGACAGTATTAAATTCTGGGATTACAGCTTGATAATAAATTTAGATGGAGCACACCACAGAACTGCAGAAACGACTCAACAAATCTGTATTTTCAATACGAGTGTTATCAGACATAGGAGACATAAAAATAACAAAGCTTGCATACTTTGCTTACTTTCATTCCCTTATGTCATATGGTATAATATTTTGGGGCAACTCTTAGTCAGTCAAAAGTCTTCAGAGTGCAAAAACGTGTAATACGTATTATTTGTGGAGTAAATTCACGGACGTCTTGTAGAAGCCTCTTCAAAGAACTGGGTATATTAACTACTGCCTCTCAATATATTTATTCCTTAATGAAATTTGTCATAAATAATATATCCTTTTTCCCAACAAACAGCTCAGTTCATACATACAATCCTAGAAATAAAAATTATCTACACAAGGATTTAAAAGCACTTACTTTAGTTCAAAAAGGGGTCCACTACTCAGGAAAACACATTTTCAATAATTTACCATCAAGTATAAAAAATTTAGCTACAAATAAAGATCAGTTTAAGAGGAACCTAAAAGACTTTCTAGTGGCCAACTCCTTCTACTCCTTTAGTGAATTTCTAAATTGTACCAAATGATGCATGCACTCATATTAGTATTATTATATTTTCAGCAAAAAAAAAAAAAAAAAAAAAAAAAAAAAAAAACACCTCTTAAAATGATCTGTATTTATAAGTGTATGTATTTGTATTTATATTATTTGTATTATCTGTTATTCAACTTGTAAATTTTGTTTCTTGACATATTCCACATCCACGAGGATCCCCTCAATATGGATCTACGGAACAAATAACTAATCTAATCTACAAGGCAGGGGGCGTGCCCCAGCGGCCAGCCATTCAGCTGGCTGCCGCGGCCTGTTGTAAGGCCTTGTCTCTAGGTGGTGTCGCCTCAGTTCGATGGCCGTTATGAATGGGTGTGCAGCTATTGTAGCGTGTCCCAGCGGACGGCGATTTCGTCACGTACGGAATGTCGTGAGATGTCGAAAACAGATGAGTGATCGATTTTCAGTTTAACTATCGCCTAGTGTGTAATACGCCGATTTTAGATTACCAGGGCCTCCATTTGTCTGGATTTCCTGTTCTTGACAAAGAGTTGTACTGCTGCATCGTCCTGATTTTTCAGCCTCTTTGGACTGCATTGGAAGCGTTCGCGTTGTTGCTGTACATTTCCACCAAATCAGAATAGGCTCCGCCGGCCGCGGTGGCCGAGGGGACTGAGGCGCTCCAGTCACGGTCCGCACGGCCACTACGGTCGGGGGTTCGAATCCCCCCTCGGGCATGGATATTTGTGCCGTCCTAGTTCGTAAGTAGTTCATAAGTAGTTTGTAAGTTTAGGGACTGATGACCCCGTAGTTAAGTCCCATAAACTATACAAACATTTGAACATTTAGAATAGGCTGTGGTAGCATTGTACCTCTTCAAAAGAATTACTGTCCGAGCTGGTACTAAAATTTACGATGGTCTTCGCTATTTCGTTTTGACTCCTGGCTGGTAGCTGCGTGCAAATAAATACAAAAGACATTCATGAATACACTTTTAAATTATGGCTCATACGTACCACTCATATTAAGTTTGTGTATATGAAACTGATACGTTATTTTGAAGGATGTTGATCCACAATTCACTGTTGTCAGGGACAAATATTAAACCGATCTCGCTGTACACAGGTTTCACGTCATTAGCGCCCTCTTTACTGCAGTAGAATATTATTTGACGAATTTTCATAACAGATTTGAATAAATAAAAACGGAAAGTACATAAATTTTTCTTCTATGGTTAAGGCAATAATACTATGAAAAATAAAATAAAAAGAAAGTAAATAAAATAAACATGCAACGCTTGTTGCGCTACATAGGTTTAGGAAGACACCATATTAAATGATTGGGACTGTTGCATTAAAATAAAATTTGCTAAAATAATTGACAAAATACTAACAATTTTACTAATTATACAGTCAGTGTTATTTAAGACAATTCTGAAAGATTGAAACGACTCGAAGATCGTGTACAGCGTCGTCTGGAATGTCGTGCGCGAACCATGTTACATGGCGTTAGCGTAATATTATTATATGAAGACATTAGTTTTGCTCAGATAAACATAATCTGTTGAAACCAAAATGAATTTTTTTTTTTGCGAGCCATAATGACAAAAGACAACTACTAAGTAATTATCTGATTTTAGTGTTGCATCTTGATTCTCCCTGCAGATGACTGGGACTCTGCGTACAAAATTTTGATTACCAAACGCTGTTTGGGACTCATATACTGCCTTAGAGCTACATGGTTCACCAAAGCAAACGCGGTGAATCTGCTTATAGTATTGGCAGAATACATGGCGCTGAAATAACAGTAGGGCGGACACGCTCTCGTATTATCGACAGGCTGAAGAAACGACGTGAAGAAATGTAAATAAAGTTTGGTTAACGCTACAATCATTATGAGACATCGAGAAAACTCGTAAAATTGCGCTCAAAGTTTTTACCTGTAACACTACGTTCCATTTCGCGGGCAGATCATACTACTTAATACGATGCCCGGGAGCGAAGGTAGATTTCAGGACAGTAGCTTGCAGCTCGTAAGCGCAATAACCAATATTTGCTAACTGCTCTGTAAAAAGTGTTTGATAGTAAATTCAGTACAAGCGTCAAATCGTTTGCATAAATCGTTTCTCTGGCATGTGATGCATGTTTTGGTGTCCAGTTAAGACCACACCTAATCCACCCGAAATTTGGGTATATTTTTTCATCCTCCATCTTTTTCCTATGATCTTTTACCTTTGGGGACTTCAGTTTATATTTCAATATAGTTCCTCTCTATCACCGTTGAGCTACATGGGTTGTGGGCCGTTGCCTCCATGTTTTTGTATCAAAACCACTGATTTGTTATGCGACTCGGTGTCCACGATTCTCGCGTGTATACTGTACATTTATGCTGAAAATATCGTTATTGTAGTAATGTTCGCTTCATTATTCAATGTACACAAGTACTCTTCTTATGTTTGTTGCCTTTAAAATTTCAATTTTAAGATTTCTTTTCTAAAGTTTTCCTCTTACGGTAGTAACCCAGGATATCATGTTTTGAAAGAGTAAAAATAGTTCTTATATTTGTTCAAAGAAGTTTCGGGCGTGCAGCCGCATAAAGTTTACTTCTTCTAATATTTTGATTGTGAAACGTTCAGCCATTTTCAGAGAGAGTCGAAGACTGACGCTCCAGCACGATGAGTGTTCTTAGAACACTGGTCCATAGAGCACACGTCATCGCTGATGAGAGCAGTCTGCAGGCCGAGCTTCTACACCTGAAGAGAGTCTTTGAAGCAAACGGGTACTCTCCACAACAGATACAAAAGGCACTACGTACTAAGCCAACGGTACGTGCAAAGAATACAGAAGATGATGCAGAAAGTTTTAAATCCATGGCTTTTCTGCCATATGTTGGGAGCCTGTCGTCGAAAATCGGACGGATTATGAACAAACACGATGTTAAAGTAATATTTCGACCCCCACCAAAGACAGCAGCACTTTTGGGTTTTATCAAGGATGATTTAGAGCTTCGGAAGGCCGGGGTTTACAAGATCCCACGTGAATGTGGCCTTTCGTACATAGGACAGACGACACGTACAGTCCAGGAAAGATGCACGGAACACCAGAGATATACCCGTCTTTTACAACCAAATAAATAGGCAGTGGCAGAGCACTGTATTGATACTGGACACTCCATGACGTACGAAAACGTCAAAATTTTAGCTTCCACTTCCACTTTCTGAGACTCAGTAGTGAAAGAAGCAATAGAAATTCGGTTGGGGACGAATTTAATTAAGAGACAGTGGCTTCAGTTTAGATAAATAATGGAATCCGGCACTTTCTTGAATAAATTTACAAATACGCCGCCACAACACAGATCATAATACATCGATTTGTCCGCAGTAATCGACCATGCAGCCACAGACATAATTTACACATACGTGTACTTCCTTGCCGCCGAGTAACGTCTTTGGCGCCTTGTTGTATCTGTGGCCACATGCGCAGTAGCGCGGCCCACGCGTTTATAAGCACGAAGCGCGTGCTGGAGCGTCAGTCTTCGACTCTCTGAAGATGGCTGAACGTTTCTCAGCCGAAATATTAGAAGTAAACTTTATGCGGCTGCACGCCCGAAACATCTTTGAACAGTCTTTGCGCCGCAAAAACATGAACATGCACAGTTCTTATATTTCCTTGACACCATTTTTTTTTCTTGTTCACTGGGACGGCACAGTGTTCTGTTTCCGGAAGCTTTAACTCTGTAATAGTGTGTCTTCTTGAGCCCTGAGGTTATTTTCCGGTGGAGACATGAGTCTTCCAGCTTACGTTTACTTTCTCCAAGATAGATGCAGAGTAAATATTATACAAGATGAGAGGAGATATTCCTCTGTCACTTAACTGATTTTGTTTCATTGGATTTCTGTTGTTCACTTTAGCAGATGACAGTGCAGGTATTTTTGATCATAAGAGATAATTATAACCCCCTGTATCTCCACTTAGTTCTTGGGACAGATTAAGAGTATTGTACTTACGATGTTTCGAAAGAGAGGAATGTAGGATAAGGGGGGGGGGGGAGGGTTGCGAAACAGCCATGCCCTGCGTTAAATGACCTAAGCATAGGAGATTAGATTCTCCATTAATTCCTTCATCCCTCCTTCCCTAGGCGTACTTGTCATCACGACTTGTGTACCTGGAGTTCCTTCCTTGGCCCGCGTACAGTTTTATCTGTGGTACTGGGCCCGCAGATGTAGGCAACCAGGCAATGCACGTCAGATGGGTCGATAGGAATGGATGTCAAGGGATATCCAGGTGCGTGTACCTGTAAATGGCCGAATTACTCTGGACTGAAAGTACAGTTTGCAAATACTAAAAGAAACATAAAGAAGAACATCGTTCAGCAAGCGAAAGCTAAACTCTATATTTAATTCGGCATCAGTAGCTCACTAAAGTATAGGAAACTTTTAACTATAATTCCCAAATATCATTACTACGAAGTGAACCAGTTGGAAAAACTGCAGACTTAAGTCAGCGAAACGGATAACAGGTACATCTCGAAAGCGTTCTCTAAAGTCGATGGAATTAGGTAAACATGATCTACACTTGCGTCTCTAAACGTCATGAAAATTTGAATTCTTTAGCCTCTGAAATTTGCCTTTAGTGTTGGGCATCACTCTCCCAGTGTGCCTGATGAACAAATCACACAGGAATTTTAACTCCTTGCAAGAAGTCTGCGTCAACCTCCACTCCCCACTGAAACGAGAAAATATCACTTACGCAGTTCTCTGTAACTTTGAGAAAGTTAGCATATTCACATGTGCAACCTATAAATGCTGAGAAGTTAAATTTGTATTCATTGAGGAGTTGCATAAAATGGAGGAAGAAAAGTTTGCAATAGTAGTTTGTAGACAAGAATTACAGATAGCCAACAAGCTCTTCTCAAGAAACTGTATTGTTGAAAGTACTGTGACCCCTTTTGCCATAGGTTTCTGGTATCACCAGTGAGAAGCTTGCACTAGATTCTAATCAGGACTGAGACTCCACCTACAACTTATTGGTGGGCGCTATTTTCGTAAGAGACATCATAAAGTTTCTAATACCGTAGTTTTGTTTGTGTGTAGTCGCAAAAAGCTATAATGCTTTCTGACAGTGTGCTGACGTTGTGTTCTGTCAGAAAGATGGCCATGCTGTAATTTCACTGTCCAAGTTAGGGATGGCACAAGGCGCTAGAAATCGTGCCACCGATACAGTTGAAACCCGCAGCTCCGTTTCAGAATGTCGATATTACGAAAGTCACTTACGGCGCAACATCTCACAATGTTAAGTATTCCACGTTATGAAATTTTAGTTATGGAAAGGTGTCACGGAAACAGCGTAAAATGAATTGCCGAGACCGGGCGAGTAATTAACGACGCGTATAAGTCTGTCATTTGAATGTAATTTTCCAGTCGTATTGCAGATGGAAGTATAAATCTTCCGAACTGGTAGCCTTTTAATGAGGCATAGGCAGAGTCTTTGAAAAGTTAGTCTTTTTGCTCAATTTCGGTGCTGTAGCCGCCATCTTAATGCCATAGCGTTCCTACACTCCTTAGGCATCCAGCGATGGCAGCGTGTGGTGTGTGTGCTACTTCGCTTTCTGTGACCTATTAAAATGTGCGCTGCAATACACTCTTCCACTTTTAGAAGCCTTCTGTAATTTGAAATTTTTGTCAACAAAAACCAAACTCAAACGGACTGAAGTTTGTGATGTGTACGGAAATTTTAAAAATGGCTGTACCGGTATCGACGATAAAAACCCAGTGCTACGACTACTCTCGTATATAAGATGAAAATCAATTGCGAAATTGCTGGACGTGTTCCTTTCTTGATTACGGAACTTTCGTAACATGTCCCTCTATTTCACATAATTTGATGCATCAAATTGTGGCTGAGAAATTTGGTTTTCACAAATTTTGTTGCTAGTCGGGTTGTCAATCCTAACTGAAGACCAAAAGATAGTGACTGGCTACAGCGCTGACCTTCCTTGAAGCGTACCACAAAAATGGTAACGAAGTTACCTGTCTTAACGTATCGTGACCAGGGACAAGACTGGGGGAGTCTCTCTCTCTCTCTCTCTCTCTCTCTCTCTCTCTCTCTCTCTCTCTCTCTCTCTCTCTCTCTCTCTCTCTCGCACGCACCGAGCCAGTACCTTCAAAATTTATGAAATAAATATTTGTTCGGTAAGATCTTTTGAAATAGTGAGGAAATAAAGGCGACTGTTACGAACTAGGCGTGGGAAAGAACTTGGCAGAAAAGTTTCGTTTTTTCATGACAACACCACAGGCGGGCAAGTCTGAGACTTCTACAAGGTTTTTAATGGAAAAATTGTGGTCACCAACATTGTTGCAATATAATTACTGTAATTCGAATAGCTATTATGGAGACAATTTAGCTTGAGAAAATACCGTTAAAATTTATACAATGAAATTTAGTTTACCCATACTACAATTTCTGTTATTTTAAAACATCTTTCACTTTGTAGATACATACCTGCCAACTCTCCCGATTTAGGCAGGAGCCTCCTGATTTTTCGATTTTTCTCCCGCCTCCTGGTTTTGCCATTATTTCTCCCGATTTTCAGCGTTTGTTCTGAAACCCAAGATTCGATTTTCCACCAATGGTCCAAAGTCCTTTCTTCATTTATCAGTTAAAAATACATACGTATTGAAATTCACAGAAATTAGGAGTTGCGCTTGACTTATATAATGATTGTTTCTGCTCTTTGCACGTATTTGCAAATACACATGTAGTATTTCGATGTTGTGCTGTTTTTGAATGTGATGATTTGTCAGTGTACGTGAGATCACTTCAGTGGGTTTTTAATCGCTGGTAACCTTTTGATCGGATACTTAGGGGCATCAGTTTCATACGCGAATTGCAGAAAGGCAACTTTCGTGTAAACAGATATTTAACGTGATTCTGGGAATTAAATTCGGTGGTATGTGTGCCAGTATGGCAAGAAGTATAATAAATTTTTAAGCAGATTTCGGAACATTTTTTCTATTTTGTACTCTTTTCGATGTGATATTTCCACATCACATGGTGGATAAAGCAATGTACCGAAATACGTGCAGGGAAAATGAAAAGTGTGTGAGTAACAATAAAAGACTGAAATTTCTGAAAAAAGTGAAAGTGATCATGTGATACATGCAGAGTGCTTATTTACACTGTTTATTATAGAGTACGGTTTACCAATTACATACGATGACTATGTGGGTCATTTGTTCCGTAACATGTTTCCAGCTAGCACAAATATACAACTGTAAACTTTTTTGTTTTGATAAAAAAAATCACTTTACCTGGACTGGCTACAAAATATAAGGATGTAATCAACAATTGGGTTAACGCAAGTTTTTTTTTTTTTTTTTTTGTAGCCATTATGTAGCGTTATGAGATTAGAGGAAAAGACTAATATCAGTTATCTTAAGGTTTATAGTAAAGCGCGCCGCAGTTTTTGATAGAACGTATCTCCTGATTATTTTTTTTTTTAAGAATCTCCCGTTTTCCTAAACTGGATCTCCTGATTTTTACATTTTGAAGGTTGGCAGGTATGTAGATAACCCTGTAACAAGAGACGGTAACAGGCAAAACCAGAACTCTTGAAGAAAGAACGCCTGTTGCAGCGATGTAAATTGCCAGAATAAAACCCCGTTCTCGCCAGGACAGACTAGGGCGTAATTGAAAATAAGCTGGTGGCGAGTGGCGCAGCTACTTGAGGCGGGCGCCCCAGGGGCGGTGGCGGTGGCGGCCAGCCAAGTGGGCCGGCTGCGGTTTGCGAATCTGGAGGGGCAGCCACTGGCTGCGAGGGGGGAAGGAAAATGTCCGCTCTAACGAGGAACAGCTTTGACCTCTGCTCGCTACCGCAAAAACACTCCATCTTAACGAAAACTGTCATCCGTGTAAAAGAATTATTCTACCACAAATGACATTTTAACAGTGAGAAAGTAATTGTATACACCTACGATGAAAATTACTTACAACTAAATGACGTCATTGTATCATTTCATTTTCGATCGGCGATTCCAAATACCTTCGTCTTAATTACAAAAGAGCAAAACACACACATCCTACTCATCTGATAGTACTTGAGCTCTGAAGAGCCAAGGAAACAGGTCCACCTGCCTAATATGGCATAGAGCCCCCCCTTGAGCACGCAGAAGAGCCGCAACATGACGTGACTTAGACTGGACTGACTGAAGCAGTGCTCGAGGGAATTCACACTATGCATCCTGAGGGCTGTTTTTAAATCAAATGCTGAACAATACTGTACATTTTATTCCATTTAAAAATGGATTTTAGACGAAATATGACAAATGGTGACAAGAACGCGCTACGCCGTGTTGTATGCAACCAGTCAGTCCTTACGACATCTGATGACCATTGACCAACCCTGTTCACCCGTTTGGCGAGGCGTCTTCCCCTGTTGATTGGCGGACGGCAGCCCGCCGTACAGTAGTACAGCTTTGTTAGTGCAGCGCCAGCTTGCGTCTTTATTAGTTTTTTCACGTTGACAAGCCATCATAATACTTAAAACGGTAATCAACATGCAATAAAACGCAGCTCAAACCCATGTTAGTTTAATCCGTATGAAAAGTCACTTTAATAAATGTAAACAAGGTTTTACAACAATTATTTTATGTACCTCCATAAAATTTAGGCATTCAGCTTCAAAATGATCCGCAGTTCATTGACATCCGGTATGACGTTCTTGAGTTACATAGCACACAAAGTGTAGTGCGCGGAAAATGCCGCTCACAGAATTTTAACTCCATACAGTAATCATTTAAGGGATAAATTCATGACAGTTGTTTTCTTTTACGTTAACTGGCACATGTAGAAATTATTATTTATTTAAAGAAACGAGGTCAATTTTCTTATTTTTCGTCAATTCCAAATGGAATAGCCCGTAGAGGTACTCTTCTGTATATAATAGCTTCAAACGTCTGAGTACTTTACAAATGAGCTAATGTGTTAAATATTCAGTACTAAACATTTAAACCAGAAAAAGTTTGGCGTTTCTTTATGAGTTTCCTCCTTAAAGTATCGTTCGGTGCAATAATGATTCGCAGTATCCTAGAGTGTTTGCAAACAGCTTCTTCGCTACCATGCAAGTTACATGCGCGGTTTTTATCGACTACGGTCCAAGCCTGGATTCCAGTGTTCCTCGTCGTCACTGCCAGTGTGCGAATCCGTCAGGCGCTTACTCACTGGGGTTCTCTCTCTGCACACCCCCCGTTGGCTGGAGTCCACACGGAATTCCCCGGCGCCAGGCCCTGGGGCCCTAAATGTGAGTCACCACGTAATCCAAATAGGTTTTCTTTGATTTCTCTTCAGATGACATTCGCACATCACAATAACTGGCGTGTACACGCACAAAATCGATTTTTGGCCAACTTCTTGATGAGAGCAATCATTGAGAACGGTCATATTTTTGACAATATGAAAATCTTACACATTGTACCCTAAGGTCAACTACTCAATGAACTTGAACACACAGAAGCCAGCCGCGGTGGCAGAGCGGTGTGCGGCGCGCCAGTCACGGTCTGCACGGCCACTACGGTCGGGGGGTTCGAATCTCCCTTCGGGCATGGGTATTTGTGCCGTCCTTAGTATTAGCTAGTTCATAAGTAGTTCGTAAGGTTAGCGACTGATGACACCGTAGTTAAGTCCCATAAACTCTACAAACGTTTCGACCCACAGAAATATACACACATCATAAGAATAAACCTTTAGATTGCATAAATGAGCACCTAGATTTCAGAGACAGATATTTCTTTGACTTATTCGATGTCTCCTATTGAATAATTACTCTTCTGTCCCAGTCACTAATTTTATTTTTCAGTCAAAGACAAAAGGTAATTTTAATTACTTCAGCTCTCATTGTCATTTATTTCAACCCAATTATTGTAATTACTGATGTACCTTATAACTGTGGCATATATTTTATCTGGCTCTTAGTTTTGAGGCAAGGGCCTTGAGAACTTAACACTTCACCCAAAACCATTTTATTAGAGATGTAATACCTTCATATATAGCAGCAAAATTGGTGTTTATTTTAGATCCGACACACACACACACACACACACACACACACACACACACACACACAGCTCTTGACATGAGCAGTGCAAGCTGACACGTTCTTCGTCAACTTCAGAACGGTGTGCTCTCTAATGGAGTGGCTAATATTTTGTCCATTGAGCTTAATATTGCCATTTTAGTTGATATGTGAATGGGCAGTTACTCCTAGTCACATCCATGGTGCAAGAGAATCCTCTAAAACAGTAGTGGTCGACAGACGACTTCAAAATATCTTACGAACTGAGGTAAGGGAAAGTGTGTTCAGTTAGATTTACAAGTTTGACATTATTATTTTCATCCCATATAAGTAACAATTAAGCTGTACCGGTTTCTATTTAAAATGACGGATGTACACTAATGTTCCAGTTTAAAGTGTCTGTGGAGTAATAGTTTGACGTTAGACCCAGTGAAACTCGTTTGTTTGTCTAGGAATATTACTTAAAAACTACGAAAAGAACTAGTGTTAAGAATTCCTTAGATTAGTTACTAGTAAGAAACAATTTGCAAAGGACAACCTTAAAAATCTAAAATTATCAGCATCTGAGGAAGACTCCGTGAAGGATCTATCGTGTGAATCTTCTTTCAACACGTTCTTTAAAGACTCGAGCCTAATCTCATTGTAAATCATAAAAATGATAGTGTCAAATGTTCACAAATATAGCTTTGAAGAAATTGATTCACAAATACTTACTCAAGCTTGCATTTGGGTGTTTTCAACACATATAAGAAAAGAATGCGAAGAAAAGTTTACGCCTAAAACCAGGCATGCTTTCCGTATTTAAAGTATTATTAGTCCTAAGGATGGCCTTTCACGGCTCTTTTAAGTTAGGCAGCTTTGCGCTCATATTGTCTCCTGCCCAGGAGAGTCTAGACGTGTTACAACAAATATCAACGAGTTTCTCAAACGTTTCGTGACAGTAAAGGGAATCTTGATTCCATCTACGAAAAAACAAGTGACTGCTCAAAGATACTGTGACTCCTGGCGCGGTATTTGAGATAGGCAAAGAAGAGGGTAGTTCAACAATGTGAGATTTAGATAACCTCTTTGAGTTTCTTGACGAGCGCTAGATACACAAGAAACCTAATTGGTTTTCCATATTATAATTACGCTCGGATTATCCTCGCGGAGCGACGCGTTGAGCTGGGACTCCAGCTTGTGGCTGACCTTGTCATCTGCCACAAACTGAACTACGCCGTAATTTGTTTCCTTAGAGAATGGTCACGACTCACGGCGGTAGATACTCTTCGCTAGGTACTTCCCAAACTTCTGTCACAGGGGCCAGCACTATACGAAACGCCCCGCGTCGCTTCATGCGCAGCATGAAGCCATATTAAGCATTTTGCGTTATGAAATGACTATGGAAAGCTCGTTCATGAGCAAGTACACAAGGAAAGAAGTGGAGTGTCCAGAAAAGAAATTCACCTTAGCGTAGAGGCATGTAACAAGAAGAGCGAGCAGTTATCCGCCGTGTTGTTATAATATTCCATAGTCAAATGACAGAAAATAGGTTATTCTTCAAATACCGGCAGAAGGTTAAAAAAAATTCCTTTCCTAAATTTTTTCCTTTTTTGCATCTGAGCTTTCCGGATTTAGCTCTTCGCAACGACTCTCAAGTAGGGATTTTGGTTTCGCTGAGAAGTTAAATGGAAATCCTAAGCACGTTTTTCAAGGAAGGACCAAAGTAAATTTAAAGAGAGATTATGCGCTCTCAGACAAGCAGATCGTGATGAATGTCGTTCATAAACTAGTAACCGAAGGCTTGTAAGATGCGAAATAAAACTGGACACGAAGTTAAAATGTTACTGAAATCAGTAAGCACAGATATAATTTTATTGGTTAAAAATTATAGTGCGAAATAGGAAGAATAGCTGTAGATAACAGAAGCTGTAGATAACAGAAACTGTAGAAATAACTGGCAGCCATAGAGAAAGCCTGTCAAGCTGGCAGCGCCGCTAACAAGAAGCCTCGGCGGGACAACATACACTCTCTTCTGTAGGCGATCCTACGTCCACACACACGCAGCAGGTACAGATCACTTACTTTAACGTGGCCCCTTAGCGGAGAATGTTGGGAGCTGAAGCTTGCATTCAGCTCGTAGCGCATTGGCTGTTAAAACAAGCCCCTCCTCTTTCTCCCTGTGCCGCCAGCTTACGGCGTATAGCTTACAGGTTTTACAAGAAACACGTAAGGGGTTAAAGCGTCATATAAGGAACACGAAATTATGTATCCTTTTAATGTTTGAGTAATAGAAAACTGAAACGTATATCTAAGAAATATTTTAGAGGAACTTATTAAGCGGGTTTAGCAACCCTTCCTGCCTCTTTTTATTATTGTAACTGAATAATAATCGGAATTAGCATTTTTATTATAGTCGACATGATCGACTGGAGTGTGTCCGCAACTGCACTGTGTTATTCTAAATGTGTTTATTTCCGTCAACAGGTGCAATACAATTGTTTAATAACATGTTTCGATCACTTGGTATCTTCAGATCTAAAAAACAAAAGTAAAATAGAAATGTACAATTTGATAAACTTACTATGGGTTAATTGAACAATAGTTACTTTATACATACATGGAGAGATTTTTTATTTACCTTATAGTTGCGTCCGCAACTCGTCTGGCTGAGTACTAACTGGTACTGAGTTTTACAGTTTGATGTAGGCACTTATAATTTGATGGCATCCGAAGCGCCTTTGCGAGAATGGAATGAACATTATTTATACCACTTTCAAGGACAGCGTTACTTTTTCAAAATGCAGTCGTCGGAGTATGTGGACTTATGTTAGCAAATAACAAAGTGGAAGAGAATCAATACCAAGCACAAATCAACAAGACATTGACATCTATGATGTACAATGCTGTTCCGAGGTAAGGTTGGTAGAGAGCATAAACATTTCGTAGACACACGATCTCAGCAGACTTCCGCCGATCGGAGGGGCCACGAAAATGTGCGTGACCTGTAAATAAACAGAATGTTCGCGTTCGTAATAGGCTCCATGCGTTGCTTGCTATACGTGAGGAGCCGGTAGTAGCGGCGGTGCACCCAGCGCGGTGTAGTTGAGTAGTGAGGCCGCAGCTGTGGTATCACCTGCATCCGAAGCGCCTCCCCGAGAATGGAGGCTTCGATGAACAGCTTGGAGGCGGTCGATGAATCAACGTGATTGATATCCTCGGGTGCCGCGGGGAAGGCGTCAGGGCGAGGCAGAAGAGCGGCAGACGGGCACCAGATGCCTCTCGCGCCCAGCGCTGCGGGCAGTCTCGCCTTTCGTGCTGGGAGTAATGCACATAAGGCAGGCGGAGAGGTTCCCTGCGGCGTCGCGAAGTGGGCGGTGGCAGTTGCCGTCGTGATACGCGCGGCGAACGGCCTGCCTCCTGGTCCTTGGGAACTGTGAAAGAAGAGTTCTGCGGCGATGTGTGGTCGCCTGTATGGTGTGGACGTCCTCCTGGTCGGCTGGGTTGGCAACGCGGACCGCAGTGGTCTGCCCACGACTCCAACCTGCGGTCGGCGACTCTGGAGACTGCAAATTTGAATGCCAGCTCGACGATATGTTCGAATGACAAGTCGTCTCGTTTAAAGGCATCCTGGCGGAAGGCTGCGACCGGAGCTGCTTGTATCGTGTGACCCCGGACCACGTCGTCAGCGTAGGATTCTCTTGAGGTGCTGAGATCTTGGAGTTCCGCCGCCCATTGTCTATAGCATTGTTTTTCAACCTTTTTGAATATGCAACCTTCCAGGTAAAAATATTCCGGCGACCCCCTTCCTCCCCTCATGAACCGTAACAAATCCGTGTTATCTCAAAGGAAACAAATTTAATGTTCCTTATTTTCCTACAGCGTTTCGGACGGAATTTTTTGTTTTCTGGAATGCAACACATACTATTTTTTTTCACGATTGCCGACAGAAAAATGTATTTCGCATCTTTTTGCGAATTTTTCAGAATAACATGTTGTATCGTTCTTTTGCGTATCGATTGGTCCCTGAAAACAGTAGTCTGTCTTTGCGCTTATTCACCATTAAGACACTGCATTATAAAACACCTATCCATTTCATAATTCGTATTAAACAAGGAACTCAGTAATTTTAAAATTAAATAAGTTTCACTTATGCATATTGTATTAGTGAACTTCGTTGTTGTATGTTGCAAATACTTCCTCTTGTGACTGCGGCTCCAACCCCCCCCCCCCCCCCTCTCCTTCCGAGCAAAACTTGGCGACGCCCCGGGACGTGGTATCTGCGATGGTAATAGGCATTGAGACATTAACAGATACTGGTGAGAGTAAAGGTGCCTGGATCACGTGGCTCAAGTTTAGTGAGGGCGTCGTACATACGTGAAAGGTTGCATGAAAGGAAACAGGCTCGCTGGTCTTGTTCTTGGCTAACCTGTTGAATCCTGAACTGCTGGCGAATCATCCTCCTCATAGGTTTTCCAATCCTAACCCTTTCGGACCCTCTGCCTACAAATGTGTACATAACTTCTACGGTGTCTAAGATGGTTCAGAAGCATTTTTTCTCAATGGAAAAACATGTATACGACACCTGAGTGTTCAATCATTTCATCATGCACAATTACTGCCACCTGCAGAAGATGACTATAAAAATATTAAGAAGCGAGTGTTGCACTGCGAAACAGTTTACGAACTTCAAAGAACACGGAAATTGTGGGTTACTTGTATCCACTGTATAACTGAAAGTAGTTCTTTTGCGATGTAGTTATTGAACTATTATTTAGTAAAACCGTTGGTACTATAAAATTTAGTCCGTAAAAAAACCCTTGTTTTTGAGTACACGCAGTGTTGTAGTATGAAAATGGATTCATACAATTGCATAAATCTTGCCTCTAAAATCATTGAAAATTTAAATTAAGAGTATTACAGTATTAAAAATAATTTTCTTGACAGAGGAAAAAATCAGGTCTGAAAGGGTTAAGGGTCTTCTTTATACGTCATGAACGGCGGCGGTGGTGGACAACGGAGGTTCTGAACTTTGGCGATGCAGCAACTGTACAAACTGTCGAAAAAGTTCGTTTAGTAAGTGGTGAACTTAATAGGTTTTGCTGTTATGCCATCTTCGTCGGGGTTAGTCGTGACTAGTCGCCACTGTTTTAATTTGAAGCTACGTTCTTCAGCGCTTGTTTATTGGTACCATTCCTTAAACTACATTAAAGTGTTGCTATTTGAAGGTTTCTTGGAGTATGGTCTCCACTCGGTCGGCGTCGGTCTTTAGATAGTGGGGGCTGCCGCTACTGCTGCTGCTTCTTCTTACTACTGAATTCGTTGCGAAGCGAGAACTGACGAGGTAACCACCTGGAGTGGGGAGGTGGGGTGGGGGCTATAGAGTGGTCGTAGACCAATCACAGGCAGGCGGAAGGGTCTGCAGCTGGTGTGGTTGGCGCAGCGACCTCTAAAGAAATTCTACCTTTTTAGGATCGCGAACATTGTTTATTTACCTGCTCTGTTTGTGGACGAATGTACGTTGTGCCGCCAAGGCATCGTGTTGGCGGTGCTGCCAGCTTGACGGAGTTCCCTATGGCTGGCAGTAAAATACCCGTGACAAATCATGACTCGGCTGGAGATCTTGCCGGAATGGTGAAGAACAAACAGACGATATAGAGATAGAAACTAAAAGCACATGTCCAGTTACTCGCAGATGACAGCTGTCACGTTTCTTTCCTGTGAGTCCCTGGCCACTTGGGTGTGGCCGGGAATGAGACCGCCGACATAGCAGCCAAGGCCGCAGCTCTTTTGCCTCGCATGGCTACCTTTTGCATCCCATCGGACGATGTTCAACGGGCTCTTCGCCGGAGTATCGTGTCGTCATGGCACAGTGCGTGGCTTTCACTGTACAACAATAAATTGCGAACCGTAAAACCGATCCCGACCGCTTGGAGGACCTCCTCACGCCCCTCTCGGCGGGAGGAGCTCATCCTGGCCCGGTTGCGGATCGGTCACTGCCGTTTCAGCCATCGTCACTTGCTATCCGCCGACCCTGCACCGCTGTGCTCCTGCGGTGCACTGCTGACAGTGCGACATGTTTTACTGTCTTGTGTTAATTTTAATCATCTCCGTGTAGCCGTTCACTTTCCGTCTACTCTGGAGGAAATTTTAGCTGATGACACACGAGCAGCTGCTCGAGTTTTGCGTTTTATCAACTTGGCCAACTTATCGAAGGATATTTAACCCTTGTAATTGTCTTTTATCTTTCGTTTTTAGCCTCTTCTTGAATGGTCTAACTGGCAGTTACCAATTTTTTTGAGATCTAGCGAATCTTTGTCCTTGTCTGGGCGCTAATGACCGTAGAAGTTGTGCGCCCTAAAACCACAAAAAAAAGCACATGTCAGAAATTATAATTTACTGATGTAAATATAAGTGATCAAATACGTCATAAACTATAATGGGAAAATAACTGAGGAAATGTTAAGAAAACAAATCAGGTCCTTATAGTGGTTGGAGAGACGAGAGGGGGGAAAAATCAATGACGATCTTAGTTGGCTGTGGGTCTACGAATCAGATTATTCTAAACTAAGTGGTGGCCTCAGTCATGCACCATGTGGAAATGAGTTCATGCGAGTAGTAGTACTACTACTGCAAGACGTTAGCGAAAAAATGCTGTCCACTGAAAAAGGAAAAATTGGAGAATCATGAGACAACTGGAGAAATGATAAAATCTCGGCGCAAAGTGTGATGACCGCGAAACTAGCAACTTATTAAAGGAATGTTTTCATGTGTGTGTTACCACATAGTTTGTACATACATTATTGCAAAACTCCTTCCTAATTAAACTTTAATTAGAGAAAAGAACAACACGAATGTTTATTAAATATTGATATAAGAGCTAACGAATGAAATCCACGCGAAAAAATAGTGTTGTAATTAGTAAAAATGTTGATCATTGAGGCCGCGGTGGAATAGCCGTGCACTGCGGAGCGCACAGTTCCTCCCCGTCGTAGGTCTGAGTCCTCCCTCGGGCATGGGTGTGTGCGCTGTTCTTAGGTTAGTGGAAGTAGTGTGTAAGCCTAGGGACTGAAAACCACAGCAGTTAAGTCTCATAGATTTATAGACATTTGAACAAAACATTGGCTATTTGCTTAAATCTTGTTCTGAATTTAGAAGGCAATATAACAGTGATAATGTCATACAGATTTGTCAAGTCTTTCGTAGGTTAACAGAAATAATTAAAAACAGTTCACGAATATTCCAAGCCAGTGATTTCTATGTTGCTAGCTGGTGCTCAGTAGCGTTGCATGTGTGTTCCATTGGATTCACAGCAGGCGAAATTAGTGCCAAGATAACTCGAATTCATTACTGCGTTCCTTAAACCCCAACTATTTCCGTTTACACGGAGTCGCTCAGAGGGACTTCTGGTTGATAATTGTTGGAAAGGCGTTGGTTTAAATGAGAGCCCGTAGACTGGTATCGCCACTGTGCCACGCTGCCTTAATAGATTAAAACGTAATTGTCAAGAAACGTTACTAGATGACGAAAATATTTTGCCATGCTCCTCCCTCTACAGCCACATCACACGCATCACACGTTTGTGTGTGTGTGGGGGGGGGGGGGGGCGTGTAAAGAAGTAAAAGTTGTAAGTCGCGTACAGACTGATGGATATTTGTTAGTCAAATTAAAACCTGAATTTACTGTCAGTTGGCAGTTGTCGGTTTAGAGACCAGAGTTGTGTAGAAATGACAGCGTTCATGCTTCCACCTCACTGCTCCCCCAGCATGGTTCGGCGACGATTAAACGGAACTCACTGGGTCATATTGGGCCATTTTACGTGCTCCATTGCTGATCTGGCAGCATCACCAGGAATTGATATCGAGCTGCTTCGTGTTTCCTCCGCGACCATCGCCGTATGTCCTGAAACTTTAGCGAATATTGGCTGCATCAAGCAGTACTGTTTTTTACTCTGATAGTCATTTAAACAGGTGGAGAGGGTAGTTCCCGAGGCTGCAGCTTGACGGTCTCTGTAGCGCTCCGCCTTCACACGGCACGCCGCCCCTGATAGGGAAAGGCGGAGACATCGGTATCAAACTTTGTACACCATGAAAACTAAGTAACGTGCAGGCTGTAAGGTCCACTATTCTCAGTTCTGAGAAAATAGCAAAGTAAGCTATCTATACGCGTTAATTATGAAGCTCATGTAGGTGGTAGAGTTTATGGTGGTAAAGTTGTGATCGTTTGTACTTAGTTTTTGTCGAACGTGGAAGTACTTCCGGTCAAACGTAATTTTTAATATAGATTTTTCATCAATATTTATATTTTATATGAAATTCGAGTGATGGTACAATTAAAAAACCACATATTTGCAGTTTAGCGAATTTAATGTCGTTTAATTGCCATTATAATTACATTTAATTTTTAGTACTAACTTGTTTACCTCAAAGTAAACGAAGAAATCAGTTTCCTGAAAATATATGCCTGTCGTGATTTGTGATATCCCTAGAAATACTATTGTTAAGGTACCCAAACTACTTTGCACCTCGACGCTTCGAGCTACAGATACATTAAGTAGTCAAATAACACATGAAATTCATTGAAAGCATGTGCAGATACACTTGGTTTTTTAAAAACACATTACCTCTTAAATGTCACATTAAATGATGACCAGCGATGAAAGAGTATAGATAAAAAAATGTTTTGACCGGGAGTCGAACCGTCGCCTCATCCACGCTCATCTTAGAAAACCACCATGAACTCTTCACTTCTGGTATCTAGGCACAGATACGTAACCTACACAATTGACGGGTAAAATCTCTTGCCTTTTTCTTGTTTTGTTTTCCAGAGTAATGCACCCTCCCACTTGCATTTTATATTGTTCTAAAGGCCTGCTAAAAATGTGCAATGTTAGAAGTAAATTCGTGACCTAAACTTCGTGGCCTCTCCTTGGCTGTGGGCATGGGCGAGCCATGCAGGTCATCTGTAGTAACGGTCACACGCTCTAAAGCTGTCATCGTGGCTTCGATTACTACCACAGAAGCCTTGTTCTGTCTGTCGTAACCTAACAGTGCTCCCATTGGACTGTGTCCGCGACGTGTCCGTGTGTGGAACTCCTACTCTCCGGAATGACAGTGCCCCTGGATAAACATAGACCGTGTGTGACAACCCAGTTTGTATTGCTCACTTTCTGCAGGATGTGCAACGTCAGCAACGATTAGAGATGTCCATGCATAATGCTGCACCAGCACACTTCCGCCACAACGTGCGCGAACATGTAACGCAGACCATTCAGGACCGATGGATTGCTAGGGAAGCCCCCCCTCCCTCAATCTTGTACTGCTCGTTTCCCAGACTTCAGGTTAATGGACCTCGTATAAACATGTTTACCTCAAAGTATGCGTGTCAAGAGCTGTATTTATTGGTCTTATTTTTCTTGTTTCCGTGAACACCCAAACAACTCACTGTTTGACGCTTATAACGCCCTGTATATTTATAGTCCGTTGTGAAGCGGCTTTAGAGTTTAAAGCCAATCGTCAGAGAATGTACTATAATCCACGCGTTACTAAGAGTTCGTAGCATAATTAAAAACTCGCACTGACGTGTTTTACGGCCCTCTTTAGATTTGTAGTTTTATAAGTTTGTGTAAACATTTTGGACCAAAATAATAATCTAAATAATAAAAAATTAATTAATAAGTGTGTCTGAAACCCTTTTAGGGAAAAAAATTAAGTAGTGGCGGGTTTCGAACCACCGACCTTTCGCGTCGTAGAGCAACGCTTAACCCACTACGCTACGGCTATCAATCAGAAAATGAGACCATTAATCTCATACTATTGATGGCCGTTGTTAACTGATGCTAATATGGCATTTGTAGACAACGTGTAAGTTACAATAAGAAAAATCATCAAATACGCAACGCAAGATGCCAGTGTGTTCTGGGCAAGGAATGTCACGTGACATCTCCGAACGGATAGTTTTCGTTAATTCAATGGAGGGTGTCAAATCTCCGTTATTTTTGCAAATATGTCTCAAACGATACGAGATATGAAACAAAAGGAAGGGAGATAAGTTGTAGAGAATTTTCTCCTCTGCCGATTAGGTTATTTAATTTTTGTGTCAGATGAACGGCTCGTTTGAAATTACAATTGTATTACAAACGGCTTTTTTGGTATTACTACCGTATTTTTTGTCCGAAAAATTTGAAAATGGGAAGTTCTGGTCTCTGGCGGCCTACAATCATGTCTGTAAAATGTGGTGCTGATCGGTTGAACGGTTCGTGTTAAAAACAGGGAACGCGTTACGGACGGACAGACATCACAACATTGCCGTTATTTTTGCAAATATCTTTGAAACGCTACGAGATATGAAAAAACACAAAAAAAAACAAGAGCAAAGTTGTAGAGAATTTTCTCCCCTACAAATTCGGTTATTCAATTTTCATGTTAGATGAATAGTTAAGCCGTTATTTTCATTTAAAAAGGTAGTAATTCACAGGCTCTTACCAGCAGACAAATGTAGAGAATACACTCCAGCTTTTTAGCACTAGTGATACTGTTACAGGAGAGACGAGATTATACCTTTAACAGAGGCATTTTACTGGATTTTCTGCAATCTGTATGGCAAATTTTGTATGTACATAAATCAGGTCGGGCGTTAACGACTAGACAAAGCCTGAAATAATTGTAAGACTGAAAAACAAAGATTCCATTTCTGCAGCAAGAGTCTGAATCAAATTAATCGTATCTTGTTCGCCATAGAACAATTAGGGGTAGCAAACTGATATTACTCTAAATTCTGGCTATTTAGAGACAATCAATCGAGACCAAGCCTTACACTAGCCAGAGATTCACCCAGCGGCCAGTTTATATATTTATCGAATTTGTTGACACTGTCAGGAGATTGCGATCTGTCGTTGAATATAAAAGGGATAAATCCTCAGTCAAGATCGCCAATTTTATTATTTGCTAACTACTTTTGGCTCTTGACGAGCCATCTTCAGATCATAAGTGTATAAAATGCATGACATGACATGTTTTATTAATATGACGACAGTCATGCATTTGAAACATACATGATCTGAAGATGGCTCGTTAAGAGCCGAAACTAGATATCAAATAATAAAACTGGCGATCTTGACTCTGACGGTTTATCCTTTTCATATTTTTATTACCACTAGGAAATATATTTTCCCAAAACCAGGTTCCGTAGGTTCCTTTCTCCTTGGGCCTTTAAACCCTTTTTGGGTAAACTGCAGAGTCTGTTGCCCACGCGCTGCAAATGTTGGCGACACTACAGAATATCTATGTATACTCCACAGCACTCAACCGTAGAGCAGGTATAGCATGTTTTATTTTGTGATCTGTACGGAACTGTGATCATTTTAAGTGAAAATTAGGTTAGGTATAGGTTAAACAAAATTTTTTTTCTTAGTATGTGAGGGTTTGTAGCGCCCGAATCTCCGTTTCAGAAACACTCAACTTATTGCTTTTCCATAGTCGCTTGCGACAAAGTTGCCAACATACGCCCCATGCTGAACACGGGCAACAGACTGCAGTTTACCCCCTTTTTTTCCCTCCTTTTTTATTCATCACCTTCATTGTTTAGTAGTCTCTACATTTAATCACTTGAATGAACCTTTGACTTGTACATCGTTATAGCTTTGACTGTTAAACTTTTACAAACGTCGTTGGTTCATATGTTCCCACCACTTAGCGCAGTAGTAATGCAACAAATCTTCGCGGTATCCATATCTCTCTCTCTCTCTCTCTCTCTCTCTCTCTCTCTCTCTCTCTCTCTCTCTCTCTCTCTCTCTCTCTCTCTCTCTCTGCCTGTGTGTGTGTGTGTGTGTGTGTGTGTTCTCCATCACTCTCTTTTTAATATTTTCAAATTCCTCTCGCAATATGTCTATTTTGTTAATGGGCTGAAATTAATGCTGAGCTAATAGTACCATTTTTATGTAAAAGGTTCCGAATGTACCTACAAGAAGCTTCGTAGAGGTTTGAGAAGCCTGTCGCTTCTACACTTAATATTTATACGAATCCGTTCAAATGTAGCACGAAGGTAAAGTTAAACACTTTTTTGTGCAATAATCATGTTTTGTTGAGATTTTAGGGTTTAAAGTCCAGCTACATTTAGCAGCTGTTCAGACAATGGTGAACTTAAATATTAAATACACACTGAAGAGCCAAAGAAACGAATAGACATGCGCATAGATTTGCAGACACTCAGAGGACGCTGCTGCGGTCGGCAACGCCTATATTAGGTGTCTGGCGCAGGCATTAGATCGGCAGCTGCTGCTACAATGGCTGATTAATAAGATTTGAGTATGAACGTGGTGTTATAATCAGCATACGAGAGATAGGAGACATCATCTCGGAGGTAGCTATGAGGTGGAGGATTTTCCCGTACGACCAATTCACGAGTGCACTCTGAATATTAGGAATCCTGATGAACATTAAATCTCGGACATTACTGCGGCGGGAAATAGATCCTGCAGTAACGGGACTAACGACGAGTGAAAAGAATTGTTCAACATGACAGAAGTGCAGATTACTGCGGATTTCATTGCTGGGCGAATGTGCGAACCATTAAATGAAACATCGCTATGGGCTTTCGGAACCGAAAGCCCACTCGTGGGCGCTTGTTGACTACACGACACAAAACTTTATGCCTCATCTGGGCCCGACATTGGACTGTAGATGACTGGAAACGTGTTGCCCGTTCTAACGAGTATAGTTTGAGTTCAGTGAATGGACCTCTACGGGAACGGAGACACTTACGTATCCATGGATACTGCATGTCAGCAGAGGACTGTTGGGAGTGATATCGGACCTGTGGTACGTCTAGATAAGACTGACAGGTGACAAGAACATATCCTGGTTGATCACCTACGTGCATTTGTGTCCATTGTGCATTCCGAGACACTTGCGCAAATCCAGCAGGGCAGTGCGACATGTCACATGTCGCGATTTGCTAAAAGGTGGCTTCAGGAATACTTTTGAGTTTAAACATATCCATAACTGCCAACTTTTCCGGTTTATCCGTAAAATTTACGGAAATTGCCATATTTTAGGGGTTTACGAATGGACGGTGTCATATTAGATTTTGCGGACAAAATTTTGAAACTTTAACGTTCGATAACCACCCCACTTCCGTACAATCAGTTTTTTCTTTTTTTCTCGTTTTGCATGGGTAGAAGGCATGTCTACGATAGTTGCTAACTCATTCTTTGATATGATTTGTGTGATGTTTGTATCGTCAATGGAATTGAATTGAAAGCCGGGATAATAATCTTCCACGAGCAACTTAGGTGTTTACAGAGTCTGCTCCTCAAATACTTCGTTCCGCTTTGTTCGCTTATGATTTGAATTATATTCTTTGACCACTTTACTGATGTTCTTCATTCACAAGGTTTCTTCTTGCAAAAGTTTGCTATCAAATTATGCAAGGAAGACATTGAAACTACAGATGAGATGGTGAATGAATTTCACAGGTAGTTTGCACCTCTTCAGGTAGTTCACACATTGGTTGCTGGTGAAGATGCTACTCAGCGGCGAATATAGAACATATTTCGGGGGTGGGGGCCAGAGGAAAATTTTTGCGGCGTTGCATCTCAAACTGATGTCTAAAGAGAAAAAGTTGTCGGATGTTATGATCAATGTTTAGTTATGGCGTTTTCAGAAGAAGAGTCGGTAGATTTCGTAATTGTAATCGAATTTCCACAATAATGCATTCTATTTTCTTCACCACACCCTACAGCAATGCACAGTGTGGACGTGTTTCCAGTCTCGTGAACAATCATAGAATAATGGTGTGATCATTCACCTCCAATGAATTTCTGGTGTCATTCCAACTTTGAGGCCCAGAGTTCCACGTTTTTTCTCAAGAATTTTCGCAGGAAGTTTAAACCAACACGTTATGGATGATCGAAAGCAATATTGACCACGTCTGCGGCTGCGTAACATGGATTATTTTAAATAGTTCATTTCATTTACAAATCATCGGTGTATGATGTAACTAGATATGATTTCATTGAAGTATCTGTTTAAAGCATGAATTAAATCACCTTGTAGCCCAGTAGTATTATTACTTTTATCAAGCAGGAGTATACTGAAATTCGTTAGATTTTTTGTCGCGCGTTTTACGGATAGCCATTCCCAAGCGTTGGCAGGTATGCATATCCGGTGGCCACCAAACTCCCCAGGCATGAACATTATTTAGCATATCTAGGGTGCCTCGAGCGTGCTGTTTAGAAGATTTAGGTGTTAGTTTCTCCCGTGAGCTATTAGAGAACGGAACTGTAGTCAAATATAAAAGCTGTTAGATGAACCCTCTGCCATGCACTTCAATATGAATTAGAGTATGTATGTAGATATGGACACTGTTACGGATCTGTGGAAAGCTCTGCTGGATGCACGGTGTAGTGTTCCTCCAGCAGAACTTCAGACAGTAGGAGAGTCCACGCCACGCTCTGTTGCGGCAGTTCTGCGAGCTCGCAGTGGCCCTACACGATATTATACAGGCGTACCAGTTTATTTGGCTCTTCATTGTATTTTGTTCATTGTTTCGTTGTTTACGTAAATTGCAGTAATATTTTAAGTACTGGTAGATCATCTTAATTTTTTAGTGAATGAACTGTGAAGAACTTCTAATTTACAGCCCCTATGGAATACGATAGCTACTGAAAAGTAGTAGATTCGAAGTTGGGAACCAGAATGAGAAGCGCTTCTGCCACCCACAACAAAAGGAAAATGAGTTGTGGCTACAGACAAAGATATAAAAGATAATGATCAGCTTGACACATACATGCTTGTTTACTTATTAGTATTATTACATATGTTAAATTGTACCTGTTATCACATGATACGTTGTCTTACCATACAACGTCACTCGTTAATACGTATGTCACATGATGCCCCTGCAAGGTCGAACGAGTAGGCAGTGTATGATTTCTGGAGGTATTTTCAATCAGTGGAGATTGTAATGTTTATTCTTAATAGAATACAAACGGCAGTAATTATGTATATATTTCAGTAGTAGTTACCATAACTTTCAATACATCTAGACCAGTGCTTTCCAAACTTTCACTCCACTCATGGCGACACCCTGTTGTAGCTTAAAGTTTCGCGCGACATCCTTTCACTAATGTATTAATACGTATGTTAGAATTTAGATGGTTCTAGCGGGGGGGTGGGGGCGGAAATAAAGTATCGCTTAAATGTAATTTGTAAACGAAACTGAAATCCTCGTACGCATTGACATGTTTAATGATGATCCCGACTGCAGCAATTACTTACATTCTTCGCAAGAAACGGAAACATTAGGAACTAAAGATATGTACAAAAGAGTAACACCGCAGACAACAATGCCTAACTCACACAGTAATACGTGCTTCTTCTACATGCGACCCAACTTCCGAAACACGAAAGCTGAATTTCGGAAACAGTTTTTCGCTGTCGTGTGTACATGTCACGGCCAGATACGGTTTTGCTGGATCGACTGAAAACGGCATCTGGAAATTTACTGCTCGGATTTCTGATTTAGACAACACAGTGGCTGTTCCCTTTCAGTTCAATATTATCACATTATTTTCAGAAATAAAGAGGATGTATTTATGACAAGTGATGACTTATTAAGTTCTCAAAATTCAAATGTGTGTATAGCTTGTGGGACTTAACAACGGGGTCATCAGTCCCTAAACTTACAAACTACTTATGAACTAGCTAACACTAAGGACGGCACAAATATCCATGCCCGAGGGGGGCCGTGCAGACCGTGACTGGAGCGCCTCAGTCTCCTCGGCCACCGCGGCCGGCTATTTAAGTTCTATTGTTAGGTTCTTGCTTCACCGCGACCTCGGAAGTCCCGACATATTCGGGAAAAAATAAATATTTGTGACAAGTCAGAATATGAATGTCATTTCTGGTCCCAGAATCTGTTACACAAAGGGAACTGAGAGAAAAAAATATTAACGCATAACAGGGTTCGAACCAACGATCACTGCGTTTAAAATACTACTCTCCGTTAATCACCCGGCCATATTCCATATTAAACATCGCTACTGAATAGCTTCAGTCAGTGGACAATTGTGACTGCTTTTTACAATCTGTGACAGCTTTTACAGCCACTGTGTCATTGATTGACATTTAAATTTGTTGATACTACTACGCGACACCCAGTGTCGCGACACCCAGTTTGGAAAGCTCTGGACTAGACGGTCAGTTCCTCCATGCCCAAATTTTTGTAGTTAATTGTCAGGTGTGCACCTTTCCGTCCGGAACATAGCGATGTGCACAATGATGTAATGATATAATTGTTAGTTATTTCTGCGACAACTACTTTTGACTTCTCGAAACACTGTAACTGTTCTATACGTACTCCAAAATATGCTATTCCAAACAGGAAAACATTGGCGCTCCGGACACACACAGTAGCGCTTCAGAGCCCGTGTGATCGGATCACTACGTCAGCAGTTTAATTACAGACACCTTCTTAAATTTCAGTTGTGACAACTTATAGGCATAGAGATTTTACTGTGTTTACATTCAGCAAAAAGAAACGGTTCTTTCGGAGTTATACAAAAGCGAGACTTTTATCCATATTAACGCACAATAGGTTGTGACACAAAGCAAAGCATGTCATTTCAAGTGTTAAAACTGCCGTCTATTTCTAATTGGTCAGCAAAAAGAAAGTCAGCTGCAGCTACGGCCAGTCTATACAAACTAACATTGTGTACCTTTCTAAATAATTTACTTTCAATGCACACCGAATCTGATTATGAAAGTTGCTATAAAATGCTATTGTCAGTCTTTATGGCTTCTGTCACCATTTATCTAATACATAAACATGAATGTTTGTATGTTTACTCGCATTTTGTCCACGGATATATCGTTGATTCGATTGCGATGAAACTTTGCCAACATATTGCTTGCACTTTCGCGACGGTTATTGACATAATTAAATGACTGCAAGACACCTAGTTCAGGAGATGTGACATAATAAACAATGAAATGCGCAGTAAATTGTTGCATCACGCGACAATGTTCCAATCTCCTGCTAAACCACTGCTCCGATTTTAACCAAAATTGGTGCACGTATTCCTTCCTTGAGGTAACAATCAATGTAGGGGTAAAAGCCGCGACACACAGGAGATATGACGTCATAAACAACTGATGTCGTGTTCATTTTAAGAAAGAACTGATACTGTATCCGCTACGATGTACGTTGTAACTCGGTCTCTACAAAGCGCTAACCAAAGGCAGCGGAAATTTGGTAAGGCACCTCTAGTGGGCAGTGAGCAGGTTTGCCACCCAGAAAGCGCTTGACGTAACGCAGATAAGACACGATCGCTTAAACGGATTAGGAGGTGGTCCCTCTGGTACAGCTACGTCCGCTGTGGCTCGTTACTCTGTGGCCGTGGCCACGGGATGAAGACAACAGACTTGCGCTCTTCCTGGGCCCTGCAAGGATTCCAAGAATGTCCACAGGCTTGAAGTTTTCAGCTAACGTTTCGACAGACGTACTGGGCAGATACCGCGCTATTCGTCCGCATATAACAAGCGGATATCAGCATCGCTCACAATTTTATCCGCAAAGCAACAAATACTGCGGATATCCGCTTATAGAAGCCTCCGCGCAGACCTCTACCTATAACATTGAGTGCTGGTGACACGGACGTAGATAAGGGGGGGGGGGGGGGGCGGGGGCGGGGGTTCAAACCCCCAGAATTTTTTTTTTCATTCGTGAAAAATAATGAAAATTTGTCTAATGAATATGAGAGACTAAAAACTTCGCCAACAAAGAGAGGTACCTGGGTGTCTGTAAGTTGTAGTCGATGCTTAGTTGAGCTTTGACTCCTTACTTGTTGTCGGGACACTTTGTCTCGAATGTCTTACGGGTGGCCTTCGTGACGCCTTAAGCAAGCGTTGCGCACAACTTTCATCACAGTAAAAAAAAAGTCAACAATCCGAAGATTGGTTTGAACACCACAGTGCTTTACTAGGCATGGTCCTGTTTGGAGGTGGTATGCCGTTGCCTTCCTCCGACCTTCGAACTGACTTACCCAGCCAGTTATAGGGGGACCTACAGTTTAACGTGGGCTCCGAACCACGGTGCTACTCGGTATTTTTCACATGAGCAATACTGCCAGAGGTGAAAGAAGTGGAAAGTGACAGATAAAAATCCTAGGAGCTGGCGGGGATCGAATCCGGGACCTTTGGATTTGTAGTCTGGTACTCTACCACTGTGCAACCGAGGCGCACATTCATCACAGTAAATCTAGCCAATTAAAAAAAATAATTGCACAAGCTTTGGCACCTGTCAACTGTTTAGAGGGTACCGCAATATAGCTCTGCCTCTGAACCCCCCCCCCCAGATGAAAAATTTATCTACGCCCCCGTGGTGAAACCCATGACAGAGGAGCAGAAAATACAGAAACACCCAGGCAACGTCAGTTTTTTTGGATGCTCGGTTATAAGTGTATTGATGTCAAAGAACTATTGGTCCACTTTAGATTACGGTAGTAACACTAAAAGTGGGCCTTTGCGATCGTCTTTTGACAGCTCGAAATTTAAATGAAAATAACGGCTTAACTATTCATCTGACATGAAAATTGAATAACCAAATTTTTAGAGGAGAAAATTCTCTACGACTTTGCTCTTATGTTTTTTCATATCTCGTAGCGTTTCAAAGATACTTGCAAAAATAACGGCGATTTTGGGATGTATGTATGTATGTCCGTCTGTCCGTCCGTCTGCCTGTCCGTCCGTCCGTAACGTGTTCCCTGTTTTTAAGGCGAACCGTTCAACCGATCAGCACCAAATTTTACAGACATGATTGTAGGCCGCCAGAGACCAGAACCTCTCTTTTTCAAATTTTTCGGACAAAAAATACGGTAGTAAAACAAAAAAAGCCGTTGGTAATATAATTCTAATTGCAAACGAGCCGTTCATCTGACACGAAAATTGAATAACCTAATTGGTAGAGGAGAAAATTCTCTACAACTTGGGTCCCTTATATTTTTGTCAAATCTCGTATAGCTTGAGACATATTTGCAAAAATAACGGCGAATTGACACCCTCCATTGAATTAACGAAAACCAGCTGTTCGCAGATGTCACGTGAGATTCCTCGCGTATTTAATGATTTTCTTATTGTAACTTACCCGTTGTCATTTAAAAGCAACGGCACACTAAGGAATTAAGAAAAACACATCGTTCTTCGTACGATAAATGATAATCTAATGTATACAAATGCCATATTAACATCAGTTAACAACGGCCATCAATAGTACGAGATTGAAGAACTCCGGTTTTGATTTAAAGCCGTAGCGTAGTGGGCAAGGTGCTGGATTGTGACGCGAAAGGTCGGCGTTTCGAAACCCGCCACTGCCAATTTTTTTTTTTCATAAAAGGGTTTCAGACACTCTTATTAATTTATTATTATTTAGATTATTATTTTGGTCCAAAATGTTTGCAAAAACTTAAACTACGAATCTGAAGTGGGCCGTAAAACACGTCAGTGCTATTTTTTTTTACATGCGAATACTCTTCCTATTTCAGTCCCGGGGACCACGGGTGCTTGTTGCGGGTGAAAGTTATCGTAAAGCGCAGTGGGGTGAGCAAATGACAAGAGGGTGGCGTGTGGCGTTTATAGTAAATGGGCGAATATGAGCTCGGGGGCGTGGGCAGGGGTGTCACATTTAGCGGCGGCGGCTGTGGGCGGCGCAGTTTTTTTTTTGCGCAGCCCTTTGAGGGGCGGTCGCCCACGCCGCCACAGCCAGCGCTCAGTGCGCCGCAGACATGCTGGAGAGGAGCACCGCCGCCGCCACCGCGGCCACAGCCGCGCTGCACGCCAGGCAGCTAGAGGTGAGCGTTGTTTTACATCTCGTCTTACTGTCATCCGTGTCATTTTTAGTAATACGGAAAGAACATTCTGACAGGGGAAAATTGCCCGGTCACACCTTAGGAACAGGATTCGTGTGACTCTTCACAAAGAAAACTACAAATTCAAATGAATTGTGGGGATGAGTTGCATAAATTTTACATCTTCGTTACTGCGCTGTCTGATTTCCAGGACAACACGAGATGATATTGGGAATTTTGTTTCGTATGGTCAATGTACAGGAAATCCGTGCTGGTTTTAGGATTGAGGAGGTTATTGTGAGAGATTAGACCAAGGTCTAAAATCTGCAGGAATATTAATAGCCGGCCGCGGTGGCCGAGGGGACTGCGGCGCATCAGTCACGGTCTGCACGGCCACTACGGTCGGGGGTTCGAATCCCCCCTTGGGCATGGATATTTGTGCCGTCCTTAGTTGTATGTAGTTCAAAAGTAGTTTGTAATTTTAGGGACTGATGACCTCGTAGGTAAGTCCCTTAATCTTAACGAACATTTGAACCTACAAACCTGAGGAAGCGTGTTCTTGAAATATTTAAATATATGTGACGCATATGTATCAACTTTACCGCCGTGGGTGAATGCCACAAATGTCTCTCTTGGGCAGACTATTGTGCTGTTAGCAGGAATGGAGTGTTGGGGTATCAGAACAGTAAGAAGCGAATTTTTATTTTAATTTCATTTAATTTCATTTTCTATTATTATTAAAAAAAAGAGACAAATTAATAATAATAATAGACAATTATTAATGTTGTGAAGAAAAAAATTCGTCTGTGGAACTAAAAGGAAAAAAGTGGAAGAGCAGTATCTTTGCTTGTTAATTAGCAGTCAGTCTTGTTTTCTCGAGCAGTTAGAAGTGATGAGCTGTCTCTTTTTTTTTTATTTGTGTGTGTGTGTGTGTGTGTGTGTGTGTGTGTGTGTGTGTGTGTGTGTGTGTGTGTGTGTGAACTTTCAGTTGTGATGTAAATGTTTTTTTAGAAAATACAAATCGTTCTCAAGAGTGAAAAGTTTCGCCTTAGTTCATTACTTAGGCCTTAAAGTGAACCACATAATGACCCTGAGATGTGATGGAGCAATCAACAATGAGAAGACATTAAGAAAACTGTCGGTATTTTTTTTACACGAGTTTATTCTAAAGTTTCTCTGAACTATTAATATTGACTACAGTTCTTAATTGTTAATTTTCATTAACAATTTTTTAAATGATGATTCACAATACAAAGATGTTTCACTATGTGTCGAAGATGCATTCGTTTCTGATGTTACAATGCCCTCCAAATTGTGTCTTACTTTATTCCTAGTATTTTTATTTAATTTAATTGGTAACTTAGTAATCAGTATTACAGGCTTATGAAATAATGTTAATAGTAAATTTCGTGACCACAACAAAAATGAATAATTTTGGTTTTACCCCTTAAACTTTTTTCGCACCAGGGAGTAATTATCCTGGGACCCAATGGACCGAGCGAGTGGTAAGACACTGGACTCGCATTCGGGAGAACAAAAAATTTTCAAATGTTTGTTAGGCTTATGAGACTTAACTGCGACGACATCAGTCTTTTAACTTACAAACTACTTATAAACTACCTTATACTAAAGATAACGCGAACATCCATGCCCGGGGTAGGATTCGAACTCCCGTCAGGGAACGGCCTCGCGCATCGGACAACAGCGCCTCAATGCGCTTGGCCACTTCGCCGCGACTTCGGGTGGACGGTGGTTCAAATTCATTTCCGGCCATCGAGATTGAGGTTCTCCGTGACTTCCCTAAATCACTCCAGGCAAATACCAGGCTGGTTCCTTTGAAAGGGCACGGCCGATTTCCTTCCCCATTCCTTCCCAAAACTCCTAGCATGAGCTCTGTCTCTAATGACCAAGCTGTCGATGGGACGTTGCAAAGATTGACATTTCAGGTTCGGGTTTTCAAATTATATTTCGCATTTTAATAATACAGTACTGAAAAGCGAAGAAATTGTATTATTATAGTCTAGGTATTTCGGTTATCCGTCTATACAACTGATTTAATAAAATACGAGGCGCGTCCAGAAAGTAAGTTCCGTTTGGTAATAAAATGAAATTTTACACAGATGCAGAAGAAATTTTTATTGCACAAAATTCTACAACTTTTCCACATAACTGCCGAAATTTTGTAGGCACTTGTCATAGCGTGCCCCAAGTTTTTGCATGCATCCTTCACAGAAGGTTGCCGCCTGTGTATTCAACCATGTGGTAACAGCTCTTTATCATCATTGAAGTTTTGACCACTAAGAACAGATTTTAGGTGTAAGAAGAGATAAAAGTCGCTAGGAGAGAGGTCCGAGCTGTATGGAGGATGATCAAACAGGTCCCATTGAAATTTCCGTAAGAATTGTTTGGTCACATTCGGTGTGTGAGGTCAGGCATTATCGTGAAAAAAGATCTTTTGACAGTAATCCTCTTCTTACACCTAAAATATGTCATTGGTGGACAACACTTCAACGATGATGACGAGCTGAAAGAACATGTTACCACATGGTTGAATACACAGGCGGCAACATTCTATGAAAAAGACACACAAAACCTTATCCCATGCTATGACAATTGCCTACACAATTTCGCAAGCTATGTAGAAAAGTAGTTTAACAGTTGTAGATTTTTGTACAATAAATATTTTTTCTCTATCTGTACCCGTTCGTTTTATATAACCAAACGGAACTTACTTTCTGAACGCGCCTCGTATTTTATTGCCATATGCATTTCGCCTTTATTTGAAAAGCATCATCAGTGGCCTGTAATATATACATAATTGTTTTACAATATTTGATATTTACATTTCTTAGTATTTTAGATTATGAACAGTTCTGATGCGTTATTAAAGTATAGTTACTGATACTTCGATGTTGTACTTACAATATTTCGTGGATATTGCTTTACATCTAGTGCTCATCGGTGGCTTCCGGCTGTTTTGCTTCAGCTATGTAGCAACTGTGGGGGGGGGGGGGGGAAAGCAGGACAAAAGGAACTAACGAAGAAATTGTAGCTTGTACAAGAAGTGCCAGTAAACACAATTATGCAATGCTTCACTTATGTTGAGGTTTTCAGTATTTTTATGCTTACTAGTGATACATAGAGGTTGAAAATTAGTAGTGCTGTTGACATAACTGATAAAACTACGAAGTGTCGCAAATATCTATTTTCTTCTACTTTCAGTTATTTTAAACAAATTTGAAAAGATTCAGGCTATAAAATGTTCAATAAGAGTATTTATTTCAGAATTTTCTTGAATTTTGAATGTTTTCATTTAGACGAAGCGTCTCCTGTTCTCACACTAAGAAGGGGAACACAAAGTATGGTGCCAACGAATTTTGATGAGTCGCAGGTATATTGTACGGGAACTCCTCCAGACCACCAAGCTAAAAGGATTGGTTCCAATATGCCTTAGATCTACGAAAATCGCGATCAAAGTCCAGCGCGTAACAGCTATACCTGTACTGAGTGAGTCATCAGTAGCACGTGAGCCACCGTGGTGTAATTAGCAAGGCGCTAGCCTGTCACGCATACGACCCGAGTTCAAATCCTGCGTGGAACCAATTTTTTTTTCACTTGCCCGACGATTGATGTTCATAATTATGCTTTAATAACCACTCTTATGTTAATGCCTGAGTAATTGGTCATAATAGCTTATGTTAATTGCTCAATATGTATTGCGCACGATTATTTTATTTTATTCCTTATTTCGAAGCAAACGTTTACGGCGATTGAAAGATCAGTAAACAGTCAGTAGTTATCAGCTGTAACATCTGTGCAGCATTTCTTAGCTGCGTTTACAGTCCCCGGCCCCAGTGTTGTTACACCGTCGAATGCAGTGTGTGTCCACTTGACGCGTCCCAGCGGCTTATTATGCTGCGGCCAGGCGAGTAGTCGTTCGTAGCATATCGTTCACATGTAACTGTAATTACTTGATATAACCTTATCTTTGCAGTAAGAAATAAAGAATATAATTATACACAGTCAATCGCTTGACAAATGTAAAAAAAATAAATAAATAAATAATCCGAGCAGGATTTGAACTCAGGTCGTATGCGTGACAGTCGAACGGCTTTCTAATTACACCACACTGGCTCACGTGCTCCTGATGACTCAGTACAGGTATAGCTGTTAACGCGCTGGACTTTGATCCCGTTATCGTGGAAACCGAGGCGCATTGGAACAAATCCTTTTAGCTTGGTGACCTGGACGAGTTCCTGCACAATATACCTAAGACTCATCAAAATTCGTTGGTACCATACTTGGTGTTCCCCTTGTAAGAAAGAAATGGCACAACGAAGATTAGGAAAATATGTTTATCAAATTTATTACTTCAGTCACAGTACTCTTGGTAAATGAAATAGCCAACACAATGCTATTGAAAAAGTTAAAATTTTTTGTAGTTCTAGTCAAAATGTAGCTGTCCCCCTGTTCGTACTGACACTCCCACGTTCAACAGTTGGTCACCCTCGCATACCGGCCATGTGTGTTATATCGCAACTCCACAGCATTGATGTAATATCCATGCCATATCGTATTTTGTTTTTCCTTCTTAATCTGGGCCAAGGATATCTTTGTTTTCATTCATTGCTAAATGATTTATTAATTTACACGTAACGAAGATGGTTTCAAACTCAGCGCAAAGCCGACGATTGAGCCGCTTACAGGCGCGTAAAAAGACACGAATTATGAATCGTATTCGTGGTGTTCAAACCAATCTTCGGATTGTTGACTGCTTTACCTTTATTCGAAAAGTAAGTTTCCCTAATAAAAAAAAAAAAAATTCATCATAATTGCATGAAAAACTTTGACATCATTTATAGCAGTGATCGAGCTAATTTCTGACGTAGTCGCCGAGATAATTGAGACTCGTCCTATTGTGGGGCCGGGTTGTGTATTTCTGTGTAGAACAACTCTGCCGTCTGTGAATGGAACTAGCTCGTGGCAGTCGTCTGCAGCTGTTCCTCGTTGTCAAAACGCTGGCCAGAGGACAGGAATTTCTCGAGGTGCAAGAAGAGATGCAAACCGCTTGGTGCTGGATCAGGACTGTGTTCTGGATGATCTAACAGCTCCCAACAATTCATTTGCTGTGCACCGAGTTGCACTGTCCTGGAGCAGCTACCTGCAGTAAGCATCTTGTTCTGAATGACACGTCCTCAGAGGCCTGAAAATGACTGTCACAGGCTGCTTACATTCTCAGGAATACAAAAGTTGATCCAACGGTATGACAAGTGTCTAAATGTTTTGGCGACTGGCAGAAAAAAATAGCTCAAACTTTCCTGTACCTCTTATCTATGACGTTTTTCATGCTAATACGATTTTCGTAAATAGTGGAACTTACTTTCTGGATGCGCCTTGTAGCTTTCAGCCACAGCATACGTCATAAGGACACACATGCTTATTCATGCAATCACACATGCACAACTCACTAACACGCAACCTTCATCTACGGCTGCTGCTGTGTGGTTTTACGTATGAGCCACTTCGGGCTAAGATTGTTTTAACTGTTTCTCCTTTCTTTGCTCCCATATTTCTCTCATTTTTTCGACGTTTCTCTTCTTTTATCGGTCCACTTGGCTCCAGGCTTCTTCAGTTTTTCTTGGAAACATTTGGCATCCTTTAATTTCTTTCTGAGCTGTAGTCTGTTCTCGGTATCTTGTGGGGTAATTTGGAGCTCGTCCATGTCCCAACTTCTTTGCACCATGCGTTGTCCATTTTTAATGTACTCAACTAACAGAACAGTCTTTGTCAATCTGTTGGAATTGAGCCTTTGTGACAGTAGAAAGCTATTCCTCTTTCCGTAATTACATCAGTGATTTTTTTTCTATGTTTATATTGATTTCACTATTATGACATATTCTGCATTGTGTCTGATCTTCAACTGGCCCCCAGATTTTCCTTAATATTTTTCTTTCAGTAGTTTGCAGTGATTCCATCATTGCCTGTTTCAACAAACATTCTACTGCATACAGTGCTTCTGGGTGAATTACTGTAGAGTAGTGAGCCTAGCATTGTGGATATGGACTTATTGTTATATATGTCATTAGTGAGGTATTACGCCGTTTTCATCCTACTAATTGTTGCTTTAGTGGCTTCTTTAGCCGGCCGCGGTGGCCGAGTGGTCTGCGTCGCGCCATTCACGGTCTGCTCGGCCACTATGGTCGGGTATGGATATTTGTGCCGTCGTTAGTATTAGCTAGTTCATAAGTAGTTTGTAAGTTTAGGGACTGATGACCCCGTAGTTAAGTCCCATAAGCTCTACAAACATTTGAAAAACTTTTGTCCTTCCGAATGCGAGTCCAGTCTCTTATCACTAGCTCGGTCCATTGGTTCCCAGGATAATTACTCCCTGGTGCGAAAAAAGTTTGAGCGGAAAAATAAAAAATGGTTCATTTTTGTTGTGGTCACGAAATTTACTATTAACATTATTTCATAAGCCTTTAATACGGATTACTAAGTTACCAATTAAAATAAATAAAAACCCTAGGAGTAAAGTAAGACAATGTGGAGGGCGTTGTAACATCAGAAACGAATGTGTGAACATCATCTTCGTCACATAGTCTACCCAAGAGACACATTTGTGGCATTCACCCACGGCGGTAAAATTGATACATATGCGTCACATATACTTAAATATTTCAAGAACACGCTTTCTCAGGTTTGTTGGTACTTCATGCAGTGGGTTAGCAGAAGTGATGCTTAAAGCTTTCGCCCAGTGTTATTAATATTCCTGCAGATTTTGGACCTTGGTCTAATCTCGCACAATAACCTCCTCAATCCCAAAACCAGCACGGATATCCTGTACATTGACCATACGAAACAAAATTCCCAATATCTCGTGTTGTCCTGGAAATCATAGACAGCGCAGTAACGAAGATGTAAAATTTCCGAGAAATATTTAAGTACCACAGCTTTGTGTACTGCGGACAGTATGGTCACAGGAAGTATCAAGCGAAACTTGCAACTGAGTTTGGGTTTCCGGAGAAGTAACCTTGTTTTCTCTAGGGAAGTGTGTTCGGACACATGGTCACGCTGTGTGTTAATGACTTGGCAGATTGCGCAATTATCTATACTTACGGACTTATACAAAGAAGCTACACAGCTATCTAGTCTCATAAGAATTCAAAGTAGCTCGAAGGTTAGAAATCTAGAATTATGCACTTCAGCGAACTCCAAAACGATCTCATTAGACTACATTGCAATAAAACCGATGTTAGTCTAAAACTGCATGTAACACATGTTCAGACATTCTTTTGCTTTTGTCATCGGTCACAGGTGTTGCATCTTGAAGTAACACCCGTACTTATCCAGGCATACGCGGAATATTACGCCCTTCAAATAAATGGAAATTGTTTGAAAGCGATTTGTTTACATAAAACCAGTAAAACCCTGCCCATCGACCTTCGAAGTGCAGAGCAGATCCAAATGCCTGAGTAGTTAGGACTTAACGTGATAGATATTGGCAGTAAGTAGATGAGAAAAAGTTTAGAATAGTTTTGAAAGTCTTTGTAAAGTTTATTGGTATTGGCTTAGTGCTCTCGCTAGTGTAACGTGACGGTAATTAACACTATATTTCAAGCAGCTGCTATTTTTCATGCGTGTCAATATTCACGACTCAAACTCTTACGACATGTTATTTCCAGAAGAATAAATCCTAGAGTAATATATTTTTCCACCTACTTGGAGTGGAATATTAGGAAAATATTTGCGAAATATTTTGTGAATGGAGTTGGTAGTAAAGATGTAATAAATTAAAACTTCATGCGCGATGTGGTGATGTTTCGTGCATCTTTTTGGTTACGTCATATATACCGAACAGTATGACGTACTAAGATATAATTTCGAAGGTATGTAAATTCTGTCAGCGACATAAGTCACTAATAGTCAGTGGTAAAGACTTAATAAATCGAATTCCTATGTGTGATGGTGCAGTTTTTCATGAACTTTATCGTCTAAACATCCTATCACATGAACCATATACCGCAGTTTCATAAATGTGAAGACACAAATAAAAAACCTTCTGCTTCGGTGAGCGATTTGTCATGCATATCATTGTTTATGACGTATCTCCTGAACAATGTGTCATAGGTGGTGCTTACCGCTATAGCTTACGGTAAGAATTGTGTGTTTAAAGTTTGACTGAAACCGGTTTAGTGGTTTAGATGATGTGCAATGTTGTGGGATGATGCAGCAGCTTTTCGAGATTTTGTTTACGACATTTTGTCGGAACCAAGTTATACGTGGTCCTTACCCCATCATTTCTTTCCTCTTTCTGCCCCCCCCCACCACCAAGAATGTGCAAAATTTCATAAATATCGGAATATCATACACCAAGAAACGGACGCTCTGCTTTATGTAGAAAAAGACTATAATTATTCATTGCAATTATATGGATATTGTTTGAAAAATGTGTAAGGAATAGTTTTTTTTATAAAGAAATAACAAATTAGGAACGCCATACTTGAAGTTTGAACTATTACTTGCTGCCTGACCCTGTGTTGGAGGATTCTCAACATAGACAGTGTAATAGTCCGCTCAGGTTGTTACTTGAAGTGTCATCATTTGTCACTCAAGCCAGGTCTTCCTACTTTCAGATTTTAATCAAGTTGTTTTATCTTCTTAAGTGTCAAGAATAATACTATTATAGATTTGAGGTCCAGCATTTGCTGTGCCTCCTTGAGCCTAATGTATTAAACTCCAAAATATCATTTCGTACTAAATCCATCATTCTTTTCACACCAATCAATAATTCTAACTCTGGTTAACTTCTTGTGAAATAATTTCCACATATGTAGTCTTCGTTTATTACTCGGAGTCGAGATACAATCAGAACATTAACATGTTACAGGCTCAGAGAATTAACCAAGAAATACAAAGTAAAACACAAAATCACGCTCAGCAACACATCAGAGATAAAATAATCTCTTCTTTTTCATGTGCATGTTTACTCTTAGCGGACAGCAGTAGCGTCACTGAATACTTGCTGCTGCCACCACCTCGAGAATCTGAAACAGATTGTGGCGGCAGTTCCTGTTCTCTTGATTTCTTAATTTAACAACGTAAATTAATGCTTATTTGGGTATCTCAAGGTATATGAGAATTAAAGAGAGTGGCTTGTACCACTACAAGTTTTACTGTATGAAGAGCGAAAATGTAATTTCATCATTTTGAGGAACGTCTTACAAATTTTTATAATGGTTCGAAATTATGGGAATAATTCGTTGCACGTACCTAAATGTTCTCATTCTAAACTATTGTGTGAAAATAAGTTTGCGTCAAAACTTAGTTTCTCATTTTAACTGAAAACTTTTTGTCAACCTTTTAATGTAAGATTACACCTATTAACGGATTATGTTGTCCCTGGAAGCCTGTAGATACACAGTCTAAAACTGGTATTGTGGTGCACTATATAGGCTACTGGTTTATCCGTACAGTAATAGACACTGAGCCTGGAAAATCCATCAAGTTTTCATTATTTAATGGTGAATGGGAGTGTGGCGCTGTGATGTAGGCTCCGCTGCTGACCGTGGGGCCTGACCCGGATTTTTTCAAGTGCACTGAGGCGTGCGGCGACGCTTTAAGAAGAGGCAACAGGCGCGATGCGAGCGCCCGACCGGAAGGCGGCGGCTGCCTGTACTCGCGCTGCGACGTCTCTGCCCGCCCGCCCAGCCCTTTTGTGCGCTCGCGCGGAAACTCGCTGCCTTCCGCCATTCTGCTGACATTTGGTTTGAGGTGCATGCAAAGTCCCAACTCTCCACGACCTTTCAGCTGTTCGAAAACATTGTTCTACTAGTCCTTTATTCTCCTTTACAGTGAAGTTAACATTGTGATCAGTTAGACAAATCTACTGTACTGTAGCATGTAAACAAGCTGCTCGTATATGATGACAAATATTGATCTATTTGAAATAGAACATTAAATTACTTGCAAACTATGGGGTGCACACCAATCACCATGGAAACGACCCTACAGGTATTTGGATTTAGGTTATGACATGTTTCATGTGCCTGCCTTCCGTGGTGATTTGGTGCAAACGAATAGAGAAATTCTGCTCAACCCGCTGTTGATGCTGTTAATGACATCCCAAATGACTGTCTTCACCTCGGGAATCGTTTTGGGGTTACTGCTGTACACCTCGTCTTCAATATAGGCTCACAAAAGGAAATTGTATATATTAAGATCTGGAGAATATGGCTATCAATCGAGGTCTACCCCATAGCTGGTGCACTTTCGACAATCGGTATGAAATAATCTTTAAACACCTTTGCATACCATTCTGTAGTGGCCATGCAATCAAGGAATATCGCAGCCATTATTTCGTGCCTGGACATTGCACCAGTGGCGAACTAAGGGGAGGGCTGACCGCCCCGGACCTCTTGTCTTGGAGGGCGTCCAAATACCTGGAAAACGTTTTTGAGCGCCCTTGGCTCCTTTAGTACTGGAGCCTCCAAATCTTCAAAAATATTTTAAGACTGTTTTATAGTAATACATATATTTCTAAGTGGACAGGAGTCTCACTTTTTGACGACACCACCCGGACCTCCGACAGCCCTGGTCCGCCACTGCATTGCACACCACCCGGTTGAGGGTGAAGACACTTACAAACCTCAAATTGTGTGTCCTCCGCCCCCCAAATGCACCAATTTTGCTAATTGACATATCCATACGAACGAAAGATGGCTTTGTCGCCAAATAACATTCTCACCCAGCGTCATGGCCAAACTGCAGTTTGAATGACCTAATGCAAATCATTCAGATTTTATCACGTTCTTGTTTCATTTTAGGTTCACAGATTCACGAGGCTGTAACATCCATCCGCTTGATACAATTGTAACTGACTCGTTAGATCAGGCAATGCGTATCCAGCCATCAACAGTCCAATGGCAACGTTGATGGTTCCATGCATAGTGTAAAGCTTCGTGTAGTGCAGTCAGCAAGGGTACTCAGTGGGTTTTTGGCTCTGAAAGCACACATTGATAATGTTTTGTTTAATGGTTCACACACTGGCACTTGTAGACGGCTCAGAATTAAAAACTGCAGCAATTTATGGAAGGGTTGCACTGCAGTCATGTTAAATGAATTGCTTCAATTGTCATTGGTCCCTTTTTAATGAATTTTTTCCAGCGGCAGCAGTGTCAAGGATTTAATGTTTTTCAGGATTCCCAATATTCACGTTGCACTTATCTAATGGTCATATGATAAAATCCCCACCTCATCGGTACCATAGAGATGCTGTGTTCCATCCCTTGTGTGCCAACTATAACACCATGTTCAAACTCGCTTAAGTCATGCAAAGCTGCCATTGTAGCAGCAGTAGCCAATCTAATGCCTGCGCCATATATCTGTTGTCTTATATGGTTCGTTTCTTCATCACAGATCTGATATTGTTAGACCACCTGCAGAAATTTGAATTTTGAGCATACAAGAACACGGTCAATAAAGGCACTACTTTCGTAACGTGCAACAATGAATTTGTGGTGGATGGGAGACGAGCTTGGGTAGCAAAGTGGTGACGGTGCTTGTTAGCCGAAAGTGGGAAACCTGGGTTTGAATCCCAGCTGCCACAAATATTTGTCGCCATTAAATTCTTTCTTTGCCCTATTGTAGCCACAATCATTCCTTTTCTTCCTCATCCTTCCTATGATTAAATCAAACTGCATCATGCAGAGACACTTTTAAGGTCTTGAACATCTGTTATATATACATAAGTAGTGTGCAAAAATTTGTAATGAGGCCTTTCTTTGAAGTATAGGAAGTTGCACTAATAAGTATGCCATACTAAACAACAGCTTCACACAACCATCACAGATAAACCCCGACTAGTGTTACTCCTCAGTCAGTTTTCTCATCTCGCTCTACATGATGCTATTCATATGTATTTGGAGAGCCCCTGCAATGGATTTTGAGTTAGAGGGAACATACTTTATACACTAAGGTGTGAGGTATGGACTGAGGGACGTGTGTTGTTGTAAATCCATGTGGTTGGGAGCCTCTGTGTCTTGTCAGTGTAGCTGTTAGTATAAGTGTCCAATGAGTAAAAGTATTGAATTAAAAAAAAAAAAAAAAAAAAGATAGTCACGTTGAAAACCGCAGGTGGTAGGTGGTCCGGAATTTGAAGGCTGGTTGGCAATAGAGCACAACACTTTACACTTAGAACACGTTTATTGCTAACAAAAGCATACTCAGTATAGACTGACTTCTTCTTGGAGTACTCCACTATGTATACTTTCTGGAACTCAAAAGCACATCAAACATAAGAAATATGTAGAACATTCTAGAAATGATAAATACAAAAAATTGTTCTGCCCTCGTCAGGATTTGATTTGGGGACTGCAAGCACAGCTATATGTGATGCTAACCACTGCGCTAGGCGTGCTGTCAGAAGACTTGTGGCAATATGACAAATTTTATTAGAGCGCAAAAGTGTATTTGGAAGCAGTAGTTACTATCCCCAGTTCCTTAAATAGCTCCCTGCAGGATTTTATTGACACTATAAAGTATTTGTATTGCAAGCTTTTGGGTTCTGAAAACTTTAGCTTGGCCTGGTGAGTTGCCCCAGACTGCAGAGATTGATAGAGCAGCACACATACATGTAAGAAAGACAGAATCTCTCTCTCTCTCTCTCTCTCTCTCTCTCTCTCTCTCTCTCTCTCTCTCTCTCTCTCTCTACATACACACACACACACACACACACACACACACACACACACACACACACACACACACACACACACACACACACACATTCATAATCATCATAATTATAAAACCACACAACGTTCTGGCTTCGAATATCTTGCCTGGAGAAGACAGTCCTGTGTGAGTTCAGCCTCTTTGATGTATGAAAGAGTTTGCTCCATTCTGACTGAAAACTGTGGTGGGAAGTTAAGTTGTGTTACAAGCCTGTCCCAGCTCGACATAGGTCTTCGCAACCTATCCTCATTATATTGTTGAATTCGAATCTGAATTTTCTTTTATTATAATTTGTTTTTATGTCTTTTGAATAATTTTTGTATGTCCTTTTTACTGTCTCTTCACATATGAAAGAACAACCATTTTTGTATTGTGAAACATTCACAAGTTTCATGAAGATTAATGGTTTATTTTTCTGTTTCAGTCTTTGGAATCGACAAGGCGTATGATTGCACTATGCGAGGAGGTAAGTCTACAGTTCACTTCTCTTAACATGTTTATTGCACCCTCTCTGACGTTAGTTTCTATATCTTATTGCCACCAGGTGGATTTGGGCATACTGATGTCCCTGTGTGGTATTCCTGGCTTTAATCAATGTGATGTTCACACAAATGTCCCTTTCTTCTTTGAGAATGGTGTGTGGAATGATTTCTAAGTCAGTTTGACTTGTCATCTGCGGATGATTGAAGCACTTCTACAATTTCAAATTTCCTACCACTGCACTGAGAGAAGGATCGGGTAAATTACACTATGCAGTCATCTATGGATAAGAATAAATTACTTTCTATATTTTTGTATAAAGATTCCATTAAATAAAAACAGAGAAATTAAAACAAGATAAACAGAATACAGTATACACATAAGACTGAATGAAATACAGTGGTATGTGTTTTACAGCACTGTCTGTGGTTAAACAAATGTTTACAGTTGAACTGTAATGCTAATCAAATGGGTGAAAAGGAATCAAACTAATGATAAGAATGATTTTGAAGTGTTTAAATCAGCGTTCAAATATTCAGAAATGAAGTAAGTAATAAAACGGTAAGATTTTTGGTTCCCTAGATGAAGTCACATTCCTGCACAGTGTGACCTACAAGGAAGCAGAAATGTAAAGTGACGCTGCAAGTGAGGCTTAGGTTTGATGTGAAATTTTCACTGTATTATGCCTACATATGTGTGCTCCACCTTGAAATACACACAAATGTCAAAATCAAACAATGGAAATTCCAGAAGGATTCAACATCATTTTCATGAAGGATAGGTTGCTTACTCTCACAGAGACATCTGATGAGTTGCGAAAAGGCACAAATATGGTAACAGAAAACAAATTAATAGCTTTCTGTTGATAAATCCTTAGTCAGTCAAAGAGAAACACTGACACATACATACATACACTCGGACAGATGTGACTGCCATCTCTGGCTGCTGTAGCCAGTCTGCAAGACTCTGCAGCGAGGGAGGGGGGGGGGGGAGGAGGATGCACAGAATGGGTGGGGAATACGCCATTGTAGTGTGACGGGCAGGGTGGAAGGATCTGAAATGTGTGGGAGGATGGGGGACATAGGTAAGGATAGTGTGGGTAGGGAAGGGTGGTGGAGAGGCAGGAAAGCTTTAGGCCTGTGGGATTGTGGGAGTGTAAGATATATTGTAGGGAGAGTTTCCACCTGTGAAATTGAGAAAAACTGGTATTCTTAGGGAGGATCCAGATGGCATAGGCTGTGTAGCAGTCAGCGAAGTGAGCCAAATTATACAGTGCTGCATGCTCTGCAACAGGATGGTCTAGCTGTCTCCTAGCCACTGTTTGGCGATTGTTGTTCATCCAGATAGACAGCTTGGTGCTGTTCATTTCCACATACAGAGCTGTGCAGTGTTTGCAGGTCAGTTTGTAGATAACACGACTGCTTTCACATGTTGCCCTGCCCTTTATAGGATAGGGAATGCCTGTGACAGGACTGAATAGGTGGTGGTGGTGGTGGTGGTGGTGGTGGTGGTGGTGGTGGTGGTGGTGGTGGTGGTGGAGGATGGGAAAGGTTTTGCATCTAGGTCTATTGCAGGGATATGAGCCGTGGGGCAAGGGTTGGGAGCAGGGATGGCAAGGATATTACGTAGGTTTGGTGGGCGGCGGAATACCTCTGCAGGGGGTAGAGAGGATATTGGGTAGGTTATGTCTTTCAGGACAGGATGAAAAGTAGTCTAAACCTAGTTGGAGGATGTGGTTTAACTGCTCCAGTCTTGGGTGGTATTGGGTAACAAGAGAGGTATTCTTTCATGGGCGGAAGGTGGGTGTGGGGGTGCTGCTGAGTGACTGGACAGACAAGGCCCCCCTGGACGAGGTTTTTAGGGTAATTGCAGTCAGCGAAGGCCTGAGTGACATGTTTGGCATATGTGGAGAGGGACTGCTTGTCTCTGCAGATTCAATGACCACAAGTAGCTGTGTGGGCCGGACTTTTTGGTGTGGAATGGGCCACAGCTTTAAAAATGGAGGTATTGATGATGGTTGGTAGGTTTGATGTGGATGGAGGTACTGCTAAGGCCATATTTGAGGTGTAGGTCAATGTCAAGGAAGGTGGCTCACTGTGTTGAGTATGACCAGGTGAAGCAAATAGATTATAAAGTGATGAGGTTTTGAAGGAATGTGGATAGTGTGTCCTCATCTTCAATCAATCTGAACCAGGTGAGTGGTTTGGGATTCTGGGTAGCCCAGGAGGATTCCTCTAGATGGCCCATGAACAAGTTGGCATAGGAAGGTGCCATATGGGTGCCCGTGACTGTGCCACAAATTTACTTGTTGGCGAAGCCTTCAATGGAGAAGTAATAACAGGTGAGGGTGTAGTTGGTCAAGGTAACTAAGGATATTGCGGGCTCGTAGTCTGTTGGGCGTTGTTAAAGGTAGTGTTCAACAGCAGCAAGGTCATCAGGATTGGCAATGTCGGTGTAGAGGGAGGTGGCATCAACTGCGACAAAAATGGTACCAGGTGGTAAAGGAGCAGGAGCTGTGTAGTCAGTGGAGGAAATGGTTGGTGTCTTTTATATAGGAGGGTAGTTTTTGGGTAATTGGTTGAAGGTGTTGGTCAATAAGAGCAGAGATTCTCTTAATAGGGGACCATAAGTGGCACAGTGGGATGTCCAGAGTGGTTTTTTGGGAGAGGTCTTGGGATGGTCCTAAGGATTTGAGGAGGGACTGGAGATCCTGTGTTTCTGGGATGGGATCATTATGGCAAGGTGTGTAGGTGGAAGAATCGGACAATTGGCAGAGACCCTCTGTGACATAGTCCTTGAGGTCTAAAACTACAGTAGTGGAGCGTTCAACAGATAGGATTATAACAGTAGAATCAGTTTTTTTGAGGGATTTGGGGGACGTTGATGAGGCCAGGGAGAAGTTAGGAAATTCTGAAAAGTTAGGAGGGGGATGATTTTGGAGCAGTGTGGGTGGATCTGGACTTGATGGAGGAGTGAACTGGGTCAGGCAAAGTTCAATTTTTGTATTGGTATGAGTCAGGACAGTGGGATTGATAGTGAAACGGTGTTTTCATTGTAAGGATCAGGAGAAGTTAAGAACATCTTAACAAGTCTGGCATGATTGAATTTGGAAATGGGGTAAAAGATAAGGCCTTTGGAAAGAACTGTCACTTCTGTGGGACTGGGTGTCCGGTCTGTTTAGGTTCGTGTATTTAATGTAGTTGTGTTGGGGGGGGGGGGGGAGTGTCTGAGAGTGTGGTAGATGTTAAAAGGTCTGCTAGGCAAGGTTTGTCACTGAGGAGCTATGGGGTATGTTGGAGGCTCTTGTTGAGGGGGTGGATAAAGGTAACCCAAGGTGGGAGTAGGATCTGAAAATGTTAGTTTTTTGGAGTGGCATTGTGAATGCTGCTCAAATACTTGGAGGGCAAGGGTATTATCTTGGAGATAGGGTGCAGGTATTTGGAGTTGCAGAGCAAGAGAATTTTTCGGATGTAGGTGAGGTGATGCTAGGATGTTTGGGACTGGTTTCCATGGCTTTGTAGGATTAGGTTGATGAGTGCTATGGACTGATGGAATCTGAACAGGTGGAGGTCATTGAGGAGGGAGGGATTACAGCCAGAAATGTCAAAGATAGGCACACATTTAAAACAAATGCAGTGTATCGAAAAGCACAGTTTATTTTACATTTCCTTCACATTTATGTATCGAAACAGATGGACTGGACCACCTGGAAACTGGTGATAATAAATATGGGGTTGGGGGAGGAGGTGGGACTCTTTTATGCTACATTTATCTGACGTACAATGTTAGTCCTTTGTTGTCTCATTGCTGTCTTCTTTCAAACTTGGATATTTTAAAACCTCCTGTGCCCTAAAGTTATTTCTATTTTTAAACTCAATTCATTACTGCTAATTGGCTTCCATAGGCTCATTATTAGGAGAAGACAATTTGTAAGCATGTCATTGCTTATCACGCAATTTTAAATGCACTTCAATTGCTCATTGCTTGAAGCAATTTTTTCCCTTGTAATTTATTACTGCCACCACAAAATTAAACAAAAACTATCATTTTTATTACACAGAATGGGCACATGATTAATGACAGTGAACAGTTCAGATTTCTAGACATTCATATAGAGGGTAAGGTGTGGGGAATACATGTTCAGGATCTTGTTCTACACCTAAAAGCTGCATTGTTTACAATTAAAACATCATCTGATATAATTAATAGTTAAACTTGAAAAGTAGTGTACTATTCTTATTTTCATTTGCTTAAGATGTATGGTGTTAGTTTTGGTGGGAACTTCTCTGATTCAAAAGAGATATTTATTGTGCAGAATTGTGCGGCTCAAGCAATGGGTGGTGTCAGCTTGAGAACCTCTTGTCGATTTCTGTTTAGTAGCCTGTGTATTCTCACATTGGACCGTCAATAAAAATTTTCATCAAAGTCATTTCTTGTTAACAATATTGGCTTATTCCAAAGCGTTAGCAGCCTTCATTCAGTTAATACCAGACAGAAATCACATCTGCAAGACACCACCACCTTGAGATTTGTGCAGAAAGGTGTGCAACATTGTGCGACATCTATTTTTAATATCATTTCTATATAATTTTTATTCTGTTTAGGAATTCCTGGAGAAATAAAAAAAATCTGTGTTGTTGGTTCTTTTTGTTTATGCTTAGGCCTGTCATGTATATAGGATAACTATAGGTTTCAGTCTAAGTATTAAGACACTCTTGTTCAATCTGATGTACTGCCTCATTCCTTGACCAAGGAGACTTGCTTCTTCATTTTGATCCTGGGGAACATGACGGATATAAATAACTACCTCTTTAAGTAGTCAGTAATGCTGTATGTTGCAGCGTATTATTCAGTAACCTAACAGAAATTAAGATTTGTTGATTTGTCTCATATTGGTTGCACACAAAACTCTCATTTCTACACCATGCAGAGGCTCGTTAAAATGTGAGCATTTTCATCAGAAATACTTTTTCTGAATTGATATTTCCATCACTAACAGACTGCAACAGGCAGTTGCAGTGTTGACATCAGGCAACAGATTGATTAATTAGATATTGCAATTTGAATTTGTACACAGTGCAGTGAGCAGATGGTAGTGAAAAAGCAATTTTAGATGTTAGCAGTACAATAATTTTACTACTACTTGTTCTTCTTCTACTTGTAAAACTGATATGCCATCTGGAACAATTAAGGAATGGACTTGAGCATTTATGGGAACCAGAGCCTACCGTCCCAGTTCTTCCTATAGTATTATTATTGTTATTATTTACTTCTATTACTGTTGTTATTGTACATTTTGGAGTTTTTTCATTGCATGTAAGTGTTGAAGATGAGGCACTTGAAGTCAAAGCTTATGGATGAAAAAATCTTCATATTAAACCCAAATATATATACATGTGGCGTCTGTTCCGAAAGAACAGACGTCACTTCTGATTCTGCAGTTGTTATTATTTAATATTCATAGAATATATGACATAAACTGCGATTGGGCAAAGCTGAAAATGTGTACCCAGCCGGGATTCGAACCCGGGTCTCCTGCTTTCTAGGCAGTTGCGCTGACCCCTACACCACTGGGGGCACATTGATCACCGCACCTGCAGGGACTACCTAAGTACCTTTGTATTTGACGGGAGGCGTACTTAGGTAGTCCTTGCAGTTGCGGTGATCACTGTGTCCCCAGTGGTGTAGGGGTCAGCGCAACTGCCTAGAAAGCAGGAGACCCGGGTCCAAATCCCGGCTGGGTACACATTTTCAGCTTTGCCCAATCGCAGTTGATGTCATATATTCTATGAATATTAAACTCAAATATGCCTTTGTTAAGCTTCCCTACAAAGGGAAGGCACTTGTTTTTTTTTTATGTTTTAAGTATCTCTTGTTTGCGTTACATTTGCACATGCTGAAAAAAGAAGCTGATATTTGAGCATAGAAACAAATTTGTGAGAATACAGAAATTAGATCTTTGCCATTACAAGCAATTTTTACCCCAGAATTCATATCACATTTCTAATTTGGAATAGTCATTGGCACTTTGCAAATGTAAAGGGCAGAAGCAACACTGTGGCCTTCCTGAAACATGATTTAGTATTTTATATTGATAGTTATAACAAAAAATGGGCATGTGAAGTAAAACTTTGTGTTAAATAATAAACTACAAATCTGCTGTTTGTACTAATCAAAATTAAATGACAAACTCATACAATAAGAAAATGAGTGGGCTGTCATTCATTAGTAGTTCAGTCTGGGAGATGGTATGACAGTGAAATCAGTAATGATGTAATTATATTAGTTCTAATTAAAATCTGGACAAATAATGTGCTGCTGAAGGATTAAGCAAATTCATACTTGCACTTCATTATTTTATTCATCCTTCATATGGTTTAGCATAATCTGTGGTATAAAATCAGTAAAATATTTCGACAAGTAACTGTATTTCTGTGACTTATGTATGTAGGTTTAAATCAAAAGGGCTACTCGTGATGCATTTATGATTTGTGAGATCCGAATTTTGCTATTAGAAAAATTCTCTTAAAGTTGAATATCTCCCTTTGACTCCAGTACTTGTTACATTGATTAGTGCTCTTCAGAGCTTACAAAAGATTGTCCCCACTGCATTGGCAGAAACAGTTGCTCAGTTGAGTACCGATTGTTGCAGTTACATGACTATTAAAGTTACAATTAAGATGATCAATAAAATTTTGGAATACAGTTGAACCACTGGCACTAAATAAAGGAGTATGCCATAACAAAAGTTTTCATGAACTTTGACAATTTCAATACAGAACAGTATTTTTCACGAAGACAATAATGCAAGTTAAATAATTATGATTTTAAAGCTATCATTTTCATTAGTAACTGTAGTTTTTATGAAATGAATGAATTTAGCTACAATTTAAATATGAAATGTTGCTATATTGGCTTATAGTGTTATCAAAAAGTGATCACTCATTTGACATTGGATTTTACTAATTAATAAAATGTGTATCATATTTCTAACATGAGTTATTCATACAAAGATATTAAACTGCCAAACTTCTGTAGTGTTAGTTTTATCAGGAAGTAGATAATTTTGGTAAATACAAAAATATGAGATTAGTATATTCTGCATTTTACATAATCTATTTTGCACTGGTGTGTATTAACTGATTAAATAATAGAAATATTCCAGTAGCTGTAATCATTGCGGTACACACAGTACTTCAAAAACATACCCATCTGTACTATATTAATGTAGTGTCAAGTTTGGTATCAGGTGATTCAGTACGTAACTGTGGTCTATTTAATTAATCTGGACAGCTTATCCCATTAAGGAGGTCCCCCTACAGTCATTTGGCTCATGGAATTGTTTCTTTTCTCTTGTTCGGGCAATTGGTTATAAAACAACTGTGCCAAATGCTTCCCTAAACATTGTTTCATTACATATAGTCCAGTCAATGAATGTATTGTAGAATGCATGGAATATGCGAGAATTTTTGACTTCGGGACTTTGTTAGGGATAGTTAGGAGGTGAACATATTAAAAAGTCCCTGCACCTGGGGGGTGAGCTAAAGTGGGGAGGGGGATGGAAAGGTACAGTTTATAGATTTCCCGCTTATACCTCAAAAATGGTCGGCTTTAGGAAAAAAATGTTCCAAATAAAAATGAAAGATAACTGAATTTGCTATAAAAATGTTTATATACATATGTCGAATTCCCAATGGTTTTAGACATATACGTTATTGAAAATCGACAATTTCAGAAAAAAATCATCTGTGACTCACTAATTTTGTCAAACATTTACTTCTAGTGACTCACTCGATCTTTTCTCAGAAAATTTGTGAAAAAGAAAGTTGTAGAGAATTAAATTTACTTCCATTTGATATCCACATTTGCTACCTTATTTTCAGCCAATCAGAAGTTACATCATTTATAAGATGTGCGCTCAGTTTCGATGTCCCTCCAGAAATGAGTGTTTTGAGGGGCTATAACGTTTTTACCTTATGAAACGTGCAAGCATGGTAAATAACAACTAATAATGACAAGAAGGTACTTGCTATTGAAATAGAACACCTTTTTATAAATGTAGCTTTTCTGATAATATTATGAATCATACAATTAAAGTATTTACAAACACCGGAAGTGATTCAGAATGAAGAAAAAAATTGCATTCAACGCATCTTCGTTTTTCTGAGGCAGAGTAGTTGAGGCTCATTTATTGTCACCTGCAGAGGATATATCGTCAAGGTTGTCAGTACCTAACGCCCGGGACGCCCGGTAGGCCTGTCACTGGCTCGTGGGTGGAATGGAGTGTTCTCACTCACTTCTACTTCAGCTGACTTCAAAAGTTCGCCAACCATAGAGAAAGTTTGTCTGTCGGTATTGTGTGCCAGCTTTTCGAGATATTTTGTATTTATTTATGAAAATGTTGACTGTGTAGTGTGCGCAGTGGCTACTCGGTGTTTTGTATGTGATGAAACAGTAGATGAACCAGGTGTTTCCACAGTGTCAAACAAAAAGGAATACTATCACTCATCAAAGCTAGAATAGAAAGGGGAGATAGCATTGGCTCATCTTTAGAAGGTTTGGACATCCTCCTGACTCGTACTGAGTGTCGAAAAAATTACATCAGGTTACAATGGTTATGTTAGATTTTTGAAGACCAGTTGTCTTGCGAGAGGTTGTACAGTGGTTTTTAATGGGTACTCTGACAAATCAGAGAGCATAAAAGCAACTGAACAAAGTCCTCGATATCGGCTCAGGTGGTGTGGGGAAATGAAGGTCAGTCTAGCAGCAAGAGGATTTCCTCTCCAAATTTAACAATAAGAATCAGCTGGTGAACCTGTTGATGATGGAACTACAGAAAAATGGGATAAATGGCCTTCAAGCTTCAGGTGATGCTGACGTTCCTATTGTGGCGACAGCTATCAACAGATAACATAATTCCTCGATTGCCATTATTGGAAAGGATGTCGACTTAGTTGTTCTCTTAATAGCAAAATCTCCAACTGATCGTAACATTCTGCTTGTAGAACCAGGAAGAGGAAAGGTTAAGACGTGTTTGTTCTTCACAATAGCTGCAGCAGGAATTGAAAATGAAAGACAATGCCCATTTGTTATTCTTAATGCATTTACAGGCTGTGACACAATATCTGTAGTATGTTGCAAGAGTAAAGTGGGCTTTGTCAAAATGCACCAGAAGTCCAAAATCATACAACATGCTGCTGAGATATTTGCCAACAGTTCTTCTTTCCCCATCTCCATTGAGACAGTGGGAATCACGAGTACTCTATAATGGTATGGAGCTCCAGCCACCACAAAATATCTTGTAGATTTCCGCAACAAATCATTTATAAAAGCAGCTGGGAACATGAAGCCTAATCTCTCGTGTCTCCCGCTAGCTGAAGGAGCTGTTAAGCAGCATGCATCCCGAACTTACCACCACGCCTTTGGTCAGGAAAGGAACACCGAATTGGGGTTGGAATGGCCAACAAGTTCCGAAACTCTGACTTCGATGCTGCACCTGACGAAATCTTGATGATTTTTTGTCGATGCACGAAAGAATTTGACAGTGACAGATGTGGTTGCAGAAAAGTGTTGTTATGCTGCACTGTTACATGCCTGAACTGCTAGGGCAACTCCAACAATGGAGTCGGAATATTAATTCAGGATGAAGAAGACGACAGTGACATCGAGACTCCACCAATCTCGTTGGACGACGCCTCCACTACCGACGAAGATGAATGAACCTTGACCATGCCTTCTCAGAAAACAAAGATGTTGCTTTGAATGCACTTATTTTTCATTCTGAATCACAATCAGTGTTTCTAAAAACGTTCATTGTATGATGCATACTATTGTAATAAAACCTAAAACTATGAAAAGTTTTCAATTGTAAGTACCTTCTTGTCATTGTTAAAGTGTTGTTATTTACTATACTAGCTTGTTTTATAAGGTAAAAACGTTAAAGCCTCTCAAAACACTCATTTCTACAATGATGTTGAAACTGAATGCGCATCCTATAAATGATGTAACTTCTGATTGGCTGAAGATCAGATAGCAAATGTGCATATCAAATTGAAGTAAATTTAATGCTCTACAACGTTCTTTCTGGCAAATTTTCTGAGAAATGATCGAGTGAGTCACTAGAAGTAAATGTTTGACAAAATTAGTGAAGTAAAGATGATTTTTTCCGAAATTGTCAGTTTTCAATAACGTATATCTCGTAAACCGTTGGGAATTTGGCATCTACGTATACAAACAATCTTATAGCAAATTCAATTATCTTTCATTTTTATTTGGAACCATTTTTTCCTAAAGCCGACGGTTTTCGAGATATAAGCAGAAAACCTATAAATTGTACCTTTCCACCCCCTCCCCACTTTAGCTCACCCCCCCCCCCCCCCCGGGGCGGGGACTTTTAGTATGTTCACCTCCTAACTATCCCTAACAAAGTCCTGAAGTCAAAAATTCTTGCATATTCCATGCACTCTACACCCCTCTTTTAACCACTCATTGACTGGACTAATGTGTTTAATTTTTGCTTTGCAGATTGCAACCAATTCCTTAAACAAAAGGGCAGAAATAGTTAAAAAGCTGAAGGACTGTATGGAGACCATATACCTTATGGATTAAATTGTTGAAGCCTAAGTAGGCAATTGCTTAATCATTGAGCACAAAATAATTTCTCTTTCTTTTAATTATGACTAATATAATAAACTCATTACTGCTTACAGCAGGCTCACTCTAAATTTTTCCTCTCTCAGGAGTTGGGAAGGTATATAATTGTTTGTATTTATATTGTATATTTTCTATATTTTTATTTGTTGCTGAACCAAAGAAACTTTGTAGTAATGAAAGCTGTGTCTGAAACCTAAATTGTTTGAAAGTAAGTGTCTTCTCTGTGCCTGTCTACAGCTCAGCAGTTGTCTTTGTAGTGAGTTGCAAACTGTCCCCATGATATGAATAAAAAATAAGTTGTTGCACTTACGAAAGTTCACCACTTGATAATGTTTTCAATGGCTTGACTTTTGTCTTCGTAATTGTCAGGACAAGATTCGTAATGATGATTTTTTGAAGAGATTTATTTATATGGAATTGCTACATGAAATAAAGACCAAAGTTCACAATTCAAATGTGGATATGCAGTTTTTTTTCCCATTATGGTCCTGGAAGAGTTTTCATGAAAAAATTGAGAGTTAAAAATCAAATTTGGGAAAACCGCAAAAATTGTAAATTTTGAATGCACTTTAGATCATAACTGATGACAGGATTGATATACTTGACACTTCAAAATGTTCAAATTTTTGTAAATCTATGGGACTTAACTACTCTGGTCATCAGTCCCTAGCCTTCCAAACTAAGTTTGTGTGTCTCGCGAAGAACTCCCCCGCCCCCCTCATAATTTTAGAGTTTATATCTTTGATAACATACAGAAAAAGTAGTGTTTTTTTAATTTTTTTTTATCATATTGTGTAATCAACTTTTCTATTCCTGTCATAGAAGTCTGCCACCCGTGAATTAAACCACTAAGTGACAGTTATCTTCAGATCTTATTTTGAAACACTATAGAAACTGCAATTTACTATTCAGAATAAATAGGCCTGTAAGACCCCGTTTAATTTTTCTTTTTGTCTGCGTTTTATGTGACAATTGCAAGTACATAGAAATTTGGCTTAATTTTATAAATGAAAATAAAAGTGAAACTTCTAGGTTGGTGTTTGAGATAAAATACGTAAATTATAGCATATTGATTTCATTCATTGAATGAACATCCTTAGTGCAGTTTAAAGTTCAGGGAACTCGTGCACACTGCTTTATTTATTTATTTATTTATTTAATTTTTTTCATTTAAAATGCATAAAATTATATAATAGAATTGCATAAAATGTTCAAATGTCATTTTTTGTATTTTAAGTGTAAAGGGGAGAAAAGAAATATATAAGTGGTATACATGAGTACCCTGAATTTGTAGCAGCACTAAGAATGTCCATTCAGTGAACAAAATAGATTTTCTATATTTTAAATAAACATTTTATATCATAACTACCAAGCTGAAATTTCTATTTTCATTATAATATTGTGGTGGTCTGGGCACACAACTCATAATGGAGTATTCATACTAAATAAATTGATGAACTTAGAATTATGTAAGGGGTGGATGGTTTCATGAAATGGAGAAAGAAGATATATTTTTGATATTTCCAAAGAAGAAAAAAAGAAGAATGTTAATTATCCTGATTACATTGTGGTCATTAAAGATGGAACAAACCATTCAGATTATGAAGCAATGGGAAAGGAAACCAGCTTTGTCCTTTTCAAAGGAAATATCCTGCAGTTTGCAGGAAATGATTTAGGGAACTCCTAGAATGTCTAAATCTAGGATGGCCAATTGGCCATGCAGGGCTTTGGACTGTCATCTTGAATGAGTGTCCCATATGCTAAAAATGTCACTCTCTCTCAGCTGCAAAGAAGCTGCTGGATGCACTGTATGTTCCCAGTATGAAGCTCACATGGCGGAATAAAAAATGGATGTACAGCACTCTGGATGTTGAAAACAAAGACTTTCACAGAACTGTAGCAATGCTCAGTTGAGGAATCTGAAAAGGTTTGCAAAATGAGATGGGAATTATGACTGGAGAGATTGCCGACAGGAAATTGATGAACAAAAGAAGAAGAAGAAGAAGAAGAACACTTGCACACATTTGCATTGAGAACAGGTAGTTATCAACTTACATTGGAAGTTTGCAGAATGGATGTTGTCAGTTGGTCTCATACTATGTGAGAAAAAGCAAGTAGATGAATGTAGAATATTTCACCCAATTGGGATATAGGAAAAGAGGAAACACTCATGATAGACAGCCATATGACAGTTTCACTAAAAAATTGACTATTGTCAGCTGTAGAGCAGTGAGTAAAGAAGCAAGATTGCTCATCTTGTAACCTAGGTTTGATTTCTGCCACTTCTTTGCAATGTTAAATATTTTAGTTATAAAATTTAAATTTACTTGAACATTTCAGTGCTCCTGAAATGCTACAACAAAATCAATAACTGGGAGTTTTATCTTTTAAGCTACACCTGAGACGTTCAATGATACATCATCAATTTTGAGTGCCTGTTTTAACCCAACAGTTGCTATGTTTGGTGTGCATCAAACTTGCCAGGGAAATGACTTAAAAAAATAAAGTAAATATGATTTTGCTCCAGTAGCATGTCTGAGAAAATTGTGCCAAAAAATGCTTCCACAAAGTGTGTAAAATGTAAAGACTTTTTATTTTTATTTTATTTTTTTAAGAAAAAAAGTTATGTTCTTAAACAAAAGTAATGAAACTTTGTTAGATAATTCATTGCTGGAATTTTTGGGAATAGTACTGTTTAAACAAATTAATTATAACTTCAATGAATGAATTTATTACAAGGGTACAAACTAAAAGAAACAGATAAATTAAATTTTAACAATGGAAAACTGGATTGGAATGTCAGTAATGGAGGATGGATAACAATTGATCTCAGAGAGGCTCGCTGAGCTGCTGACAGGCTTGAAAAATACACACATTCACACAACTTACATTTTCGGCCATGCCTTCATCAGAAAAACACATTCATTCACACAATCACTTAGACAACTATATGCACTCACAGCCACCATGTCCAGCCAATCCAGTGCCACCAAATTTCAGATATAAAACTTTAACATTGCAAGGATTCATATAACAAAATAATAAATTAGGAAGTTGGGGGTATTAAACCCTGACTGTAAAATTTGTATCTTACCAACTGCTTTACATTGCTATTTAGAGCACTAGTAATCAAACTTTCTTATACTTCTTATATACTGTTATTAGAAATATTTCATGGACATTTCCTACTTTCCTATGGCCAACTTGGACAAAATATTTTAGGAATTTGAAAGGTTCATTTACCTGCTTCTTCTGACATGATTTGAGCCAATTTGGTAGGATCTGTCCCCTGATCTTCCCTGGTTAATTTTGAGATTAGAGATAAAAATGCTGCATATATGGATTTAAATGAAGGTAATACTTTAAAAATAGTGCATTTATAGTCTATCTTTTAAAATATTTTTACAAACATTAATATTCTCAATTTATGTATTATTACTATTGATTACTCCATTTGAAATAAGAGATTCATTTGCTACTCTTGTACTTATTACAAAAGCCAAGGAATACACACAGATCAGCACCCAATTCTATAGTTCATTAATAATAGGTGCAAACTGGTGATGTTCATGAAACACAACTATTATATTTGGCTTGAAACTTTAGATGTGGTTTAATGAGAGAAGAAAATCTGTATCCACCTGGTGGTAAATTTCTCCCCCCTTTCATTCTTCTGAGACCAGCATCTATGTTAATTTGAATGCTGTGTGTCCCCTGCATCTAGCTGTAAATTCTACTTTTTTCAGAAGTGCAGCACCATGTGATGAGGACCAGCAACAGAAAACAGTATTAACAAGTGTTTTAGGTTGTGGAAGCTAAAAGATCACAATTTTTGTTAGTTCTTTGTGTAGATGAAATGGTTTGAATGAATGTAAAGTGGTTTATGTGTGTGCATAAGAAATAATTATTTGTTTGTGCCGTAAGGCTGTTCCCATCTTGTGTGTGTGTGTGTGTGTGTGTGTGTGTGTGTGTGTGTGTGAAGATGAGAGTAGGAAAAAAGTAAATGTGTGAGTATGTGATCATAAATGTAAGTAGGGTGATAGATGGGATGGAGAGAAGGGTGGAGGGGCTAAGACATGGGTTTGAGAGAGAGAGAGAGAGAGAGAGAGAGAGAGAGAGAGAGAGAGAGAGAGAGAGAGAGAGAGAGATACTGAAGATTGTGTTTTTGTACTGGGAACTAGAAACTAGTGAGAGGTCACCTAGGCATTAAGCAGTGTGTCAGTTTGTCTGTGTTAATTGTCATGTCTGTGGTAGGTTCGCTCAGTGGAAAGTGTTAAGATGTTTTAGAATTTACAACATTTGGTGGTATTTTACTAACTTTTGCCACCTTTATACATCATAAGACAACTGTTAATGTTCTGATGTTCATCTGCATTGCTTAGAATTTGTCAGTAGTCCCAAAAACCTGATTGGGCTTGCACACACTTCTTTGATGTGGGTACAGTATTCTATTTTTCATGTACCTACACAACATTTGAATGAAATGTTAAGCATTTTTTTTATAATGAGCACACAGTTTCTAAATAAAGAACTGCTGTGTTTACCAACTACTGTGGCGTATTGTGTGTGTCTCGTACGCATAACATTAAAATCCTCTAAAATTTTTGGAAATAATCACATCACTCCAAAACACCCACTGAGCGATCCTAAGTATTTGTAGGTGGTGAGCCTGTAGGCTGCTGATTTAGTAAATGTGGCAGTAGCAAGCAGCTGGGCAAGCCACCTACAACTGTGTAGTAGAGAGAGAATAATACTGGCAGTGCCTTCCACATGGGCAGGCAGCAGCACGAGGTAAGGATTTGGCCAGGTCAGAATCTAGACCTGCCGTCTCTGTCTGTCTGTCTAACTGTCTCTCTTTTCTCTGTCTGCGTATCTGTTTGTCTGTCTCTCTACTTGCTTGTTGTCTCTGTCTGCTCTGTGTTGTAGGAAACCTGCTCCATTTCCTTAATAACCCCACTGACCTGCTGACAAGAACCCATCTCTAGTGGCTGCTACGTGTGTTGTCGTTATAATTTGTTTGTTTGTTTATATTTATTTTTAATTTGTGTGCAGATTGTTGGGTGTGTCACTGTGTTGCATGCACAGGTCTGTGGCAGCTCAGCTGGTGAAACCACACACAGCATAACCACACACTGACAGTTGCTACAGGACAAGACATTTTCTTTATCACTTCTATGTTGTTGCTGCCGCTGCTGCTTCTTTCTAGATATTATGTGTATATAATTTTTTATTTGTAGTAAGTGGGTATATTTTATATTTCTTGGTATTGTTTTACTGTTGTAAGCAACGTGTGTTGCTAAATCGTGTTGTATGCTCTAAAGCTATTATTGTTCTAACAGAGCTAACTAAATATACTTACAATAACTCAGGCTAAAACTTAAGTCATACTATTTAAAACTGTAATTCTGGCACACAACAAACAAAAATGTTCTTAATAACTCACAAAACTTAAACAAACGCTCTCCAGAACTATACATAAATTACTACGTAACATTTCATTCCTCTTGCTCGTGACAAATTAATTCTCACTAAATAACTTTACACAAAATACTGTTGTACGTGCCGTTCTCACTGTTATGTCGAAACCTGCTTGTAACTAAATGGTTTGTGGCTCTTTTTTCTTTTCTCGCTGCCCAGAGCAAGGAGGCTGGCATCCGTACTCTGGTTGCCCTAGATGACCAGGGAGGTGAGTGCCCTCCCCAAACCCTCCCTTCTGCTGCTGACCCACCCCACCTTTTGATTACCACAAGGTCACTGCTCACAGTCCACAACTTAACTGATGCATGTAACAGTTGTCTGCTTGCCTTGTTGTGCCTACACTGTCAAATTTTATGTGAAATCAGAAAAATCCTGCCTTTTTAGGCAACTTCACTAATGATACTTGACCCACTGTAAGCATAGCTTATTTCTTGTAAGAACAGTTTGCCCTCAAGTAAATATTATCTATGCATTACCATATTTTCACTTTCTGTTATGATATTTCCTTGATTATACCCAACTGATGAAATCCCACATAGGGATATCTGTATTAACAGTTTTTACAGAATATTGATGTAATTGCAATCCTTACAGACACTGAATTGTATTCAAAAGGCTGAGTTTCAAGTATTTATTATTAAATTCAAAGAACAACAATGAAAGTGGCTATTATGATTACAGAAAGATTGTGTAGACACACCAAAGGTTCTCAGACGGACATGTACAGCACTCTCTTCGGAGTAACATTTGCTAGAGTCGTAACTTCCAGTGTTGGGAGCCCATATGCTGCAACTGCACATCCAGTGGGCACCACACACACAGGTTGTGACTTGCAAAGTGTTACGTCGTCGAGTGCACTTCAAGCATTTAAAAGTTTTCTGTTATGTACAATATCTTGTTAGGCTAACGTAGGCTAATGTTTATAATATCGCAGCACACATCTATTTCTTAAGTGTTTTTGCCATGCTTTTTTAGTGGACCTGTTACAACACAAGTTGTTGAATTAATTTGCTGGCATATGAGAGTAAGTTTCTTTTAGACACAGCAACATGTTATTTTTCTTTTATAATTCCACTGAACTCTTGAAGCTGTAACATATATAATCTTAAAAATTCTTTGGTCATTAATCTGCAAATTGTAAGTTGTATTTTTTTTTTTTACAAACAACACTTCACAACCAGTTATATTTAGTTGCAGGTATATCTTCTGTGTAGGTAGTGAATTCATTTAAAGTAACTTACATACATGATATTTAGATAAGAACATTTCATACCTTCAAGAACATAATGGACGATCTTCAAACTACACCTGTTGGTAAGACAACACCCGGTATTAAAAACATAAAGTCATAATAACATTAAACAGAAATCAAACATGTCTTCAAAGAAAACTGTACAGAACTAACATGTCACTAACTGTAAAATACATATTAAATCATTGCTCAGTATGTGCATGTTCATGCAGTAACTGAAATGTGTACATAATTGATGGAGGGCAAGAATCTGGCGCTTGCCAGCTTGATGACCTCACCTCTTACCCTTTGCCCTGGCCCCTCATTTGCCGTGATCAGTGTATGTGCGTCTGCTATTTCCATAGTCCAATTCCACCCTGCCCCTGCTCATCTCATTACCAGCAAACAGCTCAGTTCACTCACAGGTGGCAAGTCTATGTACAAAAATTAAATGAAGTTCAATTAATTGAAAATATCTCATAGATAAGGTAACATAGAGCATTAAGAGTAGGTTGTAAATAACTTTTCTTTTGCTAGTTTGCCTCTCTTATATTATTTTTTATTACTTGTTTGAATTTACTTCAGCACTCTTACAGTGATTTAAAGAATTCTATTTCATTCAGTTAGCAAGTATAATTGTGAAAAGATGATATTCCCATTAATTCCTGGGAGTTTGTCACAGCAAACATTTCTGCCTGTGACAGTTACTATAACATGCAAATCAGTGCCTGTTGAGCTAGTTTCTTTAGACTGTTGTCCGTGGCTCATTGTGTTTTATAGTTGTGAAGAGGAGAATGCACAGGTCCTAATTAAGTACATAGTAAATTAAAATGGCTTCAGCACTAAATTCAGAATTTTGCTGCCTCATAAGCAGATAAATTACTTTGGTATAGCTTCAGAGATGAGTGCACTTGAGCTGAAACCCTATCAAAAATTCCCCTCAATTTTTTAGGCGTGGGTGTTTAGCTCAGTAGATATCATGTTGGAAATTCCATTTCAATTTCCTGCTTTCAGCAGTGTTCGCTTCTTTGTTGTTTTTTTTTATTTGTCCTTAAGTATTGTATTTATCAGTTTGTAGTGTAAATTTTTTATTTATTTTTGTCTCTCTCTGATTGTGTGTGTTAGTTCGAATTTTTTTGTTTCGTATTTTGTTACTAGTTTCATTTTTGTTTTTATTGCAATGTAGAGCGAAGAAGCCGGCGCCCAAACTCTCAAGTTATTGAACCATCAAGGGGGTAAGCCATATTGTGGTTGTCGTCGGGACGTTCACTAACCCATGTAACCTACTATTCTAGGCAGTTGACGAGATGATACTAACAGAATGCAGTGACGGAGCCAGCCGTGTCGCCAGTAGTCTGTAGTTGGCCAGTAGTGCTAGAAAGAAACAAAAGAAAATATTTAATGTCCACCATCGGTGCTGGTGTGGGACCAAGCCTTTAGCATTGATCCACTCTTTAACGTTTCTCCTTTACAATTCTTTGGGCATGTCCCTCTTTTTATTTTCATTATATACTAATTTCTTAGTTTAACACATTATTTGTTTATAGTTTTAGATTTTTGATTTTATAATTTCGTATTTGCATGTAAAAATGTAGAGTTAGCATTGTTTTTTAATTGAGGATGCCAGGTTCCAGAAACTTTATGCAGTGCTCATTACAGTTGAATTTTTATTTCCCATTTGTTGACCAAATTTTGAACATCAGTATTGGCCTTGCATTGAGCAGACATCCTGGCATCCTCAGTAAAGTGTGGGTAGGGAGTGGTTGAGGTTCTATTCCTCCACTGTTCATACTCCTCTTACTATTTTGTAGAGCCACGAAGTCGGCATGAAAACGCTAGTGATGTTGGATGAGCAAGGGGGTAAGATCTTCATGATAAATGTCTCATTGTGTTGTAACAGCAAACTCAGTAGCAGACTTCTCTGTGTCTACACTTACACATCGAAACTCGTATGTGTAATATTTGTGTTCTTCATGCTTCCCTCCATCTTGTTGCCTTACAGAGTAATATCAAAAGCCATTGCAAGAAATCTTGAAGTAGAGTTTAATAAAAGCTAGTTATGAGAAATAGCCATTTTTGATCCATGGAGGGGTGGAAATCCTACCATAAGTAGGGGATTTCTTGCTTAATCATGTGAAGAATTGTTAAAATTAAACCATTCTCTCTTATCATCTGCATAATTCAGTTCTAAAGTAACAGACTACAAATTACCTATCATTATCTAATATTAAATATCTCTGATTAAGAATGAGACTATCATAGTGATAGGGTGACACCCTCCCTGAAACAGCAGCATCATCTATTTCCAGAATATAGGACTTAGTCTGTCCCAGTTGATTAATGACATATTGCACTGGACATACACATACATGTGTAAACTTTAATCTGGTAGTTTCAGATGTACTTTTATCTCGGACAACGATGTGTGATAAATTTCTTATACAAGGCTTCTAAAACTACTTCTTGTTAAAGTATATATGTACTCAGGTAAACTGATTATTTAATACAGGGAGTTGTGGGAGGGGGGGGCAGCTAGGGGAAGGTAAGATGAGGAGCAGGGGGGCATATTGTAATTAGGAAAATAATATTCTTCTCTTGTATGCTTCAGCAGAGGTGCTTCATAAATTTCACAAATTTTCTCATAAATTTCACAAATTTTCTCATCAACTATATAATTTATTTATTTATTTGGGGGCGGGGGAGGGGATGGGATAATAGCAAGGATTAACTGATCACAGTATTTAAGAACACAGCTGTAGGTGAAAGGATGCATGTCTGAAAAATTGGGGCATGTAGGATGGTAGAATAAAAGATTGGAAGCTGCTACTTTTTTATAACAAAGATTTGGAATATTAATGTGAAAAGTTGTTGTAACTGCAATTTTCTTCCTCCATTTTTGGAATTGAATGATAAAATAGCCTTACTAATTAGTTTCATTGTGCATTAAAAGAAGAAGAAGAAAAAAGTACTAGCTCAAAACTGGAGCAAATGTTGACATTCAGAAGTAGACTGAAATTACATTGCTACCATACCAGGTAATATTATCATAGTAAAGTGATGTTAACCTACACTGTGACGTAACACATACTGTGAAGCACTGGTAGGTGTGCAATCAAACTTTCACAAGCCATGATAAAGTAGAAACATTATGACAAAAGGTAGTGTTTGTTGTGAGGTACAACTCTTTTTGTAAAAGACACATTTGTATTGCTCAGAAGTAATGAACAGATCTGTATCCCTCCCCCCCCCCCCCTCCAATTCTATATACAAACCTAAATATACAGAAGGAAGGATGATGTAGAGTTTTTGTTAACAGTATGGTTGTTAGAGACAAGGCACAAGCTTGAACTATAAAAGGACTGGGTAAAGCCAATTTTTGTCCTTTTCAGGTAGGTATGAATTGCTCAAGTAGAAAAAATCACAGAAAACCTAAATGTAGTTTGCTAGATAGTGATTTTTTTAAACCATAGTCCTTATGAATGAGTCCCGTATGCCAACAACTGCACCACCTCAGTCTGTTAAATAACACTTCTTCCATGCTGGTTTTACATGTCAACTTGTTAGAAACTTCAGTCATGCACTGTGTTAATTTTGCAAACTACCACCACTTCATCTGTTCTTTGCAATGACAGTCTCTGTCTGTGACTTCTTTTTGCAAATGTTCATACAGATGACACCATCAGTGAGTTTTTCTTAGTTATGAAATATACAGCGATCATTTTATTATGTTTGACATAACCCCACATCATTGTTCCATCTTCCTCAGGTTTTGATCCTGAATTCTATCTCCTTCAAAAGCACTAATATTAGCGATGCACATATCTGTATTCTTATTCCTTGAAGCATTGAGCTGTAATTGATTGGAAATATTTTCTGCTGCTGCTAGTTATCTTTTTACATTCCTCATAGTTGCAGTTCTTTTGGATTTGTAATGTCTTTGTGATTTAGGTTTGTCACCTAGGAAAATGCTGTAGCCATGGAAGGAGAATGTTTCCTCATATTACATCTGCATGTTGGTGACATGGAATAGTGACAGAAGTGAAGACAGAAGTCCATATACCTCACCAATCTGCTCTGTCTATTAATAAAACTTTGTCTATCATAGTGATCATGGAAGGCAAAATAAGGGTTGGAACTTTAAATAAACCAAGGGTGATTTATGCAGTAGGTTGCTCTTTACTAGAGGCAGAAGAACACATCTGCGGTGTTTTAGCCCACTAACTGTTATGGAAATATTTAATTAAAACTACTTCAGGAATCTTCTTATTCAGTCATTTTTTTCATTATCTGAATCTGAGGAATGCATTGAAAACTAAACAGTGAGCAGCTGTATTACATCTCCCACCTGAGGTTTACAGGGTTGCATGTATTCCTACAATAGAGGTAATATAGAAGCCGTGTGGTGTATGCAAAACAGCTATAATGTAATGACTATATACTTCACCACTTAAACACATTTAGGCATCAATGACAAACCTAATTTGTCTTTATGGCTAGATGTAATGAGTATTCCTGAGTAAGGCGATTGTAAGACATATGGTAAAAATAAATTTTAAAAAATTGGAAGGAAGGTTTCATGGTACCCTAGGATTACTTCTTTCCCACGCTTAGTGCAATGTTACATACACTGTATGTCAGTCTTCATAGAGGAAAAACATACAATATAATTTACCTTAACAGACTTGAAACATTTTTAATCCTAATTTTGCATTAGAAATGTAATAATGGTGTCTTCAACAGCTGCAATATGATTACTATTTTTCTTTACATTTGGAAACTTGGGATCATTATGACTCCAATTTATTTTCATTTCGACTCTTTATTTTATTTTATTTTATTTATTTTTTTTAATTTCCAGATTCATTTAAAATGAAACAGTTCGTCAAGCTTAATCTTATTCTTTCTTTAAGCTGAAAATGAGTATTATTTTCTCATTTAAGAAGTGCATTCCATTTGTGTTGATGTTAAATGAGAAGAATGCTTATTGGTAATAATAGTTCATTATATGTACATGTTTCGTTTGAACAGTTCATGTTTATATGTACAACAGATATTCATATTAAATTAATTAAGATTCACTGAGTGTGAAGGTGACATAATTCATTTACTGGACTCATGTTTGTGAACAGTAGATTTAAAATAATTTGTTATTCCGTAGCAAATTGTTGAAGCCATTATAAAATTAGGTATGTACCGAAGTTGCTTCTGAAAGAAGATAGATAGATTGCTTTCCTATTTTTATCTGAGCAGAGCTTGTGCTTTGAATTACTGGCATAGACCTAAAGAAGTTGATAACCCTTCATTTGAAACACACAGAAATCACATAAATAAAAACAATTTAAAATAATTAGGTGTGTAGGGTCATGTAAACAATTTTATGAATTTCATTTCATTTGGACCTGCAGCATTGTTTGTCTTTTAAGGACATATTGATAATACAAATACCTCCACGATGCAATATGGGCATAGCCTGATGATGGCCACAGAGCCAAAATATACCTATTGCTGTAAATATAAGCATTAAAATAGCATCTACTACTTAAAGCAGCATTTTGGTATTACTTGTACTATCAATTTATATGAATTTTTTCAAAGTATAGTTTCTTGCCTCTGTGCAATATAGCCCCAAAAAAGTGTATGGGCATGAAAAGACTACAGTGTTATTCCTGTGGCTATAGAATTTATTGTATTTTGGTCTATTTCATGTGAAATGTCAAAAAAAAAAAATAAAATAAAATAAAAAAAAAAATAAAAATAAAAATGTCCAGACAAATCTCACAATTTCCGCGTTTCCCAGTAAAGTGTGGGAGGAGTGGGAACAGTCAGATACTAAAATTGAGAATCAAACTACGCTTTCTAAAAGTTTATTAGCATAATATCCTATGGTAACAGTGTAAATTATGCTGAAGTATGTGCAAACTGGTACAAATATGTTTTATAACATTTTCCTTCATTTAAAAAAATATAAAAAATGAAATTGTCTTGCTGTACCTATGAATTTTTCGTGGTGGGAACAGCGAGACAGTGTCTTAAATCATAGTGAACTTCATAAGAATAAAAATAAATTTCGAATGAAATACCAGATTGCTGTCGTTTCATCTTAGGGTAGAGTTTGGCAATAACAGTTTTATACATTTTCTTGTCAATGTGTGAAATATCAGGAGTTAGAGGCAATACAAATTTATTGTCAAGTTTAAAACTTTTTTTTGAGGAATGTCACTTCGTACTCGGATGATTCTTCAACACTTATAAGGATTTTTTCATACAAAATGTTTTCTTTTGTTGTCTCTAACTCTAATAAAACAAAATCACCTGTTTGGGTGAGTGCTCTAAGTCTTCAACATTACCAAGTTATGGTTCTGGAAATAGCTATAACTAATTAAGAGTTTTATCTCCTGAAGAATCCCTCAAAATTGAGTTTCATCAGAATCACTATCGTCCTGTATAAACAATGCTAATTTTGGTTTAGTCTCTTAAAGTGTTTTGGTTTTCGTTTCCTTTCTAGTTCATCCCTTTCTGATGTGTCGGTTGCAATCATTTTTGTTTCCTTAGGATGTCAGTGACATTTTTCCTTGTCTTAGCTTTTGGGAAACATATTGTCCCCTGGAGGGAGAGAGAGAGAGAGAGAGAGAGAGAGAGAGAGAGAGAGAGAGAGAGAGAGCAGAATGTCTCTCTTCAGGATTTCACATTGAGGCAGCAATAACAGAGGATGGAAGAAAATAATCTTTATAGAATACACAAGAGATCAAATTGAAAAATGCTTGCATTGATAAATGCAGCAATGATATTATCTGGAGTTGTTGCTCGGAGATATGCTATTCCCACACAATAAGCAACATTGTAAATTGAAAATATTCCATCAGGATGTAACTTCATCCAAGTAACTACAACAGCACCATAAAATGTGTGAAATGGTTTCTTGACACTAACATAAAGTGGCTGCAGTTTATTGGTACAGTGAGGTGAAATTGTCAAAATCATTAGATTAGGGTCCTCTACTGAGAAGTGGATCTCATGATTGTCCATTCGTAACAGTGATGGATTTGCTTTGGAGCTGGCAGAAAATTTGATGAAGTGCTGGATGACCTTCACAAAACATTCAATGTTCATCCATCCTCCTCTAGTGGCAAGATCTGATGTGCTCTTTGAAAGTCACACATGGAAATATCATTATTTGGGGTAGGCTGTTACCAAGAGAATTAATGATAAGTGCTGTAACTAATGTTCCACACTCTGCACTGATGGCTTTATTGAATTGCTTCACACACTTGAAGGCTAAAATCTTTTGTGACTTCTAAACTGTTGTTGCTCTACAGACATTATCCATCAAGAAAATTTGAATGAGGTTCCATAACATCTTCTAGTTTATCAAAGAAGTTGACACATTGAATTTGTTAAAACTTGTAGCTCTAGAGCAGGCCTGCTCAGCAATCTGCTCGAGCGAGCTGGCTCGCGCTAGTGCGACAACACTGAGCTGTCGGCCGGCTTGCGCTAGTGCGATAGCACTGAGCTGTCGGCCGGCTTGCGGTGGCTAACGGTAATGGAAAAGAGTTGAGGGGCAGTGAGAGAGGCAAGTAACTTCGCAACAGAGAATTGTCGGTCAGTCCAATTCTACGGCCACTGATATGTTACACGAAGATGTAACGCTTGTCACTGGTTGAATAATCTATTGTGGCAAATTTATTGTATGAAAGAGGAAATAACAAATTATTTCTTATGAATGAAAATGATTTCTGAAAGATGAAAGTTAAATTCTATCTGTTTCTTATTTTTTATCGGTTTTTTGTTGTGTATTACAAATAATACAGTTGTAAACTGATAATACACTCAATTGAATGTTAATAGCTGCAGCATGAAAACAGTAAAAATGTTAATTGCCCAAACGCCATAAACTTTTGGCCCCATGTATATTAGTAAAAAAAAAAAATGCTCATTTTAGATGATCTTTCGATCTATACAATTAAAAAATGAGATTTTCCATCATCAAATTTGATCTTGATTTTTCAAAAACTACTGTCTAGCAAAAAGCCAAAACAGGTTTCCTTTTATATGCAATATGGTACGCCTATGCAAAATTCGATCAAAATCGGTGACCCAAATGTCAAACCCTCTCCTTGTTAGTGGTATTTTCTTTAATTTTTGAACTTCCACTCTTCATCTTGCAAGTGCCCATAGTCTTTTGCATGGAGGGTATTGTAATACCATTGTAAATTAATTTTTTTTGTTAAGGATTTTGAAGCATTTTGAGAGACTCGCATTTAAGAAACATAAGCTTCTTGCTCTGAGGTGTTGTACATTAACACTGATGTCTTCTTTTCGCTTTGAAGCTATAGCACTAAATTTCTTCCATGTGAAGAGATGTGCTCTGTACATTATGTACTAAAGCTTAGCTGGAATGATGACGTTCTCAGTTGCTTGAAGACAGCGCCTGTTTACATCTCCCCTGCACTGCAGTCCGTCACGGCACCTGGGTGCCCCATTCAGCCATGAACGCTCACGGCCCAGGCAGCGAGCGAGCGCTCGGGCTCGTCTAGCCACCTTGTAGGCAGGCCTGCTCTAGACAACTGCAGCCTTCTGGTGTTCGAAGACACAGTTGGGGGAAATCTGTCAAACCTTTCATCCAGTCAGTGGAGGCTTTCTCAGTTTCGGTCCACGTTTTGGGGATAATGATGTTTTTTAATTACTAGGTCACATGCTGCACTGTGGCAGTCTTTAATAGAAAGTCCATAAAACATTTTAGGACATACAACTAAATATTCTTACAGAATGAAACTTTCACTCTGAAGCGGAGTGTGCGCTAATATGAAACTTCCTGGCAGATTACAATTGTCAGCCGGAACCGGGACTCAAACCTGGGACCTATACCTTTCGCGGGCTAGCGCTCTACCGACTGAGCTATGCTGACACGACTCAAGATGCCACCTCACAACTTAACTTCTGCCAGTACCTTGCCTCCTACTTTCCAAATTTCACAGAAGCTATCCTGTGAACCTAGCAAGACTAGCACTCCTGGAAGGAAGGAAGGATACGTTGGAGACATGGCTTAGCCACAGCCTAAAGGATGTTGGTAGAGCACTTGCCCGCGAAAAGCAAAGGTCCCAGGTTCGAGTGCTGGTTCTGGCACACAATTTTAATCTGCCAGCAAGTTTCAAATATTCACACAGGTTGAGCTCCATTTCTGGTGGGGAAAATAAGTCATGGAATAGTTTGGGCACATTTGCGAGGTATTATCCTTATTATAAGTCTTGAAATATCTACTGACAATTTGAAAGGATAAGCCAGTCTGTTTAGTTGCAGTCCAGATAATCATTTTATTTTCAATAGAGAGCTTCCTTCATTGAAGATTCTCAAAATCTTCATATTTCCTTATTTGTCATTTTTATCCTGGGCATTGTATAACCTAAAAGTAAATTTTGAAAACTAGAAATACTAAATGCACTGGATTATAATGCAAAAAGAAAGTAAAAAAGAACAAGCATTGCGAACAGTGAGTTCTCTCACTATACCCTCATCATTTGTCACTCACTGTTTCCAATTGAAGAAATTTTTCAAAATTGCTCCAAATTATCAGTCTACACCAACATTTCAATAAAACAGGATTCTGTTGTGTAAAAATACAAGATTATTTCATAATCTCTTAAAAATTTTTGTTAATATTGGATGGTTTACACATAAACCAGTTACTAAAAATTAGTAAAAATATAGTTTTCTTACCTCTGACCAGTAACTCTTACAACAAAATCAGAACAATAATATCTGGACTGAAAAATAAAAACCCAGAGAGTAAATTACAATACTTTCCACAGCCACAGTAGGTACCAACTGCTGAAACCAAATTTCCACAGATGAACCTAATGTCTCACTGTTCCCACTCGTCCCCTACCTGTGATGACAGTGACTGTAATTGTCACATCTGTCACATCGTACAGCATTCACTGATACAGGAAATGCTGTTTTCTACATCTTCTGTGCTGATTGTGACTTTAGTATTTGTCTAGCACCTCTTCCATAAACATCAGTCCATTTGCAGTGTCCCAGATAAGAGTTCACCAACACTTTTGCAACCACACTCGGTTATTATGTTGCTTGAGAGCAACATTGCCAGATAAAGAATTGAGCTAGAATCTTCATTCTTACTTACATTGTGTTGAACAGTTAATGATATGGTTATGTGACCACTACAATATTTTCTCTGAAAAACATATTTCTGTTATCAATTCTGTTTTTATTTGTTAAGAGTAACAGGAAATTTTTCAGTACTTACATTCTTACAGTTGGTTACATTGAAGTCATAAAAAGTGCATAGAACTTAGTCATTGATGGCTATGATCAATTTCTTTCATTAAAGGTGCGTAAGCCGTGTGCAATTTATCAGTTAACTTATCATAAACTCTGTTTTTGAGGAAGTGGGAATTAAACAGACTTGCAATTGTCGAAATTGTAGCTTTTTGTTTTGTTAGTGTTAATATCTAGGTGTGAATACTGATCCCATTAACTGCAGTTCCTCCTCTTAAGTGTTATTACCGAGGATTTCCCAGTAATGTAACCATGTTTAGAAAATACTTCTTAATGCTTTCCATACTCACTATTTCAGTTACGGTGTGCTGCAAATAACAGTAATTTATTGTAAATAAGGCATGGAAAGTTCTGGATGAATGTAAAAATATAGGATTGAAGTAAACAAATATTTTAGTGGTAGAAAGCATTGAATCATCGAAAGGCACATAATGAAAAGTGAAAACTTGAGTAGCTTTTTAAACAAACACTAGTTCGGCATGTATGAATGTGAGTACGCACACACATGTACGCAATGCAGTGTGTTGGGTGAGTACATTAGAGTTTGATCGCTAAACCACACACAATATTTATTAATTTATAAAAACTATTTTTCGGCTGTTACGCCATCATTAGGTACAAAGATGACTATAAACAAATGTTAAGTCAGATTTTGCAAAATGTGCATCAAGGAAATACATATACAGCCAAAAGATAAATGTACTATATAAAGGTATACAAAGAAATTGTGCAAAATTATTAAATTGTACTAAGTGGCCAAGAATTATGTGACAGTATGAAAGAATTAATTATATGACACCTGTTACAAAAGTAAGTGACAATTCGACAAAAAATTCATTACATTGTTTATTTGTGAGAAAGGAAGTCACATGAAATAGTGTCTTGTGTAAAAATTTGGAAAGAGCTGGTAAATAAATCTGTGACAAAACAAGTGTGTTGATTGGGTAGGAGTATTAGTATTATCTGCAGTGGAGGAAAAGAGTACTCTGTTTGATCATTGGAATGGACAATAAACAGTGGATCATTGAATGTATGGTAGAGTGTTTGTGGGTCACTGGGTGTTGAGGATTAGCAGGTATGATAATGTCAGTGGTCGTGGCTTTCCTCTAAATTTTGAAGGTATGGGTGTGTTGACTGATTTGAATGGATCTATCTAAAAAGTTTATGGAGTTACCTCCAACTACATTGTGAAGTGGATGTTGTTGTGCTTGGAATGTAACTGTTTGAGAAATGTCTGTAGTTGTCTGGTGGTACCAGTCCACAGGCATAACACATCATCAACGTACCTAAATCAATACCTAACCTTGGAAGAGAGTGGATTTTTTTTTACTAAGAAGTGATTTACAGAGTTGTCCATGGAAAAATTCTGCAAGTATTGGACTGAGAAGGATCCCATAGCTACAGCATCTAACTGTTTGTATACCTTTTCATTGATTTTTTTTTTTTTTTTTTTTTTTTTTGTATTTTGTATTAGGCAAGTGTATGTTGACAACTTTGTCCTCAATGATGTGTGTGTTTTAGTGACCATGTATCAAATAATCTACCAAGCACCAACAGAACATTCAATCAATGACATTAGAATCTTTTTGGTAATTTGGAAAGTGGCCTGCAAATCATCACAGCCTCCAGGTGAAAGTTCTTCAACAAACAACATTAATTTTATCTAGAGTTCCACAACTCGCATGGCATCAAATAATATTGAAAATGTAAAGTGTTGACAAGTGCTAGAATTTTCAAATGATTATCAATCCTTATCCAATCATGATTTGATCAACTGAAAAACTGTGTGGATTAAAACCAGAAGCCTTTTAAAATGATGGAATTGTCAATGACAATAGCACTGAAGCCGACATCTGCCAAGAAATATAGAATAGAAGGAAACTTTCCTGGTGGGATAAACATATATAAAAAATAGAAAACGGATGACTTACCCAAAGGACAGGCTCGTCGACAGACACAAATAAAATCGCACACATATGAGCTTTCGTAACCGTTGGTCGCTTCTTCAGGAAAAGAGGAAGAAAGGAGAGGAGAGTTATGTATGTAGGTCAAATTTTTTTCCTCCCTTTTGTAGGAGGTGAGATCACTAAAGAACAATACAAATTCTGTGATATGACTAAAAAGAACTACCCCCCCCAGGGGGCCCACAGTTCTTTTGTGGGTACGTGTGTGGCGCGCACGGGGCCCCGAGCCGGAGCAGCCTTTCTTCTGCCCCAGGCTGCTTCACTTTCCCTCCCGGTTTATGCCTTCGCCCGGAGACGGGCATATTTCGTGAGATACGGTGGTTCTTGTTGTGGTTTTTCTTCCTTCGTTCCTTCCTTTCTTACCCTTCATTTTCTGTCTTTCTCTCCTTGTACTCTCCTAGCCTTCTTCTCCTCATTAGTCTCCGCCTCGGCGTTTGAGACACTTCTTTCCTTCTTTCTCTTCCTTTCCTATCCTCTTCTTCTTTCCTCCCTGTGCGTGTCTGAAGGCCGACCCACGCATTATCGTGCGTAGCAGGTGACGGGGTAACGCATAATTCCCCGCCCCGGGTAGACAAGTAGGGCACGTACGTACCCCCTGGTAAAGGCCAGGCCCAGGGAGGGGTGATTACCCGAGCTGGTACCTTCCGAACGTGCCGATTGGTCCCTCCGTCAGTTCTCGGGAGGTGTGACCTGAGGTGTGAACAATCACCTAAGGCGGGTAAGCCCTCGGAGAGGGCCCCCACTAGGAAGGAGCGCGCCATCGGAGACGCCGGTAATCACGGGGGACACTTCCGCGATGACTTCCTCCTTATCTTCTTTCATGACGTTGACCCACAAACGTAAGTTAGACTCGCCTCAGCCTAAAAAGACTCTGCCTAATGTACCTAAATTTCTGGTTGTCTCTCGCACCGACGGAAAGGATTTCAATTCTGTCAATCCTTTCGTTATACAGAAAGGTGTAGATGCAATTGCTGGCCCTGTTAAAACCTGTTCACGTCAGCGCAACGGCACATTGTTGCTGGAAGTGGAAAGTGCCTTCCAAGCCCAAAAACTGATACGTACTACGTTATTGCACACGTTTCCAGTTAAGGTAGAAGCGCACCGCACACTCAACTCGTCACGGGGGGTAGTTTTTACGAGATCCCTTGACGGGTTGTCTGATGAAGACATCCAATCGTATATGTCCGATCAGGGTGTGACAGCCGTCTACAGGGTGATGAAAAAGGTCGATAACCAATTGACACCGACTCGTACTGTGTTTTTGACGTTCGACAGAGTTGACCTCCCGTCGAAGGTCAAAGCAGGGTATGAAGTCATCTCCGTCCGACCTTATGTACCTAACCCAACGCGCTGTTTTCAGTGCCACAGGTACAACCATACCCGTGAACATTGCCCAAATGCAGCAAAGTGTGTCACTTGTGGTAGGGACGCCCATGAGGGGGATTGCCCACCTCCGTCCCCTCACTGCCTAAACTGCAACGGTGACCATGCGGCTTCCTCTCGCGACTGCCCTGTATACAAGGATGAGAAGGTAATCCAGCAAATTCGGGTTACGGAGAAGGTATCAACATCTGCCGCTCGAAAGTTGTTGGCGAGTCGAAAGCCCACTGTCCTCCCAGCGGGTACATACAGTAAGGTCCTCACCTCAACTCGACCTACTAAGGATTCCAGTACCCAGACTTGTGATTTCACTTTCGCTGACACAGTTGTGCGATCCGCCAGCCCGAAGATTGCCCGTTCCACGTCCCCGCTTCCTCCTGCTGCTTCTAAGGTACAGTCTTCGTCCACCTCTAGTAAACCGCGGGCACCTAAACAAGATGTCCGGACCTTGAAAAAGGAACCCGTCCGTGAGGATTTTCTGCGTTCTCAGGCTTCCCAACCGTCAACTGCCTCTTCCCGCCGTCACTCTTCCAGAAGAGCTGACAAGAAAAAGAGTTCCTCTCCTTCCCCGCCGAGGCGTGACCCATCTGTCGCGCCGTCCAACAGTTGCCGGCCTCGGCCGTCTTCTGTTTCACCGGGACGCTCCGTTTGCCGGGCGCCCGGCCCTTTACCGGCGGTGGAAACTGCCCCTCCTGATAAACTCAGGGAGGTGGCAGGCGCGTCGGTCGAACCAATGGAACATGACCCTTTGCCCCCAGACAGCGATAGCAGTGCTCCCTCGAAATCCGGTCCTCAGCGGCCGTCGAGGTGACCCCGCTCGCTACTTGGTTTTTATCCTTATTTCTTCTCTCATTTTTATCATGGCGCTCCTTCAATGGAACATTCGCGGCATTCGTTCTAATCGGGAGGAGTTAAAACTACTCCTTCGATTGCACTGCCCGCTTCTAGTCTGCCTCCAGGAAACTAAGCTGCGTCCACGTGATCGTGCAGACTTTCCACACTACACCTCTGTGCGGTTCGACCTGCCACCCGTGGAAGGTGTCCCAGCCCATGGAGGGGTTCTGATGCTCCTTCGAGACGACGTCTATTTCCATCCCATTTCCTTGCACACTCACCTACAGGCAGTTGCCGTCCGCATCACCTTATCCACATTTACCTTCTCCCTCTGTAATATATATTCGCCATCGTCATCTGCCCTTACTAGGGCAGATGTGCTAAACCTTGTTGACCAGCTCCCTTCACCTTTCGTGTTGGTAGGCGACTTTAATGCCCACCACCCCCTATGGGGCTCTCCGGCACCTTGTCCGAGAGGCTCCCTTTTGGTGGACCTTCTCCACCACCTCGATCTTGTCTGCCTCAACACCGGTGCACCGACCTTCCTTTCTGACACAACACACACTTATTCCCATATAGACCTCGCAATATGCACTCCTCAGCTTGCCGGTCGGTTTGAGTGGTATGCACTTTCTGACACGTACTCGAGTGACCATTTCCCTTGTATCATCCACTTCCTACATCATTCCCCATCTCCACGTCCCACCAGTTGGAACATTTCTAAAGCCGACTGGGGGCTTTATTCTTCCATGGCTGTTTTTCACAATCAGCATTTTCCCAACTGTGACAGTCAGGTCGAATACCTCACAGAGGTTATTCTCACTGCTGCTGAACGTTCCATACCTCGTACATCCTCTTCTCCACGTCGTGTCCAGGTCCCTTGGTGGACTGCAGCCTGCCGCGACGCGCTTCGAGCCCGACGCCGTGCCTTACGCACCTTCCGCCGCCACCCAACTTTGGAGAATTGCATCAATTACAAACGTATGAGAGCGCAGTGCCGTCGTATCATAAACGACAGCAAGAAAGCTTGCTGGACAGCTTTTACTAGTTCTTTTAACCGTTTTACTCCCTCCACGGTTGTCTGGGGTGGCCTACGCCGTTTGTCCGGCATCAAGGTCCACTCCCCGATTCCTGGCCTGACCGTGGAGAACGTGGTCCTCGTGGACCCAGCTGATGTTTCAAACGCATTGGGTCGTTTCTTTGCGGAGGTTTCGAGCTCTGCCCATTACCACCCTGCCTTTCTCCCTCGCAAACAGGTAGAGGAGGCCCGGCCGCCTTCTTTCCGCTCTTTTAATCGGGAAAATTATAATGTCGCCTTCACCATGCAGGAGCTAGATCGTGCTCTCGCCCTGTCCCGGTCTTCTGCTCCCGGGCCCGATTCCATTCACATTGAAATGCTGAAGAACCTCTCTCCAGCGGGCAAGTGCTTTCTTCTTAGTACCTACAATCGCATATGGACTGAAGGTCATGTTCCCACAAGTTGGCGTGAAGCCATTGTTGTCCCCATCCCCAAACCAGGGAAGGACAAACACCTTCCTTCCAGTTATCGTCCCATTTCTCTGACGAGCTGCGTCTGTAAGGTGATGGAACGCATGGTTAACGCTCGGTTGGTCTGGCTCCTCGAATCTCGCCGCCTCCTGACTAATATCCAATGCGGTTTTCGTCGACACCGCTCTGCTGCTGACCACCTCGTTACGTTGTCGACCTTCATTATGAACAACTTTCTGAAGAAGCGTCAAACAGTAGCCGTGTTCTTCGACTTGGAGAAGGCATACGATACCTGTTGGAGAGCGGGCATTCTCCGCACATTGCACACATGGGGCCTTCGGGGCCGCCTTCCTCTTTTCATTCAAGCGTTTTTGGCGGATCGCAAGTTCCGGGTACGGGTGGGCTCTGTTTTGTCAGATACCTTTTGCCAGGAGAATGGGGTACCACAGGGCTCCGTCTTGAGTGTGGCGCTCTTTGCCATTGCAATCAATCCGATATTGGACTGCCTTTCAGCCGACGTCTCCGGATCTCTTTTTGTTGACGATTTCGCAATTTATTGTAGCGCCCAGCGGACGTGTCTCTTGGAGCGCTCTCTCCAACGCTGTCTTGACCGTCTGTATTCCTGGAGCATCGCAAACGGCTTCCGATTCTCCACTGAGAAAACTGTGTGTATCAATTTTTGGAGATACAAGGAATTTCTTCCACCTTCTCTACGTCTCGGCCCTGTTGCTCTCCCTTTCGTGGAGACTACGAAATTCTTGGGACTCATGTTGGATCGGAAACTTTGCTGGTCCACACACGTGTCCTACCTGGCTGCCCGTTGTGCCCGATCCCTTAACGTTCTTCGTGTCCTCAGTGGCACGTCATGGGGAGCGGATCGTACCGTCCTGCTTCACCTTCACCAGGCCATTGTTCAGTCGAAGCTCGACTATGGAAGCCTTGTGTACTCTTCAGCACGGCCGTCGATTCTCCGCCGTCTCAACTCTATCCACCATCGTGGATTACGTCTGGCGACCGGTGCATTTTATACCAGCCCTGTTGAAAGTCTGTATGCCGAGGCTGCTGTATTACCCTTGACCACTCGACGTGACATACTCTTGTGTCGGTATGCATGCCGCTTACGGTCGATGCCCAACCATCCCTCTTACAGATTATTTTTTGACGACTCACTCGATCGCCAATATCAGTTGTCTGCGATTGCCTTGCTTCCACCGGGAGTTCGGTTTCGCCGCCTGCTACAACGGCTCGATTTTACCCTTCCTTCCACCCTTCGGTTGAGCGAAAGCCCATTGCCACCGTGGCATCAGGCCCAGGTTCACACACACCTCGAACTTAGTTCGCTCCCCAAGGAGAGCACTCCGGATTTGGTATTCCGCTCGAGGCTTGTCGAACTCCGTTCACGGTTCGATAATGCCGTATTTATTTACACTGATGGTTCCAAGAGCACTGCCGGTGTCGGATCTGCCTTCGTCGTCGGGGACAACCGGTTCCAATACAGGCTCCCTGACCGGTGCTCGACCTTCACGGCTGAGCTTTTCGCCCTCCACCAGGCCGTTTTGTATACCTGCCGCCACCGCCAACCTTTCTATGCCATATGTTCTGACTCCCTTAGTGCCCTGCAGAGTCTTAAGGACCCTTTCTCGAACCATCCTCTCGTGTATCGGATCCAACGCTCCCTCCAGTTGCTGGCGGATGACAGCTGTCACGTTTCTTTCCTGTGGGTCCCTGGCCATGTGGGTGTGCCCGGGAATGAGGCCGCCGACACAGCAGCCAAGGCAGCAGCTCTTTTACCTCGCATGGCTACCTTTTGCGTCCCATCGGACGATGTTCAACGGGCTCTTTGCCGGAGTATCGTGTCGCAATGGCACAGTGTGTGGCTTTCACTGTACAACAATAAGTTGCGAACTGTCAAACCGATCCCGACCGCTTGGAGGACATCCTCACGCCCCTCTCGGCGGGAGGAGGTCATCCTGGCTCGGTTGCGGATCGGTCATTGCCGTTTCAGCCACCGTCACTTGTTATCCGCCGAACCTGCACCGCTATGCTCCTGCGGTGAACTGCTGACAGTGCGACATGTTTTACTGACTTGTGTTAATTTTAATCATCTCCGTGTAGCCCTTCACTTTCCGTCTACTCTGGAGGAAATTTTAGCTGATGACACACGAGCAGCTGCTCGGGTTTTGCGTTTTATGAACTTGGCCAACCTATCCAAGGATATTTAACCCTTTCAATTGTCTTTTATCTTTCGTTTTTAGCCTCTTGTTGATGTTCTGACAGTCACCATTTTTTTGAGATCATAGCGAATCAATGTCCTTGGCTGGGCGCTAATGACCATAGAAGTTGTGCGCCCTAAAACCACAAAAAAAAAAAAAAAAAAAAAAAAAAAAAAAACTACAAAAAAATACATAAACTACTACCAAATGGGTGCAACGGTTTTGACTAAATTCTAGAATGAGTTGCATGGCTCATGTTCATGTTGCAAATTTTGGCAATGTCTATGCTAGTATGGCAGTAAGTTGGGTAGCTGGAAAAATACAAAATTTGAAAAACTTGTTGAGGTGACAGACTTAATTATTGTGTAGCCCGAGATAACATTTTCACTGCAAACATTCTTTGAAAATTATATGTCTTAACATAATAAGCATTACTTACACAGCTAAGATTCTCACATGTTTATTATGTGTTGTTTGGAGGCTGTGACTTTGATACACAATGTATCATCCAAATTAACACATCCTTTTTTTTTTAATTCTGATAAAAACAATGGAAACTTAGCAATTATTGTTTGATTGCGGAGATAAACCATCCCCCTCCCACACACACATTATGCCATGGAGTAAGTTTGTATCTGCAGAATTAAAAACTATTAGTCATGAAATGAATAAACCTCTTGTTGGTTGCTGATACATCCCTTCTTTGTTGTTGGGACTAGTAATGGTTCTTTTGTTGTAGACTCCTGGGGATTGTTTGCACTGTATCTATTGGTATATCAATTTGAGTATTCCCATTGCTATTATTGATATTCTTCCTGCCTAAGATCTTGTCATTGATGAACCAATAAGATATGTGGGCAGGTTTTCTATTCGTTCCTATCCATTTATACTCTCCTTTCCTTACAGCTGTTCAAAACTGTAACATATAGTTACTTTATAGGAATGTCAAACACCTGCTAGGGCCCATTGTATCAGTTTTTAAGGTTGTTAGTGATTTACAAATTAGTGTTTACAGTGTGAACATGTTTAACATGTTTCTCTTGGTGTCTGTAAAACAGAGTGCTGACTCGTATTGACAAGGAAATGTATCTAGTACTGGTTTTATACTTCCATTGAGGCTGTAGAATTAGAAACATCTGAAGTGTGCATTGCACTTGCATTAAGACGTAAGTCATGTTGCTGTTCCCACAGTGACGCTACAAATGATCAGTAACTGTTTATTTGTAGCATTTTTATCAGAGTATAGATGTATGCTGTTCAGGTTGATTTCATAGTACACCTAACTATTCCCAAAATGTAATGAGATATAACCTCAAAAACATAAGTTTCAAGCAATTTCCATCCATCCTTACAGTTAGTATCAATAACAATTTTAGCTGAACTGTTTTGAAAGAAAAATTAGTGTTTGCTGTACAATGCAGCAGAAAGTTTTTATTGTTCTTTCTGCCCAACAATCTTACTCTTGAGCAGTATTATTTTTCTTGCCGTGGCTTTTGATATTCTGTGAAGACTTCATATTTTATGTACCATATGTAAAAGAAGACTGCATTTATAGTTATTCATTCATTGCTTAAATTTAAATTGCTTCGATTTAATGTTCGACTGAAATTTGTTTTAAAGCTTTCTATGTCTATGTAGCACAATTAAACATTTCATCAGTTTTCACCATATGCCCACACTGTCTCAGATTTTTGTAAAAATCATTTTGTAGTATCCTCTTCTAGTCATTTCTTAAAAAGAAACATATTTTGCTGTGCACAGTTTACTCATTATTGCCACACAGTTTTATATGAAAAATCAGTTTTGTACTGTCTTGGTGCCTTATAGTCAAGAAATGGTAGATTACATGTGCTTAACCTGGTTACTGAAAAATAGCAACACACATATGAAATGATTATTTTGAATAACATTCAGTATTTCAGCTGCACTTCTCTGTTTACAAAGAGTGAAGAAAATATTAAGGGGACTGGAATTTATCATAAAATGCCAGGTCAAGCACAGTAGTCTGTAGGAGGGATCTGTGTGTAAAGAGTTGAGCATGTATTAGATGCAGCTGTAGATCACATAGGCTAGCTACTTCTTTAGTCATTCAGAAGACAGAGGCTGTTGAAAGCTGATATATGGAACATAATAAAACAACTTAGTTCGCTGGTTTCTTTGCTAAGCTTTACCTAGTTAGGTAGCTATGTATGTCCATATGTGTATATGTCAATATTTTAAGATTAAAATTGTGAAATTAGTTTGCACCAGTGGAAAGTTTTTAAGGCAAATGCAAACTTTCATGTAGTTCTGATGTAATTGTAATACAATAAAAGAGAAAAAAATCTGTAGTGATTGTAGTGGTGATTTTTGGTGACAGCTTGTATGAACTTACAGTACTTTATGCAAGAGGCAGATATTGAGTGCAGTTGGAAAATAGTGTGCAGTTCTGTAAGAATTGTGAACATGGAACAGAGGAAACCTAAATGAAGAGCTAGAGTTACTGATACATTAGAGGTACTGTAAAGTAGCTATTTAAGATCAAATTTGTAGACTTGATTTATGTGGCTGTTTCAACTGAATGCAGCAAATAGCTCTGAATGTACAAGGAAGGTATGTTGTTATACAAATGAAGAAAAAAAAAATAATACCATGATTAAAATGGAGTTGGCAATCATGTAGAAAACATTTACAATTATTACATCTTACTGTTATTACAACAATGCAAAATTTGCACTTGTCTTCATCTTTGTATTCATGAAGATGTAACAGGTATGGATAAAAACTACACAGTTATCTAAGGACGAAAACAATTTTCATAAACATCTGGCCTAAAAATTATAAACATGATAATAGATAATAGTATAATTTCAAAAAGTACAAATAGTTACACCAAGAATGATAGTGTGGGATAACAATACTAAGTAACGAGTGACATAACTCCAAGTTAGAATATCAACAATATAATGCAAAGATATATTGCTGCTCTCTGTAAAAAGAACATGTTGAATTGTCGATAGACAGGGTGAAAAATTGTTACACATTGAGCTTTTGGCCAGATCGTTCCCGAGAAATGAGACACACACACATTCATACATGCATACCTCACATAGACTTGACCATCTCCAACCAGAATTAAAACGTTGCACATCAGATAGAAGTAGCAATCTAGATGGGTGATGGGGAGGGGGAAGGTTATCAAAACATGGACCAGAGGGTAGAAATCAGTGGTGCCTGGTGAAGTGTGCAGGGACTAGATGGCTAGGATAAGTGCAGTTTCGGGAAGCTGGGATGGAATAGTGAGGACAGCAAAAGGACTGGTGGCTGTTTTGGTAGTGTGGAACACAGTGAGACAGAGGAGATATGAATTGCGAGGGGCGGAACTTGCCCAAGTTCTAAAGAAGGCATTTAAAATAAGCAAGATATGTTTAGCTGTATGTCATGCCACAAGCAGCTAAACATATTGTGCCACAGTTTATAGTCATATGCTGTGCATTGATGGCTGCTTTTACAGTGACCTCGCTTATGATGGGATAGGATGAGGTGTGACACTTTTGGAATAGAAATTTCTGATTGGCTGGATTGGATGGGGGCCTGAACCTAGATTTTCATAGAGATTCTGAGTGGTCTATGGATGGATTATTATGATATGGAGGTTGGGTGAGAGATGGGACACCTCTTTAGGAGTTTTGGAACAGAGTAGAATGACCTTCAGATAATAAAACTCCTAATTCATCTGTTGTCATCTGGGGTGGCGTCGGGTGATCAGGGGGATGGTCCTTTGCATCTTGTTCTTGAGGTCATTGGGAGGGTGAGGGAATATAAGGGACATGAAATCTTTGTGAACTAGGGCTAGGGGAATAGACTGAGGTGGTACTGACAGTCTCGCAAGGCATTTCTGAGTAGTCATCCACAATAGTTGGCAAGGAAGTCCTTGAGACCATGGATGTCAAGACTGGATGTACCCTGTTCCTTTCCGCAACTTAACTTGGTTATTGTACTTATAAGGTGTTGTACCACGTGTGAAAATAGCCATGTCATAGACAAGCTCTTCTGCAATTGTGGTAAAAGTATGGCTACTAATTAGTTATGTACCTCATTTAATGACCATTCTATACTGGAAAGATCAAAGTGTTCTATTGTGGGCACAACATGCAGCTAAATGTATGATGATTGATTCACAATGTGGGCTGTCTGGATCCTCTTCTTCACCTTCAGTAACTATGCAGATGGGAATTACCCTTAAAACATTTTATGCTCTTTAAACCATGGTGGGCTCAAACAGAGGCAACCCACTATCTCCACACCCTCCGAAGTAAAAGTGTCAGTACCCCCAAACTCTTGCCCTATCACTTCATCTGAATTCACATCCCCTTGCCCCTACCATGCTCTGCTATGTGACAACCCTGTTACCTCTTTTTTCTCTTTCATTGTTCCTCTCCTTTTCCACTCTGTCATCTCTCCCCCTCCCAGAGCTTCCTTGTCTGATGACATTTCACTAGTGTTAAGTTTATTTATTTCAATGAGTACATGTAAACTGTAATAAATGGCGATGGAGTGATTTATTGATCACAAAAATTAAAACACTCCACTACATTCTCTCCGCACTTTGACTTCTAAGGGAATGACCAACTGAATAGGGCATATGGCTGCATTGTCATCAGGGGTACATACCCTTCCACTTTGCCTTTCAACAGTAATTGTAAACGGATTCATTTCTACATGTCATGTATGGACATCCTGGTGTAACAGACCCATGCCACCAACTCTTGGTACTGTGTAGTCTTTCGTATGGCAAACTTCATGGAAGTTTTAGACCAATGTGATTCTTTGTCAGTAGTCCTTCCTCAGTTCAGTCATAATAGCTGCTAAACTGGTAGGTATTGCTGTCAGTCTCCACCCCCCCCCCTCCCCTCCTTAGTCACTCTGAATGAGGGGTTAGCAGACATTCTTCTGTCACCATTGAGCATCTGAAAATCTTCTGTAGGCAGCATATAACTAATGCTTTCTTTTATCCTACTTATATCCACTCAATATGTTACATTTTCACTATATTTCAGGAATTTGTGGGTAATTTATAGCTGAAATTCCAATAGATATTTGTTAGGGGTAATATCAAAGTATGCAGTTATAGATGGACCATAGGGGATTAGTGCAGCTGAAGAGAGAAATGCAACATTTGTTGACAGTGTGCCCATTATAGGAGAATAATGAACCTGTAAATTCTATTCTTGTTGAATGCCAAAGTTTTTTTGTAGGCACATGTGGTATGCAGGGAGTAGGACTTCTAATTGCTGATGAGTGTTTTGGGCAAGTTTACATGCCTACCATAGTCCCTGTCTGACAAGAACACAGCATGCAAAATTTGTCAGTTCAGATAAAATGCAAAAACCTAGATGGTGGAGTCAAATTATGTCTGATAAGTTTGTCCTAAAGGAAGTGTCTTAAATGTGCAATATTTTTGGGTCATGCCTTCTTATTGAAATGTTAATTGTTGAATCTGGTGGCTACACACAAGAAAAGAATTGCAGTTCATTTCCTATTAAGTCCTTGTTGATGACATCTCTAATGTGACACAATATGTAGAATTCATTTTGTAATGCACAGTCTTCCAATAAGAGCTTGCATTTAGTGACAGATCTGTTAGTGTTTCTAGTGAGCACTTGATGACGCATCTTTGAATCACTGGAGTATTGAGAAATGTACTGTCATTTTAGGGCAAATATGATGTGACTCTGTGACCACAAAAAATCATGCTGTCATGAAGGAGATAAATTTTGGTTCTTGATAGACACAGTGTTAAGTAGATTGGGTAGCCAGTACTTACCTTTGTGCTGTACTGCCGATAAGTGACGGTAATGAAGAAAAAGAAAAGAAGGGACGAAATAGGACAAGATTTCAGAACACAGTTCCTTCTTGAGTTGGGAGAGAAGGAAAGAAAAAAGGATGGGAAAGGAAGGGAAAGGTAATTCATGACCTAGGTCATGTGGATGGCGTTTGAGGAGTATGTGTCCCTTTTAATCCCTTTTCGTCCTTTTTTCTTTTTCTTCATTTGTGTCACTATCGGCAGTACTGCACAAAGGTAAGTACCGACCAGCCAATCTCTCTTTTGAAAAATAATTTATCATCTCTGAGGAGAATTTCCATCATTAATCAAACAGTGCTAAGTAGATCTGACTTTTGTGTTGGGACTGTTGAAGATGTGTTGTCAGTCATTTTGGTGATTTGGCTCACTCCCTATCCAAGATAAACCAATTACTGAATCTGTCTACATAGTTAGTTTTGAAATGTTACACTTTGTAGCTTTGTAGAAGTAATGTAAAATCCCTTGTCAGTTTAAAACCTTGGATGTAAGTGTAAAAAGAAGTTTTAGAGATGGCAGAGTAACCTTTTCGAATGGCCCAAGTGAGCAACAATATGCTATCAAATATGTTAGCTGGTCACGTTCGTCTTGATGCATGTTTAATAATCGGTGGAAACTGTGATATTGTACATGTACACAATATGCCGATCGACAGCAGGAGCAGAAACGGAAGCAGGGACTCAAAGAATGTCAAGAGTAACTAGTTTTTATACCATGAACAGCTCCTCATCAGTCCACAGTGAAATCTTGTGAAATGGTGCATTGCCATTTCATTAGTGCTATGACAGTTTCCACTTTTAATGAATGGTACTCAAAACAGTAAGAACTGTGTGAGGTCTCTTTCTTGTGATCAGATGAAAAATGCGTAGCAATGTTGCTTCAGAGCAGGGGTTGGCACATGAGCTACTCATTAGATGTCTGCAAGAACTGTAGGCATGAGTTTGTTTGGCATGCGCAGACATTTCAGTGTGTAATCACATTACATTGAATGAATAACGGCTTATAACAACATCATAAAGAAAATGAAATGGAATCTACCAGTGGAAAATACAAGTGGAATTTCAATACTGGAGAATAGTTAACAACTCCCCACAAAGAGGCTAGTTGAGCTGCTGACAGGTATGAAAAATATAGACCATCATGTTCACAAAACTTAATTTTGAACCAATTCCTTTATCAGAAAAAGAAACACATACATACACACAATCACTCAAACAACTGTACACACAATCATCATCTCCGGCTGCTACAGCACTACAAGTTCCTTGACAGTGAATGAGGAGAGGAGTGCAGGGTGTACGACACTGGGTAAGAGTGGGGTTCGAAAGTTCTGCATTTAATGATGGATTGTAAATGCTCTGTTAGGCAGGAATGAGAGATGCTACATAGAATTCAGTGAAGGGGTGGGAGATGATAAAAAAGAAGTGTAGAGAAGAGTGGGGAGGGAGTGGAGGGGAGTGAAATGATAAACATAAGATAAAAATATAAAGGAAAAAAAAAACAGTAAAAATGTAATTAAGGGGTATTGTAAGGGGCGATACACAGTTCAAAGGATGACATAATTTGGAGGGATACGGTATGAGTGGGGAAGGAGGGGGGAATGTTAGGCATAAGGTGTAGGGATGGCAAGTTATCTTAGGTTGAGCCCAGGATGGTTGTGGGACCATAGAATGTGTTGAAGGGACAACTTCTATCTGAGCACTTCAGAATACCTGGTGGTGGAGGGGAGGGTCCAGATGGCTCTGGTAGTAAAGCAGCCATTGGAATCGAGGGTGTTGTTCAGCTGCATGTTGTGCCACAGGTAGGTCTATCTTGCTTTTTGCCACAGTTTGACAGTGACAGTTCATCCTGATGGATAACAGGTGCATTGCCTTAACAATGTAAAACGTTGTGCAGTGATTGCAGCAGAGTTGATAAATCACATGGCTGATTTCACAATTAGCCTGACATCTGATGGTGTAGGGTAAGCCTGTGACAGAACTAAAATAAGAAGTGCTGTGATAGGGGGGGGGGGGATTGGGCTAGGTTTTGTATTGGGGGTCTTCCACAGAGATAAGCTCCTAGTTGTCAGGGGTTGGGATTGGTATAGGAATGTACTAGAATGTTGTGGAGATCCTTCAGGCTGCTAAAGTGGTGATCTGTCCACACCCGACATCATAGTCCATCACTAAAAGTCCAACATGGTTGAATTGGGTTGTAAGTCTGAATCAATAACCAGCAGTCCATTAGGATGAATGGCTACCATCAAACTATGTTGGAAAAACAAGGTTGACTAACCTGTGGCACAATATGCAGAGAGCATATGCTGGATTTCAATGACTGTTTCACAACCTAGACCATCTGGTGCTCCCACCCAGCACCAGCTTTTCCAAACTGAACAGATGGGAGTTAACCTTAGAGTACATTCTCCTATCCTAAAATTATCCAGGCCTCAACCTACGAGCGACTGAAGTGTGCATGTGCATGTGTATGTCTCTGCGGTGTGTTTTAAACTGTCATCATATTGTTGAACTACCTTTTTTTAAACAATGTTAGGGGGTGTTAAAGAAATAAATAATCAAAGATCCGCAATCAGATGTTAGTACCTTCCATTCAGGATTATTGCTAAGCAGTATTGGGGGCAATGCCCATTGTAACAAGACTTTGAATGGTTATCTAATAAAATTCTTGGGATTACATTTGTACCAAATTCGTTTGCACTCATTGACGTCCTTTCCAGAAATGAATCATTTGCATTTCAGTGCCATCATAACTGGGAGATAGGTCTGCACTGTATAGAGTTTGGTTGCAGATAGAAGAATACAAATAATCCTTTTAGTGTGCCTGTACTATGTTGACTGCAAGTATTCATACAACTCAGCCAGTTGTGGCATAAACCCCAGAGTACGTGAGTACTGAAACACAGCAGGTAAAGTGGCTAATACGGGTTCTCGCAAGCTTGGTAAGCTTTACAGGAGCAGTCCAGCCTGCTGCACATCACAGCAGATTGTGCTGTCAACTCGATGTATCTGCATAACAGCCAGATTCTGTTTTCATGATTAGTTACACTGCAGATATGTTATCTCAAATGACATTTGTTGTGGTTTATAAACCAATTTTTTTTCCTTACTTGGGAAATATTTTAAGAGTATCTGATTTGTCCTATATAATTTATTTAGTGCAGCTGAAGGACTGTTTTGCAAAATAAAATATTCATTTGCTATTAAATAAGGCAATACAGGATATGAACTGCTTAAATGAACAATGTTTTGAGTCCCACATACATGGTGAAACTAGGGTTCAGAAGCTGAAGGCCTATACATCAGCTAAAATATTTCCTGTAAAGACTTAAAACTTAGAAAATAGAACAAAATTTGGAAACCAAATTGAAAATCCATTATTCTTGTGATACACATCATAGTGCAAAGAAATCATATGAATGAAAAGCATCTTCTTTCACACATCATTTTTAGAAAAATGAACTTAATTATTATTATAATGTATCTGGGGAATTTATGGTGAACTATTTTGGCCACTTTTAATGGATTCAGCGATCTGATGATTATTCAAATTGAGAACAGCTGGTACGTATGGAAAGAACACACAGTTCCAAGGAAAACTGATAACTGATCATATGTAAAAATGGTGCAAAAAAAAAAAAAAAAAACAAGAAAACCACCTCCACAAGCACATCTCTATCCAGCTTTGAGAGACCCATGACAATATGCAATAGGTGAGAGACACGAAACCCGCAGGTTTATGCTGAATGCAATGTATTGTTCACATGTCCTATTATTTGCATCATATGCCAATACTGGCATTCTACGGGTCGGAGCGTGGAATGTTAGATCCCTTAATAGAGTAGGAAAATTAGAAAATTTAAAAAGGGAAATGTATAGGTTGAAGTTAGATATAGTGGGGATTAGTGAAGTTCGGTGGCAGGATGAACAGGATTTCTGGTCAGGTGAGTACAGGATTATAAATACAAAATCAATTGCGGGTATAACAGGAGTAGGATTGATAATGAATAAGAAAATAGGAATGCGGGTAAACTACTATGACCAGCACAGTGATCGAATTATCATTGTCAAGATCGATACGAAGCCAACACCGACAACAATAGTACAGGTTTATATGCCAACTAGCTCTGCCGATGATGAGGAAATCGAAGAAATATATGAGGAGCTAAAGGAAATTATTCAGACAATTAAGGGAGAGGAAAACTTAATTGTGATGGGAGACTGGAATTCGGTAGTAGGACAAGGAAGGGAAGGGAAGGGAAGATAGTAGGTGAATATGGTCTGGGCAAAAGGAATGAAAGAGGAAGCCGCCTGGTAGAATTTTGCACGGAACATAATTTAGTTATAACAAACACCTGGTTCAAGAATCACAAAAGAAGGTTGTATACGTGGAAGAGACCAGGAGACACCGGGAGATACCAGATAGATTTTATAATGGTAAGACATAGATTTCGGAACCAGGTTTTACAGTGTAAGACATACCCAGGGGCAGATATAGACTCTGACCATAACTTGTTTGTTATGAACTGTAGGCTGAAACTGAAGAAACTACAAAAAGGTAGGAAAATAAGGATGTGGGACCTGGATAAATTGAAGGAACCTGAGGTTCTTAAGAATTTCAGAGGGAGCTTTAGGCAACAATTGACAGAAGCAAGGGAAAATAAAACAGTAGAGGAGGAATGGGTAAAATTGAGAGATGAAATAGTGAAGGCAGCAGAGGACAAAATAGGTAGGAAGGCAAGACCTACAAAAAATCCTTGGATATCACAGGAGATACTAAATTTAATCGATGAAAGGAGAAAGTATAAAAATGCAGTAAATGAAACAGGCAAAATGGAGTACAGACGACTAAGAAATGAGATTGACAGGAAGTGCAAAATGGCTAAGCAGGAATGGCTAGAAGGCAAATGCAAGGATGTAGAAGAATGTATAAATAGGGGAAAAATAGATACAGCCTACAGGAAAATAAAAGAAACATTTGGAGATAAGAAAAACAGCTCTATGAATATCAAGGACACGGATGGAAAACCAGTTCTCAGCAAAGAAGGGAAAGCTGAAAGGTGGAAAGAGTATATAGAGGGGCTCTACAAAGGAAATGAACTTCGAGATAATATTGTAGGAAGGGAAGAGGATGTAGATGAAGATGAAATAGGAGATACTGTACTGAGAGAAGAATTTGACAGAGCCCTGAAAGACCTAAGTCGAAACAAGGCCCCTGGAGTAGATGATATTCCCTCAGAGCTACTGAAGTCTCTGGGAGAACCAGCCATGACAGACCGGTTTTTTCACCTGGTGTGTAAAATGTATGAGACAGGCGAAGTACCCTCAGACTTTAAGAAAAATGTTATAATCCCCATCCCTAAGAAAGCAGGTGCAGACAGGTGTGGAAACTACAGAACCATCAGTTTAATAAGTCATGGTTGCAAAATATTAACGCGAATTATATACAGAAGGATGGAAAAGTTGGTAGAAGCCGACCTCGGGGAAGATCAGTTTGGGTTCAGGAGAAATGTAGGAACACGGGAGGCAATACTCACTTTAAGGCTTATCCTAGAAGATAGATTAAGAAAAGGGAAACCTACATTTCTAGCTTTTGTAGATTTGGAGAAGGCTTTTGACAATGTTGATTGCAATAAACTCTTTGAAGTTCTGAAGCAAGCAGGAGTAAAATATAGGGAGCGTAAGGTTATTTACAACTTGTACAAAAACCAGACAGCGGTTGTCAGAGTTGAAGGGCATGAAAGGGATGCAGTGGTTGGGAAGGGAGTGAGACAGGGTTGTAGCCTTTCTCCAATGTTATTCAATTTGTACATCGAGCAAGCTATAAAGGAAAGCAAGGAGAAATTTGGAGAAGGAATTAAAGTTCAGGGTGAAGAATTAAAAACAATGCGTTTTGCCGACGACATAGTAATTCTATCAGATACAGCAAAGGACCTGGAAGAGCAATTGAATGGAATGGACAGTGTGCTGAAAGGTGCATATAAGATGAACATTAACAAGAGCAAGACTAGGGTAATGGAGTGCAGTGTAAGAAAATCAGGTGATGCTGAAGGAATTAGATTGGGAAACGAAGCAATAAAGGAGGTAGATGAGTTTTGTTACTTGGGAAGTAAAATAACAAATGATGGTCGCAGTACAGAGGATATAAAATGCAGAATGTCAATGGGTAGAAAAGCGTTTTTGAAAAAGAGAAATTTGTTAACATCGAATATTGATTTAAGCCTAAGGAAGTCCTTTCTGAGGGCATTTGTATGGAGTGTTGCCTTGTATGGGAGTGAGACATGGACGATAAACAGTGCAGACAGGAAGAGGATTGAGGCTTTTGAAATATGGTGTTACAGAAGAATGCTGAAGATTAGGTGGGTGGATCGTGTAACTAACGAGGAGGTACTGAACAGAATTGGGGAGAAAAGAAATTTCTGGCATACCTTGACTAAAAGAAGGGATAGATTGGTGGGACACATTCTTAGACATCAAGGAATTGTGAATTTAGCATTAGAGGGAAGTGTGTGGGGTAAAAATCGCAGAGGAAGACCAAGAGATGGATACAGTAAGCAGATTCAGACAGATGTAGGTTGCCGTTCTTATGAGGAGATGAAGAGGCTTGCTCAGGATAGGGTATTGTGGAGAGCTGCATCAAACCAGTCTCCGGACTAAAGACCACAACAACAACATGCCTCTTACAGCACCATCTGTTAATAAAGTTAGGAATCTTTCTATTTTTTGTGTATACCATTGTTTTCCCCTTTGTCAAGTATATTCAGTTACAATCTGCAGTCATTCTGCCCTGTGGTTCATTTTGTACAGCATTTTGAAAGTGGGACTTTAACTGTGGATATTTGTATGTAATATTGGTTGTCATCTTATGATACTAATGTAAAAAAGAAAATTTCCTCAACTTCCAATCTTCACTCGTAACACAAAAATGGAAGCACAGAAAATAAACTGCTGTGTAGTGTAGCTGAGCAGTAAGACCGGCAGGCAAGCAAGTTTCCCATAGCCTAATTGAGTTAAGTTTCACTTGCCTTGGATGGGAGTAAAGCAGTCTGTCTGTCTGACAATGTGTGGCAGGTTAAAACGGAATATGTTCACTTGTGGTTGGAGATATCCCATTTTAATTCCTGTAAGATCTCAATGACACTCTCAGTGAAATGTCCTGGTCATTAAGATTTGATCATGGTTTGCAAGTATCAATGTGTGTTGACTGCTGTCTCATGCTGCAAGAAGTTAAATGGCTCCTGAGGTCAAAGGATGAAGTAAGCATAACTTTTCCTGCACTTGTGTAAACGACCTCTATTTATTTTATTTTTTGGTAGCAGGGTATTGTGTACTTGCACTAAAGGTTCTGCTGATCAGACTCGGGTTGAAGTGATATTGTGCTCTTAGTTTGAACCCTGTTCATTGCCTTCAGCATGACTGAGTGTTGTGGATCATCAACACAATGTGCGTGCTCGCTCAGTCGTCTTGAGTGTCCATGTTCCTCCAGTGGAGAGTTTGGGGGCACAGCCTTCTTAAGAGGCATTAAACCTTCTTCCACAGACAACTTCATTATAAGCATTTCATTAGTTTTCATTTTACAGCCTGTAGCTAATTTCTTTTTTAAATGTACCTCATATGTAACATAACTACTAGTACTTACATTGCCAAACATTTGTAAACAAGTTGGGAAGCTAGATATTTCATTGATATGTAAAAAGCTTTCTTGGAAATAAAGCTCTGCCATGGAAATGGGTTCTTTATGTGAAAGTTAAAATGCAGAATTTGACTCAAAGAAATAATCTTTGCACTCCAGTAACTGTGCTAAACTTACCAAAATGTGGAAATTCCATTCTTTCAAGGGTATCTGCAAAAGGGGAAAAATAACAGCATTATACAGGGATCAATTTTATTTTCTAGTGCAAGACTATGTGAGGAGCGAAACTGACATCATTAGTATGCTTATCGTCATCCGTTGTGTTGCAGTTGTTACAGTACTATGGTATATGGATAATGGTTAGGTTTTTATTACAATCTGTTATCTGCTGATGATCCCCCCCCCCCCCCCACCAGTAATGATTTACGTAGAAGTAAAACCAAACAGGTGTTGTTTTTTAGACTCCTCTTCCCCAAAATTCCTATTCAGGTCACACTTCATAAATTTCTGAGAACAGTATGTAGTTATGTTTGACAGGAAGCACTCTCAAAGAGCTCATGGAATTCTGCTGAAAGAAATGTAGTTGTCCTCTTATATACTTACAGGAATTACAAAATTTTGCAGAAAAATATTAAATTTTTGTGTAATGTATTTTTGCAGCTGTATCCCTCTAACTGTATTGCACAAATTACAAATGTACCTGAAACAAGCAACTAATTAGTTCCTTACATCCACCAACATATGGTGTATACCTTCTCTCTACAGCTTTTCCACAACTATTCATATGCACAGAACCAATATGCAGAAGAAAAATGAAACATAGTAATGTCACGTGCATCACATTACTAGCCTTTAATTTTATATGTGGGGAATCTTTCATGCAAAATTTTATATACCAACACACTATTCGTATACTCATAAATTTTCATCAGTTAACCTTACCTAAAACACAAATAGATACTTTGAGTCGTCATTTTACTTTCTTGCTTTTGACATGGCATTGTATTATCATAAAGTTGTTTGTTATTAAAATGTGGGCTGATATAAAAATTGAGTCTTTGTTGACTGATAACTCCTTAAATCAGATAAGTCACAAATGTAATAAAAACAATGAAATAAGTATAAGAAAGTGCAGAATTTGAAGTAATGCTTTTAAAAAATTAACAAATACATGTAATAGCTATCAACACAAATGACCTTAATCAGTGATGGGGGGGGGATAATTCTCCATATCCCTGTGTTTGAAACTAGCCAAAATAATGAAAGGATCATTTGGTAGAAGACCAAATGCATCAAATTTCTTAACTCGTATAAATCAGTTAACAATGCTGAGTAATATTGGTTACCAGCCGTAAAGTGTAGATAAGAACATGACAACTACCAGACATTCATGAATGAAATAAAATCAAGTGGATCTCAATTTTTGTTGGCTGTCATTACAAGGGACAAAAGCCACATACCCTTATACCTGAGTATTTATCAGTGCCTAGCCCAAGGCTTCCTGCAATGGCATCTGAAGCATTGGATTCTATTTTGAACAACTCCAGAAGAATTTTGACAATAATAATTTACTGGAACCATTTAACAAACAGTCAATTGAGGAATGATGAAGAATTTCAAAGTTTTTGTTATCATGCTTTGCATACATATGGTAGGGGGAAAATGTACAGAGAACCAGACAACCAAGAAAATTACTTCTACACAGAAGACAGAAGAAACAATGGTTAGAAGTTTTAAAGACAATACCTGACTAAAAGCAGTGTAACAAATTACTGAGAGAGATCAAAATTACTTTCACAAGGTATCTTGTAAAGAGATATGGGAGTTGTGGTTATGGAAATATCAAGCCTGAGCAGTTTGATGTGCAGCCAACATTAATTTAAGACAGAAGTTACAAATACTGTCTTCATTTGCATTGTGTTGTACAATGTGTCATGTCTTGCATATTTAAAGCAATGCCATCTCAATTCAGAGAAGCAAGATCCATGAACTGTATAAACTCACATTGTGAGGAAAGTGGGAGAAGCACAACAGAGTAATGTGTCACATGCTGTGCCTCATACATAAGTGAATTTCACATTAAAAATGATTTGGTATTTTAACAGTGTAGGCAACATAGAATGCACGAGATAGTAGGCAGCTGAAATATTTCGGCTATATTTGTGTTTAGAAATTGATTTAAACAGAAATTTTGTGATATTTTCAATAGTTTCATGTAGATTTTCAAAATGTTTGTTTTTATTCTTGCAAGCTCTCCTTGAATGAGTTGGTCCTTCAATATTCACTTCATATAGAGATGCATCTACTTAATTTGTTTTACATATACGCACTTGTTAATAGAGGTGAAAACTAAAAACATATTTCACATTTGGTATGGATGTGCCACACATTTGGCGAATTAAGTCAGAATAAATGAAATAAAAGTAATGACCTATTCATCATTGGCTACTGAAGTATTTTAAAGCACACAACTCAAATTGCAGTTGTTTGTGATGACAGAGCAATCTTCATAAGCTACTAAATACCATAACTGTCATTTGGATGAGGAGTTCTTGGTCATACTATAGATAATTACAATCCATTACATATAGAGGAGTCGAAGCCTCTGAAAAATTGTTTGTCAGTTAGCTTAGCCACTGGTGCATTTGAACTTATTATGAAGAATAGACCATTTATTAAAAGTGCTGTAGACCCATTGTGCTTATCATTGTGGTAATGGTGAAGATACTAAGATGTCATATGATATAGGCAATAGCATCCACTTATTATGAAATTAGTCAATTTTAAATAAAAATATATTTTCATGTAAGTTTCAAAGCTCTAAATTAATGGTCACAAAATTTGCTACAGAACAACTCGACCGCATTGAGGAGGGAATGGACCAGATCAATGCTGATATGAGAGAAGCAGAAAAGAATCTCACAGGCATGGAAAAATGTTGTGGTCTTTGTGTGTTACCATGCAATAAGTAAGTAATAGTAAATTTGTAACTAAAAGCAAAATTTTGCATTTACAAACATTCAGTATTTTAGCTGTAAGTATTACCTGACACATGAAATTGCTCAAGCAATACAGATAGCAATGTTAAATCATGTAGCTCAGTAATGTTGATAATGATGCAAAATTTTTCTGCCGTCTTTCCAGATTTACCTCTTGAGCATTCTGCTGTATGTACTAAAAAACCATGTTTAATATTTCACTTCAGTGTCTTTATTTGGTCATATTTATGTTATCCATTTAACCTTCCGACAGGTGGGAGTATGTGTCAGATAAGAGGCGACAAGTTTCATATCCTTTTCTCAGAAAGTGGGAGAGTCAGAAATCCCTCTCTTTGTGTTAGCCTTCTCTTTTAAGATAAGTTTGATGTTAAGGGTGACCCTTGTTGGCAGACTAGAAGGCACACCTATCGGAAGGTTAGGATCTGTGTAGTTACAGCCTCAGATGTCTTTACAACCGTTCAAATTAATAGCCAAGAAGTACATATAACTACTCAAATTATGTAGACATAGAAAATCCAAAAAATTTAAGAACTTATGATTTAATATATGAATCATGGTATCCATATAATTTGCAAAGTAACCCTTGTATATGTACTTTGTGGCTGATTTAGTTTATCATTAGGAGATTGAGTTATGTAACTAAAAAGGTAATGTACTATTAATATTAACATGACAGCGGAGTGGAAGATTTCAAACATATGTTCTGTCAAATTTGCTATGTTGTAGTAATAATTTTGTTGTTTCATTTTTGTGGTTACTTCAGTTTTACCCTATTATGAAAGAGATATTTAAGAATGTTAGCATATTCTGATACATACCTAAATAAATTCATGAATTATGGTTAGTGGATAAGAGTTAAAAGTAAATAAATCACTATTTGTTCTGTTTGTAGGTCGGCGTCCTTCAAAGAAGATGAAGGTACCTGGAAAGGAAATGATGATGGAAAAGTAGTTAACAACCAACCACAGCGGGTCATGGATGATCGAAATGGTCTTGGTCCACAAGGAGGTTACATTGCAAAGTAAGAACAAAATTAAGTTTTTATTTGGTTTAATCTATATTACCACATATTAGGTTCAAAAGGATGAAACTAATATTATAGAAGGAGACCTTCCAGGTAGGAAAATGGTATAAAATAAAGATTTTTGACTTACCTAAAGTACAGGCTGGTCGATAGGAACACTAAACACACACAAAAACACACAACCATTCGAGCTTTCGCCACCAGTGGTGGCTTCTTCGGGAAAAAGAGGGAGGAAGGAGAGGAGAAAGGGAAGGATACGGGTTTTAAGGAAGTGGAAAAGGAGCCATTCCAATCCCAGGAGTGGAAGGACTTACCTTAGGGGACAAAAAGGAAGGTAAACAAATACACACACACTCACACATATCCACATCCAAACACACTTAGGCAGACATTTGTCTGCCTAAGTGTGTTTGGATGTGGATATGTGTGTGTGTGTGTGTGTGTGTGTGTGTGTGTGTGTGTGTGTGTGTGTGTGTGTGTATTTGTTTACCTTCCTTTTTGTCCCCTAAGGTAAGTCCTTCCACTCCTGGGATTGGAATGGCTCCTTTTCCACTTCCTTAAAACCCGTATCCTTCCCTTTCTCCTCTCCTTCCTCCCTCTTTTTCCCGAAGAAGCCACCACTGGTGGCGAAAGCTCGAATGGTTGTGTGTTTTTGTGTGTGTTTAGTGTTCCTATCGACCAGCCTGTACTTTAGGTAAGTCAAAAATCTTTATTTTATACCATTTACCACATATTAGTATTCGTTTGATTTATTCGGCAATAGACTAGTAAGAAAAAATGAAAGATTTATTCAGCAAGGTCCAGGTATCCATTGTTATTTCTTGTAGTTATGAAAAGGTTAAAGGAGAACAGTTCATCCCCATCCAACCTTAATGGCCATAATTTTACAAATTCAAAATATTGAAACATTTTGCCATTTCAGGGCACTGAAATAAATCCAACAGTGAATATGAAAAGGCTATCCAGGCATGCTTCCTTTCTGGCTCAAATTCTCAACTTATGGGATACTACACTTTCCAGCGAGCTCTTGATGTCTAGCGATGTCACATGGAAATAATTTTATGTATTTATTTTATTTTATTTATTTATTTATTTATTTTTTCAAAAGAGATAGATTGGCTAGCCAGTTCTTACCTTTGTGCTGTACCGCTGATAGTGACACAAATGAAGAAAAAAAGGCGACCAGGCCGTGAATTAACTTCCCTTCAGTTACTGTCCTTTTTTCTTCCCTTCTCTCACACCTGAAGAAGTGTTCCGAAAGCTTGTCCTTTTTCTTTTTTCTTCATTTGTGTCACTATTGGCGGTACAGCACAAAGGTAAGTATGGGCCAGCCAATCTATCTCTTTTGAAAAGTAATTTATTATTTTTGAGGAGAATTTCCATCATTAAAGAAATAAGATTTTGACAGACGATAGTCGAATATTTGAAGAATGCAATGTGTGTGTTTACACAAAAACAACATTAGCCATTTAATGCTGTTGTTACACCTAGGTACTTGATTAATTGCTGTAATGAGTAAGAAGCCACTTACATGATGCTCTTTTCTGCATTTATTGTAGCAAACCATTTGCATTAGAATAGTGTAAAAACTTATTTATGTAAGTGGGGAAGGAAATGTTTGATTTAAATTAATAATTTAGATTACTATATTATAAACATTTTGTACATATGTGATCATTTTGGTTTAGCTCTACATTCCACATCAGAAGATAAATATCATTCATCTGGAGGAAAATCAGTTAACTGTAGTTAAAATCAGTTAATTGTAGTTATCATTCCAAGAGCTCTTAGACTGAGAACAACATTAATTTGGTTTTCTGCAAATTAATGATATTAATTTTCTGTTGCAGTGTGTGTAGCTATCCCTAAATGACAAAATATATACTATTTGGGTTTTTGCTGCAAGTTAATAAACAAAGTGCACTCAATGTGAGACATAATTCTAGTAATAAAGCATTGACTTTAAACTGTGTGGTTCTATACTATTAAGTTCATCCAGAAAAAGTTTTTCATTTGACTATTGTTTTAGTCATAGTGAAAAGTCGGTTTTGTTTACTTACTGCTTTTAGGCCTAATTTTAGAGGGTGCATATTTAGTGTGACACCTCAGTTTTAAGTGCACTTTCTAATGCTTTTCATACATATCAGTGTCTAATACATAATTGTATTTGTGGTTAATATATATATATTATCATTATCAATTAAGTAAATCTTGTAATTTATAAATAGTCATGAATTCCAAGTGTGTGAGCTGCTGTAGGAAAGTTAGTTTAGGTGTTTCAAGCAGCTGTTGCAACAGGTAGTTTCATTGGGGATGTAGCGGTGTAGGAGTTGGGGAAACAAACGAGACTCTTCTATTCTGTTGCAGGGTTAGCTCAGGAGATAGGAAAATAGCAGAACAGGAGCGGAAGACTAGAGTCCTTCAGGCTGATTTGGATAGAGTGAGGGAGAAACTGACAAGGTTAAGGGGGGGGGAGGGTAACCAGGGGTGGGAAGTGATAGCTGGGAACAGGGGCCAGAGAAAGAGAAGTGTAGGACAGTTTTTCAAATAGCACAACCAATAGATTTTTACCACTATCACAGTTGAGTAAGGAAGAGGATTCAGCAGCAGCAGCAGTAGTAGTAGTAGTAGTAGTAGTAGTAGTAGCAGCAGCAGCAGCAGCAGCAGCAGCAGTAGTAGTAAAGATGCAACAGAACTTCATTAGGAAACACAGTTTCAAATAAATATAAAGTAGGAATAAAGTTCTATTGCTAAGTAGCAGCCAAGGAAGAGGTGTGGGCCAGATTTTGCAGGAAAAAGTAGATGACAGGTACCAGGTCACAAACTTTTTGAAGCCCAGTGCATGTCTTAGCCAGGTGGTAGAGAATTTAGGTTCCCTGTGCAAAGATTTCACTAAAAAAGATCATGTTGTGGTAGTGGGTGGAGTTGGAAACAGTATCGATGGGGATCAGGGCTGCAGTATTGAGTGTGACCTGGTGAAAATAGCCTCTGCAATGACCCACACAAATGTTGGTCTGGTGCCTGCTTTCATGCAACATGATCACCCCAGTTGAACCTCCCTGTCAGGAGGGTCAATATGGAGTTAGATCAGTTGCATAGGGTGGCCACTATGTCAGACATTGGTTTGGTTCCTGTTGAGGCGTAGATAGGTGGGACTTCACAAGGCATGGCCTAAACCTCATTAGGAAAGGGAAGGGTTAACTGGGTTAATAGCAAAAACCTTATGGGGTGACACTGCAATTCATGAATGTACCTCTTTTAGGCTAAGACCAGGGTCCAATGGGAAGCTCAGGCAGGCATGTGCTAAAGATGCTCAAAACTCACATGAATTTGACAACAGTAAAGTAAAAAATAAAATTACCATATTTCACCAAAATATTGGGGGATTAAAGAACAAAGTAGATGAGCTACTGGTTTGTTTAGATGGCATAGAATCAGAAAATGTAATAGATATACTATGCGTATCTCAGCATCACCTTGATGGATATGGAAAAAGTAAACATAAGCAGTTACAAACTAGCAGCACATGTGAATAGAGAGAATAAGGTGAGAGGAGTAGATGCCATCTATGTCAAAAGTTATCACTGTGTAAAAAGTTTAGAACCACAGAAGTTTTGTGTAGAGCAACGTATAGAAGCATGTGCCTGTCAGCTTAAACTGAAAAATGTCCTCCATTTATAAATGTAACAGTATATAGGTTCCCTTCAGGAAACTTTGTTATTTATGAAAAATTTGGATGTCTTTTTTTCTATCTGTCAGATAAGGGGAAAACAATTTATTATTTGTGGTGGTTTCAATGTTGACTCACTAAAGTAGGAATGTAATAGGAAGGATGACCTGGAAGTCTTACTTGGTTCTTTCAATTTGTCATCTGTAATTGATTTTCCTACTTGGGTAGTAAAGGACAGCAGCACACTGATAGATAACTTTTTTATAGACCAAGATAAGTTTAAAAACAAATGCTGGTCCTGTTGAGAATGGTATTTCTGATCATGGTGCACAGCTTGTTACAGTATATGACATAGTGCCTCTCTGTAATTCAAAACAGCCCTCAAAAGTTTTGCATTCAGTTAACGATTCAACAATTACAAATTTCAGGGAGAATCTTCAGCAGTTACACTGGGATAAGGTGTACAAGGAAGCTGACGCTAATTTAAATACAACTTATTTCATGTTACATTTATAAGAGTATTTGAAAATTGTTTCCCCAAGAAAATAGTTAAATATAATAAGAAACCATGGCTTACTAAAGGAATAAGAATATCTTGTAACTGAAAAAGGGAACTGTATCTGACAGCAAGAAAGAGTAATGACCCAGAAACAGTCAAATATTATAAAAACTTCTGTGCTACATTAAGAAAAGTTATTAAAAGGCCAGAAGGATGTGCATCATGTCTGAGATTAGTACCTCTGATAACAAATTAAAACAATTTGGAATATTATTATCAGGGAGACAGAAATAGGACCTAATGTTCATTAGAAGCAGCTAGGCAGTTAATGGAACAGGCCGTACCCACACAATTTGATACAGTAGAAATTCCACCCACCTCTCCTTCTGAAATTAGCAAAATAATAAACTCTCTTAAGAGTAAAACCTCACATGGAATTGATGGCATTTCCAGCAGGGTAATAAGTAGGATTCTTAGCCAGGAAATAAGTAGGATTCTTAGCCACATATGTAATAGTTCTCTGAAGCAGGGTATTTTTACTGATAGATTGAAATGTACTGTTGTTAAACCACTGCACAAAAAAAAAAAAAAAAAAAAAAAAAAATTACATTTGGTGTCAACAACTACCATCCAGTCTCACTTCTAACAGCCTTATCCAAAATTCTTGAAAAAGTAATGTGTCCTAGAGTAGTTTCACACATAGGTAAAAATAAATTTCTAAGAAAATTGTCAGTTTTGTTTTGGTTTTCAGAAAGGCTTTTCAACAAAAAATGCTATATATACTTCTACCAATGAAATATTAAATGCTCTGAATAATCGGTCATCACCCGTTGGGATTTTATGTGATCTCTACAAGGCTTTTGATTGTGTAAATCATGAAATTCTTCTAGATAAACAATTGTGGTATGAATGGGAAAATGTACAAATGGTTTAAATCATACCTAACAGGAAGAGTACAGAATGTTGACATCAGTAATTCAGATAAAAAAAAGAAGACTGCTGATTTCTAAAACTGGGAAACAATCAAAAATGGGTTGTCACAAGGTTCGGTATTGGGTTCTTTGCTGTTCTTAATATATATTAATGACTTGCCATCCTATATTCATGAAGATGTAGAGCAGGTTCTTTTTGCTGATGATACAAGTATAGTTATCACACCTGACAGACAAGAACTGAAGAAATTGTAAACAATGTCTTTCACAAAATCATTAAGTGGTTCTCAGCAAGTGGACTATCACTAAATTTTTATAAAACACAGTACATACAGTTCCATACAGTAAATGGAATGACACCATTCGTAAATATAGACTAGGATCAGAAATCTTTAGCAAAGGTAGAATATTCAAAATTTTTGGGTGTATGCATTGATTAGGTATTGAACTGGAAAAAACACAGTGAAGATCTGTTGAAACGTTAAGAGTTCTGCTACTTATGCTATTAGGGTAATTGCAAAATTTTTGTGATATACATCTCAGTAAATTAGCTTACTATGCCTATTTTCATTCTCTGCTTCCGTATGGCAGCATTTTCTGGAGTAATTCGTCATTGAGTAAAAAAGTATTAATTGCACAAAAGCGTATGATCAGAATAATTGCCGGAGCCCATCCAAGATCATCCTGCAGACACTTATTTAAAGAGCTAGGGATATTCACAGTAGCTTCTCAGTATGTATATTCACTTATGAAATTTGTTGTTACCAATCCCACCGAATTCAACAGCAATAGCAGTGTACATAACTACAACACTAGGAGAAAGAATGATCTTCACTATTGAACATTAAATCTAGCTTCGGCACAGAAAGGGGTGAATTATGCTGCCACAAAAGTCTTTGGTCACTTACCAAACAGCATCAAAAGTCTGACAGATAGCCAACAAGCATTTAAAAATAAATTAAAATAATTTCTGCATGGCAACTCCTTCTACATTATAGATGAATTTTTAGATATAAATTACTAAATTAAATAAAATTAATACTAATTGATGTGTCATGTAATATTTAGAACAAAGTAATAATTTGTAAAGACACCTTTCATTAAGCTAACAGGTTCCACATCATTACGAAGTGTCGTATTCATGATCTATGAAACAAGTACTAATCTAATCTAACCATACTTTAGCTTTTGAAGCCATTATCAAGTGCTTGGTCAAATTTTAAAATTGCCTATCATGCCTAGAATACTTGTCTCACATTTCTAAAAGTCGATCAGGCATAGCTTCAAAACTGAAATCATGACTGCATGAAATGGACAATTATTTACTGTCAAATGACAAGAGATTTCTTTCAAAAAATCTGAGTGTCTGTGTTTCCCATGAAGAAAATGTCAGTAAATATGAATGTTGAATGTGGAAAAAATACTATAATAATAAGCTTAATTTTCTTTTTTATAGGATCACAAATGATGCCAGAGAAGATGAAATGGAAGAAAATATGGGCCAAGTCAACACAATGATTGGAAATCTACGCAACATGGCACTGGATATGGGTTCTGAGCTGGAGAACCAGAACAGACAGATCGACAGAATTAACAGGAAGGTACATATCACATCATTTATTGTTGTAATTTACTAGAAAAATTGCATAATTATGTTAATGAAACTGTGTATAATGACTAAAACACTTGTTGTTCTACTTTTTTCCATGTGAAGTTATGTAAAAAATTACTATTAGTCGTATTTCTTATCATAAATTGCATAATAAAGAATTACTGAGCACCATCAGAGAGAGAGAGAGAGAGAGAGAGAGAGAGAGAGAGAGAGAGAGAGAGAGAGAGAGAGAGAGAGAGAGATTAAAATTTTTTTGTGCAAATTGAATATTTTTGAATGTGCTCGCTCTGTCATCTTAAAAGGTTAATGCTGTCTGTACCTTATTTCCAAGAACACCAATGTTTGACTCGTATAACATGAAATCTTCCATTAAAGCACCCTTTTATACATATGTGTTATCTTCTGTTACAGGGTGAATCAAATGAAACAAGGATAGCAGTGGCCAACCAGCGAGCCCATGATCTTCTCAAGTAAATTGTATTAGAAGATTAATACTCTTGTCCCTTCCCTGATGTGTTGTTACGTTATTCATGTACTTAATTTAAGTTAGTAAGATTCCTTGGTGTCCTCCTCCAGATTAAGTCAGTTCGTACAGAGCAGTGGAAGCCCAAATTGTTTACAAAAATTAATTATGCCCAGTTTTTCTATGATTTAATGAGTGGATTTCCATCTTAACCAAAATTATCTTCAAAATAAAAGGCATAGTTATTTTAATTATATAACATATGGAGCTCACTGGAGTCAAAATAGCAGGAGCTAGAACACCATCCTTCAAATTCTATTTCCTTTCACTACCACGTGAAACTTATTACTGCATCAGCCATCTTCTTCATAACAGAGATAGCAAATTTCTTGGCAGTATTCTGCTGTGGATAATAAACTGCTAACTATGGCAAGTAACTGCAGCATGCATTAAAATAATTCTTCTACTGCATAATTATTGATATTTGAACTAAAAGTTAGATATTAACAAGCTGAATTTACATGATGGTGGTGAAAGTCTCAAATTTTGGTGTTCCATCTCCTCCACACTAAGTTTTGTTTAACCCGTTGTTACACTACTTAAGAAGTACTCTGAAAATAGATAAACTAGTTTTGTAAATTATTTAATTATGTCACCAGTTATTAGAACAGCTTAGTAAATCCCAAAATTCACATAACAATTTATCTACTGATGTTACATTTGTACAAAGTAGGTTGAGAGCTACTGTACTAATTTACTTAATTGCCACTTGTTGGACCATTTAAGGCATTGAATTATTGAACAGTTAGTCGCGGGTAACTTTAATGATGTGATACGTGTTTAATGTATATATTTTGTAAATATAATAAAGTTGTATAACTCATTTTTGAATTGTTCTAAATGCTTTAAAAGCATCTACTTCTCTTGCAGTGTAAATATGTGTAGAGATATTTACAGTACGTTTAAAGTGCAATCAAAAAGTTTAACATGCACATTCTTTAGAAAAGTATTCGTGGACTTTCTGTTATAAATGAGAGAGATATTGTTTGTTATCGTCTACATGAATAGTAACATTAGTTATTAGAAAACATTGTCATGGGAATGTGGATGAATTTTTACAGCGCAAAAGTGTGGAAAAACTATTGACTGAATTTAAATGTATTTTTTTATAAATCACTGTTACAGATGTTTGTTTCAAGAGACGTAATTATATAACTTCAGTTAAATTCTGATTGTAAAATAAAAATAAGGGTACACTGTTCAGAGCTGCTAGTTCTGTGCTATTTTGTGTCTTTTACCAATAATGCTTATTGAGTTATGCTTTTGGATAATGATCATGGCTGACAGTATTTCTGTTATAGCAAAAGTCCAAATTTGGTTCAAAATAATTTAACATTTTTACTCCTAGCATGTATTACTTCAGATTACTCCTAGCGTGTATTACTTCACTTAAATTATCAAATGGTTTTATTTTTTACTGTACTTAATAACTTAAACATTATCATATGATGGAAGGAATGGCAAATATATAGTTATCTATTTTCGTGTGCGGCTGTTGAAGTTTTGTGAATGAATGGAAAGTGGGCAATGAGATTTTTTGTGTATGCTGTGGCCTAATGACTGCGTATTTGGCTTGTGGTGGTGTAATACTTCATTTTTTGCTAAAATTTCCTCTTGTATGTCATCCATTACTGTTGAATCTTAGTGTATCATTATTTTTTCAAACAGTTTTATGGTATTGTTAGTTTCCCAAAAGCTTGAACTTTTGCTCATACATATAATACCATCATATACAGTATAGCAGAATATTGTTATAAGGTTGTAAGCAGCATAGTGCAAATTAATAGTAAACCACAGTTGGGTCTTTACATTGGCATCACATTTCAACATCAGTACTTAAGAAATTTTTTGGAGTGCTGTAGGCTACATATAGCATTTGATCAAGTACTTAAAAAGAACGTAAGTAATAAGAAAATGCACATGATAAATAACAAGAATAATAACTAAGTGTACAAAATGATAAAACTGCTGTTTTCAAGAAAGTACAAGTGTGAGTAGGGAATACCAAAAGTGATCAGAGATTCTTTTGAGTGACTTTATTGTGCATGAAATTATTGCACTACAATTAATATTTTGTCATAGTGAAATTTTATTTATTTGCTGTATGAAGTAAACTTTTAATATGATAAACATCTTTTTTTATCCACATGCTTAAAAGTTTCTGTGAGCACTTTTTGGTATTCTGTAATTTACCACTTAATTTATTTCAAAATAGTATTAGGTTTTTCATCTGTCTAATGTATCTTAGAATTTGTGTCACCTGTCAAAACTTTTAATAAAAATATTTAAATATTTTGCAGCTGTACAGTATGTTCAAATGACAAATTATTTCACAGTAGAATTTGTGTGCTATGAATTATAAATTTATGTATTCAGTGTACACATTTAATAGTAGATGGTTTCCATGCTCACATTAAGTTTGGAGTGTTTATATGATTTAAACATATGTTAAATGAGTCCGAAGTTAATATCTTCGTTGCCATCACTTGCTGCATATTCAAAGCAAATATATTGTTTTCTGTGTTGTAATAGTTCATATAGTCCATACTGTACCCTTTGTATTAACCATTGCCAATAAACAGATGTGATATCAGAAGGATTATTTACATACATTTGGCGGAATTATAACCAGTGAAACCCCATACATACCAGAGTTAGGAGTCAAATCTTTCACAAAAAGGAATTCTGATACCATATTGAAGCAAGCATTATGCATTAGAAAATATAATTAACCTAAAATGTTAATAGTATATAATAGATATAAATTGTCTTACAGAAAGAGATTTTGTGCAGTCCAATTGTTTCTCAAAAGGCTATTTTCTACAGAAATTAAATTGTACAAAAAGCGATTCTCCCCCCCCCCCCCTCTGCTATACTGGAAATGTATGAAGTGAAATGAGATTAAATGAACTTTCTCTCTAATAAAAATGATGTACAATTTAACACATTTGTATCTCTTATATAAAAATAGTCAGCATACTGTATTCTTTCCACCTGGATTTGCTAAAAATCCAGGAATATTAGTGTAGAATGTGTCATAAAGTTAACTTTCTCTGGTGAATTTATGGTGGTGAGCTACAATGCTTTATTTCTTTAATCCAGTGAATAAAGAGTAGTTAACACTCTTGTGACAAACACTTCCACGAACGAATGACGCAAACTTGTGTTTATTAACAGAAATCTGTAAAACTTATTCATAGATGATATATTACTTATTTCATCAGCATTACCAGCCAGGATATGTGTAATTGGTAGAAAACATAAGATGATAAGAGATAAGACAATAGGAGATTTAAATGTAGACTGTCCCAGTTTGAAAGAACTAACTGAAGGCTATGACTGACAGACAGATGTCAGAAACCAAACAAAAAGAATAGGGGAAGATGAATGATTAGAGAATAATTTTATTGAGTGGTAATATTTAAGATGTAAAATTTTCAAACATTGATTAATCCTGTGGAGCACAGTGCCCACTGTAGTGGACAGCTGTTATTGTCATATTTCTATGCGGTCATTTTTCAACTTACAAATACTGTAAAATCTTGCTTTTACATTCAAAGATTTTAAGTTTTCCAACCATTTACACCATCTTTTGTTGGTCCCAACAAATTTCCTATGTTCACAATGTTAATTCGCCCCAGTTTTTGCATTAACATATTTACACTTTTCCCACATTTTACATTTTTGAAACCACATTCATGAAGGAAAAAAATGACTTCACACAAATTGACTCTGCCATGGATTTTGCTTTCATGTACTGTGTTTATAAACATTAAACAGTAAGTTTCTTGACACTTTATGCTTAATTAGTCATATTTCGTGTTTCGTTGTTGTTTTCATAACGTTCCCATCAGCAACCGCTCAGATTGTCAGCTTAACTTTGTTTACACAAATGGTAGTTTTTTGTGACTTGTGACGCTTTTCAAAAAATTTCGAATTATTGTGAAATGCAAATATTTATCGAAGTATTTTTTGTGAAGTTTTATAAACCGTGAGACTGATGGTTTGCTTATGTGTGTTTTTCTGCACATTGAAGAGGGCACGGTATACTATAACCCCAAAAACGTAATATTGTTAGAGATGCCGACCCTGTGTAGAAATCGCAAAAATTCTTATGCATATATTGTACTTAAACATGAATAAATTCTCGAATATTGTTGTGCAAAATATCGAAACATACATAACGTACGGAACTTGTGCAGTTTCACTACATAAATAATGAATGCAAGTTAAAGGCTTGCTGACAAAGTCGATTATGATGAATGAAATCCTCTCAAAAATTTCTACTTCCTATAAAGTTACTGGTTCCAGTTCCACGTGGTGCTTAATAGTACAAAATTTGGATAACTTCCTTTAGAGTATTTTGATGCCTATTATGTACATGTATCACAAGTTAACTACGAAAATGCAAGGGTGATTCGGTAAGCATTTTTTACCATTTAAAACATTATATCCCGCAATTTACACCTTTTGCGTAAAGTCCCTTGAAAAGCATAAAAACGAGTTCTACTGTATATGGAGCCTACTCCAGGAACTATGGTGGGTCTTCCACTGTAGGATGTTTACACATGAACTGCAGAGGATAAATTTTATACCTGACAGCATTAGTATATCAAAATGATGAGGTTGAAGTGGTAGCTAGCAGTTGTTTCCAACATTTCACCAATTGAAGAAGCACTTCTGCACTAAATGGAATGAGCCTCTATGCCCAGATTGCTTCAAAAGTATCCATACCAAAATGAAAGACTTAAGATGTTTAAAGTACAGAGTGGACTGTGGACATAAGTGTATTCTTCTTTATAAAATGAATATTTCATGAAATTTTTACATTTTATGATGATGATGTTTTTTTTTATTTTTCGTTTCTATAGAAACTTCACTTCGACATTTTTCTCATTGGTTAATAATTCATACCTCAGTGTTGATACAGGTCATATACACATCGGGTTAAGTGAGAGATCCAGGAAAAACCTAGGAATATTTTTGTCCAGGAGAAAACCAGGAATTTTTTAGTATGTTGAATTATCATCAGTTAATATTTTATTGTAATTTTGGTTGGTAAGAATAATACTTTAGCCATTGATATAACTATGTTTGCTTCAGTAGAAAGGAAGGATAATGTTGCAAGCTCTTATGGACAGCCAATGACAGTTTTTTCAGACTGTCTCGAAACAAATGAAAGCTCTTATGTCTTAAAAGTTCTGAGTCAAGCCCATCTTTGAAGAGTAAGAGCTCAAGCCATTCCACAGTTATGCTGAGTGAATGCAACAACTTCCCGAAATCTACTGTCACTTGGCAGTCAGGAAAGTCTCTTCTTTATTACACTGTGTGACACAGATGCATAATCGTATATGCATGTTGCTCCTTATGATTGTGCTTTGTGACCTCTCATTCACCAACTTTGAAAATGTGCCCAAGAGACATCTTGACATGGCCGAACCCACTATTGTGTACAGAAAGAACATCCCACCCCCTTCCCTCTCTGGGAAGATTAAACAATTAGAACAGTCATACCTTAATTGTATTGTAGAACTTTTTGTCATCTTACTGGGATGTCTGTGTTGATTCTTAGATTTGTATGTAAACTACTAAATGGCAATCCCAGTTCATTGCTCATTGTACCAGTAACAAGGTGCCTCCTTTATGGGTATCGAGGGCAACAAAAATTTGACTTTCAATGTTTTGTATAATTATTGAGTGAATTTAAAATAATACATCAAGATAATGGTACATCATTAGTACAATTATTCTTTAATTTAAAATACTGAGGAAGTATAATACAATGTTAAGGGTTTAAGACAGAGGCAAGTATTACCATTAAAGACACTGTATAGGTCTTGGAAGCCTCTTAAGTCACTTTGCATGTATACCAGATTATATTCGTATATTAATATGGTAATTTAGGTGTAAACCATCCAGACGACAGTGATAGACAAGTGTCAGTAAATTAGAATAAAGGGATGGATATTTAGGTAATAGAAATAAAAAGTAAGAAAATCAGGTAAACACTACATGGAAATAAAAGGGAAAGAAAAGGGTTTTTTTTGTTTTGTTTTATGTAAAGATTAAGTCTGTCTAAAACGGAAAGTAGTAAGGGGATTGAAAAAATTTAGTAACTAACCATGGCTGTTTGCTGAATGAAATGAAAGATGAGCCAGCCACTCTGTAACACACACACAACTTCAATCAAACTTTAATAATTCTCTATTATAAAAGGAAACGTCCCTGGTGGGATCAATTTATATAAAAAATTGAAATCGGATAACTTACCCAAAGCACAATCTCATTGACCGATACAAATAAATAAATAAATAAATAAATAAAAATTATATATAAAAAAATAGATGAAGATTATTCACCAGGCGAAGGAGCACAGTTGTGATAGTAGCACAAATAAATAGAACACGAAAAAAAAAACACACACACACACACACACACACACACACACACACACACACACACACACACGCTTTCGCAACCCAGAAGGAGAGGGAAAAGGAAATGATGAGGGTTTTAAGGAAGGGGGGTAAGGAGCCATTACAATCCCGGGAGAGGAAAGACTTACATTGGGGGGAAGAAAAGGGAGGTAAACAAATACATAGATACACACCCACACATTTACAATAAATAAAAACACACACACACAAGCTTTCGCCACTGCTGGTAGCTTCTTCAGGAAAAGAGGAAGGAAGGAGGGGAGAAAGGGAAGGATACAGATTTTAAGGAAGTGGAAAAGGAGTCATTCCAATCCCAGGAGTGAAAGGACTTGCCTTAAGAGGATAAAAGGAAAGGCAAAAAGCACGCCCCCCCCCCCCCCCCCCACACACACACACACAAACACAACAAGGTAGACATTTGTAGAAAGCAAAGAAGTTTGACAGAGAACAGCTGAGGTAGAGGCTCTTTCCAGAGAAATGAGGCAAAGATGTTAAGATGGTGGGTGGGAACTTGAATTTAGCGGAGGATGAGACCTGGTGGGCAACAGGAAGAGAGAATATGCTGAAGGGCAAGTTCCCATCTCCAGAGTTCCAGTGCTATTGCAAGTGGCTCTGCCCTTGATCGTGTACACCTTCTGGGTTACTGGACTGGAGTAAGTGCTGATGGAAGGGTGCATATGGCAGCTTTTACAATGGGGGCGGTTACATGGGTAGGAGCCAGAGGGTAGGGAAGGTGGTTTGGGAATTTCATAGGGTTGGACTAGGAGGTTACAAAGGTTTAGGTGGGAGGCAGAAAGACACACTCAGTGGAGTGGGAAGGATGTCTTGAAGGATGGATCTCATTTCCGGGCAGGATTTAAGTAAGTCATGAGGCCCTGGGTGTGTGGGTTGTTCGTGTATAAGGAAGTAGCATCAATAGTTACAAGGATGGTTTCCAGAGGAAACAGGTTTGGTAAGGATTTCAGGTGGTGGAGAAAGTGATTGGTGTCTTTGATGAAGGATGGGAGACTGCACATAATGGGTTGAAGGTGTTGGTCTGTGTAGGCAGAGATTCGTTCTGTGGAGGCTTAGTAACCGGCCACAATGGGCCGGCCTGAATGATTAGTTTTGTGAATCTTAGGAAGTAGGTAGAAGGTATGGGTGTGGGGTCATGAGTTTGATGGACTCAGGTGAAAGGTTTTGTAGGGGGCCCAAGGACTTAAGGATTTCTTGAAGCTCTGCCTGGACATCACGAATGGGCTTGTCTTAGCAATCTTTGTAGGTAGTGTTGTCTGAAAGCTGACACAGTCTCTCAGCCACATACTCCCACTGATCAAGTACCACGGTCGTGGATTCCTTGTCGGCTGGAAGAAAGACGATGGAATGGTCAGCCGTCAGATCACGGATAGCTCAGGATTCAGCTGCGGTAATGTTGGGAGTAGGATTAAGAGTTTTCTCAGGAAAGACTGAGAGGCAAGGTTGGAAGGAAGTAAGGAATTCCTAGAAGGTTTCAAGAGGGTGGTTTTGAGGAAGAGCGGGTGCGTCTTGCTGTGACGGAGGACGGAACTGTTCCAGGCATCTCGTCATCAGCCAAAATAGGTTGTAGATCCAAACCTAGACTTGCTCTTGCACTGTTAGTAGGATAAAAAAGAACACTTAGTTAAACTGTGGTGTACAGTTACCTGCAGACCACAGGTTGATGAAATTTGGGATCGTCTCGCAAGAATATGAAGCAATGTGTAAATGGACAGTGCCCAATCCACAAGTGTGCAAGCTTGACTTAATCCTGCCTGAGAGGCCAGGAGGAGGATCTACAAAGTTGGATACTTGACTTTACCAACAATAGCTTATCATTTACCACTACCAACCATTTCTCCTACCACAACTGCACAGATGTCTGCCACAACACAGATGTCCTGCAGAACAATGTAGTGCATAAAGTAATGTAGCCCCCTTTGCAATGCCATCAGCTTGTTCATTCCCCCTAATCCCCATATGCCTTGGCACACAGCTGAATAACACCTGCTTTCCCTGCTATTGGAATGAGAACATTTGGTTACATATTAGCTATATCAACTTTCCAGCAGGGTATAGATTCTGCAATGACTGTAGCGCACTATGGGAATTGGAATGGAGGAACTGTTTGTTCGCCTTCAGGACTGAATGAAGTACTGATAAAAAGTGGTATCTTGATGACACAGTCTCAGAATTCTAAGGAACAGCCAAGAGTGTTCCTCTGTTTGGAAATGTCACTGCACACCACTGTAAAACCATGATGCTTGTCTCCAATGATAAAAATCTCAGATAGAATGTAAAATCATGGGTGCAATATTTCTTGAAATTTGTAAAATCCTGCTATACCCTCGATGTAAAACAGACACGGCCAACTGAAAAAGCACTTCTTCAAGCAAATCCCATTTAGCCTTGTTGTTAGTTGCTGATAACAAAACACATTTGCAAACATGGCCACTCAATGGCATTGTATACAGATAAGTATGGTGTTTTTATCTGCTGGACAAATCATGAGTAGTTGTTGCCTGAGATGTGTGGCAGCTCAGCACAGACTCATTATAACCCCAAGGGACCCCACAGCTCTTTTGTGGGTACGTGTATGGTGCACATGGGTCCTCGAGCCAAAGTAGCCTTCCTTCTCTCCTTGACTGCTTCACTCTCCCCCCATCCCCACAGGTCATTACCTTTTCAAAGCTTGCTTCTTTTTACTGGTCCTTCCGGTCTTTCATTTGTTCTTTCAGCTCATTCTTCTTGCTCCATTTTTCCTACCTTGGACCCATCTTTTTAATCTCCACTTCGACCTTTGAATTCTCCCTCTTCTTTCCATTTCTTTCCTTCCTCTATTCTTCTTCGTCTTCTTCTAATTCTTTCCTCCCTGTGTGTGTCTGAAGGCTGACCCAAGGGGTACCATGTAATTCCCCACCCCGGGTTGACAAGTAGGGCATGTACGTACCCATGCTAAAGGCCAGGTCCAGGGAGGGGTTATTACCTGGGCTGATACCTACCGACTATGCCGATTAGTCCCTCCATCCATTTCTTGGGAGATGTGACCTGAGGTGTGAACAATCACCTAAGGCGAGGAAGCCTTTAGTGAAGGCCCCCATTAGGAAGGAGCGCACCATCGGAGATGCTGATAATTGTGCGGGACATTTCCATAATGACCTCTCTCTCTTCTACCCTGACTTTGACACAGAAAGTTAGATGAACCTCAGTCAAAGAAAACAGTACTACTGTTCCTAAGGTTTTGGTGGTTACTCGAACTGATGGTAAAGATTTCTCAAAAGTAAATCCTTTATCATTCAGAGGGATGTCGATGCCATCACATGTCCTTTGAAATCATGAGCTAGCCAGTGAAATGGAACCTTGTTGCTGAAAACAGACAATGCCTTTCAGGCTCATAAACTTATTCGAGCCACACTCCAGCACGCCTTCACTGTCAAAGTGGAAGCCCATTGACCCTTAACTCATCAGTGGGAGTAGTCTACACTCGATCCCTTGGCGGGTTATCAGACGAAGAAATCAAAGAGTAATTGACTGATCAGGGCATAACAGCCATCCATAGAGTAATGAAAAAGGCTGATAAAAAAATTCATACCAACCAGAACTGTATTTTTGACATTTGACAGGGTGGATCTTCCTTCCAAGGTAAAAGCAGGATATGAAATAATCTGTTTGCTCATATGTTCTGAATCCCATCACTATTATTGCTGTGTCAGTATGCATGCTGTTTGCTTTCAATGCCCCACCACCCTTCCTATTCGTCTTTCTTTAACAACTCCCTCGATAGCAAATACGGGCTGTCTGAGATTGCCCTGCTCCCTCCTGGAGTCCGCTTTTGTAGCTTGCTTCGACAGCTCGATTTTACTCTCCCTTCCACATTTCAAATAGGTAAGAGCGCAGTGCCACCTTGGCTTCAGGCTCAAGTTCGCGTTCACCTCGAACTCACCTCACTCCTGAAGGAGAGTACTTCGGATGCTGTTTACTGCTCGAGGTTTCTTGAACTTCTTGCACGGTTCGAAAATTCCGTTTTCATATATACGGATGGCTCAAAGACCAATGAAGGTGTTGGATGTGCATTTGTCATCGGGGATGACTGTTCTCAGTACAGGCTTAATGACCACTGCTCGAATTTCACAGCAGAGCTTTTTGCCCTCTATCAGGCTGTACTATTTATCCGCCGACACCGTTCTCCTTCCTATGTCATCTGCTCTGACTCCCTCAGCGCCATCCAGAGTCTGAGCGATCCCTTTTCAGCCCATCCTGTTGTGCACCAAATCAACCGCTCCCTACAGGTATTAGCTGCCGACGGCCCTCGCGTTCACCTCCTGTCGGTACCTGGCCATGCAGGCGGGCCTGGTAACGAGGCTGCTGATGCCGCTGCCAAGGCTGCGACACTCTTACCTCGGACGGCAACATATTGTGTCCCATTGCATGATATTCAAGGGGCTCTTTCCCATCACCTTCTATTGTCGTGGCATAATGTGTGATCATCGCTTACAAATAATAAGCTTCGGACCATTAAACCGCTCCCAGTGGCTTGGCTGACCTCCTCACACCTCTCACGATGAGATCATCTTGGCCCGGTTGCAGATCGGACATTGCCGGTTCAGCCACTGCCACTTGCTCACTGGTGACCCCGCACCGCTACGTTCCTGTGGCCACCCGCTGTCAGTGCGCCATGTTTTATTGTCATGTTCCAATTTTACTCCTGTTCGGATTGCACTACATCTGCCGGACACACTGGAAGACATTTTAGCTGATGACGCGCGGGCTGTTGCTCGAATATTGAATTTTATAATATTGACCAATTTTTCAAAGGACATTTAGCTCTTCGCTTTGTTGTTTTTTTTATTCTATGTTTTTAGCTGTTTTTATATAGTATTACTATCCTTGGGTTATCTCCATTTTATTTTGGGTGCTAATGACCTTAGCAGTTGTGCACCCTAAAACCACAAAAAAAGAAAAAAAATCACTATTACTACTGTCGGTTTTAATCATGCCCATCAGGCTTGTCCCAATGCAGCCAAATGCGTCACCTGTGGCAGAGACGCTCATGAGGGTGACTGTCCACCTCCGTCCCCATGCATCAATTGCATGGGCGACCTTGCTGCTTCTTCCAGGGACTGCTCTGTCTACAAAGATGAGTGGGTTATCCAAGAAATTACGGTAAAGGAAAAAGTGTCAACCTCTGCCGCTTGGAATATACTAGCCGGTAGGAAGCCCGCTGAGCTCCCAGAGCGTAAATACAGCGCTGTCCTTGCCTCTCCTCGACCTACTAAGAAGGTAGGCACACAGACGTGTGACTTTACTTTTAGCGACACAGTTCCAAGATCGACCAGCCCCAAGATTGCCCATTCAACCTCCCCACTATCTTCCTCTCACCAAAAACCTCAGTCATCAGCAGCCTCTCACAAATCATGGGGTCTAAACCAGATGCCCAGAATTCCAAGAAAGAGCGTGTCCATGAAGACTTCTTACAATCTGAGCCTCCACACTGTCGCCCACACACGTCCCAACATCATTCTTGTAAAAAGGCGCAGAAGAAAGAGTTCCGCTACTTCCCTGCACGGCCCAACTCGTCTGTCATGTCACTCACCAGCAGCAACCCCCCCCCCCTCCCCAGTCTTCCTCCGTCTTGCCAGGGTGCACTACTACTAGCCAATCAACCGGCCCTCTACTGGCAGAGGAGCTACTCCTGTCGATAAACCCAGGAAGGCGGCAGAAACTCCAGACGAGCCAATGGAACAGGACCCTTCACCTCTTGATTGCAGTAGCAGTGCTCCCTTGAAGTTAGGCTCTCAACAGCCATCCAGGTAATCTCCTCTAGAGTTTTCCTTCTTTTTCTTTTCTCACTTCCTTCATGGATCCTCTTCAGTGAAATATTAGAGGAATTCGTTCCCACAGAGCTGAATTAAAACTACTCCTTAAATTCCAACATCCATTCGTGGTCAGTCTCCAAGAAACAAAGTTTCACCCACGCAACAACATTTCTCATATTTCTCACAATATACCTCCGTGCACTTTGACATGCCCCCCTGTGGAAGGTATCCCAGCTCATGGTGGGGTTATGTTGCTCATTAGAGATGACATATATTACCATCCCATCTCATTGCACACACACCTCCAGGCAGTTGCTGTCCGCATCACTCTATCCACCTTTCCCTTTTAATTTTGTAATATATATACCCCATCATCATCTGCCTTTACTAGGGCAGATGTGCTGCATCTTGTTGCTCAGCTTCCTACCCCTTTTTTGTTGTTTGGAGACTTCAACACTCGTCACCCGTTATGGGGTTCTCCAGCCTCCTGAGAGAGAGGCTACCTTCTAGCAGACGTTTCCAACCATCTTAATCTTGTCTGCCTAAACAAAACTGCACCAACATTTCTTTCAGACACAACGCATTCTTATTCTCACTTGGACCTCATGATATGTACTGCTCACCTTGCATGTCAGTTCGAGTGGTATGTTCTCTGTCTGAAACGTATTCGAGTGACCATTTCGCCTGTAAAATCCATGTCCGCGTTCCACTAGCTGTAACATCTTGAAAACTGACTGGGGACATTTTTCCTCCACAGCAGTTTTCCATGATCAGAACTTCCCCAACTGTGACAGTCAGGTCGAATACCTCAGGGAAGTTATTCTCACCACTGCCAAATATCCCATACCCAGTACTTCCTCTTCTCCACATAGAGTCCAGTCCCCTGGTAGATTGCGACATGTAGCGATGCTATTTGAGCCCAGCGACGTGCTCTACCCAACTCCAATGCCACCCAATGATGATGAACTGTATCAATTACAAACTTATGACCGCAATGCCTTCGTGTCATCAAGGAAAGTAAAAAAGTGTGCTGGACTGCTTTCACTAGTTTAACAGATTTAATCCTTCTTTGGTTGTCTGGGAGGGCCTGCGCCGGTTATCTTCACTAAGGTCCATGCCCCGATTTCCAGCCTGACTATAGCAAATGAAGTCTTTGTGGACGCTGCTGATATATCCAACATGTTAAGCTGATCTTTTGTAAGCTTTCGAGCTCCCCTAATTACCACCCTGCCTTCCTCCCTCGAAAACAGACAGAGGTGGTATGATACCTTTCTTCCAATCTTCCAGTCGTGAAAGTTATAATGCCACCTTCACCATGCAGGAGCTCGAATGTTCTCTCGTCCTGTCCCAGTCTTCTGCTCTGGGGCCTGATGCCATTCATATTCAGAGGCTGAAGAACCTTTCCCCTGCTGGTAAATGTCTTCTTCTCCGTACCTATAATTGCATATGGATTGAAGGTCAGGTTCCCACAGGCTGGCATGAAGCAATTGTTGTTCCTAAACCAAAACCAGGGAAGGACAAACATCTTCCTTCCAATTATTGCCCCATTTCTCTCACCAGCTGAGTTTGCAAAGTAATGGAATGCATGGTTAATGCTTGGTTGGTTTGGCTCCTCGAATCTCACTGCCTCTTCACCAATGTCCAATGCACATTTCATAGGCAGCGTTCAGATATTGACCGTCTCTTACCTTGTCGACCTATAGTATGAATAACTTTTTGCTTAAGTGCCAGATGGTGGCTGTATTCTTTGATTTGGAAAAGGCCTACAACACCTGTTGGAGAGTGAGCATCCTCTGCACCCACCATATGTGGAGCTTTCATGGCCACTTCCCCCATTTTATTCAAGCACTTTTAATGGATTGGTGGTTTATGGTATGAGTGGGCTCTGTTTTTTTCAGATTCCTTTCGCCAGGAGAATGAGGCGCCACAGGGATTTGTGTTGGGTATGACACTTTCTGCAATAGCAATCAACCCAATTATGCATTGCCTTCCACCTGATGTCTCCAGCTCCCTCTTTGTGGACAACTTCGCGATCTACTGCAGCGCCCAGAGAACATGTCTCCTGCAGCACTGTCTTCAGTGTTGCCTTGACTGTCTTCATTCTTGGGTGTTTTCTCCAGTGAGAAAACAGTGCATTAATGTCTGGAGATAGAAAGAGTTTCTTCCACCATTTCTACATTTTGTCCCTGTTCTTCTGTCATTCATGAAGACGACGAAATTTTTAGGGCTGACGTTAGATAGGAAACTTAGCTGGTCTCCCCATGTGTCCTATCTGGCTGGCCGATGTATTTGTTTCCTCAATGTCCTCTGTGTTCTTACCGGTATGTCACAGGGAGTGGATCGAACCGTCCTCCTTCACCTCTACCAGTCCATTGTCCGCTCAAAACGGATTACGGAAGCTTTGTATACTCTTCTGCTCAGACGTCAATTTTATGCTGCCTAAACTCAATCCACCATCGGGGGTTATGCCTGGTGACTGGAGCATTTTACACCAGCTCTGTTGAAAGCCTTTATGCCAAAGCTGCCGAGTTGCCATTGAACTATCGGTGTGACATACTATTATGTCGGTACACATGCTGCCTGTTGTCGATGCCCAACCACCCATCCTACTCATCATTCTTCAATGACTTCCTTGATGTCCAATATGGGCTATTTTCAACTGTTTTGGTCCCTCCTAGAGTTTGTTTTTGTCACCTTCTCCAGCAACTAGATTTTACTCTCCCTACAACCTTTTGAATGTGTGAGAGCCCAACGCCGCCGTGGCTCCAGGTTCGGGTTCATTTTGAACTCGGCTCGCACCCGAAGGAGAGTACTCCAGACTTGGTATATCGCTCAAGGTTTGTCGAACTTCGTTCGTGGCTTGATACTGCTATTTTTATCTATTCAGATGGCTCCAAGAACACTGATGGTATCGGATCTATGTTTGTCATTGGGGATGACAAGTTTCCATACAGGCTTCCTGACCACTGTTCGAATTTCACAGTCGAGCTTTTTGCTCCCTATCAGGCTGTTCTGTATAACCCTCACCACCGCCATCCTTCCTATGTCATCTGTTCTGACTCTCTCAGTGCCATTCAGAGTCGTAGAGACCAGTACCTCATCCATACTGTCGTACACTGAATCCAACGCTCCCTTCAATTCAAAAATGTCTGTAAATCTATCGGACCAAACTGCGTTGTCATCAGTCCGTAGCTAACAAATTACTTAAACCTAGGTAAACTAACCTACGGACAAACAAACACACATCCATGCCCCAGGGAGGACTTGAACCTCCACGGCGAGCAACCGCGCACTCCGCAGCGAGGTGCTTAGACCGCTCGGCTACTCCACTGCGACTGTTCTCATGTTCGCTTCCTGTGGGTACCCCTGGCCACGTAGGTGTGCATGGAAATGAGGCTGCTGATGCTACGGACAGGGCTGCAACCCTCCTACTTAGGGCAGCTACCCAGTGTGTCCCATCCAGTGATATTAAAGGAGCTATTTGCAGATGCATTTTATCGTCGTGGCATAGTTCATAGTCCTCGCTTCATGCAAATAAGTTTAGAACCATTCAATTGATCCCAATGGACTGGAAGACCTCCTTACACCCCTCTCAATGGGAGGAAGTAATCTTGGTCCATTTGCGGATCGGATATTGCTGGTTCAGCCACAGCCACCTGCTGACGGGAGACCCCGCACCATTGTGTACCTGTGGTCACTCGTTGACGGTGCACCATATTTTAATGTCCTGTTCTAATTTTAATCATATCTGTGTTGCATTTAATCTGGCGAAGACTCTAGAGGAAATTTACGCTGATGACACATGAGCAGCTGCTCGGGCTTCCGTTTTATAGAGATGACTAATTTATCAAAGGACATTTAATTCCTCCTCTTGAGGTATTTTACCCTATGTTTTTAGGGATATCCTGGTATCATCCTCGTTGGCAGTTGTCTTAACTCTGTTTTTAGTACATCCTAGTTTAGGGTCGAGTACTAATGACTGGAGGAGTTGTGTACACTTAAACCAAGAGAGAGAGAGAGAGAGAGAGAGAGAGAGAGAGAGAGAGAGAGAGAGAGAGACTCATTATAGGACTTGTTCTGAATGCCCCCAGTGGCCAGCTGAAACCTTTTATGTTGAACTGCATCTGACATTTTTAAACAAGATAATCTAATAACAACTCCCCCCCCCCCCCTCCCACACACACACACACACACACACACACACACACACACACACACACACACACAATGCACTCATAATAAAGCCGAGATTACACCAAGGCTCTATAAACTGGAGCAGGCAAACAAGTCCTGTCTGTTCCTCAAGAACTGTGCATAAGACAGCTTCATAATCTCCTTGGGTTTGCTGCCAGATAGTAAAATGAAAACGGTTCAACACTTTGGCAATACGTCTGTCCACCATCTTCAGAAGAATGTCACTGCTGCTGGGCACTGAAACTGATGTCAAAGCTTCATGTACTGTCCTACTAGACAGGGCTGATTGCAGCACCACTAAAATGACACTGCTGGACAACTATATATAGCATGACTTACCAAAATCAAACATTGGCACTGTCCACATCAGAAAACATATTCCATGTCCTGCTGCAAAGAAAACTGTTGCCACTGTTTATTAAATTGTGCATCAACCTATTTCCAGTTGCTGACCTGTAGACACAATGCCAAAAGTCGAAGGTCATGGCAGCTATGAAAGTTTTGTCAAATTTCATTCCGTGTTACTTGATTAAACAGTACTCTGCTACCATCAAATTTTAAAAACACCAGGGTTGCTAAATTCCTGTTGACAGAACCGAGTAGTACTCTGATCTTTGATGAGACACACTCGTAATTTTAAAATTATTCAAATGTCTTCCAATTTTCAACGATATACCCCCATCGTAAAGGATAAAGGCCACAGCTCCATACTCGTCTTCATAAACCTCTGATGATGCCTCAAACCCCATAGAATGAAGAATGTCTTTCTCAGAATAACAATTTTCCTTCTAAACATTGGGCAAATGTTCAAATTCCTGTGTTACAGTCCATGTTGGAAATGCAATATGCTCTGCATACAAGTACTACGGACACCATTGCATTGGTATGGTGGATAGCAACTCTTGGCATGTAAATATTGATCAGTATGTGTTGGCTTTCAGTGAAGTCTATGTTGCTGGTTGTCGGCATGTTTCTTTTAAATCATTATGTCCAAAAATAGAAGCCTCCCATTGCTTTTGACCTCCATGGTAAATATAATTCTGGGATGAAGGCAATTAAATTGGTCCAAGATTTGGTTGAGAGCATCAAGTTAGGCCAAATGAAAAAGGTGCTGTAAACAAATCTCCTGAAGCACATTGGTTGTCAAGCTGAAGTCCTCAGTGTCCTGTCCTCGAAGTCCACCATGAATAAATTGGCAACTACGGGTGATAAAGCTGCTTCATACTCTTGCTCTAAAAAGTTGCCATTAAATAAAAAAAATTGTAAATGTCAGCACATGACAACAGAGCTTAACCAACCTATCTATTTTTCCACCAATTAAAATTGAGGACTCTTCTAGAGGGACTCGTGCTAAAATGGATACCACATCAAAGTTTACAAGCAGATATGAAGGATGCAGCCTCGAGGACTTCAACCATCTGATAAAACCCATGTTACTTGAGATGTGATGTTTACACGTGCCAATAAGATACATAGAGTACTTCATCAGGTCTTATGTGGATGTGCCCAAATTACTAACAATAGGGCATGATGGCACCACATCCTAATGTATCTTTCGAAAATCATACAACCTATGTGGAAAAACTGCACAAAGATGAGAGATCGCTTTTCTTTTCAACACATCGAGTACTACTGTTTCCCCATAGCCTATTTCCTTATTTATTTTTACTCTTTCACTATGAAGCTCATCCATAGATACTTTGTTAGCAGCTGATTGTTATTCATTGCATAATCTCTGCACTCGGTGATGATTCTCCTAATAGCATGTAGCTACATTCATTAAGCAACAATACTAAAATGTAAGTGTTAATTTTATTCCATTATATGAACATATCTTTTATTACAATCGATTTGGTTCCAAATTCCATCAAATTTCTGTAACAGACTTTTGTACGTTTTATAGCCTTTACTGTATCCCAATCCACTTGTTTGTCTGTATAAAAACCAGAAGAAGGGCACTCAAGCGTCCGAAACCGGTCGTCTAAAATACATAATTACAAGCAACTGGTTCCTGAATCTTATTAATTTATAATTCTTCTGACAATGTGCTTAATTCCAAACGTGAAAGTGTCTTCCACTTAAGCATTCTAGTTGGGTCACTCTTGTTATATACACTGGGTCATTGAGAAAAGATATCATACTGTATCAAAATGACAATTGTGTTCCCCCTCATCAACTGGTAAAATAACAACAACAACAACAACAAAAATGCTACTACTTCTATGACATCATTTCTAAGGAAGAAAATAGCTACTCTCTCTCTCTCTGCAGAAGGGATCTTATGTGGGAGTGATCAAGACTGATGCAATATGTGAGAGACTTTGTCTAATTTTTCTGCAATAATCTCAGGGAGGTATAATGCATCCGCTTTAAAATGTTCAATGCACTGGCTAAGTGGTTATGGCAGTTATGTTTTAACAGAGCTACCCAACCTCAAAGTTCCAAACAATGTTACCTTAATATCGTATTTAGAAACTTCTTATAAAACTGCATCTACAATATCGGTTTACAAAAGTTCCTAGAATTCATTTAGAATACCTGCAGCTGGAGTAATGTTCTCCATTTTATGTGTGTGTCAAAATTAAAGTAAGCACTCAGAGCAAACACCAGGTATGTGAATGAAACTGTTAATTCAACATAACTTTTACCCTACAATGCATCACAATAATAAATACATTAGTGCTCAAACTGACATAGTGACAGCTTCGGAAGCTACTGCCAGACTAGCGATTTCGGGATTTTGTTGGGCCTCATTATATATTTTTGTGAACAATGCCATGCATTGTTACAACTATTAAAAATATGAAAAACAATTAATTTTGCAATGTTATGACAAAATAACAGTTCTACATAACAAAATTAAGGCACAAACTAATAAAAATGTGTAGATAGGGAACAACTCACCATAAAGACAAATGTTGAGCCGCTGACAAACACAAATAAGACACACAAACACACGCGTACACAATTCAAAATTTTCAGCCGCGGCCTTCCTCAGAAAGAGAACACTCATCCACACAATACCTCAGGCACACTCATCTGTGGCTGCCCAACACAGTCTGACTAATGGCAAGCGGAAGTGATGGGAAGGGGGAGGGGAAAGGAGCGGAAGAGAAGGGGAGGGGGAGTGGAGAGGGAAGATAAGGTTGGGAATACAACAATCAGAGGCGATGTCAGGCGGGAAATGAGATGCAGTATGAAAAGGTGGGGGTGGGGGTTGTGATGTGACCTCCTTGCTCATAATCCTTGCAAACAACATCCTAACCAACAACTACTTTTCCTCTGATGGAAAACTGTATAAACAGATACAAAGCACTGCCATGGGCACCCATATGGCCCAACTTGTTCACGGGCCGTCTAGAGGAAACCTTCCAAGCCTCCCAAATCCACGAACCCCTGGTACGGTTCATGTCCACTGATGACATTTTCATGATCTGGACCCAAGTCCAGGACACCCTGTCCTCATTCCTCAACAACCTCAACTCTCTCACATCCATCTGCTTCACTTAGTCCTTCTCAACCCAACATGTCACCTTCCTGGATGTTAATCTGCATCTCTCTGATGGCTCCATTGACACCTGTCCAAATCAAACCCACCATCTCTCAACAGTATCTTCACTTTGACAGCTGCAATCCTTTCTACATCAAAAAAATCCCTCCCATATAGCCTCGCCACCCGTGTACGGCGTATCTGCAGTGATGACAACTCCCTTAACCAGTATGCCAAAAACCTCACAAAGGCCTTCACAGACAGAAATTACACACCAGACCTAGTCTATAAACTGATTTCCTGGGCCATATCTTCACACACCAACACTCTTCCCTCTAACCCTACTAAGCAGCCACAAAGGAGTCCCCCCTTGTCACCCAATACCATACCATCCTGGGCTGGAACAACTGAACCATATCTTACATCAGGGCTTTATATGACAACATGCCCTGAAATGAGAGACACCCTACCTAAGATACTCCCAACCCCCCCCCCCCCTCCCTAAATTGGTGTTCCGTCGCCCACCCAACCTCCACAACATCGTAGTCCATCCCTATGCCACTCCTAATCCCAACCCCCTTATCACAGCGATCATATCTCTGTGGAAAACACCGATGCAAAACCTGCTCAATCCACCCACCCAGCACTTACCATTCCAGTCCCATCACAGGCTTGCCCTAACCCGTTAGAGGCTGGGCCATCTGTGAAAGCAGCCACGTAATATGCCAACTCTGGTGCAAACAGTGCTCTGCATTCTACATTGGAATGACAACTAACTGGCTCTCCATTACAATTAATGGCCACCGCTAAACTGTGGCAAGAGCAATATGGACTATCCTGTGGCACAGCATGCAGCAGAGCACAACACCTTGGACTTTAACAGCTGCTTCATGACCCGAGCCATCTTGAACCTCCCCTCCTCCACCAGCTTTTCTGAACTGCGGAGATGGGAGTTATCCCTGCGGTGCATCATATGGTTCCACAAATATCCCGGCCTCAACCTCAGATAACCTAACATCCTGCATTCCATGCCCCACAGTCCCCCTCCCCCTCACATCCAACATTTCCTTCTGATTTATGACCCTTTCCCTAATGTGTGCTTCATGTCTTAAATATATTTTTTTTTAAATTATTATGATTTATTTAATTATTTATATATTTTTCCTCTACCCTCACTCCTTTTTCATACTGCATCTCATTTTCCATCTGACATCACCTCTTGTTGTTGTATCCTCACCCTTATCTTCCCTCTTCACTTGCTGCCCTCCTCCGCTCCTCCCCCCTCCCGGCCCTTCTGCTTACCGTGAGTCAGACTGTGTAGGGTGGCCAGAGATGGCTCTCATGTGTCGATGAGTATGCCTGAGTGAATGTGTGGATGAGTGTTCTCTTTCTGAGGAAGGCCACGGCCAAATAATCTAGAATTGTGTGTGTGTGTTTGTGTGTCTTTTATTTATGCCTGTCGGTGGCTCAATGTTCATCTTTATGGTGAGTTGTTCCCTGTCGTACATATTATTAGTAATGTTCCTTATTGGACCTTCCATTGTTGTTAAGATACAAATTAATTTACATAAATTCATGATAATTCTGATTTTATGAATATGATTAAACATCTGAAACATGCTTAACTAAAAATACATTTGTCATTTATACTAATATGTTGAAAATTAGTGAAGAGCAAATGTTCCTACCATTTACAGAGTGATGATATAAAGTATTAGTTGTTTTACTGGATACAAGAACACCGAAATATTTTTTATAGGTTTAGTTTATCTACAGTGATGCCCATGCTGGCAAATTTATATTTGCAATTTTTTTGTGTTTTCATGGCCAGCTCCTACTAAAACATACAATATAATATATATCTAATCAGACTACATTTGTTTGTTTTCGTAAAATGCATATTAACAGGTTTTAGTTTTGTGCTCTTGCTTATTTTCATATTTTATAATGAAATACTATCTGATTTGTATTCCTAGCAATGTATGGGTCTTCTGTCGTAGCTTACTTTATTTATAAATTGTGTGTGTTATTCTACCACTACTCAGAAGTCACAAACTGGCATTTAACAGTTGAGGTTTTAGTGAAATAGTTTATTTAACTTGCTATTTGGATGATAAAATGGCAAACATTTAGCTATGTAGTGTACCTGTTACATATCGGAGGGTTCGTACTGGTAGTTCTACAAAGAAGATAAATTCATTAACGGAAGTCTCCTTGGAGTGGCAGCAAAATTTAAGTCTTCCTCCATCACCATTATCATAGGCCAAACCAAGTCCTTAATTGAAAGGTTAATTACAGTGTACCCTTCATTCACCAACTCTCCACCATTCCCACCCCTTTGCCTCCTGGATCCTTTCTTGACACAGTGGATGCCACCTCCCAATACACTAACATCCCACATGCCCATGGACGTGCCGCTCAGGAACACTACCTCTCCCAACGTCCCTCTGAACTCAAGCATGATAACTCATTCCTCATAACCCTCATCAATTTCATCCTAATTAACAACTACTTTTCCTTTGAGGGGAAAGTTTTCCATCAAATCCATGGCTTTGCCTTGGCACCCACATGGCACCCTCGTATGCCAACCTGTTTATGGGCTGCCTGGAGGAATCCTTCCTAGCATCCCAAAACCCCAAACCTCTAGCCTGGTTCAGTTTCATTGATGATATTTTCATGATTTGGACTGGGGGCCAGGACAACCTATTCTCCTTTCTTCAGAACCTCAATTCGTTCTCCCCCATCCACTTCACCTGGTCTTCCTCAACCTACCATGCCACATTCTCAACATCCACCTCACTGATGGCTCCATCCACACTTCCGTCCATATTAAACCTACCAACCACCAACAGTACCTACAATTTGACAGTTGCCATCCCTGCCACGCGTGCGTGCGTGTGTGCATGCGTGTGTGCGTTTGCGTGCGTGAGCGCATTTGCGTGTGTGTGTGTGTGTGTGTGCATGTCTGTCTCTCTGTGCGTGTGCGAGTGCGCCTGTGTGTGCGTGCGGTCTTGTGTACTTGCAGTGTGCACGCATTCTGTATATTTACTTTATTGTATTTTATTTTTCTCCCCTCACCCACTTCCCCACTCCATTCCTAAGATGCATCTCGTTATTCCCATCTAGATCTTGCTGTACCAACCCCCACCACTGTGACGTAACCTTCCTATCCCCTCTGCTGGCACCGATTTACACGCCGCAGAGCGTGATTCTAGGTGCGGCAGCTGGAGGTGATGGTTGTATGACTGTGTTGTGTGCCTGTGTGATTGCGTGTGTATTCTATTTTCTGAAGAAGGCCGATAGCTGAAAGTATTCTATGTGTGTGTCTTTTGTATGTGCCTGTCTCAGCTCGTCGTCATGTCTTTGTGGTGAGTTGTAAACTGTCCTTCATAAGTGGTTTGTAAGTTCAGGGACTGATGACCCCACAGTGAAGTCCCATAAGCTTTACAAACATTCTAACATTTGAAGTCCAAATGTAAATAAAATAAATCTTTGGAAACAATATCTGGCTGTCTACAGGTAGAATGAATGTATTCCCAAATCAGTGCTTACCTGGCACAGCTCTGTTGCTATTAATAAAATGGACTAACCTCCCACATTAGCAATAATATCTTTATTGTAACATCACAGTAAAAAGGTAAGTGTACTCAAGTTTTCCATTTTTTTCTTCTGAAGGTTATTTAACTTCTGTACAAGTATCACCATCTTCTCCCTGTAAAGGTACTCGATGTGTCTTTGATCTTAACATCAAGAGTGTGTTTCTGCTGTACCTAGTTGTAGATTGATGATTCTCCAAGTTCTTGATGTTGTCGATGGTCTTGGTAGTGGTTGGCTGAAATCTTATGGGGTGAAAACCAATTCACTACAAATGACTAATGCAACACACACAATTCAGTTCTTGGACACTTCTAATGATTTATAAATGCCCAATTGTCCCCATTTATGGCCAGCTTACAAGTTGCATTAATTACAAACATTAATACTAGGCGCACACATAATACTAATAATACTAGTTAACACTGTCCATGTGTGGAATACAAAAGTTCGAGGTGTACATCATAATGTTGCACAAATATTAATTAATCACTGTAGGTACATTTTTCACACTAAAAACACTGACTAACGTTTGCATAATTGTTCAAATTGAAAGTTCAAAACTGACGTGGCTTGTGGCTCAGATTGCGGCCGAAACAATACTTGGAACTGATGCAACTTGTACATCTGACGAAACAATACCCTCATACATGCCCTGAGCACATCCTATTTAAATGTTTCAAATAATCTCACTGAAAATTACATATTGTTAATTATCTACATTAAATCAGTTATAACGGAAAAGTAAAGAGTTACATACAACTGGCTGCAGTAAAAATTAGCTTATATAATACTGACTTACTGAATATACAAATCTCGGTTAAATGAATATTTCACCTACGTTGTTATTGTTCTTGCTAAATTCACAATTCCTTGATGTCTAAGAATGTGTTCTTCCAATCTATCCCTTATTTCAGTCAAGGTATGCCAGAAATGCCTTTCTCCCCAATTCTGTTCAGTACCCCTCATTAGTTACGCGATCCACCCACCTAATCTTCAGCATTCTTCTGTAACACCATATTTCAAAAGCCTCTCTGCTCTTCCTGTCCACACTGTTTATCGTCCATGTTTCACTCCCATACAAGGCAACACTCAACACAAATGCCTTCAGAAAGGACTTCCTTACACTTAAATTAATATTCAATGTTAACAAATTTCTCTTTTTCAAAAACGCTTTTCTTCCCATTGCCATTCTGCATTTTATATCCTCTGTTCTGCGATCATCGCATGTTATTTTACTGCCCAAGTAACAAAACTCATCTACCAACTTTATGCCTTCCTTACCTAATCTAATTCCTTCAACATCGCCCAATTTTCTTAGACTAAACTCCATTACCTTTGTTTTGCTCTTGTTAATGTTCATCTTGTATGCACCTTTCAACACAGTGTCCATCCCATTCAACTGCTCTTCCAGGTCCTTTGCTGTCTCTGAGAGAATTACAATGTCATTGTCAAAATGCAAGGATAGCTTGCTCAATGTACAAATTGAATAGCATTGGAGAAAGGCTACAACCATGTCTTACTCCCTTCCAAACCTCTGCATCCCTTTCATGCCCTTCAACTCTGATAACTGCTTTCTGGTTTTTGTACAAGCTGTAAATAACCTTCTGTTCCTGATATTTTACTCCTGCTGATTTCAGAATTTGAAAGAGTGTTTTCCAATCAACAGTGTCAAAAGCTTTCTCCAAATCTACAAAAGTTAAAAAAAATGTAGGTTTACCTTACCTCTACCTTCTAAGATAAGCCATAAAGTGAGTATTGCTTCCCGTGTTCCTACATTTCTCCAGAATCCAAACTGATCGTTCCATAGGTCAGCTTCTACCAGCTTTTCCATCCTTCTGTAAATAATTTGTGTTAAAATTTTGCAACCATGACTTATTAAACTGATAGTTCTGTAATTTTCACACCTGTCTGCACCTGATTTCTTTGGAATGGGGATTATTACATTTTTCTTAAATTCTGAGGTTACTTCGCCTGTCTCTTACATCTTACACACCATGTGTAACAGTTTTGTCATAGCTGGTTCTCCCAGAGACTTCAGTAGCTCTGAGGGAATATCATCTACTCCAGGGGCCTTGTTTCGACTTAGGTGTTTCAGGACTCTGACATATTCTTCTCTCAGTATAGTATCTCCTATTTCAGCTTCATCTATTTCCTGTTCCCTTATTACAATATTGTCTGTAAGTTCTTTTACTTTGTACAGCCCCTCTGTATAGTCTTTCTGCCTTCCAGCTTTCCCTTCTTTGCTGAGAACTGGGTTTCCATCTAAGTTCTTTATATTCATACAGCTGCTTCTCTTGTCTCCAAATATCTCTCTTATTCTCCTGTAGGCAGTATCTATTTTTCCCCTTTTTATACATTTCTCTACTGTCTTGTATTTACCTTTTAACCACTCCTGCTTAGCTATTTTGCACTTCCTGTCAATTTCATTTCTTAGTCATCTGTACTCCATTTTGCCTGTTTCATTTACTGCATTTTTATATTTTCCCCTTTCATCAATTAAATTTAGTATTTCCTGTGATACCCAAGGATTTTTGTAGGTCTTGCCTTTCTACCTATTTTGTCCTCTTCTGTCTTCACTATTTCATCTCTCAATGCTACCCATTCCTCTTCTACTGTTTTCACCCCCCCCCCCCCCCCGTTTCTTTCAATTCTTGCCTAAAGTTCCCTCTGAAATTCTCAAGAACTTCAAGTTCCTTCAATTTATCCAGATCCCATCTTCTTATTTTGCAGCTTCTTCAGTTTCAGCCTATAGTTCATGACCAACAAGGTATGGTCAGAGTCTATATCTAACACTTACAGTTTAAAACCTGGTTCTGAAATCTATGTCTTACCATTATAAAATCTATCAGGTACCTTCCAGTGTCTCCTGGTCTCTTCCACATATACAACCTTCTTTCATGATTCTTAAACCCTTTGTTTGTTATGATTAAATCATGTTCCGTGTAAAATTATAACAGGAGGCTTCCTCTTTCATTCCTTTTACTCAGTTCATATTCACTTACTATTTTTCCTTCACTTCCTTTTCCTACTACAGAGTTCCAGTCTCCCATCACTTACGTATTTAACGAAATTGGCTTATCAACAATACTTTCATAAACAATGGTAGTTATATAGAAACTAATGATGGCAAAACTTTCCTAACATTACTTGTGAAACACAGTAATAACTTCCTTAAATTATGAGAGAAGAATTTACCTAGTTTTAATAGAAATACTATTTTGCATTCTATCTGAACTTTAACAATATACTTCTGGCACAAATTAATTATTATTTACTAATTGAAAAAACTTCTCCGATGTCCAATAATAGAAAATGACTTCATCTAGTTACATTATAAAAAAGAATAACAAATGTTTTGGAAAAGAAAATGATAATAGACTAATTACATTCATATCTATTATTATGCAACAGTGGTATTGGGAGGTTCAGTAATGCAAGCAGATGGTAATTAATCCCAACATGCTTCATTAAATGTTTCATAAACTTTCTAAGAATATCTGGGACTTATGAACCCTTGTGTTTATAAAATTCTGTGTCATCTGTCAAGGCATATATTGGGTGCTCAATTTACACTGTTCAAGACAGATGAGTCGAACATTTGCAGCCACACAGGATACTACAGCCTGAAAGTTTGGAGGTAGTAGAACACTGTTTACTTGAGGAAGACAGAATGAAAGTTCATGAGACCCTCTTAGTTGCCAACACCGCCAACTTTTGGAACTCCTGTGAACAGGAAAGCAGTTGACATTAGGTTGGCAGACAATTCAGTAAATAGGGATAAGGGTTTTCCTCGTAGCAGACCATGGAACCAGTGCTATGTCTGTGTTCTGTGTGGCCAGGGCCATTGTTTGATGGTAATCTACAAGGCGCGGTACATCCTTGTCTGTCAGTGTTTTACTAAGGATACCACCACTAGTCCAGTCTAGGAGGCAGCAACTGTAATTGATGCAAGCTTCAAAGACCTGTACAAAATGCAGCTTTCATATCAGTTTCAGTGGGACTTGGCACCATCACCATTCCTCTGAAGACTGCGGACAGATTTGTGGTTGAATTATTGAATCATTCTGATTTTCCTATCTTAAGAGATTATGAAGAATTATTATTCTGGGAAATCCAGATAATGCAGGTAGATAAGACACTTTAAACTGGAAAACTATCATTCATGTCCTTAGTGTCACAACTGTAATGCCCATAACCTCACCATATCTTTAAAAATAACAACGGTGTCCCCCATTCGCAGTCCAGACAAATCAAAACAGTTAATAAGAATACACAAGACTTCTTCATGAAAATATAAAATGACTCTTCTCCGACCAATGAAGAGTTAGTTGTTACAGATATGTTGTCATCACAAGGTTTGAAGAAGAACAAAAGATGGAGAAGTCATCAACAGTGTGATAATACACGGGATAGAATTGAGTTATGAGGAGGGGAGTGAGACAGTGTATAAGTTGTATTATTCTTTATTTTTGTAAATTTAATATGTTCCATTTTTATAAATAGTCTCTGTACATGAGAAAAAAAAAAAAGATAGCGACATTCAGATATAATAACTTTATAAAATATTTCTATGATAATTAAGAATATTACTGAAACAAAATAGTATCATACAATTATTTTGTTCAGAAGATAGTTGAGTAATCATTTCCAGTGAATGATTACTTACAGACAGTGTACTGACACTCTATAGAGTTGTTCATTATTGAAAATTATAATGTTCATTATGACTAAAGTTTAAAGAATTTGTGTGAACGTTTATTTCATTAGTATACGTGAATTTGTATCTTCACATTGGGTCATAAATGGGACTACAGATCTCATTAAAACAAAAGTTACATATCGCCATTAACTGATAGGTATTTTAACAGCTGGACAGAAACATTTTAAAATATTATAAGCTGCACCTATAAAATATCAAATTCGCAATTGCTAATATTTACTTACAATCTTCTACAAGAAAAATGTATATAATTAATTTTATAAAATTTTGATTATTATTTTTATTATAAAAGAACAGTGGACATAACATTCAAATACTGACATAATACTATAATGAGAGATACCTTTCTCCTACTCAAAGTAATAAAGGACATTACTATGTTGATATCGAAAATATCATGGAAACAGGCAGGACTGAATAAAAACATAGACATCCATGAGAATCCCCATTTATGGAGCTGCCTTGTGATAAGACACCTCCAAGTTGTATTGTAGGCCTTAGAAACTACACAGAGAGGGTAATGCTGGTGCAGTAAAGCCTTTTGTATAGCTTCTACAGTAAGGGTAGGTTATCAGTGTGGGAGCAATATCTCCTGAACCCACATTGAAAGTGATTCCAACGTCCAGAGAACTTAGCGGTTGATCATCCTCTCAAAGGTCTTTCCCCACATAGCTAGTGAGCTCAGTACTACAATAGTTACTCAGGCAAGTGTGAGGTTTCCTGGATTTTATAACAGGAATTAAACTTAACTTTACCCCCCTACAAATTGGGAAAATGACCTGACTCCCAAATAGTATTGAAAAGGGTGAGCAGAGAAACTTTGTTCCGTGCTGTGAGATGCTGTAATATGCTATAATGGATTCTTATCATTATTAGGTGAAGTATCACAAGCTACAGATATGCAGCTTCAATGGTGGAGAAAAAATTGCACCTTTTTGCAACCACTCTGTCACCAGACAGCTAGATCAAGAATGGTGGTGGTAGCAACTATGGCAAAATAGACCACCATTGTCTGGGAAAAATCTGGGACCAAACTGCTAAGATCATCAGCTCTCCATAGGGGGAGAAAGGAAACGCAGTCCAGGGAGAAAAGAAGGAAGATTGCATAAGCTCAGGGCCCCATGCTCGCCACACACATATTCACAAAAGAACCATGAGCGCCCTGTAGGGTGCCTGGTTTGGAGAGTGATATTTTCTATTACAGCATCCTCTGGGTACCCTCCCATCCCTCTTCTCCCAAAAAGAGGTATTCATTGTGGAGTGGTTAATAGTAGTCAGGAACTGTTGTCACTGCTCTTATCATCTGAAATAATCAGGTGAAGTTTTGTTTTTGACACCCGAAAAGCTGAAAAGTTCTCTCCAATTGACTGCAATTGAAGATATGCAGAAATGCCCAACTGGTCCTTATTGCACAGTGATATTTGTTAGGCTGCATTTGTGTGTGTCCTGAAGGCTGAGGAACCATTTAAGTAATATGATCCACCCACTCCTGGATGCTGTCACAATGTTAGATTTAGCACATAAACTGTAAAGTGTCCATTTGTTACTGGTGAAGTTTTTCTAACAACGATGAAGCAAGAGGGTTGCTGCCTATCGCCTTTCTGCTCAGACAGGAAGTTACATTCACCTGATGATCTGCTATCCTTGGACCAGAAAGGCATCGAACTTCTTCTCTTGGCAGGTGTTTCGTCGCCTTATTTAAGATTCATTAATTAAAAACAGGACAGTAGGAAAGTTACAGAACAAATAGGCAAAATTGTCGTGAAATCTGTATTCATAAAGATATGATGAATTTGAGGTATCCCTGTTGCATGTTTAATATTATTTCACAAATAAGACTATTTTGCCACGAAACCACCTTGCTGTAGGTCAAGGAATTACTAACAATAGTTGAGAAATAAGCACATTTTATACAGATACATTTGCAGTCCCTAGAGAAAGTGGTTGAATCAGAGGGAATGTTACTAGCCATGAAGTTGTAATACTAAAATCAGAGCAGGGGCCCAATGGCCTAGCTTACATCACTATAAACTGAAAGGTAAGTGTACCGGATGCTTCCACTGGCCCATCATTGTAACAGACGCGGACAGTCCTCAAAGTCACACTTTCCTAATATGGCGGTAACTTCCGCCCTAAACTGTCGGCGAGGTGGATACTACGAAGCTCTGCAACCGAATGGCGGTACATGGCTGTTTGCTGAGCACAGCACTGCAGTGTGCTTCCTCTATTCAAAAGTAGTCCCTGTAGCCAACCTTACAGGTAAAGGAGAGAAACCATTGCGGAAGCTTAGCTTTTGCGGGCGGCACTATGTCTCGGACACTCAGTTGGGACACGTGTTTGAAGCGGGACAAAGCTGGTATGCCTCCACCATGGTGTCGCTACTGGTTGCTTTTAAATTTAGCGGCTACAGGAAATTCTCCAATTTGAGCAATTTCTAGATTAACCAAATGGGGAATGTAGAAATTACTCTCTTCCTTCCATTCGATTGTCCTCTAAGTAAGCAATCATTCTGTGATGCTCCTTGGTTGGTGAAAATTAAATAACCATCCTAAATTAATTAATTTATTTTTGCTACTTTGTAATTAAGGAACCGTACGGTCTGTTATTGGTATTCGGGAGTTTGTAATTTTACTGGCAACTCGAATCCATGGTCATAATAACATTTTTAATTTTCTTTTGCTCTGATTTCTTTCTTATGGCACAACCGTTGTGGCCGTGCATTGTGTGCCCTCAAAAAGTCTGTGTGATACAACCGCCACATCCAAGGTATTGGTTTGTAAATTAGCTGTCCACCCTGGACACACAATACTTCACTTGTGGTGTACTGGATACGCTATGACAAGTGAATACCCAGTACACGCCACCTTAACTGAATAATAAACATTTATTACAGATCACTTCATATATTCAGTGTACACAATAGTCGAGTCCAAACAATACTCAAAGGCCCGCGTGGGCTACCTATACCTCAGCTCAAAGATATTCCACTCCAGGTAGAGTTGATCTCAACATCGCCACAGAGGCCCCCCCCCCCCCCCCCCCCGCCGATCACGGGGGAGAGGGAAAACATAGTCTCTATGCCAAGCAGGCGCAATGACTGTGCGGCCGGCGCGAGTGTAAGTGGTAGGTGAGTGTGTGGCAGGTGGAGTAGGAAAGAAGAGGATGAAAAGGGTGCCAGTGACATCAATGAAACACTCGACGTTCAATGGATCAGCGGTCGAGGGAAGGCTTTCGGAAAAGAGGAGGGAAAGGTTTTGCTCATGAGGTTCGTTGGAAGAGTCAGAAGAGATGTACGTAACGAAGATTTGATTATCATTCAAAATGACAGAGATGTTGGAAGGGGAGTAGGCAGAAACGTCTACGGTTGGCTGGGGAAAAAATGAGTTAAGGTGGAGGAAGGTGACTTGGCCCCCGGACTCGGCAGGGGGTCAACCTCCTGCAGAGGCGTGTCATCCCGTGGCGGGCAAAGGGGGGGGGGGACTGGAGTCGAAGGTAACATCAGGCATTGGTGCAGTGTTGTCTGCGGCGTCTGGGAGCTGAGAGGAGATGGTCCAAGCAGGCTTCAGGCGGCTCTTAAACACTGTCGTCGTTTTTCCCGTCGATGATGATGTCGAAGTGCGATGGACCTCGGCGTTCGACCGTGCAGGGACCACGGTACGGTGGTTGTAGTGGAGGGCGAACTGAATCCTGCCGCAGCATCCCTGTAGCACGTTTCTAAATCCCTATGCACAAAGACACCTGGGCGGGCATGAATGAAGGTTTGAGGTGCAGAGTCCTGATTTGCTCAATGAATTCTGGGTATGTGCTAATGGTGGGGGCCATGTCTTCAGAGACGAATTCTGCTGGCAAGAGCTCAACGGTGGAGCATCCTATGTCCTCTTTGAATGAAGTTCGGAGACCCAGGAGTACCCAAGGAAGGGCAGTAGTCCACGATTTTGAATGGCACATGAGTACAGCTTTCAGGGTATGATGCCACTGCTCTACCAACCCGTTGGATTGTGGATGGAAGGCAGTGGTATGTATCCGTGATGTGCCACCGAGATCGCACAACTTATCGGAAAGCACTGCCTCGAACCGCCGACCCTGATTGGTAGTGATCATAGTAGGGCAGACGAAGCGGGCAATCCAATAAGATACAAATGCGGAAGCAACCGTAGCGGCAGAAATATCAGACAAGGGTGTGGCCTCCACCAGTATGAAACCCGGTCAAAGCATGTGAGCAAGTATCGGAAGCCTTCACTGGGAAGAGGGCCCACAGGTCAAGGTGTACATGAGTGAAACGATGAGAGTGGATGCTGAAGGAGCCAAGGGGTGGGCGGCAATGTCGGCCCACCTTGGCGTGTTGGCATGGAATGCAAGAGCAGCACCGCTCACGACAGTCTTTTTTCACCGAAGGCCAAACAAAGCGTTCCGTGATTAAGCGAGTGGTGGCTTGTGCACCTGGATGGGCGAGACCATGAAGCGCGTTGAAGATCACGCGGCGAAAATTTGTGGGGACTAGTGGGCGTGGCACACCTGAAGATGTGTCACACCACAATGCAGTAGGCGCGCCGGGTATATTTTTGCGCTCCAAAACTAATGAATGCTCGCCAGATTTGAGCAAGGTTAAAATTGAATCATCGCTCGACTGAGCCTTGGCGAGCTCGTGGAAGTTGATGATGGAAGAGATACCAGCAAGCCACGAGAAATAATCAGCAATCAAATTGTCAGAGCCACGGACGTACTGTACGTCACTCGTGTACTGAGAGATCAGATCAAAATGCCTATAGCGACGTGGAGGTGGGTCAGCTGGAGGATTTTTGAGGGCGTGTGCCAGAGGTTTATGGTATGTATATATAGTTAGTGGCCAACGTTCAATATCTTCTCGGAAATACTTGACCGCCTCATATACAGCAAGAAGTTTGGCGTCGAAAGCAGACCACTTGGATTGGCTGGGTGACAAGTTTTTAGAAAAAAACTTCAATGGCTGTGACTCCTCACCACAATGCTGTTGTAGCACCGCCCCAATCGACACCTCACTGGCGTCAGTGGTAATGGAAAGGGTGCCATCGGGAGAGGGATGAGCCAATGTGATTGCTTTTGCTAACGCTGTTTTCAAAGAGTCAAATGCAGTTTGCATTTCTGCTGACCAAAGGACGGGACGATCCCCTCTGGTGTTAGGGCCGCGCAAGGCATCTGTGAGGGGTGTTTGTAGTTCAGCAGCCTTTGGGATATGACGCCGAAAAAAATTTATCATACCCAAGAAGCATCATAGTTCATGATACGTCACAGGCGGGGGAAGTTTCTGCACAGTTTCAACCTTTTTATCAGTGGGGCGAATGCCATCTGCTGACACATGTCCCAGAAAAATAACAGACGACTGTCTGAAAACACATTTGTCTTTGTTGGTCACAACACCATGCAAATCAAGGACACTGAACAGTTCAGATAAATGTTTTTCATGCTCCTCTGGAGATTTCGAAAAAATCAAAATATCGTCCAGGTATGCGTAACACTGTGGCAGAGGGTGAAGAAGGGAGTCTAGGAACCTCTGCCATGTCTGTGCAGCATTTTTTAAGCCATAAGGCATATATACATATTCAAATAAGCCAAAGGGATTAATGATGGCCATATTTGCAATGTCCGGTTCATGCATTGGAATTTGGTGATAAGCCTTCTTGCAGTCAACGACACTGAAAGTGGTCGCGCCTGCAAGTTGGCTAGCAAAGTCTTGGATATTTGGCACAGGATAGCTATCAGTGATTGCCCTATCGTTCAACTTCCTGTAATCTCCGCATAATCAATAGGTACCGTCATTTTTCAGCATAAGATGAATAGGAGAAGCCCATTCGCTAGACAAAGGTCGCACAATGCCGGCCTCGAGCAATTCACCAATAATGTTTCTTGCGATTTTGAGTTTATGCGGATTGAGACGCCGTGGTCTGGAATGCACTGGGGGTCCCTCTGTTGTGTTGAGTCTGTGGCAAGCATCACTACTAATAGCAAGAACGCCACACGGGCGTGCGGAACTATGTGACACTGTCGTGTTATTGTCATGCGCATCAGAGTTCGTGCCGCGCGACTGGGAGGGAGCATGTGACACTTGTTGCGCGGATCGTAAACTTCGTAAGGAAGCGATTACTTCTCTCGCATGACCCAGCTCGCGTGACTTAATGTCAATCTGTTCTTTAAGCCTACTCTGAGTTTCTTTAAGTTCAACAATTTCAAGTGTCTGTACAGTTACGTCACACGTTACACTAGTAAGTTTTGCAGCTAACAGTGCGCACTCTGTTTGCAAAAGAGATATGTCAACATTAATATGCGGCGATGGCCGTGCACTGGAGGAGGCAGATAGATGGATGCGCGTGTTAGTGGTTTGATGTAACAAGTTTCCTCCCGGAATGTTCAAGGAAAATTTATGGTTCCTTAAAAAGTCTATGCCAAGCACTGGACAGGACACTTGCGTGACCAGAAAGTCCCACTTAATAATCAAGTCCCACTTAATAGTCAAGTCTTTAGATAAATGATCCGGCATGTGAACCGTTCCAAGCACTTTGATAGTGGAGTCGTTTGCGGCGCTAATCAGTGTGGGAGAAGGTACGAGAGTGTCCGGTGCAAGAGACGGGGTAAAACACTTGTATCTGCCCCACTGCCAATCAGAAAGTCAAGGTTCGAAACACAGTCAGTCACAAACAAACAGCCATTGCAGCTTACCGTAGCAGAGGTGTGAGTTGTGGAGTGGAGGGGTCTTTGTTTCGGGCGGGGCGCCAGGCCTGCTACTGCACCCCGCCGCCTGCGTTTCCCGCCGTGCACGGCAATGTTTAGCATCGTCTCCGAAGTTGCTATGATAACAGCAGAGCGGCCGGCTGTTGTTGGGCGTGGTCGAAATGCTGCAGGTAGTTCCATCCGCGTCCGAGAGAGTGCGCTGCTAGGCTGGCGTTTCCATCAAGGCAACTGGTGTGTCCGGAGAGCGTTGCGTGGGATGGCTACCAGATGACGACACCGTACGGTTGCGCGAGAAAACACACGGGTGCGATTGTCACCTACATGCATGGTAGAGGGGGAAATATTTGGAACAACACTCGCGCCACTTTTAACACTGGGAGCACGACGGTTAATGATCTTAAATGCACGATCTGCTATTGATAGTTTTTCATCAAGAGAACAAGACGTAAGTGACAGCAATTGCAGCTGCAAGGGTTCAGGCAATTTCACTAGCCAGATTGACCACAAAGTAAAGTCCGGGAGAAAATCAGTTGAAACAAGGGTGCGCAGCCTACGCCACAGTTCAGATGGTGTAAGGTCTCCTAAGTGCACTTCGTGAATTATGTGATGCAACACTTCATCAGGCGAGCAGGAAAGTCTTTCACAGATGATATGTTTCGCATTAGTGTACTTAGGTGGCGGAGGTGGGTTAAGCACCAAATCGCTAATCAAGTCAAGGTGGTCGTGTATATGACTGACAAGGCACACGAACTTAGATTCTTCTGAAAGAATGCCCAAAACCCTGAAAATAGATTCAATTAATGCGAACCAAGTGTTCGGATGTTGCTTTGCAAAATGTGGCAGCTTTGGCAATTTAGTGGGCTGTTGTTTGAAATTAACTGGACGAACAAGCAGAGGAGGTGCATTGCCTGTCGCAAATGTTGGCCCGGAAACTGGTACGTTCGTGAGGGCACAGTTCTGTGAAGCATTTTGTCCAATACTAACCGGTAGTCCGGCGGTACTATTCAACACATTTGTACCACATGGTAGATGGTCAGAAAGCATGGTAACTGAAGGTATAGCACACTGCACTTGTGGAAAATCGCGCAAAAAGTTTGAGATCCAAGGCAGTACTGAAACTCGCTGTTGAGTGCACGAAGAGTCAAAATTCGAATGTTCAGTTGTAACACAGCACTGTTCGTGAGGCCCTGGTGACCTGAAGGTTGGTTCTACTTTAACTAAGTTGGCAGTTTGAACCATAGAAAGTTCGGGAGCCAGCATGTCGGCGTGGCCGTGCGGATTGTTGACATGTACAACGGGGCTCAATTTGTTAGGCTGTATAATGTCTAGTCCCACCTGTGAATTGATGCACTGTCCTTTCTCAGCGGTTGAAAGCAGAGAAGCAGATAATACTTGTCCTTGCGGTTGTAACACTGAAGAACACGGATATTGATTCCACATGGCGCGATTGTTCACTGCACTCGCGAAATAACAAATTCAGAAAAGAGGCACGAAAGCATAATTGTGCGCGAATTGAAAGGTGGGGTCACCACTGTGGTGTACTGGATACGCTATGACAAATAAATACATGCCACCTTAACTGAATAATAAACATTTATTACAGATTACTTCTTCATACATTCAGTGTACACAATAGTCGAGTCCAAACAATACTCAAAGGCCCGCGTGGGCTACCTAAACCTCAGCTCAAAGAAATTACACTCCAGGTAGAGTCGATCTCGACGTCACCACACACTGTTATTCAAAATTGTGCCTGCAAAAATTTACTGTAATTGAATGAAGCTGGAAATGGCACAAAAATATTTAATCCTAGCAATGTGCCTAATAACCTGTCTGATTTCGTAGAAGAGCTGCTCACCACAAATACATTGCACATAAACTAACTGTTGGAATGCACTTATAACTCACCAATTAATCATAAGTCCACAGCTAGCAAAAAATTGAAAATAAAATTGATAAACTGGCATATATCTCTGGGATGTTTAGTGCAGAACAAAAGATTCTAAAATAATTATGGAGTATTGTGCACCATTCCAACATTTAATTTCACATATTGCAAAGAAAATGGTTGCTGGTGGCAATCTGTAAGAAAAATTCACACACTATTAATATATTGTACAGTAAGGAATAATGAGATGGATTTTAAATAAAAATTATGAGAAATGCAAATTTTCATTAAATATAATTAGCTGGCTTATATACTGAAAAACACACACTTGCAATAACTTCCAACATCCATTCTGTGCTCAAAAAGAAATTACAATTCAAATAAGTTAAACTTAGAGCAACATGCTATTGTGTCCAAAACTTATGAATGCTAGACCAAGAAGAAGAAAGAAAAGAGACTGCTTCTCCTTTTTATTGAGTAAAGCATATGATAGGATTACAGTGTTTTGTTTAAACAGATAAAAATGTGCTGGTTAGCGCTGTACCTTAGTTTCATGTATAATATGCACACATTAGACCTCATTCATTTATGCATCTTTATAGAGCCCTTAAAAGAGATCTCACTTTGTACTCAGCTTTGTATTAACACGTTTGTCTTTTTTTTTTTCAGGTTACTAACAACTTAGTTAAAGAATAGAAATTTGAGTAAGTATTTGATATGGTAGGAAGTGGAAGGCACGAGGCTTTTCAAACTCAATTCAAGCTAAAATCAATGATTCACAATGACTTGATTAAGTAACGTAAAATTGAAACACCAGTAAATAGTGGCTTAATACACAAGGCAAAACCTGCGCCAGAAGGGCGAAATTCAAAACAACATGAACAGGAGTGAACAAACAAGAAAGCTATGCTGGAAGGGTGATATCTAAATAAACAATATAAGAGAATATGTGCCAGAAGGGCAAATTTAAATAAAAAACAGGAGTAAGACAAAATACAACAATAACCAACTTTTGCTACTTAAAGGCAAGGTTTCACAACAACATAGGTGCACTTAACATGAACACACACACACACACACACACACACACACACACTTGTGTCTGTGTAAATGTGTGGGTGTGGGTGTGTATTTGTTTACCCTCCTTCCCCCCCCCCCCCCCCCCCCCCCCCCAAGGTAAGTCTTTCCTGTCCCGGGATTGGAATGACTCCTTACCCACTCCCTTAAAACCCTCATCATTTCTTTTTCCCCTCTCCTTCTCTTCTGCCTGACGAAGCAGCTAGGCTGCGAAAGCTAGCATTTGTGTGTGTGTGTGTGTGTATTTTAAAGATAGATGAAGTCCACTTACCAGGCGAAGGAACACAGGCAGTGATAGTAACAAATACACACACACACACACATATATACAAATGCTAGCTCTTGCAGCCTAGCTGCTTCGTCAGGCAGAAGGGAAGGAGAGGGAAAAGCAAATGATGAGGGTTCTTCTGCCTGACGAAGCAGCTAGGCTGCGAAAGCTAGTGTTTGTGTGTGTTTGTGTTTGTTTGCGTGTGTATTTGTTACTATCACTGCCTGTGCTCCTTTGCCTGGTAAGTAGACTTATCTATTTTTTTACATATATTTTTCCTGTTAGGAATTTTTTCCTCTCTCTCTCTCTCTCTCTCTCTCTCTCTCTCTCTCTCTATATATATATATATATATATATTATAGAGGAAAAATTCCTAACAGGAAAAATTTACGTAAAAAATAGATGAAGTACACTTACCAGGCGAAGGGGCACAGGCAGTAATAGCAACAAATAAACACACAGACACACACACACACACACACACACACACACAAAAACAGTTGTGTGTGTGTGTGTGTGTGTGTGTGTGTGTGTGTGTGTCTGTGTGTTTATTTGTTGCTATTACTGCCTGTGCCCCTTCGCCTGGTAAGTGTACTTCATCTATTTTTTACGTACATTTTTCCTGTTAGGAATTTTTCCTCTATTATATATATATATATATATATATATATATATATATATATATATATATATATATCAAGAGGCACCGAAAGGGACAGTTGACAGAAAGCGACTGGGCACAAGCCAGAATTCCCCAGTGGCACTCAGTGGTTCAATTGTTAAATCTTAAAGAGGAATGAGTTTCGTACTAGAAGAGTGCACAACCAACAGGTCGCACTCACTAATACATACGCACTATGAGAGCGCAGAATTTTATGAGTTAAACCCAACACAAAACATAAGGATGCAGACATAAAGGGCAGGCACTCCTGGGACCGAGAACAGGCCTTCAAACAAATCACGACACGTTTAACACATGGCAGGCGACCTCACCAGGTCTCTCCAAGAAGAAGACAACATATCACATCTGGATGAGCGAAGGCCGAAAGGAGGAGATAGGCACACACAGATCTTCAGAAAAACCTCCTGGAAAGAATACGTAACTTAGCATTCAGACGTTGCAGGCGCAGGCAGATATGTGAGCATCCGATTCAGCACACCAGGGTGAATCGGTTTATCCACAACATCAGGTAGCGAAAGTTGCCATCAATGCAGTTAGTACAGTTAGCAGCAGGATATCACACAACAGTACTCAAGCAATCAACATGGGGACAACTCCAGCGTGGCGCAACGGCCCTCGAAGAACCACTAGCTACCCAAACAGGCCACGGTCATGCGGCCGCACCGACACTGCTCACTCCCCTCGTCCAACCTTCAGACTGCGGATGATGGAACCTGGAAAACCGACTGACTGCTCGCTGCTCAGTGTGGCAGCTATAGGTCACTTCAAAGAGGGACCACTGCAGCACGCAAAGAGAGGTCACTAACCTGTGTATGAGGCGCCATCGCCGGCAGGCCCAGGAAGGCTAGTCGATAACTAACATGAGCAAACAAAAGAAGATGGAAACCACGAAACAGACCAAACAGGAGCCGGCACGGCTCAGGATTCAAAAATATTTTTTAAAGGATAGTTGCTGCTCACCAAAAAGGTGTCTCAATGAGCTGCAGAAAGATTATAACTGTAAAAAAGCTTTTGACCGTTAGGACCTTTGTAAGTAAGAGAAACACCTACACACACACACACCATTGTGGTCAGTCTGTGGGACTAACAAAGGCCAAAGCAAAAGCAACCATTGGTGGGGTTCAGGAAGTGGTATAGATAGGGAAGCAGGAATAGAGGGGAGAGAAGCATGGCAGGTATGGAGGAATATATACCAGTGCTGTCTGATGGGAGGAGGGGAAGGGGAAGGACTGGAGTGTGTGACAGAATGGAAAACATATGTGAGGCTAGTGTCTGTGCAGGGAAGGGGAGGGAGGGTGGTGAGAGTAGGAACTACCAAAGGTTTAGGCCTGGGGAATTCAAGGAGCATAGGATATATTGAATTGTATTGTGCAATTATGACAAGTTGGTGTTTCTGGAGAGGATCCATATGGCACAGGCTGTGTAACAGTCATTAAAGAAAGCCTAATCGTTCAGGGTTGCACGGTCTACAACAGGATGATCCACCTGTCTTCTGATCACAGTTTAACCATGGCCTTTTATCTGGTCAGACTGTTTGTTGCTGGTCATGCCCACATAGTAAACTGCACAGCAAATGCAGCTCAGTTTGTAGATGTTTTCACAGGTTGCCCTGCCTTTTATGGGATAGAATATGAATGTGACTGGACAGTAGTAACTGGCTGTGCTATGGTCAATAGCACAGGTTTTGCAACTATATCCATTTTAAGGATATGAGCCATGAGACATGGGGCAAGGGGGCTGGGAGTAGGAAGAAACAACGATACTATGTAGGTTTGGTGGGTGACTGAATACCACTGAAGGGAGGGGGATATTGGGTGGTGACCGGACAGATAGGGTCCATCAGATCTGTTTCTGGTCAATGTTTGGAGGGTAACTGCGGTCAGAGAAGGTATCTGTGGGCATTTGGCATTTTTGGCAAGGGACTTCTTGTCACTGCTGATGCAACAACTACAGGTTGCTAGGCTATATGGAAGAGACCTTCTGGTGTGGAAACTGTCAAACTGTATTGTTATTAGCTGCTAGGTTTGATGAGGACCACGGAGGAAGGGAAGGGGAGGGACTGGAGAGTGTGGTGGAATGGGAGATGTATGTGAGGCTACATTGTGGGCAGAGCGGGGAGGATAGTGGGGGACAGGTCCTACCAAACGTTCAGTCCTGGAGGACTGCAGGAGCATAGGATATATTGTAGGGAACGTTCCAACCTGCATAATTCAGACAAGCTGGTGTTTTTGGGGAGGATCCATATGGCACAGACTGTGTAACAAAAATTGATGTAAGCCACATCATGCAGGGCTACATGCTCTGCAACAGGATGGCCCAGCTATTGTCTGACAATGGACATTCTTCTGGACAGACAGCTTGTTGCTAGTCATGCCCATATAGAAAGCTGCATAGCAGTTGGAGCTCAATTTGTAGATAACATGAATGCTTCCAAAAGTGGCCCTGCCTTTTATGGGATAGGAAATACATGTGATGTCCAAAATTACTTCTCCTTTGAAGGCACCTACAAACAAATTCATGGCACAACCATGGACATCTGTATGGCACCTTCCTATGTCAGCCTCTTCATAGGCCCTCAAGAGGAGTGCTTCCCAACCTTTTCAGTTCTGTTACCCCTGAAACCAATTAGGAAAAATCATTTTACTCCCTTACCCATTTAAAATATTATCAAAGAAAACAGTACATGAAAATACAAACAATGTTTATTAATCATAATGAACTGCATAAACACCTCTTTTTTTACAATGTCAATGTAGCAATTGCATTCAGTGTGAAGGTTGGTACTGTTTAGCAGACACAAGATGTTTGGTTCAGTTTTGCTTAAGGTGCATCTCAAGTCATGTTCCACATTCAGACTGTTACTGGCTTTAGTTTTTATTGTCAGCAATGTTGAGAAACCACTCACACATCTGGAAGTGGTCCCGAATGGTGTTAACATCCTTAGAGCTCTGTCAGCAATAATAGGATATTCAACTCCTACTTTTCGCCAAAAAATACAAAGGTCGTAATTTTGAAATTCCATTCTGAATGTGCTATTGTCACACAGTCCGAGAAATTCTACTTTGGCAGAAACATCTTCGTCTTTGAAAATTTCCTCTTCAACAGACAATGTTCTCAATATCCATGTCTGAGAAATATTGGTTCATTGAGTTTATAACTGCAGACAAGTGCTGAACACTGGAAGTTTCACACATGATTCTTTGTTTCCTCATTTACGAACTGATCTCACAGTTGTTTAAACATCGATAGACCTCAGACTCGGATCCCGCATTGGTAAAATTCCAATTTACCGACGAAACTTGCAATTTTATCCTGCGCTGTCAAAATATTCGTCATAATTTAATTTCACTGAAAAAGTCAGCAAGATACGCCAACATTTCGTCAAATTTTCTTTCTTTGATTTTTGAGTACAACTCTTTTTCTTTTTATATAAGGAACTCATAGTTCTATGGGAGCAATCTATAATTGTTTAATAATGATTTTGCAGCCAAGATCACATTTTTCATTTATTACGTTACCAGTTTTGGCGTGCTAGACGCCATCTTCAGACCCATTATACAAAGTTTAACAAGTGATCTGTATACATGATTGCCAAGACACTACCTATATACAATTACATGGTTACATACCTGTCTTAATTTACATAACTTCACGACATTTTTTTTTATACACTAAAAGAGTACATCAAGGTTGAGGCATCACCAAACATAAAATTACTAGTCACAAATAAAATATATACATCCATCTTCTAATGGTTCTGAAGCGACATACTTCAAAGTCTAAGTTCAATATTAATTGAAGTCCAGTATAACACTAACTGTTAGGTGGGAAAACTATATACAAAGATTCTACATGCACATTTATACAATGGTCTCTGCCCTTTGTGGTAGTCTTTTATATACATTGACATATATAAGTTACATGTGGTACATTTTCTCAAATTACATCCAATGTCATATATATACAATTTGTATAAATTTTTACTATGTTAAGCACCTTAGATTGTAAGGAGCTACATCAGTTAACTATTGTGATGTACAGAAATGTAACAATTTTCTTTATACATATATATTAATATTCATATACATACAAGTCACATATCTAAAATATTCACAGATGGCTGAAAGACAGCATATTACACTTACTAAACTATCCTACACAGAAATTGTACATGTCAACAGATATATCCCTTTTTTAAGTTCGTGTTATGAATGCATGTAGTACAGTCTGTAAGGACTGGTGCGTACAGGCATATTAGTATGATAGTGGGTTGAATACAGGTAGCTAATGCGTAACAATGTATCCATGCAAATATTTTAGATATGTGACTTGTATGTATATGAATATTAATATATATGTATAAAATAAAGATTTTTGACTTACGTAAAGTACAGACTCGTCGACAGAAACATAAAACACACACAAAAACACACAAACATTCAAGCTTTCGCCACCACTGGCAGCTTCTTCGGGAAAAAGAGGAAGGAGGGAGAGGAGAAAGGGAAGGATACGGGTTTTAAGTGCGAGAGTGAAGGTCAGGGTGAGAGTTTAAAATAGAGAAAGATTAATTTTTAAAACTCACAACAACCAACTGCGAACCAAATTCCTAAACGTGCAAAAACACTGGAACTGTGACTGTGACTGTTTGACTCGTTTTCTAGGGGATGATATCACACGTTCGCAGCTTTCCTTACCTGCATATGATTAACAAAACAAATTCATAATAAAATCAAGTTCATGAGAGAAAAGGGTGTCCTAACTACTATTTTTGAAAACATGTGAAAGTTCACTGTATGTTGTTTATTTCACAATATTAGAACCCTGTGACTGATACGTCAGTGCGTCGACATATTTATCAAATAAAGTTATAGCTTGTGAGCCCCCAGACAAAAATGAATATTTGTCGCAAATTGTTTTCACACCATGTGGCTGTCTCAAACACCGTTTATGTTCGTGCCTATGCGACGACACGTGTTACATTAGCAAATCACAGTCACTTTAATTCAATGCGATGCACACCTTCTTCCACCAGCTAAATATTCACAACACACAGTAGCACTCAATTCAACTTGGTGCAGTCTACGACGAGCAACCACACGTGGCGATTGCCACACACAAATCTACAGTCTCCACCTGGAGATCGACATGCCGACTTATGCCGAGCGACGCCGCCCGCCAGCTACCCCACGTGCTCCCACCTCGTTACTTCCTGCCCACGCGCGTGCCAAAAGCTCAACTGCCGGGGTTTTTTCCCTACGTCATCAACTTCCCCATGTGAGCTGTTCTAACCAATTTGCCAATGTACAGTGCTCGGCCAATACATTTCTAAAACTTTACTTAAAATCAAAATAATTACACTGCACATTAAATAAATGTCTTCTTAGGTTTTTATATTGGTATAAACATCCTTTGTACTATTTATCATAATTGTGCAATTTCTTATATCACAGATAAGTGATTTAACTGAATACTTCAAGATAAAATACAGAAGATTAATTGAAAATAAAATGAGAAATAGTTAATATATTATTTTTATAAACAAGCATTGCCATGCTAGTTGTGTAACTGTCTTGTATTCATTGGTAATTTCTTACTTTTCATTGTCAATTAAACATATTACGCCAGATGTGACTATATCAGCTAATGTATTATTTATTTATCAACAGGCTATTTTGTAATGAGGGTCTTAAAGGTTCCTAACTGCATCGTATTACTTCAAATGCAAGTAGTATTAGAATATTTTATTTCACGCTGTGCACTGCACTCCACCTGGCACTCGCCATTGTCCCTCTCCCCTCACCGGAAACGAAAACTGGAAAATCCTAAGCTGGAACAAGCCACCAACGTCGGCCTGCTCGCTGGCCTCCCATCAGCTACAAGCACACAGCAAATCTCAACGTGGAGAATTTCTACCTATGGCCTAACTATAAATGTTGTCACCCAACAGAGTACATACATTGCTACCATAATTAATAAGATTAAAATTGTGTAACATTTAGTGCATTGGCATGGTCAATGTTTGCAGTGAACTTCATACTGTTTAATTATCAAATGCTATTAATTTACCAGTATTTTTATTGGGCGGTAATCTCACAAATGTCTGTGGTTCATGGGGGTGGATGACTATGTTTATGGTCGTCATTTTATCATCTTGACCCACTACAAACCCCTGCTGCCTCTCTTTCGTTGTGATGCAAACATCTCTACCAAAACGGCTAGACGCCTCCTATGGTGGGCCCTATTTCTGGCTAATTACTCTTATGATTTTCAGTATTGCTTGATGACCAACCATGCCAATGCTGATATCCTTTCCCAGCTCCCATTAGGTCACAATCCTTCAGTTGACGCTGACCCAGAAGTGTGCTGCCACTTAGACACAGATGAAGAACACACTCTCGTGTCCCTTACCATTGATGCAAAACTAGTAGTGAAGCAGTCTGCAGACGTCCCAGTCCTGCACGAGATCATCTGGCTGGTCCAACAGGGTTGGCCATCAGATCGATGGCAGGTGTTTACCCCAGGAGTTCAAAATTATCGGCATCGACGGCACTATTTCTCTGTCCATGATGTTCTTCTCATCCAGGGCGAAAATGGCCAACCACGGCTTGTCATTCCTCCCTCCCTCCAACACAAGGTCCTCAGTCTCCTTCATCATGGTCATTGGGGAGTCATGCTAACAAAACACATGGCACATCAACATGTCTACTGGAAGGAGATCGAAGCATATATCACCTCTATGGTAGCAGCCTGCCCCTCCTGCCAAAGCAAACAAGCTGCTCCTGCATGTTGATATTTCCAATGGCCAGAGGCATCAACACTGTGGTCCAGGCTCCATTTGGACTTCGCAGGCCCCTTTCTGGGCTCCTCGTTGTTTATTGCAGTTGACGCCAGTTCTGGGTTTCCTTACGTCTCCTGGATGTCCTCCACAGCATTGACCCACGTCATCCAGGAGCTTGCTCACATATTCACCATTAAAGGCCTACCAGAGACAATTGTGACCGACAATGGCCCTCAATTTATGTCTGCAGAATTCATGGCTTTCTGTGCATCCAATGGAATTGTGCTGGTACACACAGTGCCTTTTCACCCCGCATCCAATGGGCTGGCAGAGCAGTTCATACGGACTTTCAAGAATCAAATGTTGAAGCTCTCCGCACACCATCTCCTGCAACATGGCCAATACCGATGGACATCGACCACACACACCTCTGGTGAACATACACTACCAGACTCATCCAATGCCATGGACGTCGATCCAGACTCTGATACTGACCTCCATCTGGCTCATCTCTTTGCGGGGGAGGGATGACATGTACCGGTGGTTTGCCTGACAAGCGGATAACCCACAATGCAGGGTACAAGTGCATGGATGCATACTAGTGAGACATTCCACAGCAACAGTTCCGGAGTCGCCAAAGGACGTGACGTGCACTGCCAAAGAGAGCAATAAATGGGAACTATTTTCCTCCGCAGTCATATGAGACCAGCTTGAGACTGCCACGTATCACTGCACGCTGACTATTTAGGGGGGGGGGGGGCAGTCCAACAGGATGGCAGTTCTCCGCCGACTGCCTATGAGAACCATAGCTGAGGGATTGGGACTGACACCTCTGGGGAAGAGTCTCTGCCAGCTACACCGTGCCTCCATGACTTCCCGCAATAGAATACGTCGTCCGGCTCCGTCTCACTGGTCATTCTCAAAAGGCTGTTGTTATCTCCCTGGCTTGTACCTAATTGGTGAAGAAGAAAACTTTTAGTTGATGTTTGATGTTTGTTGTTTTTGCCTTAGTTCCAGAAGTTTGTTTTGTTTCCTGAAGTTGATTAGTTTGTCTAGTCAATAAACGCAATTTCCATATCAGACAGTGTCTTTTAGGTATTATCTCCTGAGGCGAGATATAGCAGTTTTTATTCCATATTGGTATAGCTGGTAACATCCATATACCCATTATGGTTATTCACACCTTCTTCTTTGCAGTGACACCAATATGAAATAATACCACACCACAATATATTTAATGATGTTACCAATTATCTGTCAAACTGACTGTACATTAAATGTAATGTAAAATTTATCTCACTATCTGGTAATGATATGCTAGGCATATCGAAAACAGTAATGGGAACAGATTAATAAAAATATTCCACATAAAAGGTGAGTGGGTTTTGTTTTTCAAGATATCTTTATTCACCACAGTCATAGTGTTCCTTATCCATAACAGACAAAAGTTTTAAATATATCTGCTGTTTCACTTGGCTCAGGAATATTTTTATTCTCATGTATCAAGACAATGTTCCCATTGGTTTTCTTATACTTGCCTGTGTCATTCTTTTTGATGTCCCACATAGCCTTCACTTTACCTGTAGAGATTTGTCTGTATTTATCAGAGTGCATTCTATCGATTTATTTGTAATCAAAATTTTTGTATATTCTTTATAGTAGATATGCATTTTTAATGAGGCAATACTTTCTTTGCATATTTTGGCGCAGTTCTTTTATTTCTAGCAAGAAATTTTAATTCCCTTAGTAATCCAGGCATTGTGTCTTGTATTATTTTTTGTGTGTGTAATTTTTTTAGGGAAGGCTGTATCAAAATGTTGTAACAGTTACTGGTGTGGCGGCATGTTTTGGTTTTACCACAACATAAAACAATCAGAATATAAAAGTCTCTATATTGTCAACTCTGGGAATTGATTTACCATCTGAAGTCTGCGCCCCGCTAATTGGTTTCACAGTGAATCCAAATGAGCTGTGCTCAAAAATGCTGGACTTTGTCTCTTACGTCATCTTGTAGCAGCTGAAAGTTTCAATTTCTGATCTGCTAAATGATGTAGTCTGACACAGCAGATAAACTTTCACAAATAGGGATTTATTTCATCCCTCAATTCATTACTACAAGTGTTTACAGATAGATATCTAGATCTATAATGCTAATGTTTCACATTAGAACAAAATAATGTGACATTTCATAATAATAAAACTCAGAGAGCTTACATAATTACTAGCTTTGTACACCTTCTGTGGAGATCACATGCTATTCTGTGGGAAAATTGTCTAAGACAAGTAGCAGCACCACTTTAGCTGACATTTTGTGTATAGTCAACCAAAGAAAAAACCTGCAGAATAGGAATAAATCTCCAATTTATTTAAAATTTCTCTCCAATGAAATGATTTCATAGATTGTGATGGTCCCAGAACTAATAGTGCAACATTTTCTACAAAACGTTTTTACAATGTGTTTCATATATAGCAATTTTCACTTTGTAACAAAAAAAACCGACGTTGTATTGCTTTTTCCTAACTGAATGTCCTACATTTGACCTTTAGGAAGTTGTTGTTTGCCTGCCCTCTGTCATTGTTAGAGCTCTACGGTCACTGACCCTGAATTGAATATTTTTGCTCCCTATTTATATTTCTTTTTATTAATCAGTAAGATTATACAATCTGAGCATATTTTTGTTTATTGTTTGTGAGAAAGTATTTGTTAAAATTACCACAAACTATAATATTACTTTTTGTTGCACTTACTTTTTTAAAAGCCATTCCATTATTTCCAAAAACATATCCAAATTTCCTGATGGGAAACAGTACACTGTGGCTATTATCACACTTAGTTTTGGTAATTTTATTGTTGCTATCTCAAAGTCTTTTTCACTACTTTTTAGGGTAATATTGTTTCATTTGCTAAATTCAATATTATCTTTAATAAATGGGGCAAGTCTTCTGTAGTGATTACCAAGTCTACAGTTGTAATCAACCAGTACAAAAATTTTTAAGGGAGACAGATTTTATCAAGGTGTCAATATCTTGTAATTTTTGCATTGTTAATTTATTTAATTCTTCAACTTTGCTGTTTTGGGACCGATCATATTTATGAAAGGTCTTTATTCTAAATTAGGGAGAGTACTAATGTTTCACTTAAATTCTAATGGGCTGGAACTGTTTCTGCTACATTTGATAATGAACAATCCTTCAAATTACTTAGCTACTTCTTGATCCTTGTACCTAAATGTGCTGAACTTCCTTATGTTGTTTGGGAGATTGGTGTCCCTGTTCTTAGTGAAGGTGGTGTTGTTCCTAGTGTATTTCTTGCCAAAGCTTTTGACTTCTTTTGCTGTCAAAGTTATTATGGCTGTTGATTGAGGTATTCCTTTTCGCTGAGACTAAATCTTTCAAGAACATTAGATTCTTCAGTCACTGGGGTGACAAATGAAAACATCTGATACTTCTTTATGACCCATTTGTCCAAGGTCCTTTGAGCAGCTCCCAAGTTATGCCTCTTATGACCCAGTTGACTAATTGACAGTTATCTTCCACCAAAAACTTTTTACCACAGTAACTTAAATGCAGCCCATGGCTGGTATACAAAGAGTGCACATATCTAGCTGTCATAAATAAAATTCACAGAATGAATTTTTTACATACTTCAACAATCTCTTTGCTCAGCTTTTCTATTAATTTATTAACACATGACCAAAGAGGTAGGTTGAATCTGCATGGTTGATTTTTAATAGCTACATTTCCACTATAAATAATTCACGGGTAAACTGCAGTTCCAGTGTCCCAACAGTTTACCCCTGAATTATTTCGATATGAAGTACACCTGGAGGTTTTGAAGAATTACATTTGTGCTACTTAATTTGTGTAGCACTTTATCTAGGACTGTGACAAGTTCACTGCCTTCATTTCTGGTCACACCATTTGCACCTGCAAAAATTACAATACAGTCTCGTGACCCAAGGTTTTATCATGAACTGATTGTTGTTTTCGTAACTTCCTTCATGTCTGTTTCTGATTTCACAACTGCCTGGATACTCAAAGTTGACTACATATCTGCCACTTTTTTCTGCTAACGTATGTCCATGCCTATCAGCAAAATTAAAACCTTTTGTTCATTTTTGCACACTGTAGACAAGTCGGCTAAATCGATGAACTGTGCTTACAAGTCTTTTCCCATGTTCAGTCAGAACTTATATCAGTAAAATGTAGAAATCTTTTTTTACAATTGCCTTCATTGTCTAACACAGGAGACATTGGACTTTTATTGAACATGAGCCCAATGAAAATAAGCCTTATCAATATCTGCTGTAATAGTCTGTCTAACAACACTAGCCACAGAATTGATAAGGCCATTTTGTATTAATTACTGAGGTGCCTCAGAAAACAGTAGCAATCTTTAACTGTCAAGACAGTGACACAACATAATTAGCCAAAAATTGTAGCAGTTCCGTATTACTCGTCACTTTCATCTGGCATCTAAGAAGTACCACTGCATCAGTCAATCTTCTCAATATATTTTTCTTTTCTTTTATGTTCTCTCTCTCTTTTCTTTTTCTTATTTTGATAATTAAGTAAAAGGTCTATTTGTTGAGTGCTGAAAATGTTGTAAAAGATTTTATATGAGCTGTTGATCTCTTATGTTAACCAGAGCTGGGATTACATATGGTGCATTTCTAAAACCTAGTTTCATTCCGAGCCATTTTCTCAGATGCAAACAGGAAACATGGCCAGTATAAAAATGGTTCATACACATGAACCTGACAGCCACACATATATATCAAAATTTTATATGAAAATTTCTTTTATAAGGGTTCTTGTTTTTTTTTTTTTTTTTTTTTTTTTTTTTTTTTTTTTTTTTTTTTTTTTTTTTTTTTTTTTTTTTTTTTTCCCTTCAGCTCACACTGCAAGTGCAGAAGAGCTGGAGTGAGCCCTTCTCTGTTTTAGTATCATTAACTTATCCTTTTATTTCAGCTGCAGGAATGGTCTTTTAACTAACTGTTTTATTACCCATTGCTTATCCATTTTGAAGAATGAGAACTAAAAACTGTTTTGGTACGCTATACATTATGAAATAAATAATACTAATACACCTGTAACAAACAACCACATCCTTTGGTGCTTTAACCCTTTGAGTGCTGTACCTGCGCGTCCAGCTGGCCGAGTCAAGCTTCCCCTGGCAGCTGCCTAATCCGCCTACCTGCGCTGGCCGCCGTCTCCGCGGCTTGTTGTGTGTGCCTGAGCTCTCCGCCCTGCCGTCCTCACCCTGCCTGGAGTATTTTTGGAACCAGAACGGCCGTGACAGTCTCGCAGTGCGCTTTTTGACATTACAAATAAACAGAATATATGGATACTTATTCCTTTACTTTGAATCTTGAAATAATTGCCCGACAGACAATGTACACTGAAACTCCTTACGTTACTAACATGTAGCCCCTGGGCCATTCCATGTCAAATCGCCTAATTTCAGAACATTTTCCTCCTCTACCATGACGAAAAAATTTATGTGAACATTCGAACATGTCGCCAATCAATCAATAATGATGGATTTTAAGATTTGTTGAAGCAATACTGGACGAGTTATAATCATTTGTTTGATGCCATGTGCAATTTTGCAAAGGGCGAGCGTGAATTCCTGGCTGTTATAACTCGAGAACTATTTCGATGACAAATATGAAATTTGGCCATTGTGTACAAATGTATGTGTTCTCATAGGAATAATATTGAAAAGAATTTTACGTGCTATATACAATCAGAAAAGTTTAAACAAAGTCGCTCAAAAAATTGGTGACCCAAAAAACTTCAACGTTTGGTGTGTTGTATCTTAGGGACTAACTACAAGGTTCTGATACATGAATCTTCATTTATGTGCCATTTTCCAATACTAAATAAATTAAGTGTAAAAGTTGAAGATATTAGAAAGGGTATAAATGTGGTATTTTCAACCTTATTTTACAAAAACCTGTGTTCTATAAAACTTTCCAAACTGGGCTTATTAGAGAGAACATTATTTTAACTCCAAAAATAGTGTAAATGGTTGACCAATGCAGGCCAACAATGCTAGATGATTTGAATCAAAGGCTAATGCGTAAATCACAGCACGAGAAAAGTGTAAATTTTGGGTTCATGCTGCTCATGAATCTTGATAGGTTGGCAAGAGAAATTTCAGCGAATGTTCATATAAAATTTCAACAAAATCTGCAATGGTTGAACAGGGAGTGCTAGGTGAGCTGATATGGAATGACACTCTTCATCAAAGGCTTTCTTTTCTTTGTGTTTAGTTCTTAAAAATCATCATAAGGTCTTTGCATAGATCTGAATTTTATTTGGCATACTCATTCATAGTTATCTGATATTTGTATGCAACTTGCGATTCAAACGCTCTTAGAATCCATAACATTGACATTCTTCTGTACTAGCGCAGTAATTCTCATGCAAACTACTTTTGACGAAAGCATCTGGAAGCTGAGTCACACTTTTGAATCTAACCACTATATTTTGAGAGCATTAATCCAACAAATTATCCGCAGGGAAACTTAAAAACATTACTGAATTCTTATTATATGGACGCAATTGTTATTGTACAGTAGAAATAATCAATGATGTACAAGTTTTGCTTAAGAATTAGATAAGGAAATACTCAAGTTTCTAAACTACCTAATTAAATGTCACCTTCAATTCCTAATGACCTTTTGTGCTTCAGAAATGGGCGAGTTTATGCAACTGACAAATTTGTGGCCAGATGCCCTTTCCAAGTTTGCGAATACATTTCAATTAGGTAAACCGAGTTAATTGTCTGCAGGCAACGATCAATCAAAAAGAGGTTTCTAAGTACTTATATTTAGGTCTGAATAATTTCTGCTTATCATAAGGAGATGAATGCCTAGGCCTATAATTTTTTTCACAAATCCAACGTCCTGGAAAAATAGAACAGCAACCCGTTACTAAATATCACTACAAAACTGTAACGTCAGTTGCAGTAAAAGATATTTATTTAAGCAGCAACTAGTTTCGGATGAAGCCCAGTTTCAAACAACCATGTAAAAAAGAAATGTAACAACCACATTTTAGCTGTTAAAAAAAAAAAAAAACATAGGACATGGATAGCTGTAATGTGATTGTCACAGTCTTTGGGCTTCTTTGGGCTTTGTTTGGCACTAGTCACCATTTGAGTAAATATTTTTTAATGCAACCCAGGTCAGAATATTCTAGAAATAATAATGCCAGAATTTTTTGTTTAATTAAGAATATATAAGGTTTAATATCTATCAAGAAGTTACAGAAGAATTCACAAATTTGCACTAAACATTTATTTTTGCATCCTATGTCCGAACATTTGAAGCAACAAGTCTGTGTTTGTCAGCATGGATTGGATGTTTCACATCTTCATACATCAGTTGTTTGTCAGTAGGCTTTTAAAGCTGAGACAATTCGGTGATTCTTTTTTCTTTTTGTCTTTGTTTGCACTGTTATATTTCCCATCCTTCTTTCTCATCCCGGCTTCAGACTGGCAATGGCGAAGTTAACGAAGCACACCAAGTACACCAGTACACCAAGAACCTAATAATAGCTTTCACATCTCACAGCTATCCTCCTAATCTGGTAGAGAAGCAAACACACGCCTTGGTGCACGGCCAGCACATCTTGGCACACTGCTACACCATACGGGTTATCTGGATACTTCCCACCGACACCAATCCTTCAGAACTCTGGAGATGGGAACTAGCCCTTCAGCATATTCTCTCTTCCCGTTGCACACCTGGTCTTAACCTCCTGGTCTTGAATTCCCAACTGCCATCTTTAACATCTTTGACTCGGTTCTCTGGACAGAGCCTCTGCCTCTAGTGGCATCTCTGTCTAACTTCTTAAACTTCTTTGGTTTCTATAGTATGTCTGCCTAGGTGTGTTTGCGTCTGTGTGAATGTATGGGTGTGTGTGTGTATTTGTTCACCTTCCTTTTCTTCCCCCAAGGTAAGTCTTTCCTCTCCCAGGATAGGAATGGCTCCTTACCCCCTTCCTTAAAACCCTCATCATTTCCTTTCCCCTCTCCTTCCCTTCTGCCTGAAGAAGCAACTGGGTTGTGTGTATGTGAGTGTGTTCTGTTCATTTGTGCTGCTGTCACACCTGTGCTCCTTCGCCTGGTGAGTAATCTTTGTCTATTTTATATATATATTCTTTCCTACTAGGAATTTTTCGTCTACAATATATATATATATATGAAGTCCACTTACCAGGCGAAAGGGCACAGGCAGTGATACACACACAAATGCAAGCTTTCGCAGCCTAGCTGCTTCGTCAGGCAGAAGGGAAGGAGAGGGAAAAGCAAATGACGAGGGTTTTAAGGGAGTGGATAAGGAGTCATTCCAATCCCGAGACAGGAAAGACTTACCTTGGGGGGGAAAAAAGGAGGGGAAACAAATACACACACACACACACACACACACACACACACACACACACACACACACACACACACATTTACACAGACACAAGTACACTTAGGCAGACATACTGTAGAACTGTAGAAAGCAAAGAAGTTGTATATATATATATATATATATATATAAATAGAAAATGTATGACTTACCCAAAAGGACCGGCTCGTCGATAGACACAAATAAAAATAAAAATCACACTCAAAACACACTTACTAGCTTTCGCCACCACTGGCAACTTCTTCAGGAAAAAGAGGAAAAAAGGGGAGGAGAAAGGGAAGGATATGGGTTTTAAGGAAGTGGAAAATGAGTCATTCCAATCCCAGGAGTGGAAGGACTTACCTTAGGGGACAAAAAGGAAGGTAGACAAATACACACACACTCACACATATCCAAACACAAACACACCTAGACTGAAATTTGTAAAAAGCAAAGAAGTTGGACAGAGATACCACTTGAGGCAGAGGCTCTGTCCACAGAACCGAGGCAAAGATGCTAATGATGGTGGGCGGAGGTTGAGACCAGGTGGGCAACGGGAGGAGAGAATAAGCTGAAGGGCAAGTTCCCATCTCCGGAGTTCTGAAAGGTTGGTGTCAGTGGGAAGTATCCAGATAACCCGGACGGTGTAGCACTGCGCCAAGATGTGCCGGCCGTGCCCCAAGGCGTGTTTAGCTACAGGGTGATCCTCATTACCAACAAACACTGTCTGCCTGTGACCATTCATGCGAATGGACAGTTTGTTGCTGGTCATTCCCACATAGAACGCTTCACAGTGCAGGCATGTCAGTTGGTAAATCACGTGGGTGCTATCGCAAGTGGCTCTGCCCTTTATTGTGTACACCTTCCGGGTTACTGGACTGGAGTAAGTGGTGGTGGAAGGGTGCATAGGGCAGGTTTTACAACGGGGGCGGTTGCATGGGTAGGAGCCAGAGGGTAGGGAAGGTAGTTTGGGGATTTCATAGGGATGGACTAGGAGGTTACGAAGGTTAGGAGGGCAGCGGAAAGACACTCTTGGTGAAGTGGGAAGGATATCATTAAGGATGGATCTCATTTCGGGGCAGGATTTAAGGAAGTCGTATCCCTGCTGGAGAGCCACATTCAGAGTCCGCTCCAGTCCCGGAAAGTATCTGGTGACAAAAGGGGCACTTCTGGGGTTTTTCGGTGGAAGGATCTGGATTTGGGGGGATGAGGAGGTCGCTCTGGTAATTTGCTTCTGAACCAGGTCAGGAGGATAGCTGCGGGATGTAAAAGCTGTTATTAGGTTATTGGTGTATTGGTGTACTGGTTCAGCGATTCGGGACTGGAGCAGACTCTAAGCTGTAGGGAACGGAACGTTTTTTTGTGGAATGGCTGGCAGCTGTCGTAATGGAGGTATTGTTGTTTGTTGGTTGGTTTGATGTGGACGGATGTGTGAAGTTGGCCGTTGGACAGATGGAGGTCGACATCAAGGAAAGTGGCATGGGATTTGGAATAGGACCAGGTGAATTTGATGGGACCAAAGGAGTTGAGGTTGGAGAGGAAATTCTGGAGTTCTTCTTCACTGTTGGTCCAGATCATGAAGATGTCGTCAATGAATCTGAACCAAACTTTGGGTTGACAGGCTTGGGTTTCCACGAAGGCTTCCTCTAAGCGTCCCATAAATACGTTTGCATACGAGGGGGCCATCCTGGTTCCCATGGCTGTTCCCTTTAGTTGTTGGTATGTCCAGCCCTCAAAGGTGAAGAAGTTGTGGGTTAGGATGAAGCTGGCTAGGGTATTAAGGAAAGAGGTTTTAGGTAGGGAAGTGGGTGGTCAGCGTGAAAGGAAATACTCCATCGCAGCGAGGCCCTGGGCATGTGGGATATTTGTGTATAAGGAGGTGGCATCAATGGTTACAAGGATGGTTTCAGGAGGTAACAGGCTGGGTAAGGATTTCAGGCGATCGAGGAAGTGGTTGGTGTCTTTTATGAAGGATGGGAGACTGCACATGATGGGTTGAAGGTGTTGGTCTATGTAGGCAGAGATTCGTTCTGTGGGGGCTTGGTAACCGGCCACAATTGGCCGGCCTGGATGATTAGGTTTGTGAATTGTAGGAAGTAGGTAGAAGGTAGGGGTGCGGGGTGTCGGTGGGGTCATGAGTTTGATGGACTCAGGTGAAAGGTTTTGTAGGGGGCCTAAGGATCTGAGAATTCCCTGAAGCTCTGCCTGGACATCAGGAATGGGGTCACCATGACAGACATTGTAGGTAGTGTTGTCTGAAAGCTGACGCAGTCCCTCAGCCACATACTCCCACCGATCAAGTACCACTGTCGTGGATCTCTTGTCGGTGGGGAGAATGATGATGGAATGGTCAGCCTTCAGCTCACGGATAGCTCGGGATTCAGCTGCGGTAATGTTGGGAGTAGGATTAAGGTTTTTCAGGAAGGACTGAGAGGCAAGGTTGGAAGTAAGGAATTCCTGGAAGGTTTGAAGGGGATGATTTTGAGGAAGAGTAGGTGGGTCCTGCTGTGATGGGGAACGGAACTGTTCTAGGCAGGGTTCAATTTGAATGATGTCTTGGGGAACTGGATCATCAGGAGTAGGATTATTTTTCTTCGTGGCAAAGTGATATCTCCAGCCAAGGCTACGAGTATAGGATAGTAGGTCTTTGACAAGGGCTGTCTGGTTGAATTTGGGAGTGGGACTAAAGGTGAGGCCTTTGGATAGGACGGAGGTTTCAGATTGGGAGAGAGGTTTAGAGGAGAGGTTGACTACTGAATTGCGATGTTGTGGTTCAGGATTGTGTGGATTAGGATTGTGAGGATTAGGATTGTGAGGTTTGGGGGGTGAGTGGAGCTGGAAGTGGGAGATTGAGTAGATGGGAGAGACTGGATTTCTGTGCAATAAGAGGAGTTTGAGGTTTATTGGAGAGGTTGTTGAGGGAGAGTGCATTGCCTTTCCGGAGGTGGGTGACCAGGAGTTTGGATAGTTTTTTGAGGTGGAGGCTGGCATGCTGTTCCAATTTTTGGTTGGCCTGTAAAAGGATGTTCTGAACTCTAGGTGTGGATGTGGGAGTGGAAAGGTTGAGGATTTTGATCAGGGATAGGAGTTGACAGGTGTGTTCATTGGCGGAGTTGAGGTATAGGTTAAGGATCAGGCGGGTGAGAGCTGTGGATTGTTCTGTTTGGAATTGGTATAAGGCAGGATGAAAGGATGGGTTACAGCTAGAGATGGGAACTTTTAGTGTGAGGCCCTTGGGGGTGATGCCAAATGTTAAACAGGCCTGAATGAAAAGAATATGTGACCTGAATCTGGCAAGGGTAAAGGCATGATTGCGGAGGGAATATAAATAAAATTTGATGTGGTCGATATAGGGTGACATGCATAGTATGGAGGGAAAAAAAAAAAAAAAAAAAAAAAAAAAAACTGAAATGAACGGTGAAAAGAAAAAAAAAATCAATAAATAAAATTATATATGGAAGAGATATAAAGGTGATCAGGTAGGGAAAGGAATTATTAAGATAGGAAAAAATAGAAAAAGTTGTTTGAGAGAGTAGTAGAAGAGAGACGTTGTTGAAACTGTGATCGATCAGTTAGTCAACAATGTGATGCATAGGGGTGTGGCAGTTGTATAGGGGTCCAAACAGGTTATGGGGTGAAGAAAATTAGGAAAAGATTTGCAAACCGTGTGAGAATGAAAGAAAAGTATACTGAAAGGAGTCGATCTGTAGTGGCAGAATACGGTTGGAGGGTAAAAATAATATGACGAATGAATAGAAATGAAAACGCGTAGAAAAAAGATCGGAAATGTCGGAAGAACAGACGGAAATATCGAAAAACGGGAATGGAAATAATCGCAAAGTTGCTACGAAATGCCGAAAATTGTTATGAAATGAAAACGTGTAGAAAAAGGATCGGAAATGTCGGAAGAACAGACGGAAATATCGAAAAACGGGAATGGAAATAATCGCGAAGTAGCTGCAACATGCCGAAAATTGTAATGAAATGCCGAAAATTGTTATGAAATGACAATTAAAGGTTATAGTAAACTGAAGTTCCGAGATGGTGTTCTCGCAGATACCGCCTTCATAACTGAATCTCGATAATATCCCCCATTCATCTACATTTCTCATTTTACTGCGTTAACATCATCTCGGAACTTCAGTTTACTATTACCTTTAATTGTCATTTCATAATAATTTTCGGCATGTCGTAGCTACTTCGCGATTATTTCCATTCTCGTTTTTCGATATTTCCGTCTGTTCTTCCGACATTTCCGATCGTTTTTCTACACATTTTCATTTCATAACAATTTTCGGCATTTCGTAGCAACTTTGCGATTATTTCCATTCCCGTGTTTCGATATTTCCGTCTGTTCTTCCGACATTTCCGATCTTTTTTCTACGAGTTTTCACTTCTATTCATTCATCATATTATTTTTACCCTCCAACCGTATTCTGCCACTACAGATCGAATCCTTTCAGTATACTTTTCTTTCATTCTCACACGGTTTGCAAATCTTTTACTAATTTTCTTCACCCCATAACCTGTTTGGACGCCCATACAACTGCCACACCCCTGTGCATCACATTGTTGACTAACTGTGATCGATCACAGTTTCAACAACGTTTTTCTTCTACTACTCTCTCAAACAACTTTTTCATTTTTTCCTATCTGAATAATTCCTTTTCCTATCTGATCACCTTTATATCTCTCCCATATATAATTTTATTTATTCACTTTTTTTTCTTTGCACCGTTCATTTCAGTTTTTTCTTTTTTCTTTTTTTTCCATACTACAGTTTTTTTTTTCCCATACTATACATGTCACCCTACATCGACCCCATCAAATTTTATTTATATTCCCTCCGCAATCATACCTTTACCCTTGCCAGATTGAAGTCACACATTCTTTTCATTCAGGCCTGTTTAACATTGGCATCACCCCCAAGGGCCTCACACTAAAAGTTCCCATCACTGGCTGTAACCCATCCTTTCATCCTGCCTTATACCAATTCCAAACAGAACAATCCACAGTTCTCACCTGCCTGATCCTTAACCTATACCTCAACTCTGCCAATGAACACACCTGTCAACTCCTATCCCTGATCAAAATCCTCAACCTTTCCACTCCCACATCCACACCTAGAGTTCAGAACATCCTTTTACAGGCCAACCAAAAATTGGAACAGCATGCCAGCCTCCACCTCAAAAAACTATCCAAACTCCTGGTCACCCACCTCCGGAAAGGCAATGCACTCTCCCTCAACAACCTCTCCAATAAACCTCAAACTCCTCTTATTGCACAGAAATCCAGTCTCTCCCATCTACTCAATCTCCCACTTCCAGCTCCACTCACCCCCCAAACCTCACAATCCTAATCCTCACAATCCTAATCCACACAATCCTGAACCACAACATCCCAATTCAGTAGTCAACCTCTCTCCCAATCTGAAACCTCCGTCCTATCCAAAGGCCTCACCTTTAGTCCCACTCCCAAATTCAACCAGACAGCCCTTGTCAAAGACCTACTATCCTATACTCGTAGCCTTGGCTGGAGATATCACTTTGCCACGAAGAAAAATAATCCTACTCCTGATGATCCAGTTCCCCAAGACATCATTCAAATTGAACCCTGCCTAGAACAGTTCCGTTCCCCATCACAGCAGGACCCACCTACTCTTCCTCAAAATCATCCCCTTCAAACCTTCCAGGAATTCCTTACTTCCAACCTTGCCTCTCAGTCCTTCCTGAAAAACCTTAATCCTACTCCCAACATTACCGCAGCTGAATCCCGAGCTATCCGTGAGCTGAAGGCTGACCATTCCATCATCATTCTCCCCACCGACAAGAGATCCACGACAGTGGTACTTGATCGGTGGGAGTATGTGGCTGAGGGACTGCGTCAGCTTTCAGACAACACTACCTACAATGTCTGTCATGGTGACCCCATTCCTGATGTCCAGGCAGAGCTTCAGGGAATTCTCAGATCCTTAGGCCCCCTACAAAACCTTTCACCTGAGTCCATCAAACTCATGACCCCACCGACACCCCGCACCCCTACCTTCTACCTACTTCCTACAATTCACAAACCTAATCATCCAGGCCGGCCAATTGTGGCCGGTTACCAAGCCCCCACAGAACGAATCTCTGCCTACATAGACCAACACCTTCAACCCATCATGTGCAGTCTCCCATCCTTCATAAAAGACACCAACCACTTCCTCGATCGCCTGAAATCCTTACCCAGCCTGTTACCTCCTGAAACCATCCTTGTAACCATTGATGCCACCTCCTTATACACAAATATCCCACATGCCCAGGGCCTCGCAGCGATGGAGTATTTCCTTTCACGCTGACCACCCACTTCCCTACCTAAAACCTCTTTCCTTAATACCCTAGCCAGCTTCATCCTAACCCACAACTTCTTCACCTTTGAGGGCTGGACATACCAACAACTAAAGGGAACAGCCATGGGAACCAGGATGGCCCCCTCGTATGCAAACGTATTTATGGGACGCTTAGAGGAAGCCTTCGTGGAAACCCAAGCCTGTCAACCCAAAGTTTGGTTCAGATTCATTGACGACATCTTCATGATCTGGACCAACAGTGAAGAAGAACTCCAGAATTTCCTCTCCAACCTCAACTCCTTTGGTCCCATCAAATTCACCTGGTCCTATTCCAAATCCCATGCCACTTTCCTTGATGTCGACCTCCATCTGTCCAACGGCCAACTTCACACATCCATCCACATCAAACCAACCAACAAACAACAATACCTCCATTACAACAGCTGCCAGCCATTCCACATCAAACGTTCCCTTCCCTACAGCTTAGGTCTTCGTGGCAGAAGAGTCTACTCCAGTCCCGAATCACTGAACCAGTACACCAATAACCTAATAACAGCTTTTACATCCCGCAGCTATCCTCCTGACCTGGTTCAGAAGCAAATTACCAGAGCGACCTCCTCATCCCCCCAAATCCAGATCCTTCCACCGAAAAACCCCAAAAGTGCCCCTTTTGTCACCAGATACTTTCCGGGACTAGAGTGGACTCTGAATGTGGCTCTCCAGCAGGGATACGACTTCCTTAAATCCTGCCCCGAAATGAGATCCATCCTTAATGACATCCTTCCCACTCCACCAAGAGTGTCTTTCCGCTGCCCTCCTAACCTTCGTAACCTCCTAGTCCATCCCTATGAAATCCCCAAACTACCTTCCCTACCCTCTGGCTCCTACCCATGCAACCGCCCCTGTTGTAAAACCTGCCCTATGCACCCTTCCACCACCACTTACTCCAGTCCAGTAACCCGGAAGGTGTACACAATAAAGGGCAGAGCCACTTGCGATAGCACCCACGTGATTTACCAACTGACATGCCTGCACTGTGAAGCGTTCTATGTGGGAATGACCAGCAACAAACTGTCCATTCGCATGAATGGTCACAGGCAGACAGTGTTTGTTGGTAATGAGGATCACCCTGTAGCTAAACACGCCTTGGGGCACGGCCGGCACATCTTGGCGCAGTGCTACACCGTCCGGGTTATCTGGATACTTCCCACTGACACCAACCTTTCAGAACTCCGGAGATGGGCACTTGCCCTTCAGCTTATTCTCTCCTCCCGTTGCCCACCTGGTCTCAACCTCCGCCCACCATCTTTAGCATCTTTGCCTCGGTTCTGTGGACAGAGCCTCTGCCTCAAGTGGTATCTCTGTCCAACTCTTTGCTTTTTACAAATTTCAGTCTAGGTGTGTTTGTGTTTGGATATGTGTGAGTGTGTGTGTATTTGTCTACCTTCCTTTTTGTCCCCTAAGGTAAGTCCTTCCACTCCTGGGATTGGAATGACTCATTTTCCACTTCCTTAAAACCCATATCCTTCCCTTTCTCCTCCCCTTTTTTCCTCTTTTTCCTGAAGAAGTTGCCAGTGGTGGCGAAAGCTAGTAAGTGTGTTTTGAGTGTGATTTTTATTTTTATTTGTGTCTATCGACGAGCCGGTCCTTTTGGGTAAGTCATACATTTTCTATTTATATACAACTTCTTTGCTTTCTACAGTTCTACAGTATGTCTGCCTAAGTGTACTTGTGTCTGTGTAAATGTGTGTGTGTGTGTGTGTGTGTGTATGTATTTGTTTCCCCTCCTTTTTTCCCCCCAAGATAAGTCTTTCCTGTCCCGGGATTGGAATGACTCCTTATCCACTCCCTTAAAACCCTCATCATTTCCTTTATCCTCTCCTTCCCTTCTGCCTGAAGAAGCAGCTAGGCTGTGAAAGCTAGCGTTTTTTGTGTGTGTGTGTGTGTGTGTGTGTGAATTTATTAATTTATTTATGCAACTATCACTTCCTGTGCTCCTTCGCCTAGTATATATATATATATATATTGTAGAAGGAAACTTTCCTGTCTAGATGTGTTTGCGTGTGGATATGTGTGAATGTGTGTGTATTTGTTTACCTTCCTTTTTTTCCCCTAAGGTAAGTCCTTCCACTCATGGCATTGGAATGACTCCTTTTCCACTTACTTACAACCCATATCCTTCCCTCTCTCCTCTCCTTTCTTCCTCTTTTCCTGAAGAAGCGACTAACAGTTGCGAAAGCTTGTATGTGTGTTTGTGTGTGATTTTATTTGTGTCTGTCGACACGCCTGTCCTTTGGGTAAGTCATCTGTTTTATAAATTTTTGTTATTTTTAAACAATTTTTTCAGAAGTGATGGCTTAATTTCATCTTCCAGCTGTAGCAACTTTGTTAAAAGTTCTTCTTTGTGTGGTATGTTTCAAAACATGGGTCAACACACATAGGTACATTGCATGTTTTGCATTCATACTTCATTTCTCTGCGCACATTCTGTTGCAAGCAGACTGCACATACACCACAGTCCACGTTTCTTGGACTGGTCACTTGGAATCACATGTGAAATGTGCCTCCCAGTAAAGTGAAGAGGATTCTCGTCACCAGAGCGTCATTCTTTCCTATGTCTCCTTCGTTCTGTTGAAAATGTTCCACAAGTTCTTGTACCAGACATAAATGGAAATCTGCTAAAGACATTTTTCTCCCGGTCACTGATGTGCGAAGAGAGTGAGCATTCAAAACACAAAGGTCTACAACATAAAAAAGAGAATAAATAAATAAACTTTTTGTACTATTTAACAGATTTATTTACAGATGCAACAGAGCTTAGTAACATGTCAGAGTGATCTTCTACGCCCATATTTGCATTGCAGTCGATAACACATTGCGGCTTCATTACGTTCTCTCTGGTCTTCCTGTTTGCCTTGCCCGTATCACGCAATTCTGTAGTGTTACAGGTAGTCAGCATGAACACTTCTCTCTTGTTGGACCACTTGATGGCAAGCATTGTGTAATTTGCCATAAATTCAAATTCTCCTCATTTCAGTTTCTTCTGTAGCTTCAGAAAATTGTGCCTGTTGCTACATATAGTACCGCATGCTGCTGTTCTCTGGTTGTGAAGCCAGAGGAACAAGGCTGGACTTGTGTGCCAGTTGTCGACATACACGGTATGTCCACGTTCGAGGTATGGCTTCATTAGTGTTGCTACTATATCTCCAGATTTCCCCAAATTATGGACTTCAATTTCTGTTGTTGTGGCTGTGTATACAATGAAATCCAAGACGTATTCAGTTTTACAATCGCACAATAGGAATGTCTTGATCTCAAATCTACTTCGCTTTGAAGGAATTAACTATTTAAAAGATAAGCGTCCTTTGAACAATAACAGGCTTTCATCGACACAGAGTTTTTTATATGGATTAAATGCACTTTGGAACACCACACAAACTATATCAACTATTTCCCGAATTTTAAACAAACTGTCATCCCCACGATTGGCCGAGTTGTCACTAAAATGTAGCATTCTAAAAAGTAGCATAAAACGGTGACAGGACATAACTTCGCCAAAAATTGGAGTTCTTAGTAGTACATCTCGGGACAAATATTCCTTTATTCTCAACTTTTTAACATGAATCATGAGAAGCCAAAGACCAATGAAGACCAAGTTTCAAGTGCTATAAATTTCAGCAGATCTTCTGATAGAAATAGCATGAAAAACGATAGAACGCTTGAATCAGACGCCAGTTGGCAATTATGTCCTGAAGATCAGTCATCAAATGTATGAAGTGCTGGACTAAAATCACATTTTTGGCAATCAAATTTCTCCTTAATATAGTGTAGCCTTTTACAGATTGATTCGCCTTCAGTTTCAGAATCTGAAAAAATGTCCTGGGGAGCTCTGCTAGGTGAAGTACATGGAGGTGTATTACTACAAGATTCTTCTGATGAATCATCATCGTCACTACATTCACTGAAGATACAAACCTCACTGTCACTGTCACTCCTTGACAGTATCTCCAGTATCTCTTCTTCAGTGCAACGACGCCGATGTGCCATTTCTCTGTCGATCTCTAAAAATCCTAATGAAACGGCAGAAAGCTAAACAACACCACAGAAGCAGAATGCAGATTGTCACATGAACTAGATAGCGCGAATGTCGAACAGCAACTGTGAAATCCGTAGTATTTTCCAGAAAGCAGGGGCAGTGGCACAGAAAAATAAATAGGGAACATCCATCCAGTGCAGTGGAAGGGACAAAAAAACTTGGAACAGGCAGGCACGCAGCCCTGTGGCTGTTCACGTCCGCAGACCCGTAGGCAAAGGGACCGGTTGTAGTGTAAGCCGGCATTAGTGCCCAGGTAATGGACAGGCCACACCATAAATGCCACCTGCAGAGCCCACTGGAAATACCACTGCCGCACCTGCAGAGCGCACTGGAAATACCACTGCCGCAGCAAACCATGGCTGTCGGCCCCACAGCCCGGTGGAGCGTGTAGTGTAACGAGTTACACTACGTGCTGCAGTACCAAGATGACCAAGGTACTTATTTAAGGTTAACTAGATGTGGAATTGGACTGGTACTGCCCTGGATTTTTCCTTTTGTACAGGTGTAATGGCCAGGCAGTATAGAGCAAGTGGCACAGATAATACTGAATGTGTGAAGTTCTGTGCAAGTCAAAGAAGATGTTAGGACTTCTGTGAATACATTTGTTTCATTGTTAAAACCTACGTTCGATTGTTCATTATGATACTGGTATTCATTCTGTACAGTTTGTTACTCCAAGACATGTGTGGAATATTGCACTCTCTCTTTTGTATAAATATGGTGCAATAAATGAAGGTTATTGTGTAGCATAAAAGCATGTCAAGACGTCCCCTTCTGTAGAAACTGAGAAGTAATACTGAAGGATATTTCAGCTCTCTCCAGCATTCTGTTCCTGCAGTAAGAACTTCAGCGATGGAAGTGCTGGAGAGCCCCATTCAGAGTCTGATCCAGTCCCGGAAAGTATCTGGTAACAAGAAGGGCACTTTTGGGGTTCTTCTGTGGAAGGTTCTGGGTTTGGAGAGATGCAGAAGTGGCCCTGCCAATTTGCTTCTGTACCAGATCAGGAGAGTGTGAAAGCTGTTATTAGGTTATTGGTGTACTGGTTCAGGGATTTGCGACTGGAGGAGACTCGTTTGCCATGAAGACCTAAGCTGTAGAAAATGGAACGTTTGATGTGGAGCGGATTGCAGCTGTCATATTGGAGGTACTGTTGTTTATTGGTAGGGTTGATGTGGATGGATGTGTGAAGTTGGCTGTTGGACAGATGGAGGTTCACAACGAGGAAAGTGGCATGGAATTGGGAATAGGACAAGGTGATTTTGATGAGACCAAAGGAGTTGAGGTTGGGGAGGAAATTCTGGAGTTCTTCTTCTCTGTGAGTCCAGATCATGAAGATGTCATCAATAAATCTGTACCATACGTTGGGTTGACAGGCTTGGGTATCCAAGAAGGTCTCCTATAACCATCCCATAAATAAGTTTGCGTACAAGGGGGCCATCCTGGTCCCCATGGCTGTTCCCTTTAGTTGTTGGTATGTCTGGCCCTGAAAGGTGAAGAAGTTGTGGGTTAGGATGAAGTTGGCTAAGGTAATAAGGAAAGAGGTTTTATGTAGGTTTGCAGGTGGTCGGCGTGAAAGGAAGTACTCCATCGTAGCGAGACCCTGGGTGTGTGGGTTGTTCGTGTATAAGGAAGTAGCATCAATAATTACAAGGATGGTTTCCAGAGGTAACAGGTTATGTAAGGATTTCAGGTGGTGGAGAAAGTGATTGGTGTCTTTGATGAAGGATGGGAGACAGCACATAATGGGTTGAAGGCGTTGGTCTATGTCAGCAGAGATTCGTTCTGTTGGGGCTTGGTAACTGGCCACAATGGACTGGCCTGGATGATTAGGTTTGTGAATCTTAGTAAGTAGGTAGAAGGTAGGGGCATGGGGTGTCAGTGGGTTCATGAGGCTGATGGATTCAGGTAAAAGGTTTTTTAGTGGGCCTTAGATATGAGGATTCCTTGAAGCTCTGCCGAAACATCAGGAATGGAATTTGCTTGACAAACTTTGAATGTAGGGTTATCTGAAAGCTGACGCAGTCCCTCAGCCACATATTCCCGACGATCAAGTGCCACGGTCGTGGATCCCTTGTCGGCTGGGAGAACGACAATGGAATGGTCAGCCTTCAGATCACGGATAGCGCAGGATACAGCTGCGGTAATTTTGGGAGTTGGATGAATGTTTTTCAGGAAAGACTGAGTGGCAAGGTTGGAAGTGAGAAATTCCTGTAAGGTTTGAAGAGGGTGATTTTGAAGAAGAGGGGGTGGGTCTCACTGTGACGGAGCACGGAACTGTTCCAGGCAGGGTTCAATTTGAATGATGTCTTGGGGAGTTGGATTATTTTTCTTTGTGGCAAAGTGATATCTTCAGCAAAGACATGAGTATAGGATAGTAAATCTTTGACTAGGGCTGCTGGCCACAGTGGCTGAGGGGACTGAGGTACTCCAGTCACAGTTTGCACGGCCACTGTGGTCGAGGGTTCGAATCCCCCCCCCCCCCCCTTTTGGGCATGGATATTTGTGCTGTCCTTAGTATTAGTTAGTTCATAAGTAGTTTGTAAGTTTACAGACTGATGATCCTGTAGTTAAGTCCCATAAGCTATACAAACATTTGAAACATTTTTTGACAAGGGCTGTTTGGTTGAATTTGGGAGTATGGCTAGTGAAGTCTTTGGATAGGACAGAGGTTTCAGATTGGGAGAGAGGCTTAGAAGAGAGGTTGTCTACTGAACTGGGATGTTGTGGTATAGGATTGTGTGGATTAGGATTTAGAGGTTGGGGGGGGGGGGAGTGGAGATGGAAGTGGGAGATTGAGTAGATGGGAGAGACTGGGTTTCTTTGCAATAAGAGGAGCTTGAGGTTTATTGGAGAGGTTGTTGAAGGAGAGTGTATTGCCTTTCCGGAGGTGGGTGACCAGGAGCCACCCTCAACCTCAAAAACTTTCACAACCGTTGGCCTCTTTGTTAGGAAAAGAAGCAACCAATGGTTGAGAAAGCTTGAATGTTTGTGTGTGTTTTTATTTGTGTCTATTGGCAAGCCTGTGCTTTGGGTAAGTCAAACGATATTTATTTTTTATATATATTTTTGGCACCAGGAAAGTCTCCTAATATACCAGGTGAAGGAACACAGGTAGTGACAGTAACATAAATAAATAAAACACACACACACATAAACTCAAGCTTTCACAACCATTTGTTGCTTTTTCAGGCACAGTAGAGAAGGAGAGGGAAAACGAAAGGATTTGGGTTTAAAGGAGCGGGTGAGGAGTCATTCCAATCCTGGGAGAGGGAAGACTTACCTTTGGGGGAAAAGGATAGGTAAACATACACACACACACACACACACACACACACACACACACACACACACACACACGGTGCATGTGTGCATGTATATGTGTGTGGGTGTGTGTGTATGTTTACCTATCCTTTTTCCCCAAAGGTAAGTCTTTACCGGGATTGGAATGATTCCTCACCCACTCCTTTGTCCCAAATCCTTTCCTTTTCCCCTCTCCTTCCCTATTCTGCCTGAATAAGCAACAAATGATTGCAAAAGCTTGCATTTATGTGTGTGTGTGTGTGTGTGTGTGTGTGTGTGTGTGTGTGTGTGTGTGTGTGTGTGTGTGTGTGTGTGTCTTTTATTTATTTACGTTACTGTCACTACCTGTGCTCCTTCGCCTGGTAAGTAAACTTCATCTACTTTTTATATATATTTTTCCTGCTAGCATATACATGCGCACACACACACACACACACACACACACACACACACACACACACCACACATCTCTGTCCAACTTCTTTTCTTTCTACAGTATGCTTGCCTAGGTGTGTTTGCATGTGTATATGTGTGGGTGTGCGTGCATTTGTTTACCTACCCCCCCCCCCCCCCAAGGTAAGTCTTTCCTCTCCTGGGATTGGAATGACTCCTTACCCACTCCCTTCAAAACCCTCATCCTTTCCTTATCCCTCTCCTTCCCTGCTCTTTCTGGCGAAGCTGTGAAAGCTCAGTTTTGTGTGTGTGTGTGTGTGTGTGTGTGTGTGTTTTCATTTTTATTTTTTGTATCAACGAACCAGTGCCTTTTTGCCTGGTAAGTCCAACTTTCTTTACAAATTGACCAACTGAACTGCTGGAGCAGAACAACAGATTTTTACTTTCATGGTGTTCCCACGGGCAGCTACAGAAAAAGGTGCATCCAGACAAAGACCCAATTGCCTGGGTAAACCTTATACAACTGGGGTGCAACTTGTTTCCAGAGATTGCTTGCTACAACTGTTATTTCTCAATAACAGTGCATCACTTTGGCATACAGAAGACAGTGGCTTTTTTTTCTCCGCAGGTTTGTACCACCCTTGTTATCTGGGTGATCAAGCCTAGATCCCCATTGCCTGAGACACACAATGTTCCAGTCATACTCAATAGTAGACAAGGAAGAATGTCCAGAGCTTAAATTGACAGAAAACTGACAACAATTACCATTCCCCTATCAGGGACCTCCAGTTTGCTACGTCCGTACCTAGCAAATGAATGACAGGCAACCTGAGGAGCCTACTATTTCAGGATGAGAGCACTTAATGAGTTGCAACTCACTGATGAGCCCCAAAAAATGGTTAAAAGAAAAAGTTTATTGTTCATGCAGTTAAACTGCTGTATCAGAAATAACATTTTGTGTTCATTTATATCTATCATCTGACCATTTTAATGTATAATTTTTTACAGCTAAATGTAGTCACAACACATTCTATAAACAAAATCTAAATATAATATTGAATGTCACTGCTAAATTATATCATTACACAAGAAGTAGTTAAGGAGATGTGATATCATAAGCACCGAGCTCTTATGTGTTTTATTACGAGGGGACTTGGTGACTTCATGCATCAAACATAATATCAAACCTTTTCTAATCTTCTTCTTACTTACATGATTAATGCTGAATATTTTTATTCAGAATTTGGATAAGTGATCTATAGACACTTGATTCCTTACAGAAACAACACTGTAATAATCTGCTATTGTTTTTATCCACTTCTATAAACAAAGTATTTGTGTAACTAACAAAATTCAATACCATTTGTCCATTCAAATGTATTTAAGCCAAATTGTTGCTTTAATATTTATATATTTTTAAACAATGGCCATTTTGATTACAAAGCCATGTTCAGGCTAGTTCTTGTAACATGTGTTTTCCATATAATATTGTTGCTATGCCATCAAGTCTTATACTGTTTGCATATACTGTAATTTACTGCTATTGATATTCACTGGTATTTGTCAATGATATTTATATATTTACATATTTGTAAAATATCAATACAATAGAGTACTGAAAACTTTGTCTAATGTGGACTGAAAGTTGGCCAAGTTTGTGAAAATGCCAGGTTATCGGGAACGGTCTTAAAAAAGAATAGGTAAGATAGTATATATAAAATACTTTCTATTGTTACTTTAGAATACAATACATATGATGAAATACAGTAACACAAATAAATTTAAGAAAATATCTAAGAAATGATATTTATTACTTACGAGTACGTACTGTAATTTACATTTAGAAAACTACTATACTTCATAAAACACATTCCACTAAAATTCGTTTCACACCTAAGCTGATTTTAAAAGGCACTGTGAAAAAAATGCACTTCCATATTTTTGATCACAATGTTCTGTAATATGAAGACACATCTACATACTGTATTAATGAAATTCAAAGGATTTTTAAATGTAGTCTTAGAGTGTAGGTGGTACAAGGAAAGATAATGTCTAGGCCTATTTACAGCATAGCCTGTAACTGCTACATGATACGATTTCAATTCTATTTTGCATTCTGGAGGCATGGAATTATTCCAGAGATTGTGCACGGGGGTGGCTAAGTTACCCAGACTGCCGGGTTACCAAGTGCTGAGTCTTTGGCACTCTACTGTATTGCTATTGATGATATTTCCTCTTGTTTGTCAATGATATTTATATATTTACATATCCATAAAATATCAATATTGCTATTGATGATAGTTACTCGTGTTTGTCAATGATAATTATATATTATAATAATGGAAAGTCCTGGTTGGAATTAATAATATAGTAAGGACAGTTTACAACTCACCGCAAAGACGTGGCAGTGAGCTGTGACAGGCACATACAAAAGACACACATATACAGCACTTTCAGCTATCGGCCATGGCCTTCTTCAGAAAATAGAACACTCACACAATCATACAGGCACACAACACAGTCATACAACTATTACCTCCGGCAGCCAGAGGTGATGGTTTTATGACTGTGTTATGTGTCTGTGTAATTGTTCTATTTTTTGATGAAGGCCATGGCCGATAGCTGAAAGTGTTGTATGTGTGTGTCTTTTGTATGTGTCTGTCGCAGCTCGTCGACACATCTTTGCAATAATTACATATTTATGTAACTGTAAAATATCATTTGCAAACACCAGTAAATATCATCAATAGCTGAATTAAAGTTTGTGTTGTGGACGGAAATCGTACATAGACTATTCCGAGGTGCCTTAATCGTTAGTGGTGTGGTAGTCTAACGGTTAAGACGTCTGCCTAGTAAGCATTTTAATTCAATGCTTCAGATCTATCAATAATGTCTTTGACATATTTGAGACGTAAATCCGTCTCAGGGATTCTTTCATTGTATTTAATTGATATATTCAAAGTGTACCAGACCTGATGACATAACAACAATATTATATGGAAGACACTCTAGGAATTTGTTTTGATTTAGGTCTTTCAGTGCTCTGTCAAATTGTTTTCTCAGAACAGTATCTTCTATTTCATCTACTTCCTCTTCCCTTCCTACAATATTGTCTCAAAGTTCATTTCCTTTGTAGAGCACCTCTATATATTCTTTCCACATTTCACCTTGCCCTTCTTTGCTCAGAACTGGTTTTCTATTCGAGTTCTTGATGTTCATACAGTGGTTTTTTTGTCTCCAAATGTTTCTTGTAGGTGGTATCTATTTTTCCCTTAGTTATACATTCTTTTACAGATTGTATTTGCTCTTTAGCCATTCCTGCTTAGCCATTTCCCCCTTCCTGTGGATGTCATTTCTTAGTTGACTGCACTCAATTTTACCTGCTTCATTTTCTGCATTTTTATTGTGCCTACTTTCATCAATTAAATTCAGTATATCCTGTTATATACAAGGATTTTTCTAGGTTCTCTCTTTCTACCTATTTGTGCCTCTGCTGCCTTCACTATTTCATCTCTCAGTTGTGTTATTTCCTTATATTTCCATCAACTGTTGCCTAAAGCTCCCTCTAAAACTGTCAAGAACTTCAGGTTACTTCAATTTATCAAAGTCCCCTACCCTCATTTTCCTACTTTTTTCAATTTCAGTCTACAGTTCATAACCAATAAGATATGGTCAGAGTATGCCCCTGGGTATGTCTTACAGTTTAAAACTTGAATCCAAAATCTATGTTTTCCCATTATAATATCAATGTGGTACCTTCTGGTGTCTCCTGGTCTCTCCACATGCACAACTATATTTAATGATTCTTAAACCAACTGTTTGTTATGATTAAATTATGTTCTGTGCAAAATTCTACCATGCAAATTCCTCTTACATTGCTTTTCCCCAGTCCATATTCACTTACTGTTTTTCCTTTCTTTCCTCTTCCTATTACTGATTACCAGTCCCCCATCTCAATTATTTTTCCCTCTCCCTTAACTACATGAATAATTTCTTTTACTTCCTCATACATTACTTGAATCTCCTCATCATCGGCAGAGCTAGTTAGGATATATATGTGTACTCCTGAAGCTGATGTTGGCTACATATCTATCTTGACTGCGATAATGTGATCAATATGCTGCTCATAGTAGTTTACCCACATTCCTATTTTCTTCATTAGTAGACCTACTCCTGTAATACTGCCACTGGGTTTAGTATTCAAAACCCTATACTCGCTTGACCAGAAATCTTGTTACCTATCCACTGAACTTCACTAATCCCCACTATATCTATCTTCAACCTGTTCATTTCCTTTTTTAAATTTTGTAGCCTTCTTACCCTCTTAAGGAATCTAACATTCCATGTTCCAATTTGTAGGCTTCCATCATTAGCAACATAAGTATCACTACAAGATGGCGCCGATAGATCAGTGCAGTAAAACACTGATAGTAACAAAAAAGCCAGTGCGCAATAATTCAGCATGTAAAGATTGTGAAAAACGTGTTCAGAAAGGTATCGTTTGCGTAAAATGCAACTTTTGGTGGCATGAAAGGTGTGCAAAAGTTAACTTATAGTTTATAAGTGACGATTTCCTGTGGTCATGTCATGACTGTGAACATGAAGAAAAGTCGGAACTAATTACGACTATGAACTCTCAACAAGAAATCATAAAACAACTAAATATGGACATCGAAACACTGATGAAAGAAATAACGTCACTGAAGACAGAAAATATGAAACTTTCTCAAGGAAGACGAACATATGCTGAAGCTGTTAATGGTATGTTTACAAGTGAAGTGATTGTAGAAAATGCATTACGCTCCACTGAAAATCGATCGTATTATACAGACAACAATTATACAAGAGACTTTAAACAAACAAAATCTGTTCATGGTAGGCCTACAAGTGAAATGAGTGAAGAAAATTCGGAACTATTATCAGTAAATTGATCATGTTCAATAGCCGAAAATGTTGCAAAATTTTGTAAAAAAAGAAGTAGGCCACTCTCTGACATCCAAAATAAAATAACTAGCGACATGCAGAATGAATCAGACAAGAGCTGAAAACGTGTGAAAACAAAAAATATATACACATGGACAAATGTAGAACATACAAATAAGCCTGAGAACCAAGAAGAAAGGAAGTATGCACAAAACGAGTTCCTTCTAATTGGCGACTCGATTATGAAAAATGTCGTGTTGCCAGGCTGTAATATCGAGATTCGCCCTGGTATTAGGATACACCAGATGAATAAACACCTGAAAAATATCTGGACTGACAAGCTAAACCCAAATACAACGGAATATAAAGGTGTCATTGTGCATGTGGGGACAAATTCTCTTCGCAGTTGCAGAGAAAATGAACTGGTAAACGAAACAAGGAATTTAATCAGGACAGCCAAAAACATCTACCCCGGATCCAGGATCGTCATTAGTGGAATTATGCATAGAAGATCCGTGAGTGACAGATACATAGACAGAATAAATGACAATGTGCGTGAACAGTGTAATACCTTAGGAGCAAGATTTTTGGACCTAAACAAATTCATTTACAGTAAGTGTCTATCACAAGATGGCCTGCATCTAAATAGGCTAGGCACAAATACTTGTAGCAAAGTATTGGCAGATGTATGTGCTGTGATAAAAAACAAAGGAAACTAATATATAGTGCAGAGGGTGAAAATCCAGACAAGAATACAAAAAGGGCTACAACCTCTGGTGAACTAGAGCATGTACTAGAGATATTTAATGAAAACAAAACAGAGGTAAGTGCCAAACCAAGTAATTCAGAAAAAAAGTGTATATTATTTTATGCTGTTCCATCAGAATGTTCAGTCTCTAAACAATAAGTTGTCAGAAATAGAAGTAATGCTTTCAAATGAATTAATTGATGTGTCTGTACTGTGTATGTCTGAACACTGGTTAAGAGAGGATGCTTTACAAACAGTTAACATCTTAAACTGTGAATTGGCAGACTACACTTGCAGACAGCAAATCCTTGGTGGTGGAATCATTTTTGTTAAAAAAGGATTAGCATACAAACACTTAAAACACTTACACACACTAAATAATGAAAAAAAATTTGAAATATCAGCCATTGAACTACCATCACTAAAAATAACTGTAATATGCATCTACAGATCTCCTAATGGAGACATAAAAACCTTTTATAAAAACTTGGAAAACACATTAACTCAAACAGTAAAGAATAAACAAACTATTATTATCTTGGTGATTTTAATATAGAATTTAAGGGCTCTGCAAAAGAAAAAACAGATTTAATGAATATACTAGTCTCTCATAACTTGAAAATCACAATACCCCCCCCCCCACTCGAGAAACTCGTCACACTAAGTCTACAATAGATCAAATAATAATAAACTCCACTGAAGAACAGTATAAAGCAGAAGCAGTAAAGACAGGACTCAGAGACCATCATGGACAAACCATAAGTTTCCACATAAAAGGTATTGAAGTAAACAAACTGACAAGCACATATAAAACCAGAACCTACAATGACCAGGAAATTGAAATATTAAAAAAAAAAAAAAAAAAAAAAAAAAAAAAAAAAAAAAAAATTAAAAAGTGAATCATGGGAGCAAATTTATGATACAAGTACTGAAAACATATCTGAGAAATTTGATATATTTATTGAAAAAATTAAATATTACTTTGATGTAGCATTTCCAGTTAAAACTATGAGAATATAAGAAACCTTCCCAAATAAGTGGATCACAACGGGTATTATAATATCATGTGCAAATAAAAGATTCATGTACAGGCTTACCAAAACATGTGACACAACACCTGAATTTGATAGGTATTTCAAGAACTATAAAAATGTTCTCAGAATGGTAATAAAGAGTGCCAAAAAGCTAGAAAATGACAGATACATAAGTAATTCCTCAAATAAAATGAAAGCAGTTTGGAATATCGGAAAGAAAGAAACAGGAAATAACAAAACTAAAAATAAGAACATACAGCTCAAGGAAAACAAGCAAACCACAAACAAACCAAAGGAAGTAGCCGATATGTTTAACACTTATTTTGTAAATATAGCAGAAAAACTTATTGAGAAAAATGGCATTAAAAATCCATCACAATTAGCAACAAAAATTAAACATATAGATAAAACTATATTGCTCACTACCACCAATACAAAGGAAGTGCAGCAAGAAATCAAGCTATTAAAATCAAAACACTCATCAGGAATAGACAACATACCAGAATTTATTGTAAAAAAATGTGCAGACATTCTCTCTGAACCACTGACCTATCTAATTAATTTGTCCTTCTCAACTGGTAGTTTTCCAAAATGCCAAAAAATTGCTAAAGTGGAACCACTTCACAAAAAAGGAAGTCAGGAGGAGATGTCCAAATATAGACCAGTATCCCAATTAATTATCGACATTCTCAAAATTACTAGAAAACTCTTTTATAAAAGACTGTCCAATTTCTTAAGTAAATATAATATATTGACAGAATCCCAACATGGTTTTAGAAAAAAATCACTCAACTGAAACGGCAGTTTTTTCTTTTCTCTACGAAACACTACAGGCTCTAGATAGGCGGGAACATACCACAAGTATATTCCTAGACCTGTCAAAAGCATTTGATACCATTAATCATAATAAATTAGTTAGTAAGATACAGAATTGGGGTATTAGTGGAGCAGCACATAACTGGATTAAATCATACCTTCATGATAGAAAGCAATTCATAGAGATCACACATGAATCAAATGGCACAGTTAGTACCTATCATTCTGATTCATTAGTAGTAAAACATGGAGTTCCGCAAGGTTCAATATTGGGTCCAGTTCTCTTTTTATTGTATGTGAATGATTCACATGTAGATTATATTAACCGAAAATTAAGCAAAACATGTTATATCAAGCAGAAATTAAAGAACAGCATATCATACAATAACCTGAAGTCAATATATTTTGCCTATGCCCACTCACATATGAAATACAGCGTAGTATTTTGGGGAAATAGTGGAGCAAGTATGAAAACATTTAGGATACAAAAAAACATTATTAGAATAATGGAAGGAGTAGACCAAAGAACATCATGCAAGCCACTGTTAAAAAAAAACCACACTCCCTCTTCCAAGCATGTACATAATGGAAAACCTAATTATTATAAAAGAAAAATTAAATAGTAAAAGTCCATGCATCACCCACAATGAAGCAGTACACTGCCACAACACAAGACAAAAAAATAATGTTCATGTTAAACAAACACTGCATTATTTCAAAAAGGAGTACTACACACTGGGATTAGACCAAATAATGCTTTACCCAAAGCCATAAAATCAAAAACGGACACAACCAAATTCAAGACAGCAGTTAAGGACTACTTGGTGATGCACTGCTTCTATTCAGTAGATGAATATTTAGAGTTCCATAATTATAGCATCAGCTAGAAATGTAGGTCTATGAAAAAGTGTGTAGAGAAAATGTAAAGTTACTATTAGATATTACAATGTATTTATTTATATAAAAAATGTAAAACTGCTGCGTAAAAGAGACAAATAACCATTTTACTCAATGTGTAGAGTAACAAAAATTCTAGCAGTGAAAAACATTAAGTGGTAAATCAGACAAAGTAAAATGTCAATCTACTTTTAATATTATAACACAAGAAAAGAAAGATGTTAGGCCAGAAATGGTCAAATATCTATTGTACCCTGTACAGTTCTGGATTCACAGGACCAACAAATAAATAAATAGAATGCCAATGTTGTCTTTTCTGATGATGACATTCCTCTGAGTAGTCTCCACCCAGAGATTTGAATGGGGGACTATTTTACCTCTGGAATATTTGACCTGGGAGGATGCCATCATCATACAGTAGAGCTGCATGTCCTTGATAAAAAAAAATGACTATAGTTTCCCCTTGCCTTAAGCTGTTTGCATTAACTGTATGGCAAATCCAAATTTGCTGATGTTAGAAGGCCAGCTCAGTCAATCATACACATAGTAACTGCTGTCCCTATTCAGGAACCACATGTTTGTCTGCCCTCTCCACAAATACCTTTTTGCTGTCATTGCACTTACAGTCTGGCTATCTGTATCATTGAGGCATGCAAACCACCTCACCTTGTCAATAGATTTATTGAGATTATTCTGCAAAATGTTAACTACTTCCATCGACCATAACCAGAGTGTTACAAAAAGGTAAGGCTAAAATTTCAGGAAACATTCCTCACACTTAAAGAAAGAAAATATGTTATGTGGACATGTGTTCAGAAACGCTTAATTTCCAAGTTAGAACTCATTTTAGTATTTCTCTTTAAATGTAAATTGAAATAATTCAGGCAGACAATTGCCAAAATACCCAATTGTTTTGTTAGTATGTACTGTACTTCCTCGATTCACCGCCAGTTGGCTCAATTGAAGGAAGATAATGTTGACTTCAGTGCTTGTGTTGACATGTGACTCATTGCTCTACAGTACTAGCATCAAGCACATCAGTATGTAGCATCAACTGTTTAGTGTTCATCACGAATGTGGTTTTGCAGTCAGTGCAATGTTTACAAATGCGGAGTTGGCAGATGCCCATTTGATGTATGGATTAGCATAGCGCAATAGCCATGGTGCGGTATGTTTGTATCGAGGCAGATTTACAGATCTCCAGGGCTTCATCAGGGATTCCATGCGACGGAGGGTGGATGCATGTATCCTCGCTAACGGAGGACATTTTGAACATTTCCTGTAACAAAGTGTTTGAAGTCATGCTGGTACGTTCTGTTGCTGTGTGTTTCCATTCCATGATTAATGAGATTTGAACAGAAGTAATAAAATGAGCTCTGACATGGAAATTAAGCATTTCTGGACACATGTCCATGTAACATATTTTCTTTCTTTGTGTGTGAGGAATGTTTCCTGTAAGTTTGGCCGTACCTTTCTGCAACACCCTGTAGTTTAATTTTATAGCATAAAAATTTTATTTTCAAAAATTTGCTTATTTTACTTCTCCTGTATCTCGCAAAATATTGATCCTAGAGAAATTATGAAGTGGAGCTTTTTTGTAGTAAATTTTATGCAGTTTAATATTGGACTATCATACTTTTTCACTATCGATCATGGATTTAGTAACTGCTGTCCCTATTCAGGTACCACATGTTTGTCTGGCGTCTCCACAAATACATTTTTGCTGTCAATGAACTTACAGTCTGGCTATCTGTATCATTGAGGCATGCAAACCACCTCACCTTGTCAATATCTGAGATTTGTTACTTAAGTTACCTGGCATTTTCACAAACTTGGCCAACTTTCGGTCCACATTAGACAAAGTTTTCAGTGCTTTATTGTATTGATATTTTACAGATATGTAAATATATTAATATCATTGAAAAATACCAGCAACCAAATGCACGTGACAAAAACTACCATCATGTGTTTGACTGCCACTTCAGTACATACTGTTTTCCAGATCTGTATTTTTTTCCAACTGGGGAACATGCTTGATAATGGTGCCCTCTTCCCAATCAATATTTTTTGGCACCTTCCTCCCACTTGGTGTCCCTCTTTTTGGCCCACCATACTTGGCATTCCCCCCCTCCACTCAGCATCCTTCTTTTTGCCGCCCACCCCGCCTCCCCCTTCCCTCATAGTCCAATCAATGGAGGAATAATAGGGGAAAAAATTCATGTAGTCACAAATTTGTGAACAGTGGTTGGGTAGATAGTCATTAAAGATGTACTAAAAGTCCAAACCTCTGTGGTGTGAGTTCAAGTGTGGTTGGGCGTGTAAAGATACATTTTTCGTTTTTATTAAATAACTCTAAATCCATCATGGATAGTGAATATTAAACTGCATAAAATTTACTACAAAAAAGCTCCATTTCATAATTTCTCTAGGATCAAAATTTTGCGAGATACAGGAGAAGTAAAGCAAATTCTAGAAAATCAAATTTTTATGTTGTAAAATTAAAAAATAAGGTCGATGGAAATATCAATCGAATAAATATGTCTGTATGACACCTAAGAGCCTCATGCAGTGTTATGGGATACATTGTGCACTTATAATGTGGAATAAGGGAAGGGGCTGGACTGCTCAGCCGTGAGGTGGCAGGTGGACGAGTGCCTCCCTCTGTTGTGCGAATCCCTGCCTGCCAAGCAGATCCAGCAGCCTGAAAGCATTTCTGTGTCAGCTTCAGTTGTCTCCAGTGAGAGTGCATGAGATTTTTATACTGATTGTTTTCAGTTTATTATGTGAGTACTTGTTTCTAGATAGTGACTTTTTTCTTCTTCTGTGAAAAATGGCTGACAAGTGTTTAATTTGTGATTGTGATGTCAGTGACATTTGTAATATTGGGGAAAAGGAAATAAGTCGATTGGTTCATGCAAGCAATTTAAGAAGAGATGGGAAAGTTAAAGGTTTTCTGAACAAGAAACATGATGTTGTTCATAAGTCTTGCAAGAAAGAATACAGCTGAGCACATTCAATTAAAAAAATCAGAGTGTCACTCTCTCAGAGCAAGAGCCTTACAGTTCTCGTGATTCCTACTATTTGTATTCCATGCAGTGATGGTTCTGTGTGCTGCAGATACTATATATCTTGAGGACTGCTATAGAATGTTCTTTATAACATCTGAACCTAAATCAAGGAAAAGAGGAAGTCCAGTAGATGAAGATATTTCTGCAGCAATGGAGGAGATATTTAATTACATTGAAGTAAATGATGACTATACTCACTGACTGTTCCTTCGGTTCTTGACAGAATATTTGATACATTATGGATGAAATACACAAGATGACTGTGAGATATTCTGCATATTTATTGGTTTACGAATTGCTTTTTGGCTGTTATGCCACCATCAGATAAACATTACAAGTTTAAGTTTAACTTAAAACTTGTAATGTTTACCTGATGATGGCATAACAGCTGAAAACCAGTTCGTAAAACAATAAATTTGCAGACTATCTCACAATTATCTTGTGTATTTCATTCATAATGTAAATGATGACTGTGGATTATCCATGGACAAGTTGTTGTACACAGATCGTAACTGAATTGTAGGTGAAAGATCGAAGACTGTAAACTTCCTGATGCAAATAACTGTACTTTTTCTTTATTTGTTATATGCAAATATTGGGAAACACATGAGAAGTTGAAGTCTGTTACTCTGAAAGACTGACACTCTGAAGTTTTTTTTTTTTTTTTTTTTTTTTTTTTAATTGACTGCACTTATGTTTATTCTTTCTTGCAAGATCTATGAAGAAAACCATGTTTATTGTTAAAAAAAATCTTGCGTTTTGCCACCGTTTCTTAAATTACTTGCTTGAAACAATCCACTAATTCCTTTTTCCCCAATGTTACAAACGTCACTAATATTACATTCACAAACTAAAAATTTCTCAGCCATTGTTCACAGTCACCTTAAACAAGGAAAGTCACTAAGTGGAAATAAGTACTCATGTAGTAAACTCAACACAAACAATATACAGATCTTCCACACTCTCAGTACAGACAAATGAAGCTGACACAGAAATGCTTTCATGCTGTTGGGTCTGCTTGGCAGGCAGAGATTTGCACAACAGAGGGAGGTGCTCGTTCAACTGCCACCTTATGGATGAGCTGCCCAGCCCCTTCCATCATACCACACCACCAGTGCACAATGTATCCCCTAAGACTGCATGAGGCTTTTAAATGTCATACAGACATATTTATTCAATTGCAAGATACTTCATTTGACCTTACATTTAAATTTTATAGCATAAAAATTCAGTCTTCAAGAATTTGCTAATTTTGTTTCTTCATTGTCTTGCAAAATATTTATCCTAGAGATATTATAAAAAGGAGCCTTTTTTTAAAAAAAATAAATTGTATTCAGTTTAATTTTGTACTCTTACACTTTTTCAATAGAAATAATGGTTTTAGTTATTTAAGAAAAAAAAAAAAAAATAAAAACTGTACCTTTCAATGCTCACCTACACTCGACCTCACACCCCCAGAGGTCGGGACTTTTAGTATGTTGTTCACCTGAACAGAAAAGGGAAGGGAAAACTGTCTGGGTTGATTGCAAGTAACTTACGGGGGGGGGGGGGGGGGGGCGGCACTGTCACAAATGGTAAAATACCAGTGGTTACAGGTGTCAGAGGGATGCCTTTTTTAGGATAGGGAGGGGGGAAAGAAAACCAGTTTTGAGAGAGCTTGGAAGATACCCTCAGTTTGGAAAATCTGATAAACAGGAGACAGATTTTAGCAAACAAGTACTCAGAAACTTCCAGTAAATCTTAGTCAAGCCGTTAGTATGCAATATCAGTTATCTTTATATCTTTATTACATCAAAATATTTCAGGACTCAGAAATAAACTTGATGAACTACTAATTTGTATTGATGAAATAGATTCCTCTAACCCAATTGACATAATTTGCCTCTCTGGACATCATGTGGCCACTGGTATAGATATGTTAAACATTCCAAGATTTAATTTAAAGTAGATATGGAGGGAGGAGGAGTTGCCACATTCATTAAAAACTGCTATAAATTCAAGAATATTGATATAAATAAATTCTGTCTAGAGCAGCATTTAGAAGCTTGTGCAACAGAAGTAGAATCCCATAACAGATTCTATATAATAGTAACTATTTACCGAGCACCTGCAGGAAATTATAATCTATTCCTAAATCGTCTAGAAGCTCTATTGGGTTATTTAACAGGAAGAAATAAAGAAATCCTGCTTGCTGGTGACTTTAATACAGATCTTCTTATGCAGTCCTCCAGTAAAAATTTATTGCAGTCAGTAACTTTGTCTTTCAACCTAACACATACCGTAAACTTTCCAACTAGAATAACTAAAACCTTTAGGACAGCAATTGATAATATTTTTATAGAGTCCAAAAACGTGTAATACGTATTATTTGTGGCGTAACTTCACGGTCGTCCTGTAGAAGCCTCTTCAAAGAACTGTTTATATTAACTACTGCCTCTCAGTATATTTATTCCTTAATGAAATTTGTCATAAATAATATATCCCTTTTCCCAACAAACAGCTCAGTTCATACATACAATACTAAGAATAAAAATGATCTACACAAGGACTTAAAAGCACTTACTTTATTTTACAAAGGGGTCCACTATTCAGGAACACATATTTTCAATAATTTACCTCAAGTATAAAAAATTTAGCTAAAAATAAAGATCAGTTTAAGAGGAACCTAAAAGACTTTCTAGTGGCCAACTCCTTCTACTTCATTAGTGAATTTCTAAATTGTACCAAATGATGCATGTACTCATACTACATTAGTATTATTATATTATCAGCTATTAAAAAAAACTTAAAAATGTATGTATCAGTATTATCTATTATTCAACTTGTAAATTTTGTTTCTTGACATGTTCCACATCCACGAGGATCTCCTCAACATGGATCTACGGAACGAAAAACTAATCTAATCTAATGGTCTTCTCTACCACTGAACAAAAATTTGTGACTTACAATTTTCCCCCTGTTTGCTGTTTTTCATTGTCTCTAAATATCAACATTTTATGGGTCCTAATGACCCTTTTGGGATTTTGGGAATATTCTCATATATTTACAAAGTTGTTACAGATTTAAATTTAGGTTTCTGTTTGCTCATCTACAACTACATTTGTTGGTGTTATATATATTTCTTCATGGTGACGAATAACAGTGATCAAAATAATTTAACGAAAGTGGGAAATCTGAGTTCAATTGTCGGTACAATACATATACCATCAGTTGGTAAAACATTTACAAGTAATACAGTGGAGCTGTAAGAAATTTGCTATAGTGAATAAATTTCATAACTTTATTTCAACCACTGTAATTCATCATCACGAAGAAATATTACAAATGCCAAAGTGTGGCAATGATGATGACAACATAGGGTAATGCCTTGTTTTCCTTCTACTTGGTAGCTGGAATACAGTATAAGCTGCAAGTGCTAAGGGATGAATATAGCTGACTCTCAAAAACAAAATCAGTGTGGCATATGTAACTTTGGGTTGGTCATGGAATCATGTTTGGGTAGCCTAATGGTAAGGCAACCACTCACCAAATATGGGCAATCTAGGTTTGACTCCTAATCTGACACAAGCTTTCATGTGTACGTATTTGTTAAAACATCTATACCTAACACAGTCAAGCTGTAAGAAATTGATTATTGCAAATATTTAAAAAATAGACATTTAAATAGTTGTAAAAGCATTTGCACTCATTTTTTCCACAGGACTCTTACAGGTCCCAACTGGTCATATATTATTTGATCAGACATGTCATCTGAGCATAACACACGAAATGCAATACAACAGCTACTGTGACCTTACGGCACAAAAGCTGTCACTACCTATTCCTGTATACCATACCTTTGTGGATTCACAATACATTTATACACATGAGCAAGTAATAACAAAACAAAGGCTAATTTTATCCCATTCTTTCCAGCAATCACTATAAACTTCTTCATCTTTAATGGTATTCATTTTCACCACAATACCACAAATACAGTGATTGATAAGTGTATTGAAAGAGGGTTTTATATCCCTTACTTTGAATATAGCATGTGTTGTGGAACCAGGTGCCAGTTTGATAAAATTCAATGCATTTTCTTCTAATTAGAAGGAAAGGTAGTGTGGTGTGGTGTAAGGTATCAATATCAGGAGTGTCTTCTGATTGACATCCAGCATTAATACTGTCATCATTGTAGAAATATTCTTCATCACTTTCATTTACTAAGTATTCCAACTGCACATCAGAAAGAAATCGTTTCTTCATGAAAGTTACACATACATTACTAGTTTAGACGCATGAACCATGATGCACCCACCAATTGATGAAACATAACTTGTAACAAAAAGTTTTCAATAAATATGCTGCATTAAGCAAACTTTACTACTGATGCTTGTAAATGTTCTGAATTTTTAAACATGTAGGTCATATAACCATTCTAAAAAATTAAGCTTTTTTTATTTGAGTATTTAGCTATGTAGAATGTATTGAAAATCAAAGTAATCCAGTTTCAAGTATTGGCATTTAAATAAGAAAACACTATAGGAGAACAAACTCATTTCTTTGTCATATTTACCTGGGAATTCTGGTTTACCATGACAGGTAAGTCAAATGAAGTCTCTCTAACAGATAACTGGACAAACTCAGCATATGATGGTGAAATATGCAGTGCCTACCACAATAATTTTTTTAATCCCTTGAAATGGTCCATTTTTTGTTCCCAAGTCAAGCATAGAAATACTTCATTTTGGAATAAAGTAGAGTTCCAAAATTTTCCAGAATATTAAATTAATACTCTCTTTTCCTCTTGGTAACTGAATGTAAACCATGCAGAATTTTTATTAAACAAAATTAAAGTTAATATCATTCTGTGAATTCTTTTCTCTAAAGATCAATAACAGATACAAGACACTTATTAAACAAGAAAACAGGCTTTTATATTTCATTAACAGTAAAGTCTAAATGTGAAAGTCTACTGTTCCTGAGTTTCCATATCTGTGGACTGGACTTCTTGCTCACTTTCCCTTGCAATATTTTGAAATTTCTTAAAAGAGGCAAAGAGTTCCTCAGCAGTTGGGTGATAATGTGGCTGCAACATTTTACCTTCTGGATTTTCTCTAAATAAATACTCAGCCTGAAAAAAAAAAAAAAATGAAAATAGTAGTTGTCAGGTATGGAAGTGACTGATTTTACTAGATCAGTATCAGGTACACCTTGGAGCAAGTCTTTACTATCCTACAAGGAATACAAATTTTACTCAGTTACACTTTAGTACAATTAGACTACTAGAATATTTTCATGTTGAGGGATATAATAAAGCTTTCAGTTACCACTAATGAAAATCCATGGATGAAAAGGTATGGTAGGAAACCAATGGTCTACTTGCACGAATGGTAACCATAAATTGTAATTGCAGGCTTGACCATCAAATTGTCAAACTGCTGCATGCCACAACCTAAATGACTTCAAGAGTTACTGCACCGTGTGTGCCATTTACTCCCTTTTAGTACAAGTTTATCTGAACTATATACAGTCAGAAATTGTCTTTCCTGTGTATCTTGCATTATCAAAATGCCTTTGACCTAGACCTTTGCTGAAATATTTCCAACTGTCTCGCTATACCTTATACCTTTTTTCTTAGGCCATTTTCCACCCCATTTCTTTCCTACACAGACTGTGTAATCCCACTGCATTCTCCTATCATTGACCCTCTCTACCTAATACAAGTTCTCTCTCTCTGACCAGTCTGATCTGCAAGAATGTTATCCTGCGACCCATGACCATACCCTTTCTGCACACCACCCCAGACACCGTCTTTCAGCAAACCAATGCATGATCACATGTCGCTTCTTAGTGTCATAGGACATCAGCCATTTACCCTGGCCCACACGACCACCAAACTTGCTGCCAATTGAAAATGCGTGGGTTATGGGGAAATAGTGGGTTCAGTGCTGTGACTCAGTGCCAATCACCAGAGATGAACTCTGGAAACAGGTAAAAGCAGCATGGATGGCTTATACCACAGGATGCCATTCACACCTGACACATGTCAGTGCCATCATACACACAACAATTAATCAGGGCCATTGGTGAACCTTGTGCCTATTAGGCAACAGGACATGTGCTAAACATATTAATGAACACATCATGTGAATATGAACTTTCTATTTCTAGTCTTTCAAGGTGTTCTATTTTTTCTGAACATGAGTAAATGATATTTCAACCCAGATTTTCCATTGTTATTTTTTTTTTATGTAATGTACTTACCAAATAGTCTACAGGGTCATTAGGGCGAATTTGAGCAACCTGCATCAGACCCTTAGTTAGTGTAGGAAATACATATTTCATGAGGTAATGACGCAGTGGTAGTGATTGTATAGCTAACATCTCCTCTTCTTCTTGCTTCATAGCATCCATGAGACTAACCTAAAAGAATACCCAATACCAATAACAGTCCTATTACATAATCATAAAAATCCAATGACGTAAGAGATTCAGAAAAAAAGAAGAAAAAAATGGAAGGTAGTATATGCAAAATAATAATTAGTGAGGATATATCACCATCTCTTAGCTTACTGAGTGGAAATCACAACTAAAGTGCATAAGAAACATAGGGTGGTATGAACAAATTTGTGTCTTTTGCATTTAACATTCATTGCTCTTCAAATTCTACAATTTTAAGAAACTTATAAGACAAATACAGTTTTCATGAAATATAAATAAGAATGGTCAAAGAACATGACTTTCTGGTTTTAGAAACAAAGGCATACATATTACATTTCCTGCACACCATTCATATTCCTGCTAGTCTAGTGCCACGCGTGGCTGGTGATTCACACACACAATCTGTAACTTCACTCCGTAACTATGCATTAATGGTCATTTAGCTTGTATGTGTGGACCTACCATGGCATTGGCTCTTCCAAACCACCTAATTATTTTTTTTGTTTATGCAACCTTATTATTATGTTCATATTTTATATCCTCACCTGCCTTGTTTGTTTCATTTAAAACTGTCACTATTTTCCATTTACTTCTTTTTTATGATTCTCATTTTACTGAATGATAAACCTGTTTGCCATTACTGCTCGACTTTATGACTGAACCTCCATATTCTTATGCATTCAGCATTTAACCAAGTAAGTTTCAGATCTTTAAAATTTGTTTGCCATTAGCATTGCTAGATCCGGTACCCGGTAGGGTCACATACTTAAGCTATAATAATTTCCTAATTGTTCCAGTAATATGATGTGTTACTGGAAAATGCTAACTGAATTTAATTAACAATTACAAATTGCAATGTAGACTGCTTACTCATATAAGATATTCAATGACTTATCTCATTTAATATTAAATTTTGCTGACATTATAAGGAAAAATTGTCAGTTTACCCATTCCTCCATTCTTTGCATATGTGTTTCATGGGCTATTCTCTCTTCCTCTTTCCTTCTTTCTAGGTCTGCTTCTTCCTTTTGTTTTCTTTCTTGTTCTGCTTTCCATGCAAGCATCTCAAGTTCTTCTGCTGTTGGACCTGGACAAAAGTAATCAAATTGTGCAGCAAGATGAAAAAAATGACAAACTATAAATCTGATACAGTAAAAGCAACATTGTAAGTTAGCTATAAAAGCAGCTACTATAAACCAAACAAACAAAATGCAAGAAATATTACGGAATTTTTGCTTTTTGATAATATTATCATGTTCTGTCAGGCACCGATGGAAAATTAAATTAATATTATGGAACTGTTGTTGTGGTCTTCAATCAAAGAATGGTCTGATGAAGCCCTATCTTGTGAAAGCTTCTATCTCTGCATAAGAATGGCATCCTTTTGAACCTGCTTACTGTATTTGTTTCTTGGTTTCCGTCTGCAATTTTTACGCTACCTATTTTGCTCCAATGCTAAAATGATGATTCCATGATGTCTCAGAATGTATTCCACCAATCGATCCCTTTGTTTAGTCAATATATGCCACAAATTTACTTTTTCACCAATTCTGTTCAGTAACTCTTCATTAGTTATGTGATCAACCCTTATAATTTTTAGCACTCATCTGTAGTACTGCAGCTCAAAAGCTTCTATTATCTTCTTATCTAACTCCTTATTGTCCGCATCTCATTCCCATACAATGCTACATCCCAGAAAAATGCTTTCAGAAAGGACAATCTAAAATTTAAATTAATATCAGATGTCAATAAATTTTGCTTCTTTGTAAATGCTTTTACTCACAGCCATTCTGCATTTTTTACCTTCTTTACTTCAGCCATCAGAAGTTATTTGCTACCCAAATTACAAAACTCATCTACAACATTTATTGCATCATTATCTAATCTATTTCCTTCAGTGTAACCTGCTTTTCTTGGACTGGTTTGATCTTGTTCTTCTTATTTAGTTTCTTTACCAGGTCCTTTGCTGTCTCTGACAGAATTACAGTGTCAATAGCAGTCCACTATGGGAAAAAGCGAGATGATATGACCCGAGTTCACTTATACTGTACTGCATCCATTCACAAGAAACAAGACAAGACTGGTTAAAACATGGTCATTTTGAGAAGGAAAGTATAAAAGATTTTTGGGTAAAGATATGAGTCACTGTATGGAGTTGGTTTCTACTATCAATGTCACACAGCCCCCCCCCTCCCAGTATGCACAGTATGAAGTACTCATCTGGATGAGGGGGTGAAGGGAGGTGTGGTCATCTAGGCACTGTATATGAACTCTGCTACAGTGTTCTTATGGTCATCTTGGAAAGTGGTGCTGAGGCCGAGCAACACCCACAGCAGGGTACCTGTCCAGAAAGCATCACTGCAGTGGAGGGCCGTCTTATAGGTTCTATGTCACGATTTTACCAGACTGTTGGTTTGCAGATGGTAGGCAGCGATGTGTGAATGCACTTAATTCCCCAAAGTTTGGAAATATTATTATACAGGACTGATTCAAACTTCCAACCTTGGTAAGTGGTAACGATTACCGCACAGCCAAGTGTGAGACCTACGAACTGATGGCTTTGGCTACTATTGCTGCTGTAATGTTAATTAAAGGAGCTGCCTCTATCCAGCGAGTTGTATGATTGATGGCCGACAGTATGTACCAGAAATGTTTTAAAGTGTTGGATGGGGCTCACGATGTTGATATGTAAGTGTTGCAATCTTCAGACGGGTACAGGAAAACAGCCAAGAAGCAGTATGGTATTTCAATATTTCAATTATTTTATTGTGCACGTACATGTCTGTTCCTTGCAGTCTCGTTGGCATGTCCTACCATATGAAATGCAAGATGATAAAGTGAGTGGTAGGTGTAACACTCGGCTGCACTAGTTTTTGTTATGACATCAGAAATTTTTCTGCGGAGTGTTTGGGGGATGACACGATGTAATGTACCAGTAGATTTGTCACACCATACTTCTCCAGGCACTCTAGGAAAATTAGTGTGAATTGGTGTCTTTTTATAAACTCATAGGTCGATGCGAAGGGCTCTGATCTGTAATCTCACAGAGGTGAGGAGCATGGCTGAGTCCAGGCAGAGTGACAGCTTGTTGTTCTCACTACAGAGATAGAGCACTTATTTATGTTGTCATCCTGTTGTGAGATCATACTGTGTAGATGTGCTGAAAACAACTTATGTTCATGGGCTTTAATGGGATGGTGAAACACAGAGCAGCACACCTCTTTTGGAGACAATTTGTGCTGCGACTGAAAATCTATGTCAATGATTGTTTCCGGTACATCAACTAAGAGACAGTTCCACAGGAATGCTCATGCGGTTAATAGGTGCATGGTGAATACAGCCATGACACAGAGATCAGACAGGTGACATATCTAGCACGTAGTAGAGTGAAACTAGGATGGAGCTAAGTCCGTGTCAGTAACAGTGGCAATAACGAAAAATCTGCACTGGTGTTGCAAAGGAAACACACCCTGGTGCACGATTCCCGAATGTAGAGGCACTGATAGATGCTGTGTCCTGTATGGAGTACTGCATGGGTAGGAGCTTGTTAGTACATTAGGGGTGGTGCCTAAGCCCTCCTGTTGTGTTTTGAAAATGGCACAGCAGGCGGCACTTCTGTGCAAATGCTCTGAAAGTCAAACAGTAGTAACAGTAGCGGTTGGTCTTGAGCGAAATGCTGCAGTGGCAGAGGGTAACTATCCACATCAGACACATCATCAATAGCTGCTGCTGCTGTGCTGGTTTGGGGGCTGGCGTGTAGGTAGCAAAACGGATTGCTGGCAACTGAATGAAGCTACCCAGTGGGTCATGTGGAACAGCAGCGTTGTGGGAGCGGGTGTGTTTGGCGGCTGGCTGGTATTCTGTTTTGTTTCTCATTATGGTTTGTAGTCACAGTTGTTGCAGAACTAATGAGTGCATGTAGTTGGTGCTGTGTTCTCTTGAGATGATGGACTCGTTAGCATGTTGAGTGAGGGTGTCCATGTCCTCTTCATGCAGGATGTGCCATATCTTCTCGGCTGATGTGAGAGCAATATGCTTCAGGATGGTCCACTTGCCTGTGGCATACTTGTTTGAAGCGGAAGTGGTGCTGACCAGGTTACAGATGAGACTGCTGTTGGTCGTGTATATGGGTTACAAGGCACAGGTACCACAAGGCTTTGCTGAATATTTCTTTGATGAAAGCAAACCTTGTGGTCGGCATCTCTGTCTAAAACAGTGGTAACTTCAGCATCCTGTCCAGTGGTGGATGCACGTGGGCACCCAGTGCATAGCAGTAGTACTATGGAGCTGTACTATTTCGGCCTTCTGGCAGGCAGATACAACCAAAACAAGTGTTTAGGAAGGCAGCACTTGTGTGGATGGCGATTAAATGGACGGGAGGTTATGGAACATGTCATGATTTACTGGCACAGTGGCACCAGTCAAATGTGTTGAAACCACATTGGACAAAGAGTTTTGAACACACATATCAATATTATATGAGCACTGCGTGTAACTGTTCACATAGTTGGCACTCAGAACTGAAGAGTGCGTTATGTGGAGTGTCAGGTGTATCTGAGAACAAAGATGGAGTACATGTGACCTCTGAGAAATGTTCACTTGTATTTGGTGTAATGGGACACCCCCCCCCCCCCCCAGCTTTAATGCAGCAATTGATGCAAACTGGTGGTGAAGTGAAGCACAGGTGACCCAGACTCACATATACTGACGGCAGTATCAGCTGGTTCAGTGGAGTTGAATTTCAGATAAACATGAATACAGGGTGGCCACCAAACCTTCATTTTCAAATTCAAGGTTTTTTCCAGGTTAAAAATAATTATTTTCAAGGTTTTCAAGAATCTTAATTTTGCTCAAAGGGGTTAGCAAATAACTATACCATAGAGAAACTAGTTACATATTTTTAAAAAACATATTATCCAAGTTGAACCAAGTCACGTTGTAATATACACCAAGCAGTCGTGAATCCAGGATTTGTGTTTTTAGGTCAGAGCTCATAAAAATTGTGGCATTGTACCGCAAACTGACCAAAAAAGAACCAGCTCATATTATGAGGTTTACCTCATGGTTTTGGGGGAGGGGGGAGGGTATGCAGCCCCATAGACACCCCTTCCCCCGCCCCAGATTTGACACTGACGCAATATATAGTACAGGGTGTACATTTTAAGTTGACAAACCAGTAAAAAAAAAAAAAAAAAAAAAAAAAAAAAAAACAACAACAACAACAACAACAACAACAACAGACAGTAAATATTCAAAAATGGTTTTCACCATTATGAACGGCCGGCAGAGGCTTATGAAATGATACTAAACTTGAACTGTCTCCACCATTTGGGAGTGGTGTGGGTGGCTAGTGTAAAATTTTAAATGGAAACTCTCGTTGTTAATTGCAGATTCAGATTCTACAGACCAAATCATGTGTAGTTTGGTTGAATTTTTTGCCTTTCAGTTGGCAACATGTTGCTCTGTAATGGTGAGAATTATTTGCCATACTGCTGAAGAATTGTACCATCCAGGAAAGAAAAAAGTAAATCATATTGATGATGCTTCAGAACCCAACCAAATGACACCATATGTACATTTCTTCCCGGCTAGTTCAATTAAATGTTTTGTCGGCAATTCATAACTGGTATTCAGACAAGGGCAATCTGGACTAAGGTATCACTTTTGAAGATTGCCCTGTCCACTGCGGGGAGAGGGAAGGATCACTGTGGGCATCATTTTGTAGCATTCTGAAGTATCATGAATATGGTTTTCATTTATTTTATTTCCTGTTTAGTGCATTTCTTCACCAGTACGACAAGTATTTCTTACTATTACAGCGCCATCTGTCATAAAAAAAATATCCACCAGACCATACATGATGTGGGTTAAAGTGCAGTTTATGCGGCAGCGGCTAGCCATCGCTCTCGCTAGGTTAGGAACGACAGAGCAGCCAACAGGAGTTGAGTTATGCCGGCCAATAAGATTGCGTGTTTCACGACGAGTAAATTTGGCATCAATTTCAAAGTTTATTTGATGATTTCGGTGTGGCGTTTGTCTGATTGTAATTGATTTTCCATTACCCCCATAAGTGACGTATTATTAAAACACCACAGCAGTCAACCATAGAACAGGTAGAGCGTGTTTTATTTTATGATCTGTACGAAACAGTGATCATCTTAAGTTAGGTAAAGGTTAAACGAGAAGTTTTTATTTTTAGTATGTGGGGGCACGTAGCACCCGAATCTCCGATTCAGAAACACTCCATCGATTTACAGTTGTACGTTCAATATATATCATTTCAGTCCGAGCTATTTCTATTGCAAGCATTCTTGGAAATTACCGCAAAATGACCGGACAAGGGTACATATAAGAACACGTCAACCACAGAACAGGTATAGTATGTTTTATTTATTTTATGATATGTACGAAACAGTGATCAAGTGGCATCCATAATGATAGCAACTGTAACTTGTTGATCATCAAAAACTTGCATACACCGCTTCAATTAGTTTACATTGGACACCCGCTGAATTACTTCATCTGTGCCGGCACAGGTAAGGTCGATTCACACTTGGATTCACTCGATTGTTCTCTGCAGCGATTGTTTCACTCTGTTCCATCACAGAAATATGTAGATGGTGTTAGTCTCTAACAGTTTCTTTTTGGCCACGGCATCGTGACTCCTGATTGGCTGCTCTGCAGTTCCTAACCAAGCAAGCATGACAGCTAGCCGCTGCTGTATAAACTGCACTTTTACCCATGGTGTATCTGAATCTGCAATAAAAAATCGTGGTTCCCATTTAAAATTTTACACTTGACACCTTCCCCCCCCCCCACCCCCTCACAAACGGTGGAAACAGTTCAGTTTGAGTATTATTTCCTAAGCCTCTGCCATCCGCACCTGCTGGTGAAAACCATTTTTTAATATCTACTGTTTTTCCGAGTTATTCCGGTTTGTCAACTTAAAATTTACACCCTATATAATGGACCAAGTTGAGTTCAAGTAGCTGGAGGATACTCTACTTTTAATGTGAATTGCATTCGTTTATGCAACATAGCCCGTTCATTTATACTAACTTCCTGATACATTAAAATACAGTCACACCTCATGAACTAGTGATCGAGAACTCAATATATATATTATGATTTACTTTACCTTCAGGATATGAAAAACATTCACCTCTTTCAATTTTTAATTTATATTGTTCCCAATGATGGATTTCAGTTTCCAGAGCCCTGGAAAACTCTAGCTAAAAGATCAATGAATATTAATGACTCAGCATGCATAATAATGCACAATGTTGTCGGTGAGTTCTTGAACTTCGAGGAGATGCAATTGAGAATGCAAAAACAAATCTGGAGCAACAGCTTTGTGGTATTTGCATTCTAGTGTCATCTGGTAAAATAACACTCAACAGCAGATTTTAATGAAAACATTATTTTGTTACTCTAAAACACGCTGAATTACTTCATCTGTGCCGGCACAGGTAAGGTCGATTCACACTTGGATTCACTCGATTGTTCTCTGCAGCGATTGTTTCACTCTGTTCCATCACAGAAATATGTAGATGGTGTTAGTCTCTAAATATATTTAACGATATTTTGAATGTATTGTTCTAAAGACAGCTTTTTAAGCAATAAATTAAACTGAAAGAAATTGCCTTGTCACGTATGCTTTTTGAAAACCCATTAACATATAACGAGGGGAATAATCTTTTGTGTTGACCATGAAATAAATAATTAGTGCTGTTTGTGCTCTATGGTTGACAGGTTCTCGATGTACCCTTGTCCACTAAGTAATTTTCCTCGTAATTGTTACCGCGACTCCTCATTGGCGCTAGGGGGGCCCGCATGAAAAACAGTTCAGCCATCAACAATACGTACCTTACATCATGACTGTGTTTTACTATTTATACATGGCGTCCCAGATATCTTATCCACCCAAAATATCTCTGGAAAAATAACAGCTATTGGAAAACGACTTTCACCGGTATCAATATACGGCTGGGGCCCATGAATGTACATATTTGGAAACATTCTAAAATGAGAGCAAATGTGTTTTTTAACACAAACTTATGTTTTTTAAAATGGGCAACCTATATTTTTTCTTCAGCAATCCATAGTGTGACAAATCACATAAACAATGGCATTGATTGCATCCCAATATTCCAATTACATCCCGAGATATTGCGGCGCGAAGTTGATGCTTGAGAACCCCGAAATGCGCTGCTAACGCATGTCCTGAGCAGCATGGGGTTCACGCCTGAGCTTCAGGACGTGCGCTAGCAGCGCATTTCGGGTTTTTCAAGCGTCAACTTCACGTCGCAATATCTCGGGATGTAATCAGAATATTGCAATGCAATCAACGCCATTGTTTATGTGATTTGTCATGTTATTGATTGCTGAAGAAAAAATATAGGGTGTCCATTTAAAAAAAACATAAGTGTGGTTGTCAAAAGGTTATCTCAAAAGACACCGGGAATTAAATTCGTAGTGAAAAAATTTTCAATGCATCATACCAAACCCACTTCATTTCTAGTTATTTAATAAATTTCCACCTTCAGTTTACAATACTGACTTAACAAGTGGAATTCTATTAACATTCGAACTATTTAGAAAACAATCACTTCACTCACATGTGAACGTGGATTTTAATGCCTACAAATTCAATTACCTGTTTAAAATAATCTATTTAGAGTGCAGTCTTAAGAAGCCAGCCGGCCATCAATGGGATGAGAGGGTCCATTTTAATTACAGTCAAGATATATAACGTACAGAAAAAATGATACCAAAACTTTCAGTGGGTTATGCCTGGCATACCCATTCAAATTTTGGGGTATGCTTGAGCGACCGAGCATACCCGTAGTAGGCGCCTATGCTAACAAAGCATAACAATACCAACTTTTACGGAGTTTGTAGTTAAAATCAACAAAATGCTTCCGTTAAGAGATTTTTCAACACAGAATCAGACAAACGAGATCGGTGTTGATGAGTATCACTGAGGGGGATGGTCAATTATGAAAATTGCTAAAATGTAGTAAAAAAAAATATCGCCTTTCATTCTAGCTGCGATTTCACAGTCGCGCCTTACAATAACATCGCATCTCTTCGACATACATCGCGAGGAATTGAGTCGCGTGGTTGAACAACACTTCGAAATAAATACAGAAATAGATAACGATATACGTAACCTATAATTATAAAACTTTTTAAACCGTCCACAAATATATTTGAAAATGTTTTTGTACACAAAAATGAAGCGATGAATTATTTAACCTGCGGGCACTTGCGATCTGAGGATTTTGCTGACCGTAATTTTAAAACGTCTGGCATTTTGTTACTTTTAAATATTAAACTGAGGTTTTTTCTTACTAAAACTACAGGAATTACTTGTTTACACTTATTAAGTACATTTCGAACTGGTCGTGTAATCTGAGCAATAGACTATGAACGCGAACGATCGTTTAACTCTTAAAGCCGCGAGATCTCATGGGTTAAAAATCACAGTTTCTGGCTGAAATTCAAGGTTTTTTTCCCAGTTTTTTCAAATTCAAGGCTTTTTCCCAGTTTTCCCGGTTTCAAGGTTCGGTGGCCACCCTGGAATAGAAAAAGACTAAATCGGATGTACGTCAAATATAAAGTGTGGCTACAAATGTTATTTGTGATTTTGATAATAAGAAACGTTAATTGTGGTGTACTTATGAAAAACAGTACATAGAAGCATATAGATAGTAAAAGAACACACCACTAATGATAAATGAAAATTAGATAAACCAAAAAATAATTGCAGACATGAGTATTAAGTCAAATAAACTGTGTTAAACAGCGTTACTTTCATTGTCACTAAGATTTCACAAATTAAATATGGAAATAGTGTAGAACGCTAATTGCTCAATTTTGTATTTGTACATTTATAAACTGCAAACTTGAAAACTATTATTATAAAATCTTACTGATGTTTGTCCAGAAGCTGTGTAAATGTTAGTAAAGTTCTTCATTCAGTATTTAATTAGGTAACCACAGCTTAAAGCATTTGATTGTTGTAAATAGAATAGTACTAAATTTACCAAAGAAATTAACAAAGAAGAGCTATAACATTGTATAAGTATAATGGACTTTGTATCCCCTCTGAAATTACTTCGTATGTTTTAATTAACACTAACTTTTGTAATTGTAAATCAACATCTGTAATTGTTATAACAATCACCATACAACATTTTCATTGTTAACACTAATATATATATATATCTGTAATTGTTATAACAATCACCATACAACATTTTAATTGTTAACACTAATATATATATATATATATATATATATATATATATAGTGTTAACAATTAAAATGTTGTATGGTGATTGTTATAACAATTACAGATGTTGATTTACAATTACAAAAGTTAGTGTTAATTAAAACATACGAAGTAATTTCAGAGGGGATACAAAGTCCATTATATATATATATATATATATAGAAGCGCACTCCAGCACTGCAGTTAGTTGACAGTAGTTACAGTTGAGTTATAGGGCAGTTGGAGTGCATTTCAAGTGATATCTTTGTCAAAAAATTATGTGATTTGTTTATTTGTTTGCCTTGGTAATGTGAGGTTAAAGTTGACATTATTTAATTTAATGGGAAAACAGAGAAATGCATATTCCTATTAAAGTGGAGAAAACACATGTAAATTATTAGGAATGTTAAAAAGTTCTAGTGCAAAGGAGCAGGTCTATTGTTCACACCTAAATTGCTATATTGCACGTAATGCTTCAAAGCAGTTTGAAAGTCATTGATACATGCATTAGAATAAGTAAAGTCGCTATAGTTCACTGGTTGCACATTCTGGAACATTTCTGGCGACTGAAGACTTGAGTGAATGTTTGGTCGTCCAAAGTCACCAAAAACATCCAGGCCGCAGGAAATTGTTTGTGTGCACTGAATCGCGTATCTTGAAAGCATTCTCTTAGAATTATGTGTAGCACTTTGTGATGGTATCAGGTGAGGGCTTGATTCGTTTGCCACATGGAAAACAGGCAGTGGTTTGGCCATGAAAATGGCAGACAGTGGTATTTCACTTGTAAGTCACGTGTGGTTGACATGTTACACTTTTAAGTTCTGAATGGGGTGACCTACATGGGAATAAATGCACTAAATACACCACCATTTAGGGTCCATTTATATTTTATTGTGTCCATTCACACTGGTTACCACTTGGTTATTCCCAGAAGGGAGAGAGCTTCAAAGATCTTTGGATAAAGATATGTGTCACTGTATGGAGTCGGTTTTTAATATCAAAGCCACACCACAGATTTCTCCTTGCTTTCCTTTATAGCTTGCTCAATGTACAGATTGAATAACATTGGTGAAAGGCTACAATCCTTCCTTGCTCTCTTCCCAACCAATGTTTTCCTTTCATCTCCTTCAAATATTATAACTGCTGTCTTGTTCTATAATTCAAATATAACTTTACTTTCACTATATTTTATCCCTGCTATCTTCAGAATTTGAAAGAGTTTGTTCCAGTCAAAAAAGGTTTGCCTCTCCTTTACCTATCATCTAAGATAAGTGGTAAGGTAAGTATTGCCTCATGTGTTCTTACATTACTTCTAAATCACAACTGATCTTCCATGAGGTCCAGTTCCACCAGTATTAACAATCGTCTGTAAATAATTTGTGATAAAATTTTCCAACCATGACTTATTAAACTGATGGTTTTCTCACTTGTCTGAATTGGGATTATTACATTCTTCTTAAAATCTGAGGATATTTTGGCTGTCTCAAACATCTTGCACACCAGGTGGAATAGTTTTGCCATGACTAATAGGTGTTCCAGAGCTATGTTAAATTCTTCTTGCAGAATCGTATCTTCCTTTTCTATAATACTGCCTTGAAGTTCCTTTCTCTTGTAAATCCCCTTTATATCTTCTTTCCAACTTTCAACTATCTCTTATTCACTCAGTAGTGGTTTTCCATCTGAGCACTTGATATTCATACAATTGATTATCTTTTTTTCAGATGTCTATATTTGGTATCTATCTTGTCTCTAGTTTACAACGCAATGCAAATACATACGATGAGCTGCGACAGACACATAAAAACGACACACACATACAAAACTTAAGCTATCGGCCATTGATCTTCTTCCAGAATAAACAGCATCCACACACTCACACAGGCACATTTAACAGTCACAAAACTGTCATCTCTGGCTCCGCACTGTGAATTATGCTCTGTGGTGAGGAAATAGTTGGAGAGGGGAGGGGCTAGAGGAACAGGAAAGTTGTGTCACTGTGGTGTCAATGGATACAGTATGGCCTTATGGAGCATGTATGTATTAGATGGGTCGAACGAGATGCAACTTAGGAATGGAGTGGGGAGGTGGGGGAGGAGAGGAAAATGAAACAATAAGAACAAAACAAAACAAACACAAGCACATACACACACACATGATCACTTACACACACACTTGAAATGGGAGAGGTGTAGGATAGATGGGTAGGAACTGCTGGTTGTGGAGAAAAAGGGGTTGTCATTGGTTGAGCCCTGAATAATTTCTGGAGCAGAAAATGTACTGTAAGGAAAAATCCCATCTTTGTAGTTCAGAAAAGCTGGTGGGGGGTAGGAGGATCCAAATGGCCTGGGTTATGAAACAGCCAATGAAATATAGTGTATGCTCTGCTGCATGTTGTGCCACCGGTTGGTCTACCTTGTTTTTTACCACAATTTGGCAGTGGCCATTAATCCTAAGCCAGTTGATTAGTGGTCATGCAAATATAGAAAACTGCTCAGTGATTGCAGCACAGTTGGTAAATTACATGCCTGCTTATATAGGTGGACCTGTCACTAATTGTGTAGAACAAACCTGTGACAGGATGGAACAAGAAGTGCTGGGTGGGTGGTTTGGCCAGGTCTTGCAGCAGGATCTTCCACAGGGATTGATCCATGTGGCAAGGGGCTGGACTTCAAGGTGGCATAGGGATAGACTAGGATGTTATGGAGTTTGGGAGGGTGATAGAACACCACTTTAAGAGCGGTGGGAAGAATCTTGAGTGGGATGTCTCTCATTTCTGGACATGAGGACAGAAAATAAAAACTTTGGTGAAGGATGCAGTTTAGTTGATCAAGTCCAGGGCAGTACTGGGTGACATGGGGAGCACCCATTTTGGCTGGGTACTGGTGGTAAAGGGAGGATTTAGGGTGTGAGGGGACATGGAAAAGTAAATCTGTTTGAGGACTAGGTCTGTGGGGAAGTTTCTATCTGTGAAGGTCTGTGTGGGACCTTCAACATATTGAGAAAGGGAGTTCTTCTCACTGCAATCCACGATAGGCTAGGCTGTAAGAGAGGGATTGTTTGATGTTGAAGGGATGGACTGTCAAAGTGTAGGTTCTGATCATGGTTTGTAGGTTTAATATGGATGGAAGTGTGGATGGAGCCATCAGCAAGGTGGTGTTTAACATTCAGGAATGTGGCATAGTGAGTTGTGGAAGACCAGGTCAAGTGGATTGGAAAGGAGTTGACATTTGGAAGGGAGGAGGATAAGCTGTCCTAGCCCTGCATACAGGTAATGAAAATATTATCAATAAACCTGAACCAGACCAGAAGCTATGGTTTTGGAATGCTAGGAAGGTTTCCTCCAGACAGCCCACAAACAGGTCGACATAGGAGGTTGCCATGTGGATGACCATGGTTGTGCCGTGGATTTGATGGTAAACTTTCCCCTCAAACAAAAGAAGTAATTCGTAAGGATAAAGCTGGCGAGGGTTATGAGGAATTAGGTATCAGGCTTGAATTCTGAAGGACTTTGGGAGGGGTAGAGTTCAAGAGCAGCAAGGCCATGGGTATGGGTATGTGGGAAGTTGCTGTATAGGGAGGTGGTGTTCACTGTGATCCAGTAGGTAAAAGGCTGGTTATCGTGGAGAGTCAGTGAAGGAAGTGGTTGGTATCCTTGATATGGGACAATAGATTTTGGTCAATTAGTTGAAGGTGTTGGTCAACAAGAGCTCAAATTCTTTTGGTAGGAGCACAGGCACCAGCCACAACTGTGCATCCAGCATGGCGTAAGTGCACCCCATGAACATAGAATGCTTCTGTGATGGTGTTGCATCACCTCACATTATAGCTACTTTCTGGGGCTGCTACAATGATGGCCGGCAGGACATTGCAGAAACAGTCTCCTTTATGGCAGGCACGTCCCTAAGCCACTCAGCACAATATAAGTGTGCATGTTACCACACTTAACACTCTTGCGCTAGTCTATGACTTTGTTGCTACTAGGACATCATCACCACAAATACCTCACTGGATCTCTAACATACTCAAACAGGACATAATAGGATTCCACTTTCCAGCCACCAGATAACTGGGATTCTGTAATGGACTTGAAATTCCCAGGCTGCCACAGCTCACTTGAAGTGTGGAAGGAATGATTGCTTACTATCTGTCTATTTGTTCACTGTAATTACTCAGGATTTGTGTCCCAACCCCCACTAGTGAGTATTTGTTGTTTACTACTGTAGATTCTAACAGTCAAGACAAAATATGTCACCACTAATGTCTAAAATTAATGATACAAATGATTAAAAAACATACACAAAGTGTTTCAGTATAAAACTAGTAATAAAAACTTACCATAGTTGCGTGGCTTGCCTATTTTTTCACTAATAGTTTCCACTATTGCAGTTAATCTAGGACTTAAATCTTCTTCAACATTTATTAGAATAGGATGAACTTCCATTTCATCAAAGAAGTTGAGTACTGTGACCTCATCTGTGTTATTCGTCCTGTTAACAGAGTTTTTAGTGTTACAAATGCTGAAATTTCCTATCTCACAATCATATGTTTTCTAACTCAGAAAATTACAAATACACTTTCATGTTCAAGTCATAAATAATGATTACACCAATAATAAAATGAACTCTATAGTATGCAAATGTCATGAAAAGTGTAAAATACATACAGTAGAGCCCCATTCTTACATTCCCTGATTAATGTTTTCCCAATTTTTACACCTTTTTTTTGTCAGACCTGTCAAATTTCCTATGCCCACAGTGTTAAGTTAGCCCTGTTTTTGCATTAACATATTTACATTTTTCCTGCATTTTACACTTTGTGAAACCATGTTCACAGAGACAAAAATGACACTGGCATATTGTTTATAAATGTTACACAGTAAAGTTTCTTTACATTTTGCATTTATTCAGATTTTAACTTTAGGATTGTGCTTGTGCTGCTAAAAGTGGAGAAAATCAAGACTAGTTGAAAGCTATTCATTTGTGTCCGATCACTGCCAACATTAAGCTGCCCAATGATGACTGTGCACGTGAAGTATTGCAGCAGGCAACAATGTTGAAAGCTATACATTCAAAGTTACAAGTAATTTTCACAAGCTGGGGTGTTTACTTTGGAACAAAAACTTGCTATGATAGACTTTTCCCTGTTGCTGGAGAAAGTAAACTTGAGGGACTTTCTGTATGTAATTGTACAAAAGAATTACTAATGCTTGTAAAAACGTATTTCTGCTACGGTCATGATACCCAAAAGTGAAATTTTATATTGTGCGAAAATTATAGAGGAGAATGTCTGCCTAGGTGTGCTTGCGTTTGTGTATATGTGTGGATGTGTGTGTATTTGTTTACCCTCCTTTTTTTCCCCCAAGGTAAGTCTTTCCTGTCCCGGGATTGGAATGACTCCTTACCCACTCCCTTAAGACCCTCATCATTTCCTTTTCCCTCTCCTTCCCTTCTGCCTGAAGAAGCAGCTAGGCTGCGAAAGCTAGCGTTTGTTGTTGTGTGTGTGTGAATTTATTAATTTCTTTGTGCAACTATCACTTCCTGTGCTCCTTCGCCTGGTAAGAAATTTTATATTGTCATTTATAAAAATGAGAGCAGCCACCACCTGTTGGATTCTTACTAATGAGTGAAAATCAGGATGAAAACACAAATGTAAAAAATAAGTAGAAATGGTTGAAGTGGAATTCATATGGACCCAAAGGAATGAATTGAAATAAAATTGCTCCACCTGTATCAAAATTTTCTGAGGATTTCATATGCAAATTTTGAACCTCTCTTTCCTTTTGGACAAATATTACATAACATTATAGAGAAATGCAGAAACTGTTTTATCAAGAGATTACCTGTTAATTAATATTAAGTTTTTTTGCAAATTTAACATGTTTAAGTTTACAGACAAATTAAAAATCAGATTAAATTTAAAGATGAATATACCAGGTGATCAAAAAGTCAGTAGAAATTTGAAAACTTAATAAATCACAGAATAATGTAGATAAAGAGGTAAAAATTGACACACATGCTTGGAATGACATGGGGTTTTATTAAAAACAAAAAAGAAAAAAGTTAAAAAATGTCCGAAGATGGCACTTCATCTGATCAGAAAAGCAATAATTAGCATAACAAATTAAGACAAAGCAAAGATGATGTTCTTTACAGTAAATGCTCAATATGTTCAGCATCATTCCTCAACAATAGCTGTAGTCGTGGAATAATGTTATGAACAGCACTGTGAAGCATGTCAGGAGTTATGGTGAGGTACTATCAGTTTCGATTGGAAGATTCGCTTGAATGCCAGTCTTGTGTTAACAACTGTATTACAGCACCAGTGCATACACTGTTACCGAAACATTCAACACCAGATTAATCGAGTGTAAAACCTATGACCTAGAAGGATTTTAGTTGTGAGAGCTTGTCATCTGCTGCGACTCTCATTAATGTTTTTACTCCGTCATTTTTTTAACTTCTAGTAAAACCCCCCTGTCGTTCCAAGCATGTGTGTCAATTTTTATCTCTATATCTACATTATTCCATGATTTAGTAAGTTTTCAAATTTATACTGATTGTTTGATCACCCGGTACTGTAATTCTATTTTCACTTCTAGTGTATCAAATTAATTGGTCAATCATTTCATTCTTCCTTGCCTAGTGCCATCAATTATGTGTTTAAAGAGTAACAATGGTACTTTGGATTCAGCCTGTTTGTCTCCTTTCTCACACTGGCATTTCACACAGGTAGTAAACACACACAAACTATTCATGTTTGAGTTAAACTTCCACAAACAGGCAATGTGGCAAATACTAGAATGATTTATACTCCACAGTGAAGAGTGCACTGATTTAAACTTCCTGCTGCATTAAAACTGTGTCAGAATGAGATTAGAATCATGGTTTTGATGCAGCTAGATGTTTCATGCAGTAAATTTTTTCCAAAAACTTGTGGAGAGTATTTCTTGTAGTTAGCATAATGAGGTGGGCTTGACTTGGTTGGGGTGTTTTCATGACAATGAACCCGGCATGGATCTGCTTGCCTTACAATATAACAGTACCAGACTGTAGTATTGTTTGCTTGTGTCTGCTGTGTTGGTGTATAGTCTTGTGGTAAAATGAGCCAAGAGGCAGTCCCTGGACCTTCATAGGGTTCTTCTAAGAGAAAAAAGTAGCCTGTGATTCGCAGTGGAGAATGTAAAATGATACTAAATATCAATAAAAGGAGAAAAAACAGCTACTCCATCCATTTACGAGCTGCGATATATGCTGGGAAGAGAGTCTCCAGTTTCATGAGGCTGAGGAGATATTCCAAATCTCATCCAGGAGAATCACCTGGTACCCATGGAAAGAACAGGTAACTATTTGTTATATTGTTATGATGTCAAATTTGTGGTCTTTGACATATTCCTGTCTTTCAAAATAAGTTAGAAATGTTTATTCCTTTTTTTCAGTAAAATGTGTTACATTATTCGTAAACTTAGCTAAATTACGTACGTATTAGGTGCACAGTAGTTTTGGTGCATTGCACGATAGTGGGGGAGTGAATGTACAGGACCATTCCCATCCCTCCACTCCCATCATGCCTCACACCAAGTGCAAACTACAGTGCGCATATCATAACATTAAACTTCACTTTTGACATGCTTCTCAGTGCAGTCCAAATACCTAACAAATAAACTCCCTTTCACATAGGATAGGACATGGAGAGATCCTCAACAAAACAGATAACTTCAACAGGCAGTCATTCAGAACACCGTGCAGGAATTTCACAAAGGGTCATTCCATATCAAGTGGCCTAAATTTAGACAAGCACCCCACTTGATGATCTTTTTACAGAATGTACATTCAGGCCTTACATGAAGCTCTGCCAAATAACAGGTCTGTAAGTAGTATTGTAAAACCACCAGATACATTTTTGTAAAGGATAGTTTTTGTCATTGTGAATTAAGTGAATAAATGATCAAATTTGTTTTATCATTGCTCAGGATCTAAGAGACCTGTTGTGCTGTAACTTTGTGATCCTGTTCCACTTCATGGTACAATAGCTTAGTTGTTAGAACAAGTGGTCAAACTGTGGTAAATTCATCATAATTTTCTGTCAAAGTGGCTCATAAATAATTTCATAAAAGATTTTGACTATATTTTATTGCCTTGTATCTGCTGAAAGAATAACTTTTTTAAGCTGATTTTTAAGCTGTCTGCAGCCTGCTGGCATTTCAAAAAGCTCTGCAAGTGGCAACCAGATTTCTCAAATAATGATTGAGTTATTCAAAGTTTACTCAAAAATTTAATTAATCAATTTTGGCTCACTTTCAAGATGTCATATTACAAATGGGATCATTTAAATCTGATTTTTCTGGGCTCCATAGAATAGAACATACTATTTGATCAGAAAAAGTTGTTCTTATTTTGGAGACACTGCATTTAAGAAGAAATAAACTTATATTTTCATTACATTAAAAAATACACAGATGCACAATCTTGTGTTGGTCCATGGTGACTTACAGTCTTGCTATTTATAGTTAACAAGCCATAATATTTCATTCTTATCAATTCAGTTGCTGAAATATGTTATTAATATCAATTACAGTTGATTCTAACAAGCTATAATGACGGCCCATTCTTGCTGCTAATGGAGCTGGAATAACAGAAATAATGTGCTTGTCTGGAATCCAACAAGTGTCCTGCCCAGCTGGCCAATAGAATGATTGTGCAGGTTAATTGGGGTGTATGAAACTGAGTTAATTGTCTTCTTCTGAAACATGAGATATTCCCAACATAGAATTTTTCATCATAAATACAGGCAATGTTTTGGCCTGGTTGTAAGGCTGCAATATTTGTGTCAGAATCAGTTGCTTCATGTTGGTCTACATTTGCCACGTTGCTTTTCATTTAATGGCACAAAGTGGTGATTCCCACTTGTTCCTGATACTGTGCAGCCATCTTTAAACCTTTCTTCTTGCTTTGCTTTTAATGCTTCAGTTTCTTCTTTTGAAACAAAAATGGACTGGATTCCTCTGATATTCTTTGTGCATTATTGAAAGAAATTAGTTGATGTCAAAATCTCATCATCTGTTGGTCTTCGAAGGCTTGCTTCTGCTGTCATGCACTTTACAGCTCCTCCAACTCCATCACATGGAGATTTCCCATGGCTTGTAGCAAAAAAGCTCCATTCAGCTTAGATTCCAAAGTCCTTTTGATGATGGCAGAGATTCAGGAAATTTTTGATGATTTTGTACTGTGCTGCTGATGCATCACTGAAGTGGTATTTGTGTGTGATTTTTCCAAGGTGACATTTTAGATCTATTAATTTCTCTATAAAAGCATGTTGATACACACTGAAATTTTAGAGGGGAGACCCCAAAAGCAGTTAGACTTGTATCGAGTGATTCTACTAGATATAAAACTGCTTCATCTTCTGACTGGGTTGAAGTTGTCCGCAATTTTTCTGCTTCCTTTGCTGAAAATTGTTTCCTGCAAGCTGTGCAAATCTTCTGACCAGGTTTCACATTGCTCTTCATCACAGCTTGGAATTGTTTTCTGATTCCACATTAATAATCAATAAAATCTTTTTTTACAGAATGGTTCTTTGCAGCAAAAGGATTACAAGATCTCTGTAGAAATTCATCTTTGTGCAACAGTACTGCTCTGTGATGAAAGTGTATTTGTGAATTTTCAGTAAGACATATTTCACATCGTTGGTTTATTAATTCCTGTAGTTCTACTAAAAATTCTTTATTTGACTGAAGTCTTTTTGATGTGTATATGTTTCCAGATGACATGCAGAATTATCTACAAGGCCAATGATTCATGACACTGATACCTCTTTGATATCCATTACACTATAATTAATTTTTTTACTTCCAGTTGCCTTTTATTTCAACATCAGATAAAGTCTAAGTGCTGTATGTTTCCAACTGAAAGAAATTAAACAATAATAGATCATGAAAACTGAAATGAAAAAACTAGTAAACATTTCTAAAGAGCCAGGCAGCATTTACTTACTGAAAAAAGACTTTTGCCCAGTAATTAAACAGACTTTACATTATTTAAAATGGTACACATTACAACTTAACACTCTTCACTAAACAGCAGTGTGCTTCAGACTCATTTTTGAAGGTGTTTTCAAACTCCATTGTTGACACTCAAATTCTGTCTCAACAATAAAAACAACTTTTTCTGATCAAACAAAGTGAGTTCTTTTCAATGGTGCTGTATAACCCGAAATTACGGCTTACTATAATTAACTTTAATTGCTATTAATAACATATTTCAGCAACTGAATTGATAAAAATGAAATATTACGGCTTCAGAACCATAAATAGTAAGACAAATACAAGATTGTGTGCCTGTGTATTCTTTAATGTAATGAAAATGTAAGTACTTGTTGTTGAATACAATGTCTCCAAAATATAAACAACTTTTTTTGATCAAACAAAGTACATTCTTTTCAATGGTGCCCAGAAAAAATCAGATTTAAATGACCCCTTTTGTGATATGACCTCTTGAAAGTGAGACAAAGTTCTTCAGCAGAATTTGAACTCTGATAAACCAGTTATTATTTGAGCAATCTGGGTGCCAATTGCAGAGCTTTTTGACATACTGACAGGCTGCACATAACTAAAGAATCAGCTTCAGAAAGTTATTCTCTCAGTAGATACAAGGCAATAAAGTATAGTCAACATTTTGTACGACAAGATTTATGAGCCACTTTGACAGCACATTTTAATCAATTTAGCACAGTTTGACCTTTTTTTCTTCATTTAAGCTATTTTACCCAAAATGTTGAAGAGGGTCTCAAGGTTTCGGCACGACAGGTCTCTTAGATTCTGAGCAATGATTAAACAAAGTTGATGAATTATTCATTAAAGACACGGAGTCTTAATAGCCTTCTCAAAAAGGTGGCTAGTGGTCCAACCATGCTATATATATATATATATATATATACGTAAAAATAGATAAGGTACACTTACCAGGCGAAGGGGCACAGGCAGTAATAGCAACAAATAAACACACAGACACACACACACACAAAAATGCTAGCTTTCGCAGCCTAGCTGCTTCATCAGGCAGAAGGGAAGGAGAGGGAAAAGGAAATGATGAGGGTTTCCCTTCTGCCTGATGAAGCAGCTAGGCTGCGAAAGCTAGCATTTTTGTGTGTGTGTGTGTGTCTGTGTGTTTATTTGTTGCTATTACTGCCTGTGCCCCTTCGCCTGGTAAGTGTACCTTATCTATTTTTTACGTATATTTTTCCTGTTAGGAATTTTTCCTCTATATATGGCAATGGTTCATGTAAGTCATGTAAGTCTTATATGTACATCCTGTGAAAATATCATCAGAATTGGAGAGTGTCGAGTGGGGACCTTTAGGCCACTTGACATGGAATGATCCCACAAAGTAAAAAAAGACCGTGCCCAGTTTAAACAAGCTTCTGACAGTTTTATGAGAGAAGACTGTATGGAGATGGGGATGGACTTTTCTCACTAAAGTACTAAAATCGATGGATTTGTTTGGCATCACTTGCACAATAGAAGAACTGTATTGCTGAAGCATCCTTACATTTTGTCTTGGTATTCCGGTTTTCTGGTTCATATGAAAAACGTGAGAGAAAGTACCAGTGAGGTGTTCTACACGGACTAGTCTTGGATACACAGTAACATAACTTTCACTAAATGGTGGCAACCAGAAGGTGTGACAGGTGTTACGGCACAAGACAGCACCTCAAAGAGATTGATAATTTCCACTGTAGGATCCCAGAATGGATTCATTGATAAAACATGTATAATGTTCTGGGTGAGGTCGGCTACGTGGGATTACCACAATAAGTGAATACAACTGATTCTGAGAAGTGGTTTTTGGATATGGTGGTTCAAAATATTCTGCCAAATTCCATTATAGTCACAGATAAAATGCTCCATACCATCTGAAGATCAAAATGAACTGCAGAACGATCTGAATAAGATATCAGTATGGTGTAAAAATTGGCAATTGGCTCTAAATAATGAGAAGTATGAAGTCGTCCACATGAGTACGAAAAGAAATCCGTTAAACTTTGTTTACAACATAAATCAATCAAACGTGAAGGCCGTAAACTCCACAAAATACCTAGGAATTACTATTACTTCAGACCTAAACTGGAAAGAACACGTAGATAATATCGTGGGAAAGGCGAACCAGAGACTACGTTTTATTGGCAGAACCTTTAAAAGATGCAACAGAACTACTAAAGAAACTGCATACACTGCGCTTGTCCGTCCATTTTTGGAGTATTGCAGCCCAGTGTGGGATCCTTATCAGGTGGGTTTGACGGAGGACATCGAAAGAGTCCAAAGAAGGGCAGCTCGTTTCGTATTGTCATGATATAGGGGAGACAGCGTTACGGAAATGATACAGGATCTGGGATGGGAATCACTACAACAACGGCGCTTATCGCTGCGGCGTGGGCTACTTGCGAAACTCCAATCACCAATATTCTCCTCCGAATGCGAAAATATATTGTTGACTCCCACTTACATAGGTAGAAATGATCATCAGAATAAAATACGAGAAATCAGAGCTCGAACAGAGAGATTCAGGTGTTCTTTCTTCCCGCGCGCTATTCGAGAATGGAATGGGAGATAAATAGTATAATTGTGGTTCGATAAACCCTCTGCCAGGCACTTAAATGTGATTTGCAGAGTATCCCATGTAGATGTAGATGTAGACCACAGTAGACAGGATGGCAGGGCAGCAAACAAGTATGATCTTAGAATCACTATGTTACAGTGATTAAGAGAAAGAAAACTGACTATGATGAATCAATGAGGGAGGCTCAAATGTTAGCCAAAAATAAAAGAACAGAAACCCTCCAAGAAGGTCTATGTCGTGGACAAAATTGAAGAGACGTTTGAGCACAAAGTAATCTGTTTGCCACCGTACAATTGCAATTTGACTTCCATAGAGCTGGCATGAGTGACACTTAAATGGCAGTTTAGGAAAAATAACATCACAGGTGATATGTCTATATGTGAAAAGAATGACTGCTGAATGTGGTATATCATTCCGGTCAATAACTCACAGGACTGGCAAGGTTATTACAGAAAACTGCAGCAACTGGAGGATGACGACTGGACCAAGGACGGAATCTTGGAAATAGCCATCAATGAGATAGACATCAAAGTGACACCTTTAAGTGATTTTCAATCAGAGAGTGATGAAAGTAATATTTAGGAGCATGATTTCTCAAATTTTTCTTAATGCAGGTAATCATTAAATTGTTATTTTTAATCATTAAGTAGTGCTGTGATGATTAAATTCAGTGTTAAAAAATTCAAAAAATCAATGTTTTATTTCAGAGTTATAATGTCATATTTTTCATTTTTTTGTATGTATGTATATAACATTTTTGCTGTAGTAAAACACTATGCCATTGATATGTCAATACATAAGGTATATTCTAGCTTCATTTAAGTGACCACTATTTGAATGAGTGTCACCTCCAAATTTGTATTATGCGGCTGATGGCGCCAGCACTGCTGTTGGTGCTAGTTTCCCCTCACGCCGCCTCTTCCCGCGGTAGCCAAAAAGCACTGTCAAGGCCGCTCCCAGAACTCACTGCACAAATTGTCGAGTTGTCATAGATGAATAGCACATACCAAGTTAACTCGCGCTGCGGTGGCTCACTGGAGCATCCCATCGGTCACTGCGCTGAATGTCGGCTTAGCTTAGTTTATGCAACTGGAATTTTTCATGGTTTGCATGATGTGTTTAGAGACATTATATGTACTGAGAAGTGCAAATATTTATGTAAGTATTTTTTTCCTGACATTTTATAAATGGTGAGAATGATGGTTTGCTTGTGTACACTTTTCTGCACATTGAAGGGAGTGCAGTATGTTATAACCTCAAAAAGATGATTACAGTGTGAGATGCTGACCCTGTGCAAATGTCACAAAAAATACTTGGGTATATATTTGTGCTTGAGAATGTGAACAAATTCTCGAATATCATCACATTAAAAAAAAAAAAAAAAAAAAAGACAAAAATACTGAACTTTTGCAATTTTTCATTACTTAAATAATGAATGGCAGTTAAGGCTCACTGCAAACATGGATTATGAGGAATGAAATTACATCTAAGATTTCCACATTGTATAAAGTCACCAGTTCCAGCTCTGATCCGTGCTTAAAATAGTACAAAATTCAGATAACCTTTAATACATAGTAAATAAACTTCCAGGCCAGTATTTTGATGCCTATTACGTACATGTATCATACATAAACTACGAAAATGTGAGGGTGATCCTGTAAGCAATGTTTACTGTATAAAATGTTATTTCTCATATTTTCCCCGCATTGCACACCATTTTCTTTGAACTCCCTTGAAAAGTATAAAAATAGGGTGCTATTGTATACATTCATAGGATGCAGTAAAATACTTCTTAGCATTATCAAAAGTAAATTTATTGCTATTCTTTGTATCACAACCCCATATCACCACTTTTACGTTGTTCTGTTTTGTGTAAAAACGACCATATTACCAGTTTTATGTTGCTCTGATTAGTGTCAAACCACCATATTACTACTTGATTTGTAAAACCCCTGCCCCCCCCCCCCCATCCTCGATCGTGTCACTATGATCATTATAGAGAACATTACACAAAGTGCTGATGTAAGCTCTCAGGATAAAAATTGCCATCAGGTGGTGCTGAGTCAGTCAGCAGGTAGCAGTAAATTAAAACATCAGGAGACAGCACTGTATTGGGGTCTGTGTGCACTGCCAACTAATTTAATGACAATACAAAACTGACCAAATGTTTGAACATGAGTGATTTGGAGGAAAAATGCAAATTGCAAACAGAAATGTTAGAAATACTCATAAGTCCGATTTGGAATTATATTTTATTGAAAATAAGTATATGCATTCAAATTTCACTCTCCTCAAAGTAGCCTCCTTTGGAATTAATCATTGCTTTGCATGCATGAGGCATTCTTGCTAACAGATTCAACAGGGTTTACTTGGTGATATGATGCCATTCTTCTTGTTGTCTGGTCCTGAGGTGGTTAACTTAGGTAATAGGCCTTGCTTTAATTTCTGTAACCAAATAGTCCCAAAGCAATTGAATAGGTTTAAAATTGTGGGTTTGAGACAGTCAAATCATATTTTCCAGTTCCTTTTTCTTTTTTAAGTCTACCAATTGCACTTTCCACTCTTTTGGAGTGTGTTTAGGGTCGCTATCTTGCTGTAGGATGAATGCTTTTCCAATCAAATGGCATCCAGATAGCTTTGCGTGATACTGTACAACATGATGGTAATCCTCTTTCTTCATTGTTACATTTATCACCAGTTTCACTGCCACTAAAACATTTCAAGACTGTGAGGGAATTCAATCCAGGCTTTAATGTTGGAAACACGGTACACACTTTTGTAACATTAATTCACCTGGAAAACAGCAAACACACTTGTGTTGCTTTGGATATTGGTTGGATATTTGGAGAACTAAACATTTAGGTCATCAGCGCCCTTATTCGAGACAATCAATCGAATGTCAAGTAGACTTTGAAATGAGAATATAGAAATTTACAACATAATGTCATATTAATGATGAAGGTTATTCTAAAATGAGATAGGACAAGACAGGGTAAAATGTGGTTACATACATAATTAAAAGGTCTACTTAAAAATAAATGGTGAGCGAGTCACTCTGCCACATATTAAAACCTCAGACCCAATATTTTGGGAAGAAGTCCAGTCATAATACAAAACCTTAAAACATGTTCTATAGATGCCTCATCATAATTTAAATTACAATACAGGTCCTGTGAGAGTCCCAAATTTGTTTTTAGACCATCACATATGCCTTATCAACATTTGTGTTCTATATCACACATTGGTGGTTCCTTGCGGTGGAAGAGGAAACCATGTGTTAGCGGGCAATGTGCTATACGAAGACGAGTCAGGGCTACCTCATGAGCTCGTTGAGGGTGGAAGGAGGTTGTAACGTTTCTGCTATGTTGCTCACGCCTAAAAATCAGTTGCCAACATAGAAACACGAAATATCTGATACCTAAAGTAAAACTTCATTACCAGACATGTGATATTTCACATTTTCGCCTTCTGTTTGAAATTCTATTAACACTATTAGTAAAACGCTTTTAAAATATAGTACGTTGATTTAAATATAACTTTGGCTGACCTTTTACGTAATTTTCAGTTTTTTATACTTTCGTAAAAAATAGCTGCAAACACTAAAAATGCATTACACTTAGTTTTGGATATTGCTGAACCTATATAGATACTAATTTGTATAAAAACAACAATGCTACATGTTATAAACTATTGCACAACATGATTTCATATATACCTTTTGTTTAAATAAATTAGGGCAGACCATGTTTTATATATCACTAGATCCTAAATTAAATACTGATAATTGTTCATGCACTAAAATTAATAATCCATTTGGTACTAAGAAACTATCTTTGAAATTAACAAAACTACGACAACCATATACAAATCCGTATTAATAAATAATTTGACCGCAAACCGAAACACATTAAAATCCCATGTTACAATAATAGTACGCCTACACAATATTGGCAAAACAAATATGTGTGCATTTCGAAAACACACATAATGTAAATAATTTGACGACTGTAAACACTAGTCAAAAGCATGACGTTAAATTTGTGTACTACATTTAAATACAAATGTCATGAAACAAGTACATACATTGACATAAATAGTCAAAGCTTAAATCTAATGTTTTTATTTCTGTATTTTGGCATATTTAATGGAAAAGAATATTGTTTAATTATGAATTACAAAACTTTGTCATCATTTTTATTACGCAGTTATGTAGAAAGATGTTTGAGAGAAACCATTGTTTGTGGAGTTTGGGATAGAGTATTCGAGTAGCCAGAAACCTGTAAGCAGCTCTGTTGGCTTGCTGCTGCATTTCTTGATTGTGCAATGTTTAAGTGGAAATAAAATCGTTTCCATATCAACTAAGATGGATTTACTTTATGAAAATATCCTGTAAAATCAAATTCTTTAGTGAATGCCGAAGACAAATCACAATGCAATGGACTTCAGCCAGCATATAAGTTAAGTTCAACTTCACCTACAGTGGAATGATTTCGTTATAGACTGAGAACTAATAAACATTTCCGTGATTCAGGAATATATTAGGACTCAGTTTGAGTCATTCCGAAAAGAGGTGATGGACGTTAGAAGGTATGCCATGGGTGCATGGTAGATTTTATGGAGCATAATTTGTTATTGAACACTTCCAGCCAGTGAGAATCCCACCAAACCATGGTTCCTGTGTCATGCATGTCGTGATGGCTTTCATGGGGACAGAACTGTGTACTTAAGGTGAAAGGGAGCAGGCATCCTTGGGAGCTGTATCAGCTAGCTCATTTCCAGGAATCCCTATGTGCCCTGGAACCCAGCAGGAAACAATTTCTTTCCCTTGCCTCTGCAATGCCAGAATAGCACCCTGAATTTCTTGCACCATGTGATCAGAAGGGTACATTTGATCAACAGCAAGGAGAGCACTTTGGGAATCTGAGCAGGTGAGGAATTTCATATCGCAACGTTTTTTAATCTGCTCCAGTGCTCTCAGGACAGCGAACAGTTCTGCATAATGAACAGAGAACTATTCTTGGAGCCCTATCTTAAGGACTACTTCAGGGAACACAACAGAGCAATCAATACATCTTGCTTAGATCCATTGGTATAAATCATAATAAGATCTGGATGGTGGTTTAAAATCTCAAATTCAGGTTTTATAAAAATGGTCAGAGGTACAAGTCTTCTTAAAAGCATTCTGGGCCTATTAAGTAGCCAGGGGGATCTCTTACTCCACTCCTGGCGTTGGACCTTAATGCCCTGAACTTGTAGTAACTGAAGGCTATCCACTGCTCTGACCCTAAACGGCCTGGTTGCATGTGAATGGTTATGGAACAAATGCCCAAAGGATGCTATGCAACATTGAAGGATGCTAGTGGATTAGGAACAGCCATAAACTGATATACTTGACATACCATGAGGAGATGGCATTAATAGAAAGTGGAGGCTCACCAGCCTCTGCACACAGGCTAACAACTGGACTCATACGGTACGCACCTGTCTCCATGGTGAACTGTGTCCAGCATTTTCAGGTAGGATGGCCTTGTCGATCAGTAAATCTGGCATCTGTACTAGAGGCGGGGTTGCACAAAAGCCTTATAAAATTGGAGCATCTGTGCCCTGTCAGCTCCCCAGGACCTATGACTAATACATTAAGGAGGGTTTAAAGCCTTGAAGCATCTTACTTTTAATTCTTTAAGATGTGGTAGCCAAGTTAGTCTTTCATCAAAGGTGAGGTCAAAATATTTCACTTTGTTCTTGAAAGTGAGAACAGTGTTCTCTAGTTTTAAAACAGGTACATTAAAAAGGGAATGGGAGTGATTACAATCCACACAGACAGTTTTCTCAAATGAAAACTTAAAGCCAGTGGTGTTACACCATTCCTCCAACCGCCTGATCATCAAATGCAATTGACGAGCAGCCATTGCAACGGAGAAGGACGCACAGAAGATGGAGAAGTCGTTCATGAACAAGGAACACTGTACAAGTGGTCGTACAGTGATGTAATGCTGTTGATGGCTATGGTGAATGCCGTCATGCTTAAAACATTCCCTTGTGGGGCAGCATTAACTTGTTTAAAACGGTCAGACAAGGCACTCCCAACCTTGTATCTAAAATACCTTTCAGAGAGAAAAGATTGAATAAACGTGGGCAAAAATCCACAAAAACCCCATTCTTAAAGCTGCTGTACTACAAGGCACCTCCTGGTAGTATTGTACACCTTTTCAAGTTCAAAGAAAACACTGATCAGGTGTTGCTTTCATAACAAAGCTTGTTGGCTCACACTTTCAAGCAGGGTCAGGTTATCCAGTGTTTCATGGTACCTCCTGAACCTGTTTTGAGAGGTCGATACTAAGCGCCGGTTGACCATATGCTCCAATGTCTTTCCAATGCAGCTCGTTCTGATAATGCACCGATAACTACCTGGGTAGGTGCAATCTTTCCCTAGTTTTAAAATTGGAATTAAAATGGATTCTTCCAGGAACTTGGAAAGTTTCCCGTCATCCATATTTAATTAAAAAGCTGTAGGAGGACCTCCTTTGACTGGCGTGCGAACTGTTTTCAGTATTCTGTACAGTATCCCATCATAGCCAGGTGCAGAATCACTAGCTGCTGACAATGCGGATGCCACCTGCCACACTGAGAAAGGTTGGTTGTATTCCTCAATGTTGGATGTATGGAGGTCAACGCCAAACCTCTCCTGTATCTCCAGATATTGACGGAAGGCTGGATCCTGGTGAGAATCAGATGTAATAGCTGCATAGGATTCTGTAAGGGCAAGGTCTCTGGGCAATATTAAAAGACATCCCTGCCCTCATACAGCTGCTATTGGTGGTCAGGAGTTCTGCCCCGAAATCCTCCTAATGCTTCCCATACTTTACCTGTTGGCATGAACCTATTGATGGAGTTCAGGAACTCTTGCCAAGACCTCTGCTTACTCTTTCTAATAATTCTCCTCGCCCTTGCACCCGTCACTAGAAAATTGGGCACATTTGCATCAGTAGGGCACCGATGGAATTGCCACAATGCTGCTCTTGTGTCCCTGATCGCTGAACAACAAGCATTGTTCCACCAAGGGCCAGCCGTTTTCCAAAGTGTTGCTTAGATTTTGGGATGGATGCATCAGCAGCATTGTGAATCACTGCTGTGATGTGATCCACCCAGTCTTGGACACCTTGACGCTGCTTGAAAATAGCTAAATGCTGAAAAGTGTCCAGGTAACTTTGCTCAGCTGTCATTTAGGCAGCTTCCCAATGTAGTCCATTTCAAATGGGAAATCTATCCAAATTGGATAGTGGTCGCTACCATGAAGGCCATCATCCATGCTCCACTGGGTGGCATGTGCAAGAGCAGGCGAACGGTTTATGGCTGAAGACGAACCTGTACCAGTGGTAAAATGTGGACTCTGGCCTGTGTTCAGCGATACCACATCAAAGGAGTGTATCACAGTCTCAACCATCCATCCCCTTGGGCAATTGTTGTTAGAGCCCTACAGAGCATTGTGCACATTAAAATCTCATAAAAGAAGAAATGGGATGAGGGAGTTCTGCAATAAGTTGTATCAGGCGATTATTGTCAATATGCTCACCAGGCGGTAAGTAAAGGGAGTAAACTATGATATTATGATGGGCTGGAATATGAACAGCAACTGCTTGCAGTGTAGTGTTTAAGGGCACAGGTGAGGAGTGAAAAGTGTCCCAGATGAGACACTGCCACACCACCTTTTACCCTATCACCAGTAAGGTCGTCTTTCCTGTGGAGTTGATAGCCTGTCAGTAGAGGTGTGTCTATTGAAGGGAGACACAGAAAGGCCTATCTTCCTCAAGAAACTGCAGTTCCTCCAAACAAGTCCTGAATCCAGCCAAATTCCACTGCAGTATGGGAGCCATGTCAGCTGTGTGGCTATACCTTTCCTCTAACCTTGAGGTGCGATGATGATGAACTTTTGGAGCACTGGGTAGCAGATGGACTGCTTGGCTCTGGTGATTAGGCATCAAGCTTCATAATAACGTCATCCTCATCAATCAACGCTGCCATATCAAAGTCCGACAATGATCCCAAAAGAGTTTCAATCAGATGCTGAGACGCTTTCCTTGACTTTTTCTTTTTAGAAGATGAGAAGGAAAGGGGGGCTTGGGGAGCACTCTGTTTTGGCAGATCATTCTGCTTTTGAGAGGCACTTCACTTCTGGGGTGCCTTCTCAAAGATATCCTGGGGTTTCTGTACTATCACATCATCTGCAGTAAGAGAGACCACAGGTTCTGCAAATGCAGTAACTGTAGCTTTTTCAGCTGTTTTCGGTTGGACAAAAGACATGGAACCTTCAGCTGCCTCACACGTGCACTGACATGTGCAAGTATTTGTACTCACAGTTTGTGTTGAGGCATCTACTGTGGTGACTGGTTTCTGTAGTTCAGCAGCGAAGGAGGTAGGAAATACAGGGGGCTGCATGGCCTTAAATATCTTTTTGGCCTCTGTGTAGGGAATGCGTCTAGTCATCTTAATCTCCTGTATTTTCTTTTTGTCAAGAGAAACCTTACAGTCTCGACTCCAAACAGGGTGTTCCCCAGAACAGTTCATGCATTTATCAGGGGTGTACAATTGGCGCCTTCATGTGCCATCTTTTCACATTTACAACAAGTGGCCTCTCCCTTGCAACCGAGCATGGTGTGTCCAAAGCACTGTCATTTGAAACAGCATATGGGGTTAGGGACATCAGGACAGAACTTAAATCTCAAAAACCCTACCTTCACATGCTAAGGGAGTCTAGGAATATTAAAAGTGAGGAGATGAAGGACTATTTTCTGAAGAAGGCCATGGCCAATAGCTGAAAGTGTTGTATGTTTTGCATCTTTTATATGTGCATGTTGCAGCTTGTTCCCATGTCTTTGTGGTGAGTTGTAAACTGTCCTTAATACTATATATTAATTCCAACTTATACTTTCCTTTGTTAGATGAAGGACTAAGATGACACAAGTTCTCCATCCACCCATTTTTTAATATTGTGGATGTCCATGATACCTTCGGGTGCCCACTCTTCCTTAAGTATGTCAACAGGAATGTCCACCAGGTCCCTACAGAAAACTATGCCCTTACTGTAGTTTAGGGTACTGTGTAGCTCTGATTCTATTTCAAATTCAGTCAGACACTTTGCTTTCTGCAGATTGTGTGCCTGTTGGGAGATTGATGTTTCCACCAACAGGGACCATTCCGCAATCTCTTCACAGATTTCAAAGTTCTCGCCACACCTTCTAAAACCTTATTGATATAAAAGAGTGAAATCTTATCGAAAGAATCTCCTTTACGTTTAATTATCAGAAATACATACTGGCTAGCAGCCTGTGTTCTATTACTCTAGACTAAACATTTCTTGCTCTTGCCTCTGAGACCTTCTTTTTGATTGCATGTTGTTACTCCCCATTGGTACACCTCTCCCACTAGGAGGTGGAAAATTTCTCAAAAGGTCCCTCTCGGTCCCACGAGCAGCTAGGGACCTAAATGTCCACCTAGACAAAGTTCCACTGCCTAGGTAAGCCTTCTACAACTGAGGTGCAGCAGTATCCCCAGATGTTGCTCGCTAGTGACTGTTCCACTTCAACAGCCATGCATCCCATCAGCGCTGAGCACACCTTAAGATTGAGGTATTTCCTTCCTCGCAACACAGGCGGTCAAACCAAGATCCCCATTCGCTGGTACACACAACTTACAACCGCCGCACCCCACGGTGGTTGCTGAAGCATGCCAAGAGGTTACGGTGTCAGAGGACTGGCAGCACTAACCAGTCCCCAGCTCGGGATCACGGTTTCGCCAGGCACATACTAAGCAAACTAATGCTGAACCCCTGAGGGTTTGTCTTGCTTTGTGCAAAAGACCTCAAATTTGAATTCTGTCAGTGAAAGGTACCTTTTTCCATCAATTTACTTCCCAATTTGAATGCCGTCTTACCCACTGTCACCTCTTCTTCCTATATCTACCAGTAATGGTTTCTTATCTGCTACTTGGCCATTAAGGTTCACTGCCTGAAGATGTCTTTTCATAGTACCTACACTCACCAGTTGGTCCCTACTATGGTTCAATTGTTCTTTTAAAAGTGGCACTGTTTTGAAGTGATCATGTTAATTGGGAGAATTGTTGCAGTGGCTACTGGAGGATGGAACAGCAATACCATGACAGCCATACTGATTAACAGAACAATTTATTTACAGAACAAAGGCAAATACTTAACTTCTCCTGGTAGGAGAGTGGCAGCGACAATGTGAACAGAACTAAACATTGCTACTTCATGTAGCTTCCTTTTTGACTCCTGCTTGTTGGTTCTGTGGCTGACTGACTTGCCGACAAGTGCTACGTGACCGGTTATATCCGTACAATATAGGTCGCTGCTCTCCGTGGCGGCTGTGGGTGTGGTCACGTGTCTTGTTGTAATTGGCACATGTTACTGCATTGCTGTGCTGGTTGATGTGCAGTTCAACTACTACATATTTGTCCTAATTTCCTGAAATGACTTTTGGCCTATCCTTTCAATGTCAGTCCACATTCTGAACTGTATCTGGATGCCTCTGTATGACATAATGGACACAATCCAAGTAAAAACAGGACTAGCTTTCGAAACAGGGTTCCTTCATCAGGTAGGAGAGAAGGGAAGAGAAAAGGAATGGGAACTGAAGGAGAAGGTAATTCACAACCTGGTCTCAAACATCATACTCATGACCTAGGTTTTGAATTACCTTCCCCTTCTGTTCCAATTCTTTTTTTCTTCCCTTCTCTACTACTTTATGAAGGAACCCTGTTCCGAAACATAGTCCTTTTTCTTTCTTTGTGTGACAATGAGTGGTACAGCACAAAGGTAAGTACTGACCAGCCAATCTATCTCTTTTGAAAAATAAATTATTATTTCTGTGGAGAATTTCCATCAGTAATCGAATAATTCAAGTAAATATGTTCATCCCACTACTGGTGTTTACACTGAATACTCACTGAAGATCACTCTTTGCTATCTCATATATAACTACATCCCCCTTTCTTACCTGTAACTGTTCACATATTTGGTTGATGTCCTATCAAAGCCATGTAGTGAGAAAAGATTATATTATGCCAACGTGGAACACTACTCTTAAACATTATATTGAGCACGGCATTGGGAAACAATATAGGTATTTCATATTTGAATCTGTTGACTAGTGAACACTTTTGAGTGATAGTGTAACTTCAGAGTGGCATCATTTTTGCTACTGTAATTTCATATATTGACCTGACTCTTCTCTTGAGGCAATTTGAACATTTTATTCAAACAAACTAGTATGGACATTCAGAAGTGTTTGCTCATTAATGACCAATCTTTTATGCTTGCACTTACTTGTGGAATTACCAGCTGTACTGTACTTTCTGTATTTACAAATATTCAATTAACTCTTAACTGGAATCGTAGGTCAATTTGGACCCACCGACAACAACAAAACAGTCTAACAATCGAAACGTGCAGAGTTTCAGTTTCGCGTATCAGTCGAATCTCAGTACATTGTGAGGTACACCGGGGACTGGGAGCTCGCCGCTTGAAATTCATTAGAAGTTGATGTAAGCGCCGACACTGGGTCCAATCTGACCCGTAATTCCAGATATGGGATTTTTTTTCAGTCAGTATATACTGGCTTATTTTGTGATTTTTCAGGCACTTTATTGCCACAATGCAGTAGGGTCTTACTGAAAAAGAAATATTTGAATTATCATTAGACGAAAATCTCTCAGACACAGAATCTTTGAGCGATTTTCAACCCACAACAAGAACATTGACCATCTAATCAAAGTGGCTCATGGTGTACAGCACTCAATCTTTATCCTACGGATGACAGGAAAATTATACAACCCATCCCAGTGCTGCACGAATAAAATGGGTTAGAAGCGTTGTCAGGATGGAAGGCGTAGCGGAGAAGGCTTGTGGGCACCCTAGGAAAGGGTGGCTGAATGGCAAATAAAAGATAGAGTTGAAGTTAATATTTGGTATATTCAGAAATACGGGATACATGGCGGGACTCGCCCTGGGGTCGGATGTAATGAATGCCAGTCTAAACGGATTAGAAAACAGAAAAAGGTAATGGTTACGGTAATGGTAATGGTTCACTTAGTTGGTGGGTGATGCCGAACAGCCGCTAGGCGGGAGCAGACGGCATGTGGCCGTTCCCCCCGCACAGACGCTGAGCCTCTGGAGTGCGTCTATTCTGTACGAGAACTCAAACTGAAGAGAGCGAAGGAACTGATTCTCGCACCTTGGAGACCTCCAGCAGTAGCACACGTGATCAAATGTGGGTGTCTGCTATTGGTTCCACGGTAGTATGGAAATGTCAGTAGTTTCAACACGGACGCCAGAAGGGTGGCGTGATTTTAGAAACAGCATTCAATACTGGTTCTGGCCGGCTCTGTCCTGCAAGGTGGACAGCCTTGGTCACGTTGTCAAGGCATATGTCACTGTGGAAGAATACTTGTAAAACTTAGGTGAAGTTTTGAAATAAAATTTTGAATTATTTCCCTAATCTGTTTTAGACTGGCTGGTCATCCTGTACAATGGAAGAGAGGAAGACGTTATTTACGTGGTCTTAAAACTGACAGCGAACAATTACAGAAATGCAACACATGGTTTAAATTCATCTATAAATGCCATTCAGAAAAATGTGCTATGTAACATGTGCCATTCTTATTTTCGGTACTGATATACAGATAACATTAGGATACTTTCATGTTTCGTTATCATTATTTTTCTTTCTGATTGATGGCATAAAGAGTTCATGTTTATATCAAGAGTAAGTTATGAGAAACCCTACAGTATATGTAGGTTTTTAATCCAAGTTATTTTTTTAATCATACAGCATTCGAGAGTAAGGTGTTACAAATTTTCCTTGAATGTGAGACCTACAACTTAAAATTAAAAAAAAATAGTGCAACGTAAAATTTTTGGTCAATACAAATTTATTCGTGTTTCAAATAAAACTTATTTTAATAAATTCATTGTACATTTACATATTAATTATACCTTTTATAGGAATTATGTGGATTTTTTATTCAAGGGTCCATACGGACCCGCAATTCCAATTATGCTCATCAAAATAACGATTTCTGTTAAGGGTTAATCCTATGCAGGGCCGGATCTAGAGGGGGGCAAAGGGGGCAGCTGCCCGGGGCAGCAGAATTTAGAGGGTGGCAAATTTTGACCGACTCTCTCTCTCTCTCTCTCTCTCACTTTTTATTATTTTTTTTTTTTTTTTTTTACAGAATGTATTTTTCTGGTATAATTTAATGAAATTAACTGAAACGAAATTATTAAAAGTAAAATGACTGCAAAAAGTACCTAAATCATTTAATAATGTAATGAAATTAACTGAAACAAAATTATTAAAAGTAAAATGACTGCAAAAAATACCGAAATCATTTAATAAAACTAAAATTCCTGGTTGCTGACTTCAGTGTTGACCAGTCACAGGTACTTCAGCTAATCAAACTTAAAAAATCTACTAGATATTAGCTAGAATGAGGGAGATGTTTGCATTATTGCATAAGTAAATGTGCAATGTTTATTAATTTGCATAGATTTCCTTTTTCAGATAGATGTATATACATATTTCATATCAAGGAAATATTTGTAGAACAGGTGAATTTGATTTCAATAACGTTCCAGTCCTTATATATAAAGTAGGGTTGTGTCCGAGTGGTTTGGCCGAATCCAGATTCGCCGAATCTAGCACACTGGGTTCGGATTCGAGATTTGATGCATAATGGCCGAATACTACTGAATCCCGAATCCAAAGTTTATATGGAAACCTTCAGTTACGAATGTTGTAGTTAACTTTGCATAACAGTGCGCTTTAGTTTGCGTTATTTACATTATTGTTTCATAGATCCACTGAAGCCTTTTCAGTAGTTACAGGGGCAACAGTCTGGATGATTGACTGAGCTGGCCTTGTAACATCAGCTAATGTGGCTTTGCCACACAGCTACTGCGAACGGCTGAAAGCAAGGGGAAACTACAGCCGTTATTTTTCCCGAGGACATGCAGCTCTACTGTATGAACATATGATGATGGCATCCTCTCGGGTAAAATATTCCAGAGGTAAAATAGTCCCCCATTCGGATCTCCGGGCGGGGACTACTCAGGAGGATGTGATCATCAGGAAAGACAATACTGGCATTCTACGGGTCGGAGCGTGGAATGTTAGATCCCTTAATCGGGTAGGAAAATTAGAAAATTTAAAAAGGGAAATGGATAGGTTGAAGTTGGATATAGTGGGGATTAGTGAAGTTCGGTGGCAGGATGAACAGGATTTCTGGTCAGGTGAGTACAGGATTATAAATACAAAATCAGTTGGGGATATCACAGGAGTAGGATTGATAATGAATAAGAAAATAGGAATGCGGGTAAACTACTATGACCAGCACAGCGTTCGCATTATCATTGTCAAGATAGATATGAAGCCAACACCGACAACAGTAGTACAGGTTTATATGCCAACTAGCTCTGCCGATGATGAGGAGATCGAAGAAATATATGAGGAGCTAAAGGAAATTATTCATACAATTAAGGGAGAGGAAAACTTAATTGTTATGGGAGACTGGAATTCGGTAGTAGGACAAGGAAGGGAAGGGAAGATAGTGGGTGAATATGGTCTGGGCAAAAGGAATGAAAGAGGAAGCCGCCTGGTAGAATTTTGCACGGAACATAATTTAGTTATAACAAACACCTGGTTTAAGAATCACAAAAGAAGGTTGTATACGTGGAAGAGACCAGGAGACACCGGGAGATACCAGATAGATTTTATAATGGTAAGACATAGATTTCGGAACCAGGTTTTGAAGTGTAGGACATACCCAGGGGCAGACATAGACTCTGACAATAACTTGTTGGTTATGAACTGTAGGCTGAAACTGAAGAAACTACAGAAAGGTAGGAAAATAAGGAGATGGGACCTAGATAAATTGAAGGAACCTGAAGTTCTTAAGAATTTCAGAGGGAGCTTCAGGCAACAATTGACAGAAACAGGGGAAAATAAAACAGTTGAGGAGGAATGGGTAAAATTGAGAGATGAAATAGTGAAGGCAGCAGAGGACAAAATAGGTAGGAAGGCAAGACCTACAAAGAATTCTTGGATATCACAGGAGATACTAAATTTAATCGATGAAAGGAGAAAGTATAAAAATGCAGTAAATGAAACAGGCAAAATGGAGTACAGATGACTAAGAAATGAGATTGACAGGAAGTGCAAAATGGCTAAGCAGGAATGGCTAGAAGGCAAATGCAAGGATGTAGAAGAATGTATAAATAGGGGAAAAATAGATACAGCCTACCGGAAAATAAAAGAAACATTTGGCGATAAGAAAAACAGCTCTATGAATATCAAGGACACTGATGGAAAACCAGTTCTCAGCAAAGAAGGGAAAGCTGAAAGGTGGAAAGAGTATATAGAGGGGCTCTACAAAGGAAATGAACTTCGAGACACTATTGTAGGAAGGGAAGAGGATGTAGATGATGATGAAATAGGAGATACTATACTGAGAGATGAATTTGACATAGCACTGAAAGACCTAAGTCGAAACAAGGCCCCTGGAGTAGATGATATCCCGTCAGAGCTACTGAAGTCTCTGTGAGAGCCAGCCATGACAAAACTATTTGAACTGGTGTCTAGGATGTATGAGACAGGCGAAATACCCTCAGACTTTAAGAAAAATGTAATAATCCGCATTCCAAAGAAAGCGGGTGCAGACAGGTGTGAAAACTACAGAACCATAAGTTTAATAAGTCATGGTTGCAAAATATTAACACGAATTATATACAGAAGGATGGAAAAGCTGGTAGAAGCCGACCTCGGGGAAGATCAGTTTGGGTTCAGGAGAAATGTAGGAACACGGGAGGCAATACTCACTTTACGGCTTATCCTAGAAGATAGATTAAGAAAAGACAAACCAACATTTCTAACTTTTGTAGATTTGGAGAAGGCTTTTGACAATGTTGATTGGAATAAACTCAAGCAGGAGTAAAATATAGGGAGCGTAAGGTTATTTACAACTTGTACAAAAACCAGACAGCGGTTGTCAGAGTTGAAGGGCATGAAAGGGATGCAGTGGTTGGGAAGGGAGTGAGACAGGGTTGTAGCCTTTCCCCAATGTTGTTCAATTTGTACATTGAGCAAGCTATAAAGGAAAGCAAGGAGAAATTTGGAGAAGGAATTAAAGTTCAGGGTGAAGAATTAAAAACATTGCGTTTTGCCGACGACATAGTAATTCTGTCAGATACAGCAAAGGACCTGGAAGAGCAATTGAACGGAATGGACAGTGTGCTGGAAGGTGCATATAAGATGAACATTAACAAGAGTAAAACTAGGGTAATGGAGTGCAGTCTAAGAAAATCAGGTGATGCTGAAGGAATTAGATTAGGTAATGAAACAATAAAGGAGGTAGATGAGTTTTATTACTTGGGCAGTAAAATAACAAATGATGGTCGCAGTACAGATGATATAAAATGCAGAATGGCAATGGGTAGAAAGGCGTTTTTGAAAAAGAGAAATTTGTTAACATCGAATATTGATTTAAGCCTAAGGAAGTCGTTTCTGAAGGCATTTGTATGGAGTGTTGCCTTGTATGGGAGTGAAACATGGACGATAAGCAGTGTGGACAGAAAGAGGATAGAGGCTTTTGAAATGTGGTGCTACAGAAGAATGCTGAAGATTAGGTGGGTGGATCGCGTAACTAATGAGGAGGTACTGAACCGAATTGGGGAGAAAAGAAATTTCTTGCATACCTTGACTAAAAGAAGGGATAGGTTGGTAGGACACATTCTTAGACATCAAGGAATTGTGAATTTAGCGTTGGAGGAAAGTGTGTGGGGTAAAAATCGCAGAGGGAGACCAAGAGACGCGTATAGTAAGCAGATTCAAGTGGATGTGGGTTGTCGTTCTTATGAGGAGATGAAAAGGCTTGCTCAGGATAGAGTAGGGTGGAGAGCTGCATCAAAACAGTCTCTGGATTGAAGACCACAACAACAACAGATCCGCTGAAAGACGTGACGTCATAAAAAGGGGTTAAATCGAGTACAAAACGAACGAAGTTCTGGATGGCACTAGGAGCCGCCACAAGTTAGTTTTCCATCTCGTCGTAGCAGTGCAACACACCCCGTTTACATGCGCTTCCAAAACCGGATTTCGTAAACCGATTTCCCAATTCCGCTTTCGGTTGGTCATGTAAACACTCCAAAAGCAAAAAACAGTTTACGAATATCAGAGCTGGAAGGCGCGCGCTTTCGGCACTCAGTTCGAGAGTGCTACGCTAGAGAAATGGTCTTCCGGAAGATGTGTTACATGTAAAAGTAGTGAGTGGCTTGCTTCGTAGGCGCAAATGTAAATACTGGCGCTAAAACTTTTGCACTCGTAAAAATAAAAAAAAGGAAGTCGAGTCTAATTTCCACTTTATTTTCGACTATTGAATTTTAACACACCATTCAACGAAGGAAATAGAACTTTAGTATTGCTCAACTTCAAATGTAGCAGGTCACGTTGGTAACGGGTAATTTCCTAGGAACCGTATACATCGAATGAAACGGCAATACAATCGATATTCAACTCTCGCTCCGCTAGCAGTAGCAAGGAACTTTATTTTTTTCGCTTTAAAATAATGTCGATGTTTTGACATGTTTCAGTTCCCAGCACTTTACCACATTAAGTTAGCCCAAAACATACATTGTTGCGTGTGGACAGAACATTTGCGCAGATATGAGATGTGCGCAATCCTGGAAGTTGGAGTAGGAAGTTTGAGCAAAATTGCTCAAATCTGTGGGTTCAAATCACATCTGCGCAGAGAAGTTGGAACGTATGGACAGGAGATCGCTGCAAATCTGTCTCAGAGTATACTTTTTTCGTGTGCTTACTATGTTGACAGTGGCTGAAAATGGCTGAGAACTGAAAATTCCGACTGGGAAACAAAATTAGCAGCAACTTATTGGCCACATATAGAATATAAAGTGCCTTCACGAAATCATTCTTCTGGGCAGCGTAAATAGCTTTACAAGTGTTGGGGATGGTTTAACACAATGCTTGTTTAGAAATTGCCGTTGAAAATTCGAGGTCTTTGTAGGTCCTTCCTGTGGCCAGGAATCTTAATGTAACTGTCCGCCAATCATGTGGAGAAATATATCTCCTCATACAAGTGTCTTTACGTATTATGCGAGGAGTTGCCAGTGTCAAAAGATAATTATAAGTTTCCACATCCATTCACAAATAATTACGCCAGTCATTTGGTTTGCACTCCAACTAACGATGTAGAATCACATGTGACAACTGCCTTCTTTTAAGCAGCCAATGCCTAGACCATTTCTATTTATTGCAGTTTGTTTGCATTTTTGTCTTACAAGATACGTTGCAAATACTGTCCGAAAATAGATTTCCTCTATCACTGACAAAAATAAACTTCGTAAAGAAGCTTATGGTATTCGTTTGCCACCCAAATTGTAGTCTGCACTACCTAGTTACTTTTTTCACCGAACGATGTCGGGCGCGAGAATTTGCAGTGGTGTGAACACCCGTCCGCCCGCAACGATTGGTGTGCGCAGATATTTGCAAAGACAGATCGTTGCGTGTGGACCCGGCTTAACACTTCGCCACTCATAACCTCACTTTCAACATGGAGTACTGGAAAAAGCGAATTGACGTGACGGACAGTGTGAATACAACTTGATGTGACGGATCCGTGACATGACGTGACGTTGACGTAACGGACAGTGTGAATCGGCCTTAATTCGTTGTCAATGGACTTTTCAGTCAAAGCTATGGTCGTTAGACTATAGGTACCAGTATTCGAACAAGCGAATGTTATTATTTTTATGAATATGTCATGATTTTAAAGGATGTGGCTAGGGAGGAACCTTAGAATACAACTTGTTCACTCACAAGTTACGTTGTACTCTTAGGTTCCTGACTAAACACATCCTTTAAAATCATGACATATTCGTAAAAATCATAAAATTCGCTTCTTCGATACCTATCGCACAGACCTATCGTTTCTATATGAAACGAAACACTATCTGATCGTATTCTTTCGTCGAATTTTGTGAAGTGCTGGGGTATGTGAACCTTAGAGAAGCACTAGGATTTCAAGAAGAAAGTCATTTACTACCGTATGTGGGAAAAAAAGTTCTAATCGTGCGCCATTCAGGCGGGATAACGTCAATTCAACAAACATCTGACGTCTGTTTCAATAAATCCGGTTAAATTGTATGACGCTTCTCGCCGGGCTGCAGTGGATATGTTGGCACCAGTGGTAATGACGGCAACTCAGATGACCAATAAATGTTTTTTCGTGACAACTTCAATTAAAACAAAAATTATTTTTTTCTGAGTAGACAAGGGTACATACAAGAACATGTCAACCTTAGAGCAGGTACAGTATTAATTTAACTGCAATTGAAACGAGCAGCAATAACACTCTGTACCTCGTGAAAAATATTAACGCAATTCTACACTTCATTCGGTAAAATTTTACGACGCTTCTCGCCGGGCTCCAGTTCTTATGTTGGCAACAGATGAACAATGAAGTGTAGAATTGCGTTAATATTTTTCACAAGGTACAGAGTAAGTGTTATTGCTGCTCGTTTTACTCGCAGCTAAATTAATACTGTACCTGCTCTATAGTTGACAGGTTCTTGTATGTACCCTTGCCCGTTCAGAAAATAATAATTTTTGTTTTAATTGAAGTTGCCACGAAAAAACATTTATTGGTCATCTGGTTGCCGTCATTACCATTGGTGCCAACATAACCACTGCAGCCCGGCGAGAAGCGTCGTACAATTTAACCAACAAAATAAATTAGCTTTGGATGTATAATAAATTTTATAATGGCTTATATAAGTGACTATAAAATCATAAAACATTTACTCATCCTATTTTTTAAGTACCTATTTTTCAAACTTCCAAAATATCTACTCACATTTTCAGGTTTTATTTTTGATTCTTCACCTTTGAAAAAGGAAAAAAAGTAATTCTTTCCTTTGTAAGACTTCATTATGCAATTATTTTTTATTTCATCAAAATGAAATAGTTGGTAATAGAGTGAAGAAAGTTTCTTATTATCTTTTAGAGCACAGTGCAGTTGCAGTGCCTCACGTTGCAATGCCTCAAGTTGCAACTCCACAAACACTACCTCAAACCACAGGAACAGCATCAAGAGACGACAGTGAAGTTGCAGTGCCTCAAATTGCAGCTCCACAAACAGTAGCCCTGAGAAGATCCACTAGGCAAAAAAAAGTAGTTTCAGGTAATGATGACAATTTTTTGTGGCCAAAACTCCTCTCTCACAAGACGTCATAGCAGTCACCAATAGCACCAAAACTGAAGAATGTGACAACCTCAACATTTATTGTCACAACGTTCAAGGACTACAAAACAAAGTGAGTGAACTTGAAATTCTCTTATCTGATTCTAATGTTCTGTCTAACATGCATGTCTTGTGTATTAGTGAACACTCACTAAAAGAGTTTGAGATACCTTATATCTGTTTTCAAAACTTTAGATTGGCTCACCAGTACTCAAGGAAAAATTTCAAAAGTGGTGGTGCTGGTATATATGTACGAACCAACATAAATTGTGATCCTCTCCATCCCTGTGAAGTGTACTCTATAGATAAAAACATTGAATTAGCTGGGGTAGTTCTTCCAGACTTAAATATGAACATAATTTGTGTATATAGATCACCTAATGGTAACTTTTCTGTCTTCCTTAAAAACTTTGCATTATTGTTAGAAAAAGTATGCTACAAGAACTCAAAAATGGTCATAATATGTGGTGACTTTAATATTGATTTCCTTGAAGATTCTGCTAGTAGGTCTCAATTACTAAACTTAATGATGTCCTTTAATTTAATTGTAAAAGTCAATTCTCCAACAAGACTAAACAGCTGTCTAGACCAAGTAGCAACTAACACTGACTGCAATGTAAGGACTATAGGGGTTGGTTTCTCAGATCACTGTGCACTTACAATTCATGTTAAATCCCCATCTAATGCACTCCCATCAGAAAAAATTACTATCAAGTCCAGAAGTTATAACGACAATAACATAAATAACTTTCTATTGAGACTAAAAAAGGAAGAATGGCAAAGTGTATTTACTTCATCAACTACTAATGAAAAGTTTGACAATTTTCTACTGAGATTTCAATATTATTTTAACTGCCATTTTCCAGAAAAAACAAAAACTATCACCAAAAATAAAAATAATGCTTGGATCTCTAAAGGTATTAAAACTTCACCAGAACAGATGAAACTGCTACACAAAATAAGCAAATTAGATTGTGGTAACTCTGAGGAGTTCAAGGCATACTACTGTCGCTACAAAACCATATATAGGAGAGTTATTAAATGTGCTAAAAAGTTCCATAATGATAAAATAATTAGAGGTTCCTCTAATAAATGCAAGACCGTTTGGGGCATTGTAAATGAACAGTCTGGTAGAAAGATGAGGGTAGAGCCTAAGGTTACAATCAATATAGAAGGGCATAAGACTGAAAACGTACAGAAAATTGTAAACAAATTTAACAGTCATTTTTCAGAAATTTCCTCAAACATCCTGGCCACCTCTGCTAATACTGTATACTCCCCTCTAAATAACTTTACTCCTCTGAAGTCATTCTTCCTAACTCCTACAACACAATGTGAAGTTGAAGATACTATTAAGAAAAAAATTAAAAAGACCCATTCTGCAGGACATGACCTGATACCTTGTTTTCTACTTCACAAGTGTGCAAACTACATCAGTAAGCCCCTATCAAACATCATAAATACCTCCTTTCTGGAGGGAACATTTCCATGCCAGCTAAAACTTGCTAAAATTGTACCTCTATACAAGAAAGGAGAAAAATCTGATGTATCAAATTATAGACCAATCGCTATACTATCTGCTTTTTCAAAAATATTTGAATATTGTATGTTCACAAGACTAGAAGCATTTTTAGAGTCCAGCAATATAATCTCTTGTTCCCAATATGGGTTCAGGAAAAATATGTCCACAACAAATGCTTTGTATGCATTTCTGGAAAAGTGTTCAGAACTTGTTGACCATAAACAACCTGCTATTGGCATATCCCTAGATCAATCCAAGGCTTTTGATATGGTTGACCACAAGCTGCTCCTTATGAAACTCCAAAAGTATGGAATCAGGGGTGTAGCCCACAGTTGGTTTGGTAGCTATCTCAGCAAAAGGATGCAGTACGTAGAAATAAAAGATCCAAAGACATCCAGAGCTTACAGGTCAGATATACTACATACAAAGAATGGCGTGCCTCAGGTGTCTATTCTTGGCCCTATCCTCTTCCTTTTGTTCATCAATGACCTCCCAGAACACATACCTGCTGCCAGCTCCTTTCTGTATGCCGATGATACAAATATCTTGATTACCGGTAATGTTGACATATTACAAGATGCAATCAATGAAACCACCGCTCAGTTACACTCTTGGTTTGAAGCAAATAGATTACTCATAAATACACAGAAAACTGTAAGCATGAATTTTCACACAAGACAAAATCTTACTCCGTGTAATGCAGCAGTAGTCATTGGCAAAGACTCCATTGCTAACAGACAGGACACCAAATTTCTTGGACTTACCATAAGTAATACTTTAAATTGGAAACCACACATTGAGGCTTTGTCACAGAAACTCAACAAAACATGCTATTTACTACGATCAATCAGAGATACAGTCAGTATAGATACTTTGAAGCTGATATACCATGCCCTGTTTGAGTCCGTTTTGAGCTATGGCTTGATCTTCTGGGGAAGTAGTTCTGAATCCCTTGTAATTTTCAAAATTCAAAAACAAGTGGTTAGAATAATAGCTTTGAAAAAAAGATTTGAACACTGCAAACCACTGTTCAAAAAACTAAAAATACTCCCACTCCCATGTATCTATATACTGGAAGTGGCTTGTTGTACAGTCCGATACCTGGAGTCCCTCGACAAAAATGCTGACCGCCACACACATGACACAAGAAATAAAACCCACCTGCAGATTATACCTCACAACACTAAACTATATGCTAATGGGGCTAAGTATATGGGCATCAAAATTCATAACCACCTCCCTCCAGACTTAAAAACAATCAAAAATCCAAAAATAATGAGAATTAAATTAAAGGAACTATTACTAAATCACTGCTTCTATTCTATTCAGGAATTTCTGGGGACAAAATTCTAAGTTATATCTGTAAACTGATATGTTATAGGCCTAGCTATAAGATTTACATGTAATGTCTTATCTGTATGTACTCTGCAACAAAATTTCCTGTGTTAAATTGAAACATTAATCTATTATGGTAACTTTGCAAATCCTGTTGATTACACTTCTAATGTAATATGTTTCAGCTATAATATTATCCATGATAATTTAAAGAACTGCTGTTTTCTTCTTATAAATATCTTGATTAATTTAATCAAGTACTGCACTTCTTCTGTTTATAATTATTTTGCTTATATTTTTCTGTCATGTGAAGTCTATAACTCCATACCCTTGTACTAATGTAATATGTTATAGCTAAAAAATTTGCTTATTTTCTGCCATGCAAGTCTGTAACTCCATGTTCTTGTAACTAATGTAAGATGTTATATCTAAAAAAAAAAAAAAAAAAAAAAAAAAAAAAAAAAAAAAAGGCTTACTAAATTATCCATGATATATTTTCTGCCGTGTAAGTCTGTAACTCCCCATGTGCTTGAACTAATGTATTATATTATAGGTAAGAGAATTTGCATACAAAATTATCCATGATAATTTTAAGAACTATATTTTCAACTTACAGATATTCTCATTAATTTAAACAAGTACCATTATTTTTCTGTTTGTAATTATTTTTGCATCTGGTTGTAATTATTTTTGTGTATATTTTTCTGCCATGTGTAAGAAAGTCTGTAACTCCATGTCCTTAGCCTTAATTTAATTTTTATAGCACTATTTGCATTATTGTACAAAGTACAAAAGTGTTTTATTCCTAGTGCCTTGTCCTATATCACTGTGTGCTCTACTGTACAAATGTTTGATCTACAGGGCAAATAAAACCAAACTAACTAACTAACTAACTATCTAAACAACGTATATCTCAAAATATTTCATAAAAATTTCTTTTAAGAGGATAAGGGGGTATTAAAAAATTCTTAAAATTTAAAATAAAAACCCAAATGAAATTTTAATTTCTTAAATTTTACTGTAACACTGTCATTTGAGATCCATCACAGAAGGCTTTATCTTCATCACTGGCTGTGATAGGGTACTAATTCTTTTTAATACATATACTTGAGTTGACAGATTATTTGGGTTCGAGATTCAATTCGGGTTCGGGATTCGGCACATGTCATATTTAAGATTCGGTATTCGGAAAAATTGGGATTCGACCCATCCCTAATATAAAGTATTTCAGGTGCGCACACTTTTTAATGAAAGTCAAATGCATTGAGGATCTAGATTCCTCCCTCGGTAGCGGTGGAATTGATAGACATCTACACAGGATACTCTGTAAACCACATTTAACTGCCTGACAGAGGGCTCATCAGATCACTTTCATACTATTTCTTTCCCATTCCATTCTCGAATAGCGCGCGGAAATACAGAACATCTGAATCTCTTTGTTCGAGCTCTGATTTCACTTATTTATTTAGATGATCTTTTCTACTTATGTAAGTGGGAGGCAACAATATATTTTCGCATTCGGAGGAGAATGTTGATGATTGTAGTTTCGTAAGTAGCCCACGTTGCAGCGATAAACGCCTTTGTTCTAATGATTCCCATCCCAGATCCTGTATCATTTCCTTGACGCTGTCTCCCCTCTATCACGACAATACAAAACAAGCTGCCCTTCTTTTAACTCTTTCGATGTCCTCCGACAAACCCACCTGGTAAGTATCACACACTGGGCAGCAAGACCAGATAAAACAGGAGGAATCTCACTGTATTATTGATGCTGTCCTTTTTCTAGCTAAGCAAGGAAGTCATTTTAGAGGAAAAAAAAGAAGATGGTGATTTTGGTGTTCCACATAGCAGCAAATTTCTAAATACAATTGATCTCATATCATACTATAGTGTCCCCCTTTGTCTGCGTATTGAACGCCACAAGAAAGGCCAGATTAGCTATTTTTACAAAAAATATACAAGATGAGTTCCGTGACTTGATTGCTGACAAAATAATACAAGATATAATTAAAGATATTTTAGCTGCTAAATACTTTTCACTGATGTTTGACTGCACTCCAGATGTCAGCCACAAAACGCAGATGACACAAGTAATTCAATATGTCAAGTCGAATGACTCAGAGGTTGTGGAAAGTTATACTGACTTTTTTACAGTTACAGACAAAACAGGAGAAGGTCTGAGTCAAGAGGTACTGCAAAAATTGGAACAAGATGGGTTGAACATTATGTACTGCAGGGGGCACTCTCATGACAATGGGGCAAACAGGGCTGGAAAGTACCAAGGGGTCCAGTCAAGAATACTTCAGAAGAATGAACCGGCCTATTTCGTACCATGTGCTGCTCACTCTTTAAATTTAGTAGGAGCAAATTCAGCAGACATTCAGCAAGAATAGGTGATCTGCAAGAGTAGATGCGGTTGAAGCTGTTTACAAGCATTTTCATAAAGTTTTGAAGGCCCTGGAAGAAACTGAAACTTATAAATTGTCAACACCAGAGACAAGATCTATTTTAAAAAATATGAGAAAACTCAAGTTCATTACTTTAACTCGTTTCTGGTATGCAATATTAAAATAAATTGCTCATGTTAATCAGTTTCTGCGAAGTTAATACTTTACAATTGATAAAGCTGTTCGAAACATCCAAGGACTTTTGGGCTTTCTCAAAACTTCCCAGGATTCTTGTACCTCTAGAGCTATTTCTGAGGCCAAAGTGCTAGCAGAAGATAATGAAGTATCAATGGTATGCTCCAAGAAAAGGATTCAAAGAAAGAAGAAAATGGCTGATGAGCTTTGTGAGGATGAAGTATCCAACATTCACAGAAAAAATAAGGACTAATTGACAGAGCTTTCAGGTTATCCGCTCTTGAGAAAATAGGTGCAAAAATTAGTTTTCTGTGTGGTGTGCAAATTCGAGAAATGGAAGTGGAGGACTTGAAGGCCAAAGCAGCGGAACTGGCAGAAGATCTTAGTGAGGAAGAACTTGAAGTTGAAATTTTCAGACAACATGCGCTGGAAGTAGACAGAGCCTTGCAAGATTCCACTGCATCATCAACATTAAGTTTAATTTATAAAAATAAATTGGTAGAGGGGTATCCCAACCTTACTACAGCGTTAAAATATATCTTACCATTCTAGTTTCTGTTTCGTCTCGAGAAAGAAGGAGCACGACTGCTTAACAAATCTGAGTATAATATCCACAGAGCACAAACGAGCTGCTTCTCTAAACTATGATGATATCAAAAACGGTTTTGCAGCAAAAAAAGATCGAAAAGCGAAATTTTTAATTGATCTTTGTACCATGAGTAATCTTGTAATATTTTTGTATGTATGAAAATTGTTCTGTTTTCCTTTGATCTTAATTCAGTCAATAAAATAAGTTCATTTTGTGAGAGTGTGGCATTTATTTAGAAATATGTAACACAATTAGCGTGAAAAAGTCGATTCTTACAGGGAGGGGGGGGGGGTGACAAAAGGGGCGGCAAATTTAAGCTTGCCCCCCTTAGCAAATGTCCTAGATCCGGCCCTGACCTATGCCTATGTTTTGTTTCTGTTAGTATTGTTATAGAAAAAGGACGGTACATTTGCCTCTGATATGTGGGGGACTAAACTTGTTCTCATGATATAACATGTGCAATGTATAATTGACATGTACTTTTGTGAGTTAAAAAGTTTACAACATACAAGTTTAAATGAGACAAGTGTCTGAGTTACTCGTAGTCTCAATATGTTTCAATTTTGAGGTATTTCCCCTACAAAAGGAAAGTTGGGTGATGCTGTGGATTGGAGAGAGGAAACCGATTAGCGGATTCCTCAAATCATCCTTACAATAAACAATAGCTGACCAACAAAGTAAATCTGCATCAATATATGGAGATAAGAGATATTGTTGTATTTGAAGGTGCGGCATAAGTGAAGGACATAGAAGCTGTAATCAAACAGGCATCTTATATAATTCAAACACCACTCGCAACAACACTATGTAGATGTAGAAATATAGGAAAAGGTACCTGCAATTTGGAAGCTACAATTGTATGTACTGCTCCTGGGATTTGAAAATCAATGCCTATTACCCAGTAATGCAATAGAAACAAGGCTGATGAACTCAAAGTGAAAACGTTTCAGTCAAAGTCCATCCTCAATGACTTGTTTTCTACCTAATGAGTGCTTCATACTTCCAGCATCAAGGAGTGATAAGAGAATAACATGCAGAATTTGGACAGCCATGGGAACTATGCTGTCCTCAAGCTTTAATCGCGACTATTATTTAAAGGTTTACTTTTATGTAATAATACCAAATAAATGATAAAGTAAGTTTTATAAAAATAACAAAATTCTAAGAGAATTGTAAAAGTAATGTTAAACATTGGAGTTCTTATATTTCAGTGTATACTGCAATACTCCACTAAACATAACCAAATGACATACCTATAGTCAGCGAGGGCTTGCAGCATGGGTTCTTCAGCATAATGTGTGTTTTGTACAACACTTTCAGGCAGAAGCATCACTTTGTTACATAAAAACTCATCACTTGCTTCCAGACAAATAACAAATTCTGAAATTGTAATATTACCAGACTTTTATAAAAGGTCAGTATAAGCATTTTTTGTAAATTAGTTATTTTCATTATCATATTTACCCGAATGCAAGCTGCACACCAGAAATTGACTTGGCGGGGTGGGGGGGGGGGGGGGGAGGGAATAAAGATTTCAAACTACACTTAAAAATGAAAAAGAATATGGATTCACTGTGACAGATAAAGTGGCCAATGGCCCTTACTTTATGATCTGCACACTTAAATTACTATTACACCACAGGAACAATGGCAGCTGTGAGAAATATAGTTATCTATTAATCCTTTCACTGCGCAATTATTCTTGGCAGTTCCTGTAGTGTGCATGTAATTAGCAGGAAATACTGAGGATGAGGATATTATCACATGTGTGTGTGTGTACACATGACTGTAGTAGACCATCATTATTGAGACAAAAATAAGAACCAAAATCTAGTATTGTCATGTAAAATAAGTTCTGCCAACTGTCACATTCTTCCATCTACACACCTTGCCACAATGATCCCATTCACAAAACCCAACTGGATCTCCAGTTCCTCCTGAAATCCATAGGACCATCCCAAGACCTCTCCCCAGAGTCACTCTCTCTCCTCATCCCTCATCAACCTTCTATGCTCCCTAAAGTTCACAAACCCAACCACCCTGAACATCCCATTGTGGCCAGTTATGGTGCTCCCACTGAGAGAATCTCTGCTCTCCTGGACCAACAGCTTTAGCCTATCACCCACAACCTACACTTTTATATAAAAGACACCAATCATTTCCTCCACCGACTCTCCACAGTTCTTCTTCCTTTACCACTGGTAGCATGCTTGTCACGGTTGATGCCACCTCCCTCTACACCAACATCCCCAATGCTCATGGTCTTGCCACTGTTGAACACTACCTTTCATAATGACTGACTAACTCCAAGCCCGCAACCTCCTCCTGTGTTACCTTGACCAACTACATTCTCACCTGCTATTACTCCTCCTTTGAAGGCATCACCTACAAACAAATTTGCAGCACAGCCATGGGCACCTGTATGACACCTTCCTATGCCAACCTGTTCATGGGCCATGAACCCCTCATCTGGTTCAGATTCACTGATGATATTGCCACGTTGCAATGGAAGTAGGCTTGACTTCGAAGGCAACTAAACACAGCACTTATACTGAAAGCACGTTTATTACGAACTCAATATACACACAGCACTGACTGCCTCTCAGGCAGAGTGCTCTGCTATCTATACACAGACAGAATTTACCAGAAATTAGAAGAACAGTCAACGTAAGAAACAAGTAGAATTTACAAGTGAACATAAGAAAGATGTAGAACCTTCTGGAATTGAATTACAGAGAAATAAATTTTTGCCGGTGGGCGGGATTGAACCGGCGACCTTCTGCTCCGCAGTCCGTGACGCTATCCCTTGCGCCACGCCGGCAGTTGGTGTTCGTGGTCTCTCGCGGCAATATCTTCATAATCTGGACTGAAGGTGACGACACACTATCCACATTCCTCCAAAACCTTAACACCTTCCATCCATTCATTTCACATGGTCCTACTCAACAAGAGCCACCTTCCTTGAGGTTGGCCTCCACCTCAAAGGTGGCCTTATCAGTACCTCCGACCACAACCACCAACCTTAACAATACCTCCATTTTGACAGCTGCCACCAGGGTTGCCAGATGTCCGGTCTTTGACTGGACAGTCCAGTTTTCTATATGCATGTCCAGTGAAGAAAATCTTGGTAGACCGAATGAAAGATTGTCCAATTTTAGTGAAAATTAAGAATAGTCAGTTAAGGCTGAGGGCCAATTCCACTAATACAACTGTAGTTCAATCGTAACTAAATGACACATGAAATTAAGTACACTGCTGTTTCTTACTTTCGGCCACACAAAAACAGCAGTGTACTTAATTTCGTATGCCATTCAGTTACGATTGAACTACAGTTGTGTTAATAGAATTGCCACTCTGGTACTTGAACAGCAACTGAACACTGCGTTTGAGTCAAGTAACGATGCGTCGATCGATCGGTTCGACACATTGTCATGTCAACCCCACCCTTCCCGCGGTCACAAGGCCTCGCATTGTTGTAGCTCTCTCCCGCACGATTACTTGTGACCAGAGTGTCTCAGTCATTATTTAGTTATGACTGAGAGTAACCATGGCATAAGACATCATTTGTTTTATTATTGATATTTAGTTTCCTGCGTTTCATTGTTGTAGTGTTTCTGTGTGGTGAGTTGGAGACTGGTGGCTTTGAAAATCAAAATGGAAGACGAGGAAGCATCTAACAGTAAAGGAACTCCACTCGGGCGCTGATAACCTCGCTGTTGAGCGCCCTAAAACACCAATCATCAACAGGAACTCCACCTAAGAAAGTAAGAAGAGTTTGCAACTATAATATTGACTGGGAATTCATACTTAAATAAATGCAACGAAGACAACACAAAAGGCTCCTGAAAATTGTGTAACAATATGTTCACTGTGGCGTATGATGGCTTCAAAGCATTAACACATCACACTGCGTCAAAGAAGCATAAAATTTCAGAAAGTGATGTCTCAGTGAATGAGTCCTTTCTTTACACCAAGAGGCAGCACACAATCTGAAAAAAAGTTAGCATTCCTGAATTGACAGAGGTTTAACATAGCACCAAGCACCATATTTCATATGTTGCTCAACATTGCTCATTAAAATACTAAAACAAATAATTACAGATTCAGATATCGTAAAACAAATGACAGAAGTATGCACTAAATGTGATGCTATTGTAAACCAGGTTTTATATCCATATTCAATGGAACTTGTGCAGGAGGATTAAAAAAAATGGAGTTCCATTTTCCATTGCTACCGATGCTTCTAATAAAGAAATCAGAAAGTTCTTTCCAGTTGCGGTTCAATATTTCTCACCAAAAAACGGCATTTGTCATAAAATTTTGGACTTTTACGGAGATTCATTCGAAGATTCAAGATCTATTAAGGAACAATTATGTCAAGTTTTGAATAATACACATCTCTCGTGGAGTAGAGTAACTGCATATGGAGCAGACAATGCCTCTGTTAATTTTGGAGTTAATAATTCCATTTTTCAAAAGTTAACATATGAAGAAAATAGGGTCATTCCATATCAACTGAACCAGGGCATGTAACCCACTGACTTGGATTTTCATGATATTTGGCACACATGATGTGTTTGCATACCATATATAATAAGTGTTTTAAAATATCAGGTCTCTGTTTCAGAATTAGAGCCACATGATTTTTAGCCTAAAATACAGAAAAATTGTATCCATGGTTGTCGCAAATTCAGTAAGTACTTCTAATTTATTTAATTTTTCGTAAAGTTGAAGTAGGAAATATTTGAAATTTTCTGTACTTATGTACAACATTATGTACAATTCAAATATCATACCAGATTTGTTGTAAACACATTATGAAGGGACATTTGAGCCTTCAAAATAAAAATATTACTTTTTTGAAATGTCCACAACTTAATTACAAATTCCTGTATACAGACTATAGTTACAGTGTCAAAATGTTCTCAGTGGTACCATTGGAAAGAGAAGAAAATTTCCTTTACAGAAAAAAAATCTTTGGGGAATTGAGAATTAGTACACTAATAGTAACAGAAACAATATTTAGGTAATGTTAAAAAATGAATCCACTTTTAAACCCACAAACAAATATTTATTCAAAGTAATACCCACACATACCGGGTGATCAAAAAGTCAGTATAAATTTTAATAATGTAGATAGAGAGGTAAAAATTGACACATGGGGTTTTATTAGGGAGGGGGGGGGGGGAACAAAAATGTCCGACAGGTGGCGCTTCATTTGATCAGAAAGGCAATAATTAGCATAACAAATTAAGACAAAGCAGAGATGATGTTCTTTACAGGAAATGCTCAATATGTTCACCATCATTCCTCAACAATAGCTGTAGTCGAGGAATAATGTTGTGATCAGCACTGTAAAGCATGTCCGGAGTTATGGTGAGGCACTGGTGTTGGATGCCTAGAAACGTCGGTCTATCACAATACACTTGCGACTTCAGGTAACACCAAAGTCAATAATTGCACAGACTGAGGTCTGGGGACCTGGGAAGGCATGCATGATGAAAAGTGGTGGCTGAGCACATGATCATCACGAAACGACGCACACAGGAGATCTTACACCTGTCTAGCAAATGGGGTGGAGCACCATTCTGCATAAAACCCCATGTCATTCCAAGCACATGTGTCAATTTTTGCCTCTCTATATACATTATTCTGTGATTTATTAAGTTTTCAAATTTATACTGACTTTTTGATCACCCGGCACAAATACAAAAATAGAAATTTATCCAATGGATCATGTGCAAATGTAATTTAGGCTTCAAAGTGTTCTGATAAATAAATCAGCTACAAATTATTCCACTTCTCATTAAGCAATTATGGCACTATATGGAGATTTGATATTGCCTGCCTGTCATTTTTGTTGGTTATTTTAGAGTACATTATATATTTTGAAATGGAATCCAACAAATATCAACCCTGTGTGGCCAGTAAAAAGATTCTGTTAGTCCTGCTGGATGCATAAACCAAATTCTGGCATCTCCCTGATCAGAATCTATAATTTCTATAAGATCAATATACCATTTAGAATTGTATTTACAGCATACAAATGAATTTACTTTCAAGGAATCTGCAATATGTATTTGCACATCAGAAATGTTAAATTCTAAAGCATAGTTACTGTCACTGCTAAGTCTTTTTGCAGCCAGAGTGTTGGTTGATAAAGGTATTAATTGATGGAAACTTCTGGTGCCAGCCAAAGTTTTCAAGTCTGTGAATCACTGTTGCAAATTGTTCTTGTAGAACTTACTTAATTTTCTTCCAAATAGAAAAAATTAAATTTTGAAAATTTTTCTTTGCACAATTGGAACATTTTTTGGGGTCAGAAATTTGACCTTTGCATGGTCTCTGTAAATTGGCCTTTGTCACCATCCATTTCATGCTGGCCCCTTTACCATCACAAGGTAATTTTCCATGACTTATTGCAAAGAAAGACCATGTGGCAGTGATTCCAAAATCAATCTCATGATGACACAAAAAAAAAAAAAAAAAAAAAAAAACACAAACCACTTTTACAATTTTTTTATTGGGCACTGCACCCATCTGTAAATATTTTTTTGTATTAACACTAGGACAGTGATATTTCATTGACTACAATTTTTGACTGAATGTTGTACACAAAACCAACATCATGATTTAAATCATCATATATATAACATAATGATAAATGACATAGATCTTCAATATCAGGATTTTTGTAGTATATAGCAGCAGTATGAATGGTGCATGACACGAGTCCAATGGTAGCTTTGTGTTGCATCTTGGAGCACAAAAGCATAATTTTCAGCAAAATCCATTAATACTAATGCCTCATTTTCATTTATAGTATTTTTTCTCTCTTTCAAATAAGTACTTGACTTTTTGCTATATAACTATGTGGAACTAAAGTTTCTAGGTCAAAATGCTGATTTTTTTTAAATCCTGTGGTTGGTGCACTGCAGCATACGCACCGTCAATTTTAGTAAACTAAGTGTCCACTAAGTCTGCTGTTATAGAAACTAATATTCAGTCTTTATCATAGGTAGTATGTCATCTACTTTGACACCAGACATTGAGTTTGGTGCCACATGCGCACCAGAGGGTTAACTTGTCCTGTCTATTTGTATCACAGGCATAGTTGTCAATTCCCCAAAGATTTTTTAAGTCTTTTGTGAAGGAAACTTTCTTCTTTTTCCAACGGTACCATCCAGAACATTGTGACACTGTAACTATAGTCTGTATACAGGAATTTGTAATTTAAGTTGTGAACATAAAAAAAATATTTCTAATTTGAAGGCTCAAATGTCCGTTCATAATATGTTTACAACAAATCTGGTATGATATTTGAATTCTAATGTTGTACATTAGTATGGAAAATTTCAAATATTTCCTACTTCAACTTTAGGAAAAATTAAATAAATTAGAAGTACTTACTGAATTCGTGACAACTGCGGATACAATTTTTCTGTATTTTAGGCTGAAAATCAGGTGGCTTTAATTCTTAAACGGCTTAAAATGTGAGTTGGTGGGTTGTATTTGGCCCTTTTTCTGGTCCATTTGAGGAGTAATGACCCAATAATAAAATAATAGCAGCTCACTTTAATGATCATATATTTCAAAACTGTGCAAAAAATTCTTTGTAATTAATGCCAGTTGATGTTGAAAACACAGTCATGAAAATATTTGCAGAGTTTTCTAGTTCCACAAAGTAAAGATAAGAGTTGAAGGAGTGCTTTAATTGTTTTGAGAGTGAATACAGAGACGTTATACGACACATTCCTAAAAGATGGCTCAGTTTGTTCGAAGTTCTTGATAGGGTGCTTCATTGTGGGGGCTATTGATAAGGTATTTCTTAGAACAAGGTTCAGAGAATTGCCCTAGGGCTCTTTGGGCAATCTTATCAGATCAAGAAGATGAAATTGCAAGTGAAGCCAATCCTACTTACAATGAGTTATATTTGTATTTCACTCATAATTTTATGGCTTCTTTTCAAGAAATTTTGTTATTGTTAGAGAAACATACCACAGCAGCATATAATCTGCATAACATAATGGTGAAATTATGGGACTGTGGTAACACGTGGCGCGTGTGTTTAGACGCCGCGCCGCCCGTTACCAGAACTGGCCGCTGTGCGGCGTTGGCTGCACTACCGCGCTGCACCCTGCCGGCCGCGCGGCGTTTGAGAGAGGCACCGGGACAGCCGAAAACCTTGCCTCAGTTACGTACTTACTGTGCTTATGAACGTGTCTCTGGAAATTACTACTGACTAGGACAAGAGTGGATGCTTACGAACATATCTAGTGTGGACTTCGATGGGACGGCTCAAGGTCCTAGCGACATTGTTAGCCAGTATATTGTGTACTGGTGTGTTATTAGACATAACAGGGACACTATTGCAAAGAAAGTAAGTGACAAACATTTTGGAATGAAAGTACATATGGAATTGTGAAAATGCTATCTTTCAGATAATCAGTCAAATGACTTTACTAAAAACGCTCTAAAAGTTTACCAAAGAGTCCCAGCTTATATAGAGCAGTGGTATGACTTTGAAAATAATAATTATAAGGCTTGTAATTGTTTGGATATAGAATGCAGTAGATTGCCTACACTGGATCAATTGATTGAGTTACGGTTATTATCTTCACGGAAGCAGCAAACTCCTCCTGAAACATTTATGAAGAACTGGCTGAAATTTATAGTGTTTTCTCTTCACTTGAAGGAAACTCTATAAATATGTGGAGCAAATTTTTTAACAATGCAGCTGCACCAAATTTATTGAAAATGGTGCAGCATGTATGTAGAATTCCCATACCTAATGCTTTTGTGGAAAGAATCTTTAGTGCCATAGGAAATGTTTGGACAGACAAAAGAAACTGTCTCACTGTTAATACTGTAAAAAGTGAATTGTGCATTTTATTTAATATAACTGCTAGTTGCACTGAATCCAAAGATTCAATTTCAGGCAATACAACCTTAATAAAAGCAATGACACCAAGTAATAAATAAACGAAAAAGGAGATTGACTCTTACTTTTTTAGTACATAGAGAGTCAGTTTTTGGCACAGATAACGAACTCCTGTTTTCTGTAAATTTAGGCATGGGTCGAACCTCAATTTTACCGAATCAAATCCGAATACTAAATCTTAAATAAAAGATATGTCAAATTCTGAACCTGAATCGAATCTTCCAAATCTCGAACCCAAATAATCTGTCAACTCGTGAAGTACATGTATATATAAAGAATTACTACTCTATCACAGCCAGTGATGAAGATAAAGCCTTCTGGGGTGAATCCCAAATGACAATATGAACAGTAAAATTTAAGAAATTAAAATTTCATTTTTATTTTTATTTTAAATGTTAAGGATTTTTTATTACCCTCTACCCTTAAAAGAAATTTGTATGAAACGTTTCGATATATATATATATATATATATATATATATATATATATATAATATAGTGAGGACAGTTACAACTCACCGCAAAGACGTGGCGACGAGATGCGACAGGCACATACAAAAGACACACACATACAACACATTCAGCTATCGGCCATGGCCTTCCTCAGAAATAGAGCACTCACGCAATCACACAGGCACACAACACAGTCATACAACCATCACCTCCGACTGCCACACTTCGAATCACGCTCTGCAGCGAATCGGGGACGGGAGGGGAGGGGAGGGGGAGGGGATAGAAAGGTTACGTCACGGTGGTGGGAATGGGTTAGATGGGAATAACGAGATGCAGCTTAGGAATGGAGTGGGGAGGCGGGTGAGGAGAGAAAATAAAATAAAATAAAGTAAAATAAAATAATATATATATATATATATATATATATATATATATATATATATATATATATATATATAAAAAATACGAATATTAAGACGAAAAATTCCTAGCAGGTGAGTAATCTTCGTCTATTTTTTACATTTTATATATATATATATATATATATATATATATGAAAATTCATGCACACTGCAAGTGCACAAGACCACATACACACACATACGCACGCACGCACGCATGCACACACACACACACACACACACACACACACACACACACACACACACACACATACATACATATACACACACATGATCACACATTCACACACCACTCAAATCAGGCGAGGTTTGGGATACAGAGGTAGGAACTGTAAGGTATGGAAAAATATATATATAGGGAAATTATCGTAGGTTGAGGCCTGGTTGATTTCGGGATCGGAGAATGTATTGTAGGGATAACTCCCATCTGTGCAGTTCAGAAAAGCTGGTGGTGGATGGGAGGATCCAGATGGCCCGGGTTGTGAAGCAGCCATTGAAATCAAGCATCCTAGCATCCCAAAACCTCAAGCCTCTGGCCTGGTTCCGGTTCATTGATGATATTTTCATGATCTGGACTCACGGCCAGGACACCCTGTCCTCCTTTCTTCAGAACCTCAATTCCTTCTCTCCCATCCACTTCACCTGGTCTTCCTCAACCAACCATGCCACATTCCTGGATGTCAACCTCCACCTCACTGATGGCTCCATCCACACTTCCGTCCATATTAAACCTACCAACCACCAACAGTACCTACATTTTGACAGTTGCCATCCCTTCCACGTCAAAAAATCCCTCCCTTACAGCCTGGCCACCCATGGACGGCATATCTGCAGTGACAAGAATTCCCTTTCTGAATATGCTGAAGGTCTCACAAAGGCCTTCACAAACAGAAACTACCCCTCAGACCTAGTCCGCAAACAAATCTCCCGTGCCATATCCTCACACACCCCAAATCCTCTTCCTAACACTAGTAACCATCCACAAAAGAGCGCTCCCCTTGTCACCCAGTACTACCCTGGTCTCGAACAACTAAATTCCATCCTTCGCCAAGGTTTTGATTTTCTATCCTCATGCCCTGAAATGAGAGACATCCTGCCCAAGATCCTTCCCACCCCTCCTAAAGTGGTGTTCCGTCGCCCTCCCAACCTTCACAACATCCTAGTTCATCCTTATGCCACCCCGAAACCCAGCTCACTGCCACAGGGATCATATCCTTGTGGAAGACCCCGCTGCAAGACCTGTCCAATCCACCCACCCAGCACTTCCTATTCCAGTCCTGTCACAGGCTTATCCTACCCCATCAGAGGCCGGGCCACTTGTGAAAGCAGCCACGTAATTTACCAACTGTGCTGCAAGCACTGTACAGCTTTCTATATTGGCATGACCACCAACCAGCTGTCCATTAGGATGAATGGCCACCGCCAAACTGTGGCCAAAAACAAGGTGGACCACCCTGTGGCACAGCATGCAGCGGAGCACATGCTTGATTTCAATGGCTGCTTCACAACCCGGGCCATCTGGATCCTCCCATCCACCACCAGCTTTTCTGAACTGCACAGATGGGAGTTATCCCTACAATACATTCTCCGATCCCGAAATCAACCAGGCCTCAACCTACGATAATTTCCCTATATATATATTTTTCCATACCTTACAGTTCCTACCTCTGTATCCCAAACCTCGCCTGATTTGAGTGGTGTGTGAATGTGTGATCATGTGTGTGTATATGTATGTATGTGTGTGTGTGTGTGTGTGTGTGTGTGTGTGTGTGTGTGTGCATGCGTGCGTGCGTGCGTATGTGTGTGTATGTGGTCTTGTGCACTTGCAGTGTGCATGAATTTTCATATATATATATATATATATATATATATATATATATATATATATATATATAAAATGTAAAAAATAGACGAAGATTACTCACCTGCTAGGAATTTTTCGTCTTAATATTCGTATTTTTTATATATATATATATATATATATATATATATATATATATATATATATATATATATTATTTTATTTTACTTTATTTTATTTTATTTTCTCTCCTCACCCGCCTCCCCACTCCATTCCTAAGCTGCATCTCGTTATTCCCATCTAACCCATTCCCACCACCGTGACGTAACCTTTCTATCCCCTCCCCCTCCCCTCCCCTCCCGTCCCCGATTCGCTGCAGAGCGTGATTCGAAGTGTGGCAGTCGGAGGTGATGGTTGTATGACTGTGTTGTGTGCCTGTGTGATTGCGTGAGTGCTCTATTTCTGAGGAAGGCCATGGCCGATAGCTGAATGTGTTGTATGTGTGTGTCTTTTGTATGTGCCTGTCGCATCTCGTCGCCACGTCTTTGCGGTGAGTTGTAACTGTCCTCACTATATTATTTATTCCAACCTGGACTTTCCATTATTATATATATATATATATATATATATATATATATATATATATATATATATATATATATGTCATTTAGATGGTCTAAAAGATAATAAGAAACTCTCTTCACTCTGTTACAAAATGTTTCATTTTGATGAAACAAACAATGAAAGGAAAGGATTATGTATTTCTTTCTTTTTTCAAAGGGGAAGACTCAAAAATAAAACCTGAAAAGATGAGTAGATATTTTGAAAGTTATATATATATATATATATATATATATATATATATATATATATATATATATATATATATATATGACTTACCTAAAGTACAGGCTCGTCGATAGAAACACCAAACACACACAAAAACACACAACCATTCGAGCTTTCGCCACCAGTGGTGCCTTCTTCGGGAAAAAGAGGGAGGAAGGAGAGGAGAAAGGGAAGGATACGGGTTTTAAGGAAGTGGAAAAGGAGCCATTCCAATCCCAGGAGTGGAAGGACTTACCTTAGGGGACAAAAAGGAAGGTAAACAAATACACACACACTCACACATATCCACATCCAAACACACCTAGGCAGACATTTGTAGAAACCAAAGAAGTTGGACAGAGATGCCACTTCAGGCAGAGGCTCTGTCCACAGAACCGAGGCAAAGATGTTAAAGATGGCGGGCGGGAATTAGAATTTAGCGGAGGTTGAGACCAGGTGGGCAACGGGAAGAGAGAATGTGTTGAAGGGCAAGTTCCCATCTCCGGAGTTCTGAAAGATTGGTGTTGGTGGGAAGTATCCAGATAACCCGGACGGTGTAACACTGTGCCAAGATGTGCTGGCCGTGCACCAAGGCATGTTTAGCCACAGGGTGATCCTCATTACCAACAAACACTGTCTGCCTGTGACCGTTCATGCGAATTGACAGTTTGTTGCTGGTCATTCCCACATAGAACGCTTCACAGTGCAGGCATGTCAGTTGGTAAATCACGTGGGTGCTATCGCAAGTGGCTCTGCCCTTGATCGTGTACACCTTCCGGGTTACGGGACTGGAGTAAGTGGTGGTGGAAGGGTGCATAGGGCAGGTTTTACAACGGGGGCGGTTACAAGGGTAGGAGCCAGAGGGTAGGGAAGGTGGTTTGGGGATTTCATATGGATGGACTAGGAGGTTACGGAGGTTAGGTGGGCGGCGGAAAGACACTCTCGGTGGAGTGGGAAGGATGGTTGTGTGTTTTTGTGTGTGTTTGGTGTTTCTATCGACGAGCCTGTACTTTAGGTAAGTCAAAAATCTTTATTTTATACCATTTTCCCACCTGGAAGGTCTCCTTCTATAAAAAATAGGATGTGTAAATGTTAAATAATTTTATAGTGACATCAGGAATTCCATGAGTGATGGACAGGACATTCAGACACAGAGAAATCCATGTTTATTTGACGTAGGTGTACTTATTATTGACAAGGAGACATTTGAGAACTGTGAAAAGTGCTCAACACGCAGATCGCACATTCTGGAGGATTAAGCTGTGGTATTCTGTAGATTTATTTATTCTTTCAAACATTTAAGATCACGTAACTTGTCTGCACAGAATTTTTATTTGTAGAAGATTTAATAATCAGTAGTAGAAGTCAGTTGCTGTACTTCATTTCTAACTACTCCCATTCAGCATAAGGATAATACAAATGTAAACATTAACATCGTCTTTCAGGTTAATTAGGCGGATGGAATTTAAATGTGGTAACAGCTAACACGGAAGATTACATGGCGTAATGTTTACATTTGTATTATTCTTATGGCAAAGAGAATGTGGAATTTACGAATCAGGATTCACAGGAACATCCCATGCCCCTAATAGAAAAACATGTAAGTTGTAACACGAACGCAGTTGTTGTAGCGTTAGGCTTATTGATGCAACACAGGCTTGCCAGTCAGCTTTACGTAGTAGCTTTTAGATAAGACTTCAAATGTACGGGTATCGTATGAAATTAAATGCGGAAATATAAAACAATTTTATTAGACTTATAATACAAATTTTACGAAATGTTTATAACAGCAATTAGATACCGGTGCGATAATTCTGAATCACTATCATTTGATTCCTTGTTACATAGTTTCTTCGTACTACAGAGCGTCATCCCTCGTACAATCTAGTGCATTTGATCTCGAACACTTTTAAATGACCGTTGGAACCCACTTCCAGATATCATCATTCCATTGGCACACTTGCGTGTTTCACATGACCGTTGGTGTTAGTTGTGTGTCACTTTTCGAAAGGCAATCAGTGTACATGTGTTTAAGCTTCACCTTAAACGATTTATTGAAACAGATGTCACGTGGTTGCTAAATTGATGTCATCCCACCTTGATGGTGCATGATTAGAACTTTTTTTTTTTCCACATAATAAATAATGTTCTTGAAGTCCTAGCGCTTCATTACAGTTCACATACCCCAGCACTTCACAAAATTTGATGAAACAATATGTGAAATCACAATGAAGCAACTCATGCAGGAATCCTAAAGCCTTATGTGTTGTTGGTATTTATGTGAATAAATTTATCTTTGTTGCCACTTTTTTTTTTAGTGCAAAAGTTTTAGTCAATATTTATATTTACGCCTGCTAAGCAAGCCTGTGTAGCATGATTTATATTAGACGGGAAAAGTGATTTGTGCCGGCTCCTAGCACCATTTATCAGAACTATTCAAAGTAAGGTCGTTTCATTTTATGACATCGCATCTTTCAGCAGATCTATGGAAAATAAAGTAAATAATGCAAACGAAAGTGCACTGTTATGTAAAGTACACTACAACATTCCATATAACACTTTGTATTCGGGATTTGGTAGTATTCGGCCATTATGCACCAAATCTCGAATTTGAAGCCAGTGTGCTACATTCGGCGAATAATGGATTTGGTTGAACCACTCAGACACAATCATAAAATTTATATTAATAAATGGAAATTAAAAACTAGTCTATTTTTATTTTATTTATTTATATATTATTTTTTTTAATACACAACTGGCAACCCTAGCTGCCACCCATTCCACACCAAAAAGTCTCTTCCATACAGCCTAGCCACCCGTGGTTGTTGCATCTGCAGTGACAAGCAGTCCCTTTCTAAATATGTCAAATGTCTCACTGAGGCCATCACCGATTGCAATTACCCTCCAAACTTAGTGCAGATACTGATCTTGTGGGCCCTGGCCCACCGTCCAGCCACAAAGGAGCACCCCCTCTTGTGACCCAGTGCCATCTAGGACTGGAGCAGTTAAACCACATTATCTGCCAGGGTTTTAGCTACCTTCCAACCTGCCCTGAAATGACAAATACCTACCCAACATCCTCCCTCCCAATCCACCCACAGTAATGTTCTGTTGACCACCAAAACTTGTCCATCCCTACTCCCAACCCCTTACCCCATGGCTCATATCTCTGCAATAGACCCAGATGCAAAACCTGTCCTATCCACCATCCCACCACCACCTACTCCAGTCCTGTCACAGGCATTTTCTATCCCATAATAGGCAGGGCAACCTGTGAAAGCAGTCATGTTATCTACAAACTGAGCTGCAACCACTGTGCAGCTTTCTATGTGGGTATGACCAGTGACACGCTGTCTATCCCAATGAATGGCCACCATCTGACTGTGGTCAGAAGACAGCTGGCCCATCCTGTTGCAGAGCATGCAGTGTTGCAGAATGTGGATCACTTTAATGATTGCTACACAGCCTGTGCCATATGGATCCTTCCCACTAACACCAGCTATTCTGAATAGCACAAGTGGGAACTCTCCCTATAATAAATCAGATGTTCCTGCAATCCCCCAGGAAACAAACCTTCACTAGTTCCTGGCTCCACCACCCTCTCCTGTGGCATTATACCCTTATGTACGTCTCCCATGCTGCCACACATTCTATTCCCTTCCCTTTCTTCCACCCTATCGGTCAGAGAGCACTGGCATATTCCCCCATCCCTACCGTGCATCTCTCCCCTGCCCTCCTGCTTCCCTCTCCTTACCACTTCCTCACCCCCAACACTGGTTGCTCTTGCCTTGACAATCCTGAGACTCGCAGTTGGGCCACAGTGGCTGCAGACAGCAGTCGTGTCTGTGTGAGTGTGTATGTGTTTCTCCAACTGATGAAGGCCGTATCGTCTGAAAGCTTTGCAGTTGTTTTCTATTATTTGTGCCTTTCCATGTCTCATCAAAGATCTCTGTGGTGAGTAGTGACTTATCCTTCACAAAATTATTGTTCAATTCTTCCTAGAATTTAGCATTTATTTACATATGGAGCAGTGAAAGGGTTAAAATACTTCGGTGCTACATGCAGCGCTCCAATTGTGACTTCCTTTGAAATTCTTTATCTTCTGTTCTTGGGCAATTTTGTGTGTTTTCAACTGTGTAATATGTGTGCCAGCATGATTTACTGACATCTTCATGAAAGAAATGATGCTCTCTTAAACTACACGGTGTAAAAAAAAAGGAATCACTCTGTGCACAACTCGAGAATGCAATTTCTGCTCATGGGCCACAACTTCTTGGGCGAGCTCTACCATTCATGAAACTGACTTCTGACAACTTCCAGTGGTATTATTCGGAACTACCATTCACAAGAACTAGTTATGACAGCTTCTAGCAGCATTTTTCAGAACTTCCTGAAGCTTTGCCTCTGAATCTAAGCTGCAGGCATATTTTTAGATCCCGAAAACTGGAAAAAGGTGTGGCTTGCATTTGGGTTAATACGGAATTCACATATGGGCCCATTAGGACCACTTGAAGTACAATTAGTCAATTTTGCTTTTGATGGTTTGCCTTCCTTTGTGCCCCAATTTGTATTTTCATTCTTTCACGATGAAATATTTTTCTTTTATCAGTCCACAGTGTTCAAGTCTGTATACACATAAGCCCCTCATGAATATTGCTTACAACAGCAATAAAATGATTAGTGTCTCTTTTTCATACAAGTCACAAACAAAGAAGATTTTTTCTGAGAATGTACCATTACTGGATGTATTTATATGTAATTTTTGTGTTTGCAACAAGCCTCACGTCTTAGTTTAGTTCCCCTCCCTTAACATAACAAACATAATTAGTACCTGGCATTATACGGCGATCATAACTTAGTGGTGCCTCCACATCTTCATCCTCATCTGCTGCTTCTGGTTCTTCTTCTTCCCCTTCTCCAAGGCCAAAAAGATCTTTAGCCTGCCACAACAATTCCGGATAACCATCCAGTACATATCCCTGATTTTGACATGGAGCTGAAAGCATGCGCTCCTTTAATAACCTGCAAATTTTGAAGATATTTTTGATTAATAAGGAACATATAACAACTACCAAACATCGTAACTGTGACTTTCTTCAGAAAATTTTGTTTGTCACTTATGTATTGTTTTACAGTACACATGCGGTTATACTCCCACTCACTAAAGCACAGTAAACACTGTTGCCTTCCATAAAGTAATGTTTATCACCACAAGACTATGTACCTTCAATAAGAACAGTTTATAAGTGGTTTCAAAATTTTTGGAGTGGCCATATGGGCACAAGTGATGGTGAACGATCTGATAAAATCCATAATATGACATGATGGATGAACAGAAGATAGCTGAGATAGCTGGTGCTGTGGGCATCTCAAATGAATGGGTACAGGATATTTTGCATAAATATTTGGTCACGAGAAAGCTATTCACAAGATGGGTGCCACAATTACTCACACTTGACCAAAAACGAAATTGTGTGAAGTGTTGCAAGGAAGGTTTGCAGCTGTTCAGGAAGAATCTGCAGAACTTTAAGCACCGTTTCGTCACTCTGGATGAAACATGGATACATTACAATCTAAACATTGGATTACGAAGGGAGAATCTGCACCAAAAATGCAAAGACCAGTCCTTCAGCCAGAAAGGTTATGGTGATGGTCTTTTGGGATTAGCAAGTTCTAATCCTCATCGACTGTCTGGAAAAGGGAAAAGCTATTACAGGTGCATATTATTCATCGCTATTGGACGATTTGAAAACAGAGCTGCAAGAAAAAGTCATTTTCCATCACGATACTGCACCAGCACAAACCTCAGCAGTGGTGGTCACAAAATTATTGGGGTTTCACATCCCCCCTATTCTCCAGACTTGGCTCCATCAGACTACTATTTGTTTCCCAATTTGAAGAAATGGCTAGTGGGATGAAGATTTACACAAATGAGGATTTGATGGCAGAAACTAATAGCTATTTTGCAAGCTTTGACAATTCCTATTATTTGGAATGGATCAAAAAATTTGAACAGCGTTGGATGAAGTGTATAGGTCTAAAAGGAGACTATGTTGAAAAGTAAAAAATTGTTTTCCCTCAACACGTTAGTAGTTTTTATTTTTGCACAAACTTTTCAAATGCCCCTGTACAGTCTACAGTCTCTTTATTTCTGCCCTCCAGTTTGCTTGGTTTAAATGAAATCTGGACAAGTGTCAATTTTTTACAGCATCTAGTGTCTATCTGTGGTTCAAAGTGCCACACATTGTCACTGGTCCTTTGTTCAAGACATCACTGCATCACGGCCTCGCCACATCCTACATCTGTGAAGGAGTTGCAGGTCTTTCTCAGGAAGGTTTCATATTATCATAGGTCTATTTCCAATGCAGTACCTATTGCTAAACCCTTGCATGCACTCTTGCTCAAGGCTGTCGTTTTCACTAGTCTCCAGCTAGTGACAAGGCTGTTTTTAGTTTGAAGCAGAAACTGCAATTTGCCCCTCATTTTGTTATTTTTCAGCCTGCACAACACTTAGTTTTGGCCAAAGATGTTTCACAATATGGCTGGGTGCAATTTTGGCCCATACATACTAGCATAGTACTGTCTCCTTTTACATGGGACGTAAATGCTGAACTTGGAACAGCTTAAACATTCACAAATTGAAAAAAGAAGCACTTGTTATTTGTCTAAGATAGAAAAATTCTATGTTTTATAGTACTGTCCCAAATTTTAAATGATCACATACCTATAATTTCATAGTTCAGACCATCAGCAGCATTAACAGATGAGGCTTCAGATTGCCTTCAACACTAAACTTCTTTTGTTGCGGTTCAATCATAAAATATGTTTCTGCCCTGCGGCACAGTGTGGACACAATATCCCATCTGTTGGTGGGGCCTGACCTTGTTTATGATCACAATGAGTTGCATTGATACCACCTAGATGTGGTTGCTCAACAGACAGTGATTACTACGTCTCTGATTATTCTGTGCTGCTGAAAGTGGTCTCTTTTGTACAAAATGGTTTGCTGGAGAAACCTCCAGGTCATGATACTGACCTCCTTCAAACTATTTCTCTTTTCAGTTCCAGTTTTTGTTTAGTGATAGGATTCTCTTATACTTAACAGCAGATACAGTACCACTGCTGGTCAATTGATCCTCTCACTATTGTGCAGTTCTCCATCTCCTTCATGCAGACCATTGTGGAGTTTCTCACACAAAAACATTAGTACATTGCGACATATTCTGTCTGGGATTAGCAGGGGATGTTGTTATGCTTATAGTAGGCATCAGCTGTAGTGGGATATTTCTCAGTAGGTCTGAGATGAACTGCAACAGAAGCACAGCTTGTAGGTGAAATCTTCAAATTTATTTTCATCGCATTAAATACACTGAATGTACAAGGCCCTTTCTGCAGGTCCTCAATGGTGGTTCTCTGTCTAGCTGCAGCTATGAGCCTTTCGTTCAGACCCTGGTGACAATAGAACATATTTACTCAGTTCAACCTGCAGCTGCCCTCAGATGCTGTGTTGTCATGTGGCCAGGAACTCAGCCATACATCCAGGCACTGTTGCCCAGTCTGTGAGATACTTGTCATGGAAATACAGGAGATGCAGGTGCTGGTTACGTCCACCTCCTTGGATGGTGTGCTAGTAGATCGTTGTCGTGTAGGCTAGCTAGGCTGCCCTCTCAATGTTCTCAATGTGGATGGCAAGATGAGCAGTCTGCTTGGCTAAATGTTACCAGTTTGAACCCTGCCCAGTTTCATCTCCCCCAACTTCTGCTGCTAGCACTGGTTTAAGTCCCAGCAGTGATCATAGGAAGGCAGAGATTGCGTTCGGCTGCATGGTAGAAATTCCATCTAACCGTAACAGACTAAACAGGATATCAATCTCTGCTAGTCAAAGACGAGTGCACATCACATCTGCATCGATACTTATGACCCGAGGTACCTGTTGGTTCCCCATCATGGAGTATATATAGTGGGTGGTGGCCCTTTTGCTGTTGATGTTTCTCTTGTTGCTTTAAACATTACATACTTTGTTTCAGCCCTATCTATCATCAGTATTGGCTAATATCATGGCTGCTTGTTCATTTTCTCCCAATATTTTAATCTGTTTGTGCCATTGGGATCATGATACTGTTGACAATGCATATGGCCGGCCTTGCTGCCTCAGCTCCATTTGCAATCAGTTGCTGGCGAAACTTCTGACTGAAATGTTGCCAGTCACTTTTAGAGCAAGCACGCACTGTGCCACTCCCCGCCGCGATGCGCGGTTGCCGCCGTTGGGTACCGCGCACTGGCCCACCAGCCGCCTCGAGGTGCAGCGCGTGGTTCTGCGGTTCCCGCGGCCCTCACCGCACTGCCCTGCCGAGAGCTGCGGCGTGCCGACTACACCAGCTCTGACATCTGTTCTGCGGCTCCCGTTGCAGTGCTCTCTCTCGCAATGGTTTATGTAGCAGTGCGTAGGGTCAACTTAAATGTTTTGTTTGTGTTGTTGAAAATACACAAAAATGAAAGTGTCTGCAGAGATTGTTGTGGCCACTTGGCTCTTGCTACGACGTTTGAGAAAGGAAAGACGCTGGAGAAACAGAAAACATATGTACTGGCTGCATCCTATCCTGCAAGAAAGAAGTACTAAAGGAGCTTTCGTCACTTTTTACAGGGAGTTACGAAACTATGAGGACAAATTTTTTAACTACACCAGGATTTCAACATCTTCCTTCGACGAACTACTTTCCAAAATAACTGGAGTGATGTCAAACTTGAGGTCTTGTATAGACCCTGAAGAAAAGTTGCTGGTAACAATTAGGTAAGAATGTTGTTATTCCATTTAAATATTTTAATACCATAAGGTTTCACTGGATGGAATACATAAATAAACATAACAAACATTTTTACTGAAACGTAACACTGTTTACATTATTATGCATATTATATAGATCATAATGGTCACTTGCTTGAGAATGATCTGATACATGAGATGAACTTCCTGGAGATCTTACGTCTGCAACATTACCATACATATTTGGGTAGTTACTTGACGAATGGCCACTATTTGTGAAATTCATATTCCATATATTAATATTGGGTGGCATGTTGATTTCACAAGATGCGTCTATGATTACTTTCATAATATTATTTTTTGTTATTGTCTTCAAATAATCAGGTACTCGTTTAAAATCGTTCAGTAACAATACAAAGTGACGGTCAGGGTCATCGTCATTCTGTGACAGACTTTCTTTCAGTACCCCAACAAGCTATTCTTCTGTGTTCTCCATTTCTGTGTCTTTACTTTTTCTCTTTTCCACTCTTGATGACATTATCTCTAAAGCATCATATGGTTCTTTAGTAGACTGAACTTGTGTATATTCATGTACTAGTCCACTTTGACTCAAACTGTCATCCGTAATATTTCTTGCAACAACATCTGCTAGTAACATTAGCTGGTTGAAGTAAACATAAGTGGATTTCCTTGTAGTACCTGATCCACTTTTCAAACTCTTGACTTTCCGATATTGTTTCACAAAACTATCTCTCAAATTTTTCCAATCCTTTTCAAGTGACATACCTGAAAAATGTGTTTTTATATTTTAGGTATATGGCTTCTGGGTGCTCTTTTGCTGATATTCACTACGCTTATTGTCTGGGAAGAACTACAGTCAGCGAAATTGTGCAACAAGTTTGTCAAGCGATATGGATCAACATGAAAGCAGAATGCCTTCCTCAACCGACAAGAGAATCTTGGTTAGATATAGCTGAACAATTTGAATCCAGAGCTAATTTTCCTCATATTATAGGAGCTATAGATGGTACACATCTCCATGGTAAAACTAGGCAACACAGGATCGCTTTATTACAATTATAAACATTTTTTTTCAATAGTTCTAATGGCACTTTGTGACAGCAATTATAAATTCATCAGTGTTGATGTTGGGGCATTTGGAAAATGTAGTGATTCGTCTGTTTTCAAAGATTCGTTTTTGTACAAACAACTGATGAATGGAAATTTAGGAATACCTAATGATGAGGAAATAGAAGGAATTCAAGGCAAAGTTCCCTATTTTATTGTTGGTGATGAGGCATTCAGCCTATCTGAACATGTTTTGCGGCCCTATGCAGGAAATAATTTAAGTAAAAACGAAAGAATATTTCCAGAATGAAACTTTCACTCTGCAGCGGAGTGTGCGCTGATATGAAACTTCCTGGCAGATTAAAATTGTGTGCCGAAACCGGGACTCGAACATCGGACCTTTGCCTCTCGTGGGCAAGCGCACTACCGACTATACTATCCCGACACGACTCATGATGCCACCTCACAACTTTACTTCCGCCAGTACCTCGCCTCCTACTTTCCAAACTTCACAGAAGCTCTCCTGCGAACCATGCAAGGTTGTCATTGTACATTATTTCAAGAACTAGAGAGAAAAGACATGTAAAACAAAAAGTCATGAAAATAAATAGCATTGTATATAGGTTAGCCCCATAAACAAATTGTATTGACCAGCTAATTGTGTTAATTAATGTAACAGTCGAAATTCCAATATTGTAATTCTTTGTATATATTGACTGACGTGAGATTTTGAACTTATTTTCAGAATTGCCAAGATATTTGATAGTGCAATATATGTTAGGAACATGTATGATGTACTCATTAACAAATTAATTGACATTTAGCATTACTCTTTGTTGCAAAACAAAAAGGAGCAAGATTACGACTTAAAAAGATATGCGCCATCTAAAATTATTGTATGTATAGTTTTCATTTTGTATTGTGATTATTTTTGTGTACATGAAATGTTTTACTTGTGTGTTTGATAATTGTAAATTAGTATATTCAATTGTTATGAACAATGCATAATGTAATGTCATTATTGTTGATGTTATATATTTGCCTCACCACCTTGCGTGGGGGGAGTTAGAGTTCTGGCTTTCGCAAAGTGCTCTGGAAGCTATGTCAGTCTGTGTTTTAAAATGGAAGTACTATCAGCTGAGTTCTGTTCCATACTGTACGTTATTAAGTTGCAATATTTTGGTGGAGAAGAATTTTGATTCAAATTAAAGAAGAAGAGAAAAATTGTACCTACGAGTATTTATTTCTACCACGACGCCCCAGGTCAATAATTTTGCAGTGAGCAGAACCCCCATACATCGTAATGTTGAAAAGCTGAGTATTATGTTTGAAAGTGGTAGAATGTAATTACTTAATAAAGCTGTAAACGTTATAAGTGACAGAAGACACCTTACATTCAGTTTGGGATGAACTCTGCTATTGGCTAGATTTCGTCTGTGCAGTCAATGGAGGACATATTTAACATTTAAGATGGATTTTCATAAACTTCTGTCTTTTGTGAGTAATTTAGTATGCAGTTTGTTGGTGTTACGCCCTTCTTCTTAATAAATAATTTTATTTAAAATTAGGTCATTCTTTTTGGGACACCCTGTACATCAGTCTTATGTTTCATTCCCCTCTCCACTAGTGACCGCAGTAGGATTTACTGCTTTTGTTAGCACCAGATCATGGGTTTCAGTGCCATGTTGAGAGAGAGGGAGTGAAAGGAAGGGGTCCACACAGTGGAAGTGAAACATTAGCAGCAAACCCATCATGGGTCATTCTTGCGTAATTGCAGTACAGCACTTTACTAAGAAAAGTCATGTGAAATGTATAATAAAAATACCATAGTGCACAGAATATACTTACTTCATTTACATGAATGTATGGAATATATATACGCTGTGGGGACCAAATTTTAGTTTGTGGCAAAATTATCCAAAACTCAGTTTAAGGGGCAGATTTTTTTTGTAAGATTCAACAGGAACCAAACAGATAGTGAGAGTTAAGCAAGCTTTTGGTTAATCAAATTTTGAAGTAATGAGGGTCTACTGGACAAGGTTTTTTCAACAAATCTCATGAAATTTAATAATTACTTTGCTATAAAATCTCAATGATGAAAACAAAGACAGAGACATAAAATCTAAATTACCATTACAAAAAGTTTCCTTACAAAGTCAGGTCAGTGAAATAATAACATGAGAATGGCTCTTGCAGAGTGTGCCATATTTTAACCAAAGGGGTGAAAACTATTTCACTGATGAGAAAGTAATGTAAGAAGCAAAGATCACTGTTCAATGACCAGCATTTCCTCTGCAAAAAGACTTTGTATGAATTATTATTAAAAGTATAAACTCTCAGTTAGATCAGGACCCGAAACCTTATGATTATTTCACTTCAGTTTGATGAAAGCACTATTTCTAGTACTGGGGAGTTGTGTTTATTTATTAGGAGACACTTTCACAATTTTATAATGCAGGAATCTGAAAAAGTGTTACCACTTCATGAAGAAACCCAATATTCTTTCTAGTCGTATTGTTATTACAATAAATTTAAAGAGTGGAAAGTTGATACCTTTCTAGACTAGAAAGAATATTGGGTTTCTCGCTGATGTGCTAAATTCATTTCCAAAATTTCTTTTTTATTCCTACAATAGCTACCAGAAAGCTTCATGTGCAAATTTTCTGAGGATTGACTATGTCATAAAATTGTTACTACTGCAGTAAATTACATATGTTCATCTCCTATATATCTCTGATTGTTCAAAAATCCTTTTAATACATCATAATCTGAACGTAGTGACATAAATTTTCATGCAATCTAAGTCAGCTTATTAAGAGGAAAACTCCAGAATAATACTCTTCTGCATGGTGTAAGAGGTTTTCTAAAATCATCTTCTGTCAATATTGACAGTGAGTGCAATTACCTTTTGCTAAGCAATTTCAAATCTTAGTCAGAGAATTTAGTAACTGGTTTAGACAATTTTCAACAGTTTAACCAGTTATGTTTATCAGTAATCCATTTGTGTAATTTAATAATACTGATCTTGGAAATTGTGTATGTGAGGCCTCTAAAAATTGAGTCGTTGAAGAATTACAAACAAAACTTATACATCTTCAAGAAGATATTTTGAAAACTGTTTTTTGTAACAACAAGCAATTGCTGTACTTCAGTGAACAGAAATAAATATTCTATGATAATTGCTCATTTGAAAAGTAATTATTCATAATGACGTTGCTTTCTCTACGGCATAATGTTTGTCACACTTGAAAATAGCCTAACATAGAGGACAAAACCGGTAGTGTGGGCTTAAATAAAGCACCAATAAATGCAACTGGAGCTGGACTTTCATTAATTGTACCACAGTTGCGCCAACAGCAAGCATCCAGTCATGGAGAAACTAATAGATGTACATATTGTTGTAATGCATTGTAGGATAAAAGTGATGAAATTAAACAGCTTTTCAGATACCTGGTGTTTCCTCTGAGTTCTTGCCTTAATGTTGACGCACACATAAAATAGAAAACATTTCTCTAGCTGCATGTATTCTGAATGAATTCTAGGGATTCCTGTAAGCTGTGTTTTAAGAAGATTCTACATCCACGAGATATCAAGGTAACTGTCGTGAACTTTGATGCTGTGTAGATTTATTAAGATGTGAAGACCACAATCACTGATTCGGTGAACAGAACACTGTAACGTGGAAACATTTTAAAGTTCATGGTCCACAACTATAGTAATTACCTGGAATCAAGTAATACCAAAAGCAACACTTTTGCTTTTGTTCACCATAACCAGTTTTAGCCACCAAGGCTATTTTCTTGTAGTTCAGGGTCTATGGTTGTGGGTATATCCACAGATAGACTAATATGCAATGGAGAAAAAACCACAATCATAATCTTTAACATTAAAGTTTATGAAATAAAAAAATAAATATATTGTGACGATATAGGACAATACAAAATATAGTGAAAGATGTTTCCTCACATCCTACCTTTTTACCAGCAAATTTAAACTGGATCACAGAAAATTTTGCAAAGCTGTGAAATAGGAAAATCGAACCGTATAGTAACTATCAAAAAAAAAAAAAAAAAAAAAAAAAAAAAACACACCCCACAATCTGATTTACCAGTCTTCACTAGTTTTTATCTCAAAATGAGTTCTGTCTCTAATATATTCAATGACAATTATACTTGTCTCAGTTATTTCTAAATAAGAAGTGCAATAGTCAACTGAAATTACAAGCTTACTGCATCACATTCTCATCTGACAAGCGTCCCATATTTTCATCCATATCTGCTGTCAATTCTTCTAAACGAGTAGTGATATCCTCTATAGTTTCTTTTTCTTCATCTTCCTCCTCCTCCTCCTCTTCCTCTTCTTCTTCTTCTTCTCCTCCTTCATCCTCTTCATTTGCCTTCTCTGATGCTGCTGCTTCTTGCTTTTCTCGTTCTTCTTCCTCCATTTTTAATTTCTCAATTTTACTTTTCTGCAGACAACAGACATTAAAAATACACTAAGAAATTTAAAGTAATATATTCATTAATACACATCTAATAATGGACAGCTGAGGATGGAGTAACAACGTTGTGGAAACACTATTGCTGCTCACCACACAAAATAAGTGTTGAGTCAGAAATTGGCAAAATGAAACAGAATACTAGAAGTATTTAAGGTTTTGGCCAATGTCTGTCCTCAGAAGTAGCAGTTGCACATATTTATACAACTCACACAGACACGGTTACCACCTCGTCACAGGTTGCCCTTAGTGTCCAGATATGGTAGTTACATGCTTATGAGCTGTCAAGTGAAAGTGTTAGAATTCAATTTGTGAAGAAGGACTTTGTTAAAAAGTCTAAAAATTTCTAGTATTCTTTTTGGTGTGCCTGCCTGTGACTCAATAAAGATTCTGTGTGGTGAGAAGAAATTTATCCTTGCCAAACTGTTTATTTATGTCTAGTATAAATTCCAGTTCCAATTAATTAATTGTACTGGAAGCTAGGAAGAGATGGTGTTAAAAGAACAAACTTGTCATTACAACATACAAAATGACCTTAAATACACTGCACATAAAACCAATAAGTTAATGCACAAATAACCACATTTTACTATGAGACATATGAGACTACCCACAGGAGCAGTGTGAACACAACACTACACAAATTTCAGCATGATCACTGACTCTGCAGCCAATGATGGTACTAATAACTTTTTTCTTCCCTTCTCTCCTACCTGATGAAGAAACATTGTTCTGAAAGCTTGTTCTTCTCTTTTTTCGTCATTTTTTTCCCTTTCTTTGTGTGACTATTGGTGGTACAGCATAAAGGTAAGTACTGGCCAGCCAATCTATCTCTTTTATCATCTCTGTGGAGAATTTTCATCTTTAAGACTAATAACTATATAACAGGAGGCACAGGGCTGTGTTCTGTCAAGCACAGATATATGTACTCATAAGGCTGTCTGGTGCATAAGGAATTGCACCAGTTGACTCTTGAATTGATAGTCTAAAAACATAGCCAAATGCTACAGCTATTAGATCCCAGGTTGAATACCACTAATTGCACAAACTACACATAAGGCTAGCACAAAAAAATAACAACGTACTCGGTAATTTTCATAGTCCAAATGTGAAACGGGCATATATGCATACTTCTAAGGCATCAAGGAAGGATAAAGAATGGATGCCAATTTAAGTTTAGTGATTACGTTCATAATGACATGTCGTAGTGTAACATGGTTCACTACATTCCTTAATCTCAACTTAAGATAGTCAAATAGTTTATATTTTGGGGGAACTCTGTGCAGGTCCGAGTGGATGCACAGTAATGTGGACCAAGAAAAAAAGATTTGTTTTTGTATGAAATGCTTTAGGGCAGGAAAGTGCCCTATTGTCATTAGAAGAAATATGAGGTAAAAAATTTAAAATTTGTTATTGTCTTCTGTTTGTGCACCATACTTAAAGATAATGGTAAATTGGAAGAAAAAGGTACCTGATTTGTAATTTTTTAGTTAGTTTATACTTTTAAAATACGCCTGCCTTAGTTTTTTATGCTTTATGAATGGTGGAAATATGCTACATAAATCAGAATCATGGTAATAATATAATATTTTCCACATGTGTACTGACTTAGAAAAAAACAGAAATTGAGCAATATTTTGCAATTTTCATTATGCAACTCTTCGCTCAATTTGCTAGAGCACCATGAACCAGAACACACCAAATGGAGGTGGTTGCACATTGAGTTCCACCCACACCTTACCCACCAACCATCCAATTTTTAGGTATCTTTTTACTAAATTTACCCATAGAGTACTATTCCTTGTTTTACTGGTACTGTCTATTGTATCCAGTACACAATAAAAGTTAGATTTCTTGGAGAAATGTCGCATAACCAATATAGACATAAGTGTTGCTCAGATATAGCCATCTCTACCTTTCTGTCCACATACTTTGTATGCAGCCTTAGCCACCAGTTTGATGCACCTCTCCACAGCTCGAGTGTCACAGGGAAACTTTTGCAATTCTCTTCGTCAGAGTTCTGAAGTCCGACCTTAAATTTAAAACGTTTTCCCTTATTTGGAAATGGACTATCTGGTTGATGGGAAAACAATATAATTGTACCAAAAAACTTAAGATAATTATTTTTAATTTAAATGAAGTATGCTGTCTCAATGGAAATACACAGTCAAGGAACTACATAAATAGCGACCGTGTCAGGACCCAAACTTGGGATTAAAGAAGAAGAAGTAGAATAAAAACTCTGAGGCAATCATTTGAAGAAATTAATCACAGATGGAAGGTTGCTATAGTAACGAGTATCAACAAAAATAACAACTGGATCTAACCAACTTCAAATGCTGAGATTCTGATGAAATAATCAAAACATTTTACTGGATTTATTGTCAAATGTATCAACTAGAGGGTTGCTGTCTGCACAGCTCAACTGATCATCAAGGTTCCTGCACTACATCACACCAAATCAACACGACATGTGTCAATGCACTCCACATCCACAACACACTACACCACACTACACCAAATCAACATGACACGGGTCTATTTACTCCATGTCCAGACAATGCGCCAACCTGCTGTGATCGACCATCCTCATCTCCTGGCCTGACGGCGACCTCGTAGTGAGCAAACCTTTTTCTACAAATTGCATCAAAATTTATAAGTGAGTGAAGTGAAATAGCGAAAAAACAAATATAATTACTATTTAGTTTATGCCTTTAACATGCAAAATGTAAACCACATTAAATGAAGAACTATCTCCAGTGGTATTTAGGTGGTTACAAGAAAATAAAGAAATTTTGGTAACACAATGTAATAAAACAAGAAAATACCTCAAAAACTTTATCTGTATTCAAAGAGGACAATCTAGAAACAAAACTTCAGAAAAATGTTACTGAATGTCAGGAGATTGCACCAACTTAAGTAAGAATTTCCAGACTCTAAAACAGAGCATTGTTTCTAAAGGTGAAACTATAGAACTTTCTACTCAAATACTCCAAGATCAATTAGGAAAGGAAAGAGATTCACTTAAAGCAAAATTTTATAATGTGTTAAAGAAAATACTAGTTCTGCAGATTTCTTTGAGAGAGAAGTAAATAAAAAATTTCAGACTTTAGATCAACACTTGCAAATGACTCAAACCTAAATTGAGGTTTTCGAACAAAAGTCCATTTTTGAAATCTTACAGATGATCCAGAGGGTTAGAAAAAACTGAGAATAAATTAGAAAGCTTAGAAAATTATCCAAACTTTATACAAGTCAATATATTTTTAACATTGGGAACAAAAGTTGGATGCTCTTATAAACAAAAAATTTAAAGAACATATAATAATGGAAAGTTCAGGTAGGAAATAATAATATAGTAAGGACAGTTTACAACTCACCACAAAGACGTGGTGATGAGCTGCGACAGGCACATACAAAAGACACACACATACAACACTTTCAGCTATCGGCCATGGCCTTCTTCAGAAAAGAGAACACTCACACAATCACACAGGCACACAACACAGTCATACAACCATCACCTCCAGCTGCTGCGCTTCGAATTGTGAAGTGCGGCAGCTGGAGGTGATAGTTGTATGACTGTGTTGTGTGCCTATGTGATTGAGTGAGTGTTCTCTTTTCTGAAGAAGTCCATGGCTGATAGCTGAAAGTGTTGTATGTGCGTGTCTTTTGTATGTGCCTGTCGCAGCTCGTCGCCACACCTTTGTGATGAGTTGTAAACTGTCCTTACTATAAATTTAAAGAACATAGTGACACCTTACAATGGGGTGAAAAGATTAGTCTCTGAGTTTACACAATATAAATTAGATAAATTATGGGCAGAATTAAAACCACACTAAAGCTGAACTTAATTTAAAAGAGATCCAAACACTGGAGAAGACAAAGGTCTATATAATGTTAGTTTAATCAAACTGTTTATTGAACTCCTACAGAAATCGACGACTTTGTTGATGAGACGAATTGCACACATTGTGCCTGAGTCTTATGTCTCCATATTTCTTTATTGTTTTCTCTGTGACATAACTATCATTATTTCTCTATCCTTTCATCTTTTTAAGGTTCACATTTTACTATCAATTTTACCAGATATGACTAATGAATAATAAGAGACCAACTCCCATATATACTTATACGAAAATTACTACTCACAGTATGATAAGTTGTTGATGTTGTGGTCTTCAGTCCGGAGACTGGTTTGATGCAGCTCTCTAACCTACTCTATCTTGAGCAAACCTCTTCATCTCCTCACAAGAACAGCAACTTACATCCATTTGAATTTGTTTACTATATTCATCTCTTGGTCTCCCTCTGCAATTTTTACCCCGCACACTTACCTCCAATGCCAACTCCACAATGTCTAAGAATGTGTCCTACCAATTGATCCCTTCTTTTAGTCAAGGTATGCCAGAAACTCCTTTTCTCCACAATTCTGTTCAGTACCTCCTCATTAGTTACGTGATCCCCCCACCTAATCTTCAGCATTCTTCTGTAACACCACATTTCAAAAGCCTCTATCCTCTTCCTTGATACTCCATGTTGCACTCCCATACAAAGCAACACTCCACACAAATACCTTAAGAAAGGAATTCCTTATGCTTAAATTAATATTCAATGTTAACAAATTTTTCTTTTTCAAAAACGCTTTTCTTACCATTGCCATTCTGCAATTTATATCCTCTGTACTGCAACCGTCACAAGTTATTTTACTGCCCAAGAAACAAAACTCATCTACCACCTTTATTGTTTCATTACCTAATTTAATTCCTTCAGCATTGCCTGATTTTCTAACACTGCATTGCATTACCCTTGTTTTGCTCTTGTTAATGTTCATCTTATATGCTACTTTCAACACACTGTCCATTCTGTACAGCTGCTCCTCCAGGTCCTTTGCTGTACCTGACAGAATTACAATGACATCGGCAAAACACAATGTTTTTATTTCTTCACCCTGAACTTTAACTCCTTCTTCAAATTTCTCCTTGTTTTCCTTTATAGCTTGCTCAGTGTACAAATTGAACAACATTGGAGAAAGGCTACAACCCTGTCTTACTCCCTTCCCAACTGATGCTTCCCTTTCATGCCCTTCGAGTCTAATAACTGCGGTCTGGCTTTTGTACAAGCTGTAAATAACTCTTCTTTCCCTGTATTTCAACCCTACTGACTTCAGAATTTGAAAGTGTATTCCAGTCAACACTGTCAAAAGCTTTCTTCAAATCTACAAAAGCTAGAAATGTATGTTTGCCTTTCCTTAATCTATCTTCTAAGATAAGCCGAAAAGTGAGGATTGCCTCCTGAGTTCCTACATTTCTCCTGAATCCAAACTGGTCTTCCCCAAGGTCAGCTTCTACCCGCTTTTCCATCCTTCTGTAAATAATTGGTGTTAAAATTTTGCAAGCATGACTTATTAAACTGATGGTTCCATAATTTTCACACCTGTCTGCACCTGCTTTCTTTGGAATGGGTATTATTACAGTCTGGGGGTATTTCCCATGTCTCATACACCTTATGTGCCAGGTGAAATAGTTTTGTCCTGGCTGATTCTCCCAGGACTTTAGTAGCTCTGAGGGAATGTCATCTACTTCAGGGGCCTTGTTTTGCTTAGGTCTTTCAAGGCTCTGTCAATTCTTCTCTCAGTATAGTATCTCCTATTTCATCTACATCCTCCGGCCTTCCTACAATATTGTCTCTAAGTTCATTTCCTTTGTAGAGCCCCTCTATATACTCTTTCCACCTTTCAGCTTTCCCTTCTCTGCTGAGAACTGGTTTTCCATCTGAGTCCTTGATATTCATACACCTGCTTTTCTTGTCTCCAAATGTCTCTTATTTTCCTGTAGGCAGTATCTATTTTTCCCCTATTTACACATTCTTCTACAGACTGGCATTTGCCTTCTAGCCACTCCTGCTTAGCTATTTTACACTTCCTGTCAATCTCATTTCTTAGTCGTCTGTACTCCATTTTGCCTGTTTCATTTACTGCATTTTTATATTTTCTTCTTTCATCAATTAAATTTAGTATTTCCTGTGGTATCCAAGAATTTTTCATAGGTATTGCCTTTCTATCTATTTTGTCCTCTGCTGCCTTCACTATTTCATCTCTCAATGCTACCCATTCCTCTTCTACTGTTTTATTTCCCCCCGTTTCTGTCAATTGTTGCCTAAAGCTCCCTCTGAAATTCTCAAGAACTTCAGGTTCCTTCAATTTATCCACGCATCATCTCTTTATTTTCCTACCTTTTTGCAGTTTTTTCAGTTTCAGCCTACAGTTCATGACCAACAAATTATGGTCAGAGTCTATATCTGCCCCTGGGTATGTCTTACAGTTTAAAACCTGATTCCGAAATCTATGTCTTACCATTATAAAATCTATCTGGTTCCTCCTGGTCTCTTCCACATATACAACCTACTTTCATGATTCTTAAACCAGCTATTTGTTATGATTAAATTTTGTTCCGTGCAAAATTCTACCAGGCGATCTCCTCTTTCATTCCTTTTGCCCAGTCCATATTCACCTTCTATTTTTCCTTCCCTTACTTTTCCTACTACCGAATTTCAGTCTCCCATCACAATTAAGTTTTCCTCTCCCTTAATTGTCTGAATAATTTCCTTTAGCTCCTCATACATTTCTTTGATCTCCTCATCATCAGCAGAGTTAGTGGACATATAAACTTGTACTACTGTGGTCGGTGTTGGCTTTGTATCTATTTTGACTATGATAATGTGATTACTGTGCTGCTCGTAGTAGTTTACCCGCATTCCTATTTTCTTGTTCATTATCAGACCTACTCCGGTACTACCCCCATCTGATTTTGTATTTATAATCCTGTACTCGCCTGACCAGAAATCCTGTTCCTCTTTCCATTGAACTTCACTAATCCTCACTATATCCAACTTCAGTCTATCCATTTCCATTTTTAAATTTTCTAACTCTCCTATCCGATTAAGGGATCTAACACTCCACGCTCCGATCTGTAGAATGCTAGTTTTTTCTTTCCTGATGACCACATCCTCCTTAGTAGTCACCGCCCGGAGATCTGAATGGGGGACTATTTTACTTCCATAATACTTTACTCGAGAGGATGCCATCATCATATATTTTCACAGTAGAGCTGCATGTCCTCAGGAAAAGTAATGGCTGTAGTTTCCCCTTGCTTTCAGCTAGTCGCAGTAGCTGTGTGGCAAAGCCACATTAGATGATGTCACAAGGCCAGCTCTGTCAATCATGTAGACTGTTGCCCCTGTAACTACTGAAAAGGCTGCTGCCCCTCTTCAGGAACCACATGTTTGTCTGGCCTTTCCACAGATGCCCCTCCGTTCTGGTTATACCGTCGGTACGGCTATTTGTATCATTGAGGGACGCAAGCCACCCCACCTTGACAATGTCTGTGGTTCATGGGGGTAGGTCCGATAAGTATCATGAGTAATTAAGTCTGATAAGTATCATGAATAATTAAGTATTTGATATTTAGCAGTATAGGACCAGATTTACAAGAACATCTACAGCCAGACTAATGAAATGCTATTGATCAATAATTTATCAAAATCTCTACATACTCAATGTATACAACTAATTAATAATGGGGATAGATAACAACTCACCAGAATGGGTCTCACTGAACTGCTGACACGCATGAAAATAGATAATCACATTCACACAACTTAAATTTTCAGCCATGGTCTACATTCACGCAATCACGCAGACAACTATACACACACAACCATCATGTCAGGCCACTCCAGCATCACAAGCATCTAGACTGTGAGTGACGTGGGGAGTCGAGGGGGAAGGATGTCAAGTAAAGGTGGCGATGGAAAGTTCTGCCTTGGATGATGGATTGTAAAGGCTCTGATAGGCAGGAATTTGAATTGTGGCAATGACTATAATGATGGGAAGGGGTGGGAAATGATAAAAGGGAGAAGGGAGGTGTAGAGGAATGTGGGGGAGGGATTTGGCGGGGGAGGTGATTTGAAACAATAACAATAATAAGGAAAAAATAAAAATAGGAAAAAGTACAAATACTATTATTAATAGCTTACAGTTCAAGAAGTTTGAACATGAAAAAATAAAGGACACTAACATACCTACTCTAATTTTAATAAAAAATGTTTTTAGTATTACAATTGGTTTTACGTAGTACAACATATCATTTTTTGGGAAAAGGAAGGAAGATTAGAGTTTATCATCCCATTGACATCCTGGTCATTAGAGACAGAGCACAAACATGTATTGTATTTTTGCTAAGAATGAGGAAAGAAATTGACAGTGCCATTTGAGAGGAACCATCCTGGCATTTGCCTGTACTGATTTAGGTAAATAAAACACAACCTAAACCAGGATGGCTGGAGACAGGTCTGAGGTGCTGTCCTCCTGAATCCAAGTCCTATTCACTACCACTGTGCTACCTCATTCGGTATTTTGGTGAAATTCATGTGTTACCCAACATTACTTAATTGCCAAATGATGATTACAACAGATAAAAATATTTTTATGTTTACCAGCACATTGTTAAAATGGGACAACAAAGGTGGTTTAGTTTTTCTGGTTGTGGTAATCGTTGACTTGGTAATTATTCCATGCCGCAGCATCCTGGCATTAATACTAGAAGAAGACACCCGTCATTTTGACTTTGTAGACTTATTTCTCCTAAATGGATTCTTCTGCTGGTCCCATTTTCTATGAATTTTCATAAATATTTGTTAGGTAGATGTCTGCAAAGATTTTACCTAGTAGAACCATTCTGAAAAGTGTCCCAAAGAACTCCTCCTACAAGGACAGAAAACCGTCATTTTTCACATGTACAAAGCTATTGTTGTTTAACAGCCTACTTTGATTATTGTCTTCTGCAGACCTATTGTCTTTGTTGCTCAAGTAGCACAGTAGGTGTTGTCCACATTTCAGCTGTTTCATAATGGCGGTTCAAAGACGCATTTTGTCTGATGAAGAAATTGTAAAACACTTGAAGTCACAGTCAGTTGGTGAATGGATGGATGGATGGTTCGATTTTTAAAGGGACTAAACGACTGTGGTTATCAGTTCCTTGTTCCAACCAAAGAGAATAGAATAAAAGGCACTACAATGTAGTATAGAATGATGTGTTAAAACTTCCAAGCAAAGTGTTTAACGCATCAAGAAATAAAAGAATCAAAGTAAAAACTGGTAAAAGAAGAGAAAGGTGTAAAGAGGATACCATAGCGTTCTTGCCAGGTGACTTCAGACAAGGTAGTAGGGCATATGGCAGCTTTTGCACATTAAAACCACCTGCCTAAAAGTAGTAGGCAAGCGGAGAACAAATATATAATGAACACAGTACTAAAAATCAGATAGATCGATACAACCCACTCACACGAATAAAATTTAAAACAGCGTCAGCCATAGAGGCATTGTCAGCTAAAATAAGATTTAAATTGTCAGGGATATTAAAATTCCTCCTCTGAGTGGCTAAATCCGGGCATTCCCAGAAGATGTGGACGACCGTCAGACGTGCACCACATCGACACTCAGGAGGATCCTCGCGACGGTGAAGGTGACCATGCGTAAGCCAAGTATGACCAATACGCAGCCGGCAGAGAGCTACAGAGTCTCTGCGAGGGGTCCGCAGAGAGGTCCTCCAAACGTTAGTTGTCTCCTCTATATGCCTCAATTTGTTGGGCACCTATAGGGTGCGCTATTCACTACTCCACAAACCGTGAACTTTACGGCGTAGTGTAGAACAGAGATCAGGAAATGGGATGCCTATATTGAGGACAGGCTTGTGGGTGGCCTCTTTGGTCAGCCTGTCAGCCAGCTCATTGCCATCTATCCCGACATGTTCCGGAGTCCAAAGGAATGCCACTGACTGCCCACGTTGTTCAATGGTGTACAGGGACTTGTGTATGGCAACATCCAAAAGATTGCGTGGGAAACACTGGTCGATGGCCTGTAAACCACTCAGGGAGTCACTACCAATGACAAAGGACTCCCTGGAGCAGGAACAGATATGTTGAAGTGTGCGGTGGATGGCTACCAGCTCTTCAGTGAATACACTGCAGCCATGTGGAAGGGAGTGCAACTCGTTGTGTCCTGCAAGCGTACAAGCAAAACTGACATGACCATCTACCATTGAGCCGTCGGTGTACACTACTGTACAGCCCAGAAGCCATCAGTAATTGACAGGAACTGGCGACGGTCTCAGGGTGGACCGAGGTCTTAGAGTGCCGTGACAGATCCAGTGGAAGGTGAGGCCGTCATATACACCATGGTGGTGTACACGACTGGTATCTGAAGAAAGAGGGGACAGGAACAGACTCCAAGGGACTCAGTAGAGACCTAACACAGACACCAACTGAAAACCCTAATCTTGGCCGTCTCTGCGGAATGTGGAGGTCAGTTTGAGGAAAGAGTAAACGGTGGTTTGGGTGGTTCGGTAAACCACTGATGGTAGCTGCATAATTTACAAACAGCTGTTGTCGCCTGATATGCAGAGGAGGCACACCGGCCTCCTCAAGGAGACTGTTCACAGGGCACGTTCGAAAGGCTCCTGTTGCAAACCTAACCCCACAGTGATGGATTGAGTCCAACATCTGCAGAGCTGAAGGTGATGCCGAGCCATAGGCAACACTGCTGTAGTCCAGTCTGGACAGAGTCATTGCCATACAGCACTGCAGCAGCGTACTGCAGTCTGCTTCCCAAGTGGTGTTACTAAGAAGGCGGAGGGCATTAAGGCGCTGCCAGCACTTCTGCTTGAGCTGACGAATATGGGGAAGCCATGTCAACCGGTCATCAAACACTAACCCCAAGAAACGATGCATTTCCACTATGTTAAGTAGTTGGTCATAAAGTTCGGCATATGGGTGAACTGTTCGACGCCAACAGAAGTGCATAACACACGTCTTGGCGGCAGAGAACTGGAAACTGTGGGAGAGTGCCCATGCCTGTGCCTTCCATACGGCTCCCTGCAGCTGGCATTCAGCAACACGCATACTTGAGGAATTGAAATAGATGCAGAAGTCGTCAGCATATAGGGAGGGAGATACTGATGAATCTACTGCTGCTGCTGTGCCATTAATAGCGACTAAAAATAGGGGAACACTCAACAAGGATCCCTGAGGAACCCCATTCTCCTGGATGTGCAACGAACTACGAGATGAACCGATCTGTACACGGAAGGTATGCAGTGCTAAAACGTTTTATATAAAAATGGGAAGCGAGCCCCGAAGACCCCAACCATGTAATGTTCTAAGAATGTGGTGTCGCCAGGTCGTGTCATAAGCCTTGGACAAATAAACAAAGACTGCTATCAAATTCTAGTGCCTGGAAAAAGCCTCCGGATGGCGGACTCAAAGTGGACAAGGTTATCCAAGGTTGAGCGTCCTTTGCGGAAACCACCCTGACATGGAGACTCAAGGAGCCAGCATAGCCGGTGGCCCACCATACGCTCTAGCAATTTGCAAAGAGCATTGGTGAGACTGAGGGGTCTGTAGCTGTCCAATTCATGTGGCTTTTTGCCAGGTTTGAGCACTGGGACAATGGTGCTCTCTCTCCATTGAGAGGGAAAGACACCATTGCCCCAAATGCGATTAAACATACTTAGCAGATGGTGCTTCGACTCCTTGGAAAAATGCTTTAACATCGGGTCGTGTATGCAGTCTGTCCAAGGGGCTGTGTCAGGGCAGAGTGTAAGGGCAGTAAGCAGTTCCCATTCACTGAACGGAGCATTGTACAGCTCCACATGGCGAGCCAAGAAGGAGAGCCGCGTTCACTCCTCCCGCTCTTTCAGGGTGCGAAAGACTGGTGGATAATGCACAGTAGCTGAATTCTGCGTGTAGTGCACAGCGAAGGTTCCACAACTGCCTGTGGATCAGTACAGACTGCTCCGTTGATGAAAATCCCAGGTATACTGAAAGGTCGCTGGTAACTGTAAACGTGCCTGATCTTCGTCCACACCTGGGATGGAGAGATACGTGAGCCTATGGTAGACACATACCTCTCCCAGCTCTCCTGCTTGCATTGTTTAATCAATTGTCGGGCTCGTGCATGAACCCGTTTGAAAACAATGACATTTTCCAGAGACGGGTGTCATTTGTGACGCTGCAGAGCGCGCCTGCGGTCTCTAATGGCATTAGCAATCTCTGGTGATCACCAGGGCACCGTCTTCCAATGAGGTGATCCCGAAGAAATGGGGATAGCACACTCAGCCGCAGAAATAATGGCCGACGTAACGCTATCAACTACCACATCGATGTTAGGATGTGTCGGAGAACCAACAATGGCAGTAGAGTTGGCTCAGATCAGAAAGTGGTCACTACTACACAAGTCATCATGTACTCACCAGTGGACAGATGGGAAGAGGTTAGGGCTGCAAACTGTTATGTCAATGGCCGAGCAGGTACCGTGCGCCACACTAAAATGCATGGGGGTACCCATCATTTAAAAGGCAGAGATCGAGTTGAGATAGTAAAGACTTGACATCTCTACCATGGCCAGTAATCATGGTACCACCCCACAATGGGTTATGGGCATTGAAGTCACATAATACCAAGTAAGGTGGGGGCAGTTGGGCAATCAGAGCAGCCAGCACGTGTTGGTCTACTTCTCTATCAGGAGGGGGGTACATGTTGCAGGTGGTAATGTCCACCGCAGCCCATACCCTGACAGCCACAGCTTCCATGGGTGTCTGGAGTGTAACAGCTTCGCTGTAGATAGAACTAAGGACGAAGGTGCAAACTCCACCTGACACCCTATCCCAGTCTGCACGATTCCTATAGTAACCTCGTTAGCCACGTAAGGTGGGGGTACGCCTCATGGGAAACCACGTTTCTTGCAGGGCAATGCAGAACACAGGTGAAGCGCTGAGAAGTTGTCGTAGCTCAGCAATTCCACTGGAGTATACAATATTTTTAATTAAAGGCCATGAAGGGACAGCTAAAACACGTCATTCCGTAGCTTCATCTACTGGCACTGACGGTGAACCTACAGAATCCAGAACCATTGATTCAGAGGAGTTGATGAGAGCAAGCTCCTCAGGGGAGATAAGGAGCTCAATCTTGTCATCAGAAGCAGATGATGTACGAAGGTGTGGCTTTAATGCTATAGAAGAGTCCTTTTTCTTCTGTTTCTGCTTCTTGTCCTCTCGCTGCCCTTTTGGTTTTAAGGGCCGGGTGGGCTTCTCAGACACAGTATCAGGGCCCAACACAGATTGCGGAGCCCTTTGACCACGGATGTGCAGATCCATCAGCCGTTGGCTGGGATCCTCCACAGCGCTCTGAGAGGCCTTGGAAGAGAGCATTCTGAGGGACCCCTTCCGAGCGAGAGGAGCCGGAGGAAGATGTTGCTTCTCCAGCTGGGTGACAGGGACTGTCGTCCCCGATGGTTTGGGGGATGTGCTCCCAGAGAAAGTCGTGCGGGAGCAGGAGATGAAGAAGATCCCCTAACCATTATGGGGGCAGAAGGAGTCACATGGCCCTGAGGGCCCACAGGAGGTAACCAAGGTGTTGTGGCCATTGTCCCTGAAGACAGTGAGTATGAAGCAATAGTAGCAAACGGCGATTGCAGTGCTACAGGGTGAAGGCGCTCATACTTTTTCCTGGCTTCAGTATATGAGACTTTGTCCATCATCTTGTACTCCATTATTTTCCTTTCTTTATGGAGTAATGTGCAGTCCGGAGAACAGGGCGGGTGGTGTTGCCCACAGTTAACACATATGGGTGGGGGAGTACATGGAACGTCCAGATGGGATGGACGTCTGCAATCCCTGCATGGGGGCTAAAAGTGCAAGGAGATGACATGTGGCCAAACTTCCAACATTTTAAGCACCTCATAGGCAGAGGGATATAAGGCTTCACGTCACACTGGTATATAATAACCTTGACCTTTTCGATCAAAGAATCGCCCTCAAAGGCCAGGATGAAAGCACTGGTGGCTACCTTTTCATCCTTTGGCCCCCTGTATATGCGCCTGATAAAGTGAACACCTCGCCGTGTGAGGATGGCACGTAGTTCATTGTTGGACTGCAGGAGAAGATCACGGTGGAAGATAATCCCCTGGGTCATGTTCAAACTATTGTGAGGGGTGATAGAGACAGAAACATCTCCCAGCTTATCGAAGGTGAGAAGTGCCTTCGATTGTGCTGAGGATGCTGTCTCTATGAGAATAGACTCACTCCTCATTTTTGACATACCTGCAACTTCTCTATACCGATCTTCAAGATTCTCAACAAAGAGTAACGGCTTCGTGTCCTTGAACGATTCCCCATCAGTACATGTTCAAACGAGAAATTTTGGTGAATATGATTCATTCCATTCTCTGGCCTGTCGTTCCTCCCATGGCGTAGCAAGGGAAGGGAACAATTGGGAATCATACTGTGCTGCACTGAAGTCAGCCCTACCTCTCTTAGAGACAACGGTTGTATGTCTGCCAACGTTTCTAGGTCTTTTCAAGGTGTTCCCATGAGCAGCTAAGGATATAAAGGTCCACCCAGGCAGAGCCCCACTTGCCTGGGTAAGTCTTATACAAATGAAGTGCGGCAGGGTTCCTCAGAGGTTGCTCGCTAGCGACTGTTCAACCTCAACAGCTATGCATCTCCTTGGCACGTAGCACACTTTGAGATTGAAGTTATTTTTATAGAGGTTTGTACCGTTCTTGCGACCCGGGTGATTAAGCCTAGATCCTCAGGCTCCGAAACGTACATTGTTACACCGTTGCACCGAACGATGGTCGTTGAAGCACACACAGAGCTTACGGTGTAGCGGACTGTTTGCGCAACACAGCCCCAGGTTCGCCAAGCCCGTACTCAGCAAATTAATCCTGAGCCCCTGAGGCGAGCTGGTGAATCCGAAGATGATCCTCATGATGTTTGTGAAGCTGATGAATTACGAGAAGATTACACTGCAAGCACTATTGATGATAAGGAATATATCACTCCGATCAAAAATTAGTGACTCTTCAGACAGCGATGTTGCAACTACCGGACAAGAGCAGGCCGAGAAGTTGCAAACGTAAGAGTACAAGCATTGTATGCACAGTGAAGAAATCTAGAAGGGAAATACCTCCATCATCAAAATCTTCTGTAGCACTTTTGCACACGGCTATTCTTAGTAAGTCAGGTGACATGACTCTAACATGCTATCAGGGTTTAAAAGCTACCAGAGTCTGTAGCTTTCTACAATAACACCAAGTATAGCATTGATGTAATCGACTAAATGGCTTGCCTTTGCACTGTGAAATATGGATGCCGCAGATGGCCCATGCACATTTTTTTCCATTGTCTTGGACTTAGCAGCAATAAATGTTGGGTACTCTATAAGGAAATAACAGGAAAAAAAAGTAAGCAGACATCAGTTTATGTACAAATTGGTAGAAGAGGTGGCTTCAGCATATAAGGGCACAAGGGTACAAAATACTGTTCCTAATACAGCATTACAACATTAAAAAGACTTGTCAAATTGGAGGTTGTAGAGGCAAGAACATAAGTAATCATTTATGTATAAAGTGCGGACCATGTTTAGGCAATATTGAATACACTTGTGTGAGGTGCCATGATGCAGCAGGTGGTTTTGAATGAGTAAAACCAGAGTTATAAATGTTTTCTCTAGAATATATTGTGCTTGTAAGATATTTGTGTTAAAACACAGGGTTTTGTTTTTTTACGGAAAGTTTTCCAATTCACATTTTGTTACATAATGTTCGGATTAATTTTTAGGTATAAAATGTTCATTGTACCATGTAATTCCACAGAGAAAAGTAAACTATGTGACTTGTCTGAAATAATTTTCGTATGTTAAAATGTTTTTACTTGAATCAATAATAATAAAAAAGAGCATTTAAAACTGTACCTGTCAAAATGACAGGTTGGTCCTTCTAGGTAGATCGAAATCCCTGGGCCTTCTAATGTTAAGAAACAGATTGGGGCCCTGAATAAATAGTGCCATGACAATAAAGAAGACATTACTGAAAACTAGAAAAAAATCTTTATCTGTCAAATATATAGGCTGCATCTAAACATGTGTAAAGTTCCAGGGAATCTGTACAGCAGAACATGACATGAAAAATATGGATTATACGCTTTCGTTATCGTGTTACAGGTATTTGTTGTGGTGAACAAAATAGAAACCACATGACATTTACGTCCATATTCACATCTGTGCACATTTGTTTTGCATTCAGAGAAACATGACTGATCTGTGTTGTCAGTTGTTACTGAGTGCATGTACAGTACGAGTGGAGTGATACATGTTGTCATTTATTGAAAGCACATATAGTACAAGTGGATTTATATAGGCTGGCAGTTGTTACTGCGGGCAACACAGTACAAGTTGTTTACTATTACAATGGGGTACTCAAATCAAGAATGGGCAGACATGCACCTTTTGTATGACAGAGCTCAGTGTAACACAAATGAAGCACAGCATTTGTATTGCTTGTGTTGTGGTATACTGAACCATCATTCTAAGATCAAGAGTTATTGTAGTGTTTCTGATAAAGAAATATCAATGCAAGGAGTTATTGTAACTGAAGACAGCAATATATATGGTTATTAAAAACATTTCCAAAATAACATGACAGATTGGACATATGCCAAAGATCAGTAATCACATGAGACCTAGGGATCACAAACACCTCAAGAGTTACAAGAGAGCCTTGCTATACAAACATAAGCAGAAACTGTTTAACTGAGCCATAATTTCTCCTCGGCTGACTAGGTGGTCCATGTACCATATATTCTTATGATGAGTTCCCAAGCCTATTCACCACTGCATTCAATTTCAATATGATGGAGCTGCCAGGCATTTCAGCAAACAGATGATGGCATGTTGCAATCAATCTTCCCTGGCTACTGATTTAATCATGATGTACCAATTGCATGGCCACCACAACCACCTGATCTGTTCTCAATCAAATTTTTCTTGTGGGGAAATCTGAAGGGCTTTGTGTATGAAACAACTGTTATATCACTGGAGGATGTGATGGGCAGGACAGATATGGCAGCAGGATGTCTTGCATGATACATCAGATATCTTTGAAATGGAGCACTGTTCAATGCAGTGTCAATGTCAGGCAAGTCTTGATGCATTTGGACACAACTTTTGAGTATCCATTTGTAGCTTGGGACTACATATCTGCAATGCCATTTAGTAGCCAAGGATGCATTTGTGACTGCTGGTTCCTGTGTGATTATTGATCTTTGCTATATGCCCAGCGTGACATTTTATATTATGAACATCTTTTTAATCACCCTGTCCATCATGTTAATTGACATGGTTATCATATATTAATTTACAAAACTGTAAACTATGTACATGCAGCAATATACTTCATGCAATTATTGCAGAATTTTGGTAATGCAGTCAGAGTTTTTTAAAGATTTCTGACCATGAGCAATTTAACAGTGTGAAGTAAAAAAATTATGAACAGAATAGCCAACTGTGACAAACAGAAACACTGTATGAAACTTCCTGGCAGATTAAAATTGTGTGCCGGAACCGGGACTCGAACCTGGGATCTTTGACTTTCGCGGGCAAGCGCTCTACCGACTGAGCTACACCGACACGACTCACGATGCCGCCTCACAACTTTACTTCCGCCAGTACCTCGCCTCCTACTTTCCAAACTTCACAGAAGCTTTCTTGCAAACACGCAAGACTAGCACTCCTGGAAGAAAGGATATGGTGGAGACATGGCTTAGCCACAGCCTAAGGGATGTTTCCAGAATGAAACTTTCACTCTGCAGCGGAGTGTGCGCTGATATGAAACTTCCTGGCAGATTAAAATTGTGTGCCGGTACCGGGACTCGAACCTGGGACCTTTGCCTTTCGCGGGCAAGGAGGCAAGGTACTGGCGGAAGTAAAGTTGTGAGGCGGCATCGTGAGTCGTGTCGGGGTAGCTCAGTCGGTAGAGCGCTTGCCCGCAAAAGGCAAAGGTCCCAGGTTCGAGTCCCGGTTCCGGCACACAATTTTAATCTGCCAGGAAGTTTCATATCTGCGCACACTCCGCTGCAGAGTGAAAGTTTCATTCTGGAAACATCCCTTAGGCTGTGGCTAAGCCATGTCTCCACCATATCCTTTCTTCCAGGAGTGCTAGTCTTGCGTGTTTGCAAGAGAGCTTCTGTGAAGTTTGGAAAGTAGGAGGCGAGGTACTGGCGGAAGTAAAGTTGTGAGGCGGCATCATGAGTCGTGTCGGGGTAGCTCAGGCGGTAGAGCGCTTGCCCGCAAAAGGCAAAGGTCCCAGGTTCGAGTCTCGGTTCCGGCACACAATTTTAATCTGCCAGGAAGTTTCATATCAGCGCACACTCCGCTGCAGAGTGAAAGTTTCATTCTAGAAACACTGTATGATATTCCAATGACTTCCGTAAGTTGAAGACAGCAATGAATAAATAAGTTGTTACACACAATATTAAAATGAAAACAATAATCAAGCTGTTAATTAATTTGTACAAAATAGTGTGGAATTAGGCATGAATGATATGTTGTTGGCTTCTTGTAACCTAGGATCAACAAACAAATGAACAAAACCAGAAAATTCTGTAGCTGGATGTGGAATATTTGAACATGGAGCAGTTTATCATTTCTAGACATAAAAATTGACAGATATGATAATCACATTAAAAATGAGAAAATACTCAACTACTGGAATATATCTCCAAAAGTTTATTATTCTGACTTTTACATTTTAAGTCAATGGGCTACATGTCTTCCTTTTATGAAATCTTATTCTGCCTAAACAATACATACCATTTGGTCAATAGCAAACTGGATGACTTCTTGAAGTTGAAGATAATGAAGCTCATAGTTTGCAGCAATTTGTTTAGCAACAGTTGTTTTTCCAGATGCTGGAGGACCAAGAATGAGCAGTTTCAGAGGCTGTTAGAAAAATAAGAGGTAATATTTGTTACATCATTTACTTTAAATACATGTTTGTGGGTGTACCTGTACAATGTAGGCATCAGCCACAATTAAATCCAACTTTAATTAAGCAGTAGAACATTTTAGTTTGTAAATTAGTCTATTATTTTAAGATGTATAAGGTTTTTATCATTGTCTTATAGTATAAGCATAATATTTTAGAATCCAAAATATGATTTGAGAACTAAGGCATTCTACCAGCTCACAACAATGTACGCTTTACACAGATAACATATCCATACACCTCAATGAAAGACCTAATAATTCTACATCTTAGTTGATTCATGTTTTGCACCAGCTACATTTGAATTAATTTCAAACTTGATGGTCTTTAGCAACTTGAAATTAGTTTGCCACAAGAATCAGAAGTTACTTTAACTTCAGATATCATTCCTATAAACTAATAATGGAGAAATACTCAGGCTAAATAACTTCATTGTTAAACAAGGCTTATCAAAAGCCTGCAAGCTAGATGGTTATGGGACACCACCCAAAAAATTTTGATCATTAGTGTAGGTAATATTATGATGCAAGGCACTGTTAATGAAAATTTCAGAACTCATTCTACTTTAATGAAGTGTGAATTGCTTGTTGCACAGTTTACTCAAGAGCAAAGTATGGTTGGTTGGTTGTTTGGGATAAGGGGGCCAAACTGCTAAGGTTATCAGTCCCCTGGTGGGGAGGGGAAGGAGTGAGGAAAGGAAAGGAGGGGAAGGGAAAGGAAACGCAGTCCAAGGAGGAAAGAAGGAAGAAAGAATGCATTACCTTTGGGCCCCCTGCTCACCATGCACATACTCATAAAAGAACTGAGTACTCCCTGGGGAGTGGGGGTAGGGTGTGGGGATGGGGGGGGGGGGGGGTAGCAATTGTAGGACTAATTCAAGTTCTTTTCAGAGGAAAATCTCTTTGCTGCTGATGACAATATAAAGCTTACCTCCAAGACCATATAAGTATCTCTATTGGAATAAAAATAAAGTTTAGAAGTGAAAATTTGTTTGCTCAGTGTTATCACTAGTGGCAGTGAAATCATGCTGCCACATATACTTGAGATGTTACAAAATAACATTTATCAATTTAAAAAAAGCCATGGATGGAATGTGTATCTTCTAACAGGGCTCTTGATAACTTTGGTCATGAGCAGAACATATATACTCTTAACAGGGCTCTTGATAACTTTGATTAGAATTAATGAGGTCAGGCTACTGATAGACCATTCTTTTACTACACTGGGAATCTTTCATGGAAACAATTAGAAACATACTAATGAATGGAATGGAGTACCCTGGCCAAAAATAGAAATTAAAGTGTTGGGGTTGACTTGTATGAAATAGGTCTAGCAATTTCACACGAAAGTGTAGACTTTTGGATGGTCCTACTGCATCATGATCATCCATGGATTAACGCTTATGTTATACATGTGGACTATGAGTAATTCTAGCTGCTGCTGATTGAAATTAAATCTGACATGAGTGTCATGTCTGTTGCAACAACTGATAAGTGAAGATATACTAAACACAGCCTACACCTGAATATGAGGGAAAGATACACTTATTCCAGAAAATATAAGAGGGGAAGGGGATCCTTCATAAAATGCAAGATCTCTGTGGTTACATGTGATCAGAGTATTACCTTCCTTATGCTATAAAAAGAATTGCAAAAGAACACACACCACACCATATGTAAATGTATTTCTAACCAATAACATCATATGGTTCATTTCTTCACTGCAGACTTGATATTAAAGAATAGAATTTTTATTGTTACATGACATGTTACTTACAATCATTCGATTGGAACATAGATGACTTGTCAGACAATGCAGTTACAGGTCTATGTAGGTATACAGAAAGACATTTGGAAGAATATGATTATATGTAAGTACATTAACTGTAACTATCTTCACGTGTTACATATCTTCTCTTTCTTATTTTTGCATTACTGATTTATGATTTTTTTAAAGTATTTCTGTTTAATTTTACAGTTTGAAAGGGTGGATATATATAAACACATATTTTCATTATAGAGAACTTACACATAGGAACAAAATACTAAAAGAACAAAAAGGATATGCACTCTATATCTACAAACAAAACAAGATTAATAACTGTATAGGAATTTAACTGATGCTTAATTTTCATTCACAAAATTATCCAGACTGTAATAACATTTGCTTTTTAAATATTTTTCACTTTTTGCTACTATGATGTCAATCTTGGAGTCCTTGAACTTTGTCCATATCTTATTTCTAATCTTTAATGCCATATAATATGGGCTATTTTCAAATAATCTGTCTATGGCAAGGTTTCGTTTGACCCTATGTAAGAATCCAAATAGTACAAATAATAGCACCCGGATGATGGGGGTACTACTTCCATAAGGTGCAACTTGTGAGAATTTGGGGTGGACAGGAGGTATGCCAACAGTCAAGTGGTTTATCTGCCTACTGGCCCAAAGCAGGAATGAACCCAATAAATATGCTTAAGAATACAAAGAAAAGTAAGGTTGCCTTATTTCAGCAGGATTATGGAGGAAGGAAGCTTAGGGATTAACATCTCATTGACATCTTGGTCATTAGAGACTGAGGTAAAGCTCAGAGTATTTGTTAAGGATGGGGAAGGAAATCGGCTGTGTCCTTTGAAATGAACCATCCCAGCATTTGCCTGGACTAATTTAGGGAAATCACAGAAAACCTAAATCCAGATGGCCGGAGGTGGATTTGAACCACCGTCCTCCCAAATAAGAATCCAGTGCGTTACCACTGCACCACCTCACTCAGTAAATAAAGTAGATATATTTCTTGTCTATTTGGAGCAGTAGAGAGCTCTGAAAAGATAAATATTCTATGCCTACATTGCTATTAAATAACAATAGTGTTAGAAAAGTTAAATACAGAAGATTATAATATAGCTCTTTACTTATATGGCCTACATACACTACCTGACAAAAAAATAAATGCACCCAGAAGGAGTGGTTGAAAATGAATGAAACTACAAATGATGAAAGACCATGTGACTTCACTGAACTGATTACAGAAGGGGATGAAAGGGACAAGGCTGTTGCCAGTTACAGGTGGTAGGGTGTCACACCCCTCTAGCCGCAATGCAAGCCCTTATGCAATCCTCGCCCAATGCATGTTTGTCTGCAATTGTTGCAACTGTTTCTCCAGATCCCATGGATTGGAGGCCTCTTCCACAGTCATCCCTCAAAAATGGAGAGATTTAAGGGTATAGATGGCCACAGGACTTCAACATGATGTAGGCAGTCCATGATACACGTGTTGTGTGTGGGCATGTATTTATTGTTGGAACATTGTCCGAGAGTGTTCCAACAAGTGATAGGATGTGCAGATGCAGTATATCTGTGATCTATTGTGCTGTCAATATTTGTGGAAGCATCACTACAGATGACCTAAATGCAGAATCTGTGGTACTCCACAAAATGATAATATGATTTCACCTTTGTGTCTCTCCACAATATTGGCAGGATGTGCCCTTAACCCTTGTGCCACCAAACTAAAAACTTATAGTCACTGCAGATATGGAGAAGTGGAACTCATCCTTGAACATGATGTGAAGGCATTACTCCTCTGTCCATGCCTCTCAAACGTGGCATGACTCCAAACACTGGTGTTGGTGTCTGTTGCCAATGACAACTGATACATTAAAACCTCTATTGCACGAATGTGACTTGCCGAGACACGGTGCTATGCTGTGATTCACAAGATGTTTTAGGGTCTCCAGTATATGCTTTCGGGTGGTGTGTGCTGAGGCCATGGGATTGCACATTGATCGGCACACCATATGTTGGTCCTCTCTTGCAGTGGCACTTCTTCGTCGACCCAAACTTGCAAGACATGATTGGGCCACTCTAACATCTGAATGGATCACAAGCCTGAAAATTGCACAATAAAACCAAACCACTTCAAGCAGTCCAACAATGTGGCCTCTGTCAAATGGATTCAGTTGATGGATAGGCTATCTAACATAACTATTAACATATCTATAAGATATCATGGCTGCTTCATAGTGTACATAAACATCTTGATTGACCATGTGACTCACAACTGGTGTCAGGTATAAACTTTGCAACAAGAGATGCTGACACGATAAATTCACGAAGGTGGATATTGTACACTTTACAGACCAATGTAAACCTAATCACTTACTCACACATGAACGGTCTGTATGTCTGCCAAAATGGGATAATATTGGGCCACTCTTTCTGGGTGCATCACTCCTTTGTCAGGTAGTGAACATTACATAAGATTGCAAGTTCCAAAACATTTCAATAATTAGAATTTGCAGTGATCAGATCTTTGAAATGTATGTTCATGAATTAATACTATAAAATAGTTTATTTTTAATTTTAACTGTCTATAGAGCTGGACCAGGAAATTTAGATTTTTTTATTTTAAATTTTTTAAATTTTAATTATTATGAGACACTTGGATTCCATACTATGCTATCTGTAGCACAGCAACAAGCAATTAAGAGTCCATGGTGATTTCAGTGCAGACTTTCTAAAAGACTGTGATAGAAAAATCTCATCTTGATCCTTTCCACTTGGGTGGATAAAAACTGTAGGAAACAATCTTAACCCTTTAACACGAAAGATAGCTGATTGGCTACATGCCTTATTTTTCGATTATCTCTCAAACAGATCAACATTTTACCACAAATATATTTTAGCTGCTTCTCTATATAGTGCTACACAAGCAAGTTGCTCACCCTAGAAATTATAAATTGCATAAGTTAGTGCTACTGAATCAATTAGACATTTGGCTGCATTGAGTCACTCCTAAACATGTGCATTTGTTTACTTTTGTATTCTTCCTTTGGCATGTAAAAGTAGTCAATCACATACTAGTGTTGCATTATGAGTTACTTTTTGGAAAGATCAGAGGCATAATAGTGACATTTACCACATCGGGTACATCATGGAAGCACTATATAGCTGACCAACTATGAACGTTTTGTTGCTAGTAGTGCATAATAACATAAGGAATTTTGTTTTCAATATTTTTCTCAGTATATATGCAGTATATAAAAAGTCATGTATTAAAGGGTTAAAGCAAGAAAATATGTCCAAATGGGTGTTTTTGCAGCAATCAATCATTATTTGTAAGAAACTGCTTTAGTTTGCAGATCTAGATCTTGGCAAGTGACTTGCCATTATCAATGCTAAATTAACAAGAAGTCATTGTCTGTATACATATATTATATGAAATATAACATTGACAAATTAGAAAAAGTCAATAAGATGTACTTTACATACCACACATTTTTTATGTTAGCATGTTATCCATGTGCATTGTACCTCATACATGGTCCGTAATACATTGTTTTCCACAGTTAGATGTAATGCTATTGCCAGTAAAGTGGTTTACAACTTGTGAAATGGAACTGTATGCAACAATGAACCATATGCAACAATGTAAATATGTAAATTAACTGTTTGTTTGTTTATGACTAGTCTTGTAAAATATGTCGTAAAATAGTTAATACACTGCCAAAGTATTTATGTAAATCTGTTAACTATATACAGAAGTTTCTGTTTATAGTAATGGTATTCATACAGAATTATGTCAGTGGCTGCTACATATTGGTAAGAAAAGAAGATCTATTGCGTCCCTCCTGGGTCGAATTCTTGTTTATTGTTACACAAACAATTCTCAAATAATTCTCAAAAGGTTGTATTTTTCATAGTAATTAAGTAAGTTATGTCCCACAGATCTTTGGTGGCAAAAGGTCTCAAGCTCTTTTGCCGCCAAAGATCCGTGGGACATAACTTACTTAATGGCCAAATTACTATGAAAAATACAACCTTTTGGGAATTATTTGAGAATTGTTTGTGTAACAATAAACAAGAATTTGACCCAGGAGGGACGCAATAGATCTTCTTTTCTTACCAATATGTAGAAGCCACTGACATATATCTGTATGAATACCATAACTATAAATAGAAACTTCTGTATATAGTTAACAGATTTACATAAATACTTTGGCAGTGTATTAACTATTTTATGACATATTTTACAAGACCAGTCATAAACAAACAAACAGTTAATTTAAATAATTTACAATGTTGCATATGGTTCATTGTTGCATAAAGTTCCATTTCACAAGTTGTAAACCACTTTACCGACAATAGCATTACATCTAACTGTGGAAAACAATGTATTACAGACCATCTATGAGGTACAATGCACATGCAGAACATGCTAACAAAAAAAATGTATGTTATGTAAAGTACATCTTATTGACTCTTTTCTAATTTGTCAATGTTATATTTCATATAATATGTGTACACAGACAATGACTTCTTGTTAATTTAGCATTGATAATGGCAAGTCACTTGTCGAAATCTAGATCTGCAAAATAAAGTAGCTTCTTACAAATAACGACCGATTGCTAGAAAAACACCCATTTGGATATTATAAAGACAGTTGTGGGTGTAAAAAAAAAAAAAAAAAAAAAAAAAAAAAAAAAAAAAAAAACAACCCTTCTTTATGTAAGGCAATCTGAAGAAAATATGTGTACAGCCAGTAACAAATGTTCTTTATGATCATGATCCACAGTTAGGATAAATAAGTTGTATTCTCCCAAAATGACCATATGAACCTTAATGATTTACCAGGTTCAGGGCTGCTGGTAACAAGTGCAACCCTGTAGAATGTCAGAGCCATTGAGACAGCAATTTTGAACAACTGGAATGGGCAACCACAAACTTTATCACAATAGTTCAACATCGCCTGTGATACATTGTACATTGCTCATTACAATTTAAAATTTATTATTGATATAGTTAGTGCTTCCTAGATTGAAAGAACCTGACAGACAACCACAAGGCCAGCAAGCCAGCAAAAGGCATGGCTTTCTGAGAGCAGTTGTCGTGGGTGATGAACTGCGAGACTACCACTACTTGCCTAAAGCCAAGCAGGTCACTATGGAGTTAAAACATGCTGGTCCCCCAGTATGAAATCAGCCCTTGCTGCTGCTCTTGTTTGTGAGGAAACTGCCAATTTTTTTTATAGAAAATGCTCCAGCATCCACCATACAGTCCTTGTTTAGTCCAATCAATACAGACATTATACTGTCAAGTTTAATCTGTTCGGCTCTAAGCAGAAATTCTTTGTGACAGATGCAAAAGAGGAATTAGCAGTCCACAAATGGTTATACTCCAACTAAATAGACATATACAAACAATGCATGTTGAAACTTGTATCATGAGGGAAAAATGTGATAAGAATCTTGGTAACATAAGTAAAAAGGTAGGTCAAAGATGTTGGTTCATGTGGGATTTTTTCTTAATCTTTTGTAATAAAAATTATTCAGCATTACTCTCTGATCTTCTCTCATAAAATACATTGTAGTGGAATAAGAGACAGGACAACAACACAACACAAGGTAACATTACTATTAATTTCAATGGGAAAACTATAAATGTCAGTCACAGGAAGCAGACATATTTAATAATCAGTTCTTAACTACAGTAGAAAATATAGTGGCAAACAGTTCTTGAGAAAACTGGAAAGAGTATGTTGAATGAGCAACTAACATAAAATCCAATCATAAAAATCCCTTCTGCAATTAAGAAAGTTGCATTTTCTCTCAAAGATACATCACCTAGATTTGTAAGGAATTGTTCCCATATACATGTTGGGACGTCAGCAACACAGTGAAAAGAATTGAGTGCTATTCACTGGAAAGACAGCTGAATATTAGAAAGGTATGAACAAAAGAAATGAATAAATAAGCTTAGTCCCAAAGCTTTCATTGGGAGTGGTGTAATTTCAACACCTGCACACAACTCATGCACACACGACCACTGACTCTTGCTGCATTAATGAGAATGAAATATGCAATGTATTGAACAGAAGATCAATCTCGAGTAGGGTGGGGGGAAGAATAGCAAGATATGGGTGGAGCGAGGGAGACAGAACTGCCTAGCAGAGCATTCTAGGACCATAAATATATAGTACGACTGTTAGATGCGGGAATGGGACACTATGGGGATGGCGGATAGGAGTGGAAAGGAAAGGAGCTGACAAGAGGAAAGGGCAGATAAGTGTGTTGACAGAGAATGGCGCAGGTGAGGGCAAGGTTACTTGAATTGGGAGAACGCGAGACAACAGAGGGCACAGAAACTGTTGGGTGGAGAGTATGCGGTTAGTAGGTTACTAGAGGTTGAGGCCAGGATGATTTCTGGCCTGTATAGAGTGATGTGATGATAATTCCTCACTGTGGTTCAGAAAATCTGGTGGTTGAGGGAAGGATCCAGATGATCTGGGTAGTGAAGCAGCCGATGAAATTGTATTTAAAACGGAAAAAAAACCTATTAAAATATATGTGTTTGGAACCTATGTGTAATGCTAAAGTGCACCATGACAAGTGGCCAGAGTACTGTAAAAAGTAACATGTATAAACTGAAGAATGGCTTAAATATAAGTTTTAAAATTATAATAATGGAAAGTCCAGGTTGGATTCGAAGTGTGGCAGTCGGAGGTGATGGTTGTATGACTGTGTTGTGTGCCTGTGTGATTGCGTGAGTGCTCTATTTCTGAAGAAGGCCATGGCCGATAGCTGAATGTGTTGTATGTGTGTGTCTTTTGTATGTGCCTGTCGCAGCTCGTCGCCACGTCTTTGCGGTGAGTAGTAAACTGTCCTCACTATATTAGTTTTAAAATTATCAAAGAAAAGGAAATGTGTGAGTTCACTTGGAAAATTGCAAGTGGAGAATTGAATGAACCCTGCTCATCCAGGTAATTTTAATATTCCCTCTACAAATGGTAGAATAGGCCTATTCAGTATATTCCAGTACTCCTCTAGAATTTTATTTTTTAATTTAGGGCAAGTTGAACTGATTCTGAAAACGCAAATTTTTTGTTGGCTATGGCTGGAAAATCCCGGAAAGTTGGAAAAATGTGAAAAAAAACTTGGAGTAGAGTGAGCAATACACCCATTTGTTTTTGTTTGTGTATTCTATTTATCAATAATTTTACAAACTAGAGGGTCTCTCTCTCTCTCTCTCTCTCTCTCTCTCTCTCTCTCTCTCTCTGTGTGTGTGTGTGTGTGTGTGTGTGAGAGAGAGAGAGAGAGAGAGAGAGAGAGAGAGAGAGAGAGAGAGAGAATCAGCATTTGAATTCCCAGGTAAACATAAAAACTACAGCACCTATTGAGCTGAAATTTTACAGAAATACAGATTTTTAAAACTAGCTAACACATAAGGCCTTTTCAAATTTTTGAAATTCCCTTGAGATTCACCCAGTAGGCATTTTATGTATATATTTTGTTCTCAGTACTTAAATTTCTTAGCCTAGGTAATAGGCTTATTTCAATATAAATGCATTTTTATCCACTACAGTGTCAATACCTTAAATTTTAGGAGTGCACCCAGTATGACTCCCAAAGCTGTAGGAAGATAGTCTCATACAAGAAGATTCAAATAACCAACAGGATTTGAACACTGTTAAAGATAGTGAACAAAATAAAGATATAATAGTTGACCAGGACCACACAATGCAAGATTTTGAATGTTTAGAAAATTGGGATCCTTCCACAGCCACCATCAGAGAAGAAACCGCACTTGGTAAAGATATTTATGATCCTGTAAATCTTTGTGGAATTAGATTACCATCAAAAGACATTGAATTTGGATTAAAGTTGGAAGAACACAATATTGAAACTGATTTCAAGTTTCCTGCTGTCCATAACAGCAAATTTTTAACAAAAATGGTGTTTTTACAGTCTTCATGGTGGAACAAGAAAAAAGAGGTCCCGGATTGTGTACAGCAAAAGATATGATACTGTATACTGCTTACACTGCCGTTTATTTTCTCTGCTTCACCAACAAACAGTATGGACATCACCTACAGCTTATCAAGGATGGAGGATCGGCAATGCCTTGAGGGACATAGAACAACATTAAATTTCAAAGGTACGTTTGAGCTGCCAGGTCAGTACACCTCAGTGGATTTCAGGGAGACACATTAGTAGTGGTTTATGTCAAGTGCAAAATGAGAATATTCAACACAACAGAGAGGTTCTCTCCATAATTATTGACTGTTCCAAATATTTGATTGAGGAAATGATCACATAAAAAGAATTAATAAATAAAAAAATTAATTGAAAGTCTAGAAGTAAGAATCAAAGTAGAATGTCTAGTTAAGGTTTTCAACTCTGCTGATAAACTGGGGCTAACATGATATCATTGATCATGGACAATCTTAAAGAGTTTGACCTAAACCCACAAAACATTGTTGGTCAGAGTATGGATGGAGTTGCAAATATTAGAGGGTCGTTTACAGGTCTGAAGACTTTAGTGGAAACTGAATGCAAGATAGCATTTTATGTTTGGTGCATGACTCATAGGATTGCTTTGGTAATTGAGAATTCAATTAAAGTAAGCCCTCAAGTTAGATACTTGTTCTCATTATTGGATGCCATTCGATTTTCAGCTCAGGTCACAAGCAACATGACGTTTTTGTTGAGAAAATGGCAACCAAGGAAAAAAACCTCAGAATGAAGAAAGATACTACTAAAAGTATGAACTACAAGATTGTCTAGCAAGGCAGATGCCTTTAAATCTATTTTATCCTGTTTTGACAAAGTGAAATCTGCCCTTGATGCATTTCAAGACAATGAAAAATTTGACAGAGGTGTGTCTGCTGCAAAGGGGTTGTATAGAAGGCTTAGTGTCTTTGAAATTATAGTTACCTTACACACAGTTCAAAAAGTGTTCAAAGTCATGCAGCCTGCAATGGTAAGCCTCCAAGAGTTGTAGCAGACTATGATGGAGCCCCGTCAATAATTCGATCTGTAGAATGAAATCTGAAGAAGCTTCGCACTGACAAAAGCTGGGATGATGTTGTTGCTCAAGCTAACGATTTCATTGCAAACCACAATATTGCTAAATCCGTCCAAAAAAGAGTAAAAAGAAATAAGAGATTTATAGATGAGCTTGAGGTAGATGAACCTATTGTTGACAAAGAATGAAAGCTTAAAGTGAGAAATGTATTTTAAGCTTATTGCCCTGATCAAACAGATTCAGGACAGGTTTTCTGATCATTCATTACATATGGTTAAAGAAAGGAACTATTTCACATATGAAGGAATTTTGCAGCTAAAATTTAAATCTGTTACAGATGAATATATATCTGCTCTGTGTGGGTTTTACAGGTGGTACTGTCAAATGGTGGCCAACAAATTGAATAGTTTCTGTGATCTGTACGAGATGGTTCAAGAGAACATTGCCATGGACTACATTTTAAAGCCCATAGATGAGAAGGATGAAGAAGCCAGAAGATCAAGATGAAAGTGATCAACATCATACTAATGATAAAAATGAATCAAATGACATTGAACCCAGGAATGAATCAGATGACAAAGAAATTATGAAAATGAAATTGGTTAAACAAGGATTCTTAAAACTCTACTGGTGCCTTATTAACTTTTTAGAGTTCAAGGCCCTTAAAGTCGTTTACAAAACATTGCTCTCTCTGCAGAGAGGGCTATGAGCCAACTTAAACTGAATAAATAAATAAATAAATAAAACAAGAATGATGTCATGTATGTCAGACAAATGGTTAAGCAGCCTTATGGTCCTCTCACCTGAAAAAGATATCTTGGAATCAATTGATAATGAAGAGGTAATCAACATATTCTTATGAGAACATTAGTCTTGACGAAGAAACTCCTCTCAAAGGTTTAGGGGCATGTTAAGTGCAGAATTATGGTTAATAATTTCTAAGTGCAAGCTACAAGATGATAGAAATTGAGCCTTGTCCTCAACTTGAAAGTACCGTAACTACAAACCAGCCAATATATACTTTTAGTTTTTATTTTAAAATGACTCAACTTTATTTTATAATGTTTGAAGTTATTCATACTAAAGAAGATTAAGTAAACTAGTCAACTTAGAAGAGGTTCATTTCAGAGCATGGTGATAGTTAATAAAAGCCCTGATGAAGGATACAGTTTAGTTGTTTCAGTCTGAGATGGTATTGGGTGACAAGAGGGGCTCTTTTTTGTGGCTGGTTTCTGAAGGTGGATGGAAGATTAGTGGTGTGTGGGGAGTGACATTGGAAATCTATTTGCAGACTGGGTCTGGAGGATAATATTTGCCTGTTGAGGTTAATAAAAGCAAATTCGTGGACTATGGGCAGCAAGGTTGTATGGATAGCATTTTATTTATGTGGAATGGATGGCAGCTATTGAAGTGCTGGTACTGTTGGTAGTTGGTAGGTTTAATGTGGATAGAGGAGTGGATGGAGACATCAGTCACATGGGGATTAACATACAGGAAAGTGGCATTCTAGGTTGAGGAGGACAAAGTGAAACAGATAGAAGAGAAAGAGATGAGGTTGTGAAGGAACGAGAGTAGGATATCCTGACCCTAAGTTCAAATCATGAAAATATCATTGATGAACCTGAACCAGACAAGGGATTGGAGTGTTTGGAAGCTAGGAAAGATGACCCATAAACAGGTTGTCTTAGAAGGGTGCCATACGGGTTTGTTAGGATAAAGTTGATAAGGATTGTGAGGAATATAGAATTGCACTTGGTGTCAAGGAAGCTGAGATACAAGTGTTTGAGAGTGGCAAGTCCATGAGCATATAGGATAGAGAACTTGTATCAACAATGATAAGTAAGGATCCAAGAGGTAAAGGGGTGGAGAATTGGAAGTGGTTGGTAGTCTCACAAAAATTACGGAAGAATGGATCTCCCGTGAAAACTAACTGTGATACATGCTTTTAATGTAATGAACCTTGTAGTGTCTGTTCGAGTGACCGTGAGTATCCTCGCATGAACTCACACACACTACTAGGTTTTCTTTTTCTTTTGAACACGTATAATTCACATTGTGTGGTTAATTATTTCCTATTTTAGTAGTAAATGTAGTTGGAGTACCAGCTACTGTTTCTCCTGAAGTTTGAACATCTTCTTGCAAATATCCGAAACTCTTACTCTCTATAGATTATTCATAGGACAATGATTAGAGAAAGACAAAACATACAATTTACACACAGTAACGTCTTGGACACAAACTATTTTAGCAGTTACTTAACATTTTATTACACCTTTTGATACAACTAATAAAATACAATGCTTAGCAAGCTTCTTACGTGTGAATTCGATCATGTCTGAACACACAATACCCTTGTACAACACTGAAAACAAAAGACTATACCACATTGTTTCATTAACATAATTCCAAGGAGTCCAAACTTCTGTCTTTTGCGCATTCCATTATCATGTTTTTTCTTTGTAGGAACCACAGGTGTTTTCCTCGACTATCCTACATAGGCAGACAAAAACTTGAGGCAATACTTACTCTCTCACCTTAATACCCAAAATAAATATATTTGGCAATCTTATGTTAGGATATAGGAATGTAGTGCAACTCGTTACACTACAAACTCCTCTAAGTTGACTAGTTTACTTAATCTTCTAATGGGGTAGGCCTACTACTGTTGCAGGGCATACAAATAACATATTCTTTTTTTACTACCTTCCATGAGTTTAATTTCAGTTTTGGTTTGACAAGAAATAACAACATCACTAAAATTTGTGTGTTTAAGGGACAGCACTGATCAGTTAAAGCAAAAATTAAATGATTAAAGCATACCTTTAGTTTTCTAGCATTTCTGTATTCAGTTACTACATTTTGGATGTTTTCAACAAAACCAGTTTCTGAATGCCACTTCATTCCAAGATTCTCATCAGAAAGGAAATTTGATTCCATTTTCAATTTAACAGTCAGCATTTCAAATATCTGTTGCTGAAAAGAAAAATTTGACAACTACTTTCACAGAGATAGGTATAATTTAATTTGAATATTTTTGACACATACACATAAACACCCAGAATTATGCACACATAACTTTTAGTGTCTTCAAAGAAAAGACCATTAAGGTGATGTCATAAATGGGGTTGTAGAAAAATTAAATAAGTCTTGTTGTGCAATTTATGGCTACCACATACTGGATTTCTCTCTGATGGGGCATAAGATGCAGGGTTCTCATGAAAGAAGTCCATGGAAGGCGTCCACGGATCGCGTGGTACAGCTCCCAGCCGCCGCCACCGCATCTGCCGGCCTCGGCAGCACCCGATTATCAGACTCTATTGTGCCGCGGGCACATACACTAAGTTAAAGTCTAAAAAACATTGCCAACTGAGTAACCTAAGCTTACTTTTACTTGCAGTAGATGTTCAAAATCATGACCTCTATGGAAAGAGTGGCCTGACGTCTCTTGAACACATTTGCAAACACTCAACGAATTTCGGCTGCCAAAATCTGGGAAATGACTAGTCAAATCCTGTCTTCCAACTCTTCGAGTGTATGGGGATTGCTTGCATACACCTTGTCTTTTAACATTCCCCAAATGTAAAAGTCACAGTGATTTAGATCTGGAGAACGAGGAGGCCAGTCAACTACCCTATCATCAAAAACACTTCGTATTACTACCATAGAAGCATTGGAAATGTGTGGTCTTGCATTGTCCTGCCTGAAATAACCATACTGCTTTTCGTTGGGTGAAAGTTCTTGAAAAAATGGATGCAGGATATTGTTCGCATACCCATCAAAATTTATTGTTTCGTGGCAAAAGATTCAACTAGTTATTTCCCAGATTTCGGCAGCCGAAATTAGTCGAGTGTTCACAAATGTGTTCAGGAGACGTCAGGCCGCTCTTTCCATAGAGGGACATCATTTTGAACATCTACTGTAAATAAAAGTATACTTAGGTTACTCAGAGGACAATGTTTTTTAGGCTTTAACTCAGTGTATGCGCCCATAACACAATAGAGTCTGAGACTCAGGCACTGCCGTGGCTGGTGGATGCGGTGGCAGTGGCCGGGAGCTGTAGTACACAATCCACGGACACATGGCAGGCATCTTTTGTGAGATACCCTTTATTTCAGTTTAGTCACTGCAATGTTTAATTCTGAATCAGCTACCTAGTGCCTGCAATTTTTATAAACTATCCCATTTTTTCCTATACCTTACTCTTACATTAATTATATGTAACTTGATTAATCTGAATGTAGTTATATTTAAATGTTTCTGGTTATTTTGTGAAGTAGGTAGCTTTTGATTTAGAGACCATGTAGGCCTTTAAGCTTGGATTTATGAATTAATTAAACAAGTACTGACAACTGCTTCCAAAAGTGTATATAATAAAACACTATCTGTAAATAAACAGAGCCTGAAAAAAGGTAATAGATCCATAGAGTTAACGTCGATTTTGATCTAATGACGGCAAATGCCACCTGGACGATAGTAGATGTACTAATATGGTTTCAACATCGTCTACCACAAGATATCATACTGACTTAGCTGCCAAGAGTACCATCTGTGTGCACCCTTTACTAGGGAATTATAATAGTCTTAAGGATCAGTGTGATATCAATGTGTGATGGAAACAGGAGCCATGCCAAAGAAATGCACTTGTGATTTCCACAGCCAACTGGGCAAGTTTGAAAGGGATCAAATAAAGTGGACATGCTGTGTTAGTTGTGCAAAAATGTTGGTTGCAATAGTAACCATTTTCTCACCTGTAATTGAGATTCTGGATGTCAACAAAGCACTGAGGTCTACACAAATCATCCTATTATAAGGGCAGATCATACTGCTACCACAGCACAGATAAAAAAGTTTGTGAGCTTATAAGTATCAACATGAACTGTTGTGAACAACTTACTAGTAGTGGGAATGAAGACATGCACACCGTTAGCCCGTCTTCTACTCACACCACAGTATCAAATGCACAGTTTGACTAGTGATGTCAGAGGATCACTTGGAGGATAGAAAGGCAGGCTGCAGTCTTCAGTACTAAAGATAAATTCTGCCTTCATGGAAGAGATGGTTATTTCAGTGTATGACATAGACCTGGTGAGCATTGTCTCATAGAGAGCACTTGTCCAAAACACAATGGCCCCACCCCAGGTCTTACAGTCTGTGATTTGATAAGATACAACTATCATTCACCTTTTGTGTTTGTGCAGGAAACACTGACCAGTGCTCAGTAAGTGCAGGAAGTTGTTAAGACCAGTTCTTATACTATTCTCGAAGAAAAAAAATTGAAGGTGATGTGTTGTTTCAACAGGATAATGCTTGCTCTCACAATTTTTGTGCATTGAAAGTGCTCTGCAAGGTGTGCAGTAACATTGATGAACAGCACAATCTCTGGACTTGTCTCCAGTCAAGCACGCATGGTACATGATGGCTTGACAACAGATACATGAGACTCATCAACCCAAACCTCTTCCAGAACTATATGGACAGTATTCGTCAACTGTATGATTGAATGGATGGCAGAATCGGCACTTGCATTACCAACCATAGAGGCTACACCATGTCCTAATTAGGGTCTTTCTGCATGAGCGACACCTGCTACTTTAGTACCACTTGAGCTGTTGATTTGTAAATGAAATCATTTCATATACAACGTGACCACAGTTACAGAAAAACTCAATGTGGGAGTGATAATTTTTATTTATGCTGCTGTACATTAAAAAAAGTAGATTCCCAATGTAAGGAATACACGAATTACTTGTTGTTATATACTAAACCGAATGCCCGTGATGCATCATTGATTCATCCTACTTGAGAAGATGCTGTGCAAGATCCCAAAGAATCTTACAAAATTCCAATAATCAGACACTTCAGCACCAAAGTGGAAGGTCCAAGGCTGCTCTGGGCAGCCAGAGATGGCAGGCGTGTATGAATCAGTGTGCCTGACTGATTGTGTGGAAGAGTGTTCTCTTTCTGAGGAAGGCCACAACCGAAAATTTAGAATTGTGTGTGTATTTGTTGTCTTTTATTTGTGTCTGTCAGCAGTTCAATGTTTGTCTTTATGATGACTTGTTCCCTATCTACATATTGTCGCGATGAAATGGAAGCAGGCTTGACTTAGAAGGCAGGGTTGTCAACTGAACACAGCACTTATATTGAAAGCAGGTTTATTGTGAACTTAACATACACGCAGCACTAACTGCCTCTCGGGCAGAGTGCTCTGCTATTTGTACACAGACAGAATGTACCAAAAATTACGAGAATAGTTAACATAAGAAACATGTAGAAATTACAAGTGAACATAAGAAACATGTAGAATATTCTGGAAATGATAATTACAGAGAAATAAATCTTTGCGGGTGGACGGGATTGAACCAACGACCTTCAGCACTGCAATTGGTGATGCTATCCATTGCGCCATGCTGGCAGTTGGTTAACTTGGAGTCTCGCAGCATTGTGAAAGAACAGCGACCCGCTCTTAGGTTCCCTTTGGAGCCTGCTGCAATGTCCTGGATCTTGATCTTGTCATGGGTCATCTGTATGCCAGTTGTGGAGAATCCTTCCCTTCTGCACGATTACCGATGACAGATGTTCCTGTCATGGCTTCATTAGTATCATTATCGTCCTTAGAGTCCTTGAACAAGAAGCCATTTGCATCTCTCTGCTCTTCAGGATTGTTGTAAGGCTTCATGTGGAGGATATGAACAATGTCTCTTCGTTTTTGTCATTTCGCCAACAGCTCATAATCCTCGACTTCGTATGTGACGTCTGATAGGTAGCATATGACACGATATGGACCAAAGTATTGCTTCAATAACTTTTCTGATAGTACAACTTTCCGTATAGTGGTAAAAATCCATACCAGTTCTCCTGGGCTGTACCCAACAGGTTAGTGCTTATTGTTATACCGCTGATGGTCCTTCTCCTGGGCGTCCAGTGTCCGTATGTGAGCCAGCTGTCTTGCTTCTTAGACCCTGTTGATGAGCTGTTTCACATATTCATCCTGAGTGTTGTTCGGCTGGAATGGGAACAGCATATCCATTGTCATCTCAGCTTCTTGGCCATGGTGCAGGAAAAACAGCGTGAAGCTTGTGGTGTCTTGTCTTGGGGTATTATAAGGAAATGTCATGACTGGCAGTACTGTATCCCAATCCTTCTGCTCAACATGGGTGTACTTCAACAGCATATCGGCTAACATCTTGTTAAAACGTTCAGTAAGACCACTTGTCTGAGGATGGTATGCAACTGTCTGTTGACAATGTCACAACGTGGCATTACCTATGATACTAGTTTTGGCTGGAATACTTTTCCATGATCAGATATCATCACACATGGTGCTCCATGCTTCAAAACAATGTCTTCTATAAGGAATTTTGTGATCTCTGGAGCTTCTGCAGTCGGCACAGGTTTGGTGACAGCATAGCATGTGAGGTAGTCAGTGCAGACTATTATCCATCGGTTACCGATTGCGACTTCGGGAACCTTTCTAAAAGATCAATTCCAATTTGGTGGAAAGGAGCTGCTGCAGGTGGAATCGGTATGAGATGCCCTGAAGGTAATTGCGGCACATGCTTCCATCGCTGGCACTCTTTACAGTGACTCACATAGGGCTTGACAGATCGGTAGAGACCTTTCCAGTAATACCTGCATCTGATTCGGTCTAGGGTCTTCACCAATCCCAGATGACCGGATATTGGAGCATTGTGGAAATACTTGAGAATAGCTGGCTGGAAATGAGCTGGAATGACCAATAACCATTTGGGGCCCAGTGGATCGTAGTTGCTCTTATACAATGTCCCGTCTATAAGTTGGAACTCTCCATTGGTTGTTTCTCGTTTCTCCAAGGCCTCTATGGTTTTTAATAGTGCTGGATCTTCCTGCTGTTTGGCTGTAACATCACCTAATTCAGTGATAGCTGAAATTTCATTCATGCTATTGTGTTCCACTAATGGATTCCTCGAAAGGCAGTCGGCGTCCTTGTATTTGCGCCCATTCTTGAATACCATTGTGATGTCGTACTCTTGGAGTCTTAGTGCCCATCATGCTAGTCAACCTGATGGATCCTTCAAGCGAGTCAGCCAACACAAAGAATGGTGGTCTGTCACGACAGTGAATGGTTTGCAGAATAAATTTATTTATTTATTTATCCTGTGGATCATATATTGTACATATAGTACACATGATATAGGACAAGTAATTTATAATCTATATATACAAAGCTTTATAACATTTCAAATTTAGAGATCTGAATGAGAACAGAGAAACTGCTCATTGATGAATGCATCACTATAAAATTTTACACAATAATCACACAAATAGTCACTCAAAATTTAATACAATCACACAGACATACGGCAAACAATTGTTAATATATTTAATTTGACACTTTTCAATTCTTAATTTCCAAGAATTCTTGCACTGAATAGAAGCAGTGCTTTGTCAGAAATGCCTATAGTTTCTTTTTAAATATTGACTCTGGGGCAATCTTTATTTGATCTGGAATTTTATTGTGTAGTTTATCACCAAAATGAATTATAGTTTTTTTATATGATGATGTCCTTGAAAAGTTTTGATGGATATTTGGTTGTCCTCTGGTATTATGACTGTGAATATCCTTGTTTTTGATTAATTTTCCAGTTTTTATGAGATATTCCCTGGTGAATAAAATTGTTTCTTGGATGAATGGGCATGGGACATTTAGAATATTAAGGTTTATAAAATGACATTTACATGATTCCATCTTTTTAAGTCCAAAAATTATTCTTAGTGCTCCTTTATGGAATTTAAATATATTTGCACTGTGAGGTGAATTTCCCCAGAAGATGATTCCATAGCGGAACAAAGAATGGAACTGTGCATTGTATGCTTGCATTACCATGGATTTACTTGTTGTAGATTTCAATACTCTTAATCATAGCACAATGATGAGAGTTTGTTTGATAACTTGTATATATGTGTATCCCATTTTAAATTCTGTTGAACCCATAGAATCAGAAATTTTCAATAACATTATTATTAAATTTTACTTCGATAGTTTTCTGGGAGGAGGATGGAATTAAGTGGAAGTTTATACATACAGTTTTTCCACTATTAACTATTAAGCCATTACTGGTAAACCAACCAGAGAGTTTCTTCATGGCGTTATCCAATACTGATTGAAGGTATTCAGGACTAGATCCAGTCAGCACTATGCTCGTATCATCAGCAAAAAGAATAGTTTTGTGTGAGTTCATGTGAACAACAAGGTCATCTACGTAAATGAGAAAAAGTAATGGTCCTAGAACAGAGCCCTGTGGAACATCGTATTTTATTGATCTTTCATCTGAGAGGAAAACTTTATTACTGATCATGTTCTGTTCATTAATATCATATTGAAGTGATACTTTCTGTCTGCGGTTTTGTAAGTAAGAGCATAGCCAGCTATGTGCAACATCTCTTACTCCTCTATCTTCCATTTTATTTAGCAGTATTTTATGATCTAGTACATCAAAAGCTTTAGAAAGATCTAAGAAGATTCCTGCAGCTATATTATATTGATTGCTTGAGTTTAATGCGTGGTCTAGCATCTCAAAAATTGCTATTTGAGTGGACATAGATTTTCTAAAGCCATGTTGTTGAGAACTGATAGGAGCATCTTTGTTTATGAAACTTATAAGTCTGTCATAAAAACGTTTTTCTAGGATTTTTGAAAAGATACTCAATATGGATAATGGTCGATAATTGGAAACTAGATCTGGGGAACCTTTCTTCAGTAGTGGTGACACTTTAGCTATTTTGAGAGCATCTGGAAAGATGCCTGCTTTTAACGAATGGTTGAATAAGGTTGACAATGGTTTTGCTATGAGGGGAGCACACACTTTTAATATGAAGTCAGGTACTTCATCATAGCCACTAGATGTTTTATTGTTCAACAATTTTATTATGTTCATGATTTCATCAGGGTTTGTTTCATAAACATACATTGAAGTGCTAGTGAGGTTTGATCTAGTGGCGGAAGTTGAGATTGGTATCTTGCAGTGTGTCTGACCGAGGTCTTCAGCTAATGAAGTGAAATTTTCATTGAATTTATTTACCACTGTATGTGGATCTGTGATCTTGGTTTCAGTTAGTGATAGGGAGATATTCTCTTTTTTAGGTGTTTAACTACAAGTTTCTCTTTTAATTAAATTCCACATAGCTTTAATTTTGTTTGTAGAATTTCTTATGAAATCGTCATTTGATAACAGCTTTGCCTGTTTAATAACTCTACGATAGGTTTTCTTGTAGGCTTTACAATAGTCAGAAAAATCTTGACTGACACAGAATTTTTTGCAGCAGTATTGCAGAAATCTATTCCTCTTGCTAGAAATCTTGTTTCCTTTTGTCACCCATGATTTCTTTTTTCTGTTGACTAGAACTTTTGTTTCAAGAGGAAATGTTGTATTAAAATAGTAAAGGAAGGTTTTATGAAAGCTTAAAAACATACCATCATCAGTGCTTTGTGCATAAACACTTTCCCAGTTTTCCTTGACTAATAGGGAATTAAATATCCTAATATTGTCATCAAAAATGGTTCTTTTGTGAACTATATTTTGGAGCTGATTTCAGTTTTTTCTATATCAATGCTGAGGAGCTGTGCATCGTGGTCGCTATATCCCAAGCTCAGTACTCTTCCAGAGAATCTGCAACTAGTGACGGCTGGAACTTGGTGATAGCCCAGATAACTGCGAGACATTCTTCCTCAGTTGTAGAGTAGTTGATCTCAGACTTTGAGAGTACTCTTGATGCATAGGCTACCACCTTTTCAACACCTTCCTGAACTTCTACAAGTACTGCACCAATCCTATAACCACTTGCATCTGTGTCAAGTTCAGTTTCCGCATTCTCGTCGTACTTGGCTAGAACTGGTGCAGAAGTTAGAGCCTCCTTAAGTGCCCAGAAAGCGCTTTCTTTTGTCTCATCTCAGTAAAACTTGGTGTCTCCCTGCAGAAGTTCTGGCAATGGACGTGCCTTGTTACAAAATTCTTTTATGAAACGTCGGTAGTATGAGCACAGCCCGAGAAAACTTCTCACATTACGAATGTGCTGAGGAGTTGGAAATTCTGTGACTGCCCTTATTTTATCTGGATCAGGACAGACAACAGCTCCGTTGACTAGGTGCCCCAGGATTTTTATCTCTTTGGCAACAAAGAGGCACTTCTTTGAATTGAGGCGGAGTACTGCAGTCTGAACACACTTCAATACAGGTGACTCAGATGTCCTTCAAATGTCTTCGACAAAACAACAATGTCATCTAAATACCAAAGACACTTCATCCACTTAAGGTGTCGAAGCAAATTGTCCATCATGCTTTTGAATCTGGCCGGAACATTACATAATCCAAATGGAATTACTTTGAATTCATAGAGGCCATCAGGTGTAATAAAAGCTGTCTTCTCCCTGTCAGCTTTGTCAAGCTCGATTTGCCAGTAACCTGTCTGTACGTCCATAGTTGAGAAGTATGTAGTGCCTTCAAGCAGTCTAAGATGTTGTCAAATCGCAGCAATGGGTAGACATCTTTCTTTGTGATTTTGTTTAGCCGCCAATAGTTGACACAGAATCGCCACATGCCATCCTTCTTCTTTATGAGGACCACCGGAGATGACCAAGGACTCTCTGAAGGTTGAATAATGTCATTGTGCAACTTCTTCTTGAATTCCTCCCAAATTATCCGTCTTTCAGCTGGCAACACTCTATACGAACACTGGCTAATTGGTGGATGACCCCCAGTATTGATACGGTACCTTATTGTGGGCCATTTCATCTGACTTTTTCCCTGCTGAGGTGTGACTGCACCCGAAAATTGGCATAGTATAACTAACAGCCGCTGGCATTGTTCCTTGGTCAGTCCGGGCCCTATTGTGCAGTTGAATGGTTGTTTCCTCCAGCGTGTTGTCTCTATTAACAGCAGAGCATGGGTCTTCATTGATGACGTTGAGGTCACCGTCCTCGATTGGTTCAACTGTGTCAATACACATTCCTTTGAGGATAAGTTGTGACTGCTTGTGACAATTAGTGATACAAATCTCTCCTCAATCGCACGTAATGCTTATGATAGCCACTGGTAATTTCTTTGATGAGACTGATCAACTTTTTACTGTCAACAAGCACATCACAGTTTAACCAGTCATCGGTGTTTGTGACTGCAACTTTTCTCATTGTCAACGGCAGGATTGTCACATTGTCAACGGCGAATAACTTCGCAGAAAATGCTGTATTACATGTGCCCGTCGGAACGACTTCCTCAATTTGCAGCTCAGATCTTCCAGAGTCAATGATAGCTTGGGTCGCCTGAAGGAAGTCCCATCCGAGGATGAAATTATGAATACATTCTGTTAAAATGACAAATTCAAATGGATGGGTCCTGTTGTTGATGGTTATTCTTGCGACACAAGTTCCTGCTGGCTGAACACACTTTCTATTTGCGACTTTCAACACAGTTGTCCCCGTATCACAGAACATTGTCTTCCTTAGTGTGCAGCGGTAATTATCTGACAATACAGTGAAAGAAGCTCCTGAATCAACCAGTGCCCCAACATCTTAGCGACTGTTGTTCATGGAGGATTTTCATCTGCAGCACCCTCACCTCTGTAGATGGTCACCTCGCTTAGTTATCCTGGGTGTGACGTTTAGGGGAGTGGCTCGTACCTCTGTACAGCGACGGTGAATGGCAGTGGCACGTTGGGGAGCGACCTCGTCCAGAGCACAGCGATAGGCTTCTTCCCATAGGTTGACTGAACTCATCAGCAGGTGACTGTCTGGGATAGAATTGCTTTGATGGGTGACGTCTTGCTGCAAAATAATCATCAAATACTCATCTTCTCTCTCTGCAGTAGCGTACAACATGTTCAGGGTGCCAACACTGGAAACACAGTGGTGTCTTGTCTTCTGTCCTCCAGATGTCTGTTTTTCTACAGGGCATCATAGTTGCTGGGGGAGTTGGTTGTGGCCGCGTAGGCCGGTTCATAGGCTGCCGTTTGGTGGCTGCAGCGTAAATCGTAGCAGGGCGACGCCATTCTTCACATCGGGTGTGATTGGTGGGACAGACAGGACATAATGTCTGAAATACTTCTTCCTCAGTGGCGTCGGCTCCCTTGTGACTCACAGTGCTTACATCCCTGGCCAAAATCTGATACTCGCTCGGTCTAATACTCCCAGCTGCCATAAACTGTTGTAATTCTTCTCTCACAATTTGTCGTATGAGAGAAGCAAAGTCATGCTGGTCTTCCACAACGGCCATAGGGACTACATTGGGGAGCCTGTCATACTTCTTTCATCTAACCATCCTTTGTTGCATCTCTTCAATACGCTGGCACCACTTGATGAACTCTTCTGTCATAGCAACGTCTTTTATCAGAAGGGCTTGGTACATGTCTTCTGCAATACCCTTCATCAAGTGTGTGATTTTGTCGGCCTCAGTCATATTCAGATTGACTATGATACACAGGGCCAAAACATTCTGTATGTGTTCTTCCACCGAGCGGATATGTTCCGTCTGGAACATTTTCCAGTCATACAGCTTCTCTTTGTTGTTTTCAAACCATTGCTGGGCTGTTCCATCCAGGTAGAAATAAACGTTGGCCAAGCACATTGTATGATCCCACCTGTTGTACTTGGTGACTTGGTCTAACCTTTTTAGCCATTTTTTGGGGTCCTGTTCAACGTCTCCAGAGAACACTGACAGGTGTCTGATGTGCAGCTGGCTTACCGCTGGTTTCGTGTCCACGGTGATGCAGCTGTTGCACAGGATACCCAGCGCCTCCGCCAAACAATGTCACGTTGAAATGGAAGAAGGCTTGACTTCGATGCCAGGGTTGTCAACTGAACACAGCACTTACATTGAAAGCGGGTTTATTGCAAACTTAACATACATGCAGCACTAACTGCCTCTCAGACAGAGTGCACTGCTATTTATACTCAGACAGAATGTATCAGAAATTAGAAGAATAGTTAACATAAGAAACATGTATATATTACAAGTGAACATAAGAAACATGTAGAATATTCTGGAAATGATAATTACAGAGAAATAAATTTTTGCGGGTGGATGGGATTGAACCGAAGACCTTCAGCACTGCAATCGGTGATGCTATCCATTGCGCCATGCTGGCAGTTGGTTAACTTGGAGTCTCAGCACCAAAGTTTAATAAAAGTAATAACTGGTGATAAGCAAAAATTCATACATGAGAAAGATAGGAGAAGATGAAGTATAAGCTTCGTGATGTTGTTTCAAAGACCCTCATTACTGGACATAACTTTCAATAGATTCTTTTCAAAGTTCATCAATGAAATTTTTTTTTAGAACTAGCTGGCTGTCCAGTGTTGCCCTCTCCCTCTCCACCTTCCTCCAACTCCCTCGTCCATTTCCTCCTCCTTCCTCTTTCTGCCCACACCCTCATACTTCCTTCCTCTGTCCTCCCCCAACACCACCACCACCACGTATCCACCTCCTCCTTTCACTATTATCTACCCACACATTGAGCATATGATCCTCCCTCCTCTTTGTCCCTCTAAATCCATTACTTCCACCTTTAGCTCCTTCCATTAATTCATCTTATACTCTCCACTTTTCTGTTCATCTCCTCCCCCCTTTCTCTCTCAGTCCATATTGTTTCCTTTTCTTTCTCTGTTTGCCTATTCCTCACCCTCTATCTATCTATTTCCTCCTTCTCTCTCTCTGTCCATCTTCCTCTCTTCTTTCTCACAATCCTTCTCCTCTTCCCTCTTCATATTATCGCCCCCAATGTGAATAGTAGGTAGCTGGTTCTACTTCCAGAGTATTTTTTCACAGGTAGTGAGTAATATATGTACTAACTTTGATTTAAATTTGTTCCAGGGGTTTAGATTTGAGCTTTTTGTCAGCAGCTTTGCCTGCATTTGCACATCATACATATTTTACACACATCTGTACACATGTTTAACCTGCACCTTTAACGAATTTGATCGTGTTTTGTTTTCATGCAGCTCACCGTTCATGTCATTCTTTCTGAATCATGTAGTTCATTAAGCACACTCAAGAGGTAGATGATTATTAACACCAACAGTGATTCTTTCGAGACAGTAAGTGATAGTTTGAGTGAAACTGATCTGATAGTTTGGTTGTGGAACATCCATCAATACATACACATACTTTTATAATATGTATAGATTTTTTTTTCCTGTGATGAAATTGTTAGTAAAGAAACCTGGGAAAACACCATTAAATTTCATCTCATAGTTTTGTGGATTAGCTTGTACACACAGACAAACAGAACAATTTTACAGTTTTACAGTTTCTGTCAGTACAGACTGCAAGAATGAAGGACAGAATAGGCCAAACATTTAGCTAAATTATGTGGAATTATATAATACTTACTGATTTTGGAATTCTCTTTCCGAAAGGTAAATATTAGCAATGTTGTTATTGTTGTGGTGTTCAGTCCAGAGATTGTTTCATGCAGCTCTCCTTGTACGCTATCCTGAGCAAGCCTTTTCATTTCCTCATAAGAATGGCAACCCACATCTATCCGAATTGTCTCTTGGTCTCCCTCAACAATTTTTACCCCACACTCTTCCCTCCAAAGCTAAATTCATGATTCCTTGATGTCTAAGAATGTGTCCTTCAAATCAGACCTTTTAGTCAAGATATGCCAGAAATATTTTTCTCCCCTTTTCTTCTCTTCATTAGTTATGGGATTTAGTTAGCTGATCTTCAGCATTCTCTTCCTACCGTACAAAGCAACACTCCACACAAATACCTTCATAACACTTGAATTATTATTTGATGTTCACAAATTTATCTTTTTCAGAAGTGCTTTCTTCCCATTGCCATTTTGCATTTTATATCCTCTATATTGTTACCATTGTATGTTATCTTACTGACCAAATGACAAAACTCATCTACCACTTTTATTATCTCATTGCCTAATGAAATTCCTGATTTTCTTAGACTACGTTTGATTATCCTTGTTTTGTTTTTCTTAATGTTCATCTTATACACTTCTTTCAGACAGTGTCCATGCCATTCAATTGCTCTGCCAGATCCTCTGCTGTCTCTGACAGAATTAAAATGTTTTTATTTCTTCACCTTGAACTTTAATACCTCCACCAAATTTCTCCTTGCTTTTGTTCACAGATTTCACAATGTACAGATTGAATAACATTAGGGAAAGGCTACAACCCTGTCTTACGCCTTTCCTAATTAATGCTCCCCATTCATGCACTTGGATTTTAACAACTGCTGTTTGGTTTTTGTACAAGTTGTAAATACCTTCAGTTTCCTATTTTTTACCCTGCTGACTTCAGAACCTGAAAGAGTATATTTCAGTCAACATTGTCAAAAGCTTTCTCAAAATCAACAAAAGCGAAATATGTAGGTTTGCCTTTCCTTTGCCTATCTTGTAAGATATGTCATACGGTGAGTATTGCCTCACATGTTCCTACATTTCTCCTAAATCCAAACTGATCTTCTCTGAGATCAGCTTCTACCAACTTTTCCATTTTTCTATAAATAACTCAAGTTAATAATATGCAAGCATGATTTATTAAACTTTAAACAATGGAAAATCTGATTGGAATGCCAATAATGAAGGATAAATTACAACTCACCATAAAGAGGTTCACTGAGCTGCTAGCAGGCACGAAAAATAGATAATCACATTCACATAACTTAAATTTTCGGCCATGGCTTTCATCAGAAAAAGAAACACGTACATTCACACAATCACTCAGACATCTATACACATACACCACCATGTGTTGGCTCTTGGGGAATATATATTTTTATTATTATTATTTGTTAACACTATCTAAGAAACCGGCTCATTCCACATGCCAAGATACAGTTTTATGAATTGACTAAAATCAAATAAGTTTGCACTAGATTTGTTCCTTACAAGATTTAGGGAAAATAACAATTGTAAGATTGAAGGTGACTATTTGGCATGCATATAAATAAATAGAAATGATTATTGGTGATACTTACTGTCAGCTCAGGAACAAGGAAAGCTTCTTCTTTAGGCACTTTCTTGTATTCACCAGTTGCCAGCCCTTTACTTACAGCCTAAAATGACAATAAATAAATAAATAAATTTGTAGAAATGCAAAAATTTGGTTTAATTATTTCTGTGATTTAGTTCTGTTTACCTTGACAATTTTCCTTAGAGGTGATGTCATTTGTTCCACAGCTAAAATATACTTCCGTTTTTTTGGAAAATCCTCTAACAATAAATAAATCAACCTGTAAGAATAAATACAAGTAACTTGTATATGTACATTTTTTCAGCAGATTAGGATTAGTATTCAGAGTCAAGTGTTTCTTTACATTTGATAAATGAACAAATTAGCTAAAAATGCAAATGCTTATGAGGTGTGAAACACACACTGTAACAACTTGAAATACTCTTTTAAAAGTAAGAGTTTTTTTCATGTAGAAAATATATAATCACAGGTTATCCAATACTGTATTAGTATTATAGATGCCACAAACTATGGCAGTCCAAACATCACTTGTCTAAGCACAGACAGGCATTGCAGTGTAGCTGATTTCAATGACAGTTAATGGTACAAGCATATGAGGTCTGTTCAGAAAGTTCCAGAACATTTGTAATTTTGCACCAGTGGAGTGTTGGAGTGATAAGCGGCTGGCATCCTGCACACATGTGTTCAATGTGTAACCGCAAGAAGCTTATTTATTTAAAGGTCCTGCAAATCTGTGACTCTAGTGAGTACAATAGATGTTGGACCATTTGTACATACATCACAATAACTAAAAGTACAAGTTTACAAATGACAAGCCAGAAGGTGAAAACATTTTAATAACTATTTTTTAAATGTAGAGAAAATAGAATCTAAATGTCCATTAGAAGAAGCCAGGCAGTTAATGGAACAGAATTTGATACAACTGAAATTCCACCCATCTCTCCTTCTGAAATCAAGAAAATAATAAACTTCCTAAAGAGTAAAAACTCACATGGAATTGATGGCATTTCCAGCAGTGTAGTAAAAGCTTGTTCTCAAGAAATAAGTAGGATTATAACCACGAAGCAGGGCATTTTCCCTGATAGACTGAAATATGCTATTGTTAAACCACTGCACAAAAAAGGGGATATGTCTGATGTCAACAACTACTGACCAACCTCACTTCTGACAGCCTTATCCAAAATTCTTGAAAAAGTAATGTATTCTAGACTAGTTTCATATGTACTTAAAAATAAAGTTCTAACAAAATGTGAGTTTGGTTTTCAGAAAGGCATTTCAACAGAAAATTCTATATATACTTTCACAAATGAAATATTGCATGCTCTGAATAACCGGACATCACCTGTCGGGATTTTTTGTGATCTCTCAAAAGCTGAAAAACACTGCTTTAGGATATGACATTTGATGTGCCACTGACAGACACTTTATGGGCCATTCTATGCTAAGTGGCATAAGTTTGATAATAGGTCCTGCATGACCATCAGTGATTTTAACAAATTTAGTATAAACTTTAACAATGAGAAGTGTAAGTTAGAATGTCAATAATACAATGATATGTACCAAATCATCATAAATATGATTGTTAAATCACTGACAGCATATATAAAAGACAATCACGTTCACACAAGTTAAATTTTTTGCCACAGCTTTCATCAGAAAGAGAAGATACATACATTCACACAATCACACAGTCATGACTAGTGCATAACTGCCATCTGTAGTCACTATGACCCAACTGTGTGAAGTTTCACACATGTTCCCAATGAACATTGGTAAACATTTACTTTTTCCATTATAATACTTGCACTGATGTAGTGATTTGATTGATCCCTATCCCAAAGCTATTAACACTGTACTATTGACTTTTTAGCAACTTAAACATAATACTGCCAGCTGTATTTTCTTGAAAGGAACAAAACTAGGCCATCTGTTACAACTTTCTGCACTCTCTCAAGTTAAATACTTCTTGAGCAATATTTTTAGGGATAATTTAAATCAAAATGGTTTGCAATTAGTGAAGTTTATGTTTTTACACCTGTGACATAAATTGTGGGATAAAAATGAAATTTTATGAATAACATGCTACTAATAATTGGGATTCCAGGAAAGATTCAACAATATTACTGAAAGAACAGGTTGCTATTCACCAAAAGAGACATCCTGATGATTCTCAGAATGGCACACATAAAAGATTACAAGTAAACTCAGCTTTCAGCCTTCTTTAAAAACAAAAAACGTTCTCTCAAAGACACACTAACATAAACATGATCACCTCTCCCAGCAACTGTGGCCAGACTGCCAATTGCCTTCACAGCTAAAAGTTGGATATACTTGTAATCTTTTATGTCTAACTTTCTGCAAATCATCAAGATGTCTCTATGTTGAGTAGAAACCTATCCATTTGAAAATATTGTTCAATCTTACCAACAAAAAAGTTCTGGATTATAAAATTTGCTTTCTTTGCTTTCTTTCTTATAGTTTTCTAACTGAAGGCAAAGTTAACAGAGTTTACTATAAAACATTTCAAACATTTTTCATTTGAAACACCATATTCTAAACCATCTGTAAAAGTGATTTTGATTTTAGAATGTAAGTTTCACTGTAAGGTTTTAAAAGTAAACGCCTTTTGCTACTGCGAATGAAGGGTTTCATTTTTATATTTTTAAATCACCCATACGCGTTTCGCCTTTCTCTCAAGGCATCATCAGTGGGTGCCCTCAAATATTTACATCTTTTTGTTTACACATATAGCTTAGGTCTCTTACATATCTAAAACATTTCATTTCTGATTTAAAACAGTTCGTTTTTTGGTATAAAATGGTGTACTTACAGCACTTGCTACTCCACTTCAGTGCTGTAAGTACACCATTTTATACCAAAAAACGAACTGTTTTAAATCAGAAATGAAATGTTTTAGATATGTAAGAGACCTAACCTATATGTGTAAACAAAAAGATGTAAATATTTCAGGACACCCACTGATGATGCCTTGAGAGAAAGGCGAAACGCGTATGGGTGATTTAAAAATATAAAAATAAAACCCTTCATTCACAGTAGCAAAAGGCGTTTACTTTTAAAACCTTACAGTGAAATACAATTCAGCTGCTGCTCAAATGGCCACTGCAAGCGACGTAGAATGTAAGTATTTAAAGCTGAAAAAAATAATGACACAATGGAGATGCAATGAAAGCATGTCTATATTCCATTGATTGTTACTGTTATGGTCTTCAGTCCAGAGACCTGTTTGATGCACCTCTCCACCCTACACTACCCTGAGCAAACAACTTCATCTTTTCATAAGAACAGCAAGCGGCATCTATTTGAACCTGCTTAATTTATTAGTCTCTTGATTTCCCTCTGTGATTTTTACCCCATTCTCTTCCCTCCAATGTTAAATTCAAGATTCCTTGATGTCTAAGAGTGTGCCCTATCAATTGATCCCTTCTTTTAGTCAAGGTATGCTAGAAACTTTTTTTCTCCTCAGTTCTATTCAGTACATCCTCATAAGTTACATGATCTGCTCATCTAATTATTAACATATGTCTGCAGCAGCACATTTCAAAAGCTTCTACCACTTTCCTGTCTGAACTATTTATTGTTCATGCTTCACTATTGAACGGCAATACTCCTTACAAATGTCTTCACAAAACACTGTGTAACACTTAAATTAACATTCAATATTAACAAATTTATCTTTTTCAGAAGTGCTTTTCTTCCCATTGCCATTCTTCAGAAAAGACTTCCTAACATTTAAATCAGTATTCGATGTTAACAAATTTCTTTTTTTCAGAAAGATTTTTCTTCTTATTACCATTCTGCATTTCATTATCAGCACTGCAACCATTGTATGCTATTTTCCTGCACAAATAATAAAACTGATCCACGGCCTTTACTGTTTTGTTACCTTACCTAATTTCTTCAGCATTGCCTGATTTTCTTAGACTACATTAGTTTCTCTTATATACTCCTTTCAATTCATTGTCTATTTTATTCAATTGCTCTTTCAGATCCTTTAGTGTCTCTGAATTAGGAAGCCTTCAGAAAAAATAAATAAATAAAATAATTAATAAATATCCAAATTTTTCCTTGCTCTCCTTCCCAGCTTGATCAATGTAAACATTACATAATCCTGAAGACAGGCTACAGCCATGTCCCACACACTTCTGTTACCTATATTTTACCCCTGCTGTCTTCAGGATTTGAAAAAGTGTATTCCAGTCAACATTGTCAGAAGCTGTCTGTAAATATACAAAAACTAGAAACATAGGTTCACCTTTCCTTAATCTATGGTGCTTCAGCAACTGCTTAACTGGATTTACAATATGCAGAGGTGTGCCATCTTGCATAAAAATGATGCCATCCACACATTCATACTTTTGGAGAACTGGAATGATGTGGTTGCACAAAAGACACTCATGCTTACCAGTGACGGTACAGGTAACAGGACCGGAAGAACCTGCCTCTTTGAGAAAATGTGGCCCTATGATAAATTAAGCTGTAAACCTGCACCACACAGTGACCTTTTCAGGATGAAGCAGTACTGGTTAACTTGTATGTGGATTTTCTGTTGCCCATATTCGATAATTATATGCATTGACATATACAAACATGGCAATTCATCATACACTTCCATGCGAGCAAGAAATTTTAAAGCAAAAGTCTCTCTTGCTGGCAGGTCAGCAGGAAGTAACTTGTGCACATGGGTAATTTTGAGTGGATAGCAAATAAGAATGTTATGCAGAATTTTACGCACTGTGCTCACAGGTTTATTCAATGTTTGGGCAGTTCTCCATGCACTACATGTTTGCACACCACCACTCGACTCCTCCTGCATTTCTGTGGGCACTTCTTTCACTGACATCAAATCAATTATTTTCCTCTCTCTACCAGGTTGCACCCCAAAGGAACCCGTCTTTTTGAATATCTGAATAATTTTCTCCAGACTCATGGCAGTCATCAGACCTGCTTCTTTTTCAAAACCCTTCAGTGTCCAGAACTTCTGCAGAGCGACTTGTGCACAGTCCTAATTTTTGTGAAACAGCTTTACAAGCACAAGGACAAACAGTTTGAAATATAGGCAGACTATAAGTAAAGTTGGACTTTAAAAACACTATAAAAATAACACTACTGGTCAGAATGACATTAAACTGCAATGAACTATTAAGGGATAAGGGGGAAAATGTGTGGTAGAAAAAAAAGTGTGAAAATTGATCAATAGATCATGCCCACGACCCATCAAAGTTGGTATAATATGCCCAATACACAAGTTTTGGTTATTTTGCATCTGAAATATCCACACAGCTGTCACCTGCAGCTGCTGAATTCCAAACTGGATGATGGTTGTGTTAATGTGAGGTGTGCCTGTGTGAATGCTCTCTTCTCTGAAGATGGCTTCAGTGTTGTATGTATGTGTCTGTCACAGCACATTATACATCTATTCAGTGAGTTGTAAACTATCCTTCTTATGTTACTGATGTAAGTAATTTCTTTCTATTCCATTATAATAATTGTTTTAATTACACTTACATTCAGTAATTGTCAGTTATTGTAATGGGTGTGTGCAGGTATGGTGGTGTATTTCTGATGACAGAAAAGAGAGGACGAATCTAGAGCTAGTAAACAGTACAGCTTATTCCTTTTGAGTAACACTAAAGGGACTGCCAAGCTTAACATTCTCATCTGATGACCAGCAACAGCTTGACAAGTCTTCACTTCATTAGTCACTGGGAAGTCTGTATAGAGAGGTGTGAAACTTAATACGTGACCCATCTCATGAACTTGACAGCCATCTCACCTCCCCTTGTTGGCCAAACTCTAATGGTAATAATATCTTAAAACACTAAGATTTAAACAAGCTACCTATCAGTCCATGTTAGTTTACTCGGATATGGATGGTGGTATTCCAACATAGTCATACTGAAGAGTGCAGATCTTTCTTCTATTAATACACTCCATCATTTTGTTACATATTCCTTAAAGTCTTTCTCCAAGGTAATATTTAGAGAAAATTGTGGATGAATGGAAAGAAAAATACCAATACCTACATGGCAATATCCTTCACATGTATAAGTGGTACATGATTACGACCAGTCCCAAAAACAGGCAGTTCTGGTTTGTTGTACCATGCCATTTTGAAAAGAAAATGCAATATCTCTTCTTCATAACCATAGCTTACACCAGTTGCAACCACGATTGTTTTGAATTTTTCAGGAAACTATACAAATAAGGGGGAAAAATGACATTAACAAGATGAGTGACTAATGTTACAAGATTTTATTACATGTTGGTAGTAAAAAATTACAGTAAAAGAAACCTATAATAAAGACAAAGAAAATGAACAATAAACATGAGCAAAATAAATGAAATTCAGAGTTGCAAATGGTAAGACTTCAAATTCTTTGACATCTACATTAATGATCAAACTATAGAACTGTCATATCTGTCTGTTTGAACATAATAATCTCCAAAACTGTTAGATTATTTTTATGGTGTTTTCACAGATAACATGAGCATAACTTGCAGCCTCATATAGGTTTTACTTCATCAAAATCAGATTACAGAAAAAAGATATGAAAGTTAAAACTGAATCTATAACTGTCATGTCTGTCTGTTTGAACACACTGGCAAACTACATGATTTTCATGTGTTTTACCTAGATACATTGTGTGTATATTGAAGCAAGATACAGTCTTTATATCATTAAAATAATATCATGGAAGGGGCAGACTCTGTAATTTTTTTTTATTAGAACTACTGCATCTGTCTGTTTTCAACCAGAAAAAAAATCAACAATATAATGAGGGTAGATAGCAACTCACTGCAAAAAAGATGAAGGACAAACAACAGAAAGGCATGTAACAAAGAGATGCAGAGTTTAGGAATGGAAACTATGGCCACACCAAACAAGTTAGACCACAGTGCTCACAACACGCAGTTGAGCATAAGATGCTTGATTTCAGGGGCTGCTTCACAACCCAGGCCATCTGCCACATATCCCACAGTACCCATCCCCTCTGTATGGTATTTCTGCCCTTTTCTACTTCTCTTATTGCTGCCCCCTCCCCTCCAAAATGGAATTTCTACACTTCATCTACTTCCACCAATCTCAAACTTACATGATCTGTCATGCAATGCTAGTATATTTATCCCCACCTTTGCCATGGGCCCTTTCCCTTCCCTTCCCTCCCATCCCACACAGAGTTGCTCTCACTGTGGAGGTGAAACTTGGAATGCACCCACAACTTTCCATCCTCAGTAAATGACACAAACCACTTTCTGGAGTGCCTCAATCCATCCCTATGCCACTCCCACCTAAAAGCTTCCTTATGGCCATAGATGCCACATCCCTCTACGCCATCTCCCACACCCGTGGTCTGTTTGCCCTAGAACTGTCTACCTTTCCCAGAACCCAGCTGACAGCCTCTCAAAAATCTCATTCCTTGGGATGTTTGCTAAAATCAACCTTACAATTACTTCACATCTGGGCTGCAGATCTACAAACAAATCAGGGATACAGGAATGGACACAAGGATGGCCCCACCCTATGCCAACCTTTTCATGGGCCACATGGAAGAGGCATTCCGTAAGACCTAGCTGATGCACCCACTGTCTTGGTACAGGTTCATAGATGATATCTTTGTCATCTGGACTTGACACTGAAGAGAAACTTCTGACCTTCTTTCAAACATCAACTTCTCTAAACTGAAATTCACCTAATCCTTTTCCAGAACCCAAGTCACCTTCCTACACATTTGCCTCCATCTTGTTAAGTCCCACACCCATTCATTAGTCCATATTAAACCTACTGACAAGCAACAGTACCTCCACCTTGATAGCTGCCATCCCTTCTCCATCAAACACTTGCTTCCCATCAGCGTAGACATCTGTGGCAAAGGAATCTATATATTTGCTCTAATGAGAAATCATTCATCAGAAACTCTATCCTACATCCAGAGAAACTGATGGAAAAATGGAAAGGGGGGGAAAGGGGGCAGTATTTTGCAGAAGTGGATCTAACAGAGACATATAAGCACCTTCCACTTGATGAGACATCGTGGCACTTAGTCTTTGAGACATCCTATGATTTCTTTGTGTACATAAACAGTTGATTTTTGGAATTGTGCTCCAGCTCTATTTTCAATGCTTTTTGGAGCAATTTAAGCAATGTGTTCCTTCTGTGGCAACAAGTGCATCCACAGAGGAGCATCTGCAGAACATTCAGTTTCTGTATAAGACCCTGTAAGATATGGGTCTCAAGTGTAATCTGGCAAAATCACACTTCTTTCAGATCTCTACTGAATACTTGGGACATTATTATTATTGACCCAACAGCCTGAAAATGCTCAAGGTGATTAGCATCACAAATTCCCTTCATGAGAGGATACCACAGTATACTCTTTCAATTTGTTACTGAAGAAGGCCAGGTCATTATCCGGGACATCTGTCTCCCAGCATTTACAAGTGTGGAAGATATTTATCTTTTAGCCCTTTGTTTTATTAGCTTCTTCTGGTTATGACTGCATTCCAATATGCCCTAAGAGATGTTAAATCAGTTCAGAGGTACCGGTAAGATGAGTCACCAAGATGCTGAACATAGTACAGAAGTATTATTCTCAAATGGAGAACAAGGCCATCACTATTATTTACACCATAAATAAATTTTGTGTTTTTACATGATGTCAAGTTCCATCTAATTATAGCTCACAACCTGTTTGTCTCCCTCTTCAGCCCTGTGACACTTCTATCTTCTTCTGGCCCAGTTCCTCAGACATTGCAACAAGATTTACTTCTGCCCTACAGCTTAGCACTGAAAAGCAGATCTGCTTTCCTGTTTCTCTATGGGTTCTAGCACCAGTTTCTAACAGGAAGAAATTCTTTGTTTCTCGGTAAACCAAGAGTCTGGTTTGGATCATACAAGCTCCTCTACTGCTCACCATGTCAGCTCTGATATAAGTCCCCGGGTGCAGCAGCATATTCATCAGGGGTGGGCAGTATAACCCTTGCATTGAATCCCATCCATTTTTTTCTGTGCCACAGACTGACTATTATTGATAGTGCAATTTTGTTGAATACATAAAAATGCTGTGCCATGAGTGGTCACATTTGATCTTCCCTCTAACAGAATGTCCTTTAGCAGTTCCACCATTGCCACTAGGGAGCATCATGTACAATGTTGGCTTGCTACCTTGTTTACTGATTATGGATAGATCACAAGACTGAACATTTAATCACCACTTGTCCCATGTGTTAGTCATCTGACAGCTCTGTGACTAAGTTACTCACTGTGGCCCTCACTTACATAGCATGGGACTGTGTCTATGTGGATTTTACCAGACCATCTTTGATACAAGTTGGTTAGTTGTCACTAAAGCTAACTCTTCTTCTTCTTTCTTGGCTCTACAGCTCATGATGAGCCTTGGCCTCTTCCTTTCATTTCTCTTGGTCCTTTGCTAATACTCTCCAATTTCTATAGCCCACCTTCCTAAGATCTTTGATTACTCTATTTTACCATCTGGCTCTTGGTTGAACACGTCCTCTCTGCCCTCCTGGCTTTCCTCGTAATACTCGTTTTGGTACTTTGTATCATTTATGTGAGCCACATGTCCCGACCACCTCAAGTTGGATGATTTCACTATCTTTCTGATGGGTTCATCTTAGTATATGATATACAACTCATGGTTATATCTCCTCCGCCATCTCCCTCTTTCACAGACTGTGCTGATAATTCGTCTAAGTACCTTTCTTTCAAACGTATCCAGTATTTCAGTATCTTTAGTTGTTAATGTCCATGTTTCAGAGGCATATGTAAGCACTGGTTGTACTGTAATTTAGAGGTGTGAGTCAGGATGCTTAAGGATAGAAGTCTTCTTAGGGCAAAATAGGCTCTGTTGGCTCGTATTAATCTCTGCTTCATTTCTTAGGAGGTATCATTTAGATGGGTAACTGTCGAGCCCAGGTACTTGAAATGTTCAACTCTCTCAAATGTATAATTGCCCATTGTTATTACATTTGACATATTTTCTCTATGTGCTTTTCCACCTGCCATATATTTTGTTTTTTGTTCACTAATAATTAACCCCATGTCCCTACTAGCCTGTTCGAGAGCCGTAAATGTCTCTTCCATTGATTTCTGGGTTCTCACTACTATATCTATGTCATCCGCATAGGGCAGTATCTGCACTGATTTATAGAAGATCGGAAGCTAATTCTAAGTTCCACAAATTATCAACTGTCATTCCATAATGCTAGAGTCACCCAGGTGTCCTACATTGAAGGCATTTGCACCATGATAATGTGTAACAGCTCATAATTTACCTCTCAAAATTTTCAAGATTTTCCACACAGCATGTCATTCACCACAACATGCCACTCACATGTCACCCACTGCCAAATGGGGACACAGAACTGCTCATACGAAGTATCAGAACATGAATAAGATGTACATCAGAAATGCCTCTGTGGAAGAGGAACTCAAATATATATATATTTTTAATTCTTTAGAGTCCCACTATTCTTGTTGAGAAGACACCAGTAGAGTTACTGTGGAGGTGTTCCACCTTTTGCAACAAAACTCGCATATGCCTTGTACACCTCCATCACAGCACTATACTTCTGAAATTCCTCAATGGGATTATCCTTGTTTTCAATGGCTACTTTACAACCTTGGCCACCTCAAGTCTCCCCTCCAACACAAGCTCTTCTGAACTGTACAGAAGGAAGTTGTCCTTACAACACATTCTACAGTCCTCCAACCATCTTGTACTCAACCTAAGGCTGCATTCACACTGCCTGCCGGGCAGAGCTAAGCCAGGTCGTGCCAAGCCGACTTGCACCTAGTCAGTGCACATCACCAGCCTTGAGTGTTCATAATGGCCACTGGGCTGGTATGAAATGGGATAAAGGGAAAAAAGCCAATTTTATGATTTTATCATTCTTACAAGTGTTGACGTATATAAGACCACCCCACATTGTTTCATGAAATTCTTTTTCCCTCTAGCTTTGATTTGCTTGTGAAAATAGAGAATGTCTTCTTTTTATTCCTCACTAGTTTTTAGTATTATAATGCTCCTCACTCGATATTATAAGCAATTGTCATGACTGGCAGTATTGTAACTCAATCCTTCTGCTCAACATCAATGTACATCAATAGCATATCTGCTAATGTCTTATTAAAACGTTCTGAGGATGGTAAGCTGTTGTTATTTTGTGGGAAATGTCCCATCGTGGCAGTACCTCTGATACTAGTTTTGACACAAATACTTTTCCTTGATCAGATATCATCACATGTGGTGCACCATGCTTCAAAATAATGTCTTCTACTAAAATTTTTGCGATCTCTAGGGCTTCTGCAGTCGGCACGGGTTTTGTGACAGCATAGCAGGTGAGGTAATCAGTTACCAGCTTCCGACTTTGGAAACCTAACTAACAGGTCGATTCCAGTCTGGTGGAATAGAGCTGCTGCAGGTGGAATTGGTACCAGACGACCTGGAGGTAATTGCGCCACATGCTTCTGTCACTGGCACTCCTTACAGTGACTTACATAGTGCTTGACGGATCAGTAGATACCTTGCCAGTAATATCTGCATCTGATTCTGTCTAGGGTCTTCACAAATCCCAAATGGAAATACTTGAGAATAGCTGGCTGGAGATGAGCTGGAACAACCAGTTGCCATTAGAGGCCAAGTGGATTATAGTTGCTCTTATACAATGTCCCATTTATAAGTTGAAACTCTCCTTTGGTCAGTTCTCCTTTCTCCAAGGCCTCTATAGTTTATAATAATGCTGGATCTTCCCTCTGTTCAACTGTAAAGTCACCTAACTCAGTGAGGGCTGAAATTTCATCCATGCTGTTGTGTTCAGCCAATGGATTCCTTGAAAGGCATTGGCGTCCTTGAGTTTGTGCCCCTTTTTGAATACCACTGTGACATTATACTCTTGGAATCTTAGTGCCCATCTTGCTAGTCAACCTGATGGATCCTTCATATTGATCAGCCAACATAAAGAATGGTGGCCTGTCACGACGGTGAATGGTTTACCGAATAGATACAGCCGGAACTTGTTGATAGCCCAGATAATGGTGAGACACTCCTTCTTGGTTGTAGAGTAGGTCATCTCGGACTTTGAGAGAACTCTTGATGCATAGGCTATCAGTTTTTCAGCATCTTCCTGAACTTGTACAAGCACTGCACCAATCCCATAACCATTAGCAACTGTGTGAAGTTCAGTTTCTGCATTCTTGTCATATAAGGCTACAACTGGTATGGAAGTTTGAGCCTGCTTGAGTTCGTGGAAAACTCATTCTTTTGTCGAATCCCAGTAAAACTTGGCATCTCCTTTCAGATGTTCTTGCAATGGACGTGCCTTGTTACAAAAAACTTCTCTGAATCGACGATAGTATGAGCACAGCCTGAGGAAACTTCTCACAATACAGATGTGCTGAGGAGTTGGAAATGCTGTCACTGCCCTTACCTTATCTGGATCAGGGCGCACACCATCTCCATTCTCTAGGTGCCCCAAGATTTTTATTTCTTTGGCAACGAACAGGCGTTTCTTTGGGTTGAGGTGGAGTCCTGCTGTCTGAACACACTTCAGCACAGTTGACAGGCGGCTTAGATATTCCACAAATGTCCTTGAGAAAACAACAATGTCATCTAGATAACAAAGACATGTCATCATTAAAGATGTCGATGCAAATAATCCATCATGCCTTTGAAAGTGGACGGGGCATCACAGAATCCAAACAGCATGACTTTGAATTCATAGAGGGCATCAGGTGTAATAAAAGCAGTTTTCTACTGTCAGCTTTGTCAGCCTCGATTTGCCAGTAAAAACCTTCTTCTTCACAAATACCACCGGAGACGACCAGGGACTCTCTGAAGATGGAACAATGTCATTGTACAACATCTTCTCCAATTCTTTCCCTCTTTCAGTTGGAAACACTCTGTACGAATGCTGGCTAACTGGTGGATGATCTCCAGTATTGAATCGGTGTTTTATCATGAGCCGTTTCATCTGGCTCTTCTCCTGCCTGGTCTGGAATACATCTGATAATTCGTATAGTATGATTAACACCAACTGACATTGTTCCTGCATCAGACAGGGCCCTTTATGCAGTGCAATAGTAATTTCCTCTAGTGTGTTGTCGGCAGTAAAAGCAGAGCATGAGGCTTTGTGGATGACATTGAGCTTACTGTCGTGGACTGGTTCAGTTGTTCCAATACACATTCCTTTAGGAATGAGTTGCGATTGCTTATGAAAATTGGTGTTCCAAAGTTCTCTTCGGCCACCTGTAATGCTTATGATAGACGCTGGTATGTAGATTTCCTTTGTTATACTGATTAGCTCTTTGTGATCGACAAGCACTTCACCATCAAACTGGTCATCTTGGCTGCTGACTGGAACTCTTCTCATTCTTAACGGTGTTAATATGCTCGACAGCAAACAACCTCTCAGGGAAGTCAATGTTACCTGTACTCATTGGAATGGCTTTCTCAATTTGTAGCTCAGATCTTACACAGTCAATGACAGCCTGAGATGCCTGAAGGAAGTCCTATCCGAGGATGACATTACGGCTATATTCTGTTAAAGCGACAAATTCAAAAGGCTGCATCCTGTTGTTGATAGTAACTCTTGCGGCATATGTTCCTGCCGGCTGGATGTAATTTCCATTTGCGACCTTCAGCACAGTTACTCTTATATCACAGAACATTATCTTTTTTAGTTTGTGGTGGTAGTCATTTGACAACACAGAGAAGGAAGCTTCTGAATCGACTAGTGCCCAGACAGGTTGGCTATCGATGATGACATCAATGAGATTTCCCAACATCTTAGCAACTGTTGTCCATGGAGGATTTTTATCTGCAACGACCTCACCTCTGTAGATGATTGTCTTGCCTAGTTTTCCTGAATACGGCGGCTAGGCGAGCAACTGGTATATGTGTAAGACAACGGCGTGGTGGAGAGCGACCACATACACCATACGGCGAAGAGCTTTGTTCCATAGGTCGACAGTAATCATCTGCAGTTGACTGCCGTTGAAACGACAGCTCCAATGGTTGGCGTCTTGCGGCATAATTATTGTCAAATACTCATCTTCTCTCCTTACCATATCGTATGATATGTCTGGGAAAGCCACAGAGGAAACACAATGGCTTGATTTCTTCTGTCCTCCAGATTTTTGTCCTACTGCAAGGCTTCCAAGTTGCTGAAGGAATTGGTTGTGGTCACGTCAGTCGGTTCCTAAGCTGCCGTTTGGCGGCTGTGGTGTAAGTCGTAGTAGAGTGAGGCCATTCTTCATGTCGGATGCGACTGGCAGGGTTGACAGGCGCTAATGTTTCAAATACCTTTTCCTCAGCAGTGTCAGCTCCCTCATTACATTCAGGACTGACATCCATGACCATAATCTGGTGGTCAGTTGGTCCAACAGTCCCGGCCGGTCCAACATAAACTGTTATAATTCTTCTCTCACAATTGGTCGTATGAGAGAAGCAAAGTCATGCTGGTCTTCCACATCGGCCGTAGGGACTATATTCGGGAGTCTGTTGTACTTCTTTCATCCAACCCTCCTCTGTTGCATCTCTTCAATTTTCTGGCACCATTGGGTAAACTCTTGTGTCATCGAAACGTCTTTTAACAGAAGAGCTTGATACACGTCTTCCACAATACCCTTCATTAGGTGTGAATCTTTATTGGCCTCTGTCATATCTGGGTTAACTACGTGACAAAGGGCCAAAACACTTTGTATATATGACAGTGTGGACACATCATGTCACTGGGCCCTGTTCTTCAATTGCTCTTCTGATAAATGAACTTGCCACTGGTGGTCTCCAAAGTCTCCTTCTACTCAAAATATCCACGGGTGTACTGCCGGTCTATAGTGCCCAACGGGCACAATATTTCAGCGATCATACATGTCGCCATCATCAGGTGAACTGACGAACTGAGCTCCTGGAAACGCGCCGGCATGGAGATCCGCACGCTACGGCTGCTCGACGGGAAATGGGTTCTAGCCCCGTAGCGGGCAATTTAAATACCCTCGGCCCACGGAGCGAACCCTCCGCGGTCCGCGCTCTGTGCCGCAACCGCGCAGTGGAATCGATTGCGCCGGCATCTGAGATCACGTTGGTGTGAGGGCTCTGTCCGCTGTGGTCGTCACTTCGTTACATTTGCTCAATTTACTCTTAATTAACCATGGATATTTTGATTATCAAATACGCCGGGAGAAACTGAAGAATCATGTCTTCTTCTAAGTTCTGTCTGGAATTTATCCCAGTTCTCAAATTTGTCCTCGTTATTTTCAAACCACTGCTGGGCCATCCTGTCCAGGTAGAAATATATGTTTGCCAAGCACATAATGTGATCCCACTTATTATACTTGTCAACTCTGTCAAATCCTTTCAGTCATTTATTTGGGCCCTGTCCAGTGTCTCCAGTGTTTTGGCATCCAGGGTTCTTTTGATGACGTGGACCTTTGGATGGAGGTAATCAGTATACCCTTTGTATTCCGGTTCTTGTCCATGTAAGTGACAGCTCTTACACTGCCTAATCAGAGTCACGATCACGATGATGCAGAATACTCTGCGTCTCCACCGGAAAGTGTCACGTTACAAACTGCAGATGGTGCGGAATTCGAAGGCCGGTCGTTCAGAGAGAAAAACACTTTACACTAAGACACGTTTATTGCGAACACAAGCAGACACTCAGTACAGACTATTTATACATAGAAAGAATTTTCTGTAACTTACAAGTACATACAAGCATAAGAAACATGTAGAACATTATATAAATAGTAAATACAAAGAAATAAATTTTCTTCTGCCCATGGCAGGATTTGAACTGGGGGCCGCAAGCACAGCTATCTGTGATGCTAACCACTGCACCACGCATGCTGTCGGAAGACTTGCGGCAATATATAAATTCAAATTTTTAACTTAGAATTATAAATGAGGCCGCCACTAACATGTAGAACAGATGCTTTGGTGGTTGTGTGTGTGTGTGTGTGTGTGTGTGTGTGTGTGTGTGTGTGTCTAGCAGCCTATCTTTTTCCAAAACATTGTTATAAGCAATGATTTGAATGAAAACTGCTGCATCATGCATCACATTCTAATTTGTAACATCTTTAATACTGATTCTATGTACAACACACTTCACAGTCAATTTCTAATATTCCACTAAACATACCTGGAAAATTGTATTAGTATAAGATGTACTGTTCAAGAGTTCTGGCATCATAAGGAATAAGTTGCCTAAAAAGAAACTACAGGTCACAAATTGTTACAAATAGAGGTTTAATGGATAGAGTGTGGGGCAGGAGTGATTAATAGAGGGTTGAATAGGACATGGACTAATATCTCAATATAACAACTACATACCTGGGTGATGCAGAGTACTGAGGGTACTTGAAAATAAAAAATAAATACTTGTTGTAAATGAATCTATTCAAATTATTGTGACAACAGTGCTTTTCGAGGCTGCTACAACTTTCTATAAATTACTTTGACCAAAACTTTAACAATGGAAAAGCAGATTGGTATGACATTAATGGAGGACAGATAACAACTCACCACAAAGAGGCTTGCTGAGCTGCTGAAAGATACAAAAAATAAACAATTACATTCACACAACTTAAATTTTTGGCCATGGCCTTCATCAGAAAAAGAAACACATAAATAGACACAATAATTCACACACAGTCACCATGTCTGGCCACTCCAACACCACAAGCATCCAGACTGTGAGTGAGGTGGGGGCTGGGGGAGGGGGAAGGATGCCGGATAAGGGTGGGGATGGAAAGTTCCATGATAGATTATAAAGACTGTGATAGGCGAGAATTTGAATTGCGGCATTGAATACAGAGAAGGGAAGGGGCAGGAAAGAATAAAAGGCCGTTATAGAGGAGTCCATGGAGGCAAAGTGGGTATTTGAAATCATAAAAATAACTAGGTTAAAATAAAAGTACGTAAAAAAAATAGTTATTTAAGGCAATATTGTAAGAGCAACACACAGTTGCAAGGAAGACGTGAATTAGAGAAATATAGGATAATGAGTGGGAAGGAGGAGCTGAGGAAACAGATGTTAGACATAGGGTATAGGGATGAGAAGTTATCTTAGGTTGAAGTGAGGATGGTTGTGTGACTGTAGAAAGTGTTGAAGGGAGAACTCCCATCTACACAGTTCAGAAGCACTGGGGTTGGAGGGGAGGATCCGGATGGTTCGGGTAATCCAGCAGCCATTGAAATCCAGAGTGCTCCGTTCACCTGCATGCTGTGCCACAGGGTGGTCCATCTTGCTTTTTGCCACAGTTTGGCAGTCATTCATCTTGATGGACAGCTGGTTTGTCATCATACCATTATAAAACACTGTGTAATTATTGCAACAGAGTTGGTAAATCACATGGCTGCTTCCTCAGGTGGCCTGACACTGATGGGGTAGGATAAACTTGTGACAGGACTGGAAAGGGAAGTGCTGGGTGGTTGGATTGGGCAAGTTTTACATTGGGCTCTTCCACAGGGATATGATCTCTGTGGTAAGAGGATGGGGTTGAGAGTGGCATAGAGATGAACTAGGGTATTGTGGTGGTTGAGTGGGCAATGGAACACCACTTTAGGAAGCGTGAGAAAGTTCTTGGCTAGGATGTGTCTCATTTAAGGGCATGATGACAGATAATAAAAGCCCTGTCAAAGGATGTGAATTATTGTCCAGTCTGGGATGGTGACTGGTAGGAGGGAGGATTGGTGGTGTGTGGGGATGTGACTTGGGAGATCTGTTTGCGGACTAGGTCAGGAGAGTAATTGTCTGTGAAGGCCTCTGTGAGGCCTTCGACATATTATGTAAGAGACTTCTCATCACTGCAAATTTGCCGTACACAGGTGGCAAGGCTGTATGAAAGGGATTTATTTTTATGTGAAATGGATGGTAGCTGTCAAAGTGCAAGTACTGTTCGTAATCAGTAGGTTTAACATGGATGGAACAAAGGTACATAGCTGTTTCTTTCCCCTGTTATTGCCAAATTTTTAGTTACTCATTCAACCATCTGTCCTGGAACACAGTTACAAATTAATAAGAAATGCACAACAATCATTAAAATAATTTCATGAAATCACTTTAAAAAAAGAAGCAGAAACTGATAAAATTACACAACTATAGAGACCGATTCTTGTAGGACAATAGATAACCCAAAACTAATAGTTATAAATGAAAAGTCCCAGATACCTATTACAATAAAATCAAGATTAGAAAGGCATACATATTCCACAAATCAAAGCAATATAGTAAAAATTATTTGAAAAGTTTCATAATTTTCATTTTAGAAACTTACCTTCTTCCCTACTTGCACCACTTCATGTTCAAGTTCAATATGCTGCTTATAATTTGGATGTGGCTTCCTCTTTCGATAATCAGACTCTGTAAATGGCAGATCTGGATCCTCCTGTAAAGCAAGGAAATATTCCTTGTAAACTAGTATTTACAGTTTTATTGTATAAGCTTCCAAAAAGGAACATAACACTATTGTAGAAAGAGTATTTTAAGACTATACAGTGGCAGTCAAAATAATAGAGCCACCTGGCAAAGGTTTGGAAAAAAGTGCACATTTATTACTATGACATGTTTGTACTATGATGGACACAAAATTTTATATTGTAAAGCAGTGGTCGGCAACCTTTTGGGACACAAGGGCCACTTAGTAGCAACGTGAATTAAAGGTGGGCCACACTTGTCCATAATCGGTGATAAATTGGTATGCATATCCTTTTCTAAAAGAACCGGAACTCACATGCAAAGATTTTGTCCCATTCTCACGGTACACCCTCTTCCCCTTCTCACCCCCCCCCTCCCCCAAAAAAATGCTAAATTCGTAAGTTAGGACACTGGAAACCCTTTAATACGACTTATAATGAAAAGTCATTTTTGCAAAGTACTTTCATCAAATTCAGATGTTTGGAATGATAATCTTATAATCAGAACAACAAAACCACAAGATTTATTTTAAACAATTGGTGCAGAGTGATATTCTCATTTAGGTATGTCAGCTGTGTCTCATTTATCACCCATAAATCATTATGTCACCTTACATAACATTTCTTCCTTTTAATGGTAACAAAGGAGAACAAGAAAGTTTTAACTAAAATAAGATATATCTGTCTGTTTCCTGTCCCCATTCTTCACCAATAAGTTCAGAAGATAGCGATAACAAAACTAGTGAGAAAACAAAATAAAAAAGAACTCCTCCTCCTTCCATGTAGTATGACAGTAAAAAAATAAATAAACAAAAATAAATATAAAGTAAGTGAAATCTTTTCTTATTGATTTGCAATAGTGCTGGGTTTAAAGAAGGCCTGAATTTTAATAGTTATGCTTGTGGTCTCTTTCATGCTAGTTCTGACACACTGAAGCTTTTTGATATGACACAAAAAAAAAGCAACTTCAGAAAATTAGAATGAGCCTCCCCTGATACAAACAAATCCAAACAATGCTGTCAGTTCAGAACAGAAAAGGCAATGGGATGCAGACTGACAGCATACTCAGAGTGAGTGGATGATGGACACTTTTTTACCGAGGAAAACCAGAAAGAGTACTGTGAACACAATCAGGTGACAGTCTTTAAAGAGAGAGACACAGCGAGTGCATATCTTAATACAAGCAGAAATTTATACATTAATGCCCAAGAACACGATAACAGCAACAATTAGTCTAATGACTACAGCAGAGCTGCCAGGCACTGCAGGGCAGAACAGTTCCCAATAACCTATTTTTTAATTTGGATTGCCGTCTACAGGAAATAAGACTTTATTTATTATGGCGTGCGCCTCGGTTGCACAGTGGTAGAGTGCCAGACTACAAATCCAAAGGTCGCGGGTTTGATCCCCGCCAGGTCCTAGGATTTTTATCTGTCACTTTACACTTCTTTCACCTCTGGCAGTATTGCTCATGTGAAAAATACCAAGTAGCACCGTGGTTCAGAACCCACGTTAAACTGTAGGTCCCCCTATAACTGGCTGGGTAAGTCAGTTCGAAGGTCGGAGGAAGGCAACGGCATATCACCTCCAAACAGGACCATGCCTAGTAAAGCAGCACTGTGGTGTTCAAACCAATCTTCGGATTGTTGACTGCTTTACCTTTTTTTTATTATGGCTGCATTGTGCTAAGTCTCCAGTATGTATCACAACTGTTTTTCTATAAAATGCCAAGTCTTGATCACATTATAACCAAAGGGATTTTTAAAATGTGAACAAACTATATACTATAGCTTGCCCACTACGACATGGTCCACAGCATGGAACCAGACCAAACAGCACTTTCTACATCAGGAATGACTCATGGAAATAACAAGATCATTGATTTCAATGGAAGAGTTTTTTAAGACTCTCATTACATTTGAGAGCATTCAAGTTCATTTGTAAATTACTCGGTCCATCCTCAATATCAGACAAAAAAGGGTTTGCGAAATTCTTCAAACTGCCAGCCACTTTCTCGAAGTAACCAAATCTGACATTAAATTGATTTAGGAGCTGTTTTAAAACGAATTTCATTTTATCATTATTCCATTGAAAATTTTTTCAGCTTCCTCGACAGCCCTTTTACAGTTCGGGAAATGGTCCAACATTTTTTCATCATTATGTTTTATGAACAGCTTGTTTTTCATTTGGAATGCCTTCACGCCTGTGTGCACATAAGAAATTAATTTATATTTTTCTTGAAGCTTTCCATTCAGAGTATTTAACACATGAGTTAAATCTGCCAAACATCCAAGCTCTATTAACCACTGAGGATCTGTAAGTTCTCGAACAGATTTACCTTTTTCCTTCACAAAGGTATTTATTTCCTTTAGTAGTTAAAAAATGTTTTCAATACTGCAACTCTGCTTAACCATCTCACTCCAGAATAATAGAATACATCTCTATGATCTGCATCAACATCTGTCAGAAACTGTTGAAACTGACGATGAGTCAACCCATTCTTTCTGATGTAGATTACAGTGGATATCACAATGTCTATTACTTCTTTCCATGTGAGCACTTTGGAACATAACGCTTCTTGGTGGATAATTCAATGGAAAGATAATGGGTTGTCACATCCTAGCTCTGCTAGTTTGGTTTTAATTTTGCCCACCAAACCCTTGTGTTGTCCACTCACGTTCTTGCCACCGTCAGTTGTTACACTCACCAGTTTTTCCCAAGGTAAATGCATTAATAGTAAGGCTTGTTCTAAATGCTGAAATAAATCTTCCCCTTTAGTCGTTCGTTTCAAACTACATAATTGTAAAAGCTCCTCACAGACATTAAGGTTCCCATCAATTCCGTGAACAAATTATTAGAAGCTGGGCATTATCTGAAACTTCATTACTTTCATCCAGAGCTAAAGAAAACCATTTAAATTGTGTCTTTTTGTGAAGTTGCTGGCATAAATTATCGCCCAAATTTTCAGTGCGGCAGGTACACGTTCTGGCTGAAAGACAAATTTTCAAACTTCTTTTTTTGTTCTGGACACACGTCCTCCACCATAACCAATGTACATTGTTTTGGTAATTCACTGTCTGTAAACTGTCTTCCAGACTGGGCAAGAATTTCCGCTACCCTTAAACTCACACGTATACATTCAATTCACTAGTGTGAACTTGAACATTTTTTTGGCTCTTTACTGATGATTTTAGTGAGTTAATTTTATGTTTTCATGACTCGCCCACAAGACTTGCAAATTTAGCTTTGTGCTCAGTATCGTATTGGCATGTGACATTATGCTCTGTCTGAACAGCAAGACTTTTTTGGCAAATTAAGCATAGTGATTTTCCATTGTTATTAATAAAAAAGTATAAATCTGTCCATGAATCATTGAACAGTCTATTTTCTTCAGACAACTTCCGTTATTTCAAAGCCATCAGTAAAACCAGCAGTAAATTCTGCGACAATAGAAATATTGTTGTGTTTAAAAAGTAACTCTATGGTTTTAGTCCAATACTAGTTGGCTTTTTTAAATTGCTTGTAAAATACTTTCTCTCACTTATTAAATTCAAACGAAATAGTATTCCTTCGGCTTGGCTTGGTTTGGTTTCAATGAAAATATGTACTTGAGAGCACTTTCAACACACACTTAACTAGCACGAAGAACAGGTAGCAACTGTATTGTCAATGGTATTTCATTGTTTCTTTGTTGCAGGGGGGGGGGAGGGGGGGCACTTGTGCAGTAAGGCGTCATCGTAGGTCCACAACACTCTTCATAGATGGCAGAGTGACACACTTACTTTAAATGCACGCTCGCTTCCACAGAGTGCATGCCAATGTAATTATTTAAGTAGGTATTTAGAAATGAGCCGCGCGCCTCAAGGATTATGTAATGCTCCGGCCACAGTCGAACACATGATGGACAACTTGCTTCGACACCTTAAGTGGACAATGTGTCTTTGCTATTTAGATGACATTTCATTTTCTTGAAAACACTTGAACACCTGAGTCGCCTGTCAACTGTGTTGAAGTGTGTTCACACTGCAGGACTCTGCCTAAATGAAAAGAAGTGTTTCTTCATCACTAAAGAGATAAAAATCCTGGGGCACCTAATCAACGGTGATGGTGTCCGTCCTCATACAGATAAAGTAAGGGCAGTCACAGAATTTCCCACTCCTCAGCACATTCATGAAGTGAGAAGTTTTCTTGGGCTGTGCTCATACTACCGATATTTCATAAAAGGATTTTGTAACAAGGCACGTCCATTGCAAGAACATCTGCAGGAAGACGCCAAGTTTTACTAGGATGAGAGAAAAAAAAAAAAGGGATTTTCGGGCACTTTCCGTTCCAACCAGATGACACTCAGGATGACTATGTGAAACAGCTCATCACCAGTGTCGAAGAAGCAAGACAGCTGGTTCACATACGGACACTGGACGCCCAGGAAAAGGACCATTTGTGGTATAACAACAAGCACCGACCTGGTATGGATTTTTACCCCTGTACGGAAAGTTGGACAATCAGAAAAGTTATTGAAGCAATACTTTGGTTGATATCATGTCATAAATCACCATTCAGACGTAACATATGAAGTTGAGGATTATGAGCCGTCATCGAAACGACAAAAACGAAGAGACATTGTTCACATCCTGTGCATGAAGCCTTACTATGATCCTGAAGAGAAGATAGGCGGAAATGGCAGCTTGTTCAAGGATTAAGGACGGTAATGATTCTGATGAAGCCACGACAGGAACATCTGTCATCAGTAATCATGCAGAAGGAAAGGATTCTCCAGAACTGCCATAAAGAGGACCCATCAAGGACAAGATCAAGGTACAGTACATTGCAGCTGGCTGCAAAGGGAACCTAACAGCAGGTCGCTGTTTTTTCAGGAGAGGGAGCAATGTCACAAGACCCTTTGTTAATCGACTGCTGGCGTGACGCAAGGGATAGCATCACCGACTGCAGTGCTGAAGGTCGCCGGTTCAATCCTGTCCACCGTCAAAAATTTATTTCTCTGAATATTCTACATGTTTCTTATGTTCACTTGTAATTTCTACTTGTTTCTTATGTTAACTATTCTTCTAATTTCTGGTACATCCTGTCTGTGTATAAATAGCAGAGCACTCTGCCCAAGAGGCAGTCAGTGCTGTGTGTACATTTCAGTTCACAATAAACCTGCTTTCAGTATAAGTGCTGTGTTTAGTAGACAATCCTGCCTTCTAAGTCAAGCCTGCTTCCATTTCAACGCGACAGTATGTGGTGTAAGTTCACGAACATCATGTCGACCCCTTTTCAGTAGTGTGGGAATTTTGACACTAGCATCACAATACATTATTTCTTTAATGTCATTTGTTGTTAATAATATCGGCTTTTTCCCATGAGTTAGTAGCTTTCACTTTGTGAATACTGGACAGAAGTTGAATCTACATTTGCATCACACCAATTTGACACTTGTGCAGAAAGGTGTGCGTATTCTGCAGCATCCATTTTCAATAAGCTGCCACAAGAACTAAAGAATTTTAGCGCTAACCCGCACACTTTCAAATCTAAATTGAAGAGTTACCTCATGGCTCACTTCTTTTATTCTGTCGAAAAACTTCTAGAAAAGTTAAACAATTAAGCTAATTCATTTTTTTTTCTTTATTGAGTCTTTTCACTTAGTCTTAAGATTGTCATGTGCATAGAACTACTTAAAATTTTTCTATTACCATTCTTGTGTTAAACTTCTTCAATTAGTCCTGTGGAACAGAAAACCATATTATTATTGTTATTATTATTACCAGTAACGAACCTAGGTGCTTGCATCTGAACTGCTTCCATGTCTTCTTTTAAGCTGATCTGCTGCGGGGCCCAAACACTTGAGCAATATTCAAGATGAGATTGTACAAGCGCTTTATATGCTGTCTCCCTTACATATGATGTACATCTTCCCAAAAGTCTCCCAATAAACCGAAGTCGGCTGTCCACCTTACTCACAACTTTCCTTATATGTTTGTTCCTTTTCATATAACTCTGCAATATTATGCTTAGTTATTTGGACAACATAATTGCATCAAGAAGGTCACCACTAATGCTGTATTCGAACATCATGGGATTGTTTTTCATACTCATGTGCATCAACCTACATTTTTCTATATTTATGGCTGCCATTCTTCACACCAACCAGAAATTTTGTCTGTCATTCTGTCTGCTATTACAGTCAATTAAAGATGACACCCTCCCATAAACCTTCAGCAAACAGCTGAAAATTACAAGTTTCTCTGTCCATAAGATCATTTATATAGATAGAAAATAATAGTGGCCCTATCACACTCCCCTGGTGCACGCCTGACAATATACTTGTCTCTGATGAACACTCGCTGTCGAAAACAACATACTGTGTTCTATTACTTGGAAAGTCTTCCAACTAGTCACAAATCTGTGAATCTATTCCATATGCTCGTATCTTCGTTAGCAGTCTGCAGTGTGGCACCGCGTCAAACACGTTTTTAATTCGAGAAAAACACAATCTGCCTGTTTCACTTTATCCATTGCTCGCAAGATGTCATGTGAGAAAGGGGCAAGCTGAGTTTCACACGAACGACATTTCCTAAACCCGTGCTGATTCATACAAAGAAGTTTATCCGTCTCAAGGAAATTTACTATATTTGAGCTGAGAATATGCTCAAATTTCTACAGGAAACTGATTTAAATGATATTGGGCTGTAATTATGTGAATCAGTTCTTTTACCTTTCTTATAAACGGGAGACACCTGCACTTTTTTCCAATCACTAGGAACTTTGCACTGGATTAAAGATTCATGACAAATCTAATAAATAAAGCAGAAGGTCTGCACGTTTGTGTGTACGTGTTGCATACAAATCTCTCCATGAGGACACTCGCCATAAGTGTAAGAATCATGTATGATACACAGTTCACAAAATATGACTTCTCCTAAACCACTGGACCGATTTCAACCAAATTTGGTATACACATTCCTTACCATAAGGTAACAATTGCTGAATGGTTAAGAATCACATTCAACAAATGGTTCAGAAGATATGATGTCATAAACAACAGGAATCGCAAAAAACTGCCACATAATGCGTTGAGACTTTAAAAATATGCTATATGAGAATAAGAGTACTTATGGACTTGCAACAAACTTTAAACATAATTTCAATCATTTATTAAACTTTTTCTTGCTGACAACCATTGCAAAATGATGAAAGGCAAAAAGTTTCTCGCATACTACTTTTCCACTGTTTGTGGAGTAAAACTACGACATTTAAAACGACATTACAATTTATAATTAATAATCACCGCAAAGACGTGGCGACGAGCTGCGACAGGCACATACAAAAGACACACACATACAACACATTCAGCTATCGGCCATGGCCTTCTTCAGAAATAGAGCACTCACGCAATCACACAGGCACCCAACACAGTCATACAACCATCACCTCCGACTGCCACACTTATTAATTCCAACCTGGACTTTCCATTATTATATTACAATTTATAATTTGTACTCTACAAATTGTAGCCACAGGAAATTTTACAGACAGTATAAACAAATATAGTTAAATGTATCTTCTAAATTGTGTCTCATTCCGACAAGTAGTTCATGAGATATGAACACATAAACAGTAACATTCATGGAAAACTCCCCCTTCCCGCACCAAGTTTTAATATATTACTTCTTTACTACTCTAACTGTATTCCCAAGAGATTTTACAGACATACAGCCCTTACACAAATGAATATATACCTGAAAAATGGCAGGAATGAATAAATAAATAAATACCCAGGCAACACCGGTTTTTCAGCTAGCCTAATATATAAAGCAGAGTGTTTGTGTGTATGTCTTGCATACAAATCTACAGTTTTGTTCCAATCTTTATGAAATTTTGTACATGTAAGCTTTAATCCATGAGGACAGTCACCGTAAGTGTAAGAATTATGTACAATACATAGTTCACGAGATATGACATCAAAAACAATGAGATGTGCAAAAAACTGATGCATTTAGTGACAATGTTGCTCATTATCTCCTAAACGACTGGACCGATTTCAACCAAATTTGGTACACACATTCCTTACCATGAGTTAACAATTGCTGTAGGAGTACGAACCACATACGGCACTTGGTTCAGGAGATAAGGTAAAGCAGTCAACAATCCGGAGCTTGGTTTGAACACCACAGTGCTTTACTAGGCATGGTCCTGTCAGGAGGTGGTATGCCATTGCCTTCCTCCGACCTTTGAACTGACTTACCTAGCCAGTTATAGGGTGACCTACAGTGCTACTCAGTATTTTTTTTCAAATGAGCAATACTTCCAGAGGTGAAATAAGTGAAAAGTGATAAGATAAAAATCTTAGGACATGGCGGGGAGACGAACCTGCGACCTTTGGATTTATAGTCTGGCACTCTACCACTGTGCAACAGAGGTTCAGGACATATAACGTCATAAACAATAACAGTTGCAAGAAACTGCCACATAATGTGCCGAACCTTTATAAATAGTACTGGAACTAAACGATGTCCATACATTTTCTAAATGTGATGGTAAATATTGCTTATTGGGTCTTTCTAACAAAAACATGCCACTAGCCTTCTTGATTGGTTTATTACCTTTGCCCATCTTTGAAGCTATGATGATATCATGATCGCTAACTTCTGTCTGTACACTGACATCGTTAATAAGGTCAGGCCTGTTTTAGCTATAAGGTCTAAAATATTTCCTTTGTGTGTGGGCTGTTAGTTTTCGGAAAACATGTCCAATAGAAGTTCGTAAGACTGCTTATGTGCGCCGCCTGAAATGAAACTAGGGAGGTCCCAATCTCTCCCCGACCCCCTTGCAGGAATCCAGTATAGGCTGCGAGCAAGAGGAACTATGGTCAGGAAGCACTACCATCACAGTGTATTATAAGTTGAGAATTTGGGTTGGAAGGGAAGTGTGCCTAGATAGCCCAATTGGTTAAGGTGACCACTGGCCCAAAGAGGATTTTCTGGGTTCGAATCCCAGGTCAGGACAAATTTTCAACTTTGTTATTGAATTTATTTCAGTGTCCTCAAATGGTAGAAATGTATCGTATTTCGAATTCATATCCTTATTATACTATTAAATAAAACTGCATTTATTCAGAATTTACCTTCCAAGTTTAATAAGTGAGATAATTTAATGTTATGAGTGATTGGCAGACTTACTTACTAACTACAAAATGCATTCTAGTATAGCCGTCAGAACTGTGGACAGACTTAAATCTCAGGATACATACAGAGTTGGCAAGAAAAAAAAATCCAGTGAGTATCTAAGGTGTCTTCAACCTGCATCAACGGCAAGACAAACTAGAGGATTTTAATTACTGTCTTTCTAAAACAAATTACTTGCTGAAATATGTGTGGGATATATTGCATGGTAGCCAAAAGAGTTCACAGTCACTCATGTGTATTTCATCTGCTAACCACAGTTGAAACACTAAACAAGCACAGGGCTCACCTGAAATGCTATGACATGCACATGTGTGTATAAACCATCTCAACTGTACATGCTCAGATCCATGGCAGAGTAGAACAGATCCTATATCCCTGTGGTAGAACAGTCTGGTAAATTCATAGCATCATCCATTCTGCTGCTCTGTGGCAGGCCACCGACATATGACTTGTACACATCTGTGTCAGGATAGTTGTCTGAACAACTCACTATTCATTTTATGATGACTGGAGGGGGAAAAAAAAAAAAAAAAAAAAAAAAAAAAAAAAAAAAAAAAAAAAAAAAAAAAACAGAGAGAGAGAGAGAGAGAGGTAGCAACAATACACGTGAAAGAGTATTTTGTTCAGATGGGAGTCCCAAACATCCTTGCAAATTTTCTAACAACTAAGGAGTTTCTACAGAGTATAATGAGTATGTACACACCTTGAAATCCTTAGTGCTAATTCTCACTTCATATGAAACACAGGAAGAGGTACCATGTTTTGTTTAGTAAATATTATGGTGCTCAATTAGTTGTAATCATTATGTGATTAATGACATAAGATTGGCTCTTAGATATGGTGGATTATGAAAATGTATTATCATGATTTTAGTTTTTAAATGGGAATGTTTAGACAGCTTGAGGAGATTTAGGTTATACAGTCTTCTCCTAGTTATCTAGAAAGAATCAAGAAAAATTTCTACAATTTACCATCATGGTTTCTTGTACTATACATAGCTTATTATTCAGCTCTTGTTTTGCTATGGTTGTCTCATTGGTAACATCAATCTATTTACCTTGATGTTTGTGGGATTGTTAGGAATTTTAATTTGTGTGTTATGTTTCCCCTTCTCCATACTTTCTAAAAGAGTAAATTCTAACCATACAAGTTTCAAACTATGGTTTCTGTTTAATGGTGTCTCAGAATCATTTGCAAGATATTTTATACATGTTATCTGGACTGAGTGCAAGAATTAACAAAGAAAATAAATATTTCTCTTACAGGATCCACTGGCTTCGTGAGTGCCCATGTCATTATTGTGGTCAAAAGAATGAAGTGCCGAATATCTGGCAAATTCTGGAATGCCAATGGAGTTCTCTCTTGGATTGTTTCTAATTCCTTTTCAATAGCTGTGAAACAGAAAAATAATACACAAGAAAGCAATTTCATTCTAATTAGTTTATGTGAATCATCTGTCTGATTATATAAACATGTTTTATTATTGTGCATGGAACACAAAAGCTAAAACATGCTAGCAGTTATGGTTAGTGTCAGAGCAAGAATTTGAGTAAGTCAGGTATCTACTACTAAATAAGTCCAAATATGCCATTTTATCAATTTAGTATTATAAGAATTTGACCAATTTATGTTCAAACATGTAAATTTAATATTATAATAACACAGTGAAAACATAATCTAATGACTGAAATAATTCCTATGAATAAACAACATGCATATGAACAGGGAGCAAGTCAGTATCCTTGTAATCAAAAGAAAAGCATGTAACAGTATCCAAAACAATTCATTCTGCCTATTGACTTTCCTCAATCACATTAAATTAGATTGCCATCAGTTTCCCCATAATATCCTCATCCAACCAAAGTTTATGAATTACTAGCAACTTCATCATTGATGGTACTGTAAGTCCTTATCATCTTTTCCAGAGAAATCTCATAACCTCACTCTTACACTGTGAATAGTTCTGCACCTACTTTGTGAAACTCTGCATCTGAGTATGCCCAGTTTGACACAGATCTCACTACACCAAGGTAGTACATGTAACTATCAATGAAACATGTCTGATTTACAGCCTGGGGGATCTATAAGTCACTGCCTCACTACAACTGTTTCTCCAATATTCAATGAGAAAAAGTAGCCAATAATAGAAGTAACAAGTGAGAACATCTGCATATTATACCCTGTTTATTTACCAGCAAACGTTTTCATTAATGAAAGCAATAAAAATTCTCGAAAATAACTCACAGGAACACTACAAAAAAAGAGCCAACAAGCATGATGGCTAGAATTCTGCTCCTGGAAAGCTACTACAGACAGTTGATCATTAAATATCTAGGTGTAACACAGCAGAGAGATATAAAATGGAACAAGCAAGTAAGGCCAGGATGACACATACAGAACACTAGTGTGGTCCATTCTTCAGTAATGTTCCAGCGTTTGGGATCCCCACCAAACTGGAAGACATAGAAGCAATTCAATGGTGGGCTACTAGATTTGTAATTGATGGTAGCTTCAATCACCATGCAACTAATGTAGAGATACTTCAGGAATCCTGGAGGGATGGTGACATTCTTTTTGAGAAACACTACTGATGAAACTTAGAGGACAAGCTTTTGAAGCTGATCACAAAACGATTCTAATATGAAGGCATGTATACAATAGTTTTTCCCTCATTCTGTTTGGGAGTGGAACAGAAAGGGAAATGATAAGTAATGTCATGAATACCCTTTGCCACACACCACATTATGGCTTGCAGTGTATGTATATGTAGGTATATACATTGACACAGGCGTACACTTCATATCCACACAGATAACTGGAATCAACTGATCCAGTCCTGCATTACTACATCACTTTCTCTAAAAATAGGCTTTCAGTGTGCAGGGTGTTTCATGAAAATAGAAGCCTTCAGCAAAGTATTGTTGCTTAAGTCACATGACATCATGGTCATTAACATCAGAGTGCAAACACTGTTAGTCTATAGCAAAGTAAAACTACTCAGAAGTAGCAGTAAAATACTGATTTAAGAAAGGTGTTAAAATAGTAGAAGCACACAAAAAGGAGCAAAATATTTCTTAAGAACCTCTAAGTGCAGTTTAATGTTAGTTTATCAAACAAGCTAAGTATTCCTTCAAACAACCGAAAGTCCAGAACTAAACAAAAAATAAAATAATAAATAAAAGATTAAGTGCGACTCAGGACTAAGAGTAAGCTTAGAATAGTCAATAGGTACAAAGAAAAAGAATTATAGACACAGAAAAGATCTGAATGTGAAACTAGGAATCGGGGGTGAGCAATTGTTAGAAAGATCCTAGACGCAGTACCAAAAAAAGGGTAATACTGAAGACAAACATACATTGACATGCATTTAAAAAAGTAGATAACACCTGTGTGGTGTTCAGTTAACCATGTGTTTCCATCATGAAAAGGGAAATAACTAACGAAAAGGAAAAATAAGCAAAAGCTTTGTTGTTAACAAGTACTGTTTTGTTCATAGCACTCAAAAGTACCTACATCTACAAAATAGATGGTGAATTTAATCAGAGTATTATCGACTGATGAAGTTAGTTATCCATTTACAATTGTGATTTCTTTGTCTTTAAATCCATGTTGCACAGGTTAAGTACTTTAATAACTTTTTCAATGTGTTGAGCACAATCCACATTGATGTCTAACGACTCTCTCCACTTATTACACACTATGCGAAAAGTACACTCAATATACCAAGTGCTAAAGCTAATCTAACAGTTAATTATCTTTTTTCCATAAGTCAGCCAGATTTTTTCTTAATTTCCCATTAATGTGATGGTAATTCTCCAAAGAGATGCTAGTACTTACCTCAGCTCAGTTCTACCGATAAAAAAAAAAGAGAAGAGAGAGAGAGAGAGAGAGAGAGAGAGAGAGAGAGAGAGAGAGACAAAAACAGAGTTAACATAAGCTTTTGGAAGTTACTTTCTTCTTCAGACAGAATAGAGGGTGGAGGAGAAACCATATATAAGGAAGGTTTACTAACAACATAGGCCATCAGGTAAGGATGGAGTACAGGGTGATATGTGGAATTCAGAGATATTGCATGATAAATACCGAGTCATACTAGCAGCAAACCAAAGGGGTCTGGATCAGGAAGTAAAGAGAAGAGAACTGAGGGACAGGTGCTGAGTGGAGTATCCCGACGGCCTGTGTGGTGTCTCACATGGTAGAATAATGTCTAGAATAATGTATGAAGGCATGTTCTGCTACAGGATATCGATTGTCCTCCAGGTGAACAGTTCATCTATGACCATTCATGCATTCAGCCAATCTGATGGTGGCCATACCAACATAAAAGCCTTTGCAATGAACACATGTCAGTTAGTAAATGACATATTGTTGCCTTAAATGATGTAGGTTTTCCCTGTGATGGGGCTGGAGTAGGAGGTTGTGGGAAGATGCATGAGACAGGTTTTTCAAGTTTATTTGATGTGGATGTTGCAAAGTTTGGGAGGACAGAGAAAGGCTACTTTGGGTGGTATGGGGAGGATACTTTGGAGGGGTGATCTCATTTCAGGACATGGCTTGAGAAAGTAATAGCCCAGACAGAGCAATTTTTAATGCATTCGGGTGCCAAGATGTTGCTGGATGTGACCATGGGGATGCTTCTGAGAGCAAAGCATTGGAGAGGTGGTTGTTGTAAGTGGTAAGGGATTCATTACTGGAGTAGATACCTTTGCCACAGATGTCTAGGCTGTAGGGAGGGGTGCAGACATCAAAGTGGAGTTACTGTTATTTGTTTGTGGGTTTAATATGGGCTGAAGTGTGGATGTGGGACTCAACAAAGTGGAGATTAACATACAGGAGGGTGGCCTGGATTCTGAAGGACCAGGTGAATTTCTGGGTACAGTAGCAGTTGAGATCTTCTGAATTATCTTTTGTATCTAATAGTGATTGAGACTCCCCAGCTTCTGCTGACATAGAGATGTCAGAGGTGCGGAGGCTACAAGTGGCTGCTGCTGGCCGCCGTCATCAAAGGTGCCACTGCCAGAGGCAGAATATTAGGTCGCGCCATCCAGTGGTGACCACCGGTGACTAGGCTTGGAGATGAGGCACAGTGCTCGGTACTGATACCACTCTTAGTCCATATACAGAGACTGTCGCGAGCCACGGAATCGTGAGTGGTTACATCCTTCTTTCAATGAACCAAATGAGAGTTGGGAGCTTTATTTACAGTGTTTTAACTCTACTGTAAGGCAAGTCAAATTCAGGATCCTGCCCCCCACCAGTGTTCACTGTTATTGTCTTCCAGCAGTACCCTAAACCCTAGTAGTTCGCAACTTTCTGATGTTTGCAGTTTGCTGACTAAATAGTATGGTCACCAAACACACATCATTGCAGCTAGGCTCCAATTTAATCAGTGTGTTAAGCAATTTAAACAATCTTATGCAGAATGGGCTGCAGATGTACAAGGCTTAACTCACAAGTGTGATTTTTCCTGTCAAAAGTGTGATGCATCTTATGCAGATTGTCTCGCTCCAGATCTGCAAGTTAGTGCAATGGCATTATAAACGTTGGACACTGCTTTGAGTGATGTGTTAAAAATTGCCAATGAAGTAACTGTCTCAGCAAAAGCTTTAATTCTTCTGAACGTGATGTCATTAGTAGTAATAATTGTCGTTGTTTTCTTTGATCAAATGATGATGCCCAGTCAAGGTCATCATCTACTTCACTAAGCTCTCGTGCATCTGGTAGTGAGACGTTGTGGACTTCAGTGATTCCTCCATCAATGTACACATGCACAGATATAAGCGCTAAGTTCACAGTCGACGGAGCCCAAAGCGAGCGGTGTATCAGAATATGTTTTCCTCCTCAATGTTGACGGAGAATTCCTGTTGTACTGTCCAGTCTTACCCAGAGCACGGCCCATCTAATCGGCCAGCCGCCAGCATGCTGCACGCTATCCTACCACTGCCAGGGAGAGCAACAGATGGTATACAGCACATCATGTTGCAACTGGACATCGACGGGGTGATGGTGGGATTACAGTTGGACACCAGTGTGCCCATGTCTCTGATAAACGAGGACACATACTGGCACATTGGCTCCACAGTGCAGAGTGGTCATGTACAATGTTCAAATGATCCCACTTTGGGGTAAAATTGTGGTTGAAACTGTTGTGGCGTGAAGTCAGGGCCACACGCCAGATGCAAGAGAATAATCAACGCGAGAAGAGAGAAGAAACAGACATATGTTCTAAAGTTGAGTATTGTATTCTTCAGTCAATAAAACTTGTAATACTAATCTCTATAGAACTGTTTTAGCTGACCATCGATTCCTGCAATGTACCTTTCCTGATAGACAGGCTGACCAGGGTTGAATATTCAACAAATGGAATCGAGGATGATACAACAAATGGCTACGAGATAGTGTATGGTGTCACAAAATTCCATCACTACTTGTATCGGAGAAAATTCTATTTAGTAACTGACCACAAGCCTTTGCAGTCATTGTTTCATCCAGCCAAGCTAATTCCTACTCACACGGCACACAAATTGCAACGTTGGGCACTGCTCTTATCACAGTAAAGTAGGAGATTGTATACAGACCCACAACTCCCGTCTTCCGATTGGTCCTGACAAAAACTTTGATGCTTCTGAGACATCTTGTTGCCAGATAGATGCACAGGAAGAGAGTTTGTTGTAATCCTTCCCATCAGACTACAGAATTATTGCTTGAGCCACAGAAACAGACCACAATTTATGACTTTTGCTGCACTACATGCGTACTGAATGGCCTCACTCACAACATGACATTGAAAATTCACTGGTGCCTCACTATTTTGATAGAAGAAATGAACTTTCAGTACATAGAGGTGTCATTCTAGTTACAAATGACAATGGACAATTGTGTGTGTTGATTCCGCGATGTTTGCAGAAAGAAGTATTGGTTTAAACTAAGCAACTGGCACAGTGACACTGTACTTGGCAGGGCATAGATACCCAAATAGAGCAGATGACGTCACAATGTTCAGTGTGCGCTACCAACCAGTCCGCCCTACCTCAGAAATTTTTTGCATGGCCAAAAACAGATTCACCATGGCAACGAGTACATATTGACTTGCTGGTCCCTTCTGGAACACAAATGGCTTACTGTGGTTGATGCTTTTAGTGGTTACCCATTTGCAGTGCCAATGTCTTCTACAACTTCCAGTAGCACGATTAGGGTCTAATCTCCAATTTTTTTTGTCTGCAAGGTCTCCCTGAACTGATAGTCTCTGACAACAGCCCTCAGTTCCCATTGCAAGAATTTCGCTCCTTTTGTGAATGAAATGGAATTAAGCATCTCACCAGTGCACTGTTGCACCCGCAGTCAAATGGTGCTGCGGAACGCTAGTCCGGACATTTAAGCAACAGCTGTACAAACTTCATTTGGAGCACTAACGGGAGGCAGCTTTGCAACTGTTCCTCGCCTCCTACCACTCGCATCCACGGCCACTACTACCGCACCTGCTCCACTTGCTCCAACCATCGCACCATCTGGAGCATCAGCCGCCGACACGCAAGTATCACTTCGCTCCAAGTAACCCAGTCCTTTTCAGATTTTTTGGCAGTCGCAGACGGTGAGAGCGATCATCCAATGTTGCGGTGCTCACATGTTTGAAATTTCAGGTTCCGATGGCATCATCCACAGGCACCGTAACCAAATTCACCCTTGTCATTTACCCTGTGATCCTTCTGAGTTTGTTTTGGCACATTCACGCACCACACAGACCGTGCGGCCTTCGCCGCTCAAGTGACCTCGGCAGCCACGCCCATAGCAGCTCTCAATGGCACCGCGGCCTGATGCCATGGGGACAGAGCCCTTGCTGCCTCTGCCTCTGCCTCGCACCATCTGGAGCATCAGCCGCCGACACGCAAGTATCACTTCGCTCCAAGTAACCCAGTCCTTTTCAGATTTTTTGGCAGTCGCAGACGGTGAGAGCGGGGTGAGATCATCCAATGTTGCGGTGCTCACATGTTTGAAATTTCAGGTTCCGATGGCATCATCCGCAGGCACCGCAACCAAATTCACCCTTGTCATTTACCCTGTGATCCTTCTGCGTTTGTTTTGGCACATTCACGCACCACACAGACCGTGCGGCCTTCGCCGCTCAAGTGACCTTGGCAGCCACGCCCATAGCAGCTCTCAATGGCACCGCGGCCCGATGCCAAGGGGACAGAGCCCTTGCTGCCTCTGCCTCAACTCACGGCCCGATGGAACTGGACCAGAATGCCACGCAGTGTCCGACACCGACGTCGCCACCAACATCACTGTTTACGTCATCACCTGGTCCACAGATTGTGGATTTGGGCCCTTAGTAGGTTTTCACAGAGAACATTCCTTGCGAGCTCAGGCCGAATGCGGGGCCTGGCCGGTAGTCTGCCGTCCTCTGAAGCTACAGACTCCAGTCCATCAGTATGTCCAGAAGCCTGCCTCTTCCCCGTTGTCGAGCTCCCTACACAACAACAGTTTCGCACTTTGGGGAGGGGGGGGGGAAGGATGTATTGGTGGAAGTCAGTGCCACATGCCAGATGCAAGAGAACAATCATGGAGAAGGTAGTGGTCAACTGACATCCTATCGCATGCCGGCTCCATGCCTCTTGGAGGGAGTAACCGTAGACTTGCGCCCTCTACAAGCTACTATATCTAGGCTGACATGTGTCTGGACAAACATCAGAACTCTATCAGAACTCTGCTACGAACTAGGCAGTAACTAGGGCTCAGCACAGCTAGCATCATACGGAAGATGCCACAAGAAGAGAGAAGAAACAGACATATGTTCTAAAGTTGAGTATTGTATTCTTCAGTCAATAAAACTTGTAATACTAACTCTATAGAACTGTTTTAGCTGACCAACAATTCCTGTACCATACTTTTCCCGATAGACAGACTGACCAGGGATGAGTATTCAACAAATGGCATCGAGAATGATACAACAGAAGCTAAATACAAAAATATAGCTCAGAACCTAACATTGCTATTAGTTAATTCCTGGATGATTACTAACATTTTTGGTATAGACGCTTTCATGCTTTTTGGTTTTACAACCTTTTTCTCCAGTCATACCATTTACAGAATTAGACAAATTGTGTAAAAAATTAAAAGTCTCTTTGAACCTACCTTAGGTTGTGGTTAGGAATGTAAGGCACACATATCTCTAAAGCCATCAGTGGTGCCAAAGTTTTTCTGTGCTCGTCCAATTCCATTCATCAAGTGTGACCAAGTCAATGCGTAACTCGACAGGTTGCACTGTGGATCTGTGAAGATTTTAAGTCTACTGTCAAAGCACAAGCAAATGTTGATCTGTATCAAATCCCTCAACAGGAGGGATTGTTAGCTAAGTTGGTTGGTGGGAAATATTTTTTGAAGGTTGATCTGTTTCTAACCTGCAAGGCGGTCATATTACTATGGTTCATACATAATGTAATCACTCGCAATTGTATAGCTTTGCTATAGACTGGTATACACTCTTAGACAGTACTATCAATACTGAGTGCCCTGTCTTGTCTCCGGGCCTAGTCGCAGTTGGTTGCCACGGAATGGCACCACCTAACACTGTGTCTTCGGCAGTGGTGTCGCCCAGTACGCCAGTCGCCGCCGACCGCTCGTAGCGTCCGCACCTCTGACATCTCTGTCAGCAGAAAGTGGGGAATCCGAATCACTATCAGATAATAAATTCCTCCACCCTTAATCAGCACATAAGTCCAAAATGGCCCGATTACTGCCGACCTCACAGTGAAATAGGTGGAGACAAAAACCGCACTTCCAATCAAAGGCCCACATGGTCTGTGAGGAAGTAGAGATTGCTGAGGCGATGCACTGGGAGCTGAGGTGGTACTTGGGCCAGCCTGTGGAGAATGGTGCTTGTTGATTGATGGCCATGTAGTCTCCTCCAGTGGCACATCCAACCCAGGACCCACACTCGTTTCTCAATGTGTTCGAACTCTGGCAGCAGTGAGTGGAAAGAGACAAATCTGGCTTCATGACAGAAGGAAGAGGATCCACATCCATGGGTTCCCATCGGATCCCCTTGTCTGTTTTCCACTGCCGCCTTACATGGGGGCATAGATTATAGTGGGAAGGAGGTGGTTTGCAGGCCAGACACAATATCGCCTGACCACAAGTACAGAAGATAGAGCAGGGGGTGGCATATCGTGTTGTGGCCAAAGTTGAATGAGGAATACTTACGCGTTCCACCACCAACTCGAACATCTACCTCCCCCTATGTGCCACAACTACGCCTGGGTCCAACTAGCAGTTTGGCTGAACATACAGGCTAACACAGGAGAACTGGCACGGTAATATGGTGGAGTGTGCAGGCGACAAACCCGCTCCATAGGGCGAAGCAGGTCAAACAGCGTACGTGGTCAGCGCCTGTGTACGAACTCGGCTGGGCTACATCCATTCACCAGGGTGGTCTGATATGAAGGTGTCAATTCCATTCAATTGCTCTTCCAGATCATTTACTGTCTTTGACAGAACTACAATGTCATCAACAGAATGCAAAGTTTTTATTTCTTCTCCCTTAATTCCTTCAAATTTCTCCTTGCAATCCTTCACAGCTTGCTCAATGTACAGATTGAATAACACTGGGGAAAGGCTACAACCCTGCTTTATTCCCTTACAAACCACTGTGTCCCTTTCATGCTCTTCGCCTCTTTTAACTGCTTTCTGTACAAATTGTAAATAACCTTCATTTCCATAGATTTTACACCTGCTGACTTCAGAATTTGAATGAGTATATTCCAATCAACATTGTCAAAGGATTTCTCCAAGCCTCCAAAAGCTAGAAATGTTGGTTTTTCCTTTCCTTAATCTATCTTCTAATATTAGTCTTTCGGTGAGTATTGTCTCCTGTGTTTCTACATTTCTCCTAAACCCAAACTGAACTTTCCCGAGGTCAGCTTCTACCAGATTTTCCATTATTCTGTAAATAATTTTTGTTAAAATTTTGCAACCATGAGTTATTAAACTGATGGTTCTGTAATATTCACTCCAGTCTGCATCTGCTTTCTTTGGAATGGGGATTATTACATTTTTCTTAAAGTCTGGGGGTATTACGCCTGTCTCATACATCTTATGCAGCAGGTGAAATAGTTCCGTCATGGCTGGCTTCCAGAGACTTAAATAGCCCTGAGGGAATATCATCTACTTCAGGAGCCTTGTTTTGACTTAGATTTCTCTGTGCTCTGTCAAATTATTCTCTTAGTATATCTCCTATTTCATCTTTTATCTACTTCCTCTTCCCATCCTACAATATTGCCTCAAAGTTCATTTTCTTTGTAGAGTCCCTCTATATATTCTTTCCATCTTTTAGCTTTCCTTTCATTGCTCATAACGTTTTCAATCTGAGTTCCTTTATTCATACAGCTGCTTTTTTCGTCTCCAAAAGATCTCTTATTTCCCTGCAGGCAGTATCTATTTTTACCCTAGTTATATATTTGCCCTCTAGCCACTCATGCTTAGCGATTTTGCAACTCTTGTCAATCTCATTTCTAAGTCGTCTGTACTCCATTTTGCCTGCTTCATTTACTTCGTTGTTATATCTTCTTCTTTCATCACTTAAATACATATTTCCTGTGATATCCAAGGATTTTTTGTAGTATTTCCTTTCTACCTATTTGGTCCTCTGCTGCCTTCACTACTTCAGCTCTCAAAACTACCGATTCATCTTCTGCTGTATTATTTCCCATAACTTCTGTCAATTGTTGCCTAAAGCAGGTAATGCAGCCCCTTAGAGGGATGGCTGCCAAAGAGGGGAAGAACGGCAATGTGCACTCCATGTGCATACCGAGTGGAGTTATTCCATATGTGGAACAGGTCCTTCCAGATGCTATGAAGGGTACGTGGTACAACCAACTGCAGGTGGTGGCTCTTGTCGGTACCAATGATGTGTGTCGCTTTGGGTCTGAAGAGATTCTCTAAGGTTTTCAGTGCCTACCTGAAGTGGTAAAGACTGCCAGTCTTGCTAGCAAGATGAATGCAGAGCTCACCATCTACAGCATAGTTGACAGGACCGACAGTGGACCTCTTGTACAGATCCAAGTGAAGGGTCTGAATCAGAGGCTCAGACAGTTCTGTGACAGTGTAGGCTGCACATTCCTCGACTTGCGCCATTGTGTGGTGGTGTTCTGGGTTTCACTGGATAGGTCAGGAGTCCACTACATGCAGGAAGTGGCTACACGTGTAGTGGGAGCTGTGGCATGGACTGGGCAATTTTTAGGTTAGAGGCCTCAGGAACACACAGAAAGGGTTTCAATCTCAAAGGGTATAGGTCCAAGATAGGACGAACACAGACCTAACAACCATTGGTCTAACAATTGTAAACTGTCATAGCCGTGTTGCAAAAGTACCAGAGCTCCAGGAAGTAATAGAAAGTACTGAGTCTCAAATCATTATAGGTACCAAAAACTGGCTAAACCGCAGATAAGTTCAGCTGAAATTTTTACAAAGGGGCAAATGGTGTTCAGAAAAGATAGACTGAATAAAATAGGTGGTGACGTATCTATCGCTGTCACAGGCAGTTTATCCTGTAGTGAAACTGAAGTAGATTGCTCCTGTGAGTTGTTATGTGTAGAGGTTATATACCTGATAACCAGAATAAATTAATAATTGGTTCTTTATACCCCCTGACTCAGACAATTCAATTGCAGGAATGTTCAAAGAAAGCTTCGTTCAAATTTAAAAAACATACCCAAAGCATACAATTTTAATTAGTGGTGACTTTAACTTATCCTCGATATATTGGCAAAAATACATGCACAAAACCAGAGACAAGCATAAAACATTGACCAAACCTGTGCTGAACGCATTCTCCCAAAATTATCTCAAGCAATTAATATATGAACCCAATAGAATACCAAATTGTTGTGAGAATATAAGTGACCTGCTAGCAACAAATAATCCAGAGCTAATAAAGAGCACCAAAACAGACACAAGGATTAGTGAAGACAGAGTTGACGTAGTGAGACAGAATATCACACTTTCCAAATCCACCAAAATTAAAGAAATATTTAAGCAAAGAAAGTTTGACTTACCAGGTGTAAAGGCACCGGTTCCTTGACACACACACATAAATAAAAAAATACATACATACACACACACACACACACAAACACACACAAAACTGAGCTTTCACAAGCTTAGGTTGCTTCTTCAGAAAAAGAACAGGGAAGGAGAGAGAAAAGGAAAGGATGTGGGTTTTAAGGGAGTGGGTAAGGAGTCATTCCAATCCCAGGAGAGGAAAGACTTACCTTGGGGGAAAAAGGATAGGTAAACAAACACACACACCCACACACATACATATACACGTGCAGACACCAAGGCAAACATATGCAAAATGCAAAGAAGTTGGATAACTGACATTTCTGTCCAACTTCTTTGCATTTTGCTGCCTTGGTGTGTGTGGGGGGGGGGGGGAGGGGGTTATGTGTGTTTGTTTACCTATCCTTTTCCCCCCAAGGGCATACTTTTCTTTTCCCTCTTCTTCCCTGTACTTTTTCTGAAGAAGCAACCTAAGGTTGCGAAAGCTCAGTTGTGTGTGTGTGTGTGTGTGTGTGTGTGTGTGTGTGTGTGTGTGTGTGTGTGTGTGTGCGCATGTGTGTGTTTTTATTTATAGGTGTGTCACTGAACCGGTGCCCTTTCACCTGGTAAGTCAAACTTTCTTTACTTTTATAAATATTTTTCTGAAGCAGAATGTTTCCCTCTATAAAATTAAAAGAAAAATATATTTATTCAAAAAAGCACATAAAAATTTGATTAATACTTTCCTGGGCGAGAATTTCCAGTCTTTCGAAACTAACAATGTGAGTGTAGATCAGATGTGGCTTACTCAAAGAAATAATATTGACAACTATTGACAGATTCATATGAAACAAATTAATAAAATTCTCTCGGGCTTCCAGCTGCATCAAGTGGTTTTATATCCACTAGCTTACAGCTGAGATCTTCTCAGCCATTGTCAATAGGTGACTGTCATGTCATTTGATGCCGCCGTCCTTACATAGCTGTGTGGCTTCCTGTAACGTCACTGGTGCTCCACCACATCACCATATATGGCAATGTTTTGGTCTCGTGCTTGCCACGCCCACTTCAATCATCTGATGGCTGGGTCCCAAGGTCTGCTCAGCTGCAAGCTCTCATCTTTATTAGGGATTTTTTCTAATATTTTAATTTCAATCACCTATTTTATTACAGTATCTCAGAAAGTATTTGTTCTGGTAATGACTGATATTTCATTGAACACAATGCGATGTTTATATTTTAGAGCGTGTTCCGCAATTGTTGATTTCTCGAGATAATGTAAATGGAAACATCTTTCATGTTCAACACAGCACTCTTCAATACTGCACACTGTTGCCTGATGTAATACTGTCCTCACCCACACAGTATCTTGTACACACCTAGCATTCTAAGGCGTAGATCATCTTTCACAGGTCTTGTAAGCTGTCATAATTTTGTAGGAGGCCTGAAGACTGAGATGATCTCGTGTCTCTTAAGGATCAGGCTAATCTTTCCTGTTACCAAGCCACAAAATGGCAAAAATGTAAGCTGCTTTTGCTCATCCTCGATGATCTCCTGCTTGAGTGTCTTCCAATGGATGGCATGTGAAATCTAGTGGTTGCTGTAGCCATTTCTCTTAAATACTTTCTACAAAGGGCTCAGTTCCTTCTGCCAATTTCTGTTGTCTGAGACTACTTTTGCTCAGTGCACAAACGTCCTTAGTACAGATTATTTTTGTGATGAGTAGTGGTAGCTTGTGCTTGTGGCGTGTAGATACCGGTCCGTGTGGGTGGGTTTCCGATAGACACTACAGCTCAGGCATCCATTTGCTTTACATCTGAAAAGTACTTTAAGAAACAACAAGGCACCATCTCTCTCTACCTCCATTGTGAAATTGATTTTTTCATGGGTAATGACAAGGCACCAACTCTCTCTACCTCCATTGAGAAATTGATTTTGTCATGGGTGTTGTTGATGTGGCCTAAGAATTCACCTAGTTTTTCACATCCATGAGGCTAGACAACGAACATATTGTCAACATAATGATAAAAAGCAGCTAGGCTTTGCAGGAGCCGTGCCCAGAGTGATGTTCTGAAATTACTCCATTTTTTGTTGTTGTTCTTCGGGTGGATCTAAGTTTTGAGTCGTTGTTTCAGTTCGTTCTTGTTTGTTCGTTGTATATTTGGCTCAGCTTTATTATTATTATTATTATTACAGAGGGCATTTAGCCCCCTGACCGGCGCGCTGAGCCACGGCGCCTGGCGACTTCATAAACAGATTGGCAATAACAGGAGCTAATGGGCTTCCCATTGCGACACTGTCAGTTTGGTTGAAATATTCTCCACAATATAAACAATATGACGATGTCAGAGTATGTTTGAATAAATCCACAACAGTGTTATAACCAGGTGAGCAGGTCTATAGACTCTTTGATGGGAACATTTGTGAATAATGATACCACATCAAAGCTGACCATAACATCCTCTTCTCAAAGATGTAAGGATTTTATTCTGCTGCAGAAGTCAATCGTATTCTTGATATGATGCACACAGTGACCAATGTGTGGAGTAACGAGGGTGGCCAGATGTTTTGCAAGTCTATAAGTTGGTGCACCAATGGTACTCATGATCGGATAAAGAAGAGTGTTCATTTTATGAACCTTTGGAAGACCACATAAGGTAGGTAGTCGAAGTGCCTCTGGAAGGAGGTTTTTAATGACACTTTCTTCCAGTGAAGACCGCTTAAGAAGCTCTGATGTCTCCCTCAGTATTTTCAATGTTCGGTCCTTTGGTAATTCTTGATATGTTATCTCCTCAAGCATCTCCTGAATCTTCACAATGTAGATGATTCGTTCCATAATGACAGCTGCATGACCTTGTCGGCTGGCAAGACTATGACAAGAGGACCATTCCGGAGTTCTTGAAGGCCAATACATTCTTCTCTTGTCATATTCAGTTTTGGTTCCTTGGATTTTGAGAGAATGTGACCTGCTTCATGATGAATTTCTTCCACAGTTGCACTGGGCATCCTGCAAACTGCTTGTTCCACATCACTTATATGTCAGTGAAAGGGATACTCCTTGGCGATGGTGCAAAGTTGAGTCCTTTCTTGAGAGCCAACATGGCACCCCCATTACTGTTTCTCACCGTAATGTTGATAACAGCACATACTGCTGTTACACTTTCTGCCCCATGCTGTTGCTGCAAAAGCCAGCTGAATTTCCCTTTCTGCCTTTCAGTAGTTTTTGTCTGAAATGGCATTTGTTGTGCTACTGGTACTGTGTCAATCCAATCCCAATCTGAAACTGAAAGAGACTCCATCTACCGCAGGTGAACAGCCATTAGTTCATGACCGTTTGTATCCAACTGCTTTCTAGTGTGATGTATCCTCTCTCCCAGTAGGGTGAAGCTCGTTCGATGAAATATTCTCTGGTTGTGACAGAGTAACTGTACACACGAGGTTGGGGTTGGAGAAGTGTAAACCTTGTGCCACTAACCTTGAAAGCAACCTTGTGCCTTCAGAAGTGTGTCTGAATTGCTGCAGTGGACGCAGACACACTGGGTACTGGTTCATACATAAGTGGTATATGAGTATCACCAAATATTTCAAGCTTATGAGTGTCCTACTTTTTCTAAGATATGTTTGAGTTGTACCACACATCAGCTGCTCTCCCTAATTCCTGTTTAATAGTGCAGCTTGCTTATAAATGAATGGAGTGGTTTTAAAAATTAATAATAAATCCATTTACTAGCTGCCCAGTTCGCTGTACAGTTTTAATGCTATTTCTGGGATTTGAGAAAGTGTGTCAGTCCTGTATCCAATTCTCTTGGTGGATTAGCAATAAAGTGTCAGTGTGCTGGCAAGCACACATTCAGCTATGTGAATAGTGGGTTGCTATTCATGAACCAGTTCACAAAGCTACACAGTTCACAAACCTTTAGAATATGTTCACAAACATTGACATAGATAATACTACCACAGTTACTTGTGTAGATAAATTCCCTCCCTGCGAGTAATGGAGTGGTGGCAGGAAGATCATCCTCCCACCCTGTGTAGATACAGTACATCGGCAAAATTAAAAAGAAGAATAAATGTAATTCTTACTTTATATGGAGAGTGGCTATTGTCACAGTTTTTGACATACTACCTGCTGTTCACTTGTTGTGCTTACTATGTAGCCATAGCATCAGTTTTCAAAATGTAATTTTAAAAGGGAAAAGCTTTCTGCATGATCTGTTTTGAGGTGTCAATATCTGCAGTTACAGGGAACAGTTTACATAAGAGTACCACACAAGAAAAATATACCAGCAGTTCATGTCAATTGGATGGCTTTATAAGGGGAGGGTTTTAGTCAACCTTCTGTGTCCCATACATTTCAATGAAGTTCTCACAAGTCACTTAGTGAAACAAGCAGGGAATTGGCCATGCCAAAGGTTGTGTTGGGAAAGGTATTACATAGGCAGCTATGTTTTAAACCATAAAAAGTTGGATTAGTTCAGTACCTTAGACCAGTAGCAATGAGAAAATGCATGACTTTCATGAACAGCTGCAGTTACAAATGGATGATGCTAGACTTGTAGAAGACCTATCTTCTGCAATGGGTGAAGCCACTTCCCATGTAAGACACATATAGTGAACATATTTGTGGATGCAAGAAACCACACACACTGATAGAGTATCAACATGTCTCTCCAAATGAACATTTTCAGTGAAGTGTAGTAATTCTAGAATTTTCTCTCTCTCTCTCTCTCGCTCTTTCTCCACTTGCTGCCTCAAACCCAATAACATGCATCCCCACTTTCCTCCTCCAAGATACTGGTGGTGTGGTCACCTTCCTTAGGTGTGCCATTTATATTTCATATAACGAAATCCATTTTCTGTAGTCATCAAAACTTCCTGTTCTAGTTTGAAAATAATCTCTTCTCTGTGAACTCATAAGACCTTATCTCCACAATCCAGATTTACTCACAAAGATAGATATTATAACGGCAATTACTACCATCAACTGCATGCTGTGAACCAGTTACAACTACTATCTGGTCTTTGGTCTAGATGAAGTATAGATTTGTAAAAATGGTCATAAGTGTGAAATACTAACTTTTTAAATTTCATGAAAAGTAACTGGAAGGTTATTTACATACCTCCAGAATATGAGTGCAATTGACGTCAACCTTGATGGACTCCACAGTTTATGTTTCTGCACACTGACTATTGTTTTGTTCCTGTGATAAAGATTCTCAATTTGATCCTTTCCCCTTTTGTTATAAAGATACAACTTAATCTATGCAAGATCGGTGTCAGTTACTATCATTATTCTCATGCCAGAAACATACATATTTACACAGTTATTAACAAAGTTACACACATTACATTATTTGTGACATACACTTGGCCACTTCCAATGCATTCTCCAATGCCTGATAGAGATCATCTTCTATGTAAGTGGTTGGACACAGTTGACATTGAAGTATATGTTTCATGATCTGATCTTCTCCACACTCGCACTTGATGGTATCTTCCTCAGTGTAGCTCCATCTAGCTAGGTTAACTCTGGAGCTGCCCACTCTGGATATCAACCTATTCAAGGACTTCCATGTCAGCCATTCCTTGTTATGACCAGGTGGTAACATTTCAGAGACTCTTTTCCACCAAGGTGGTAAAGTGCTCTTGGCTTTCCACAATTGAAATCAGGCTTTCTCATCTGTGGCTGTAAGTTATGTTGATGTTCTTGAGAAATTCTTTCGGGACTAAAGTCTTTGTACATGCAACTCATGTTCACATTAAAGGATGAGTTATTTCCTGCTCCACTTTCTTTCTTTCCTTGTTCACTATTATTTCTCTTCCAACTGAAGTTGGTGCTATTCCTGGAAGGTAGTAAAGCCACTCAACAGGAGTGGATTTTAAACATCCCGTTACAATTCAGCATGTGTCATTAAGAGCTATATCTATTAAGAGCTATTTGGCATGAGTTGTGTTATACCAAATGGAGCAGGTGTACTCTGCAGTAGAATAACACAATGCAATTGCAGAAGTTCGGAAGGTTTCAAGTTGGCTACCCCATTGGAAACTGACCTGTTTTCTAAGGAGATTATTCCTTGTGGAAACTTTGAACTTGGTGTTCATGCAATGCTTCTTGTATGTAAGATTCAATTTTATGGCCTCCACAAGTGAAAACATTGACAAGGAATTATAATATTGTAACAGAAAAATATTCTAAAAATGGGTCTACTGCATTGACACCATGTTCTAATATTCATTTAAAAGTATGACATAAGTGTGTAATCAGATGTGATTTTGTTTCTTCTTTAACAATATTTCAGATTCTTAAGCTTCACTTGTAATACAGGTACAGTAGAACCTCCTTTTTACACTTTTCAAGGGACTTCAGTAAAATAGTGTAAAATGCAGGAAAGCGTAAAATGCAGGAAGTAGTGTTTTAAACGGTAAAATGTGCTTACTGGATCAGCCTCGCATTTTCGTAGTTTATTTGTGATATATGTATATAATAGGCATCTAAATACTCGCCAGGAAGTTTATTATACAATAAAGGTTATCCTAATTTTTACTATTTTAAGCACAGGGCAGAACTGGGAATTTTTTGGGAAGTAGGAATTTGAGATGTAATTTCATTCATTATAATTGAGGACGCCACTGCTGGGCTATGTAAAACATCTTTAAAATTACTTGAACCAGTTCGATAGATATCGTTTGGACGCCGCTGCCAGGCTATGTAACACATCTTCCAATTCCGATTGTTCGAGTACACACCAGCCACTGTGGCAAAGAAGCTGGCGGAAAGAGGAACTACATCGTCACAAATCGGCGCGTCGTAAGTCAACTAGATACGTACTGCCAACAATGATACGCGAAATATACGTTTGATTAAATGCAAAGTGTCAAGAAACTTGACTGCGAATAATTTTTAAGTGCTATACTTTAAGGGGAAAGCCATGCTAGCATCAATTTATGTAGAATACGTAATTTTTTCTTCACGAACAGGCTTTCAAAAAGTGTAAAATGCAGGAAAAGTGTAAATATGATAATGCAAAAATGAGGGCGAATTAACACTGTGAACATAAGAAATTTGACGGGACCGACAAAAAATGGTGTAAATGGCAGGAAAATGTAAAAACCGGGAACGTAAAAACGAGGTTTTACTGTAGTTACCAAGAGATGATGATGTTAACACTAATTGGGGTAATGGAGTTTTAATTCTTGATTATAGTCTTCTGAATTAAGAAGATACAGGCATCTCTCTTTAAAAATGAAAATTGTTTAAAAGGATATGTTATCTACCACTTACCTCTGCTCCTGTTTAATTTTTCTTTACGTAAAAACTGGAACCAAAGAGCTACATTATGTTAAAGAAAGGCTTACTAATTTTCTTACCAATTCTTCCTATAATTATATCCAAACATCATTTGCCATTGTTCTAATATATGCACTGTTTGCGGTACTTCAATCCGAGAATAAGTTGTCAGTGTTTGATGAACTACACCCTCCAATTCTTTAAAAATTTACTATGCAAAATAGTTCAAAATTAAACATTATATCTAACATCATTTATCAGTACTATTAGTTAAAAAGTCAATAATTAAGTCCCTACAAACATGAATATTCAGTCAATCCTGCATAAATTTATTTACACATCAACACATAAAATTTTTCTTCTGGAGGCTATTTAAATTACCAGTACTACTAGTCTCTAATCCATAATTGTGACACAGTGTTACTGGTAATGTACCTATTCAACTTTAGTTTGATTGGTATGGAAGTTAGCTCCTATTGGTGTACTTAACATATCATTCAAAGATTGGCATGTTCTTAACTCACCCTCAGTCTTGTACTTAATATTGTGTAAAGACACATATTATAATACTTTTACTTTCTAAAAGTTAAACATTTCTCTACTTAGAAATTTAGTTAGTTACCTTTCAATGTCCACATTGCATCACTAATTTGACTTGAGTCCACTGAAATGTCATATATAATGAATCCACATTTCATAACCTTTTCTAAAAACTGTGGACTTCTTGGATCATCTTTTATAATTTCCTTGACTTCTTCTGGTGCTTCTCGCTAAAAATTGAAACTTTGGTTATAAAATTTCCACTATGATATATCAAAGGTGTAAATAATATCAGAAAGACTAGTTCTTTTTATTGTTATTGGCTTCCCTATGGTCTTTAGAGACCAGAAAATAAAACATATTTCACCACAAAAACATATTTCACCACAGTAGAGTGGCCGAGCGTTCTAAGGCACCTTGCTATGGAGTGTGCAGTAGCTCGTCGTCGGAGTTTTGAGTCATCCCCAAGGCACATGTGTGTGTGTGTGTGTGTGTGTGTGTGTGTGTGTGTGTGTGTGTGTGTGTTGTCCTTAGGTTAGTTTAAGTAGTCTAGGAACTGATGACCATACCAATTTGCTCCAATATGTTTACCAACATTGACCAAAACAAATTTTAGAGCACAATACTTAATTATCCATTGTTTATCTAAAGGGGTTGAGAAAAAAGAACTCATTAACGTACTGTGAGGAATGCATGCTTGAATATAAATTGAGATGCTAGCCAAGCCTGCATGTTGCATTACTATATTTGATCACAAATCGTACCTGTGCAATGTCCTCAATATGTTGCAAGTGTTAGTAATGGCCAGAATAGTGTCCTGTGAAGTTATGAGTGCGAGTTGCCAACTTCAAAATATTATTATTATTATTATTGATGGGGGGGGGGGTTGCAGAAATAATAGAAAACGGTATTACATTTGACAGATAACTTACGGTTTGCGTATTTGTGGCCAATAATTTATCAGTTTTCTGAATGCTCTCAACAAGCCTGCATCGTGTAAACACAATGTGAGTGCCAACAAATGGTGCACCAAGTATCATATGTTTAAACATTAAACATGGGATGTGCGGTTGGGGGGGGGGACACTTAAACATATTGGGGGTGCAAAAAGTGCCTTGCTTGCCCTAAGTCAGCACCTCTGGGTGGGTGCTTTTGTAACACATGTTGTTAATTTGTACATACAGATGTGTGAATTATCTAAAATAAATAAATACAATAAAATAAATAAAAAGAATAGTAATAATAATTAGGATGACAGCTGAAAAAGTCACTGGCAAATTAAATGCTGCACTTACAAAGCCAGTCACAACCAAAGAATTTGAAGGTGGCTCCGTACAGAGAGAATAACAAAGCAAACGGCAAGTGCACAACCACTCAACACCAATGCAAATAACCATCACAGGAAAGTGTAATGCTAAAGCCACAAAACCTAGGCGTCTAGAGCAATGGCCAGGTATGATCTTGTTGCACAAAGTTTCCAACTTCAGGACAGTTTTACATTCCAAAAGTGAAACATACCCTTTAGGGAAAAGGGCAGAGGTTCAGTGAAGAGTTTGTCAGCTACATTGTAGTTTTGTATGGATACTCTGCAGGCTGCAGGTTATATTTCTGCAGAGGATCAAGTGACCGTTTTGGGTGAACATGTCCATTCCTCCGAATAATGTTTGTTTCCCCAGTGGAGAGATGCCGTGTTCCAAGACAAACGGGCCTCTTTTCACACTGTTTACATCATCCAGGACTGATTTTTTTAGCATGCAGATGAATTTTTCAATTTCCCCTGGCGACCACAGTCAACAGATTTCAATATTATTTACAATTTGTGGTCTGAAGAATGTGTGGTCACTATCATCCTCTATTCTTTTATCCCAGCTTGCCAATATTTTTGCAGGAAGAATGGTATAGCGCTTCCTTGAAAACCCCACAGGACCTATATTACTCCATTCTGAGATGACTTTGGTGCTTCTACATTTTTGCCACCCTCCTGAATATTAGACATAATTCTATAACAACAGTAGAAATTCCTATGTGGAATAATATGGGGCATTCACAACATGAGGGAAATAAGTCACATAAGACAGTTCTGAGAAAAATTGACAAAGTTTTCACTTAATAATTAATTACAGATAAAAGTTCACACCACTTTAAAATGTTTAAATGATAGAAGATATTTTGTATAATGTCTTTGCATATCAAAGAAGGGTAAATTTAAGTGCTACTCCATGCTCCCTTGAACTGATATGTAAGGTTACAGTCTTGCATCTTCCTCTTTATTCCAGTATTCAGGTTTTACAAAGGAAACAGCACAGAAAATACATTTCTTGAATATATTATTATAATTTTATTCTCTGTTGTTGTTATGGTCTTCAGCCCGGAGACTGGTTTGATGCAGCTCTCCACCCTAATCTATCCTGAGCAAGCCTTTTCATCTCCTCATAAGAACGGCAACCCACATCCACTTGAATCTGCTTACTATGTGTGTCTCTTGGTCTCCCTCTGCGATTTTTACCCCACACACTTCCATCCAATGCTAAATTTACGATTCCCCGATGTCTAAGAATGTGTCCTACCAAGCGATCCCTTCTTTTAGTCAGGGTATGCCAAAAATTCCTTTTCTCACCAATTCTGTTCAGTACCTCTTCATTAGTTATGCGATCTACCCACCTAATCTTCAGCATTCTTCTGTAGCACCACATTTCAAAAGCCTCTATTCTCTTCCTGTCCACACTGCTTATCGTCCATGTTTCACTCCCGTACAAGGCAACACTCCACACAAATGCCTTCAGAAAAGACTTCCTTACCCTTAAATTAATATTCGATGTTAGCAAATTTCTCTTTTTCAAAAATGCTTTTCTTCCCATTGCCATTCTGCATTTTATATCCTCTGTACTGCGACCATCACATGTTATTTTACTACCCAAGTAACAAAACTCATATACCACCTTCATTGTTTCGTTACCTAATCTAATTCCTTCAGCATCGCCTGATTTTCTAAGAGCGCATTCCATTATTTTTGTTTTGCTCTTGTTAATGTTCATTTTATACGCTCTCATCAACACGCTGTCCATTCCGTTCAACTGCTCTTCCAGGTCCTTTGCTGTCTCTGACACAATTACAATGTCATCAGCAAAACGCAATGTTTTTATTTCTTCCCCCTGAACTTTAAACCCTAGTCCAAATTTTTCCTTACTTTCCTTCACCGCCTGCTCTATGTACAAATTGAATAACATCGGAGAAAGGCTACAACCCTGTCTTACTCCCTTACCAACTGATGCTTCCCTTTCATGCCCTTCGAGTCTAATAACTGCGGTCTGACTTTTGTACAAGTTGTAAATAACTCTCTTTTCCCTGTATTTTATCCCTGCTGACTTCAGAATTTGAAAGAGTGTATTCCAGTCAACATTGTCAAATGCTTTCTCCAAATCTACAAAAGCTAAAATGTAGGTTTGCCTTTCCTTAATCTATCTTTTAAGATAAGAAGTAAAGTGAGTATTGCCTCCCGGGTTCCTATGTTTCTCCTGAATCCAAACTGATCTTCCCCCCGAGGTCAGCTTCTACAAGCCTTTCCATTCTCCTGTAGATAATTCGTGTTAAAATTTTGCAACCATGACTTATCAAACTGATGGTTCTGTAATTTTCATACCTGTCTGCGCCTGATTTCTTTGGAATGGGGATTATTACATTTTTATTAAAGTCTGAGGGCATTTCGCCTGTCTTATGTATATTCTACACACCAGTTCAAATAGTCTTGTCATGGCTGGCTCTCCCAGAGACTTTAGTAGCTCTGAGGGTATGTTGTCAACTCCTGGGGCCTTGTTCCGACCTAGGTCTTTCAAGGCTCTGTCAAATTCATCTCTCAGTATAGTATCTCCTATTTCATTTTGATGTACTTCCTCTTCCCTTCCTACAACATCGTCTCTAAGTTCATTTCCTTTGTAGAGGTGCTCTATGTACTCTTTCCACCTTTCAGCTTTCCCGTCTTTGCTGAGAACTGGTTTCCCATCTGAGTTCTTAATATTCGTAGAGTTGCTTTTCTTGTCCCCAAATGTCCCTTTTATTTTCCTGTAGGCGGTATCTACTTTTCCCCTTGCTATACATTCTTCTACAGAATTGCATTTGCCTTCTAGCCACTCCTGCTTAGCCATTTTGCACTTCCTGTCAATCTCATTTTTTAGTCGTCTGTACTCCATTTTGCCTGTTTCATTTACTGCATTTTTATATTTTCTCCTTTCATCAATTAACTGTAGTATTTCCTGTGATATCCATGGATTTTTTGTAGGTCTTGCCTTTCTACCTATTTTGTCCTCCGCTGCCTTCACTATTTCATCTCTCAATGCTACCCATTCCTCTTCTATTGTTTTATTTCCCCCTGTTTCTGTCAATTGTTGCCTAAATCTCCCTCTGAAATTCTTCAGAACTTCACTTTCCTTCAATTTATCTAAGTCCCATCTCCTTATTTTCCTACCTTTCTGCAGTTTTTTCAGCTTCAGCCTAGAGTTCATGACTAACAAGTTATGGTCAGAGTCTATATCTGCCCCTGGGTATGTCCTGCAGTTTATAACCTGATTCCGGTACCTATGTCTTACCATTATAAAATCTACCTGATACCTTCCGGTGTCTCCTGGTCTCTTCCATGTATACAACCTTCTTTTGTGATTCTTAAACCACGTGTTTGTTACGATTAAATCATGTTCCGTGCAAAATTCTACCAGGCGACTTCCTCTTTCATTCCTCCTGCCCAGTCCATGTTCACCTATTATTTTTCCTTCTCTTTCTTTTCCTACTACTGAATTCCAGTCTCCCATCACAATTAAGTTTTCCTCTCCCTTAACTGTCTGAATAATTTCCTTTAGCTCCTCATATATTTCTTCGATCTCCTCATTATCGGCAGAGCTAGTTGGCATATAAACCTGTACTACTGTTGTCGGTGTTGGCTTCGTCTTGACAATGATAATGCGATCACTGTGCTGCTCGTAGTAGTTTACCCGCATTCTTATTTTCTTATTCATTATCAGTCCTACTCCTGTGATACCCCCAACTGATTTTGTATTTATAATCCTGTACTCACCTGACCAGAAATCCTGTTCATCCTGCCACCGAACTTCACTAATCCCCACTATATCTAACTTCAACCTATCCATTTCCCTTTTTAAATTTTCTAATTTTCCTACCCGATTAAGGGATCTAACATTCCATGCTCCGATCCATATAATGCCAGTATTATCTTTCCTGATGACAACATCCTCCTGAGTAGTCCTCGCCCGGAGATCCGAATGGGGGACTTTTTTACCTCCGGAATATTTTACCCGAGAGGATGCCATCATCATATTTCCATATAGTAGAGCTGCATGTCCTCAGGAAAAGTAACGGCTGTAGTTTCCCCTTGCTTTCAGCCGTTCGCAGTAGCTGTGTGGCAAAGCCACATTAGCTGATGTTACAAGGCCAGCTCAGTCAATCATCCAGGCTGTTGCCCCTATAACTACTGAAAAGGCTGCTGCCCCTCTTCAGGAACCACATGTTTGTCTGGCCTCTCCACAGATACCCCTCCGCTGTGGTTGCACCTACGGTACGGCTATCTGCATCGATGAGGCATGCAAGCCACCCCACCACGGCAATGTCTGTGGTTCATGGGGGTAGTTTATTCTCTATACCTGCTTTTGTTTTATTCTCTATACCTGCTTTTAACCAATATTTACAAACAGGAAGTTACACAATCCAGATTAAAATTATAGTATGTTCACTTTAGTTTGCTTGTCTTGCAACACTGTGGAAGCTCTTGTCACATAGTGTTTTTTTTGAAAAAAAATTGTGGCAATTAGGCAGAATGTATGACAGCAAATTTTCATGTATTTTTTCTTAGTCTTTGTTATTGGTGGACATTTTATATAAAGAAATCCCTGTTGAATGTTACAAAATATACCATAGACTGGCTAGCCTTCTTTTTTAAGTCATGAATCTTTTATGTTCTCAAAGCTGCTTTGTAAATACTAGTTAAAAGTGAAATTAGTCAAAAAAGATGAAGAACTGACCTGACTCGCTTATGCTCTGATAACCCATATGAAAATAAAAAAATCCATATCCTGAATAAAAATTATTTATTTTTCAAATGCCAAATCTATACACAAAACCATGGTACTACCAAATGCAAATTTTTCATTGGTCCCATGGAGGAATCCTTCCTATTTAGTAAACATCTAAAGTGCTTGTATGGTTCATAATCACTGATGACATTCTGATGATTTGAACAGAATGATGATTTGGTCAGAACAACCTTGATTGAATTAGGAGATGGTGCAAACTTACTCAACTAGGAGATGCCAAGCTGTGCAGGGAAATAGTGTGACTTAAGAATTCGGTCTCTGCTACCCGAAAAAGTATTCCTTAAGGTTGAGAATGAACCCTGAGCATTATAGACAGGTATATTTCCCTGATATCCTTGCAGTGTTTTGGTTTCTTCTAATGTCTGCCTAGGTGTGTTTGCGTGTGGATGTGTGCGAGTGTGTGTGTATTTGTTTACCTTCCTTTTTTTCCCCTAAGGTAAGTCCTTCCACTCCTGGGATTGGAATGACTCCTTTTCCATTTCCTTAAAACCCGTATCCTTCCCTTTCTCCAATCCTTCCTTCCTCTTTTTCCTGAAGAAGCTACCAGCGGTGGCAAAAGCTTGAATGTTTGTGTGTTTTTATTTGTGTTCTTTGTTTCTATCGGCGAGCCTGTACTTTGGGTAAGTCATACAATCTTTATTTTTATACATATTTTCCCCACCAATAAAGTCTCCTTATATATATACACACAGGGTGTTTCACTAAATGTGTTTGCCTCTGTAACTTATAAATAATAGGTGACGGGAAATTTTAATGCGGTAGGTCAACAGAAGAAATGTTACACTTTCTGCGGAGCTATGAACATAGTTTATTGTATCATTTTCCAATGAGTTACAGCACAAAGATATATTTTTTAAATGGAAAAATAGTTTTTTCTATTATGCATTGGAATCATTGAAACCAGCTGCATCCAAATCAATTTAAACTACATTCCTATCACTGTTAGTTTGGGAGCAACAACCCTTTAAAATTTCAGGGGCAGATACCACACGCTATACATAATACATGGCTGTGTGGTGGGTGATGGATGATATGGCAGTGGGAAGTTGATTTACATGAGATATTCAAATGCGTGTCCATGTTCCTCAATGCATAATGCAATTCGCCGTTGAAAGGATCTGCGGACGAGATGTAACATGACCGGTGTGACATGCGTTCTCAATGTGCCATTTTAGACCATCTGGGGATGCGGGCTCAGTGACATAAACATGATGCTTTAGATATCCCCACAAAAAGAAATCTACTGGTGTTAAATTGGGCGACCTTGTGGGCCATGAATGAGGACCATGGCACCCCAACCATCTTCCTGCAAACCTGTTGTTTAGTTCTTCCACAACAGCACACGCAGAATGGGCTGGGTGACCATCGTGCTGCATCCACATATGGACTCTCGTGTGTAGACACACATGTTCAAGGAGACCACCCAAACTGTCGGTTATAAAAGCGCGATATAACTCACCTGTCAGTGTACATGGGAAGTAGTGTGGACCGATGATTTCATCCCCAAGGATTCCACACCACACGTTAATAGACCACCTACATTGACGGTCGACAGGTAGTATCCAACTAGGATTGTTGGTGACCGAGTAGTTCATGTTATGGCGATTCACTGCACCATAATTTGTGAACGTGGACTCATCAGAGAACATAACACTTTGTAAAGACTCCAGCATGAAATTAGCGTATCCCACTCACAGAATGTCACTCTTGCACAGAAATCGTTCCCATGCAACTCCTGGGTCAGTGACAGGCAGTACGGATGAAACCTATGGCCGTGTACTATACGCCACACAGATGTGAGACTGACACCAGCGACTGCAGCAACGGCTCGTAAGCTGACATGAGGATCGTGGTATAGTGCAGCTAAAACAAACAGCTCCATCTCCTCACTTCTTCCAGGTCTTTGTCTGTTCATGTGGCGCATTACCAAGCTGCCTGTTTCCCGAAGTCATTGTTCGGCATGTAAGAACGTAATGGCTGCCGGGGCTCTTCGCCTAGGATATCTCACGGCATACGCCGTGGCTGCTACAGTGGCATTGTGTCGGCACTCGCCGAGCATCAGAAACATGTCAACGTACTTGTTGTTCGTGTATGCCATCGTCATTCGATGTCAGTAACTGTGGTATATTGAGCCCCGGTTGTTTGTGTGGCTCCAACTGTCGGGTATACGGCCATGTGCGGTGACAGTCGGCAGTCTAACAGCGCATCGAGGAAGCTTCTTGCTCCATGACACCGGCGACGTTACAACTCTGCCGCACCACATTTAGAAGGCGCATTGCGCAGTGTTTGTGGTTTCTGCCCCTGAAACTTTGAAGGGCTGTAGCTCCCAAACTAACAGTGATAGGAACATAGTTTAAATTGATTTGGACGCAGCTAGTTTCAACGAATCCAATGCATGATAGAAAAAACTATTGTTCCATTTAAAAAATTATATCTTTGTGCTGTAACTCTCTGGAAAATGATATAATAAACTATGTTTATAGCTCCGCAGAAAGTGTAACATTTCTTGTGTTGACCTACTGCATTAAAATTTCCCGTCACCTATTATTTTATAAGTTACAGAGGCAAACACACTTAGTGAAACACCCTGTATATATGAAGCTTTTGGCTGTTAAGCCTTCATCTGCCACAGAGAATACACACAGACTCACACAGACCCAAACACCGTCTCCAGCTGTTGCGATTGGACTGGAACCCACAACACAGCTGAGGCACGAGTAACCACTGGTGGGGGTGAGTAAGCGGCATGGAGAGGTAGGCAGGAAGGGAGGGAAGGGATACTGGTGGGGATGGAGCAACATGTCAGTGCTGTGTAACAGATAGGAAGGAACTGGAGTATGTGGTGGAAAGGAAGATGTATGTAAGTTGGAGTGTGGGTAAGGAAAGGAAGGGGAGAGCAGAGTGTTGGGGGCAGGAACTAGCGAAGGGTTAGGCCTGGGGGATTTGAGAGCGTAGGATGTATTGTAGGGACAATTCCCATTTGCTCAATTCAGGCAAGTTGGTGTTTGTGGGGAGGATCCATATGGCACAGGCTGTGTAGCAGTCACTGAAGTGAGCCACATCATGCATGCTCTGCAACAGGTTGGTCCAACTGTCTCCTTGCCACAGAATGGCGATGGCCATTCATCTGCACTGACAGCTTGTTGCTGGTCATGCCCATGTATAAAGCTGCACTGTGTTTGCAGCTCAGTTTGTATACAACATGACTGCTATCACAGGTTGCCCTGCCTTTTTAATGAGATAAGAATTGCTTGTGAAGGAACTGAAGTAGGTGGTGGTGGTAGGATAGGACAGGTTTTGCATCTAGGTCTATGTGGAGCTACCTCCTTCAATTGTGTTGCAGCAAGGAACAAAACTTTCAAACTGGATGAAGTGAAAGTACTCCTTGTGGAAGCAACTACTCACTGCTGGATTATTGGCAGAAATATGCGCAGCACATTCAAAAACAAAAACAAAATCAATGTGGGACCTGGATAACACTGAGCTGCAAACACTGTGCAGCTTTCTAGGTGGGCTTGGCCATCGTCAACTGTGGCAAGGAGACGCCTGGACCAACCTGTTGCAGAGCATGCAGCACTGTATGATGTGAATTAGTTAAATGACTGCTATTCAGTCTGTGCCATATGAATCCTCCCCACAAATACCAATTTGTCTGAATTGCACAGATGGGAACTCTCCCTACAATATATCCTACGCTCTCACAATCCCCCAGGCCTAAACCTTTGCCAGTTCCTGCCCCCACCACTCTCCTCTCTCTCTTTCCGACACACTCCAATCCTTTCCTATCTGTCAGACAATGCTGACATATTGCTCCTCACCAGTATCCCTTCCCTCTCTTCCTGTTTCCCTCTCCGCTTCCTCACCCTCACCACTGGTTGCTCTCACCTCAGCTGCGCTGTGCGTTGCAGTCCTGCCACAACAGCTGGAGACAGTGGTTGGGTTTGTGTGAGAGTATATATATATATATATATATATATGTGTGTGTGTGTGTGTGTGTGTGTGTGTGTGTGTGTGTGTGTGCATTCTCTGTGGCAGATGAAGGCTTAGCAGCCAAAAGCTTCCTTTTTTATTTATTCTGTTATGTGTGGCTTTCTGTGGCTCATTGGGCGTCTCTGGGTGAGTAGCAACCTATCCTTTTCTAAATATTGTTGAATCCTTTAAGGTATTTCCATTGTTTGAGACCCTTCACACCAAAAGCTATTTATTATGAACTATGTTTTATCCTATTTTTGTATTTGTTCATTTGTTTTAAGTGATTTGTGTTGCAGCGTAGTGTGCGTGAGTGAGCCAAGATATGCAGTGACTATGTGTGCAAATGTAGTTGGATATAGAAATATTATGTATCACAGCTGGATATGACACCACTTACGACAGTTTGAAATGTCCCATTAGATTATTCTACCAGATATGTACGTGATATCTTCCAAATACATAGACTGAGTTATGCTATGCCAGTGTGAAATTACTTTAAAAAGGATCTTTAGTTGCTGAATGATGTGTGAAAAACCAGGAGCTTATAGTCCGGTGGAAGATTCTGGTGACAATGAAGGACACAATATCTACTTTAGCAAAATTAGGATGGATGGTAAGTGAGGATGAGCATGGCAGTGACATAAGATCAATAAAGAGACTGATGTATAAAACTTGCTTCATGGTAATGTGGAAAAATGGGAGAGGAAATCTGCACCAAGGACTAGGTCTGTGACAATGGCCACACTGAACGACCAGTACAGCTCTACACTGACGCTGAGGGCAATGCGACAGGTGTGGATACTAGAGCCCTGCATCCGAGTGGCCTGTCCGCATGGCTCTCACATGCCACGTGCACTGGTGGTGTGTGAGTGAGAGCGTGAATACACTTCGGGAGTACTGGCGAATGATGCTGAAGATCACCGATGCTTTCCCGCATAATAGGACAAGCGCCTGCACAGGTGCATAGGCCACGTGGATGCTATGCGCTCAAACTCATCACACATTGGTTGCGAATTTTCAGCTGTGCACGCACAATGCAGTAACCTCTCCGTCATAGCCACTAGATGTAGCAGGCAGTGTAATGGGGCAGCGGCTGCCAAACTAGCAGTGGCTGTCAACCGCATGCCGGCCACGCGCTCACTGCAATGCACGCAGTGAGTGCGCAGTGCAGTAACCGCGTGGGGCGACCACACGCTCGTCATCTTCCGTGTGCGTGTGCGAAACGTGTGGTGGGCTGCAAGTGGCACTCAAGTGCTTCCGCCACACGGCTGCAGGGGTCTAGTGGGCACTGACAAAAGGAATGGGCCGGAGATGGCAGCAGTACAAGTATGGGAGCCTGTGCTGGAAGATGGACAGGTCAGATACATAGGATGTGGGATTATAGTGATCCAACATATGCTGGGAAACAGCTAACGAACTGGGCACACCTTTAGCCAGTAACAGACCTTGTTTGGATGCTATAAGTATTGTGAATTACAGTATGCAGTAGCACCCTGAAGTGACTGTGATGCTGGCACAGGGACATTCCTTCACAGGGGTCAGTCACCTCACTGGTTGGGTGAGGGGTTCATGTCAGGTGTGGTGTTAGGAGGGTGGGGGAGGGAGGGGTAGTATGCCTACATAATTGTGTGTTCTTGTGGTCACTGTGGTGGGATGATAAGCCTTATGTGTAAGTGATACATCATTCTTTCCGCAAATAATACATGACTGGAATAGAAGGGAGAACCGATAGTGGTACTCAGGGTACCCTCCGCCACACACCATCGGGTGGCTTGTGGAGTGTGAACCTAGATGTAGATGTATCCACTAGGCTGAAAATTATGTTGATGGAGAAATTTTCCAATTTTGTCAGAGATCAAATTTTCTTCAGTAACATCATGTAACTAATGTATGATAAAACTAGTTTGTGACTAATAACACTAACTGCCCCTGCAAATTAGTGTACAAATAACTCATTTCATAAAACTAAAACAGACTTTCTGTTTAAAACATTAACCAAAATTAATAACAAGCTTTTGGAATTAGGATTGTCCATGAGTTATTTAAATTATATAGTTTCTTTAGGTTCTCTATTACATCACTGTGCTTATTTCCTGTTGGTATAATTATCACATAAAGAAATTAAGGGTACAAGGTAAAACAGGGGAATGTCCTGTATTCCACACACTGAGATAATTCATTTTGAATGTTGCAACCTATAATATGGTCTACAATAAAACATGATTGTAAAAAAATAGGTTATGTTATGTTATGTTACATTAGCCTTTGTATTGTACATATATAATAAAGAAACTGTAGCATTAAAATAAAAAGCATGAAAGTAAAGTAGCTACACATTTGTCACAAAAATAATGATAAATATCAATTTTGATAAAACCTAAAAGAATGTAATTTCAGATGACATAAAAGTTTTCTGGATGTTGTACTGCGTCATGATGTAAGAAGGCTCTTATTTTAATAACTGACATTTCGGCCAACGTTACAGTGGCCGAAACCTCAGTTATTAAAGTAATAGCCTTCTTACATCACGACACAGTGCAACACCCAGGAAAACATTTATGTAATCTGACTCTGGTCACAGAAGCTTATGCAATTATAACATAATTTCACTTTAATTCGGAATGAGGAAGTGTACCAAAAACATTTCATCCCGGTCCTAATTTCATCCCGGTCCTATTGTTACCCTCTCTTTCAATTAGGAAAGACTTATTGGTCAACTCCAAGTGCAGCAGCATTTAGATATTTTTGTGAGATTTCTTACAAATACCAAATATGGACATTACATACATATCTTTCAACAATATACCCTAATATAACTTAATATCTGTAACTCTGACTGTGAAACTGTATTTCAAATTCGGTTTCCCTAGACTTCCTTTCAGTTACTGGTATTATCATTTGACCCAATGGGTCCCGAACTGTGGGTCATTACCCAGTAGAGGATTGCAGTGTATTAAAATGTTTCACTGGACAACTTAAAAATATTATCATGAGTCCGACAGCGTGCATGGTACAGTGGTTAGCATCAGAGATTGCTGTGCTTGTGGTCCCCAGTTCAAATCCCATTAAGGGCAGAAAAAAATTATTTCTTTGTATTTACTATTTCTAGGATGTTCTACATGTTTCTTATGTTTGACGTACTTGAAAGGTCCAGAAAATTCCTTATATGTATAAATATTAGAGCACTCCAAGCAAGAGGCAATCTGTACTGAGGGTACGCTTGTCTTAGCAATGAACATGTTCTAAGCATAAAGTGTTGTGCTCTATTACCGACCAGCCTTCGAATTCCGGACCACCTGCAGTTCAACATGACATTATTGAAGAAAACTATCTTTTGACAGAAAAAATATGAAAATCTATTTCAGGAGCAAAGTTTTATAATCTGAAAACTTATGAATAAAAATTATTTGAAACAAGAAACAAACATGGCTAATAACATCCTCGAGGTAATATGAGAACACCAGTCATAGCATTCATTCTTAATTCTGGCATCCTCTTTGATTTGTGACAAAGTCATAACTTTCCATTTGTTTATTCTTTCTCTGACTGTGAGTGTGTAACTTATTTTGTTGTTGTGTAGGTTGTGCAGCTATGTTTATAGTGGCAGTTTGTTTTATTTTATACTATATTTCTATTTTTCTGTTGCTTTCACTTTGGGCACTTGGATTATGACTAAATCGAGGATATGGAGGGACTCTCATCAAGGGAAGTTTCCAGACATCTCAGAGTGACCAAAGCAATGTTGTTTGGACATGGAAGAGGTACAGAGATACACAAAATGTTGGTGACTTGCCTCACTCTTGCTACCCAAAGGCTACCACAACAGTTGATAACACTACTAATGAATTTCAGCTTCAAGGAACCTTGAGAGGAATGCCATTATACTGAATAAGGATTTTTCTGCAGTCACAGGACACTTTACGTAATAAGCTGCATGACATGCAATGTCACTCCTGAAGTGCAGGGTGAGGTCCAGCTTTGACACCTGGACACCATGCAACTTGGTACAGATGCACCCAACAGCATGCTCAATGGACACATCAGAATTGGCATCAAATGCTACCCACTTATGAACTCTCATCTGCCTTCAATCAGATAATCCTTGGAGATGTTTTTGGAGTCTTACACAAACCATCCAAGCAAGTGCAACAAGCTGCTGGTTCCCTGATGTTTTGGGGTGGCACTATTTGAGGCCACCAAACACCAATGGCAGTCATAGAAGGCAATCAAATGGCTATTAGGTACAGGGATGACATCTTCATATGCATAGTGCAACTACATCAACAGCATTTTGGTGAATGATTCGTCTTAAGTGGACAGCAATTCTAGTGCTCATTGGGCACATACTGTGAATGTGTTCCTTATAATGACATTGTAAGATTAGAGTTGTCAGCATGTTCTCCAGACCTAAACCAAATCGAACAATCCTGGGATACATTGGAGGAGACAGCCAATCTGAGAGATCTACACTGAATCGTCTTAGAGAAGTGGCACAATATGAACCACATTTGATGATCTAGTGGACAGTATGCCATGACGAATACAGGCATACATCAGAACATGGAATTGTGTTACCGGACATTACTGGTACTGGTGTAAGTGGCAATCTGGAACACAAATTCAAAATATCTAGGTTACTGTCAGTTTCTTTTTCATGAGCAATAAAGAGAACTAAATTATTATTATTATTATTTTCAGCATACTCCATGAGCACACTGATTGATGATCATATCTATGATGTTGATGCATCCTGAGATGCATGCCCTGCACCACTCAAGAGCACTGCCAGTTTAATTATAACCACCCAGTATATGCAACAGCTGAAAAAGTAGATATGGTTATCACGTACAATGAACGAAGCCAAACTGTTACAGTAGTGATGCAAATCTCAACAGAATATTTGGAAATCATGAGACTGGTCACTTTATGAATATAAAGACCTGCACACTCGCCAACTCTGTCATCTCTGACCTTTTTTCTGGGGGAAAATTAAAACAAGAAATTCACATCAAGATGTTGACAACATTCAAAGGCATGACATTAAATCATGGTTCTGAAGTGCAACCAGCCTAGATGAAATTCAGTTTGCAGTATTGTCTATGATCTATGGAACAAGTATTAATCTAATCTATCCTGAATTCTTTCACACATATTATATCAATGCTTGTCAACATTTGAAACATACAAACAGCACCTGAGTAATGCATGTGCCTAAATTTGGTGTTGTGGGGCATACGTTTCTGGAACCTCTACTTCAGATGGAACAGGGAATTGTGGCACTGTCAACTTCCATGAATGAAGCCCTCTACAAAGACTCTTTCCATGCTCTCTACATTTAGGCTTTTTTTTATTTTCACTACAAAATATATTAATTGCATTTAAGGGATATAAATTAGTTGGTGAGTTAACGGTAAAAAAACCTTGGAAAATTACATACATATGTCAGTTTTCGTAAATTATTGCATGGACCTAAAACCAGAAATTTGTGAATTATTGAGATTATTTGACATTAAACAAATCAGCAATTAGTCTTTAACATACACTTTTGTCCTTCAGGGTTGCGACCACTTGATAATGGCTTGGTTCTGGTTTCACTTTCTGCTTTTTTTCTATATTTTCTTCACTCTCTTCTAATCCTAGCTCATCTTCTTCAGCTTCAGGTTCTTCTTCCTCCTCCTCCTCCTCTTCCTCGTCCTTTGCTTTGGTAGCCCCAACAATCTGGGTAGCCAAGTGCTGTGGAATAGAATAACAACTGTGTCAGTTGAAGTTAAATGACCAAAGCATACAATGGTTTTCTACCAAAATTTTCTCATCAATAATGGAGCAACAGTAAAATATAAAGGAAACACAAATTTAAAGAAAATATTAAGTGATGGGTCAGAAAATATCACTGTACTACTGTCTGATGTGTGAAGATGATATAGGACTATTTATCATTCTGGGTGTGCAGCTCTTATGATTTCTGTGTTTGCAATCAAAATTTCTGTGTATGATAGGCAAACCACTGTTTTTAATTTTCACCAAAACATGTTTCAGCACCTCTGTGTTATCAACAGTGGGTTTTTACTATTTGTTTACATCTGTGAAAATCAAAATACATTGATTTAGTACTAACCTATGTGTGATTAGGCCTGAAATCCCTACTTTTGGTTGTTATCTTGGTTTAACATTTCATGGCATGTAGGGCCTTTTTTTACATAGTCAGACAATGGTAGTGTGGTCAACCGCAACCCAATAATCTGTGTTAAATCAACACAAGGTACAAGCAGATTATTTAGTTGCAGATGACAATGCTACCATTGTCTGTGTAAAAAGTGCCCTAAATGACACGAAATGTAAAACCAAAAATAAAACTTTTAGGCCTCATATTCACGCATACGTTAGTACTAAAACAATGGATTTTGAATTTCACAGCCATAAACAAATAGAAGAAATCCACTGACGATGCCACATAGATGCTGAAATATGTTCCAGTGAAAAGTAAAAACAGTGTTTTGATTAACAGGCAGACCTCATACCCAGAATTACCATCTCTAATGACCACGCTGTCGACTGGGCATTAAACAATAATCTTCCTTCCTTCCTTTATACCCAGAATTAATGACAGAGGACATTTATTACTCAGATATTGTGTCAGAGTGAGAGACCAAGTATATTTTGAATTACTCAAAGCTCATTGTAGGAGGAGAGTAAAGGAAAGAAAGGAGGAAAACATACAGCCTATATCAGTGTACGTGATACTATTTTTCATCTTGATATACCTTTCCAGGAGTAGGTCTGATAATGAATAAGAAAATAGGAATGTGGGTAACAGCATAGTGAACGCATTATCGTAGCAAAGATCAACACCGACCACAGTGGTGCAAGTTTATATGTCAACTAGCATGGCCAATGATGAGGATATCGAAGAAATGTATGAGGAGATAAAAGAAATCAATCAGAAAGTTAAGGGAGACGAAAACTTGATCGTGATGGGGGACTGGAATTCGGTAGTAGGAAAGGAAAGAGAAGGAAAGGTAGTAGGTGAATACGGGCTGGGAAAAAGGAATGAAAGAGGCAATCGCTTGGTGGAATTTTGTGCAGAGCACAATTTAATGATCACCAACACTTGGTTCAAACATAATGAAAGAAGGCTGTATGCATGGAAGAGACCACAAGACACTGGAAGGTCCCAGATTGACTTTATAATGATAAGGAGTAGATTCAGAAACCAGATTTTAAACTGTAAGTCACATCCAGGGGCAGATATAGACTCTGACCATAACTTGTTGTTGATGAACTGCAGATTAAAACTTAAGAGACTGCAGAAAGGTAGAAAAGTTAGGAGATGGAACCTGGACAAACTGAAGGAACCAGAGGTGGTTGAGAGTTTCAGAGTGAGCATTAGGCAAGTATTGGCTGAAACAGGGGAAAGTAATACAGTAGAAGAAGAATGGGTAGCTCTGAGAGATAGGGTAGTGAAGGCAGCAGAGGATCATATAGGCAGAAGTACAAGGCCTAATAGAAATCTCTGGATAATACAGGATACACTGAACTTAATTGATGAGAGGTGAAAATATAAAAATTCAGCAAGTGAAGCAGGAAAAAGAGAGTACAGACACCTGAAAAATGAGATTGACAGGAAGTGCAGATTGGCTAAGCAGGAGTGGCTACAGGAAAAATGCAGAACCGTAGAAGAATGCATAACTAGGGGAAAGATAGACACCGCCTACAGGAGACAAGAAAAGCAGCTGTATAAATATCAAGAACTCTGACGGAAAACCAGTATTAAGAAAAGAGGGGTAAGCTGAACTGTGGAAGGAATATATAGAGGGCCTATACAAAGGAAATAAACTTGAAGGCAGTATTCTAAAAAGGGAAGATGAAGTGGAGGAAGATGAGATAGGAGATATCATACTGCAAGAAGAATTTGACAGAATGCTGAAGGACTTGAGTCGAAACAATGCCCCTGGAGTAGATGATATTCCGTCTGAACTGCTGATTTCGTTAGGAGAGCCAGTCATGACTAAATGTTCAACCTGGTATGCAAGATGTATGAGACAGGGGAAATACCCTCAGACTTCAAGAAGAATATCGTAATTCCAATTCCAAAGAAAGCAAGTGCAGACAAGTGTGAAAATTACAGAACTACCAGTTTAATAAGTCATAGCCAGCAATTATTAGCGTCAAAGGGCAAGAAAGGGACGCAGAGGTTGGGAATGGAGTAAGACAGGGTTGTAGCCTTTCCGCAATGTTGTTCAATCTGTACATTGAGCAAGCAGTGAAGGAATGCAATGAGAAATTTGGAGGGGGAATTAAACTTCAGAAAAAAAAAAAAAAAAAAAAAAAAAAAAAAAAAAAAAAAAAAAACATTGTGGTTTGCCGATGACAGTAATTCTGTCAGAGACTGCAAAGGATCTGGAAGAGTGTCAGTGTCTTGAAAGGAAGATATAAGATAAACATTAACAAGAGGAAAATGAAGGTAATGGAATAGAATGTCAGAAAATCAGGAGATGCTGATGAAATTAGATTAGGTAATGAGACAATAAAAGTAGTAGATGAAATTTGTTATTTGGGTAGCAAGATAACTTCTGATGGCCAAAGTAAAGAACATATAAAATGCAGAATGGCTATGGGGTGAAAATCATTTCAAAGAAGCGAAATTTGTTAACATCCAATATTAATTTAAATGTTAGGAAGTACTTTCTGAAAGCATTTGTCTGGAGTGTAGCATTGTATGGCAGTGAAACATGGATGGCACGGAGTTCAGACAAAGAGCTTATAGAAGCTTTCGAAATGTGGTGCTACAGACGAATGATGAAGATTAGTTGGGTAGATCACTTGACTAATGAGGAGGTGTGTAACCAAATTGGGGAGAAAAGGAGTTTCTGGCAAATCCTGACTAAGAGAAGGGTTAGATTGGTAGGAAACATTCTGAGACATCCAGGAATTGTCAACTTAGCATTAGAAGGAAGTGTGTGGGGTAAAAATCGTAGAGGAAGACCGAGGGACGAATACAGTAAGCAGATTCAAAAGGATGTAGGTTGCCGAACTTATTCTCAAATGAAGAGACTTGCACAGGACAGGGTAGCGTGGAGAGCTGCATCAAACCAGACTGAAGACCACAACAAGAACAACAACAACATACCTTTCCAGAAATATGATAAACTTCTGATTATTATAAAAGTGCTCACTGAATAAGAAGAAAAGACTATGAAACATATAGATTGCTCATTATTTCGCTATGTAAAATTTACAACTCCCCACTAAAATGTAATGATGAGCTGCGACAGGTACATAAAGAAGAAATATTCACATACATGTGTTGTGTTCTTGGTAAGTTCTTCCACATCACAAAGATAATGAGTGCTCCTTGGTCAAAGATTAGAGAATTTCAAACAAGCATACTCATAGAATCACCAACCAAGGAAAAAAAAAACCACACACAAAAAGTTAACAATTACTATTTAATTCAAATTTTACAAAAATGGATAGTGACTTATGTTAAAATTATTTGTAAACAAGAGAAGGAAGGGCTTAACGCATAAGGACCAGCTGTATAATCAGCCATTCGGAATCTAATTAAAAATTGCAGTGTCTGTTTTGTCGGACATGTCCAAAGGAACAGATGTTGCTATATGAGTGCAGCTGCTGTAAATATAGATTTTAGATGGACTTTTTCAGTCTCGACTGCCAGTAGTCATTGTAAACATACAACTTGGACATATGAAAATTTGTGCCAGGACTTGGATTCAAACCCAGTCCTGCTCCTTACTAGGCACACCACTCCAGGCACTTGGACTTAACACATTTGGAAGGCCTATTCAACCATGTAACCTGCCAAACCCAAACTTACATATGTCCTCTTACTTCTGCCATTGTACTCCATGGTTTGCAGCTGGCCCTGTATTTCTGCCAGCAGCTTGGTCCTTGTGTGCATATACACTGATATGGGCATCAAAGTGTGACTAGGTGGGTTGCAATTAAGATTTGTGGCATCTGTTGTCTTGTACATGTCTGAAAGAACAGATATCGCTATGTGATGCTGCAGCCGCTATAAATATATACAAAGGTTGGAACTTAAAAATAGTGGCAACACTGCTGTGGAGACACTATGCAATGGAATCTACTAATGTTGCTGATAGCACACATTGTTGATATACCTATCTTTCCTCCGAGGAAATGGACTTGCCTATCGAGCGGTCTAACATAACGATGTCACATAAATGAAACATTTGCCACACTGTACAAGCCAAAACTGAAACATCAATCCAACGGATGGCATCATTATGAATCATCGCAAAAGTAGAAAGTGTGTCAGAGCCCCAGTATTGTAAAAGTTAAGAAAAAAGGAGTTCTAATGTTTATTATGCTTATGGGACTTAACTGTGGGGTCATCAGACCCTATACTTAGAAAATACTTACAAACATAACTTATATTAAAGACAATACAAACATCCATGCCTGAGGCAGGATTCGAACCTCCAATGAAGCTCTCCAGACCATTTGGCTGTGATGGTGTTATCCTAACGCAATTTGTTCCTCCACGGCAGACAGTCAATGCACAGTATTACTGTGCATGTTTGGAGCATCACTTGTAACTAGCTTTTCGAAAGAAGTGGCAACACTTTCTGCACAACCCACTCATCATTTTGCACGACAATGTGCGGACGCCTACAGCGTAAGCTCTGGCTGCTCTGTTCTGTTGATGGGATTAGGAAGTACTGTACCAGCCAATATACTCCCTGGACTTAAGTCCATGTGACTGATTTGATTCCAAAGATGAAGGAACCTTTTTGTGGCATTCGATTCAGAACTGTTCCAGAGAATTGATGACAGGCAGTAGAATATTCCATTTGCACCACTAACAGAAGAGGATCTGCTAACGGCATCACTAACAACGGGTTCTACACAATACTGGTGACTACTCTGGAGAGTAACAGGTGCAAACTTGTAATGCTTTTGTATCAGTTGTGAATAAATAGTTACCACTATTTAAGTTCCAATCCTTGTAAAAAGTTGGGTTTTTCAGTCTTGACTGCTAGTAGGTGTTGCAAACATACAATATGGATATATGAAAATTTATGACAGAAACCTGGGACCTCCTGCTTACTAGGCAGTTTTGCTAAGCCTCTACACCACCCCAGGCACATGGGTTTAACACATCTGCAAGGACAACTCGAGCTTGTAACTCAGACATGTATGAAAGAACAGATGCCACAATCATTAATTGTAATCCACCTATTTCAGGGAAGAATGAATATCAAAACCCTGATAAAGAAAAAGTTGTGCAGTCCAGAGTGATATTGGGTGAAGATGGATATGTTTCTTTGCAGCTGGTCACTGCATGTGGAGGGAGGATGAGGGGGGGGGGGAGGTCTACAGGGACCATCATCATAAACTAAAGGCTATGCCTTCTCGATTTAGCCACGTCCCTCTCTCCATTGTCATCCACCTCAATTCTTCATACGATTTTATCCCCCATATCTTCTTTGATGTTATTAAAATATGTTGCTCTTGGCCTGCATCTTGGTTTCTCCCTTAAAACTTTTCCTTCAAATACATTCTTTAGGAACTGGTTCTGTCTCATTGTGTGCCCTATCATTTTTGATTTTCTTCTTCCTATATAATTTAGCAGCATTCTGTTCTCACTTCTCTTAAGACATGATCATTACTTTTCCTATCTACCCAGCTTGTTTTCATCATTCTTCTCCATATCCACATTTCCATTGCTTCCAGTCTCTTTTACTCTGCCTTTCCCAGAGTCCACATTTCACATCCGTATGTTAAGACACTCCAAACAAAAGTTTTGGCAAAGTTTTTCCTACTTTCTAGGCTTATATGATTGTCTGTTAGTAAATTCCTTTTATTTTGGAAAGATTGCTTTGCCAAGGCTATTCTTCTCTTTATATCTGTGTTACATTTATTGTCATCAGAGAATGTGCTTCCCAAATAACAGAAGTTCTCAACCTGCTCTAGAACATTATCTTCTACTTTAATATTAACGTTACCATTTTCTTTTTGTCTTCCCTACTACCAAAGTTTTTGTTTTCTTTTTATTAATTTTCAGATTACATTCTCTTAGGATTTTCGCAAATTTTAGCAACATAAACTCCACTTCCGTTACTGAGTCAGCAAGTACTACTATATCATCTGCAGAATGGATTCAGTGTATTCGTCCCCGTTAATTTTAATTCCTTTGGTGGTTCTTTTCAACTTTTCAATGGCTTTTTCAATAAATAAGTTGAACAAGTATGGTGATAATGGGCACTCTTGCCCTACTCCCCTGCTTATTCTTTCCTTTCGTCATCACGCCAATCACTTCTATCTCTACTTCCAGTCTGTTATACAGGTCCCAGATTAATCTCCTGTCCTTCCAATGAAGATTTATTTCCCTCATCGTCCGGAATAACAATTTATAATTAACCATGCCAAATGCTTTTTGTAAATCTATAAAGGTCAAGCATGTTTTTCTATGAACTCCAAGTCATCTTTCTAATACCATCCTCGGAGCTAGTATTGCCCTTTCCCATTTCCCTTTCCAGATCTGAAACCAAATTGGTCTTCTCCTAGGTTTGCCTCAATTGTCTTTTTTATTCGATTTTTTATTATGTTTAACATTGTTTTGAAAGTGTGGGATAGTAAGTAGATAGTTCTATTGTTCTCACACTCCAGAGCATTTTCTTTTTTTTGGGATTATTACTGTTAGTCAAATCTGTCGGTGGTTCTTTTCCATATCCATAGTACTCTTTAAAAAGTTTATGCAAGTACTCGTTTGTTGATTCTCCAATTTCCTTCAATATTTCTGTTGGTATGTTTCTGTGCCTGTCGCTTTGCCATTACTTAGATAATTCAAGGCACTGTTGAATTCCTCTTCGGCTGTAGGTGGCCCTATCTTCCCTAGAATTTCCCCCTCATTGGCAATATCTTCTCCTTCATATTGTTCCTCAATATACTCTTTACATCCTTCACATACATCCTCTTAATTCGAAAAGTAGGTCACCGTTTTTATTCTTGACCACATTTGTTTTTGTTCTTGTCTTTGTCTGCAATGTCTTCAGTTTTGAGTAGGCTTTATCAGTTTGATCTCCACTTAGATCTTGTTGAATTTCTTTACGTTTGTAGTGCATCCACTTTTCTTTTTCCAATCTACATTTCGGTGTAATTGCATTTTTTACTCTTTTGTACTTATCGACATCTCTTTTCCTTAGCCTGTTTCATTCTTCAATAAGGTCTAGTATTTCCTTGTCATCCATGGTTTCCTTGGTTCTAGTTTCCTTAATCCTATTAGTTCTTTAGCAGCTGCTTCTACGGACTCTTTGAATCCTTTCCATTCATCCCTGTTAACTACCAGGTTATCCGTCAATTCTTTCATATCCACAGGTTTTCCTACACACCATTTGTGTTGGTTAGTTCTTTCGTATTTCTTAAATTTGGCAAATACACCATTCACAGGTGAGGCTTTATGAGAGGGATTTTTAGTGTGCAAAGGATTGCAATTTCAAAATGTAAGTAGGTACTGTTGGTGGGTTTTAAGTGGAGAGAAGTGTGGCTGGAGTCATCAGTTACTGGAAGTCATTGCCCAGGAAACTGGCACATTGGGTTGAGGAAAACCAGGTGCAAATATTGTACTCGGAGACACATGATGCACCACTCAGCTTGGCTCTTCAAGGGGGTGCTACTAAGTGAAGTAGGGTGACACGGCCATTAGTTGATCAATTAGCAATTTGATTTTATGTTTATATTATTTATAGAACATCTACTTGAGGGACTAAGTTGATAACTACACATATCACAGAGAAAAGTTTCCTGTGAAGTTTGGCATACCTACAATTAACATTAAAATGATTATTCCCTACATTTTCTGAATTTCAATTACAAGGGACAAAAATTACCAGTAGTTGATCATACAGATCCACAAATTGATAACTCATAGTCCAGTAGTTGATCATTAAGTAATAAATAAAATAATATGAAATTAACTTGGTAATTAGATCTGGAAACTTAATTTTAAAGCACTTACATAAAACACTGACATATTAAACAATTTTTTCAATGAAATAAAACAATATAATACAGTAAACACAATAATTAACTTCACACATGTCTGCTCAGTTTCATTTCACTTTTCCAATAACAACAGGACATTGAAACTTTTAACACAGCCTGCCTCCTGTAGAGATAATTGAGGGTTCTGAAAGTTTTGTAAAAAATTGTTAAGACTGAGCAGTGCTTACATCATCTTCGTCAGTTTTAAACGGTGTCTTTCGTCACAGCTTTTCAAACCCATTAGCTCAATCTCATCTTTTGTAGTTAAGGCTACTCTTTGAACAATACATGTAAATTTATACTTATTATTATTCTTCTGGCCTGGAAAGAAGACCAAAGCAAAATCTTCTTCTTTAAATTTAGCCCTTCCATCAAGTATCTTCTCAGTCGTAGCAAAGTTTTCTGTAGTGTCAGTCACTTTCTTATGTGTCTTCAACAGGACTCCATTCATCAATGCTGTATTCTGACTCTGAATTGTCTTTCCTTACATGTTTCTTTTCTGTGGTTTCTCCTCCTCAGCCTCTGGAAACAGTTCCATTACTTCTTCGTTTTTTTTTTTTTTTTTTTTTTTGCCCCTCTCAATCCTCTTGCATTTCATGCTTTTCTGTACTAGCTCATTTGGCTGTTTCTGCATTGGCTTTGAGATCTTTTGATTTGTTCTAGTCTACCCACTGTTTGAATGTTGGTTGCATATGGTATGTACTCTCTTTTCCTTCCAGTTTTTATGGGGATTCAGTATGCCAGGTAATATGATTAGCAAAATGTGGACTATGTGAAGATGAAAACTAGTGGATGATAACCACCGATCAACTACTGGGAGCAATATAAATTTCACATTTCCATCAGTATGGGTCAGAAGAAAGAAATCCCTACTCACTCCATGCTTAAAAAGCAACTCTTTCCGGATTGTATTCACAAAGTACCAGTATTATGATCAATCACTGGAAAACATGCTTTTACGCATTCCAGTAATTAATATCCCCCCCCCCTTGTAAATCAATGAACCAATAATTTACACTTCCTTTATGATAAATAATATCATCAATCATTCAGAATGTGTTATCTATTAAAATAATTCATAATATTTCAGTATTTAGTACTTGTGTCAATAAATATTCATATCACTGCAACCTACTTTACAACTAGTCTGGATGCTCTGATTCTACACTTCTCAGCACAGCACAAAAGGAAAGATTTTCTCACAGCTATCAGTTCCCTCCAAATGTTGTAAATATGGGTGAATCAGGTTTAACAATTGTTTTTTTACATTCAGCTACATTTTAAAAAGTTTCAGTGCTACCAACTCTTAAAATTTAAAGATAAAAGTGATACTGATCAACTACCAGATAGTGATCAACTACTGGCTGGGTCACCCTATGTCCTGTTTGGAAATCTTACAGTACTGATGCCACTTTGTGTCCCAAGCACTGACTTGTGTCACCTGGACTTTAAACTGGCCCAAGGTACAACAATGAGAATTCTCCTCACTCTAGTAATAAAAGGGGTCACTTCTGGATAATTTAACAAGTACTTAATGAAACATTATGTTGAAAATGTTAATGAAGAAATTTGTTAACTGTAAGGGAAGGTGGACATCCATATATATTCTTGTGGCTGATGGAGCTTCACTTGATCACATCATTCGAAGCACAGAAAAGAATATGGATGCTTTGAAAAAAAAAAAAAAAAAAAAAAAAATAGTTACATGTTCTAAACCAATGAACTTTAAAAACACAATCTCAGTCTTAGTTGCTAGAAAATCGATACCCCTATGTAAGCATAATCTTATTGCTTCTACAATGCTGAAAGTTTTTTGAAAAAAATACTGTGAATGGATGTAGCTGGCAGAGCTACAACATTAAGGGATATTCTCCAACTGATATAAGGATTTGCAGTAATCTAGTCATTAACATATAAAATTCTTTAACTGAATATCTACAGCAAAATTTCATTGCCAAAATTAATAAAAGCACAAATTGCTATAGAGCCCAACTGTCAGAAATAGATGTCAAATTGTTACATCTGTGTGATTTGCAGCTCTAGGTCTGGTTCAGAAAAATATGTTTAAACAGAGATGTGGAATAAATGCAGCTTCTAATAAAACAAAATACTACAGCATAAGCAAATCCATAGATCTCATTCTTCACACTTATTTGCATAGCCACCAATCAAGAAAAATTAGAAGTGTATAATAAGGACAGTTTACAACACACTACAAAGACATAACAATGAGGTGCAACAGCAACATGAAAAAGATGGACACATACAACACTTTTAAGCTATCGGCCATGGTCTTCTTCAGAACATTCACCCGATCACACAGGCACACAACAGTCACACAACTGCTGTGAAATGTACCTGTGTGATTGCATGAATATTCTATATTCTGAAGAAGGTCATGGCCAATAGCCTAAGTGTTGTACGTTTGTCTTTTTTATGTGTCTGTCACAGCTTGTCATTACATCTTTGCAGTGAATTGTAAACTGCCCTTATTATACTGTTTAATACCAACCTGGAGTTTCCATTATTAAAATTAGAATTATATATTTAAAAAATGAACATCTAAAAATTAAAATAGAAAATCAAAGGCAATGCTGGTAGGCCTACATGAAACACAAACAGATGAGTATGTTGTATGATTTCTAATTGGAACATTTCAATGCATTAACTGAACTGATACAACACCACTTGATTGATACAAGCTACTGACTATTAAGACTGCTGTAGTCACAGCTTGGGGAAAATGGGAATGGATGGAAAAGATGCAGAAAAGATTTAGTAGTCTCATGTCTTTTATGTTGATAGAGACTTTGTTGAGCAGTTATTTGAGTGTAGCACTGCAATAGCAGTTCATCATAAGCTTTATAAAGCAGTTGCAGAAGGTGTATATTGTGTGGCAATTCTGATCTGTTGTAGTAAAACATTTAGTTGTTAAGTAACCAGAAATATCAATTAAGTTACTATGTACAATCTACTAAAAGATAAATTAAAATGTTGGGTAATTTCCAAGAATGATTACCTATCAAGTTCGCAACCCTAAAACGATATAGGCTATGTCAAATGAGCAACTCTGTGTTGACTAAGATACTTTGGTGTAGTAACTTACACAGCGTAGTCCAATGTGGTTGCAAATTGCCAAGAGACCGGTGTAGCCTATAGTTTCAGTTAATTTCGTTTATTTGTCCAAACTATATACCGTATCCTAAGATCGATTGCCTATAGTGTATAGCATGTCACCAGAGAAACATATTGCAAAGTTTTCGATTAGCAATTACTGATAGCGTTGTCAAGACGATCTTACATGGCAAAATTTAATTCCTTTTTTATATGCTGTAGTGTGGATACCTACTTGTCTGAAATTTTGTTGTTACACACTGCTTCCAAAACAGGATATCAGGAACTGTGGATACTGTCATTAAAAATTGCAAAAAAATGTGCATATGCTACTTTCATTTTGCAATTATATTGCGACCAGTGTCATAACAGAATATCTCTAATAGGCTACGCAGTTTGACAGTTTTAAGGTATGAATCGGGAAAAGTGTCATTTAAGTTTCTTGTTCGGCAAGAACTACATGTCACTAGCTTCTAAAACACTATCCGAATTTCCAACAAAATTACAAATAAGTTCACACTACATAATCAAGGAATTTCGTCATGTGAGACTATCTTGAAACTGTAACTCTTTCATTCATTGCTGTTCTCAACCAACAACGGTACACTGTTCCCCTCGCAAGACACTACCCAAGTACCATAACTCTCATACTGGATTCGAATGCGAGAAGAGTTGTTTCAAATCCATCTCCGTGATTTCCCTAAATCACTCCAAGCAAAGGCCGATTTCGTTACCCCTCCTTACCCACAGAGTCCGAGCGTTAGCTCCGTCTCTAATGACCACGCTTCCTACGGGACGTTAAACGCTCTTCCTTTTTCGTAACTCGCGCCATTTTAGTATCATGATCACCGTAGAGAAGCACAGAGGTCCAAACAAATCATGCGAACTTAAATCTACTGTCATCTTTATTATACGCGTTATATATAAATAATCTAGACATTAAATATGCATTTTATTTCGCTAGCTGTAGCCTTTTTATACTAGGCCTACTATGAATTGCTTCGTTAACAAGTAATAAATAGCTATTAACACAATTTTCTAGTAGAGCCTACCAGGCTAATATATTTCGCATTGTAAACGTCAACGTTATTTATGAAAGCTCTGTGTGGGAAAAACTTTGGTTCTTCAGGAGCAAGTCGTTTCTTTTCTTCGAGTTTCTTTCGAGCCGCAGAAAAGCCAAATAGTTCATCTAAGTCCAAAATTTTTGGAGATGGTTCCAAAGGACTATCTTGGGAATAATCCTCAGATGATGAGAAAACACTTGAATCATCCGACTTATGTTCATCCATTACTACTATTCTTGCGGTACACTGCAACAAAAATAGACTTCCTTCAACCAACGCCACAACACTTGCGGTACACACACTGCAACAAATATAGACTTCCTTCAACCAACGCCACAACAATGCTGTACGTTCAATGTAGCCAACTTAATAATTTACGTGACAGTTTTTCAATCAAAGAGGCTACCACCAAGTGTATTGTCGCGTCTGCAGAAATGTTTCTTCTACAACAATTTCGTGCTCGGGAGGTTGAAGTGAAGTAATTAGTTGAACAAGAATAAGACTCAGAGCTGTTTTCGATTATAAAGATGAATTTGTCCACGAGAAGTAGTCTTCGAATTTATAAAGTTTGTATTTCCAAAAGCGAAAGTGCCGACGATTTATTTTAAATTCACAATGTTTCCACAAAATATAGAAAATAAGCACAATAATATCACGAAATAGTTTGATTTGATTTTCTCAGGGAAGCCAAATCAGTCTTGGTCCAACCCGCCACTGCCCGCACCGAAACTAAGTTTATTGTGCGGTGACGATATAGTTACTAGTACTTCTAAAATACCGTACCGATATATGAAATCGAAATAAGATTGAATTTATAGGTATCCTTGAGACATTTCATTTTATCATCTGAACTGTTCCACTAGGACGGTATTTCGCAACCAAGAACACAGGAGTGAAATTCTTGCATTGTCCTCCAGCCGCAAGTCCAGCGGTTGGTTTAGACTGTGGGTACCGGTACAGGGGTTGTTGTACCATGGTGCGAAATTGTAAATAGCTGGTGTGGTGGGGAGAAGGATAAACTTTGCCTTCACATCATTAAGCATAATTGTTTCATAAGTTTCAAGTACAAAAGGGTTTTAAATATCTGTGATAAAATTATTGCTATTTTAAAAGAAAGTTAAGTCTATACTAGTCGCGCGTACTGGAGCGTCGTGTTGCGGTTCGCGCAGTTATTTATTATTTTATTTATTTATCTATTCATGTTCCGTTGACCCCATAAAAGATGTAAAATCAAAAACAAAAACATGCAACGAAGCGGGTCCCATTCGGCGGCGGACTAAGGGGGGGGGGGGGGCGGTCGGGCATCCCGTCTTGACTTGGGGGACTGGCCCGTACCTCTCGTCCTGGGAGATCCTACAAAACGCAAAACTTACTGTTTTGTCGTAATACATGTATTTACAAGTGGATGGGGGGCCGCCGCCACCGCCCCGGGCCTCCGACAGCCTTAGTCCGCCACTGGTTTCTTTGAGTTAAAATATTTCCAACAAAAGTAAGCTTACCTTAAAGAAAAATTTTGAGGTGGTGCTCCTCCTGTGTCCTTTCCTTTAAGGCCCCTACACAAGCTCCGATTTATCGAACGACCAACAATATGTCCAACGAACCAACCAATTGGTAGCAGCCTACACACGTTCCGACCAACTGCACGCACCGCCAGCCTGATCTGGTGTCTGTCTGTCGAACTGTTTTTGTTTTCGCGTGTTCGCTGTGCAGACGACCTCAGGCGTGGAAGTTGGTCGGGAAGCGTTACACACGGTACAATTTGTCGGGTGAAGTGGTGGGGGAATCGGAGACAGTGGCGGATCCAGGGGGAGGGTCATGGGGGTCATGAACCCCCCCCCCCCCCAAAAAAAAAGTTTTTTAGAATTTTTGTAGGCTATATATATACTAAGCGTATACGGAATATTTCGAGAATATGTTTTTTTAATAATTCTTTTAGGTAACATTAACCACTTGAGATATCCTCATTGTATATTTTTCACTTACATTCGCCCCCCCCCCCCCCACCTGCAAATAGGCGACAAGTAATCAGCATTTTTCTCCGTAACACATTCTTATAGCCACAGTCTGCATACCAAATTCCAGTCATAGTGCAAAGTGAAACGCAGACTGTACACTTCGATTTCACACTGTGCATATCGTAACGTTGTCAAGGATCCTATTATAGTTCGTAAATTAACTAAGTGAGGGATGTAGTTTGCAAAGATTTGGAGACATATTTTTCAAAAACAGTATTGTATGGAACTGCGATTTCTTCATTATTATGCTGAAGAAATGTGGTATTTTTGTCAAGGAGGAGTGCTATTTACTCGTGTAAACAAATTATTAGTTATTATTACTGTCATTGTTCACACTAAAATATACCCCCAAAGACATGCTCATCGCATACACTCATCAATTTCAAAATCAGAATCGTATTCCAAATGGGCAAGCCGAGTAAAAAGGATTTACATGGATGCTGAAATTTCATTTGAGAATATTCATGATCAACAAGTTTTCAGAGAAAAGGTCAGAATTACTAAACACCTTATCCCGCTTACTACGCTAGAGAAGGCCAGAATTACTAAACACCTTATCCCGCTTACTACGCTAGAGTAGGTCAGAATTACTAAACATTTTATCCCGCTTACTAAGCCAGTTCTACGCCCTGCCGCCAAATTATCAGAAGAGAGAAAAGAAGCACAATCAGCCAAAATGAAAATCTGCTGGCGAAAGAGGAAAATACCACCAGGGAAGAGATAAAAACCGTGGTCCATAGAAAGCCGAATGAGAGGAAAACTAAACTAAAATATCATACATTTTATGAAAAACAAAAATAATTACATTAAAATTACGAGTACATATTTTACCGTTATTAAAATCGTACACAAATGTACGTTGAAAGGGAGTATGATAGCAAGGTATATTTTTTTCTGGAAGGGAAGGGGGCAGACCCGAAAACACACACAGTGACCCGTGACCCCCTCCAAAATCGAATCCTAGATCCTCTGCTGATCGGAGATCGGGTGGTCAGGCACAACCAACCGGCCGACAAGGAAATTTGGTCGGGTAGCGCCTAAAAGAGCCCAATTTATCGGGTGACCAACGAATTGGTCCAATAAATCGCATCGTGTATAGGGCCCTTTAGCGAGTACGACTGATCTGCCGAATGATGACCAGAGCTGACCCATTTATCTGCGACGGGATAAGCGTCCCACAAATTCAATGGCGGCCCATTAAGTTTAATTGTCATTAAGGACTGTAGCGTTTTCACCAACAAACGATTTCTTTCGGTAGTTTTAATGCTATGAGAAACGCTGAAGCCTCGTTCACACGCGGCAGTTGACAGAGGCACTAAACGGACTTTCCGTATTAATTTTTGCAGGATAGGCGAGGCGTTTAAGCCTAGAGAGCCTGACTTGAACTCTCTACATTGTGACCAGGGCCGGCCCGTCCATATAGGCAAACTTGTCGTGAGCGACCAACCGCCGGCCGCGGTGGCCGAGGGGACTGAGGCGCTTCAGTCACGGTCTACACGGCCACTACGGTCGGGGGTTCGAATCCCCCCTTGGGCATGGATATTTGTGCCGTCCTAGTTCGTAAGTAGTTCATAAGTAGTTTGTAAGTTTAGGGACTGATGACCCCGTAGTTAAGTCCCGTAAGACTTACAAACATTTGAACATTTTTGAGCGACCAACCCTCATGCGATCATGGTGTGATTTACTTTGCTGTTGAGTTGCGTTTGCAGGAGTAACGAATTCACGGTTACTACACATAGACAGAGCAATAGGCAAGAGACAAGACGCATGTCAATGTTACATGCATTCTCATGGCTCTTCAGAATTTTGCTAGTAAGCGTTTAAAACTTTAATGAATAGACGAGTAGTAGTTTGCAACTAATCATCCCGTGATCAAAGCTAGTGATGCAATAAATGCAGTTGACGAGAGATTTCATCAGATGAACAACCCAAATGTTGTATTTGGCTATCTGCACAACATACATGATGTAAAAAATTAAACTCCCAAAACTGTTGTTGAAGATAGTTTTAATTTGGAAATGTCTCTAACTCACAAAGACTCTAAAGATATTGGTCCTACTGATCTATGCAATGAATTACAAGTCATTGCCATCAGAGTACCCAATAACTCAGGCTTCACAGGACGATCTCAATTATATTTGTAAAAATGGACTTAGTCATTGTACCTAATTTAGTTACTACACTAAAAGTATTGCTTACTCTTCCTGTGTCTGCAGCTTACTCGAAATTAAAACGCATAAAAACATATCTGCCATCCACAATGCCTCGAGAAAGACTTGTGGAGTTGGCAACTTTGTCAATTAAACGAAAAACAGCAGACACAATCGATTTAAGTGAGATCATCTCAGATTTTGCAAAAGCCACAAGAAAAATGAAATTTGTGTGACTCTTTGTAGAATTAAGCGTGTAATTGTATCAATTACTGATAAACTATCAACCGAAACCTTTTTAAAAGACAAAATGTAAAAATGATGAACATTATTGTATAAAAGTGTACGATGTGTCCCAATTTCATGGAGAAATATTTTTATGTAATGTATGTGTTGTGATTATGTACTTGGATAAAAAAAGATGCTATTTATATTTTATTAAATGGGACGCCATTAAAATAATTTGCCTAGGGCGCCGAATTTGTTCAGGCCGGCTCTGATTGTGACACAGCTGTGTCAGCATCCAGACCAAGCAATTCAGCTGCTTTGTATACGTCTGAATTACCGTACGAGGATTTCAGTTTCGTTTACAAATTACATTTAAGCGATACTTTATTTCCACCCCCCCCCCTCCAAAATGTTCAAATGTTTGTTAAGCTTAAGGGACTTAACTACGGGGTCATCAGTCCCTAAACTTACAAACTACTTATGAACTAGCTACAACTAAGGACGGCACAAATACCCATGCCCGAGGGGGGATTCGAACCCCCGACCGTAGTGGCCGTGCAGACCGTGACTGAAGCGCCTCAGTCCCCTCGGCCACCGCGGCCGGCCCCCCACCTCCCCCTCCGCACTAGAACCATCTATATTCTACCATATGTATTTATATTAGTGAAAGAGTGTCGCGCAAAACTGTAAGCTATAAAAGGGTGTCGCCACGAGGGAAAGTTTGGAAAGCACTGCCACAAAATAAGGACTATACAGAAAGGAAACTCCCGCTGCAGTTTGTCGTCCAAAATTTAGTGCGCATGCGCGGAATCGGCCAGCTTGAAAAGCAGTAAACGTGTGATCACTCCCTACTCCGTGGCGTGGTAATGTGCCGTCTTCGTTTGTTAACTGTGTATTTTGACAGCCTGAATCGCATAAAAGTAAACAAGTATTTGGTACAGTGCAGTGCAGTGAAAAGAAAGAACTGTGTGTCAGTAGTTGGAGCTGTTCCGTTTTTATTATGAGCAGCAATAAAAGAAAAGGTGGCCGATGGTGTTCAGCACCTAATAATTGCCGTAATAATTCGAATACAAATAAGGATATAAGTTTCTTCATCTTCCCAAAAGATGCTGAGCAGTAAGTGAACGTCGCTATATGTGTAGTAAAAGTTAAATGTTATCAGTTTCGAATGAGAGCAATCTGCGCATAATTATTAAAAGTAGCCTTGCTTCTTCTCTTGACGATAACTCTCGCTGTTGCTGCAGCAGTTCAACAGCATCACAATGTTGAAGTACATTTATATTTAATAAGTTTAACGTTGAGGGAATAATATAAAATGAATGACAAAGAATAGTGCGTAAGTAGGCAGGTAAAATTTTACTCACAGCATTGGAGGCGTAGTGTTCTAATGTTGGCAACGAATGCTCTTCGGATACTCAAACAAATAGATTAAGGGGAATAATTATTTTATGCTGTTACTGCTCTGTGGTTGACAGATTCCTCTATATCCCCTTCTCCGATCAGTAAATTAATGATACTCCTAAAGCAAATACAACTTTTATATGTGTCCAGACGTCATTAGTTCTGTGTAATCACGTTGTATTGCTAAGTCTGACTCAATGTTTTGTGCGAATTTACTCGTGTCAAATAAAACCTGGCAGTTGTAAAGTCACTGTCTTGTTTATAACTAATTTCCCAAACATAATTCCGCGTTATTTGAGATTTTTCTAGAGATAAGCACCAATGTTGTTGTTATGGTCTTCAGTCCGGAGACTGGTTTGATGCAGCTCTCCACCCTACTCTGTCCTGAGCAAGCCTTTTCATCTCCTCATAAGAACGGCAACCCACATCTACTTGAATTTGCTTACTATATGCGTCTCTTGGTCTCCCTCTGCGATTTTTACCCCACACACTTCCCTCCAATGCTAAATTTACGATTGCCCGATGTCTAAGAATGTGTCCTACCAAGCGATCCCTTCTTTTAATCAAGGTATGCCAAAAATTCCTTTTCTCACCAATTCTGTTCAGTACCTCTTCATTAGTTATGTGATCTACCCACCTGATCTTCAGCATTCTTCTGTAGCACCACATTTCAAAAGTCTCTATTCTCTTCCTGTCTGCACTGCTTATCGTCCATGTTTCACTCCCGTACAAGGCAACACTCCACACAAATGCCTTCAGAAAAGACTTCCTTACACTTAAATTAATATTCGATGTTAGCAAATTTCTCTTTTTCAAAAATGCTTTTCTTCCCATTGCCATTCTGAATTTTATATCCTCTGTACTGCGACCATCGCATGTTATTTTACTACCCAAGTAACAAAACTCATCTACCACCTTCATTGTTTCGTTACCTAATCTAATTCCTTCAGCATCGCCTGATTTTCTAAGACCGCATTCCATTATTTTTGTTTTGCTCTTGTTAATGTTCATTTTATACGCTCTCTTCAACACACTGTCCATTCCATTTAACTGCTCTTCCAGATCCTGTGCTGTCTCTGATAGAATTACAATGTTATCAGCAAAACGCAATGTTTTTATTTCTTCCCCCTGAACTTTAATCCCTATTCCAAATTTTTCCTTGCTTTCCTTCACCGCCTGCTCTATGCACAAATTGAATAACATCGGAGAAAGGCTACAACCCTGTCTTACTCCCTTCCCAACTGATGCTTCCCTTTCATGCCCTTCGAGTCTAATAACTGCGGTCTGGCTTTTGTACAAGTTGTAAATAACTCTCCTTTCCCTATATTTTACTCCTGCTGACTTCAGAATTTGAAAGAGTTTATTCCAGTCAACATTGTCAAATGCTTTCTCCAAGTCTACAAAAGCTAAAAATGTAGGTTTGCCTTTCCTTAATCTATCTTCTAAGATAAGACGTAAAGTAAGTATTGCCTCCTGGGTTGCTAGGTTCCTCCTGAATCCAAACTGATCTTCCCCGAGGTTAGTTTCTACCAGCTTTTCCATTCTCCTGTAGATAATTCGTGTTAAAATTTTTCAACCATGACTTTCAAAGCACCAAATAAAACGATAATTGATTCCGCCGTACATTTTCGTAGTTGTATTAAAATTTAGGCCTAATTTTTTCGTTGGATTACAATTAGGTGCAAGAAGAGGGCGCAAAATAGCTGAGAGCTTAATGAAAAGCCGTTTCCTTTCGTACAAGTCGGTGAGATTAGCTGCAGTTCGTAAAAAGTCCATTTCCAGCCAAAGTACTAAGTGGTTATAGTTCCGCGTTTACTGCTTTTCAATATGGCGTCGAGCGCGACGCTTAGTAACATACAGATCAACGGCGCCGTCCCCAGCTTTCCCTTCTGTGTGCTCCCTATTCTGTGGCACTGCTCTAGATGGCGTTGCTGACAGTGCTCACTGCTCAGTGAGGCACAGGACGCGACGCGGGTGGAAGCTGTGGCGCAGAGGGGACGTACAGCAGGCGCGCGGAACGCTGCACGTCGCGAGGAACAGCGGCAGGCTGGCAGCAGCATTAGGCGCTGCTCCTCAGCCCAGAGTACAAACAGTACGAAACAAGAATGCAAGAACATGAGTGGTGACAAAAGATAGTGGCTTTCAAACGTGACATGTGGATAAATTGGTGAAACACGTGTATATAGGAAAAGATGATAAAGATACATAGTGAGTGTAAAATACACGTGGCATGGTGACTTTAAGAAACATACATATTTAGATTCACTGAATGAGCGATGACGATCACGATGACACTAGGTTAAGATACTTGGTGTACCACCGGCGTGGTCAGGTAGGTTGATTAAAATACATTGATACACTTGAAACTGACACACTTGACACTGCACAACACGGTTAAAATCTGTATTGCGGGCCTCTGCAGGGGGATGGGAGGGAGAGAGTGTGAAGCGCGGGAGGATAGGGACGGATTGGAGGGGAGGGGAAAGGAAGGGGTGCACAGAGACTCAGGGGGGATGGGGGTATCCAGGTGGGGGACGGGAAGAGCAGGGGTGGAAAAAGGGGGCGTGTAATGCACGGGGAGAGGATCAGGGTTGGTACGAGGGGTAAATGTCAGGACAGAGGGCATCATACGGTAATGGGAGGGTGTGGAAGTTGCCTCGGGCAAGGATATGGAACGTGTGCAGGTGGAGGGAGGGAGGGATACTGTGGTGAAGGCGTGGGGGGCGCATATAATATAGCGTGCCTAGGGGCACAAAATTTGTAAGTCCGCCACGACAGGCAAATATATACATACGGGAAACCTCCGTAAGGGCCCGGTCCCACGCTCAGGGGTGCAGGGCGGGGGGTGTTGAAGCAGTTCCGTAAGATGTCCCATGATGGCGCTGCGGGCAGAAGCAGCCCTTTAAACTGGCCAGAGCAGGCGACAGGTTGTGGCTGACCCCACCACCACCTCCCCTCAAACGCCAGCAAGCCGGACACAGCCGTGGCCTCGTGGCAGGCGGCACGAGCTCTCCCCTCAGCCTCCCCTCCACGCTACCCTCTGACGTGCGAGAGGCACCCTCAGAAGTGCCTCTAGTATGGTCTACCGATACTAAGCCAGGGAACCACCTGATACCTGCTAGCATCTTACGGAACTACAAGGGGAGCCTAGGACAGTGGTTTAGGGGGGGCTGCTTCTCTGTATATGTTACTCTGTGCCGCCACTGAGTGTCGCTGTGCAAACAGTAAAACTTCCGCATCAGGCAAAACGTTTTAATTTATTACTATTTTACTAACACCTGTATTTATGACACATTTTGTAGTCAGATTTCACATATACCATTTAATCTACCAACAAAATTGTATCACCGCACAACACATTAATTCTGGAGAGATGACCTCATAAGCACTGAGATCTATCCTGGGGTTCAGAAGGAGATGTAAAAACATACATATCTACGTCTACATCTACATGGGATACTCTGCAAATCACATTTAAGTGCCTGGCAGAGGGTTCATCGAACCACTGTTATATTATTTTATCTCCCATTCCACTCTCGAATAGTGCGCGGGAAGAAAGAACACCTCAGTCTCTCCGTTAGAGCTCTGATTTCTCGTATTTTATTCTGATGATCATTTATACCTATGTAAGTGGGAATCAACAATATACTTTCGCATTCGGAGGAGAATGTTGGCGATTTGAGTTTCGTAAGTAGCCCACGCCGCAGCGATGAGCGCCGTTGTTGTAATGATTCCCATCCCATATCCTGAATCATTTCCGTAACGCTGTCTCCCCTGTATCGTGACAATACGAAACGAGCTGCCCTTCTTTGGACTCTTTCGATGTCCTCCGTCAAACCCACCTGATAAGGATTCCATACTGGGCAGCAATACTCCAAAAAATGGACGGAAAAGCGTAGTGTATGCAGTTTCTTTTGTAGTTCTGTTGTATGTTTTAAGGGTTCTGCCAATATAACGCAGTCTCTGGTTCGCCTTTTTATCTACGTGTTCTTTCCGATTTAAGTCTGAAGTAATAGTGATTCCTAGGCATTTTGTGGAGTTTACGGCCTTCACTTTTGATTGATTTATCTTGTAAACAAAGTTTAACGGATTTATTTTCGTACTCATGTGGACGACTTAACACTTATCATTAATTAGAGTCAATTGCCAATTTTTACACCATACTGATATCTTATTCAGATAGTTCTGCAGTTGGTTTTGATCTTCAGATGATTTTACTAGACGGTAAATCACGGCGTCATCTGCAAACAACCTAAGAGAGCTACTTAGAATGTCCCCTAGATCGTTTATGTAAATAAGGACCAATAACACTACCCTGTGGAACACCCGATATCACCTCTGTTTTAGTCGATGCCTTACCATCGATTACTAGAAACGGTGTCCTCTCTGACAGGAAATCCCCTATCCAATCGCAAATTTGGGGCGATATACCATAACCACGCAATTCGATTAAAAGCCGTGTGTGAGGTACGGTGTCAAAAGCCTTCTGGAAATCAAGAAATACGGAATCGATTTGCGAACCCTTGTCGATAGCACCCATCACTTCGTGTGAATAAAGAGCTAGTTGTGTTTCGCATGAACGATATTTTCTAAATCCGTGTTGACATTGGGTCAATAGATCGTTCTGTTCGAAATAATTCATGCCCCAGTGGAGGAACATGCACATAGCAGGGAACGGAGTGGAATAACTTTGACAGGGAAGGGAACTGTTTGCCCCACTGTCACGGATCAGTGGGGTGCCTATACGCCGGTACAAATTACTTTGTGGCTGATGGCCTATAGTGGCGAGGGTGCCTACAAAACGGCCAACTCGGCGAGCACCTGGCGCTACAGAGTTATTGGCTCGAGCTGCCCACTATCACTCCACTCACTGAAACGTCAGTCATGAAGTAATTTTAATCGGAGTATGAGGATAAAATGCATGTATTATCGATGCATAAAGTACAAGCATATTTACTACAGCGGCGTATGTGTTAAAGCTGCCTACACATATTTTGGATCATATAGGCCACGGATTTCCAGTCCGACCCAAAGCAACTATCAGTGCGGTCCAGCAAGTATCTATAACGCGATTAGCAAAAAGAATGTTACGACAAACTCAATATTTTTAGTTTCACACTTTCCGTCAGCCTTAATGGTCTGTTATCTTACGCCTGCTTCAGTTGCAACAGCGAAACTAGAAATATAATAAAATTAGGAGATGAATATAAAAAGGGAAGTGTGATATTAATGTAGTATTGCGATAAAGGCTCTATCTCACTGTACTTCTTATCAGTGCAAGTTGATAGAAATTTTCATGTGGATTGCGGTTATTGCCAAGTCATATCTACCCAGAGACAGATATCCGTTGCTACACAGTTGTGCATTATAAACTTCATCTTTTTTTTGGAAGTACGTACATTTGTGGATAGCTATTTTCAAAATGGAACCAAAGTCTCAAATGAACGCCTTGAAAATTGCAACCACTTCGATCGAACTTGATATCTATACATTAGTTTCTTAAATTGAAAGTTAAAAAAATCGCATGAATTCCATGATTTGTAATTACTTATATATAAATTTATTAATGATGTCTCATGTAACAAATTAAATCCATCCTGCTTTTTTGGAATAAATCAGTAAATGCTAAATTACTTTTGTCAACTCCATTCCTCTGTCTGCCCCAGCTGCTTTTATTTATATTTTTTAATTTTCATTACTTTTTCTAGGTCTAGTGCTGCCCAAAAATTGTCGCCTTCTTCCATTGTGGCCCAGGTAAGCAGAAAGGTTGGGCACCCCTGGTATAGGCGAGGATGTGTCAGCCTAGCCTAGACATGGTGAGCTGTTTGGGATTTACACGTTAGTGGGTCCTCGGCAGTGACTGGAAATTTGAGGCAAAGCTTATTGGAAGCAGCTTTAGCGAAGGTGTCCAAGCTTTGGCTCAGCTGCCTGGAGACCCAGGTTTGACAGAGAAAGTGCAGCTGATAATAACGTGACGAAGTCAGGACAGTTTTGAAGTAAGGCATGCGATTAGTACGACGGCGGTTTGATAAGTCTGGAGAAATAGAATAAAAAATTGATTTAGAGAGGGAAACTCACTTCGTTTCATGACAGTCTCCTTGCAAGGAGATCCACCGAGTTTCTAATTTTTTCAACACATCGACAAAGTAGGCTTTGTCAAACTCCGCAAAATAGTCTGTTATAGCGGCGGACACTTCCTCATTCGACGAAAATTTCTTCCCACCCAGCCAAATTTTCAAGTTTGGGAATAAGTAGTCACTCGGAGCCAAGTCTGGTGAATAGGGTGGGTGAGGAACCAATTAGAATCCCCAAGTCATGTACTTTCGCCATTCGGATAGCTGTTGTGTGGGCTGGAGCATTGTCCTGATGAAACAGCACTTTCTTCCGTGCCAATCTTGGACATTTTTAATTTAGATGCAGTTTCATATGTCCAGTTGAGCAGCATAATAGGGCCCACTTAAGAATCTGCCTTTTTTCCAAATAATCTACCAGGATTAAACCCTGGGAATCTCAAAATAAAGTAGCCATGAGGCGGACTAAGGGGAGGGGGGCGGAGAGGGCGGACCGCCAAATACCTGGAAAGGACATTTTTTATTTATTTATTTATTTTTTTATTTTGGCATCTTGTTCTACTGGGGCCTCCAAATCTCGAAAGCTATTTTTCAGACTGTCCTGTGCCTCTCGTCCTGGAAGGGGCCTCCAGTTCTTTTTATAGTAATACATGTATTTCCAAGTGGACGGGGGGAGAGGCCTCGTTTCGTTTCGCCGCCGCCCCGAGCCTCCAGTATCCTTAGTTCGCCACTGCCATCTCCTTTCCAGCTGAGAAAGCATTCTTCGCCTTCCGTGGTGCACTCTGCCCTCCCTTCGTCCATTGTTTGGACTACTGTTTGGTTTCTGGAGTGTAATGGTGGATCCATGTTTCACTCAGTTATGAATCTTCGTAAAACGTCCTTTGGATTGGGCCTGAACAGGGTGAGATACGAAGCAGAAATTTTGTTTCGTTTCCGTTTTTGGTCCAAAGTGAGCAGGCGCGGCACACAGAGCTCCTTCATGGCCAGTTTTTCATGGAGGATGTTATGCACTCGTTCAGTTCAGATGAACTATCACGATGGCTATCTCGCGAAGTTGCCATCTTCGACCTCCCGCTACCACATCACGCACCTTCCTGTGTGGTAACTTCAAACAGGCCAATCTTGGCGTGCTCCATCTTTCGTACTTCTACAACCACGTTTAAACTCATTGATCCAAAAGTAAATGGTCTTCAATGTTGGTGCAGAACCCACATGGACCTCATTCAACACGATCTCTGCAGCTGTCCAACCCTTCAAATGAAAATGTTTAATGACCGCACGAAATTTGTTTTTCTCCATCCTAAGGAACTAACTATGCAGTTATCACTTCAGTTGTCAGCCAACAATCAATTATTAACAGCTGCCGTTCGAAAGTTGCTGTAGTATTCGTGGAAATATCAGGCTTACCAACAACAGTGCAAGTTCCGAAAATTTACCGCTCTTTCATACAAATTTACTAGACTTATCAAACCACCCTCATAGGTCCATAACGATACACCGAGACGTCCAATGGCCCAGTTCTTGGAATCGACCCTATCACAGCGGATGTGCGCCAAGACATCCTTCCTTTGGACGTGTCAACTGTTGCTTGTAACGGCCTTCAGCCCAAACACGGCCGCTACGGTCGGGGGTTCGAATCCCCCCTCGGGCATGGACATGTGTGCCGTCCTAGTTCGTAAGTAGTTCATAAGTAGTTTGCAAGTTTAGGGACTGATGACCCCGTAGTTAAGTCCCATAGACTATACAAACATTTGAACATTTTTTTCAGGCCAAACGGCCGGGCCGGTAGCGTCGGCTACTTCCGTGTTGGTCAGACAGTAGGGATGCGGTTATTGCTGAAACAACTTGTTTTCGATTATACCGATTTTTTCCTTCTTCAGTTTAAACTTACTGTAAAAACCGCTCAAGATAACCGATTTTTAAAATAACCGGTTTTCTCAGTATTTATGGCTATTATTTCCAGTAACTAATGTAGAAATCAGAAGTTAAAAAATTTTAATTCTTCCTCAGACTTTCCCATTATACTTGTCTTCAAGATATGTAGAATCAAAATCTGGCTAAATAGGGAACTGAAAGAGAACTTAGTTCGACTACCGTTCGTTGCTTTTACCGGAACGTAATACGGGTTTGAATACTCCAAAAAAATCACCAGTTTTCTTAAGCTCGGCTGAAAAAATCATGTTGTAATCAAGGATCACATCACTATTTAGACACTGAGAATAGTCAGTATTAAACGGTTAGAACTGAGGTTGGCAAATTCTTTCGTGTTAAATTGATCGATCATTTTCAAGGGCTACAAACAGATACAGGTATATAATGTAGATACAAGTAACAGATCAGATTTTGTCTGTTTACATTTTTGACCAAAATGAACTGGAGATAACAACACTCTGATCTTGATCGCAAACTAACTCATTTATTAAAATGGAAGCTTTCGGCACATGTAGAGTCCATAATCAGATTAAGAGCACCATTTTCAACCAAAAGGTGCTCTTAATCTGAAGGTGGCCGACTAAATGTGCCGAAAGTGGTCATTTTAATAAAGGAGATTTTTGCGATCTTCATTGCTTTTAATACTTGATGTTTTCTATTTATATTACAAATTGAGAATGAATTCCTAAGTGTCTAATTTGTTACTGTTGACCTGATTTAATGTCATAGAAGCGACAGACAACTAATAGGCAGAAAACATGCAGCATTCTTTTTTAGTTATACAAAATGAAAAACCTATTTTTAGTGAAATGTATTTATTTGCTTTTTAACAGGCCACGCTACAAGGCAAAAGTTGCATTAATCCATCAACAACAGCTGTACCATTCTTATGCCATGTATTTGTTGCTCGTTTCTGACTCGGATTTCTTTTTAAATTGTCACTTATCGTATTTCCTAGTTTCTGCGATGACGTAATATTTCACCGCAAGGGAAATTTTAGAAATAATTAAGTTTTTAAATTTCTTTAAACTATGTAAAAAAAAATAGGTCCACTCCTAAAGAAAGTTGTTATACCGGTGTTTTACCATATTATTGGCAATAGCTAAAAAAAACGGTTACAACTGACACCAAATAAATACTGAAAAATCGGTTATTCAGAAGTGCAACACCGGCATCGCTTTTAACCTTTCTGTTTTTCCCATCCCTACCTGGCAGCGAAGGACGATGGGTTGCGACGTAGTGTGCAAAAACAGTTGCTAATAGAGCTGCTCGTAATAGGAGCAAGCGACAGGCAAGTAATTGGACGCTCGAGATTCTAACAAAATGAAAAGTTCATAAATGACTTTCAGCTCCTATTTAGAAAGATGTGATCATACATTCATCCAGGGCACGGAACAATAAGTGAATAATGGCCATATAGAATGTTACCTGCAGTATTCCAGCATAGTTCGAGATGCAAACTGGTTTGCACTGAAAGGCTCCCGTCAGTAGTTACTTAATTAAGTTGTCAGGTATAACGTGCTAACAGAGTCGTTAAGTCACCTTGCACAGCATTAATCATCTATAAAGTTCAGTGAAAATTTGTAATTTATGACTTGCTAATAATTCAGCAATAAAGATAATGTGTAAATGCGAAGAAGGGGAGCGAGCAAATAACTTACAATTAGTAAGAGTGATTATAAATCCGAAGCCTTGTAAAAACAGCGAACTGTCTGAGTAAACGTTTCAGAACTACAGAGAACTGTTAGTCGTTTTGTGTTTTTTAGGATCTAAAGGTACTTCAATGTATCAGCGTGATGCATTATATATACAGGGTGTTTCACTGTGTTTGCCTCTGTAACTTATAAAATAATAGGTGACGGGAAACTTTAATGCGGTAGGTCAACACAAGAAACGTTACACTTTCTGCGAAGCTATGAACATAGTTTATTGTATCATTTTCCAGAGAATTACACCACAAAGATATAAATTTTTAAATGGAACAATAGTTTTTCCTATCGTGTATTGGACTCGTTTAAACCAGCTATGTCCAAATCAATTTAAACTACATTCCTATCACTGTTAGTTTGGAAGCTACAACCCTTCAAAGTTCCGGGGGCAGTGGCTGCGATAGCGTAGCTGACTGGTCGAGTGGCTAGCCCCTGGGGCACGGCCCACCGTCTCATGACCACCAGCCAGTCAGCTACGCTGTCGTAGCCTCCACCCCCTAAACTTTGAAGGGTTGTAGCTCCTAAACTAACAGTGATAGCGATGTAGTTTAAACTGATTTGGACGCAGCTGGTTTAAACGAATCCAATACAGGATAGAAAATACTATTGCTCCATTAAAAAATTTATATGTTTGTGGTTTAACTCTTTGTAAAATGATACAATAAACTATGTTCATAGCTCCGCAGAAAGTGTAACATTTCTTGTGTTGACCTACCGCATTAAAATTTCCCATCACTTATTATTTTATAAAGTTACAGAGGCAAACACACTTAGTGAAACACCCTGTATATATATATATATATATATATATATATATATATATAAAATAATAATAAAAAGAGAGAGAGAGAGAGAAAGAAAAAAACTGTTATCCAAATCACAGTTTAGAAGAATGGGTAAGTACAAGGTGCGTTTGAAAAGTTCAGTGAATGGTCTCAGGAAGTATAGGGCACAAGAGGTTCAAACAAAATACCTTAATTGGCCTTCAAAGTAATGACAAATATATGTATGTTAAGCTTATGGGACACTTAACTGCAGGTTCATCAATCCCTAAACTTATAAACTACCTATAAACAAAGTTATACGAAAGACAACACAAACATCCATGTCCGAGGGAGGATTCGAACCCTCGACGGGGAACGGCCTCACGCATCGGAACTTAGCGCCTCAATGCGCTCGGCCACTCCGTCGCGGCAAAAGTAGTAGCCTTTGGCTACAATACAGTTGTGACATCGGTTGTACAGCCGTTGAAAACTGTCAGCAACGCTTCTTGTGCAATCGTTCGAAGCACTGAGGTCACGCGTTGTTGGGACTCCGCAACCGTTGCGAAGCGTGAGCGTTTCAGAGCTAATCTAGGGCGGGGAAACAGAAAGAAGTCTGCTGGCGCCAGTAAGGAGAATAAGGCGGATGTAGGAGAACGGTGGCCTCGCGTCTAGCGAGGAAGCTGAGCACTACACGCAGATCACAGTGTGCGGACGGGGCATTGTCGTGTGCGAAATTCCACTCTCCACTACATAGACTTATCAAATTTTTGTATCCCATCCTCGTCGCCACTTTTGTATCCCAGCCTCGTCGCCACTTTTGTGTCTCGCTTCCACCGGTTGTCTTAGGTGTCGGTAGCCGAGTGGAGAGAGACCGACACAGGAAGTAGGATGCACGCGTGTGCAGGTACGGAGGTGACCAGCCAGTGGGACAGCAGAAACTGGAAACACTAGACTAAATTAGAACAATATATATATTTCATAGAGATTTACTAATACTTAACTTTTACATAGTTCTTGACTGAAGAATGCTGATACATAGTTTATATAGAGGCCTGCCTACTGATGATTCCTAGTGCCTATCCGATAGCCAAGTCTTAACTGGTGCCAAACTGATTCCGAAGTGAACGATGTCGTTCAGTGGTGGCCACGAGCGGAGTTGCAGCAGAGGGCGCTCGTGGCTGACGTCGTAAGAACGCCGCGCCGTGTGTGCATGGCGGCGCGCGGCGTAAGTACGTGGCGCGCACTTTGCATTTGTGCGACACCACACAAATGATTTCCAGTCCATGGTGTACAGCAATCAGTGAGAAGAAATATTCCTTCAGTAAAAAACCGTCTTGATTGCTGCATCAGCGCATCAGGGATTCCATGCACCGGAGGGTGGATGCATGTATTTGCAATCAAGACGTTTTCTTTACTGAAGGAATATCTACATAGACCTACTAAATAAAAACTAGACCACTCGTTGGCGCTAGTGTCGCGCCCTATATTGAACGTGGTACAACCTTCCATTTGCAAGGAAACAGTACGTAAACGTGGTTCATTCGTGTGCTGCTTTTAATTGTAATAGTAAGAATGGAAGGAAAGACGAAGCCGGAACCTATGTTACATTTCACAGCTCAGTCATTTATGGCTATTATTACTTTCTGCTACTTGTATACCGTACAGTATTTTCATGGAGAAATAATAAATCATGAGCGTTTGTTTTTGTTTAGGTTTTCTCTTACAATTGATTCTCTAAAACTGAGAAAAGTACTTTGTTGCGTGTCAAGTACTTATATTGTATTTACATATAAATTACGAAAAATACAAATACGATTAATGTACTAAGTTGAGCTGAATGAAGAATTATATAGGCATATGAGAGGTATATATATATATATATATATATATATATATATATATATATATATATATATATAAAGCAGTCAATTATCCGAAGATTGGTTTCAACACAACAGAGTTTTTCTAGGCATGTCCTGTTTGGAGGTGATACGCCGTTGCCTTCCTCCGACCTTCGAACTGACTTACCCAAACAGTTATAGAAGGACCTACAGTTTAACGTGGGTTCCGAACCACGGTGCTACTCGGTATTTTTAACATGAGCAATACTGCCAGAGGGGAAAGAACTGAAAAGTGACAGATAAAAATCCTAGGACTTGGATTTGTTGCACTCTACCACTGTGCAAGCGAGGCGCACTTATACTGATGCAACCGTAGGCAGAATAATTGCTTTTACACAGTTAACAGGTGGTGATTGTACTTCGTAAATGGTCAAATATTTGATTGAATGTTGCATTCTCAACCAATTTAAGAGGTACTATCGCTGTTAAAAAGGAATCTGCAAATCAAATGCCTTTTTTCTTACGTTATATGGGTAATTACTATTATTCATATCGAGATTCGAGCAAGTTGAAAGAAAATTTCTATGTAATATGAAAAGGTATGCAGACAAAATTGTACTACACAGAAATAAGAGTGCAAAACGTACAGAGTAGTTGGCAAAATGTAAACAGGACCTGACAGAAAATAATCGCACTCCCTGCTACTTTACAAGTTTCATGCAATTGTCTTATTCAAATAACTCGATGCAAAATCGCTCCTCTTTGTCAGAAAAGAGCCTTACATTCTTAAATTTCGTGTGCCTACGCAGACGTATTTTGGAAACAGATTTTAAACAGACTCCAGTAACAGACTCCAGTAACAGACTCCAGTAATTTTTTTAAGACAAATATGCATTTATTTTGTGCTTCATTTTGCTCTTGTTGCGTCTCATATACTTCAAAACACGAACCCAGTACTAAGATTCATCCCTGTAAATGACGGCGATCAGCTGCTTCAATTGGGGGATAGTGGGCCGGCCGCGGTGGCCGAGGGGACTGAGGCGCTCCAGTCACCGTCTGCACGGCCACTACGGTCGGGGGTTCGAATCTCCCCTCGGGCATGGATATTTGTGCCGTCCTAGTTCGTAAGTAGTTCGTAAGTAGTTCTTAAGTAGTTTGTAAGTTTAGGGACTGATGACCCCGTAGTTAAGTCCCATAAGCTTAACAAACATTTGAACATTTTTTGGGGGGGACAGTTGCGTCGCTTCTCCGCTACGGCGTGGTAGGGGCTTGATCCACTCCGGTCCAGTTCTGGCGAAACCGCCGGATGCGATGCGCTAGCCGTTTCGAAACCCCCTCATGAACTACCGCGTTGAGAGTATCACCCTCGGGTACAAATTATAATGGATCAAACTCTTTTCGCTCCAAGTTGCAATGACACGAGTTCCTACACTGACCCTTTTAGATGGTCGCAGCGTGTACCACCAACACCAACTAGAAGACAAGGCCTTACAACAGGCCGTGGCTACGTCACACTTAGAGGCCCCGGCCGCCATCTGACTGGCCGGCCGCTGCGCGGCGATGGGCGTGCCCCAGCCAACAGCCAGTGAGGTGGCGGCCGGGGCCTCTAAGTGTGACGTAGCCACGGCCTGTTGTAAGGCCTTGTCTTCTAGGTGGTGTTGGTACCACCGCTTTACTGCAGTGCTTTGCACGATAGGGGGCGCTTGATGACATGTACCTCAATGTGTATGCGCGGGCACCTCATCCTCGTCAGAGCGGTTTGTAAAATATCGGGACCACTCACCGAACTTTTCAGATGCACCTATATTACATCGTTATAGACGGAAAAATACACGAGACATTAAAGAAACTTCAAAAATCCTTAAGGGTTTACAGAACTCATAAACGTCTAAGTGGATGATTGCAGAGACACAGTAAAGTTATTCGTAGTCGGTGATGTTTATAGAGAACTAGCTCTAACCCGCGGCTCCGCTCGCGTGTTGGTTGTGATATGAGACTGGTTTTGAAGGATGAAATGAAATACAATACCTTCTTTAGAAACAAACAGTTTTAATCAACAATAAAAAATAAAATTATGTGAAGTGCTTAATGATTTACAATATGTAATACACACATTATTCCTTATAGACTGTGTTTCAATATCTCAACACGTATGGTGAGAGTAATGTCCAAATTCATTTTAATTTCATTTTAGGCCATGCTGGTAAACTAGAGGTCTGCATTATGTCCGATTTTTACCGGCGAATCCCGCTCGCCCCTCTGGCTCTCGGGAGTACGCGGCCGAGCATCCTCTTTAACCGGTCGCGGGCAACCGATCGCCAGCGCTCGGCCGAGCGCGCCGAACGCTCGGCCGGTCGCCAGTAACCGGCGGACTCAGCGCCGACGAGCTGCACTTCGTCAGACTGCTTAGATTAATACTTGTTACGTGGATCATGAATACGACACTTCGCTATGATGTGGAAAGTGTCAGTGTAATAAAAGGTGCCTGTACAAGATATTACATTACACAAAATGTTATACAACACAAATATATTTTGCATAATTTTTTTTTCTTTTTCTTTTTATTATTATTTTTACTTTTTTATTTTTTGTTTTTAGTCTTACTAATTCATATCTAAAAATTCTTACATTGAGTAGAAGGAGTTGTCATTCAGAGATTCTTTTAATTTGTAAATGCTAGTTAGCTATCTGTCAGGTTTTGATGCTGTTTGATAGGTGACCGAAGACTTTTGTGCCAGCATAATTGATCCCTTTATGTGCCAAAGTGAGATTTAACCCTGCGTAGTAATATCATCGTTTCTCCTGTTATGCCTATGCACACTTCTATTACTTTTGAACTGGGTTTGCCGCGGCGTATTAGCCATGCGTGATGGGCACGGCCGTTCGCCATCTGGGGTTCGGGTCCCCTCTCAGGCATGGGTGTCTGTGTTGTCCTTAGGTTAGTTTACCTTACTTTAAATTGTTTCCAAGCTACGGACTAATAACCAAGCAGTTGAGTCCGATAGATTTACAAACATGTAAATATCTGTGTGAACTGGTTTGGATTATTAACAACAAATTTCATCAAAAGTGTTCAAATGTTTGTATAGCTTATGAGACTTAACTACGGGGTCATTAGTCCCTAAACTTACAAACTAATTATTAACTACTTACGAACTAGGACGGCACAAATATCCATGCCCGAGGGGGATTCGAACCCCCGACCGTAGTGGCCGTGCAGACCGCGACTCTGGAGCGCCTCAATCCCCTCGGCCATCGCGGCCGGCCAAATTTCATAGGTGTCTCCAGGATGTTCTTGGATCCGCTCCAGTAATTATTCTGATTACACGATTTTGTGCAATGAATACTTTTTTACTCAATGGTGAATTACCTCAGAATATGATGCCATACGAAAGTAGTAAATGAAAATAGGCGTAGTAAACTAATTTACTGAGATTCTTATCGCCAAACTTTGCAAAAACCCTAATAGGATACGTTTTAGCAGACGATCAATGTGTTGCTTCAACTTTAATCTCTCATCAATCCACACATCTAAAAATTTTGAAAAACTCTGGTTTCCCTTCAAAACGAACGAATAATTGTGAAAATTCTACCTTAGCTACAGATTTCAGTTCAGAGTCTATCACTGGAGTTGTGCCATTTACTGTACAGAACGGTATATGCTGTATTTTATCAAAAGTTAATGAGAGTCCGTTTGGTTAGAACAACTAAATAATTTTGTGAAAGACGTTATTTACGATTACATCAGTTAGTTCTCGATTTTTGGATGTGATTACTATACTTGTATCATCAGCAAAAAGAAGTAACCTTCATCAATGTAGAATGGCAAGTCATTAATGTATATCAGAGATGAGAGACCACCACTTCATATTAACAACTTACTTATTTCTTTTACAAATGTCTTTCGTTGTTTACTATCAGTTCTATAACCCAAATACTACAATTGTATATGTTACATTTGATGTTTGTTGTAAGTTTAGGGAATCATGACCCCGCAAGTTAAGTCCCATGAGCATTACAAACATTTAAACATTTTTAACTATTTTGCAAACTACTGGAGTTTCGACCATTGAGGTGATCATGTCTTCCAGTAATTGTAACGTTAAAAAGTGTAATTTCTGTATATAGTATTTTGTTCCGTTCGGTAGACAAACGGTAATACAGTAGTCTAATCGTGCGTTATGTGCAGAGTACCTCCAAACTCGGCCACGTATACATTGTACTAATATTGACTGCGTTTCTCAAAGTCAGGTAGGTTTCTAATGTGATTGCGCACTGATGAGTGCGCGGCGGTCGCACTGTCACCGGCCGAGACTGCGAGCGCGCTCGAGCGCCCGGCAGTGCTCGACGGTTGCGCCGGTAACCGAGCGCTGGAGGGCGACCGGCCACAAATGCTGCATTAGACGGCCGCAGCCGTGTCGCAGCGCGGGCCTACCCCAGCCGTCGAGCAGCAGCACGAAACGGGAAACGCTCGAGCGGTTATTTTCATCGAAATGCAGAGCTCTATGGTAAACTACGTTATTTGTAGTATTGTACTTGATGTAATGCGCGAAACGTCAAATCGATGTTTTAAAGAGATGTATTAAAAGAAACTTCGTTTTTATTGTTTTATTTATTTATTCTTATATTTCCTTATTCGTATGCTTATCCTTACAGAGAAAGAGCTGAAGAAATTGTAGCACGTATAGACCAAAGATATGGTTTGTGGCATAACCATTTATCTCTATACAAACTGGATGTATAACTCTGGGGTCTGAGCATAGAACTGGAGCGTGCCGGCACATTCAGGTGTTTTGCACAAGTTTTCGCATTGTCAGGCATGTTTAAATTTGGCAAACGAATTTCCATCAGTTATTAGGCGACAAAGAATTGCTTGCTTACCTCTTGATTTGAAATTTATGTGAATACGCGATGTAACAGGCTAATATGGAAGCGTAATCGAAACGTATTTTCTTCTCGTTTTCTTATAATACTTGATAGTAGCCATATTTGAATTTGGCAAGAAACGAAATATGAACATCTATGGCTGGCACGCTCAGACAACTGAAGTGCAATATCCAGGTAGCATAGAGATCACTGGGCATAACGTTTCGTTGCATGTAACCTCCTTGCTATAGAGTCGCAAACGTCATCGCTGGCCTTCAGTCCCAATGCTTTTATAATTTGAGGACTTTCAACCACCACATCTTCTACCCCGTTATAGCTATCGGCATGGAACTGCTATGGAGTACAACGGGAGACTTCGGACAACAATTACACACACCATTCGTTTGCGTTCTGTAGTTTTCGCTGCAGAGCGAAATATTAACACAGACACGTATAATTTTATATACACCGATAACTTTCCATTTTCAAAGAGTAATTATTGTTCCGAATTTCGCGTTATATTCTTCAAATTACTAAATAACTATCAGATCGCTATAAAACCGTACCTAAAACCTCCCACAGGTATAAATTAGTAACTGTACAAATATTCAAGTCTTTGCGTCTTGTCGTTCGGACGTGATAAGCGTACACCCAACAGACATTCGCATTAATATATATATATATATAGATAAATAGCTATCCGATCGCCATAAAACCGTGCCTAAAGCCTTCCCCGGGTAGACATTAGTAACTGTACAAATTTTTAGCTCTTTATGTCTTGTGGTTCAAAGGTGATAAACGTACACCGAACAGACATTCACATTTATAGATATAGATGGTCTCTTGCGATGCCTATTATACCGTCATCGGATGGCAAAAAACGTTACGAGAGTCTTCGATCAGTATGGCGGTCTTCCAGTTATTAGAGTCCACTGTTAACGCATTCTGAATCTATTTAAGGGAAGCGAGAGTTTAGGTTCGTAACCATTGCAGCAGTTTCACGGACGAATCCGTAAGCATGGAATTGTAATTGTCGGTAATTGAGCACAGTGACTGATTTTAGAATCAAACGATGGAGCAATAGAAACAAACGTAAGTAGTGCCTTCTGTTTCTACAGTTTTGTCCATATTCTGTAAATATTTCTTGTTTTGCTCAAGTAAGTGCTGCATAATATATTAAATCTTTAGGGATTACATTGATAATTCTTAAGTAACGAAATTTCATTGACAGTAAAATGCTATATATTTTACATCTATTTCTATAAAATGTCGGACGTGATCTTGTAACTTGAAGCTTGAACGAAGTCAGGTGTGCAAAATTTCATCAATATCGGAACAAAACTATAGATTTGCATGCAATAGAAAGACAGGGTCACATGGAAAAACGCACTTTGTTGTACTCAAATTTTACAGTTTTATTTCAATCAACCCTTGGTCTAAGAATAAAAAAAAAGAAGGAAAAAATCTGTGAAATCCGTCGAGGCGTTCTCAAGTTTTGGCGCGATCAAGGTATTTAGGGATCCGTTTTTATGGTCCAATGTACCCTGCCCCATGCACCGTATGAAACGTTAGCTATACGGTGACATTCTTCTTGTTGTGAAGGTCAAGTGTGCAAAATTTCGTGAAGATCAGAATAAAACTGTAGATTTCGTCAGTCTGTAGGAAACGTATCCTCCGCCTTGCACCTTAATTCTGTCTTGTCGCAAAATAATTTCTTAGCTGACGTCTTCTGCCTATAAACTACATGCCGACAAAATTTCAGCTGCATAGGTGCAGTAGTTGTAGAGATTTCGTGTTTAGTCAGTGAGTGAGTGAGTGAGTGACCTTTGGCTTATATATAGCTATCTCCTGAATTATGTGTCCTACAAAAACATTATTTACCAGGTTCGTAGAGGGAATATAAGGAAACTGCCTGCGAAATGTGTTGTGAGTTGTTAGTAAATTACAACCTCATGCTTATTTGGGCGAATTTTCATGCATTTAATTGTCTTTGACGTCATAGCATCTGAAATAAATGTCGTAATACGATATGATTTCGAAGTACATCTAGTGGTGTATATGTGAAATGTCTGCAGAATACGTCGCGAATAGAGTTAGTAGGAGAGACGTAATAAATTAAAATGTAATGCTTGATGAGGCGGTTTTTCATGAACCTAATTGTTTATGACTGCATATCTCATGAACTGTTTGTCGGACAATCATAAAATTTCGAACGTGCGTTCAGAGGTATGTGTGTAACATTTCTCGAGAATAGAATTAATAGTGTACGAGTCATAAATTGTAACGCCATACCAAATGCCGTAATTTTACTGCATGAACGCCGAAAAAGTAGTAAGCGACAAACCTTTTTTCTGTCTGCGAGAAAAAGTTTGAAATAATGTACAAAGTTTGTTGCAAGTCGCCAAGTGCTCTCCTTCTCAAATAGTAGACTGATAAAGGCACACTATCACGTGCCGTAAGACGGGGAAGTTTTCATTGTTTATGACGTCATATCTCCTGAACTATCGGCCCTATCGCAAATCCTTACTTAACTGACGTCTTATTCCTGCCATATTTCAGCTTCACAGGTGAAGTAGTTTTCGATATTTCGTATTTAGTCAGTGAGTGAATGAATAAATGAGTGAGTGAGGGAGTGAATGAGTGTCCTTTGGCTTTTATATAGATAGAGATAAGAGGCAATGTACCGAGTGACTCATCATCGCCCAGCCAAAGCCACTGATGATAAAAATTTGAAATTTGCAGAGGGTGTTCATCTTACTCTGTTGGCGACATTTAAGAAGCGATATCTCCATATTCCGTCCCTAAGGGGGGTGAAAATACGCTGTTATCCAGTCAGTATTGACGCTAGACGTACATAAATTGGTATGCGGATTCTTGGTTAGAATTTAAAAAAGGCGTCTTTCAGTTTTCTCTGAAAATCAGCCTTTAAGTGGGTGAAATAGGTGATGAAAAGATTTTTGAAAAATGCTGCTATTAAGCTAGTTTTGCAGACTGAACTACAAAAATTGGTATTTGTAGTCTTGGTTACAATTTAAAAAGTGCGTGTATATCTCCCCTCCATTCTTCGTCATTGCCTACCCTTCCTGTATCTCATCTTAGAAATCTAACTTAGAATGATGCTAAGGCTTTATGTTGAAAATCTTATTTCGCTGAAATATCTTGGCCAAATGCTTTGAAATATTGATACAACGTACTACTGGATTACGCGGATGTTTTTACACACACACACGCATATATATATATATATATATATATATATATATATATATATATATATATATATATATATATTATGAGTAATATATTACACAAATAGGTGTCTTAAAACCTTCCTGTGTTACAGTGCAATGTTATGACAAATTTGGAGCTTAGTCTGTCAAGAACTTTCTGAGATTTTCAAATGCACACAAAGCAACACATTTTTATATATAGAGATGAAATAAGATTTTGATAATCGTTTTGATAGATGGTGCAATCGTATTCACTTCTCTAAACATTTATTCATATACAAAGTTTTACTTGTACAATAGCTTTTAAACCCAGTATCATATATTTCTGTAATTTTTTCTTTATTTATTTTTTTCAAACCCCTCATGGGGCAGACTGGCAGCGGCTTGTATTCCACTGTTCAACCGAGAGTTGCTACAAATTTCCCAGATGTATATACACGTTGAAACGGTGACAAAACTGGAGAATGAAAGTTATAAGAAACGGAGATGAATGTGAGACTTAATAAAATCACATAGATCAGCAAGACACATGATGGTAGTTTTAAAACTGTGCCCCGGTGGCTAAATACATAATAGTCTGAGTTGAAGTCCGAGGCGGCGACACTAACGAAGATACTAATAAAACACATGTATGCAACACAATGTTTTGTCATTGTTAGCGGTTGTACTGTTAAAATAACATACACTGACTCACTGAAGGATGCACAGATGTTATATACACTGACGTTGCACCACATTGAAACTGGAACACCATGCAGATGATTGCACAGGAGGAGAGGAGAAGGAGAAGAAGTGCGGGGGGGGGGGGGCGAATGGGAGGTAGGCGGGTGTGGGAAGGAATACGTAAGAACTCTGAGAGACGGGGAGGGAGATCCCAGTGGGGGAGGGAAAGGAGGGGGTGGGAGGGGAGGGAGAAACGTAATATATGGGAGGCAAGGGATTAGGGCTGATAGGATGTGTAAATATGGGGGCAGAGGGCGTCATCTGGAAGAGGCAGGTGGTGAAAGTTACCCTCGGAGAGGATGTGGAGAGTGTGAAGGTGTAGGGAGGGAGGCATATGCTGGTATCAGTGTGGCAGAGGTTTGGGGTTCAGGAGGAGGGGAGAGACCAGAGGGTGATGGGATTCTATGTTGTCGGTGATTAGATGATGTGGGTATGTTCAAGGAACTTTAGAAGGCAAGAAAAAGGAATGAAATTGTAGAGGATCCGCATGGGGCAAGGAAGGCAGATGTAGTAAGGGAGGTGGAAGGTGTGGCGTTCTAGGATTTGGATGGATTTATAGTACGTGGGGGAAGCGGAAATCCAAGTGGGGTGGAAACTGCATAGGACGGGTCGCATCAAGGAAAGGTAGATCCATAGGACTGTGGAGGGGTTAAGTCCCCATGTCTGGAGAGGAGCTTGAGGAGGTTGAGCCAGGAGAGGGCTTTGTGACATTGTGAAGGTGAGGGTTCAGGGAAAGGGAGCGATCCAGGGTGAAGGCAAGGTATTTGAGGGTAGAGGTTTGGAGGATAGGACGATCATGGAGTGTGAGGTACAGGTAATGGTAGCAGAAAGATTGGGCGGTACGACCTATAATTGTTGGCTGGGATTTGGTGGTGGTGATGGAGAGGAGCGACTGGTTACATCAATTGGAGAATTGGGATAGGTGGGACAGGAGAAGGTAGTGGGAATGTGCAAGGGAGGGGCGAGGTCTAGGAAGGCAGTGTTGTCAGCATACTGAAGGAGATGCACAGGAGGTTGGGGTTTGGCATGTCAGCTGAGTAAATGAGGTAGAGGAGGCGTGAGAGGACGGAGCCCTGGGGCAACCCGGCGCAGTGGTAGAACAAACAGGAGTTGGAGTTGTTGACAGTGACATAGGATGGGCAGTGGGAGAGAAAGGATACCATGAAACAGACATAATAGAAAGGGTGTAGGTACAGAGTTTGAAAAGGAGACTGGACTGCCATACTCGATAGTAGGCCTTGTCAAGGGAGACAAAGATGGCGGCAAATGGGTGAGGCAGAGAGAGTTGGTCATCGACAGAGAAGGTGGGGGCCGGAAGCCAGAGAGGGGAAGGAGGTGCTGGTGAATGCGGCGAGAAAGGATGGTTTCCAGAACCTTGCTGAACACTGAGGACAGGCTGATAGGGAGATAGGAAGAGGCGTCTGAAGGAGGCTTACCAGGTTTTTCCACAGGTCAGGAAAGAAGCCAGTCTAGAGGATGACGTTGTATAGGGGTGCAAGGAGTGGAGGCATGGGCAAAGGTGCCTGTAGGTTAAATGGTCATGGCCAGGGGTGATGTTGCGTTTTGTGCGTAGTGTAAGTTGTATGTCAAGGGCAGTAATAGGTATGTAAACTTCTGAAGGAGAGATGTGGTACAAGTACTGGAACACAGGGGCGAGCGGAGTGCGCTCGTGGACATCGGGAAAGAGGGAGAAGTCTAATTTGGGATTCCCAGTAATGCAAAATACATCAGAAAGGTAGACGGCGAAATGTTCAGCCTTACTGGCAACGTTAGCAAAAGTATGGTCATTATGGAGGGAGGGTAGGCAGGGGCAGAGCGACTGCCAGTAAGGTAGTGGAATGCTTGCCAGTACTTGGAGGAATTGATGGCGAGTAAGGCATTAAGACGAGTGTATGTCTACTATTGCCAGGACTTACGCAGCCAAGAGATTTGTTGTTGAATTTGGCAGCGGTGTTGGAGTGTATCCCAGCCACGTATCCACAGGAAGGAGTGGTAGAGGTGGCAGGATTGTAACTGCAATTATATATTAGTGCCCCCTTGGTGCAGAGGTGGTCAATGGATGATGCAGATTCTGTAAAGATCCGCATCGGGTAGGTCAGGCTAGAGACGTTTTGGATGCACTTGGCAGAACGTATCTCAAGGTTTTGATGAGCGCTGAGTTGGCCCAAAAACTCCTCCTTCATGATCACCAGGCTTAATTTACTGATCAGGGTGGTGAGAGAGGCGGTGGCGGGTAGGTTGAGGTTGGCATGGAAGGGAGGAGGAAGAGTGGGTGGGATGAGGGTGACGTGGGGTCCAAAGTGGATTCTGGGCCCCAGGTGTTGAAGGAAGTATTCCTTATTTCAGTTGGTGCGATTATCAAGGTATTTTGGATCAGGGCAGCAGCAGATGTAGGTATAAATCTCAGGGGAAGGGGAGGAAAAAGGGAGTTTTTGGAGGCAATGAGGGAGCAGCAGCAGCGGCGGTAGGACAGGGATAGGTTGTGCACTGAAGCGTTTGGTCGTCTTGGAAGTTTTGCAGGAAATGCTGGGAGCGGGGAGGGCCTGGCGAACAGGCTGGTTGGGGATGTGGCAGGTAGTGGGACCCATTTGTGGGTGGTTTGATGCTGGAGATTCTGCCATCGTCGCATGGTGGTGCATGTTTTTGGCAGGTGAGAGGGAGGGCACTCATGGGGCGAAGGTAAGGAGAGGAGCGGTTGGGGTGGCAGAAGGGAGGAGACTGGGGAAGGAGAAATGGTGACAGTGTGGGCGATAGGTGCGGTGGAGGTGACGGAGAGAATTATAGATAATGGGAGAACAGCAGAGGGTTGTATGTGGGAGGCACTCCATGTTGTGGGGGCCTGGGAAGGGTTGGTATAGAGGATGGACGTGTTGGTGGGGAGGTCAGACATGGTGGAGGACAGCGACGATGATGACCAGACGGTGGTTCTGAAGAGGGAGGCTGAGCCGAAAGAGAAAGGACGGCGGCGAAGACGAAGACTGGGATGACGATAGCAACACTCACGGACACGACGTGACAACAGGGGAGGGTTCCCCTCGGGTGATGAAGGCGCTGGTCAAGGACACAGCGACCGGGCAACCGGCATGTGATGGGCGCGGTTAGGGGCTGCCCACCAGGCGCCAACGGCAGCTGTTGTTTTTGTTGTTGGTTGTTTTGAGGGGACTCCAACGACAGCAGTGGCAGCGAGGACGACGGCGGCGGCGAGGAGCGGCAGGTAGGCCGACCGACCGCAGGGATGGCAGGTGGGGACGGCGTTCTGCGACAACAGCAGCAGCGGCAGGAGGCAGTAACGGGGTACAGGCAGCCAGCTCAAGTGACAGGGATCTGCCCTGCAACATCTACAGCTGGGGAATCGAAATTTTCTGTAATTATCAACAAATAATACATTTCCTTGAGACAATATTGTCTCTTTATACCAAAGGTATTAAACATAAGGAGAGACATTGAATTAAAATTTGTGCTGTGGCCAGGATTCGAACCCGGGACCTCCTCCTTACTAGGTAGGCGCTTTAGACTACTCAGCTATCGCAGCATTGCAACTGTCCGTGTCGTAGCTTTGGATGCAACACTGTGATAACTGAGTGGTCTAAAGCACCTACCTAGTAAGTAGGAGGTCCTGGGTTCGAATCCTGGCCACTGCACAAATTTTAATTCAATGCCTCTCCTTATGTTTAATTTCTGTAATTGTTTTCCTTCTTATGTATCGTTAAATTATGCGTATAACCAGAGTCTCGAACCAGTTTTGGTTTCATCTTGTGAACTCGACTAGCTTTACCAACTACAGAGTCGACAAAGGATTCTCTAGTAACCCGTTTTGATAGTAGTAAACAGGTACAGCCCTATGCGAGGACTGTACCAATATTTCTGGAACATCCGTTATTTCGCGCCATTATAGCGAAATGAGGTTGGAATGTCTGCACAAGCCAGTGAAAGCTGAATGTGTAACTGCTGGAAGTTTCCTTATTGTACGTCTGTTATTATTCAGTGCTGTATTTAGTATAACGTTGTGTCACGCGGTTTGCGTATTTCGAGATGATAGAGTTAGTGGAGCAACGAGTCTGCATTACATTTTGCAGGAAACCTACAGTAATGAGTTCTTAAGCTGTACTCGGTGTTACGAATGGTTCATGCGGTTTAAAAATGGCTGGACGGAAGCAAAAGATTTATCCTCGTTCAGGGCACCTTTCGACGTCTACCACAAAATGTTCAAATATTTGTAAAGCTTATGGGACTCAACTGCGGGGCCATCAGTCCCTAAACTTACAAACTACTTATGAACCAGCTTATACTAAAGACGCCACAAACATCCATGCCCGAGGGGGATTCGAAGCCCCGACGGGGAACGGCCTCGCACATCGTAGCATAGCGTCTAAATGCGCTCGGCCGACGTCTACCAGCAACGTTCATGTCAGGAACGCCAACGTAACTGTCCGTGCCAATCGAAGACTGAGAGATTGTAACTTGTCACATGCACTGCATGGTGTTATCGCCAAAACCGTGCCACGGCTCGTGAGTCAAGACCAGAAAGAACATCACCTCGCAATCTGAAGAGTACGAATAAGAAACGGTCTGCCTTCTGCGGACCTCTTTTCATTTCCAAGCTCGAGAACCGCGTTAAAAGTACGGTCATTTGCAACGATAGACGAGATAAATGAAAGTTCGTTGACGGCGCTTCGCGCGAACCAGTGAGAGGCGTACCAAGACTGCTTCCCGAAGTGGAAACGGCGTGGCAGCGGTGCGTCACTTGTGGAGGAGACTACCGTATTTAGAAGGAAACCACAAACAGGATGAGTAGAAGGGAAGGGTGGAAAAATCTCTTGGACAAAGTTCCAGAATTTTTTTGAACTGGCCTCACATCAGTAACCACGTTCTGCGGCGTAGTTGATCGGAGGGCTGGGCGATAGATACCAATCAGAATACTTAAGCAACAACTTATTACAACAACCACAGCGACCGGACAGAAGCAACAACTCTAAACAAGCGTGTCCAGGTGCTCAAGGCAGTGGAGATAACTTAATGAAATTTATTCGGAATAGCGAATTTCTTACAACTCATCCGTATTAGGTATAAAAGTTTTACGAAATTGTGACGTATGAAAATTTGTGCCGGTCTGGACTCGAACCCGGGATTCCCGATTTTCGCAAGCGTTCGCCTTACCATTAGGCTACTCAGACTCCAGGACGGAGCCAAACTCATAATCTTCACTGACGACCTATATGAGACTCAAATGTATTCATTCCTTTGCACTCCCAGCTTATATCGTATTCTCGCACCATGGAGAATGAAAACAACGTGGTACATGGGAAAACATCTATACATGGTACAGTAGAGCTGCAAGAAATTCGCTCTTTCGAATAAATTTCGTTAAATTATTTAGACCGCTGTAAATCGTCATCATGAAAAGTGATCGCTCACGAGTAGCGTTCAGTCTGGTTTCTAGTCCAGGTTCGAAACAGTTTTTCAACGCCTCAGAACATCTAAGAAATAAGCAAATTCCAGTTCACACTACTTTTCGTGCGCATTTTGTTATCTAATTCCCTTGGAACGCCTGATTTAAGTTGACTGTATTCCATTATCCTTGCTTTACTTCTGTCCATCACAATCAGCTGCCTGTCCCAATCAACTGGTCTTGTAAGTTCTTCGCTGACTCTGATGGAGTTATATTAGTGAACTGAAAAGTTTTTTTTTTTTTCACTTCTTCTTCCTGAACTTCCAAATTTGTACGTGGTTTGTTTTAATAGTTGCTCAACGTACAGATTGAAACATCGCGGCTAGGCTACAACCATGTGTGGTTTCTATACAAGTTGTACACACTTTTAGTTCGCTATAGTATACTCCTGCTACATTCCGAATTGTGAAAGGTATATTCCAGTCAGGATTATCAAACGCTTTCAGTAAATCTATAAATACATTGCTCAACACAATTACGGGATCAGGTGAGATTTCATACACAATACACATATGATAAAATATTTTTTGCAGTGCTCCTCTTTACTAACCGGCCGCGGTGGCCGAGCGGTCTGCGGCGCGCCAGTCCGGTCTGTACAGCCACTACGGTCGGGGGTTCGAATCCCTCCTCGGGCATGGATATTTGATTTGTGCCGTCCTTAGTATTAGCTAGTTCATAAGTAGTTTGTAAGTTTAGGGACTGATGACCCCGTAGTTAAGTCCCATAAGCTCTACAAACATTTGAACATTTCTACAAACATTTGACCATTTTGAACTGTTTACTTGAGGTTGACACGGCGTTTACTTACAGCGAAAGACCATATGCCCACCACAATAGTGAAAAAGTCATTCTAGTTTTCCTCTAATATGGTGTATGATCACCTTGAACGGACAGTACAGTTGCACACCTGCGTGGCATGGACAGTACGAGGATATCAATCAGCTCTTCCACAAGTGCAATATTCAAATCTGCAACGGATGTGCCGGCCGCGGCGGCCGAGGAGACTGAGGCGCTTCAGTCACGGTCTGCACGGCCACTACGGTCGGGGGTTCGAATCCCCCATCGGGCATGGATATTTGTGCCGTCCTAGTTCGTAAGTAGTTCGTAAGTAGTTTGTAAGTTTAGTGACTGATAACCCCGTAGTTAAGTCCCATAAGCTTTACAAACATTTGAACATTTTTTGCAACGGATGTGGGAGGTACTGGTCTGGCTGTGATGCGTCCACTCCATTCGCTCAGTTCCCTCAGCTTCAAGCACGTTGTCCACCTGCGCAGCTCTGTGGGGACGAACCCATCTCCTGTGGCAGCAGCGTAGGGTATTACAAAAGGTCGAAGGATCTCGTCTCTATACCTCTGAGCAATCAAAGCGCCATTCTGAACGACATAGAGGTCCGTGAGTCCGCCAATACTGACTCCTACCCACGCCATTCGTCCATCACCATATGGTGATGTTTCCTGCACATAAGTAGGAGGGTTCCAATTTCTGTCCAGATAAGGGAACGACGATCGTCCGGCTGAACACAAATTCTTGACTGATGACTCACCTGTGAACAGAGCCCGGCGCCATTCGTTACGACTCCTATCCTGATGTTCCTCCGCCCAGTTTCTGCGGGCTAAAGAGTGTCGTGGTTTTAATGGGACACACGCCATAGGCCAATTCAAATGTTTGTATATCTAAGGGACTTAACTACATTGCTTATCAGTCCCTAGGCTTACAAACTGTTTAAACTAACTTAAAGTTGCTTATGCTAAGGAGAACACAAACACCCATGCCTGATGGAGGACTAGAACCCCTGATGGCGAACAACCGCACGCTCCGCAGCGAAGCGCCTTAGAACGCTCGGCCACTCCAACACCATAGTCCACAGGCTTCCGTGAGTAGAGGCCACATTTGCGAATACGATTTCGTACTATTTATGTTGATATTGCGCATCCTGTTGCTGCCTGGAGGGTGCGTTGCAGCTGAGTTGCACTCACCCATCTGGACGGCCTGCTAACAGGAGATAAAGGTTATCTCTTGCTATTATTACTCGTGGAAGACCTTGGTCTTGCCTTCTTTTAACGGCCCCTGTTGTCTGAAATCGCGTCCAGGTCCTGGAAGTTACACTTTGGGACACTACAATAGCTGCAGCCACCTCCTTGTGTCCCACTTCCCACCTTCCTATGATGCCCCATGCCATATTTGTCGGGTCAGGCTCACTACACTTCTTGCCTCCACTTCGTAAAACCGACAGAAAGACGTCGAACCATATTAGTTCATTCTGCCGTTGACAATACTTCAGAACCCAGATAACTTAACCCCTTAATTGTTTCGACCAGTGTACTGTGAATGTAGTTTTGCCTTTCTCTTTGTTATTTTCTAAGGTATTACATAGACTCAATAATGCTTTGCTTTTTCCCACTTTACTCCAGATTACAAATCCTTCTACAGGTTTTTGTATTCTTCAGTACGTAATTCATGTAAATATTTTCAACAATGGCTTATTAATCTGAGCCATCGTTAGTACGCATATGCGTCAACATCTTAGAATTATTACATTATTTGTGAAAACTGATGCTATTTCCTCTGTCTTATATATCTGGAATACCATCAGCAATAGTTTTATCTCGACTGCCACCCCTATGTCTGTTCCAGGGGGTCTTCTTTCCACGTTGAATGCTTTGTCGAATTCTTCTAGCAGTATTATATCTCAAATCCAATCTGCACATATCCACTCTTCACATACTTCGATTTCTCCTTCCATAACAATCTTTGAGTCTGTATCTTTATTTGAGTTTTCAACTATTTCTGTAATGATACCATGTAAATGTACGTCTGTAAGTATCTTGAGGTCAGTGGAGTGTGTACGTTTAAATAAGAGAGACAGAGAAAACTTCTTTAGCAGTTATGTTTATAAATCCGTTTAATAACTCATAAATATAACGGTTATCCGTATAAATCCTTTGAACTACTCATAAAAATACACAAGGCTAGGGTTTATTTGGAATACTTAGGATATCATGCAGCACGCTGCAGTGCCCTTGAGGCAGAAATGATAACGAGCAGTGTTCCATTGTCTATAACACAGATTATAAGCTTATCTCGACAACGTTGGAATCACGCAATTGCTCACTGGACTTGCATCAGCAAATGGGGAATCATGCTAATTTACTCTAACATGTAAGCTTTAAGTGCGAATTTTACAACACCTACACATTTGTGGAAGTGTTGTGAGACATTGGTTTCAATGAAGTATCTATCTATGTTTTGATATAGTGTGTTGTAACATCTGTCTCGTGTTTCATGCTAGATCAACGTATGGTCCATGCTTCACATTTGTAATGGAAGGCGAGGTGTTAACGTTACATATTTTATCCGTTACTTCTACAGTATGGGCGTTGTTCACCTTTCGCTATACTGTTGTTTCTGGAAGGTCATGGGGCTTCTGATTATCATGGAATTATGATCAGTTCTGAACTTCTGACGATTAATATAGTATTTAAAACAAGAAACACCCGAGTTATTGGCTACGGATCAGTGTGTGATTGTAGCAAACATTGGAAGAAAAAAATTCAAACAGCTTGAAAGACGGCTGTCTGCCGTCTTCCCTAGAACTTTGTAATTTATCTAAGTTCATTAGACAGCCTTTTTTGCTAAACAATAACCCCTTTTGTTCAGAGGCATGAGGAATAACATTTCATTTCATGTTTTTAAATGTTAGTTTCTGTAATATTGCTTTGATTTTATTATGCTAATAATTTATCATTGTGTCCATCTTTTTAAACGTTAGTTTCTGTAATATTGCTGGGATTTTATTATGCTAATAATTTATCGTTTTGTCAATGAATGTTTTTGTGTCCCAACTTCGTCGCCACTTTTGTGTCCCAGCCTCGTCGTAGGTGTCGGTGGCCGAGTGGATGAGACCGACACAGGAATAAAGATAGCACGCTAGTGCAGGTACGGAGGGGAGCAGCCAGAAACTATAAACACTAGAGTAAATTAGAAAGAGATATATATTGCACAGAATGTAACAATACTTAACTTTTACATAGTACTGCAGAATGTTGATACATAGTTGTTAGAGGCCTGCCTAGTGCCTGTACAATAGCAAAGTCTTCACTGGTGCCTATCTGATTACGAAGGTCCTAACTGGTTGCTATCTCAGTCCCAAGTGAACGATGTCGTTCACTGGTGGCCACGAGCGGAGTTGCCGCAGAGGGCGCTCGTGGCTGTCGTCGTGAGAACGCCGCGCCGTGCGTGCATGGCGGCGCGCGGCGAAAGTAGGTGGCGCGCACTTTGTACTTGTGCGACACCACACCCCTCCCCCCCAAACCGCCGCGCCGTCGTGGCGTAGGGCTGAGGGCCACGGCGACGGCACTGGGAGGAGGGCCTGGGCGGGGGCGTTACTGGTGGGACGGGCGTCGTAGCTGAGGCTGGGATGACGCCGTCCGCGCCCCGGCATCCGCCTTGCGATCCTCCAGGAAACCCACCGAAACCTGGTGAAGGGCGCACACCCCCGCCCAGATTGAGCAGGTCTTCTTCTTCTGAGGTGCGTGGCCCAAGCTGGGGGGGCCCGCACGGTCCCGGAGTCCCTCTCGGTGACGCTGTCATCTGCGGCGGCGACAGCGGCGGCGACGACTGCGTCGGAGATGCGTCGACGTCCATAGGGATGTCGTAGTCCGGGGACGAACGATGTGGCTGTGCTCCCTGGCGTGAACTGGGTCTGGAATCAAACATGCATCACTGAGTAGTGCAGACTTTAGTTTGTCAAAGGCAACCTGACAATCTTTAGACCATACAAAAGGAACATTCTTCCTACGTAAGTGATGCAGTGGAGCTGCAATCTGAGAGGCATTGGGAATAAACCTGAAATAATAGTTAAGCTTTCCCATCACTGCTTGCAATTCATGCACATTCTTAGGAGGAGGCAAGTCTTTGATTGCTCGAAGATGTGACTGTAAGGGATGTATTCCTTGGGCATTAATCACATGGCCTAGGTACTCTATTTCAGTTTGAAAAAACGAACACTTTGCTTTATTACAACGTAGACCTGCTGCAGTCAAAACTTTGAAAAGGCACTCCAGGTTTGCTAAATGTTCTTCAACTGTACGTCCGGATACCACAATATCATCTAAATAGTTCGAACAACACGGTACAGAAACTGTCAGCTGTTCCAAAAAACGCTGAAAAATAGCGGGGGCGGAAGAACTGCCAAAGGGTAGGCGTTGAAATTGAAAAAGGCCCATGTGAGTATTAATGACGAAAAACTTTTTTGACTCGTCATCAAGCGGAATTTGTAAGTATGCCTCTGCTAAATCAATCTTAGAAAAGAAACGAGACTGTCCTAATTTGTCCATTAGTTCGTCAGGTCTGGGCAGGGGATAAGTGTCTACAATTGTTTGACTGTTCACTGTTGATTTGAAGTCCGCACAGAGACGAAGTTTTCCTGACGGCTTGGGTATAATTACTATAGGCGAGGCCCACTGACTCGCAGAAACAGGAGAAATCACCCCACTATCTTGCCAACGTTTAAGTTCTTCGGCAACTGTATCACGCAAGGCGATAGGCACTGGTCTAGCTTTACGAAATTTTGGAACTGCAGATTCTTTTAAAGTTACATGTGCCACGAAGTCTTTTGCACAACCTAGTTCCGGCGAAAACAAGTCACTGTATTTTTCACACAATGCATTAATTTTGTCCTGAGGTACAACTGACGAAATTTGAAGGACATCTCTTTGAATTGATAGGCCAAACACGTCAAATGTATCTAATCCAAAAATGTTCTGTGTAATTGCATCCCTCAACATCACGTCACTATACGAAAGTCCACAAGAGCAAGTAAATTTACATTGGCGGGTTAAGCCCTTCAATTCCGTAATCCACTCTTGGTGTGATTGCTGCGGTAATTTTTTAAGTCTAAAAAATCGGTATCGTGCAGCGGCTACAAGAACGTTTCTCTCATAATGAGCATTCAGTGCATCTACAATTTGTTCAAAGTCTACATCACGAGGAGATGCGAGAGGGAAAAGTTTTTGCAATAGTACGAAGGTCTGTGGGGCCCACAATCGATAAGAAAAGGTTCTTCACTCTCTGACCTGTAATTTGATGAGCCGCGACGAGTTCTTGAAACTGTGCGAAATAGTCGCTCCATTCTTCCTCACGTTCGTTGTACTGGCGAAATGTAGGAAGCGGTGCAGCGGCAGGTGTGGGCTGCTGATGTGACGGCTGTTGTTGTTGGTGAGCAGCCTGTGCCGTCAACTGCGACACGGCCTGCAGTAGTTGAGTGATTTGCGCCGTCTGTAACTGAATAATTTCCATTAAGTTTGGGTTCGGGGTAGTGGCCATGCTGACTGATTAGGCGCCGCGCATACAAGTAAATTATAACAAAACACAAATGCAATAAGAAAGAGGACGCTCTGCAACAAAAAAAAGTCCACAAAACACGTAACAAAATATCTTCGCCCAAAATTATTATAATAAGGGTGGGTGGGCGGGAGCAATTTCTGCGTGCTCCGACTGCTGCTGTCTGGCTGCTGCAAGCGTGCTGGTCCACGGTTCGTCTATCACTCCTCGTCGCCACTTTTGTGTCCCAACTTCGTCGCCGCTTTTATGTCCCAGCCTCGTCGTAGGTGTCGGTGGCCGAGTGGATGAGACCGACACAGGAATAAAGATAGCACGCTAGTGCAGGTACGGAGGGGATCAGCCAGAAACTATAAACACTAGAGTAAATTAGAAAGAGATATATATTGCACAGAATGTAACAATACTTAACTTTTACATAGTACTGCAGAATGTTGATACATAGTTGTTAGAGGCCTGCCTAGTGCCTGTACAGTAGCAAAGTCTTCACTGGTGCCTATCTGATTACGAAGGTCCTAACTGGTTGCTATCTCAGTCCCAAGTGAACGATGTCGTTCACTGGTGGCCACGAGCGGAGTTGCCGCAGAGGGCGCTCGTGGCTGTCGTCGTGAGAACGCCGCGCCGTGCGTGCATGGCGGCGCGCGGCGAAAGTAGGTGGCGCGCACTTTGTACTTGTGCGACACCACAAATGTGACAATATGAACGCTTTCTCCGTGACGCCGCTGTCCCTGTGAGAATGCGTTATTTTGTATGTGCATGTATGAGAATCTTCTAGCATGGGAGTCTGTGTGTATGTAAGAGAATTTTCGTCGTCGGCTGCTGGCTGCTCGGTACTAGTGTTTTTCTGGCTTCGTATCGATAGGTAGTCGTTACCAACCTCTGCTTTTGATGCTACTAAAGAGGTTCCCCCAACCTTTCAAAATCAAAGCATCCACAATTTGGTTACAAGTTGGATTGGAAATGCCCAGTTAGCGAGCCTCGGCAAGACGCGCAAGTTTATGCTCCCTCACCACCGCGGTTTTTCCAGGGGTTTCTACCGATTTCCGGTGGATTTCCGGTAGTGGAGGGGACTGGGTGACCGATCTGATCATTCTGTGGCTGCACTTCGACCTGATAAGACGTCCGGACTTTCTTTCCTCCGTTGAGATGGTAGAGATTCATTGTCTGGTTTGTTAGACTTCAGATCTTAGGTACATTTTTCGGGATAAGTTTCTCCGATCATGTACGGAAATGTATTCAATTTCATTCTGGCGATTTTGCATAGGTAAACGCGGTGAATATGCAACTACTTCGGTTTGATAACGGTTGGGAATCGGTAACCTGTGTGAGACTAGCTGGTGATGTATGAACTCTGTTTAATTTCTTTCTAGTTTTATGGGATGCAACCAATGCACAGGAATATTTTTATTCTATGTAGTGCATGTGAAATATTCTTTTTTGTTTTCTCCTTCCACGAGTGATATGTACTCCAGGTAGTGTATTCTAATACCCTTCCAATATTGAAGAAATGGAATAGGAGAATCCACAAAATCTCAACCTATATCATTGACTTAAATCTGCAGCAGAGGTTTGGAACATAGACCGTTTTCAGACATTACAAATACTTCGAAGAGAGCGTTCTATTGATTCACGACCAACATAGACGTAGAAAATATCGTTCCTCTGAAACAAAACTAGCTCCTTACTCACACGAAGTTGTGAATCCTGTGTACAAGGGTTCTCCAATTGATTATCTGTTTCTAGATTTCCAGTAGGCATTTGACACCATACCTCATAAAACGCTTCTAATCAAATGCGTACTCCTGGAATATCGTCTTATTTATGTAATTGGGTTTGTGTTTTTCTGTCAGAGGACGCATCTCTTACTAATCACAGACTTGTATGTCTGCGGTAGTAGCTGATGAAAAGGCATGGAATAAAAAAATTTCTGGCGTTCCTGCGGGTAGTGGTGTAGGCCTTCTGTTACTTATCTACACCCATAAACGATTTAAGAAAAAATCTGAGCAGCTCTCTTGGGTTGTTTGCAGACAATGCCGTTATTTATTGCCTAGTAATGTCATCTGAAGATCAAAATCAACTGCAGGAAGATTTATATATCTGTATGGTGAGAACATTGACAATTCATCTTAACACTTTCAAACCCTGCACGGACAATTGTGTGGTTCTAGTTTTGCTTGCTTCATTTCTTTGTGATTCACGCTAGGAAATTCGGACCTGCATCACAAAATCATGGTTGGACTGTGATAATGTACGAAACGTGCTTTACTTCCATGTTTCTAAACTGTGTGGCACCAGCAGTCGGCAAACTTCCAGTACACCTACAATGAGTGAAGAAAGACTTGTTGACAAGGTGTTGATACTCTTGTTTTGACATGTGAAGCTATCTTATGTGACAGCCAGCTGATTTTATATGATCCTGTGATGTTAGTATGTCATTTCTTTCAAAGGCATGTTACTGTTAGATGGTGGAGATAATAAAAATTTGTAGTGAAGGCTGAAATTAGACAATCGTGTGGGGACAAAATTTTGAAAAATTATTTTCTTTTTTATAATGTATTACTGTATGTATTTTGTATCTTACACGTACATCTCAATATTAATGTCACATTACCTACAATCTTGGGTTTGAAAAGGATAAATAAAGAAAAGTGCACGCGAGTAAAGTAATCCGTTAAACTTCGTTTACAAGATAAAACAATCTAATATGAAGCCCACAAATTCAAGTAAATACTTCAGAGTCCTAAATAGGAAATAACACGTTGTGAATGTTGCGGTGGATGCAAACTAAGGAATGTATTTTATTGGCAGAATACTTAGAAATGCAACAGAATTACTACAATAAAGAAACGCCCAGGAACTTTGCTGCGCGACGTGGGATCCTTATCAGGTAGGCTTGACGGAGAACTAATAGTTCAGAGGACAACTCGATTCAGTGGCGGATACAGAATTTTTTTTCTGGGGATGGGGGGGGGGGGAGGCACAAGCCTGAGGAGGGTGAACATGTCCTCAAGGGCTTTGTGAGACACAAAAACACAAATATTATATATATAGAAAAATACTTTTTAATTTACTTCCATCTAACAATGCACTATTAGTTTCTGCGCACTATGGCTACATTTTCAAATGCCTTTGATCACAAAAATATTACAATGACTCAATCACATTAAACAGTGTAAATTATCTAAATTTACAAAAAGAGAGAGAGAGAGAATTGAGAGCTTGAATGCCCTGTGTTCCGCTGTGGGCGGCACACTTGTTTCATCCATCATCATATCATCATCATAAAAAATGAAACCCTTGTCAACAGCCAAACACTGGGCATACAGGCTCAGTTTAATTCAATATGTAACTGATTCTGAGCTTCGCCAGGTGGGTATATGCCAATCCCTATACAGAGAAAGCCATGAGAAATAGGCATATTTACAACTTTTGAATAATTGGACTATGATTGAATAAGACTGACCAATTGAAAACTCAAACAATTGTACAATATGGTCGAAAAATACGTTTTGTAAAATGATACGCACAGGACATTAAACGTGCCAAATGAATTAATGGTGACTGTACGAAAATGGTTCACAAATTTAAAAAAAGTTCAAATGTTTGTAATCATAAAGAAGAAAACTACTAAGGTCTCGGTCCCTAGTCTTACAAACTACTTAAACTAACTCATTCTAAGGACAACACGCACGCACAATCCCGAGGGAGGACTCGAACCCCTGGCGGGAGCGGCAGCGTACTCCGCGACGTTGCGCCTCAGCTCACACGGCCATTCCCACGCGGCACACATGGTTTGATTGTCATTTTGATAAATGTAGAGTTCCATACTCTCGATACTCTTTTTTTTTTTATTTTGTGGTAAATATTTACATTTCTCTATGTTTAATGTGGTTGTATCATTCTAATTTTTTTTTAATTATAGGAACTTGAGAATGACGCTATAGTGCGTCGAAACTAGTAGTGTATTAGTAATTAAATGGAAGTATATTAATTTGACAAGTGAAGACAATTTTACCTGGTGATGCCAGCAACACAAAACATCTGAACTACTTGAAGGACATCCATTTATTTCGGACTACTGTCAACGTTACGCTGCCCCTAGACGAGAAATACTACTGCACACATTGTTACGGGTAACGTTTTCAACACTGCGACGCTGCCTTCTGCTCGCTAATGCTCCCCCCCCCCCTCCCCCCGGCCATCCGGCAGCCATTAGTACACGCCTCCTGCCGCTGTCAACAGCAACCGTAGATGAACTGTAAAATAACCGGAGTAGCTGTGTCATTACCAAACAATGCAGAAATTGGGAAAACCACGTATCCTAAAAGGTCGCCCAATTCCGGGTTAGAAACAAACAGCCAGTAAATACAAGTATGTCGCGCTAAGTTTGATATTCCCTCTAAACCTAAAATCAGATTTTCTGTGTTTGCGTTGGACTGAAACAATTTCTTCTTATTTCTTTGTAAAGTTGCTACGCAAAATGAGATACGTTTTCATGAAAGCTTTCGCGATCAATAAAATAACACTTGAAAATTCCTGGTAGATTAAAATTGTGGACCATAAACGGGATTCGAACCTTGGATCTCTGCCTTTCGCTGGCAAGGGCTCTACCATTTGAGCTATCCTGGCACGCTTCACGGTCCGTCCACAGAACTTTATTTCTGCCAGTACCTCGCCTCCCATTTTCCAACTTCAGAGAAGTTCTCCTGTTAACCTTTCAGGACTAGCACTCCTCATTCTGGAAACATCCCTTAGGCTGTGGCTTAGGCATGAGTCCACCACATCCTCTCTTTCAGGAGTGCTAATTCTGCAAGGTTCGCAGGAGGACTTCTGTGAAGTTTGAAAAGTAGGAGGTGAGGAACAGGCAGAAATAAAGATGACGATGGACTATGAAGCGTGTCGGGATAGTTTAGAAGGCAGAGCGCTTGCTCGCGAAAGTCAAAGGTCGCAGGTTCGAATCCTAGTACAGCTCAAGTTTAATCTGCCAGGAAGTTTCATATCAGCGCACACTCCGCTGCAGTGTGAAAATTTTATTCTAAAAATTACACTTGACTGTTTCAAGAAGAATTTCTACTATCATGAAAATCTTTTGCATCTGATGTATGGAAACATGCCGTTGAAATTTCTAATTTGCTCCAATAACAGGAAAATCGCAACGTGTAGCTTCAAATAAAACTGTTTATAATGTGTGGGAGTACCAGTTCTTAGTGTCTAGCAAAATAATCAGATAAACCGTTTTCCGGAAACATCTGAATGCGCCAGGCTGAATGCATCCCTTGAAATTTTCTTTTTCAATGTTAAATCCTTTAACTTTCTTTACATACGAATAAAACATACACAATAGCTGAATTACTTCCCAAGCAATCACGACACAATAAACGACTTTTATCGTAAATTATTGATAAAAAAGATAAAGAGGCAATTAAATGGAAGCATACCATAAAAAGTCAAATTAAGTTATGTTAATTACAGGGATTTTGCAATTTTAAACTCTCAATTACATGCTGCTCGTAAGTAAAAGTTAAATATTCTAATGCTAAGATTCTTTCCCTCCCTCCCTTCCTTACCATCTCTCTCTTTCTCTCCCCCTCCCTTCTCTCTCTCTCTCTCTCTTTCTCTCTCTCCCCTTCCCCTTTCTTCTTCTTCTCTCTCTCTCTCTCTCTCTCCTCCCTTCTTCTCTCTCTCTTTCTGTCTCATTTTTCGTCGAGTCGTCTGGAGGAGGGGGAGGGTTCACGTGCCCCTGTGCCCCCCCCCCCACCTGAAAATGCCATTGCCTCGATTTGTATTATTGGATTACTGGGGGGAGAGTGTTATGGAAATATGAAACAGGGATTGGGTTGGAAATTATTACAACGACAGCGTTTTTTGTTGTGGTGAGATCTACTTACGAGATTTTGATCGTCGTATTTCTCACTCGAATGTGAAAGTAAATTGTTGACTCATCTAAATAGTGATAAATGACCATAATAAAAAAAATGTGAAATCGGAGCAGTAACAGAGAGATTTAGGGGTTGCTTCTACCTGCGTGATACTAGGGAATGGAGTGGCAGATAAAAAGTCTGAAAGTAGTTGGACGAAGCCTCTGACGGTCGCTTACGTGTGAATACAGAGTCCCCATGTTATTGGTTGTAAAAGGCCGATTATGTTTTTCAAGGTCACCTGCGCATCGTCGCTCCGGAAGAACGCATGTGAATGTCAAGCAGAAAATACCTGTTGCTCAAACCTGTTCTGGGCACGCAAGCCGATAAAAGGAACAAACGTACACACACAAATTCTCTAACTATCGCAGCGTGAATTCCGCCATAAGTGCGGCTTTTCAAAGCACGCGCGATAAGCACTAAAAACTCTTCTGGCGGAGGTGGCACCGCGGTAAGAAACTATCCCCGCATTCGGGAGAACACCGACTCGCGTTTCTGTCCAGCCATCCAGATTTTAGTTTCACTTAAAATGCTTGAATTCTGAAGTGGTACTTTTGAAACGCACTAGAATTCTTTCGTGTTGCAATATGTAGGTCGGCAAGCCATATTCTTCGCATTTACATTTACTTCAATACTGTAATACCTACGGTTCATGGTTTCGGTTCCTGTAGTCATGTCCTAGTTCATGAACCACGGGGCAATGTATGAGTGGCCAAGTAAGTGGTCCTGACAGTTGGGATACCAGTTACTTTGCAATAAGGTTGGGCATCTCGGACATATTCTGAGTCGTGGCCACTTTTGTGCTCAGACGGCGAAGACTTTCCAAATCCACCGGTTAGTCCCTCAATCGTTAGGGGTAAAAATTCCAGTGGGGCTCTGGACAAGTAAGGCTAGCAACCTGCTTCCCCGGTACTTAAATATCTTGCTGGCAACAATCAGAGCAAAATGCCTCCGACCTTTGGAGGTGATGGAGTCCCACCTCTAATTGACAGACCAGGGACTCTTCCGATACGACTTGGCAAACGATCTGGAATGAGATGGGGAGCTATTAATATTAATGGGGAATAGACTGGGAGGAAAGAACTGGCGGAGGCTTCAAGTAAGTTGGGGTTAGATGATTTAGCTGTTAGTGACGTTAGAGTAAGGGGAGAGAAAGAGGACGAAGTCGGAGAATACAAGGTCTACTTGTCAGGAGTCAAAGTGGGAAGAGCACAGTGGGGTGTAGGGTTTTACATCAGGAAAGCAATCGAACTCAGCATAATTGCAATAACGTATGTAAATGAACGACTGGTGTGGATAGATTTGGCCATCTCCAGCAAGAAAATTAGGATTGCGGCAGTGTATTCACCCTGTGAAGGGACAGATCAAGATGAGATGGACAGATTTCACAACGCACTTAGTGGTGTAGTTGTTAGAGTGAAGGGTGGTGTTTTACTCATGGGTGGTTTCAACGCCAGGAATGGAAATCGAACAGAAGGTTATGGGTAAGTTTGAAGAGGATATGGTGGCCAACAGGAACGGAAAACAGCCCTTGGATTTTCTTTTCCAGTCTGGGCTTAGTTATCAAAAACTCCTTCTTTAAGCATAAGGACATTCACCGCTATACTTGGGAAGGAAGGGGAACCAGATCTGTCATTGGCTATATAATAACAGACCAGGAATTCAGGAAGACAGTCAAGGACACACGTGTTTTCAGGGGGTTCCTTGATGCTACTGATCATTATTTAATCTGCAAATTGGTTTTGTGTGGCCAAAAGAGCAGAAAGTCAGGTCCATGTGTAGAAGGATTTGAGTGGAGAAGCTTTAAGACAAAGAAATTAGGCAAAAATACATAACAATGGTCTCGGAAAGGAACCAGTTAGTTGAATGTAATGTAGTGGCCGTGCAGACCGAGACTGGAGCGCCTCAGTCCCTTCGGCCACCGCGGCCGTCTTTTATTTTTAACCGAGGAGTTGAATACCAATTTTTATAAATATGCATCAGTATTTTGTCAGATTTATTTTAATTTTCCGGAAATGCAGAGGCAGGAATTTCCTAACATAAGACCGCGAAAAAAATAACGATTTCAGTAGTTCTAGTATCAAAATTACCTGAATAACAACTTATTTAAAAAGAACATTCATCCCCTTAATGGCACAATTTCCACAAATCTTTTGTTAAACGATGTCTGCAGTTTCTGTCCTTAGCAGTCATGTCTCGATAATGATGATGAATCAATAAACGAATAAATAAATGAATGAATTAGTCAGGTCGTATTTTTTATGTAGAGGGATTATCTTGGCATACTCAGCTGTCAGTCCCGCTAGAGCAGTGTGTTTCAACCTGTGGGTCGCGACCACCAGGGGCTCCCAAAGCCTTGCTCGGGGGCGTATAATATACTAGCTGCTCCCCGCGGTTCAAAAGTCAGACATTAAAGTGCCAAGAAACAGCATAAATAACTACATGACTGTTTGCGACATTGTTAGCACTTGTCATGGAACGGATGGAGAGCCAAAAATCTATTGCAATACGTCCCTGTAAACGACGTTTCGAGACTTCTTGTTCTCCGAGTATACGTAGAGATTTCTAGCTCTCGATACACGGGAGCAGCCTACGTAGAGCTGTCCGTGCGAGAAACATGGGGTGGCCAAATGAATACTTGCCACTTTTAATGTTTGTCCTTGACTCTTGTTTATAGTAATCGAGAAGGCCACTTTCAATGGAAACTGTAACCGGTTATCCTGGAATGGCAAGTTTGTTGGGATGATGGGAATTCGTGGTATTAATACACTCTCTTGGCTCCACCGGTGATGATGGTGGCCTGCACGATATGCCTTCTCAGGTCCGTGATGCGTAACCTGGTGCCATTGCATAATCGTGATGCATCCAAGTTACGCATCAATAAAACAGGCACACCCACCTTCAGCTCCAACTTGTGGGATGGCACCCCTGACAGTAACTACAATAACAACAATACAGAAATCGAAAAGAAATGCCAAGTAAAGGAACAAAATAAACAGCAAACATAACGGAGAAATGTAACGAAATAAACAACAAACCTAACGGAGAAAAGTAAAGAGATAAAAAAAGACATCTAACGGAGAAAGGAAGTGTTGAGATCCTACAAATGCAAAGCGAACCAACAAAAGAACTAAATGAAAACGTTCGAATGCTATAAATAATCGAAATCACCAAAGAAACTATTATTCATTGAAATCCAAAGAGAATACAATTTTAAAGAATTACGATAACATCACAATGTTCGAACATCTATAACGTTTCATATGTTAACTGCAGCGGACCGCCTGCCATCTGTTGAGTGCATTTGCTACTACTTACGTTGCAGTTTACGTACGCTCTTTATACGTGGCAGTTCGCGCTTTGTACACAAAATCGGGCTTGGGATCTAGATCCCATTCTACACAAAACGTCAATGCATTTTCTTGCCATGGTACTTAGAGCATATTTTATTTAAAGTCTTCAATTTATATACATACTTCCTTCATTTGTTACAACAAATGAAAATGAATGCGGCATGAATGACAACATTGAGATTTCTTATGTATCTAGTGATATGTCAGTTAAGCCGTTTTGGCAGTATCCAAGAATCTTTTTGTATATTCGAAAGTAAAAAAGATAAGAATAACAAAGAAAAAAAATTCACTATAGCAGGACCGAACCATTGCCCAAAATAACAAAAATATATAATATGACGCGTTAACCCCCGCGGCTAAACAGAACATACACTAAAATGTTGTTCTGCTGTTGTATTAGAAGCTTCTTACAACCGTTACGTATTTCTATGGATGTATTTCAAATAAATAACTTGTAATAAACATTTTGAAAAGTAGCCTATGTCCTAATCCAAGAAATAAGAAATCTCTATATGAAATTTCATCTAAATCAGTGCTGTAGTTTTAGCGTGATGCGGTAACAAACATAGAAACTTTCGCATTTATAATATGTATAGGATTGCGTTAATGATGAATAATCGCAAAGTCTGTTTTCCGTAACCAATCTATAGGTACATGAATATGGTACAATAAGTAATTGTAAAAAATCGGTGCCCTTTCTCAATGAGCATAGTTCTCTACTGAGACTTAAAAATAATAATAATAAATAAATAAATAGATAAAATGTGTTCAATTCCGAAAAATACACAAAAAATTTGTCCAACCATTTAAAAGAAAGCTGTGGCAAAAGAAAGAAGATTAAATTGGTTTCCTTTGAGATAATATAGTTTTCTTTCAGTTCGGAGGACGGGGTGTCACCAGGATATTTTTAATTGGAAGGGGGTCGTCAGAATATTTTTCCTTGAAAGGGGGGCGCATATCCGAAGAGGTTGAGAAAAGCTGCCCTAGAGATACACATACGAATCCAAAATTGTACAAAAGGAAATTATTAGAGGTGGCTTTCTATACTCTCTGATACAAGTCAGTGTTTTATTTTACGTGTCCAGGACTAAGACACGCCTTTCGATCAATAAATATACAATTACTATACAATTATTATAAACAATTTACAATCTAGGGACACCAAATTCATTAAATATATGTTTACAGTGTACAATTACATTGAGCAAATGATTAGCCAAGAATGCAAAATTCAATAAATATACAATTAAAATAGACAAATTACAAACTAGAAACATAAAATTTGGAAATAGGTGACTAATTCTGCAGGACACTACTAGTTTCTGCTAGATGGACCGCAAGCTCCAAAATTCTGCTGCCTTGAAGGCCACATCATTTGCTGCGCGTAGGTCCTCTATGGTGCAGGGGTTGAGCAGGTTTCCACAGAGCAGGAGATGTTGTGGGTCCTGTACATCGCCACATTCTAGTCCTCAGTCTGTTTAGTGCCTTCCACGACTCATACGGCAGATGGAAGCCTTCGGCAGGTTCCTCTTTGATGTTCTCTCCGGCCCTTTCGTTTGACGAATTCTGCCATAACTTTGTTCTCCGAGTTCCAGGCCTCAATGTAGTTGATGTTGTTGTGCTCATAAAACTCATCCTCCACTTAAGCCTTGGTTTTCTTGGCTCATATCCGAAGAGGGGGTATCTGGGGTCAGTTTCCCGTTTCTTTTTCTCTGTTTCTGCAGCTGTTCTTCTGCGTATGTCTGGAGGCACTATGCCCATAATTTCGTAGATTTTTCTGACAGGAATTGGTCGAAGGCAGCCATTCACTAGGCGTCCAGTCTCAGTGCCGTATCCACCTCTCTGGCATGTGCTGAGTTTCCCGAGACTGGTGCAGCATACTCCGCTGCAGAGAAACACAGTGCTAGGGCAGATGTGCGGAGCACACCTGGCTGTGATCCAAGTGAGTAAAGCCTTCAAACTACCAAAATGCTCAGCAGTTTTTAGCGGATTTGTTTGTATCGTCAATAGCATTTTTAAAGACATTAATTGGTCCGACTTCCGGAGTGCCAAAATTATTCAACGCCGAAATAAAACATAGTCGTATGTTATATATTGGATGTAGCACTGGAATACGTTCTCAGTAAACGCTGGGTACAGATAGTCCAACAGCTGTTGCTGTGTTCTTAAGCTGGTATCCACTATAACTGGAATTTGGTACAATACGGACGAAAGCTGCATCTTTAGACGCAGTCCTTTATCTGAATTTGTTGTACACTTATTTACGTGAAGGCAAGAGCCATGGAAAACATCAGTCATAAAGGAGTTGGGACGTGAATCAACAAACTGATAGAAATTATAATGTGCGTAGTAAGCAGGAGCAAGGGTTGCGAAACGCGGACGTGGCACAAAATTTAATTAAATGCGTCGCCTTATAATAAATGTATTTTATCGTTAAATATCACTAGAAGCGGATTCTCCCGTATTAAAAGAGGCATAGAGTATTGTGTTGTCAGTAGAGAAGCAGTAACAGCAGCAGTCAAGAGAACGTAATGACTTCGAACGTCGCCAAGTCACTGAATGTCACTTGACTGTAAGCATAAATCCATCACAGCATATCAACGCCGCTAAGGCTTCTATGTTGTCTGTTGGTGATTGTGATATAGAAATGCAAAATGACAACCGTAGTTTTAAACCTAGCCCAGGCGGAGTAATATACTGACAGGAACCGTGAGGTATTGCGGAAACTGGCAGCAAAACATCGCACGAAATAAGCGGAAGGATAAGCTCATGATTTGCAGACTCCTATCAGCTCTCGAGTTAGCACAATGGCTCTTCCTTCACAGGCCATACAGATATATAGCAAACGCTAAGTAGCGTCAGTGAACAACGTATAACTAGAAACGAGTGATTCAGACTGGTGAATCACCCTATACTTTGTGCCAATCGGAGTAGATGACTGTGTCAGTATGACAACGCCCCCTGTATATACGACGCGGGACAAAATAACGTGAACACCATGCAGTATACAACGTATTTTTGGAAGTTGGCACCATTGCGTATGTGTTAACACAAAGACGCGACCGTAAGGTACAGTTGTCGTACCAAATGTTTGACGATACCTCGCACTGTCCGTATTATACGTTTTGTTTTGTCTCGCTCAAATAATCGGTGAAGTGTGTGATCTGTTCAAATGTTTGTAAAGCTAGTAGTCATCGGCCCCTGGACTTGCAAACTATTTAAACTAGTTTTTGCTAAGGACAACACGCACACACTCGTGCTTGAGTGAGGACTCGAATCTCCGAAGGGAAGCAGCCATACGCTCCGCAGCAAGGCGCCGTAAAGCACTCGGCTATTCCACCGCGGCGTGCGTGATCTCTCAGACTTTCAACGAGGCGAACTCGATTGTGCGACGTTTCATTAGCGAGTGTCGCCGGTAACGACAGCGTGCACAAAACAAGGTGAAACATCGTTGATGAGGAGGAATTGTAGGCGGAGCCCACAGTTAAGTAACAACGACCGACGAGCATTAACAACGACAGTGGTCAGACAACATAAAACTAAGACGGTAAAAGCGGCTGCAGGAACTCAACGTGCACTTGAGTGACACTTTTTCGATAAAATAAGTACGGCTGCTTCCTTACTGGAAGGGTTGCAGTTGCTGAACCATTAACTACGGAAGCCAAAGCAAAGCTGCGAAGGAATTAGCGCCACGAATATAAAACCTGGACGCTTGATCATTGGAAATATATCGTACGGTCCGATGTAACATCGTTTATACTGCTCCCTACAAACAACCGGTTTTATAGATCGAAAACTCCTACAGTGAATCATGGCTGAGGTTCCGTCATGTTTGAGCATCTTTATCGTGATATTCAACTGTTCCCATCATTGCCGTCACTAGCCGGGTAACTGTGAATGAATATCTCAGCACCCTCGACAGCTAACGGCTTACTGTGACTAAGATAGTGCTAACAAACATTGCCATATTCTAAAATAATAATGTGTCCACACATACAGCAAAAAATGGTTCAGGCGTGCTTTGTACAGCACCAAAAAATTATTAATCGCCCCCGGACAATAAAATCGCCATCTCTCAACATAACTGTAACGGGGAGTTTTAGAGCAGAAAGTGACGACAAAATGTACAGCTCCAATAACGATGAAGTAATCGGCGGATGTTTTGGTACAAGAATAGATAACATTCTTTTGTAAACTGTAAAGACGAATCTATTCTTCGAAGATTTGAAGCTGTTATCAGAGCCAGTGGTGGACCAACTCCTTAATAATAAATAAATATTTTATTAATGTTAGGTGTTCTTATTGTTTCGTCGACCCCCTATGGCCTGTGAGCAATTGCTTGCGCACTTAAATATTGCTGTAATGGGCTGGACTGAACTGCCCGGAGACCCAACTTGGATTCAACGGAAGGCCTCATGAATGAGTTACAATGTTTACTTTCCTCTAGTCTCCAGCGTTCATCACTTCATTAATTTCGGAGTTTAAGGAAGAATGGCCGTGCGCACTGAGGCGTCGTGCTGCTGTGCGCGCGACCGTTTGCCGTTGGAGATTCGAGTCCTCCCTCCGCCACGGGTGTGTGTGTTTTGTTCTTAGGATAAATAAGTTTAAGTAGTTTCTACGTTTAGGCACGTATGACCAATGCTGTTAGGTCCCATAACTTTACAAACATTCGATGGAAGAATTCAGTGAAACTGTCTCCAGAGCAGACTTTAAGTCTCTCCATAAGTCGATAACTAAACACGTCTCTCACTAAGGTCCTCTAATTGGCGTCCGCATACGTTTTGACCGACAGAGAATGTGCGCGCAGAAAAATGTCTGGCTCTTTCCTAAATATTAGCCTGAAAATTAAAAATGTGCAGAACCATTTATGTAACGGATGTTGTTTGTTTCTGTACTGGAATACATTTCGCTAAAGGCAACGTTGTTAGAAATACGGACAAAAGTGACCTGCAAAAACATTCTCACATCTACATTCGTCCCTCCCCATCCCCCTCCCAACACCACCACCGGTGATGATTTTAGTATGGAGGAGAGGGGAGGGCCGGGGGGGGGGGGAGCGGGGTGGCGTGAGTTTGGGGATTGGTGGTACGAGCATGGTGGTATGGGGGAATGGTAATTTGAAGATCACTTTTGTACGATTTCCTTGATTAACTGGAAAATCACTCCCTCAAGCGAATTGTCCTCGAAACAAAATTAAATTACTTCAAATTCCCTACAAAACGATCGTATTTTTTCTCTCTGACCGAAATTTTGCACGAAGAGAATGACAGATTGTTGAAATCCTCGGGCGACGCGCATGCGTAGCTTTGGCGGTATTTCAAAGCTAGCTTGTGGTTCTTTCCCGACATGTTAGATCACAAGTGTCCTGTATCAAGTTGTTGGACTTCCACTATGACACTATGGTATATTTTAAACAATTATCATTTACATCATGAATATTGTAAAATGTAAATGGTAGTTTTGTGTCCAAGCCTCGTCGCCGCTTTTGTGTCTCGTTTCCGTCGTAGGTGTCGGTGGCCGACTAGAAAGACCGACACGGGAATAATGGATGCTCGCTTGTGCAGGTAGGAGGTGACCAGCCAGTGGGACAGCAGAAACTAGAAACACTAGAGTAAATTAAAATGAGATATATATTTCTTAGAGACTTAGTAACACTTAACTTTTACACAGCTCAGTACTGCAGAATGCTGATACATAGTTGACCTAGGGACCTCCCTAGTGCCTAGTCGATAGCCAAGTCTTCACTGGTGCCTATCGGATTCCGAAGTATTAACTGTTCCTATCTCAGTCCCAAGTGAACGATGTCGTTCAGTGGTGGCCACGAGCGAAGTTGTAGCAGAGGGCGCTCGTGGCTGAGTCGTAAGAACGCCGCGCCGTGCGTGCATGGCGGCGCGCGGCGAAAGTAGGTGGCGCGCACTTTAGACTTGTGCGACACCACAGGTAGTATCACAATTCTTTAACATACTACCGATATTACGTTTAGTCTGCCAGTTTTATTCCGGTAAGAACGAAGAGTTGGGCTTTATAGTCAAGAAAGTCTAAAATAATCCAGTGACAAATTGTTCCAATACTAGTCAATTGGAATTTTGTTCAATAAACGACAGCAAGGAAAGGCGAACCAAAGACTTCGTTTCATTGGCAGAACACTTAGGAGATACAACAGTTCTGCTAAAGAAACTGCCTACACCACACTTGTGCGTCCTATTTTGGAGTATTGCTACGCATTGTGGCATCCATACCAGGTGGGACTGACGGACGATTTAGAGAAAATTTGGAGAAGGGCAGCAAGGTTTATATTATCACGATCGCGATATAGGGGAGATAGTGTCACGGAAATAATGCACGTGTTGGGGTGGAAATCATTAAAAAGCCGGCCGCGGTGGCCGAGGGGACTAAGGCGCTTCAGTCACGGTCTGCACGGCCACTGCGGTCGGGGGTTCGAATCCCCCCTCGGGCATGGATATTTGTGCCGTCCTTAGTCTTAGTTAGTTCATAAGTGGTTTGTAAGTTTAGGGACTGATAAGCCCGTAGTTAAGTCCCATAGACTTTCCAAACATTTAAAAAAATCATTAAAATAAAGGCGTTATTTTTTGCGTCGAGATTTAATTGCGAAATTTCTTTCTCCAACCTACTCTTCAGAATGCGAACATATTTTGTTAGCACCAACCTACATAGGGAGACATGATCATCATAATAAAATAAGAAAAATCAGATCGAAAACAGAAAGATTTAAGTGTCCCTTTTTCCCGCGAGCTATTAGAGAATGGAACTATAGAGAAATATCGTAAAAGTGGTTCGATGAACCCTGCCATAAATGTGAATGCCAGAGTATTCATGTAGATGTAGATATCGGAGGTAGGGTACAAATCTGTGCCATTCATTTCCGTCTCAAATACAGTACTAGCCATTAAAATTGCTACAACTAGAAGAAATGTAGACGATAAACGGGTATTCATATATTATACTAGAACTGACATGTGATTACATTTTCACGCAATTTGGGTGCATAGATAGAACAACCACACCTGGCCGTAATAACGGCCTTGATAAGCCTGAGCATTGAATCAAACAGAACTTGGATGGTGTGTACAGGTATAGGTGCTCATGCAGCACACAATACCACAGTTCATCAAGAGTAGTTCTGGCGTATTGTGACGAGCCAGTTGCTCAGCCACCATTGATCAGACGTTTCAATTAGTGAGAGATCTGGAGAATGCGCTGGCCAGGGCAGCAGTCTAACATTTTCCGTATCCAGAAAGGTACGTACTTTGAACCGCGTGATAATAGGTGTCGGCAGATGTAAGCAATTAATGAAGAAATGGAGCCTGACAGACAGCTCTGAATGTGAGTGTGGTGAAACCCAAACAATGGACCATTTACTCGTGTGTGAAGAGTACGGCTATGGTGGTGACTTGAAAGACATACACAGACTCAGTGACTCGGCCATAAAGTGGCTTGAAAGAATGTGTAATGTAGTTTAGTACTGTAAGAGCCTTGTATTGTTAGAACAGGTGTATAAGAATATTGTAATTAACTAAGAATATCTGACTCTGTATATGCCGAACGAGTAAATAAATAGTGTCTTCTTCCTGTCAGTTAAATTTCGCGTCTGTAGCACGTCATTTCGTGGTGTAGCAATTTTAATGGCTAGAAGTGTATTGTTGTCCACGTTTGTTGTAGCCGTAAATACTGTTTGGTTTCTGTATACGTTGAAAAGAGCTTCTAGCTCTCTTTTTTCAATTAAAAATTTCAGTGAATATATTCCAGAAGTTTACTCTAAGCATAGTAGAAGAAAGAAAGCTGAGTCGTCGGTGCGGCTGACTGCCATTCAGAAGATTCCGGTTAGATTCCCCGTGCTTCCAGGGATTTTTCTTTGGTGAGGCCAAATGCCGAGCTGCTTGACCACACCCTCCATACCGCAATCAATGACGCCGTTGGCACAGAATGACACAGCGGTCGGTTGGGCCCTGTTGTTCCATGTAAGGTCGGAATGCAGAACTTCCCTTTTTTCTATTTCTCTAAGCCTATAACTGTTTATAATACCTTCGTCTTTTCATGTCTTAGGGCTGTTCCTACATACCGCACAGGATGGCCGCGTGGTCTAAGCCACCGTTACATATTGTGCAGCAGCTCCTTACTCGGCATGTGTGTGTATTTGTGCGTGTGTGAGTGTATGAGTGTGTGTGTGTGTGTGTGTGTGTGTGTGTGTGTGTGTGTGTGTGTGTGTGTGTGTGTGTCTATGTGTGTGTGTGTGTGTTTATCAGTGTAAGTTAGTTTAAGTAGTTTGTAAGTATAGCGACCTAAGCAGTTTGGTTCCTCAGGTTTATTGGGGAGAAAAGGAGTTTCTGGCGTATCCTGACTAAGAGAAGGGATAGGTTGGTGGGACACATTCTGAGACGTGAAGGAATCATCAACTTAGCATTAGAGGGAAGTGTGTGGGGTAAAAATCGTAGAGGGAGACCGAGGGACGAATACAGTAAGGAGATTCAAAACGATGTTGGGTTGCCGTTCGTATTCTCAGATAAAGAGGCTTGCACAGACAGGGTAGCGTGGAGATCTGCATCAAACCAGTCTGCGGACTGAGGACCACAACAACAACATGTTTATAAACGTTTGAAAATTTTGTTCTTGCATCACCCCCAGATCGTTCCCGAGTTCGAGTTCGATTCTTCCGATAATAATTCGCAAAACTATTTTGCAATCATAACTTTCGCTCTGCGTTTTCTATTTAATAGAAAATAGAAAATAAATTATCTGTTCCGAGAATGAAAGTTTCACTCTACAGGGGAATGTGCGCTGATATGAAACTTCCTGGCAGATTAAAATTATGTGCCGGAACCGGGAGTCGAACCTGGGATCTTTGCCTTTTGGGGGAAAGCGCTCTTCCACTGAGCTATCCCGATACGACTCACAGGCCGTCCTCTCAACTTCACTTCTGCCAGGAAGTTTCAAATTATTTATTGTATGGCGATCAGTATGACTTTCGGAAAGGTAAGTTCCCAGCAAGGCATTACTGACCCTGCGATTGACAACGGTAGCATGCCTTAATAAATACCAACACGCTGAAATGTTTGTAAAACTATTGGACCAAACTGTTACGGTCATCTACTTACACTAATGTACACTAAGAACAACACACAATTTCACGCCCGAGGGAGGACTCAAACCTCCAGCGGGAGTAGCCGTCCAGTCCGTAGCAATATGTGTTAGACCACACGACCACTTCCGCGTGGCTATCGACAATCCTTGATGGGATACGGCCACTTATAAAAGGGTTTGTATACTATAAAATGGCACAAGACGTTCGAAATTTTTATAAATGTATGAGGAATCTACAAGGAAATATGAGTAATGTGATGTATGCATAAATAATAATAATAATAATAATAATAATAATAATAAATAGGAAAAAACCAGTAGGAACTGATAACTAAAAACTAAGTGCTCTAACTGAAATGGGCGCAAAACAAGTATGTATTTTTTAGTTTCTACTGCGCAATCTACACATCGAATAGGCTACTACAGGAATCAAGGGAACAGTCAAGAATGTAATTAAAATTCAAGGTCATAGGATATGACTGATAAGTCATTGTTATCCTTAATGGGAGTGAAGGAAAATTACAAAACGTGTTTAGCAGAATAAACAGTCTAATGAGTGTGGGATATGCAGTAAACCGGAAAAACTTGTAGTAATGAGAAATAGTGGAAATGTGAAAAGCGATATACCTAACACTAAAACTGGGAACCACTAAGTGTGAAACGTGTCCATAAAAAATTATTTTGTAAGAAAATGTCCAATATTGTGCCTCCTGTTTTGTATCGAGTAACTTGCTTGCAAGAAAATGTATAATATCGCTTCTACTGTATGTATCGATATGTGTCCTTTATGAAGTTTCATCTTTGGCAAAGATCTTGTATTGCATAGCATTGTAGCTCGCACTGAGAGAGAGTAGTAGTGGTTCAGCTCGCTTAGAGAGCGGTTGGGTTGTGTGTATGGCTCCGATGTAGAGCAGAGGCTGCTTTGCCAGCAAGTCAGAAGTTGTATTATGTAGGTAATGTAATGCTGATTATTAATAATAAGTAACTTAAACTTTCTCTCATGTTTCATTTACGTAGTTAGAAAATTAACCTACTTCCTTCATTTGATAATTAATTATTAGTGGATTTAAAGTGCAGTATTGATGTGAATAATATTGTTGAACGGATTTCATTATTGGTGCCATAGTAAATGATAGTTAATTGAATATGATACTAAATTGATACTAAATTTCAATAATTAGAAACTGATCTGCATAAAATTCTCACAGTCAAGCATTAAGAAAGTGATTTGTGTTTTTTTTAATATCTTTCTCGCAGTCAAAATTTTTGAGTATAGTCAGTGTCTGTTTCAAAAGGCTACATGTCACAGTTGTTTTGTTAAAAATATCCGTTGCGCACATAATCAGTTTCATGCACTGTTTCTCACTTAATAGCATATACATCAGTATCAGGGCCATAATTAAACCAAATTGCTGTGTCGAGGAACAATTTGTTGTCTGATCTAACGATAGGTTCAACATCCACACAACACACGTACAGCTTTTATCTGGCGACCTTTCTGCCAGGATAGTTCATAAACAGGATCGTGACGTAGTTAGATACGTAGCCTTATTTAAGTTAGTTTGTCTTTTCCACTAACCAACTTATCTTTTGGCTCTTAATTTAATTTTTGTAGCACCATCCTTTGTTATAGCAACAGTAGCATAGTAATTGTTTCTGTAGTTTGTTACTTACCATTCTTGATAGTGTGTAGCATTGTTTATAGTAGATTAATTGAATATACAAATAATTGCATTACTACTGAACAAGTCTCTCTTTTATATTGTCTGATGTTTGTTGTGATGAAAGTTTTAGTATCGCGGAACTCGTGTGATAATTAACGGTTCGCGTAATCTCGATTGTGATTGTATGTTGCACTAGCCCGATTCAGCCTATTGTTCTCTCATAATTACCGTGTGTAATTTTCAAAAAATATGCAGTAGGTGAAAATAAATATTATTAGTCACTTTATTGCAAAATTCTGTTAACAATGTCGAAGAATAGGAGAGTCCGCGCTGATGCTAAATCTGCTTCCGAAAATGAGACCTCGAATGATGCAAGGAGAGAAGCTGAATTTTTACAAGAGTCTTCTCACTGCATTAATACAAATACGACATTAAATACCGTGCCCGAGAACGCGGAAGAGATTAGTTCAGGAACAGACAATGTGGATAATGACAAAGTACAGGATTCAACAATCCAGAATTCGGATTCTTGTAACGTGTTTGCAGAAAAGGATGTATCGGTTCCGCCTAGCTCTGCTACAAAAAATACATGTGCAACAGCTACGGAAAACGTATTACCAAATGACTTCATGCAGATTTTACTCTCACAGCTCTCTAAGTTAAATGAGAATAGTCAATTACAATCTCAGGAATCTCAGAAATTAGGTGAAAAACTTGAGAAACAATCTCAGAAATTAAATGAAAAACTTGAGAATAGTCAATTACAATCTCAGAAATTAAATGAAAAACTTGAGGAACAATCTCAGAAATTAAATGAAAAACTTGAGAAAATTGAACAAACGTGCGATTCGAGGTTTGTGAGTATTCAAAGTAGTTTTAATAAGATAAACGAGGACAACAATCGGTTCAGGGAACAACTGCTCAATACTTTCAAACGTGAATCTCGGCAAATAAGACAAGATATTCGCGACGAGATTAATCCGGTAATGGAAAGCCTTGCGTCACGAGTGGAAAATATGGAAAGCCTTGCGTCACGAGTGGAAAATATGGAAAGCCTTGCGTCACGAGTGGAAAATATGGAAAGCTTTGCGTCACGAGTCGAAAATATGGAAACTACTGAACTCGCTCAGTTGAAGCAACAGAGTAATCTATTTGATGAAAAGTTGCAGAACTTCCAGTCAGTCACGACGGAACAGATCAATAAAATTAATAAACAGTTTGAGGATATTACTGTTAAGATTACCCAAATTAGTGATAACACTGACAAAAGTTCTGATGTAACGCATCCTACCCCGTTTAATGAAACTAATGAATATCTCGCCCTTGACCGTTTCAAACAAGGTCAAATGACCATTAATCAGCAATACAAGGCTGAGGTCAGGAAATTAGATGATCGCGTGGCGCGAATAGAGAGGAAATTTGACCATACTTGTGGAAATGCATACGAAGACGTAGAAGAAAATTTGAACGAAAATGACAATGATGATTCGACTCAAGTAGGTCGCTTGGTACGTGAACGAAGTGTACCTCATAGTAACAACAATGAAGGCGCGACGCGTAGTTTACGCCCACTTACGCCGCACGGGCGAAAGGAAGCGTTTGACTACAAGCATTTCCTGACTGTACGTAAATTCAAGACATTCAAAAACTCTCCGAATGACTTGCACCCTAAAGAGTGGTTGCAGCAATTCGATTATTGTCTTCCCCCGAATTGGCCACTTGAGCACAGATTAGAATTTATATGTGGTTATCTGGAAGGCGAGCCAGCCACCAGAATGAGAGCTATTTCACAAGAGTGCTATAGCGAGAATCAGTTCCGACGCTCATTTCTATCCGCATACTGGTCGGAAGCGGCACAAGATCGCGTTAAAAACAGTATTGCGACGTTCAAAACTTTTGAACGATCAAATTTCTCGAGCCCGGTGGAATATTTCCAACATTTAGTATACAAAAATCAATTTTTATCGGCACCTTACTGCCCTGCGGAATTAATTAGAATTTGTTTGAACAAATTGCCTCTACACTTGCGTCAAATTGCCATTGCGGCACGATGCAAGAATGATATTGAAGCCTTTAGAAACCTCTTACAAGACTTAGAGGAAGAAGACGAGGAAAATTCCTCGCGCAGTCGATATTTTGATAGAAACAGATATGATCGCCGGTCGCAACAAAGCCCGCCGCGTACTAAACGCTATTCAGAGCACGACGATAAACCAAAAAATAATTCTTTCACTAATGAATCTTACAAACAAAGTCGCGACAATGAGAACAGTGATTGTCAAGATCGTGGGAATAACCGTGGAAGTTTTCGTGGCCGTTACCGAGGTGGTAGCCTTGGTCGCGGAGGACGCCACAATAATTACTATCATAACAGCAATACTTCGAATGATACTAATTGGCGTGAAAGACGCAATACTGATAGTGATCGCGAGATTGAAAATAACAACAATAACGCTGAGAAGCGTAGTAGGGAGGGCACACGCGATAATTCTCGTGATCGCCTTCCGCGACACGAAAACACGAATCGGGGCCTAAGCAGATCGCGTACCCCGGAAAGACAAGAGCAAAACATTGAAATCAGACCTGCCAATCCACGCTATAATTCGTCAAAAAAGGGGCCGCGTCAGGTATGACTAGCGGACTCGACGGCAAATAATTCGGCCGTACAGGATTTATGTGATCCTAACTATACGCTGAAACTTGTTCATTGTGAACGTCCTCACAGAGAGGAAGGTTACAATGAACAACCTCCCGAACAAAACAGAATAGTAGTTTGTGCGGAAGTGCACAATACTGATGCTGGTAGCACCTCAGTAAGTGATAAGGCAAAACCGACACAAATTGTGTCAATACCTAAAGCCGTTACTCCTGAAAGTAATGACAGTAACAAAAATTGTACTATCAGATTTAACGAAACAAATGAAAAGGCATCGAATAAACATTATACTGCCCAACGGTTAAACGAGATAATTGTCGATCAGCAATATAATGACGACAATTCAGAGTGGGAGACAGAAGCTTCGTCTTCAGACTCTGAGGATGACACTATATACGAAATAAAATTCTTACAGTATCAACCAACAATTGCATATGACAGACCGGTCATGTACTTTGAAATGCAGGATACGGTACTGCCACATAATAATGCAACTAACAGTAACCTTGGAACAGCAAAAACTGATTTCGAACAATTAGATTTGCAGCACACCTCTGTCGCTGACTGGATAGATAATTACATGTCTTCTAATGACGATGATAGTGAATGCGAAGTTGATGAACAATCAAGATTTGAAAAGCATTTATCTTGTGAAAGCCTCATTAATCTTGGTAACACTTGTCTCAACAAAGAAATTTCTTATGAACCTTCCACCGAACAAGACGTAAAATTTGTACAGTTAGATGACATAAAAAAGGCACTATTAGAAGAGAAGGTAGAATGTCTCGATATTCCAATTCACCCAATTGTATCTGTCAAAATTGGCAAAATCAATCTTTCTGCTGTCTTAGATTCTGGTAGCCCTGTGTCCGTAATTAGTGAAGTGACTTTCAAGAAATATCAGAACCGTCTTAATGGTCCCATTCTGCCTTTGCATTGTACTAAAATTCGTGGCGTCATTTCTAGCAAACCTGTCGAAATTCGACAGCAAACATACGTAGAATTTTTATGTCAAGGTCATCTCTTTTCTGCCAACCTATTGATTGTCCCCCGTTTAACTACACAGATAATATTAGGTGTGGACTTCCTATCCAAGTACAAGGTTATTTTAGATTTCAATACGGCTTGTGCCACTGCTTTTGTTCAGGAAAATGCCATTCAAATTAAATTCGAAGACTGGATTACCAGATATGAAGAAGGTGCCAGTTGTTTAAAATTTTTATCTACTTCTAATGTGACGCAGGATGTCAAACCTGATGATGATATAACAGATAAACATTTCGAGACTGAACGAATTGACTTGATTTCTGATATCATTAAGAACAAATTAGTAGAAGTTGAAGGTGCCTCAGAACGTGATAAGGAAGAATTGTTCCTTATCTTGCGGCGTTATTCCCGTGTATTCGCGAACAGTCCTGGTACCATAAAAAATTTTCTCTATGAATTTAAGATCAAAGAACATAATAAATTTTTTGTACCTCCATATCCCATTCCCATAGTATACAGGGAAAGAGTTAAGGCTGAAATTCAGTCCATGCTCAATCAAGGTGTAATTGAACCTGCAGTTAGCTCATATAACAGTCCCCTACATATTGTTGAAAAAAAGAGATAAGTCAATTCGATTAGTGCTCTATTCCAGACAAATTAACACTATCATTTTACCTGAAACCGACCGACCCCAAACCCTTGAAGAATTGTTACAAAAATTCTATGGTGTCAAAGTTTTATCCTCATTAGATCTTACGTCTAGTTTTTGGCATGTGAAACTGCACCCCAACTGTAGGAAGTACACCGCGTTTCTCTGCTTCGGAAACTGTTATCAGTTCCGTAAATTGCCTTTCGGACTGAACATCTCCTCATCTGCTTTCATCCGTGCGATGAATACCACTTCCTGAGCACTTAAAACAACAAATCACAATTTACGTTGATGATATTTTAATTGCAGAATCTTCCTGGGAAAAACATAACAGTACGTTGGAATCTTTACTTGAAGTGTTTGCTCAATCCGGGATTACTGTCAACTTAGAAAAGTCACAGTTTGGTCGTTCTCAGATTAAATTTTTAGGGCACATTATTTGTAAAGATGGGATCCAGCCCGACCCCGAAAAGTTAGAGGCGATAATGAAAATGCCTGTTCCCACCACTAAACGCCAATTAAGAGCTTTCTTGGGTTTAATTAATTTCTATCGGCGTTTTATAAATTTGAAAGACCTAACTACTCCCAGATTATATGAATTAACTGGAAAGAATACTGTTTGGTTCTGGGATGAAGCTGCCCAAAGAGAATTTCTTTGCTTAAAAGATGCACTCCTTCACGCACCTATTCTGCACCACCCAGATTTATCTAAGAACTTTTGCATTTCTACCGATAGTTCAAAATTCAGACTTGGCGTTCACGTGTTTCAAGAGGATGAAGAAAATGGCATTGCCACCCAGAGAACCATTGCGTTTGCTAGTCGCATACTCTCCAAGTCAGAGCGGAACTATTCCGTCACTGAGCTTGAAGCTTTGGCAGTAGTTTGGGCATTCGAAAAATTCCGTTATTTCTTGTTTGGCAGACACACTAAAGTTTACACGGATCACCGTGCACTTCAATTCCTCATGTCGGCAAAACTTAACCATGATAGACTTAGACGATGGGCTTTGTTCCTTCAAGAATTCGATTTCTCTGTAATTTACATTCCTGGTGAACAAAACGTCGTTGCAGACTCGCTGTCTCGTTCGCCTGTTGGGCTCATCAAGGCGACGGAAGAGGCATACTTAGAAAATAACTTTACTATCCTCTATATGCGGCAAGTTGCTTTCGAAAATTACATATCTGCCACATTTTCTGACATTGCTAAAGAACAAGATAAAGATCCAATCTGGCGAGATATTAAAATAAAATGGCACGATAAATATAATGTTTCCATCAGACAATTTTACATTATCCATAATAACATTCTCTTCAAACGTAAAGCCCCTGACAGTCAATTGTGGTTAGTGTGTATTCCGGAGGAATCCGTGAACAAATTGATTTGGTATATTCATCTCAGTTACGGACACTATGGTGCCAAGAAGTGCTTCGCGAAATTACGCGACTCTTGTTACTTCATCAACATGGAGAAACGTATACGCAATGTGTTATCTCGATGCAAATTGTGTCAGAAAGCAAAGCCGCCGACCATATCGCATTCTGCTCCACTTTTTCCGATTATACCTTCAAAATTAAAGCAGTTAGCAGCCGTTGATCTGTTTGGACCTCTTCCGAGAACTAACAATGGTTTCTCTTTTGTCTTCGTTGCTATTGAGCTCACATCAAAATTTGTATCTTTTACTCCGCTCCGCCGTGCCACGGCGAAGACAGTAACTAACGCCTTTGTCAAAAACTTCCTAAAAGATGTTGGCCATATAGATAAAGTCATCTCCGATAACGGACCTCAATTCCGTTCTCATGATTGGGCACGGATGGTGCGGCGCAGAAACATCAAACCTGTGTTCATATCACTTTATCATGCTGCCTCTAACCCTTGTGAACGAGTGATGAAAGAACTTGGAAAACTTTGTAGGCTGTATTGCTACCGACGACATAACACATGGGATAGATATCTTCTTTCATTTCAAAATATTATAAATGAACTTCCTAATGATTCTACAGGTCTTTCACCAATTCTGGTTCTGAAAAACAAGCAACCTCCCGACCGTATCAAGGAATTGATACCTTTTCCTAAACACAGAAGACTACGTCATCATGAGATCATTGAATTGGCGCTTAAAAACATTAAGAAAGCCGCTGAAAAAAGGAAACGTTCTCAACGTAATTGTTACGCCAAACAACTCTATGTAGGACAAAAGGTATTAATTAGATCCCACCACTTATCCCACAAGGGAAGATCTATGATTCACAAATTCTTCTTACTGTACAATGGTCCGTATCGAATCAAACGTATCATCCACGACAACGTCGTTGAGGTAGAAACTTTAAAGACGCACAAGTCGAAAGGCATACACCACATTTCCAATATTAAAATTTTCAAGGCATAAAATTGGGGTAGAGAGTCCATTAATCTGTTTTGGACACACCAAGTGGCGATTGGTGCCCCGTTCTCGAGCTGAGTGTCACTATTCTTCCGCTTTTCCTTAGTGCGCTCTATCTACATCTTTTTCTCACTGTTACTTTTCCCTAACTCTGAATACTTATGCTCTGTGCTACGCTGGGATATTGTCATACAAAACTATGACTATCTTGCAATTTACATATAACGAACTCTGTGGCTGTGCAAGACAAATAGAATTAATGGAAATTTTTGATTGAGTAATCTAATTAAGTTATTATGTTTCAGAAAATATCAGATTTCTCTTCTGTATTACTAATTGCATAACTTACGAACTTCGGAGCGAGTGAAGAAGATTTTGAGTTGACATAAGCATTTTGTAAGCCAGTTAGGCAGTAAAAAAGAAAAAGGACATTCTGGAGGATGATGAGTAAGGCAATACACAATATGTCATGGTGGTCTTTAAAATGCACTATTGTTTATGGATAAATGATGGTAAGGAAGGTATTGGTAACAGTCAAAGATGTTTGATAAATGTAATTATGTGGACGAGAGTATACAATGATTATGAAGCAATTATGAGGAGAATCGCTCTGTTGCTAATGATGCTATGCTCTGTTCTTTTCTTATGTGCCTACTCGCACTGCGCTTTTGTGTTTTCTCTTTGTGCTTATGTGCACCATTTTGTATGTTGATGCATTGTGCCTTCAATGGCATGTGTGATTGGTGAGAATCATATCCTTCTGATGCTCTGTAATTATTTGTAATTATGTGTAATGAATATCTCTAATTATGCTTGCAGCTATGCTTATTGCTCTTGTAAGCAAAGCTTACCGCTATGCTCACTAATTATATACCTAAGCCCTACCACTATGCTAATTAATTTTATAATGAAGCTCATGAAAATGTATGGTTATGCTTATACGTTGCACACAGCCATCTCTCTTGCGAACTTGCAGTTTTGGCATAAACTACGCCTAGTTAAGTCTAATTAATGCACAGAGATACTTTGCTTTTGCTTACTGCTATCTTCAAAATTTTATTGATGATCTTATTGACGAAAATTTGCAGCTATGCCTAACAAGTAGTGTACGTTATCGGATGATTTACTGTGATGTACATCTATTACTGTGCCAAAATTTGCCTTAATTGTTTTGTCTGACCCTACTGCTGACTCAGACAGACACAGACATGACCTGATGACTTGAACCTCTTTTGATATTCTCACGAAACTACCCTGATGTGTTATACCTCAAGGCAATGAAATATGTATCTCAGTTCAGACAAAAGCCTGGCCATGGCAACATATGTAATTTAATTGTTATAATTTGGTGGTAATGCAATCCCCACCATAGTGATGTATGTCAATTTAATTGACTAGTGGTAATTGGAATGTCAAGTTATTTGAAGTGGCTTCACGTTAATTGCTCTAATTATGACAACAAATTTACTTTACATGACCTAATGCCAAATTGATGACAAGCACCCTGAATGTATTTCATACGATTATGTGTTTGTAAAGTAATATGTACATAGTATGTAAAGCCTTATGCCTATATGAAATGACACTAATTTTGTAGATACTCTAGTATAAGAATTAAGTTACTCATTACTATTCAAATGTATCCGTCTTCAAGACACTACTTGTAATGTAAAAATATGGTTTAATAATCAACGACTTTTCTTTCAGTGAACTGAAATATCATGACTATGTTACTAATTTGTGTGTAAAATGCTTTATTTCATGTACTTTGGACACGCATGGGAACTGGCGATTTCGCACACGAGATTCCATAATGCACACAGAACAATGGACGTGTTATTATACACCACTGATTTTGGGCCTTTTAATGAAGATGTTTTTTGGAAGATGTTTGGCCACATAGTACTGTCCATTGCAGCCTTGGCCAACCACCATAATTTTGCTCTAATTTTGGCTATGCTGATGCAGTCTGCTAGTAGCCCCGTTGGTTGGAGCACACTTGGTTGTCGAATAGCATGGAGGAATACATCAGAACCTTTCCCCCTTGACTTCAACTTCAATGCAACCAGCCAGCTCGCCTACAGTGTGGTGTAATCTTACGGTGTTTTGTGTTCGTGTGCAGACCTAAGATGAATGTTAGGGGATAATTGGCTAATCGTGTGCAGACCTAAAATGAATGTTAGGGAATAATTGGCTATTCGTGTGAAGACCTAAAATGAATGTTAGGAGCTAATGTGCTATTCGTGTGCTTATACTATTCAGTGCCTCCCATTGCAAACGTTGTCCACAGGTTCATTACAAGTGTTTAGGTATATTTCATGGTTCTTTTACATTGAGTGACCAAAATAAAATTGTGCTCTTGATAGATAAATATGCTTTCAGAACCATAATGAGTCAATACACTTTAATCTGAACTGTCATTGTAACTATTCGATTGACAAACGTAATATTGAAATCCTATTGTGCCGAAGCAGTGACATTATTTTGTTCATGATCAGAAACCTATGTAGTCAAAAATTTTACATGTATGTTCTAGCATCCATGAAAGTATGGCATCTTAAATGCATCACAAAATACAAAATTGACACTTTATCTTATACTAAGTGCACTAAAAATTTACATAGACTACATTGTGCACAAGATACAAATGTTCATTTTATGTTCCCAAAAATACTGATCTCTTGTACAAAATTTAGACGCATGGAACTTACACTACTGTATGTATTACTTGTAATTACCTCATTTTCTTTAAAGAATGATGTCATTAGTAAAAGCTACCTTTTGTAAAACTTTGTATATGTTCATGTTTATTATTGTATTTTTTTCACTTGTCTATTACTTCTAGCTATCTCATTTTCTCCACTATGTCATTTGTCAAACTATATTCTGTAAAATTCTATATATACTTATGTTTACCATTATGTATATTTGTCATGTATTCCATTTATTGCTGATGTGCTGTACATTTTGACATTTGCTTATGCCTGTTACATCGTGTACCACTCCATGCATGACTTTTGATGGTACTGTCCTGTAAAATGGCATGTATTTATGACTGTAACATTTTTTAAATTTTCTATGAACTTCATCTGTTGTTTTGATCTTGAATATCTTGTATAAAAATGTTTATCAGGTTTTCATATTTTTCATGTTATATTTTGGATGTCATTAATGGATTTTTGGACTTGAAATTCAGTAATTTTGCTGGCTAGGCAATGCCATTGGCATCACCCACCCTACAAAATTTTAATAGGTAGGAGGGGGGTGATGAAACGTGTCCATAAAAAATTATTTTGTAAGAAAATGTCCAATATTGTGCCTCCTGTTTTGTATCGAGTAACTTGCTTGCAAGAAAATGTATAATATCGCTTCTACTGTATGTATCGATATGTGTCCTTTATGAAGTTTCATCTTTGGCAAAGATCTTGTATTGCATAGCATTGTAGCTCGCACTGAGAGAGAGTAGTAGTGGTTCAGCTCGCTTAGAGAGCGGTTGGGTTGTGTGTATGGCTCCGATGTAGAGCAGAGGCTGCTTTGCCAGCAAGTCAGAAGTTGTATTATGTAGGTAATGTAATGCTGATTATTAATAATAAGTAACTTAAACTTTCTCTCATGTTTCATTTACGTAGTTAGAAAATTAACCTACTTCCTTCATTTGATAATTAATTATTAATGGATTTAAAGTGCAGTATTGATGTGAATAATATTGTTGAACGGATTTCATTATTGGTGCCATAGTAAATGATAGTTAATTGAATATGATACTAAATTGATACTAAATTTCAATAATTAGAAACTGATCTGCATAAAATTCTCACAGTCAAGCATTAAGAAAGTGATTTGTGGTTTTTTTTAAATATCTTTCTCGCAGTCAAAATTTTTGAGTATAGTCAGTGTCTGTTTCAAAAGGCTACATGTCACAGTTGTTTTGTTAAAAATATCCGTTGCGCACATAATCAGTTTCTTGCACTGTTTCTCACTTAATAGCATATACATCAGTATCAGGGCCATAATTAAACCAAATTGCTGTGTCAAGGAACAATTTATTGTCTGATCTAACGATAGGTTCAACATCCACACAACACACGTACAGCTTTTAAGTGTAACGACTTCTACTGCCTTGGAAGTGAAATAACTCTTGAAGGGCGAAGCAAGGAGGATTTACAAGAAAAGAGGACACTTCTGAGGAAAATAATTCCGGTAGTATCAAACAATTGCCTTCATCTGAGGAGATTTTCGTGAATGATAGTTTGGAGCACAGGATTGTCCAGTAGTTGGACAGTGGGAAAAATAAGATACAATAAAAGAATCTAAGCGTCAGAAATGTCGTACTAAAGAAGGAAATTGAAAATTAGGTGGTGTAATGGAACTGATCAGTGCTCCTTTTTCTTGTAGAATACGATAAATTCATAAGATAGTCCAACAGTTCCGGATCTGTAATTCTGTATTTGATCACTAAATTCTTCTCGGTCTAGAAGCCGTACCACGCCGAATAAAACTGTTGAGCTTTCTATGGTAAACTCCGCCATCGTCATCAGGAGTAAAATCGCTGACATCCGGGGCTTTTTTTTTTTTTTTTTTTTTTTTTTTTTGTCACATCGTTGAGTGAAATACCACCGTCAGCGACAGACCAGGCTTCATGCTGAAGGGGGTAGTTTCTCATCCTGGCTTGTTTATTCTTCGCGTACATTTTTGTGGTAAACTTATAAAGGCCAGTGTGCTGTACCGTAAGGTATCACAGGTCGTCGTAGTTAGGTGACTATAACCACATGACTAATGACCTATGTATCTGTGCCATTGAAGAGCAAGTGTTGTACCTAGGTTGCGGAAGTGGTACACGGAGTAACGTAAAGTGTCGACGTTTTCGTGCAGCTTCGTTGTCCGCTTCCGGACAGCTTCCAGTATTGTGTCCATGTTAAATTTCAGTATGTAGATCAGTGATTAGAGAGATATGCTGGCACCGAGTATCCATCTGAGGACTCTGTTATGTACCGCTTGAAGGCGTTAGAGGTGTGTTGGACTGGCAAGACCCCACACCGAGCTTCCATACATTACTTTTGAGATGACTGTCACTTTGTGTAGTCGCAGCTTTGCAGTTACGCTGTGGTCTTTGCTACGGAAGAAAGAGATAAGATACTTTGCCATTCTGTAATCTTTATTTCGGAGTGACTCGACGTGTCGATGAAGAAAGAGCTACTTGTCCCATGTACTTCACGTTGCGGCCCAAGGGAGGAATTGTCCAACTCGGTGCTAAATATCGAAAGTGCCGCCGGAAGTTACCAGAGGGTGAATTTAGGTCGACTATCAAGTTTTGTGGTCGAATAATGGCACTCGACGTCGTGAGGACAATACACGTAAACAAACGGACGAGGATTTGTGACATGCACAAATATTAATTTTGTTGCAGATAGGTTAATACCTTATTACAAACTCGTAAATCGATACTTATTCGGAAATAAATTGCGAACTTTTTCTTTTAAGGTAATGCCACGTACGTGTCATCAGTTGTTTTTAAATTCACATTTATGGTTCCAGCGTGTATTATTGCATATGGTGATGCTATATGATGTTTTAAAGGAAAGTAAACCAGGATAATATTAGTATGTTGACTACGGAATAGGTTTTACCTTTCAGTAATGTCTCGTTTCCCTGCACTGATGCAGTAAATTTTCGATATGTGCTCAATTATGGAACTTGACAACCTGTTTTGTTAAACTAAATGTACGGTGATGTGACGATGACGTGTTTCTCAGGCATGTCTGACAATTTAAAATTGTTCTTTGGCACATGAAAATGGACTTTTCGATAGAAGTCGTAACTGTGAATTACAAATAGTTGATGACAATCTAACGTGCTTAAAAATTATATTTGACTTGTCCTCTACAAATGAAAATGATGAAGCAGACACTTATTAGCTACAAGGAATAATATAAATGTCAATGGTACTGTACTCATTTCACTGAGAGTAACTTAAGTTGTTTCCTAATGTTTCTGCCTGATTACTTACTCGGAAATCGGCACATATTCGGTTATAAACAGCCAACTGTTTGTGGAAAGGCAGAATTTAAATGTCATATGCAGGTTACTCATTTCAGCCACAGTGATTTAAACTTTCTTCTTAGGTTCCTACCTTAATAGCAACTCGGAAATCGCAACATATTCCGAAACAGATCGCCAGCAACGTCTTTGTGAGAAGGAAAAATGTAAATAACATTCGTTTCAGTCGCACAAATTTAACCTGTACTGTTAGGTTCCTGCATAACGAGACACTTGCATATCGCAAAGTATTTGGAAAAATACTGTATAGCAGACTTTTAATACATTAATGTTATGGTTCTAGATTCTGTTACGAAAGAAAAAATATTTCAGTTCTTACAGGACTCGAACCAAAAATTTTCCTTAGTGTAGATAATGACCTAATGCATCTAACCACAAGCCCAGACTGATTTTATAGGGGTAGTTGTATGATTTCTATTCATATGTCTTGCTTTCGGTTTCATCGTTATTGCATCATTGATAGATATTTGTTCTTCATTGACATTTAAGGTGAGGCGTCTGTGATAAATCTTCAATGTACTATCTCCTTAAAATGGTATATTGTCATGATTTGCATTCCATATGTCTTTTCCAAAGCAGAGACTGCAGACACTACTGCTCCTAGTGACCACAGATACAATACAACGGAGCTTTTGGCACTCTCGGTACAGCAGAATCCCTCTAATCCGATCTTGAATGGTCCGTCACTCCGGTTAGTCCGACCATGCTCAGCTTGCGATCCTGTGCTGACTTGTCACTGACTGGACGCCTGTAGGGCCACTGTTGCGATGTCTATCGCTGTGCATATTGTGCAGTTTTATCCTTTGTTGGGATTAAAAACGTCGTTGTTTGCTTTATTCCGTGTACTCTACAGTACTTATTAGATTAATTGCGTGTACAGTATGTGTCTTTCAACATGTCTGGATTCAAATGTAAACGCGTAACTCTTTCACTAAATGAAAAATTAGCAGTGCTGCAAAGACTGGACAAAGGAGTAGCGCTCCAAAAAATTGCAAAGGAACTGAATGTATGCGTTACAACAATTGAGGATTAGAGGAAGAATCGGAAAGACATTGAATCCTATACAGTTACGATTGATGGTGAAAACACTCTGAAGAAATATTAAAAAAGTCTGAATTTGAACTGCTTGATAAAGGCCAATTCACACTGTCCGTCACGTCACGTCACGTCACCGTTCGTCAGAACATTCCGCAATGTATTTCTAATGGCGGCATTCACACTGCCCGTCACTGGATCGTCACGTCACGTCAAGCTTTCTCGAGAAGAATGTTTTGACGGAACGGCCGTCTGCTAACATCGGAAGTTAACCTATTTTCGATACGCGAATTACATGTTGCAGTCGACGATTGCACTGTTTATAGCAAATATGCATTATTCATCTTTATTTTGTTGTTATACTTCGTTTTAAAGGTAAATCTCAAATGTTCCATGACGACTTAAATATTTGTGTCAATTGAGTGTCCCCCTAAAATCGAGGTCGGATATCTGAAACCAAAAAATGGTTTATGTTACGTAACATTGTAACAGAAAAGACTGAAGCAAACTGTTTATTTGAATAAGATTGTAACTTGATTATGCATTTTTCATAAAATAACATTTTAAATGAAAAAGTCAGTTCTAATGAAAGACAAAAATTCAGTTGTTTACGATGGTATTAACAATGCCAGCGGGCAAATCGTAATGGATAAAGTAAACAGGCGCTATTTATGCTTTTGTAAGTATTGCTTGATGTTTTCATATTCGGTTGAAAATAGATGTCGATGTTTCGAAATATTTTTTCAGTTCCCAGTAAGTTGGCCAAAAACATACATACACTGTAAAGTTTTCTTTGGCCATCAATAACATTTCGCATTGTTGTTCCTTCAGTTCTAGAGTTAAACTATGACTTTCTACATAACAGATCGCCACTCGTATCCTCACTTTCAACATCGCGTATTGAGATGGGCGCATTGACGTGACGGTGCCGTGACGTGATGCTGACGTGACGGACAGTAAAGTAAATTTCCTGCCAGTGAAGGCTGGACTGATTGTTGGGCCGCGGTGGAGTAGCCGGGCGGTCTAAAGCGTCTCGCTGCGGAGCGCGCGCTTGCTCGCCGTGGAGGTTCGAGTCCTCCCTGGAGCATGGGTGTATGTGTTGTCCTTAGGTTAGTTTACCTAGGTTTAAGTAGTTTGTAAGCTACGGACTGATGACCACGCAGTTTGGTCCGATAAATTTACAAACATTTGAACATTTTTTTCTGATTGTTGGAAAATTCGTTATGGTGTCCGATTCGATTCTATTTCCGGTGAAAAACTATTGGCCAATGCCGCAGCGGCTAAGGAATTTTCTGTTAAGTTCCAAGAATTTGTAGAAGAAAATAAACTATTACTCTGCCAAGTGTACATCATCGTTTTCCCTTTCAGAACCAAGACACATTATAGTGTATGTAGACGTTTTTTAGTTAATATACCGTTTAACACCGCGTAAAAAACATCTTTTTTATATTTCTGTAGACGTCTTTTAGTTCTCAAATAGTTTAATTTTTTGTACTAAATGTCTTTTCATATTTTATGCAATAAATATTAGATTTTTCCGATAATCCGACCCTTTTTCCTTCCGATCGTGGTCCCGGTCCTGAAGGTGACGGATTAGAGGGGTTGTACTGTATTTAGCGTCCATTGCCGGGGCTGGCACGGCGTCCTGCTGATATAGTTGCAATAGCAACGCCTAGAACCTTCTGGAGAGCCGAAGAGCGCATGCGCGGAAGGCAAGGTGGGCAGTTGGGTCGCATCACGGTACCGTCTGAAGTCACGTGGCGCTACATTTGAAATTCGCGCTTCCCCTCCCTTCAAAAGCCAAACCTTTGCATTTATATTTATTGCAGTTTTGAAACTGAATGGGGACGATCTTAAATTATTATGGGCGGAAATATTTCACGAAAATTAACATACGTTTATTTTCAGAACAAAATATTATTTGCGTACTTGAAATGTAATTTCAGATTATAATCATTTTTGAAATGATCAGAGTTTAATTTCTTTCGTGTATTTAGCTCTGCATATTACAGTGGCGGCTGGTGCTTCAGATGACTGGGGGTTCACTTCTTTCAGTGGCAGGCCTTGATAGCTCCCCCCCCCCCCCCCTTCGCTCGGCGCGTCGATGTTTCGGCGCCCCTCACTCCTTTAGATATATTTTCGTTACAAGATCTGCAGAATGCCTTACCTCGGCTTGTTTGCGCTTGCTTCAACTCGATCTGAGGCGTCGGCCTACCAAGCTTCGTTATTTCATACTTCTCTTCCAAGCTTAAATATGAGTAAATTGTTTCTAAAAGATACTGAACGTTGTTCATTTTTCTTTGATAATAAACACCAAGAACATTTGCACATGAACACTAAAACACAATAAGTAACTGATTACACTGTTAAGTGACTGTAACAAAATGACTATGTTACGACGAAGAGACAAGCTACCTTCGGCTCGAGTGACGCTGTAAACAGCACCCGCTCCTAACCTTACGCATGCTCTTCCCCACATCTTTACAAACAGTTAAATATCTTTTACAACGAAGAGTATACATGTCATTTACCCTCACATTCGCGTCACATTTGCAAAAACGTCCAAAGTATATGTGGCGAGTAACAATACAAAAGTCATTGTTCCCGTGTCAGTTAAAAAGAAGATATTTAAAAAAGTTGTGTGCAGTCGGTGTCGAACCCACGACCTTTGATAGCGCATAGTGATGCCGGTAACCACAGGGCTGCTCTCGGTAACTGGAGAGTTATTCATCATTGTATCTTCTGAAGGCTTTTACAGGTGATGCGTCTTTAATTTATAGTTATAAGAGATTTTACCAAATATGACTTGTTTTTGATGAATATAAAGGGTGGATGTTGCCTTCATGGAGGATTTACGCGGTGTGCAGCAGCCCCATCTTCCTTCGGGACCATTCGTGCGTAACCGCCAGTTCTCAGGGAGCCAGGAGCTGGTGTCTCAACCAGCTCCAACGCCAATGTTAAAAGCGGCGTTTCCCCTCGCCCCTTCCTGCCGCGGGAGCGCCCATATGCTGCCTCCAGAGGGTTCAGAAGAGAATCTGAACCTCAGCCGCGCATGCGCATTGCAACGCTGCAGCCACTGCCGCATATATTAAGCGCCCGTGATACGACTCGTGAACGGCTGTCTCCGCGACGTAAAACGTTCCTCATGCGATAAAAATACTTTGAACGTACATAAAAAAATGATCTGATAGAAGAACGAAATGAAGAATTGTGGTTTAAAAACTAATTTATTTATTTACTTTTTTTTTTCACGACGAGCTTTTTTCCTGTGGTTCACCGAACCAGTGAACTCATAGGACGCGACGCCACTGACATACAAAACAAAGACCTCCTGCCGCGTCTGACCTCGATTAACTCAAAAACCAATGGACGGTGTGATCGTGAGGAAAGTTTAGGTATGTAATTAATTATGGTACGTGCCAGTGGGTGACTATTTCTAGCCAAACAATACTCTTTGGAAAAGCTACATATTTTGTGACCTACGAACTTAACCGTATATATGTATATAAGAACGTGTTTCTTGTTTCACAATGCTATTATGTGTTACCTTTTAATCTTACCAGCATTCTCGACACAACAGGCTGATCCGACACTACGACAGAAAAAATAGCAAATAGGAATTTGCCTGGCCGGGCCGGGTTGGTAGTATGATAATGCTGCAAAAGAACCAATTGTGAAATTTCTTTGGGTGTATAATCAATACTTAGTAAATGATTTGCTGTGTCTTTTTGTTATATATCTTTGATCTGGCAATGAAGAGTTGGTCGTGTTTTGACACTACGACAGAAAAAATAGCAAATAGGAATTTGCCTGGCCGGGCCGGGTTGGTAGTATGATAATGCTGCAAAAGAACCAATTGTGAAATTTCTTTGGGTGTATAATCAATACTTAGTAAATGATTTGCTGTGTCTTTTTGTTATATATCTTTGATCTGGCAATGAAGAGTTGGTCGTGTTTTGACGTGAAGTAATGGAGTATTGTTTGTATGATCTCAGAGTCATTTGCTGTCTGAAACCTGACTAGTTATTATTTGACAAATTATTATATGACAAATGGATGTAAGAAACAGTGAATCCCTTTACTTAGTCTAGACTGTTTATTTCAGCAAGACACAAGTTCACCAAGAAGTAACAAGAAGCTAATATTGAGCGATTTAGCTTATTAGCTGCACGTTTCTGTACGATGTAAACTGAGAAAGTGCACGTGCTCGGCAGTTGTTTTGTTTTAAATGGTTTTGCACTGTGGAGGGGTAGGTTCGTGTCATCTGGTAAAATTAGGAATGTGGTCTGCTGCAGATTTGACGAAGAAAGGATCCGACAGGGTGTATCTTAATTACCGTTTCAAACGTGGCGGCTTTATACATGGAAGTTTGCATAATATTTTGATACGGAATCCGTGTCCGGAAATATCAACCAGTGACGCTATGAGCACTTCTTTCTTGTTGATATAGTGAAACAAACCTCTTCTATTGCAAGCTCTTCGCTTTCCATGGCATGGAACAAGGTAGTATGGACCGAACAATAGAAATATGTGCAGTAAACGTAGACTGTAACTTTCATACCTTAAGAGCAATGATTACCTAATCAGAAGAAGATAGGTGTTCACAGTATCCGAAACGAAGACGTATGCTTTTTAGAACTCATGTCTATTGTTGTTTTGGTCCATAGTACCTGGTCCACCAGTTCTGGAAATTTTTTACGGGAACTACAGAACTGCCTTTGTAAGAAATGCTGACTGGAGCAGCGGTTTGCAAACTTTTCTTACACCAGGAACCACTTTGATTTATTTGTAGTGAGCAGGGACCACAAGATTTTTAGAAAAATAAAATGGGACCTAAAAATAAACTTTAAACAAAACCTTTAACATATTCGTTAGCCGTGGCGGAGTGGCCAAGCTCATTGAGGCAATATGCTCCGATGCGCGAGGCCGTTTTCCGTCGGGATTCCAAATTCCCCCCCCCCCCCCTCCTCAGTCATGGATGTTTGTGCCGTCTTTAGTATAAGGTAGTTCATAAGTAGTTTAGGGCTGATGACCATGCAGTTGAGTCCCTTAAGCTTTACAAACATTTTGAACATATTCTTTAAACTGAAAAGTAAAATGTATTGACAATTCATGTACTGACAGTTCATTTATTGACATCTTTATATGTATAAAAATTTGGCGTCACGTTGTTTCTCCGCGATGAACTCCGAAATTTGGCACACCGTTTGTGATTTGCTTTAACGTAAAAGGTAGTATAGTTCTTATTTATATTAATTTATTGCATGTATCCACAAATTGGTGATATTCTGTGGCCTCAACAGTGTGTTGGGCATAGTGCTCGATTCGAGAGGGAAAGGTCACATGTTTGAAACTCGGTGGACTCACTCACATATATTTATTTTGAGTTTTGACGTAGCCTTCACCACTGAATGTCGTGAGAGGTCGTCCAAACGGCACGTGCTTCCGAATACACGGTAAACTGCAGGTCCGCTTTTCCCACTTGGATAGCTGGTGTCGGTTAGGGACTTGTTATGCGCCGAAGTAGAGTCCAATAGAAAGACTTACACCAGGTCAATGAGCCACCCGAAATTATAATCGATTTAGGACGTTTCCTTGTTGCTAATTTTTTTCATATTACACATTACTTCCAAATTTACATAAGGCATAAAAGTGCTTTTTAAATTTTTCGTGTTTATTCTAATTCCGCTGTGTTAGTTTCGATAAAACTCAGAATTGGCTTGACCGATGTGAATAATTTTTGTTCTGTTTCGTTCGCTTTAATACGGGGGTGGTTTAGAAATGAAAATGAGTAAAACGCAAAGTAATAGCTGAAAAATCGAAAAAAATCGATTTTGTTAATTTTATTATTATATTCAAATATTAAGACGTCTGCCTAGTAAGCATGGAGGTCCGGGTTCGATTCCCGGCCGCACCACTAATTTTAATTCAATGCTTCAGATCTATCAATAATATATTCAAATCATTATATAAATACGCTAACACGAAAATTGTGGTACAGATTACTAATGTATTCGTACAAGAAGGCCAAAGAAAGTTACATAATTCGAAAGATTGTTTGTCGTAGACTTCACGAATATGAATATTATGTGTACATTTAACCATTAAAAGTGGTAAAAGAAAGTAGAAATTTTCCTATCTACAGCTTGGATCAAGTTCTACATTCTCCAACAATCAGCTCACTGATTGGCTATTCGCCTCGACCAAAGACGCTGTAATGCAGCGCATCTGCCGCATTAAAATAACGTATTAAAATAAGTGAATATCGAAACATGGAGTGCTCCCAACTCACTTTCTTGTGCCGTTCAGATGCGTCATTTTCGCAGTGATTAAGAGTGGTTAAAGGAAATTGATGATTTCATATGAATGCCGATATAAAGGTTGATGCGCCGGGAGAGGCATCTAGCTGTGCTCGGGTGGAACTACGAAATCGAGAATGCCGATATAAATGATGATGCGCCGGGAGAGGTATGTAGCGGTGCACGGGTGGAACTACGAAGTCGACATGTTGTCAGCTCTGGGATTCTGAAAATCGGAGTATCGAAGTAACATTTTTTTTGGCGTTGTATAAATATATGAACACCGAAATTGTAGTTCCATTTCAAATATTAGGCTAATGAAAGTTATATAATTCGAAAATGGCACGAGAAGTATATACTTCCGTTTTTATTTGTTGTTATTGTGTCAGGCATTTTCCTTAACACGTAAACGATGCCGTTTCATACCTCCCAGTGTCGGTTAAATTTTACCAAATATCCCAGCGGCCTCCTATGATAATGTTGGCAACAGATGCTGAATAGTGAGAATCCTGTGAGTCTTCATTTTAGCCAATCGCTTGACAACGCTGATGTTTTGTCATGGAATCTTCGCTTTACGAGGGCAATTGTTTTTACTGAGCGGACGAAGGTACATACAAGAACCTACTAACCATAAAGCAGGAACAGCATTATTTGTTTACTTCATCGTCTGTATGATACACTAATCGAGTCGTTCTATGTGGTTCGGACAAATGGGCAAAGTTTTTCTATCGTGTTGTTGATGTTGCCAACTTCCAACATAATCACGAGAGGCCGCCGACATGATACGTAAAATTTTACCCCCAGTGACCATAGGAAACTAGAGAAAGTTATTGTCGATTTCATGTCAAATGCTCTCCTTCCTGTAAAAACTACGTTACAAATAAAAATAAACGATACTATTCGCAGTCATCCAATACAGTATTCACATATGTAACTTGTAGTCCGCTTGGAGCGCTGCTGTCGGATTGGTTGTATGGAGATCGCTGGTCATGACTGTTATACAGATTGTGGTATTATCCTCAAAGAATAATACTGTGGTTATCTGTTGCTGCTACCACAGAATTAAAGTAAGTTCCCAATTATTAATAGCTTCCTTTTGAATATCTACGAACTCTTGCTTCTCTTATTATATTGAAACTATATTTGTTTTAGACTATGCCTAGAAGGAGAACACTAACAGGCAATAGTAAAAGACTCAGAAATAGACAGACAGGACTTTTGTGTAGAAGAAGTAATAGGAATGTGGACATTCATAATGATTATGCAACCGTTTTGTTGAAAGATAACTTTAAATGTGCACTGAACGTGATTACAAATAACTTTGAGAGTTACAGTTGTGGTTTTATGAAGTTACAGTGCAGGTTTTGTAAAGCTAAACATTTCGCATCTGAAGTTACTGCACGTGATACTACGACATTCACGTTGTGTTGTCATAAGGGAAAAGTTAATTTGCCGCTGCTGACGCAAAATTCATTTTTCAGTGCACTATATCAAGGACGCACTTCACAAGATCCAACAGTTCAAGATAAATCAAAGAATTATTTTAGTATTACTCGTAGCTACAATGCAGCATTTGCTATGGTCAGCTCTGAGGCTAAAATTTCAGACACAGTTTTACATGGAGTGTATCACTTTAAGATACATGACATTTTTCGTCATAGGTCAGGCCCAATGTCTACCTACGGTCGTTCTCCATGTTACGCAAATTATATTTTTATGACATCGAGACTGTTGTTCGCTATAGACTGAACGAAGAATCAAATTAGTCCTGCAATACTGACAACAACTTAATGCGTGAAATTGCCTTTGAATTAGAGCGTGCTAATCCTTTTGCGCGTTCTTTTTCATTGCAATGAAAGATTGTTATGCAAAAGTCGAAAATGAAAATAAAGAAATTTGTATGGTTATTACTGTTAATAAAAACTTAGACCTTCGGCGTTACAATGATGCCATTCAAACTGACGTGGCAGCTATTTTCACTACTGTTGATGGTGGGCCACCATTTGAAAGAATTACGGTGTGTTTTTTTCAAAAACACTGGTACAATAAAAAACATCTCAGTTTTAGATTCGTCACTTGATCTATTAGCATATCCATGTTATTTCCTAACGGAGGCACTGGGTGGAATACTAATTTGTCCCACAATACTCCAAATACGTCTACTGCGAGACAGCTTGGAAATAGAGTTACTATGTTGCAATATGCCTGCTATCGTCTCTCATTTAGAGATGATTTTAGTCTTTTGCATCATTCACAAAAACTATTTTTGCAGTGGATTGTTGATATGTATGTCCGTATTGAAGGTGCGAGACCCTACTTCATAAAGCAAAATCAGGCTGTTCTAAGGTCAGAAGTTTATAATAACTTATGTGGCCATTTACAGCTAAACCCAAACGACACTGTAAATATTGGAAGAAGAGTTATTTTACCTTCTACATTTAATGGTTCTCCAAGAAATATGTATCAGAATTATTTGGACGCAATGTCCATTGTTCAACACTTTGGGAAGCCTTCTTTATTTATTACAATGACGTGCAATCCTAATTGGGCAGAAATAATTAACAACATTGATCTATTTGAGTCTACTAATTTCCGTCCAGAAATTATGGTGCGCGTATTCAAGGCTAAATTAAAAGAGTTAATTAATGCAGTACTAACGAAAAATATTTTTGGTAATGTTCAGGCAATTCATTTACACAATAGAATTTAAAAAAAGAGGGCTGCCACATGCCCATATTTTAATTACTTTATATGAAGTTGATAAAATAGTTGACACTTCTGAAATCGATAAAGTTGTATGTGCAGAAATTCCAGACATTCGAACACACCGCAAGCTATTCGAATATGTTGCAAAACATATGATGCATGGTCCATGTGCGACTCTTAACAAAAATTCTGTATGTATGGGAGATGGAAAATGCACAAAAAAAAAAAAAAAAAAAAAAAAAAAAAAAAAAAAAAAAAAAAAAAAAAAAAAAAAAAAAAAAAAACTTCCTAAAGATTTCTGTGAAATGACTCGACATTCAGTTGATGGCTATCCTTTATACCGAAGGCGCGATAATGGTGTTAGCGTTAATGTTCGAGGACAGTCACTTGATAATCGCTACGTTGTACCATATAATCCATATTTGCTTGCTAAATTTGATTGCCACGTGAATGTTGAAGTTTGCACTACTGTTAAAAGTGTTAAATACATTTATAAATACGTATATGAAGGTTATGACAGTGCAACTATACAAGTATGCAATGAAGACAGTCTTGGGAAAGAAGAAATTCAGATTGATGAAGTGAGAGATTTTTTTGAATGGCCGTTATGTCGGATCAACTGAAGCCGTTTGGCGCATTGTGAATTCCCAATTCATTTTCAATCGCACACTATCATTAGACTTGATATCCATTTACCACGTAGACAAAATGCGTACTTCATAATAAAACAAGAACGGAATGCAGTAAAAAAATAATAATAATCTCATTCTTTGAACTCAATAAAATCGATCCATCGGCGAATGTTTATCATTATATTGACATTCCTTTGCACTATGTTTGGGTAGATGCTGATAAAAATTGGAAGAAGAGAGTACGTGGTGGTGATGTAATTGTTACACGCATTTATGTAGTGTCTCCAAAGGATGTAGAGCTTTTTCATTTACGTTTGCTGTTATTCCCTGTTTGTGGTCCTAAATCATTTGAAGATGTTAGAACTTACAATGGAATTGTTTACAGCACATTCACTGCGGTATGTCACACTCGTGGTATCGCTTCAAATGACAATTTATGGCGTGCATGCTTAAACGAAGCAAAGAAAGTCAGTGTAGCAAAGTAAATGCGACATTTATTTGATGTAATTTGTGCATTGAACATACCAGCAGATGCTTTAGCGTTGTGGCTGGAGTTTAGAAAATTTCTTTGCGAAGATTTCTTAAGGGAACACAATGAAGAAATTTCTTACCACAGAGCATTGTTAGAAACTGAAGATATTTTCAGTGGCCACAATTTGACATGTCCATTAATTGGATTACCTGTTCCAACAAAAATTCCTGATTTCACTGAAGAAGATATTTCAGATCCAATAGACGAAGAATTACAATTTTATGAACTTTACGAAGAGCAAACTGTGAACAACGTACTATAATTGACCATGTTATTCAGTAGCATGACACTGGCTCCAATATGTTTTGCTTAACTGCTCATGCAGGCTGTGGTAAAACTTTCATACAAACTGCAATTATTCATAAATTAAATTCACTGAATCTTCGTTGCATTGCAACAGGCTTTAGTGGTATAGCTTCAACTCTTTTAATTGGTGGCAGAACCTTGCACAACGTGTTTAAATTGCCTATTCCAATTTTGGAAAATTCAGTGCCTAATATAACATCACACAGTAACTATGCCCAGTACATTAATTCATGTTCGTTGATACTTATCGATGAAGTCTCCATGTGTCCACTTCAAGTACTCAAACTTATAGATAGATTATTCAGACATCTGTGTACAGATGAATTTAACAAACATAAAACTTTTGGAGGTAAAACTGTTCTTATGTGTGGTGATTTTCGTCAGATTTTACCAGTTGTCCCACATGGACCTCGCGCAATTTTAGTTGAGAATTGCGTTACAATTGGAATGAGTTTCATACATTTCATCATGTCACTTTAACTCCAACTATGAGGGCTTTGTCACAAGAAGTAGAATTTGTAGAATTCTTGAAGCAAATTGGCAACGATCAAGCAAGGAAATTCCCACAGTTTGGTGACAATATTATTGAAATACCCCAGTTATTAGTTGGAGATCAAAATAATATAATGAACGATATTTATGGAAATATTGAAGACAACATTTTATCACAATCTATGTTAAATTCACTTATTCTAGCACCAAAAAATGATAACATGATAAATAATGATATACTCAGTGCTATGCCAGGTGAAACAAAAATTTTTCACAGCTATGATAAAATAATTTGTGATGAAGAACACGAAATTAATATTTATCCAACAGAATTTTTGAATTCCCTGTCTGTAAGTGGTTTACCACCACACAAGTTACAACTTTGTATCGTTCTTCTTACCAGAAATTTGAATACAAAAGGAGAATTAGTTAATGGAACCAGAATGCGTGTCAATTGTTTGTATAATAATTCTATTGACTGCGACGTTTTAAGTGGAATCGCACAAAATAGGCGAATTTAGATTCTCCATGTACATATGACTTATTCAGGTACTATTTTACCTTTCCAGTTCCAAAGAACACAATTCCAATTATTCCTGCATTTGCGATTACTATTAATAAGTCGCAGGGACGAACATTTGAAAAAGTTGGTATTCTATTAAAAAAAAAAAAAAAAATAAAAAAAAAAAAACAGTTTTCACACATGGTCAGTTATATGTTGCAGCAAGTAGAGTTAGATCCTTCGATGGATTGAAATTTTATATCAGTGAACATAGGGAGCAACTACATTTAGCAAATGATGAAAAAATCTCTACCAGAAATATTGTTTATACTGAAGTTTTGTAACGTTGAATTGTGGAGTAAAGCAGTTATTTCACTAATTTGTGTGTTTCATTCTCTCATGTGCCCTCTTCACCCTTTCTTACTCTTTTTCTCACAGCATTCACATAAACCTATAAATTTTAAGTGTTCAATTAATTTCAATAAATTCCAATTACATTTAAAAATTTTGATTTTCGTGACTTTGTAAACACAATTGGTCTATTTTCGACCACAGGCAATATTAGTCTTTGTAAATCTAAGGCATTTAACTACTGCGGTTATCAGTCCCTAGGCTTACAAACTACTTTAACTAACTTATGCTAAGGACAACACACACACATCCATGTCCGAGGGAGGACTCAAACGTCCGACAACGAGCAACCGCATGCTCCGCAGCAAGACGCCTTAGAGCGCTCGGCCACTCCACCGCGGCGCTTCGGATGAGATTCGTATTTTATGCTCTGTCATACGGTTCATCCGACTGCTATAATATTTTTCTCACTTAGCTTCAAGAAAAGAGGGAAGGCAGTGTCTGCATAATAGCTCGTACGGTACATGGCGGACGGTACTGTACAACACAACTGGACACCGTGATATATTAGGTTATATTGCATCACCTATTGTTCTTCGTCCACGCAGTTAGCTGTTCTGCCGTTATTATTACTGAAGTTTCCATTTGCTTTTCTCGGGTTTTAACTGTCAGAGGAGCTACAAACACGTAACTACATAAAGTATATTTGTTTATTGCACCGGCAAACTACATTGCGTACATGAATACACTGCTTGACCACATGATCAAGACTAGTCAAGACCGACGTTTCTCATGCGCGCGTATTTATACATCACGGTACGTTCTTGAATATTCCACAATAAATCTGTTACAATATAATTACTGAATTTCATAATCTGCGAAACAAAAATAGCCGGCCGCGGTGGCCGAGAGGACTGCGGCGCGTCAGTCACGGTCTGAAGAGCCACTACGGTCGGGGGTTCGAATCCCTCCTCGGGCATGGATATTTGTGACGTCCTTAGTGTTAGCTAGTTCATAAGTAGTTTGTAAGTTTAGGGACTGATGACCCCGTCGTTAACTCCCACAAGCTATACAAACATTTGAACATTTTTTGAAACATAAATAAATCCTTCACAAACAAGAAGTACAGTAAAATAATCAGTATAAAGTAGAAGTATTTATAAAAGTGTTTCTATATTAAATCAGTGCAACAGGAAGGCTGATGGTGTGTGTGCATGTGATAATGTGTGGAATAAACACAGGAGGATGTGGGTTAACTTTGCATTTAACGATTTAAAATGTACATTTTCGAGAAGGCAGCCTGAAAAAGGAAGGGGGCATAACTGGCGCTGTGGAGCATGAGCACAGGTGGAGAGAAATTAGCTGGAGCTAAAAGTCAGGGCGGAGGCTCGAGATCGAAGAAGGAACCTAGCGGAAGCGACGGGGCGGCAAGGCGTCGGGCCCGGCGGCCACGTGACTGCATGGAGCTCACTGATTGGTGGGTCAATACTGCAGACTGTCAGAGGGCAGCTTACCCTGGTCAACAGAACCAAACCACCACGCAGGGCTAAGGCTGCAGGCACGTGGACGGACGTGCCAGGGACCAAGTGCAACACGCACCCGGTCACTGCTAGTGCGGCAGAAAAATAAGAAAAAAAATTCCGCTCCTTTATGAACACGTACAAAAACTTGGGGGGGGGGAGGGGTGGCATGCTCTGGGCAGGAGGAGATATTCCGTTACATCAGACCAAAAATTAAATTTGTATACCAATTACGATTAGAATAGTTTCGGTTAGTTTACATGAACCACAGACATTGCCGAGGTGGGGTGGCTTGCGTGCCTCAACGATGCAGATAGCCGTACCGTAGCTGTAGGTGCAACCACAGCGGAGGGGTACCTGTGGAGAGGCCAGACAAACATGTGGTTCCTGAAGAGGGGCAGCAGCCTTTTCAGTAGTTATAGGGGCAACAGTCTGGATGATTGACTGAGCTGGGCTTGTAACATCAGCTAATGTGGCTTTGCCACACAGCTACTGCGAACGGCTGAAAGCAAGGGGAAACTACAGCCGTTACTTTTCCCGAGTACATGCAGCTCTATTGTATGAAAATATGATGATGGCATCCCCTCGGGTAAAATATTCCGGAGATAAAATAGTCCCCCATTCGGATCTCCGGGCGGGGACTACTCAGGAGGATGTTGTCATCAGGAAAATCAATACTGGCATTCTACGAATCGGAGCGTGGAATGTTAGATCCCTTAATCGGGTAGGAAAATTAGCAAATTTAAAATGGATAGGTTGAAGTCAGATATAGTGGGGATTAGTGAAGTTCGGTGGCAGGATGAACAGGATTTCTGTTCAGGTGAGTTCAGGATTATAAATACAAAATCAGTTGGGTGTATCACAGGAGTAGGACTGATAATGAATAAGAAGATAGGAATGCGGGTAAACTACTATGAGCAGCACAGTGATCGCATTATCATTGTCAAGATAGATACGAAGCCAAAACCGACAACAGTAGTACAGGTTTATATGCCAACTAGCTCTGTCGACGATGAGGAGATCGAAGAAATATATGGAAGACAAGGAAAAATGGCAGGTGAATATGGACTGGGCAGGAGGAATGAAAGAGGAAGTCGCCTGGTAGAATTTTGCACGGAACATGATTTAATCGTAACAAACACGTGCTTTAAGAATCACAAAAGAAGGTTGTATACGTGGAAGAGACCAGGAGACACCGGAAGGTATCAGATTTTATAATGGTAAGACATGGATTCCGGAACCAGGTTATAAACTGCAAAAAATACCCAAGGGCAGATATAGACTCTGACCATAACTTGTTAGTCATGAACTGTAGGCTGAAGCTGAAAAAACTGCAGAAAGGTAGGTAAATAAGGAGATGGGACTTAGATAAATTGAAGGAAAGTGAAGTTTTGGAGAATTTCAGAGGGAGATTTAGGCAACAATTGACAGAAACAGGGGGAAATAAAACAGTAGAAGAGGAATGGGTAGCATTGAGAGATGAAATAGTGAAGGCAGCAGAGGACAAAATAGGTAGAAAGGCAAGACCTACAAAAAATCCATGGATATCACAGGAAATAGTACAGTTAATTGATGAAAGGAGAAAATATAAAAATGCAGTAAATGAAACAGGCAAAATGGAGTACAGACGACTAAAAAATGAGATTGACAGGAAGTGCAAAATGGCTAAGCAGGAATGGCTCGAAGCCAATTGCAAATCTGTAGAAGAATGTATAAAAAGGGGAAAAGTAGATACCGCCTACAGGAAAATAAAGGAGACATTTGGAGATAAGAAAAGCAACTCTAGGAATATCAAGAACTCAGATGGGAAACCTGTTCTCAGCAAAGAATAGAAAGCTGAAAGGTGGAAAGAGTACATAGAGCAGCTCTACAAAGGAAATGATCTTGGAGACGATGTTGTAGGAAGGGAAGAGGAAGTAGATCAAGATGAAATAGGAGATACTATACTGAGAGATGAATTTGACAGAGCCTTGAAAGACCTAGGTCGGAACAAGGCCCCAGGAGTAGATGACATACCCTCAGAGCTACTAAAGTCTCTGGGAGAGCCAGCCATGACAAGACTATTTGAACTGGTGTGTAGAATATACATGAGACAGGCGAAATGCCCTCAGACTTTAAGAGAAATGTAATAATCCCCATTCCAAAGAAATCAGGCGCAGACAGGTGTGAAAATTACAGAACCATCAGTTTGATAAGTCATGGTTGCAAAATTTTAACACGAATTATCTACAGGAGAATGGAAAAGCTGGTAGAAGCTGACCTCGGGGAAGATCAGTTTGGATTCAGGAGGAACATAGGAACCCAGGAGGCAATACTCACTTTACGTCTTATCTTAGAAGATAGGTTAAGGAAAGGCAAACCCACATTTTTAGCTTTTGTGGATTTGGAGAAAGCATTTGACAATGTTGACTGGAATACACTCTTTCATATTCTGAAGTCAGCAGGGGTAAAATACAGGGAAAGGAGAGTTATTTACAACTTGTACAAAAGCCAGACCGCAGTTATTAGACTCGAAGGGAATGAAAGGGAAGCATCAGTTGGGAAGGGAGTAAGACAGGGTTGTAGCCTTTCTCCGATGTTATTCAATTTGTACATCGAGCAGGCAGTGAAGGAAAGCGAGGAAAAATGTGGAATAGGGATTAAAGTTCAGGGGGAAGAAATAAAAACATCACGTTTTGCTGATGACATTGTAATTCTGTCAGAGACAGCAAAGGACCTGGAAGAGCAGTTGAATGGAATGGATAGTGTGTTGAAGAGAGCGTATAAAATGAACATTAACAAGAGCAAAACATAAATAATGGAATGCGGTCTTAGAAAATCAGGCGATGCTGAAGGAATTAGATTAGGTAACGAAACAATGAAGGTGATAGATGAGTTTTGTTACTTGGGTAGTAAAATAACATACGATGATCGCAGTACAGAGGATATAAAATGCAGAATGGCAATGGGAAGAAAAGCATTTTTGAAAAAGAGAAATTTGCAAACATCGAATATTAATTTAAGGGTAAGGAAGTCTTTTCTGAAGGCATTTGTGTGGAGTGTTGCCTTGTACGGGAGTGAAACATGGACGATAAGCAGTGCGGACAGGAAGAGAATAGAGGCTTTTGAAATGTGGTGCTACAGAAGAATGCTGAAGATTAGGTGGGTAGATCGCGTAACTAATGAAGAGGTACTGAACAGAATTGGTGAGAAAAGGAATTTTTGGCATACCCTGACTAAGAGAAGGGATCGCTTGGTAGAACTCATTCTTAGACATCGAGGAATCATAAATTTAGCATTGGAGGGAAGTGTGTGGGTAAAACTCGCAGAGGGAGACCAAGAGACGCGTATAGTAAGCAGATTCAAGTGGATGTGGGTTGCCGTTCTTATGAGGAGATGAAAAGGCTTGCTCAGGATAGAGTAGGGTGGAGAGCTGCATCAAACCAGTCTCCGGACTGAAGACCATAACAACAACAATACATGATTTACATTGGATAATTTATGACAATAACAAATTGAGGTAATTGAACTATGCCAGATTGTTAAGTGAATTACAAAAGACATGAGGAAATATTCGTGATGAAATATGAATTACCGCACAATATTTGAATTGCTTACTGTATTTTTACAAGGTTTTTTGACGAACAGAAATAATTTAACAAAGTGATCTAGAAAGCAATGTTGTCAGTTTATAAAAGTGTTTATAATACATGAAAATATTCTGTAAGTATATTCACAATTGTACAAAGTTAAAGCCTCAGTACACACGAAAGTGTATTGGGTAGCCAGATCTTCACTTTGCCAAACAAGCAGTTTCCTTAGGGTTAAATTCTTTACAACACTAATCTACAGTGTTATTCCTATTTTGATGAATTTCGATGTACTCGACTTTCAAAACAAGAGAAACATCACTGTCTGTGTGAGACGGGGGCTGTAATTAATCTATCTTTCATACTAACCTTGTGATACTGTATCTGTCTCTTTACGCTAATTATTTAAGTATGTAAAATTTTTCTCTGTAGATCTCTCTTTATTTTGATTTCTGTGCCTTTGGGGACACATCAGGGGTGATGGGCTCCTGGAATTGTAGTACATTCTATATTTATATAAAATTTCGGGATTTTAATGTTTATTGGCGCAGCTTGGCTGCTAAGAAGTGTTTTTCCGTGTTGGGTATGGTCAGGCCGCGCAGAGCAGAGAAGTTCTTGGAGGTCTCCGCCTCCCACCTCCTTTCGCTCGCCTTCGGGGAAGGACGAGAGGGGCTGGGTTGACCTGCTCCGGGCCGGAGGTTCTTGGCAGCCGTAGAGAACGCGTCCTAATTCGGCAAATTATTTTAGTATGACAGCTAAACAATTTGTCAACGGCGCTACGCCATCCGATTGGTTTAACTATTAGCCGTTAGCAGAGTTGGTGCGTGGGTGTGGCCGCCCGTCACTTGAGGCAGAGCTGTGGCAGAGCGCGAGGAGGCACGAGATCTCCTGTTTGAGCGTCCCAAGTGTACGGACCTCGGGAGACTCCTGTGTGAGCATCCGAAGTGTATGGACCTCGGGAGACTCCTGTGTGAGCATCCAAAGTGTACGGACCTCGGGAGACATGCAAGACTCCGTTTATATTCGCGGGGAGGACATCGTCTCAAACGGTCCTCTGATTAGACTTGTGTTTGATTCCGAAGATTCGGACCTTGTAGAACTTGTGTTTACTTCACGGACATTACATTGTCCTGTAGTTACGCTGTAAGCGGCCACAGTTTAGTTTTCGTTTTCCTAGAAGTCTCTATTTGAGCATTCGCGCTTTTGCGAATCGGGAACTGTTTTTACAGATCTTATTACGCAAGTGACTGATCGATTTGTGCCAAGTGGACTTTGTGTCACCTATGCAAAATATTGATTAGTTTGCTAGCGTGATAGAATAGCACAGCAACTGCCTAGCGACGCCGACGCTAGTGACGCCGAGTTAAGTTACATGTCGATCCTGCTTAACAGGTCGCAGCAATCACGGTCGGATAAAAATTTCAGCTCATCCGCTCCCACCGCCTGCTGCCTGCGAGCCTGAGACGCTGCTGTCAATGATCATCTGTGTGGGTAAGGTGACGCACTTGCTGGGGGGTTATATGAATCAGACTTGTTGGATTCTGTCCCTTATTTTATTCTTTTGAGATCTGGGGAGCTTAGGGCTAACGATAGTTTCAAACCCCTGTGTAGACAATATAATAGCATTCTGTTTGGCAAAACCCCCGACCTGTGACTCAGCCAGTCATTTTTTTGTCTCAATATTTTAACATTTGTTTGAATACCATTATTTGTTTTACATGATAGGAAATGTCATCTGATTTATAAATGTTGTATCAAGATAGGATTTTTCATGTTTGATTATAATAAATTGATTTTGAGCAGATCGTCTTTCATTTAAGAACATTCCTTTTTCACTATTTTGGAGGGAAACAGAATAGTTAAATTTCACAGTGTACCAATAATTTTTTCAAGTACATTTTTTTTGGTACAACTGATACATTGCAATAGTGTAGGAATGTTTATTATATGTTTGAAAATATCTTTGATCACATCATAGCTGATCAGTAACATTTTAATTTTCCATATTTTGGAGAAATATGGTGGCGACCCAAGATAATTAATTGCTGTCGTGTATATATAGATATATATTAATTCATAACAAACGACATAGTTCACATCTACACAAGATTTTGTACGGTGCATGGCAGAGGGTACCTGACTGCAGATTGTGACACCGTTTGACTGAACACTGTGACTTTGGCAGGTCTTGTAATTTTTCATATACAGAGGAAGGAGGGGATGAACAGAGAGCGGGACAGGAGAAGATTGACAGAGCAGGAGGTAATGACAGATGGAGGGGATGGATAGGTGGATAGAGGGGAACAGGAGGAAGAGGGGGAGGAGAAAGAGGGGAAGAGGATGCAAAGGACGGACAGGTAAGTGGACACGAGACAGGAGGAGGAGTGCATGGACTCTAAATGAATATTGTAAGTAATAAATACTCGAGTAACGCATGGTTTTCAGGTAGCTAATACATTGAGAAGCCTAGGAGGTCATAGAGGTAAGAAATTGGCATAAAGACAGAGGAAGTGATAGGCAGAGAGATTTAGGAAAGGAGTGTCGGATGATTAGCAAAGTTATCTGCATAGTGCAAAAAAAAATTGGCAATGGACCATAAACTATGAAAAGTATGAAGTCATCCATATGATCACTGAAAGAAATCCTTTAAACATTTACACGATAAGACCGTAAATTTAATGAAACACCTAGGAATTACAATTACGAACAACTCAAATTGGAAAGAATACACAGAAAATATCGTAGGGAAGGCATATGATTGGCTACGTTTCATTGGCAGAAAGAATATCTAACAGTTCTACACTGCACTTGTGCGTCCTATTTTGGAGTATTGCTGCCCACTGTAGGGTCCCCACCAAGAGGGACCGACGGAACATGTAAAGTTCAGAGAAGGGCAGCTCATTTTGTACTGATATAGGGGACATAGTGTCACAGAAATGATGGGGCGGAAATCATTAGAAGAAAGGCATTTTTTCGCTGCGGCGAGCTTTATTCGTTAAATTTGTTACCTGCTTTCTCTTCCACCTGCATAGGGAGACATGATCATCTTAATAAAATAACAGGAATCGGATCGAAATCGGATAGATTCAAGTGTTTCGTAGAGAATGGAACGGGAGAGAAATAGGAGTCACAAAACGCTTCTATGAACCCTCCGCCATGCACTTTAATCTGATTAGCGGAATATTTATGGAGATATAGATATCGTAGTCTCGCGTATATTTAGCAGTCACGAAGCATTAGCATGGTTCGCTAATTATAACAGAAACTTTTAGTAGAATATTAAATTCGGTTTGCAGCAACGTCGTCTTACACGTTTCATTTTATTTTCAAGTTCGTTAGTCCTAGGACTAATTATGTTGCTGAATGTTACACGCGTATCATGTACTTTCAATTGATCCCTAGATTTGTTTCTGAGTAGGAAAGCCTTGTTCACATAAGTAAGTCGTGGAGAAAATCACAAGGGAAGGCATTTTACGGAACGTTATTCCATGTTTTCTCTTTTTTACCACAATTCTGTCGAAGAGGATGGATTAAAATGCGTCCTTACTGTTTCTGTTTTTGTGGAATTCAATAAGCGTTCACAACACTAGGAGACAAATGAATAAATCCACAATCACATTAACTACGAAAGTGTAAATTTGAAAATGTGTACCCAGCTGGGAATCGATCCCTGGTATTCTGCTTTCTATTCAGTTGCACTGACGCCTATCTCTCTCTCTCTCTCTCTCTCTCTCTCTTCGGGTTGCTCGATCTGTTGGAACGTTTGTTTGTGGTTCAATGTAGAGTTCTTTGCTTAGTTTTTTTAAAATTTCTTTTATTATTTTTTTAAATTAGAGGCAGAATTCTGTCCTCTCACCGAACGCTCTGAGTCACCACGCTGGCAACTTTCATTTGATCCCTGGATTTGTCTTTAAGTAGGAAAATTCATTGGGGACACAGCAGCCATCACTACACCTGCACGGATTACTCAAGCATGCCTCACGTCATGTTTTATTTTAAATGCCCTGTAGCATTTTATAGCTACCACTAGTTTTTATCATTTTAATATTATTGTTGTTGTCAGCTATTATTATTTTATTGTTAGTGTGATTTTTTTGTAATATCTTTTGTATGTGTTGTTTCATGGTCAGATGTAAGAGAGGGCCTCAAGGTTCTAATCTAGTCAGGGTAAATAAGCAATAAATAAGAGTGCAGTTTATCGCGGAGTTAATAGACGCAGGATGTATCGTTAAGTGGAGGGCAGCAGTTGTCCTAGTACATGCTGTAGATCACGACGCGCAGGACACCGTGCCTACGGGTGCGGTTCCTGTAGGGGGATGCTTGCCCACTGTTGGTCGAGCTGATCTCTACGAGATTACGAGAGTAACTCGGGCGTCCGATCTTTGATTATCGTGAGTGCATTCGTGTTCTCTCGATAATCCATTTTTAGTCCGGGACAAGTCCCGGAGATAAATTAAATTGGTCCCAATCCCCCGGTTCCGACCAATGTTTTCGGGAGGTTTACCTTGGTTGTAAGGCGTATGCCGGAACTGGTAAGCCCCTCCTACTTATTCCCAATTGGGATCCCCCTTTGCCCCACTATCAGCTTGTCTGATAATTGGCTGAATAGAACCGCGACTCCTTATGGGCCGGATCTCAAACAGCCCGCTCCACTCCTCGGAGTGGAGAATGAAAAGAATAAGTTTTTTTTGTCCTAGTACGCTTCCTTAGCGGCGTCTCCGCCCCACGCCTGCCCCCTCCCCGTCCGCCGCTGCTGTCAGAATCAGCTGTGCGCCGCGCCGCGCCGGTGGTTGAGGTTGGCGCAGGCGGCGAGCGCGCTTACGTAAAGCCAGCGCCAACGGAGCCGGCGGCCGCAGTCGAGGACCCCCTCACACTTCTGCGACCGCCGCCGCCGCGGACACAGCCGCAGCCACAGAGCGCGTCTCACACACGTCTAGCGTTCGTGCCGACTGTCACTCGCAGCGCCCACGTCCACGTTTTTGCCTATCGGTACGTTTATCTTATTCACTCGCGGCGGATCTCATCCCGCAAAGTAGTGATAATGTAAGGCAAGTGAGTATTCTGAAATAGCAGAATCTTTGTCGAAAAACGGTCGTAGACCTTGCACCCGGCGACAGGCTACTCACCCCGCCGGCTTCGCGCTCTTTGCCTTGCACACACCTCAGTGGCCTTACATCGTACCCCGCGGGCTCGTTGCGATGAGTCTCGAACAAACAGGCTGCTAAACCGCGACGCTGTTTGCAAATCCGGAAGTAAGCAAGCGTAATTCGGGCTGAGGACTGCGTGCTATCGCGAGCTCCCCGCCGGTTTATCTACTGCTCTGGGAGTGCCGTGGATTACGCACAATGACAACGGAGTTTGTAAGGCTGCGGTGAGCTAAATAGCGACGGACTGTGCGAGTGCTTCCTTTAACGCCGTAACCGTGCGTGAGCCGGCACGGACTCTTCTCGTAAATAGGGGTGAAGCGGGTGTATTTCACGCTGCCGGAAGGTTAATCGTTGGATAGTCAAATTGTGCGTGAGATAACAGGAAACAAAACTCGAGAGTAGCTGTGGCCGAGGAATCTGACAATATGGATTCAGGAAACGAAACAGTAGCTGTGGGTGCGATGAAAACTGGTGATGCGCTGATCGAGGACTCAGTATGTAATCATTTGGACTTGAAGACATCTGGAAGTTCCACGTCGCCGGATCAAACTTGTAGAGGAGCGTCTTCTGAAAAGGTGTGTACAGACGAAATAGATGGCTGTGGTGAATCGGGCAGCACGGAGGGGGAAGAAAGCCCGGTAGATTCCCACGCTTCCGGATGGCAGGGGCTCAATGGACTGGAATGCCATCCCGCGACCGAGACGCCGACTCGCCCGCCCGCGATGCTTCGAGGAGCGAGTACAGCCGCCGACCGGTGCGGATCGATCGACAGCGATCCTTCCACGGGCGTCGGTCGCGGTGTCGAAAGTGAAAGCAATGAGACGCGATCGGCGGACGTGACAAACGGTGTCAGGGAGACTCCACCACCGGCGCGCGCCGCAGCCGCTCTGAGCAGTGGGGAAGTGGCTGGCATCGGCAGGTCACCGCCCCCGTACGACACCGCAGAGCCTGCGGCAGTGGCCTCCAGTCGAAACGCCATGTCTACTCAGAGCCGCGGTTCCAGCGAGGACTCGAGCGACAAGACTGGGGACTGCAACGGCAATGGCAGCGTTTCGACGGCGGTCCAGGCCAGCAACGGCGGTTTCGTCAACCACGCCTTCGTCGGCGACGGCGACAAGCCGACGGCGAAGGAGAAGAGCGTCGATACGAAAGCGGGGAGCGACGCCGAGGGCGGCGACGGCGCGGACGCAGCCCGCGAGCGGCGGCGGCTGGTGGTGCACGTGCTGGTGGTGAGCTTCGCCTTCCTGGTGCACTTCACCGCCTACTTCGGCGCCGCCAACCTGCAGAGCTCCGTCAACGCCTCCGAGGGCCTGGGCACCGAGTCGCTGGTCGTCGTGTACGCCGCCCTCATCCTCTCCAGCTTCTTCCTGCCTGCCACCATCATCAGGTGAGCGCCGCGCTCTGCACCTTTTCTAAATATAGCTGTGATTCAGCAAGTGTTGGTCGATATTTTGCACAGGTTGAAATTAATCAGGCAAGCCAATACAAGGTGTATCTAAATATTTGGGAAAGTAACTTCCGTTTGGTAATAAAATGAAATTGTACACAGATACAGAAGAAATTTTTGTTGCACAAAATTCTACAACTCTTAGGGCCGGTTCGTCCATCTCTCGTTAATCTTGTCGTTAGTAAACGAGAAGATGCCTTTAACGTCTCGTTAAATATGCTCGTTAAGTGCACTGCGTTTGTCATTGCCACATACACCCCTCGTTTGCTAACCTGGAGAAAACGAGAAGGTACGATATATTTCGACTATGTTGGCAATAGAAACAAATGAAAGTGCAGTCTGAATAAACAGCTGTTTCCCATATTTGACTATCAGGAAGAGGTTAGCAGACAGTTGTTATTTGGTGCTATGGCAAACAAACGTGAAAGAAGCTCAAATTTTACAAGAAATTGGTGCGAGTCTTGTGTCATTAATAGAGAAATATGATACATTGTAAAGTAAAAATAAACGACGCTACGACATGGAACGAAAAGGAAGCAACATTGCAGCAAACGAATTCAATGCTGTCCAGGGAACATGCAGGACAGCAAATGTGCTTAGGGCCTAGTACGATAATATACTGTCAAGTGCATAGTACGTTAGTGCAGATTAAATTGTACGACGCTTCTCGCCAGGCTGCAGTGGTTATGTTGGCACCAATGGTAATGATGGCAACTCAGATGACAAATAAATGTTTTTTCGTGACAACTGCAATTAAAACGAAAATTATTTTTTTCTTAACGGACAAGGATACATACCTGTCGACCATAGAGCAGGTACAGTATTAAATTTGCTGCGAGTGAAACGAGCAGCAATAACATTTACTCTATAGCTCGTGAAAAATATTAACGCAATTCTACACTTCATTGTTCATCTGTTGCCAACATAAGCACTGGAGCCCGGCGAGAAGCGTCGTAAAATTTTACCTTAGTGCAAGCAATAAATTGCACGTAGGCGAAAGTGCACTGTTCATGTAGAAAGGAAGAAGTCTTATGCCTTATACTAGGTGCAAAAGCATAAGTAAATACTGAATTAATAAGTTTGCACACATAGATAATGTATTCTGTTTTTTATTGCAACAGATAACTTACAAAATTCATAACTATATGTTGTTCTCTTCAATTGCGTAACAAATTCTGCATCATCCCAGCAGTAAAAATGATTTGGACGAACATAAATACGTCTAGGACGCCTTATTCGGGCAATGTCCTCTAGATCATCCAAAATATTGACACCGTCGTAATTGTCAACGAAATCTTATTCCAGCCATTTTCATCATACCGTTTCTCACGTAACTAGTCGTCACCCGTAAGTTTGTATTTTGATATCGCAACAATATTTATAAGGTTATGTTGCGTATCTGCAATCTATCAAACTCAACTAACCGCTACTGACACGGATAGGGCGACAAATTTGACAAAACAGTTTACGAATAAAGCTGCTTTCCACACTAGTTTTTCATACATGTAGTGCTTCTGTTATTTTGTTCGATAAATCGGTCTTTTTCACGTGAATATATTGATGTATTTTAGCGCTTTGGAATCCTGCCATTTTGATACAGATTCTCACTTAACTGGTCGTTAGCCGTGTAACGAGGAGAATTTTACTCGTTAACTTAACGGCCAGTTTGAGGTCTTTTAACGTCAGGTTAACTAATAACGAAACATCGACAAACGCATTTCTCTGCTAACGACAAGTTGAAATCTTAACTGGAACTAAACGAGATATTGACAAACCGGCCCTTAAACTACTTTTCCACATAACTGCCGAAATTTTGCAGGCATTTGTCATAGCGTGCCACCAGGTTTTGTATACCTTCTTCATAGAAATCTGCCGCCTGTGTCTTCAACCAGTTGGAAACAGTGAAATTTGGGGTAAGTCCATAACGAGAGCACTAATTGTAAACGTACGGTTTTCCTGGATCTTGTCATCAATTGCGTGAACCAGTTCTTTTGTAACCAAAGGTGGACTTCCACTTCGTTCTTCATCGTGCACATCACTACGCCCGCCATTGAACTGTCGGACCCATCTTCTCACCATTGAATCACTCATCACATTTGGTCCGTAAATATTTGCCGATAAATTTCACTTGGTTTCACTTTCCTCGCATTCAGAAACCGAATCACCGACCTGATTTCACAGGCGGCGGGATTTTCAAGCAACGCCGACATTTCAAACAAGCACAATAAAGCGTACGTAACTGACAGCGATCTCCAAATGGCGCACGTTCTTCTCCTTGATACACATCGTCTACAGCGCATGTGTGTAGCTGCAATCGCAGTGCTGCAGCGGAGATAAATTAAAACGGAACTTACTTTCTGGACGCGCCTCGTATATCTGCAACTACATACTTGAAACCAACTTTAACTGCCTTGGTCACAATTGCACTTTATTAGGGCGTTACGCGTTGCTCTTTATTCGCATGAAGTGTTGAGTGCCATCGACAAGGGATCTCAAATCGATTCCATATTTCTGGATTTCCGGAAGGCTTTTGACACTGTACCCCACAAGCGGCTTCTAATGAAATTGCGTGCTTATGGAATATTTCCCCAATTGTGCGATTGGATTCACGATTTCCTATCAGAAAGGACACCGTTCGTTGTAATTGACGGTAAGTCACCGAGTAAAACAGAAGTGATATCTGGCGTTCCAGATGGAAGCGTTACAGTTCCCCTACTCTTCTTCGTGTTTATAAACGATTTAGGAGACAATCTGAATAGCTTCCTTAGACTGTTCGCGGAAGATGCTGTCGTTTATCGGTTAGTGAAGTCAACAGAGGATCAAAAGCAACTGCAAAGCGATTTAGACAAAATTTCTACATGGTGCGAAAATTGGCAATTGACACTAAATAAAGAAAAGTGTGAAGTAATACACATGACCACTAAAAGAAATCCGCTGAACTTCAATTACGCGATAAATCAGTCAAACCTTAAGGTCGTAAATTCTACCAAATACCTAGCAGTTACAATTACGAACAAGTTTGACTGGAGAAAAGACATAGAAAATATTGTGGGGAAGGCGAACCAAAGGTTACGTTTCATCGGCAGAACGCTTCGAAGATGCACCAGCTCCACCAAAGAGACTGCCTACATCACACTTGTGCGTCCTCTCTTGGAGTACTGTTGCCCCTTGTGGGACCCTCACCAGGTGGGACTGACGGAAGATATTGAGAAGTTTCAGAGAAGGGCAGCTCGTTTTGTTTTATCACGTTACGGGGGGGGGGGGGGGGGAAGCGTCACGGAAATGTTGCACGAATTGGGGTGGAAATCATTAAAAGAAAGACGTTATTCATTGCGGCGTGATCTGTTTGCGAAGTTTCAATCACCGACTTCTACTTCTGAATGTGAAAATATTTTGCTAGCACCCACCTACTTAGGGAGACATGACCATCCCAATAAAATAAGAGAAATCAGATCGAAAACGGAACGATTTAGGTGTTCTTTCTTCCCGCGCGCTATTAGAGAATGGAACGGCAGAGAAAAGTTATGAAAGCGGTTAATGAACCCTCTGCCAGGCACTTAAATGTGATTTGCAGAGTATCGATGTAGATGTAGATTATAAAATTTAAAATGTGTGCTGTATAAAGCTTTTGAAATCATTGAGTACTGTACAAAAATGTTTTCTTTTAGACTATACAATTTTAGATGATTGCTATACAAACCAGTTTCACCATTTTCTGTTCAAATGTTTTTTAAGCTTATGCGACTTAATTGCAGGTTCATCAGTCCCTAAACTTAGAAAATACTTATACTAAAGACAGCACAAACATCCATGCCCGACGGAGAATTCGAACCTCCGACGGGGAACGCCCTCGCGCATCGGAGCATAGCGCCTCAATGCGCTCGGCCAGTCCACTGCGGCCCATTTTCTGTTACACTATAATTGATGTATTCAGGTCAGATAGTGTTAAGTAAAGCACTGCTGACAAACACCAAAATTACGGAATCCAGGTGAGGAAAAGTGTGGGAGTGGGTGAGGGAGGCATGTGAGGGGAGAAGCAGACGTAAAAGAGCTACCAAAGTCACTCGCTGACTTCTATAACATATAAGCTTGCATTTCGCTTCTCATTTAACACAAACAACTCTATCACACAAATAAGAATCCTCACTTCTATGGCGTTACATAAAGGAAAAGTGACAACTTCCCCAGCAATCAAATGTTCAAATGTTTGTGGATCTTATGGGACTTAACTAAGGGGTGATCGGTCCCTAAACTTACAAACTACTTATGAACTAGCTAATCCTAAGGACGGCACAAATATTCATGCCCGAGGGGGGATTCAAACCCCCGACCGTAGTGGCCGTGCGGACCGTGACTGGCGCGCCGCAGACGGCTCGGCCACCGCGGCCGGCCCCACGCAGTCTACCCTAAGCTGGGTGGTGGAGGGAACCTAGTACCAGTACTAACTGGCTTTCCTGTTCCACTTCCATATAGAACGAGAGAAAAACGAATGGATCTGTACAAGCCCTAATCTCTCTCATCTTATCTTTGTGGTCTTTACGTGAAATGGAAGTTGTGATGTACATAACACAGACGACTTTACTATGCAGGTTGATCATTTCTGCTGATACAGTATAATTTATTACGTACAGTCCTCTAAAGAAGTTGCTCAAAATGGCTACCACGAGCTGTAATCCAGGCGTCTATGCGCTGTTCACCGTGGAGGTTCGAGTCCACCCTCTGGCATGGGTGTTGTGTTGTACTTAGGTTAGCTTAACTTGGTTTAAGTGTTTGTAAGCCTAGGGACTAATAACCAAGCAGTGAAGTCCCACAGATTTGCAATTTCAATGTTTTGAATTCTACTCACCGCATCAAATGTTCAAATGTTTGTAGAGCTTAAAGGACTTAACTATGTGGTCATCAGTCCCTAAACGTACAGACTACTTTACAGAACTTACAGAAAACATTTAGCTAATACTAAGGACGGCACAAATATCCATGCCCGAGGGGGGATTCGAACCCCCGACCGTAGTAGCCGTGCAGAACGTGTCTGGCGCGCCGCAGACCGCTCGGCCACTGCGGCCGGCATATGCCGCAACATTGATTGTTTCACTCGTTCCCATATTTTTCACCTCAAACTAATTTGATATATTTAAACAAACAACTATGTTCATAACATTGTTATTCGGTACCTTACCAGAATTTGTAAACGTTATCATTGTATCGCAGGTAAATAAGATCTTTTGAGCTGTTATCCGATAGACTTTGGTAAGTCCCTTATGTAGGATAAGAGAAAAAGTATTCCAAATGTTGAACCTATTTTGCAGTTATTCAGTCGGAAATAAGTACACCGTCCATGAAAACGCAGTGGTCTGCTACACGCCACACTAATTAGAACGAAATCAACTGTATAGCTTTCACCTGATTGCCTGAAAATGCCATTTGTTTGGAGGTATATATGTTCTAGACGAACGTTTTTCATATTTTTGCATGCTTTAAAGCAAAACGGAGTACGTTTCTAGATATGATTTTCATACCTTGTAGTCAGTGTCATACACAGCGATCTTCAAACTAATTTGTAAGGGTCTGGGCCCCCCGAAATAATGAATATAAAGAAAAAAATAAGTATGGTATATGAATTGTTTTTAGTGAATGATGCGTGATGGCATCGCCGTTGTAGACATTCATACTTCTCTGTGTTGGTGACGAGAGTGAGTTGTTAGTGGTGTGAAGTTTGTGTCATTAAAAAAGCTATGTTTTATGATTTAATGACAACAATAAAAAAGGGTGAGCTCAATAAAGTAAAAAGGGCTTCAGCGCAAATTATGCTCTGTATATGAGCAGAAAAACTGATACTAAAATCATGGGATATCTTCTTAAAATTCGTTACCTCTAAATTAATCTTGCCTCCTCGCCGTCCACCCGGAAATTTGTGCTATATTCGCCACTTCTGAACGCAGAAAAGAAAACACATGAAGTACATACTATAATTCCTTATCATGAAAACTGCAGATTGCTGACGGGGATACTTCAAGAAACGATTTGGCTTTAATTTTCTATTCTGTAGGCCCATATTTTATCTGCGGAAGTTAGAAGACATTTAAAATGTGGCGACACACATTAAAATACGGTGCTAATCTGGACAACTGAAAGCTTACATAAAGGAAACAATGTGAACTGAGATCTTATCACACTTTGCGCTGCCTCGTGAAGGACGAGTAATTTGTTTTGTCAGTTGATGAACCATGCATAAAACCTTTTGTTACACCTTGGCCATTAAATTAACAGATATTGTATTGTACTTTTGCGATTTGAAGTCTTTCATTTTATCTTTTACACAGATAACAATAATACTGGCTTGTAGTTATCAACTTTAACTACCTTCTCTTTCCTTTTTAAAGATGCCACAATCTAGTATTAAAGTCTTCCTTAGAAATTACCTATCTCAAAAAGGCAATAGGATGTAGAAAGCTCTGCTGCAGAATCTTGTTTTTCCTGTATTGCATGGTAAATCTCACGTCGTTTGGTGTTAGCTTTTCGCAGACTTCCTTAAACTTTTCATTTCGCACTTGAGCTTTCCAACTTTTTCCACAACTCACAGAAAATAAAGTGGTGGTAAAAATTCAAGCAACAAACGGAAATTTTGCAAGGCTGCGTTTATTTTGTAATAGAACAGTATAAGCAGGTGATAGTAAAGTAGAAAAAAATTAAACAATACTAAAAGGAAAAAACTGCAACATACACGATGGTAGACAACAATGCTTTAGTTTGTAAACCTAAGGTACTAAACTGCAGAGATGATCGGTTCCTAGACTGACAAAGTCTGCTAAGAACGAAACACACGTCACTGCCTGACAGAGGACTCGATCCTCTGACGGAGCGGCCACGCAACCCATGACATGGCGCCTCTCACCGCGCGGCCTTTCCCGGTCGACACAGTAGTGTTTTCTTTCTTTTTACCCAGCTTAACGGATTTTCACACGCTTTCCGACAACCGGATACAGGCCTCACAACGACAGGACAAGCTGGGAATGACGTCATCGATCTCATGTTGAGTCAATAACGTCCATTCTCCCTGCAGCGCTGCTCGCAAATCTTGGACACTGGCTGGCAGATGCTAACGCGATGCAGCCTGTCTCCCCAGTGCATCCCAGATGTGCTCTATGTGATTCGAAACAAGAGAGCGAGCAGCCACACCATGCGTTCAATATCTTCCAACAAAACATCAACCACCCGTGCTCTATGTGGTCGAACATTATCGACGAACAGTACGCACTCTGGGCCAGCAGCGCCTCGCAATAACCGCACCGGAGGTGGCGTGATCTCGTCACGATGCCTGACACTGGTTACACATTGCTGACTCACCAGCAAAATTTCCTGAAGAGATGTTCGATAGGTCAACATAATCCCTGTCCGCACCATTAAGGATCTTCCTCCATATCAGTATCTTTCCATAAATTTTGGCTCCAGAAGTCATGTTCTACGTTCTCTCCAAAATGTGAAACTGTCCATAATCTGACTAAACAGGGACTCATGTGCGAAAATGGTCCACTCTTTGAAGATCCAGATGGAATGCTAACATTTGTACTTCGTACAAGCGCAAAATTAACTAATAGAACCCAATCCGTTGTCCATGATGGCGGAGTGTTCTACATCTACATGGGATACTCTGCAAATCACATTTAAGTGCCTGGCAGAGCGTTCATCAAACCACCATTATACTATTTATCTCCTATTCCATTCTCGAATAGCGCGCGGAAAGAAAGAACACCTGAATCTCTCCGTTCGAGCTCCGATTTCTCGTATTTTATTCTGATGATCATTTCTACCTATGTAAGTGGGAGTCAACAATATATTTTCGCATTGGGAGGAGAATGTCGGCGATTGGAGTTTCGTAAGTAGCCCACGCCGCAGCGATAAGGACCGTTGTTGTAATGATTCCCATCCCGGATCCTGTATCATTTCCGTAACGCAGTCTCCCCTGTATCGTGACACCGTCTCCAATGACCAAGCTGTCGACGCGACGTTAAACCCTAAGCTTCCTTCCTTCCTTCCTGTATCGTGACAATACGAAACGAGCTGCCCTTCTTTGGACTGTTTCGATGTCCTCCGTCAAACCCACCTGATAAGGATCCCACACTGAGCAGCAATACTCCAAAAATAGACGGACAAGCGTAGTGTATGCAGTTTATTTGTAGTTCTAAATATAAAATTGGAAAGTCCAGGTTGGAATAAATAATATAGTGAGGACAGTTTACTACTCACCGCAAAGACGTGGCGACGAGCTGCGACAGGCACATACAAAAGACACACACATACAACACATTCAGCTATCGGCCATGGCCTTCTTCAGAAATAGAGCACTCACGCAATCACACAGGCACACAACACAGTCATACAACCATCACCTCCGACTGCCACACTTCGAATCACGCTCTGCAGCGAATCGGGGACGGGAGGGGAGGGGAGGGGGAGGGGATAGAAAGGTTACGTCACGGTGGTGGGGATGGGTTAGATGGGAATAACGAGATGCAGCTTAGGAATGGAGTGGGGAGGCAGGTGAGGGGAGAAAATAAAATAAAATAAAATAAAGTAAAATAATATAATTTAAAATAATTCATGTACACTGCAAGTGCACAAGACCACATACACACACACACACACACACACACACACACACACACATACATATACACACACACGATCACACATTCACACACCACTCAAATCAGGCGAGGTTTGGGATACAGAGGTAGGAACTGTAAGGTATGGAAAAAAAAAAAAATATATATATATATATATATATATACACATACACATATATATATATAGGGAAGTTATCGTAGGTTGAGGCCTGGTTGATTTCGGGATCGGAGAATGTATTGTAGGGATAACTCCCATCTGTGCAGTTCAGAAAAGCTGGTGGTGGATGGGAGGATCCAGATGGCCCGGGTTGTGAAGCAGCCATTGAAATCAAGCATGTGCTCCGCTGCATGCTGTGCCACAGGGTGGTCCACCTTGTTTTTGGCCACAGTTTGGCGGTGGCCATTCATCCTAATGGACAGCTGGTTGGTGGTCATGCCAATATAGAAAGCTGTACAGTGCTTGCAGCACAGTTGGTAAATTACGTGGCTGCTTTCACAAGTGGCCCGGCCTCTGATAGGGTAGGATATGCTGAAGGTCTCACAAAGGCCTTCACAAACAGAAACTACCCCACAGACCTAGTCCGCAAACAAATCTCCCGTGCCATATCCTCACACACCCCAAATCCTCTTCCTAACACTAGTAACCATCCACAAAAGAGCGCTCCCCTTGTCACCCAGTACTACCCTGGTCTCGAACAACTAAATTCCATCCTTCGCCAAGGTTTTGATTTTCTATCCTCATGCCCTGAAATGAGAGACATCCTGCCCAAGATCCTTCCCACCCCTCCTAAAGTGGTGTTCTGTCGCCCTCCCAACCTTCACAACATCCTAGTTCATCCTTATGCCACCCCGAAACCCAGCTCACTACCACAGGGATCATATCCTTGTGGAAGACCCCGCTGCAAGACCTGTCCAATCCACCCACCCAGCACTTCCTATTCCAGTCCTGTCACAGGCTTATCCTACCCTATCAGAGGCCGGGCCACTTGTGAAAGCAGCCACGTAATTTACCAACTGTGCTGCAAGCACTGTACAGCTTTCTATATTGGCATGACCACCAACCAGCTGTCCATTAGGATGAATGGCCACCGCCAAACTGTGGCCAAAAACAAGGTGGACCACCCTGTGGCACAGCATGCATCGGAGCACATGCTTGATTTCAATGGCTGCTTCACAACCCGGGCCATCTGGATCCTCCCATCCACCACCAGCTTTTCTGAACTGCACAGATGGGAGTTATCCCTACAATACATTCTCCGATCCCGAAATCAACCAGGCCTCAACCTACGATAACTTCCCTATATATATATATGTGTATGTGTGTGTATATATATATATATATATATATATATATATATATATATATATATTTTCCATACCTTACAGTTCCTACCTCTGTATCCCAAACCTCGCCTGATTTGAGTGGTGTGTGAATGTGTGATCGTGTGTGTGTATATGTATGTGTGTGTGTGTGTGTGTGTGTGTGTGTGTGTGTATGTGGTCTTGTGCACTTGCAGTGTACATGAATTATTTTAAATTATATTATTTTACTTTATTTTATTTTATTTTATTTTCTCCCCTCACCCGCCTCCCCACTCCATTCCTAAGCTGCATCTCGTTATTCCCATCTAACCCATCCCCACCACCGTGACGTAACCTTTCTATCCCCTCCCCCTCCCCTCCCCTCCCGTCCCCGATTCGCTGCAGAGCGTGATTCGAAGTGTGGCAGTCGGAGGTGATGGTTGTATGACTGTGTTGTGTGCCTGTGTGATTGCGTGAGTGCTCTATTTCTGAAGAAGGCCATGGCCGATAGCTGAATGTGTTGTATGTGTGTGTCTTTTGTATGTGCCTGTCGCAGCTCGTCGCCACGTCTTTGCGGTGAGTAGTAAACTGTCCTCACTATATTATTTATTTGTAGTTCTGTTGCATGTTTTAAGGGTTCTGCCAGTAAAACGCAGTCTCCTATTCGCCTTTCCCACGACATTATCTAAGGAATAAGTGTATCGTCAGAAGTACCCGAGGGCAGTGTGATGCAATCGCTGCTGTTGTCTGTATCCAGAGGGAGGACAAAATAATACGAACAGCATGCAGTACTCTACATCCTGTTGCAAGTAGGCGCCGTTGCGCACCTGTCAACATTGAGACACGACCGCGGTGTCCATTGACGTACCAAGTTTTGGAAGTTACCTTGCAGTAGATTATACGTTTTGTTCTGCGACGGTCACCACAAATGATCACTGAAAAGCGAGATCTCTCACACATCGAAAGAGGCCAGCTCGATGGGGCACAGTTGGCGGGAGAATCTGTGACAAAAACTGCACTGCGCTGTTTAACGTTTCTTCAGCGACAGGATCCTCTGTAACGACAGCGTACACAAGGGAAAACATCAAAGACGAGCAGGTGCAGTGGGCGAAACCCGAAGTTAGCTGACAACGACCGTAAAGCATTAATAACCACCGTGGCCAGGCAACATAAAACTAATAGGGCAAACTCATGATGGTCCAATGAATCGTCTTTTACTTTAGTATAAAAAATAATAATAAAATAAAATAAAAATAAATAAAAATTAAAAACGGAAAAGACGCTTACATATGGCATGTCTGCTTCCCGCGTTCTAGTATGGGCAAGGTTTTCTCATGATTTGGGCATCTGAATCGCACTAATAAAATAACTGTGAATGAATAACTCACCATCGTCGACAGCGCTTACTATGAAAACTTATTGCAAACTCACACTTCCATATTCCAAAATGACAATGCAACCCATACAAACATTTCCAGAAAGGTTCAGGCGTGCTATGTACTGCATAAGAAAATTACACTACTGGCCATTAAAATTGCATCAAGAAGAAATACAGGTGATAAACGGATATTCATTGGACAAATATATTATACTAGAACTGACATGTGATTACATTTTCACGCAATTTGGGTGCGTAGAACCTGAGAAATCAGTACCCAGAACAACCACCTCTGGCCATAATAACGGCCTTGATACACCTGGGCATTGAGTCAAACAGAGCTTGGATGGGGTGTACAGGTACAGATGCCCATGCAGCTTCAACACGATACTACAGTTCAGTATTGTGACGAGCCAGTTGCTCGGCCACCATTGACCGTTTTCAATTGGTGAGAGATCTGGAGAATGTGCTGGCCGGGGCAGCAGTCGAACATTTTCCGTATCCAGAAAGGCCCGTATAGGACCTGCAACATGCAATCGTGCATTACCCTGCTGAAATGTAGGGTTTCGCAGGGATCGAATGGAGGGTAGAGCCACGGGCTATAACACATCTGAAATGTAACGGCCACTGTTCAATGTGCCGTCGATACGAACAAGTGGTGACCGAGACGTGTGACCAATGGCACCGCATACCATCACGGCGGGTGATACGCCAGTATGGCGAATAAAAATTGGCTCATAAGTGAACTTTACGTATTTTACTTTATGGTTATTTCTTGTCAGGACCTATTTTAAATTTTATTTGGCCTGAATGAGGTAATGAAAGTGCTTATTTTAGGCACTAAATGATCCTTTTTAACGACATAAAAATCTGTGGTCTACTGATGATGCTATAATGCTGTGGTGTAGGAGAAAGGTCTTTGTGGAGTGACTGTAGAAGGGCACAAGTTGACTTACACAGAATTTCTAGTTCGTATTATCAGTGGCAGCTTGCTCTAAATATAGAAAACTGCGAGTTAATGATAATCAGTAGGAAATACATTTTTGTTCAAAAATGTTCAAATGTTTGTTAAGCTTATGGGACTTAACTACGGGGTCATCAGTCCCTAAGCTTACAAACTACTTACAAACGAGCTAATACTAAGCACGGCACAAATATCCATGCCCGAGGGGGGATTCGAACCCCCGACCGTAGTGGCCGTGCAGATCGTGACTGGAGCGCCTCAGTCCCCGCGGCCACCGCAGCCGGCTACATTTTTGTGATATTCAAATAACTCATTAGTAGTGTGCTGCTTAACACAGTCTCCTCGATTAAGTATCTGGGCGTAACGTTTGCGAAGTGATTTGAAATGGAATGGGTATGTAAGAAATTTGGTAGGGAAGAGGAATGGTCGACTTCGGTGTATTGTGAGAATTTTAAGAAGTATGGTTCTGTAATGGAGACCAGGTACAGAATATTAGTTCTGCTCGTCAAAATAAGGGAGAGGAAAAAAAAATTAACAGAGATGGCGCTAAGTTAGTTACCGACATGTACAGCATATGTATTCGCAATTGCGGGTATGAAGCAGCATCAGCTGTATGATTTAATGAGGACATGAAAAGTTGTGCCAGACCGGGATTCCAACCCGGATTTGTAAGGTTCCATCGATAACACGCACACTGCACATGGTATTGTTAGCGAGAGATTCGATCAATAGGCCTGTGTCTTATGGAGATGTTTCGGGAACTCAATTAGGTACGCCTGGAGGGGAACACTACTGAGGAAATGTAGGGAACCGGAATTTGAAGTTGCTTACAGAATGAACCTTCTGCCGCGAACGTAGATTTCGAATAAGGATATCAAAGATAAGAGAAATTAGGGCTTCCACGAAGGCACTGCGAGTAGAACAGGAAAGAACTATTAGTGGTGCAATGTACCCCCCGCCACGCACCATGAGATGGCTTACGGAGTATGTAGATGCATAGTTTTCCCCGTTTTTATTTGTGTGCTGAGTGAAAATAAATAACTTTCTATTCGGCTTTTTATGGGCCCCGATTTTTCCATATCCTATTCTTACGATTCCTAAGAGAGATATATGACGGCAAAAAGCAGAGTGGTTGCGCAATCTCCACGGCTAACAGGTTTTCTAAATTTATCCAACAGGATTTCGCGAGATCGTCTTTCCCACTAATTTTCCGTGAGCATTGCGGTTACTCTTTAATGTGAGCTGCTCAGTTCTGCTACGGTCTTGGAATCGCGTCTTAGAATTCGTTCGACATCCAGTATTGTCTCAAGTCACAAAACGCTCAAGCAGTAGGATCGGTCGCTGTATACTATCTCGCATATTGCAGTCATCATTCCAAGAACTTTTGAGAGAAAATTACGTCTCCCTTGCGCCTTCTCTGTTACCGATTTTACGTGTTTGGCTCACAGGATTGCGCTTTTTATACACGAACAGTGTGACATCATCAGAGACTACAAACAGATAACACTTTAGTCTTAGGCACGGTCATGTCAGTACAAGGTCTAATGCCATACCGATAAGATATAATTCTCCAAAGACGCAAATACTAACCACAAAAGCCAATATTATACATTGCTTACTGTTTACTGCCAGGACTATTTGAACGTAGTCGGTCCTTAGCCTCACATAAAACAGTGCACCATTCCTCTCTATCTTCAGCTTCTTCTTCATTCCTTTTCATCTTCAGCAGATCCTTCCCAACGTCACCCATCTGCCTCACTGTTGGCCTTCTCCGGTTTGTTTACCATCACATCTCGTACAATGCTGGCATCTTTTCTCTCTACATGACCATACCATCTACTATGTCTGGCTCTTTGTACATGTCCCGGATCTCCAGGTTTCGTCTAATCTTTCAACCATTATTGTCCATTACTGGTCCAATTATTTTCCTCAGTGCCTTGTTCTCAAACGTGATCAACTATCTCAGCGTCTTCTGTGAAATTACTATTGGTCTGATGGTTGTCTTATATATTCTCATTTGCGTTCTATATGGCAAAAGTTATAGTTTAAACATTGAATGTAATGCATGCATAGCTCAGATTCTAGCTTTTGGATATTCATACTGGGCGGAATGTTGTGTCGTTTTCTTCCTACTGCTACTTCCTTCGTCTTAGCTTCATTTATCGTTAGCTCCATTCTTCCAGGTTCGTCCATCACATCTCTTCCTATTTCTTCCAACTCAGTCAAGTTTTTACCAATCAGGACAATATCATCTGCCAATGCCAGTATATTGATCTTCATGGTTATGTCTACTCCGGTGTTAGGGTCTTGTTCAGTGCTACATTGGACAGTGTCATTACTACTGAGTATTCAAAATAAAAAACCAAGAAAAACTGGAAATATCACAGCCAAATTTGTATGGAAGACAACACGCCGTACAAAGATAACATGTGAAGTAAGGTAGATCATGAAATCATTATTTCAGTTTTGCTGCCAATTGCTGGCTATAACCGCTGCTACACGCCTCGGCAATGACTTAGAGTCTCTGCATGTGTTGTTGGGGCATAGTAGTCCGTGGTGCTGCGGCGTATTGCCAAAGTTGAGGTGCTGTAGCAGCGAGTGGTGTATCTTGGACCAGTCGTTCCGCATTAGTGCGATCTGAGGGGCGACCAACAAGTCTTCGACACACGTCTGGTCGCGCATAATTTACCTGCAATGCGACCGTCGCCAAATTGCGAAAATATGGCAGCACAACAGAACACCTGTTGGTTAGTACACTGCCGGGTGGATGCGAGAGTGCAGTCCAATACCAAACCAACCCAATACCGGGCGCATGAGAAATACGTCCATAAACAAGGCAAAAGTTTAACAGCAACTCACCATGGTGCCTCTAGACCATAATCCGTCCTTCCCCGCGGTGCAAGAAGAATCGAGATTCGAACGAATGAAAGATGTGAGAGGTTGAACTGCATTGGAGAAGACGGCGGTTCAAATCCCCATTCGGAAATCCAGATTTGGGTTTCCTTTTCCTAGGTCTTGCTAAATCAATTGAAGTACCTGTCGAGATTGTTCCTCTAAGAGTTGCTGAGTTGCTTCCCAGTCTGTCTGAAGTATCCGGACACTCATACATAACATCCATAGCCCACTAGACGCCACAAGAAAATGATCCGTGAGTAAGAAAGGAGACGGTGAGTATTGGGTATCAGAAGAGAATTCGTGCCAGAGTTCAGGAGAACCAAGTGATTTCGAGTGAGGAGTAATTATTTGATGTCACCCTAGCAACAAATCAGGTACAAACAATTATACACTTCTAAAGCTGTCCAACTCGGCATTTGGTGATACGATTCACCAAGCGGGGAAACAGCTTCCATTGACTTCAAAAGACAATTGAGATATAGCACACACACGCCGTGTGATTTTTCTACCAAATCGTCCTTGAATATAAAGAAGCTTCTATTCCGCCTATAAAAATGTGTAGTTTACATTCACGCGAGAGTAATGAAAAGTAAAATACTGTAACGATTTCCTGACAGAAAGGACACAGTACGTTATAACTGGCGGTAAGTCATCGGCAGAACAGAAGTGATATCTGGCTTTCCCCAGCGAAGTTCTTATAGGGCCCCTACTCCTTCTTACTTTTATAAACGATTTAAGAGACAATGTGAGTAGCTCTCTTAGACTGTTCGCGGGTGATCCTGTCATTTACCGGTTATTTAAGTCACCAGAAGATCAAAGGCAACTGAAAAATTATGTAAATAAGGTATCTGCATGGTGCAAAAATTGGCAATTAACCCTTCATAATGATAAGTATGAAATCATCCATATGATCCCTTAAACTTCAGTTACACGATAAATCAGTTAAATCTACAGGCCTTCAATTCAACAAAATACCTAAGAATAACAATTACAGACAACTTAAATTGGAAAGAACACACAGAAAACATTATAGGGAAGGCGAACCAAAGGCTATGTCTCACTGACACAACACTTACAAAATGCAACAGTTCCACTAAAGAAACTGCCTACACTACACTTGTGCGTCCTATTTTGGAGTACTGCTGCACATTGCGGAATCCCCACCAAGTGGGACTGACAAACGATTTAGAGAAAGTTAAGAGGAGGGCAGCAAGTTTTGTACTATCGCGATGTAGGAGAGATTGTCACAGAAATGATGCACGAGTTGGGGTGGAAATCATTAAAAGAAAGGCGTTATTTGTTGCGGCGAGATCTATTTTGCGGAATTTCTTTCACCAACTTTCTCTTCCGAATGTGAACATATTTTCTTAGCACCCACCTACATAGGGAGACATCTTCATCAATGAAATAAGAAAGATCAGACCGAAATAGAAATATTTAGGTGTTCCTATTCCGCGAGCTACTAGAGAATGGAACTGTACAGAAATATCATAAAAGCGGTTTGATGAAACCTCTTCCACGCACTTCAGTGTGACTTGCAGAGTATCTACGTAGATGTAGATCTTTATGCAAAAAAATGTTCAAATGTTTGTAGAGCTTATGGGACTTAACTACGGGGTCATCAGTCCCTAAACTTACAAACTACTTATGAACTAGCTACTACAAAGGACGGCACAAATATCCATGCCCGAGGGGGGATTCAAACCCCCGACCGTAGTGGCCGTGCAGACTGTGACTGACGCGCCGCAGTACGCTCGGCCACCGCGACCGGCGAACTTTATGCACAATCTAATTATGTTGGCAATTCAATCTAAACTTTGATAAGCATGATGGTTTGATAGGTAGAAGGACAAACGCAACGATGTAATTGCTGATTTTATGCTGTTAAAATTCCCAATATACACAAATTTACTCAAATGTTACATTTTGTATATGAAAAAGGGGCTTCTAAGATCCAAGGACGGTTTAGTGAAAATACCGCGATTTTGAAAGTCACTTTGAGGTAGTCATCCGGATTTAATACCAAAAGGATAAGTTATCAACATGTTCATCTCGCCTAAGCTACATTTCAGTGGTAGGATATAAAGAATTATCGTCTGCATCTTCTAAATAGTAGAGAACTTATGAATTCCTCAGCCCCACGAAAAAGTCAGTGAATCCGTAAATAGTAATAGATAGTACAGGATATGCTAGTGCAAACATTGTTAAGAATACATAAAATAACAATGACATGACGATAATGACTTACAGTTGGAAGAAAGAATAAAGAAATATGTAGGTATACAGTTTCAGCTAAATGTTTCAAGATTTGATAAATATCTGTCGGCAAAATAGGATAATCGAATATAAATCAAATTACAAGTTCATTTGTAACCAGAATGTAACATTATTGCCGTTTTAAGATAAAGAGGGTCCCTCTTCTAAGACTCGAAATTACAAATTTTCTCTTGTGTAGTTTTGTCATATGCAGACTTATTTAAGATCGTGGCTGTTACGTTAAATAACTTAGTGTGGAACAGCAACCAGCCACAGTTGGTTTTATTTTAGTTTATTTAAAAAGTACCATTACCGCTTTCTAATTTTACATTCATCTTCAGATGGTATAATGCTTTCAAGATGTAAATATCTGGAATATTGTTTACAGTTGATTTGTCTTGCTGGATTTTATAGCTAGCCATTCGTGTTCTATCACTACATTAACTTTTCTCTGGTAACAATATATTCGTTTCGCCTAAGCTACATTTCAGTGGCACGCTGTAAAGAATTATCGTCTGCATCTTGTAAATAGTATCTCAGCTCCACGTAAAGGCCTGTGAGTGCGTAAATAACAATAGCTAGTACAGGATATGCTAGTGAAAACATTGTTAAGAATACATAAAATAGGAATGACATGACAGTTATAAGAAGAAGAAGAAAGAAAGATGTAGGTATACTGTTTAAGCTAAATGTTTCGAGAGTTGAGAAATGACCGTTGGCAAAATAGGATTATCTGATACAAATAATATTAGAAGTTCACTCATAACGTAAAGAGCTCCAACATCGTTGAAGTAACTGGCGGATGGTTTGGTACATCTACATCTACATCTACATAGACACTCTACGAGTCACATTGAAGAGCATGGCAGAGGGTACATCAAACCGGCTTTATGATATTTCCCTACAGTCCCACACTCTAATGACTCGAGGTAAAAAAAAAAACCACCTAAATCTTTCTGTTTTTCGATCTGATTTCTATTATTTTATTGCAATGGTCGTGTCTTGCTATGTAGGTGGGTGCTAGCAAAATACGGAAGAGAAAGTTGATGAAAGAAATTTCACAAATAGATCTCGTCGCAACGAATAACGCCTTTCTTTTAATGGTTTCTACCAAACCTCGTGCATCTTTTCAGCGACACTCTCTCCTCGATATCGCGATAATCGAGCTGCCCTTCTCTGAACTTTCTCAATATCGTCCGTCAGTCCCACTTGCTGTGGATCGTACAATGCGCAGCAATACTCCAAAATAGGGTTCAGTGTAGTGAACGCAGAACTGTTGCATCTTCTAAGTGTTCTGCCAATGAAACGTAGTCTTTGGTTCGTCTTCCATATAATGGGTGTTCTTTCCAATTTAAGTTGTTCGTAAATTATTCTTATTGCTAGGTATTTAGTTGAATTGACGGCTTGTAGATTCGACTGATGTATCGTGTAAATGAAGTTTAACGGGGTTTATTGTAGTAGTCATATGGATGACTTCACAACTTCTGATTAAGGGTCAGTTGCCAATATTTTCACCATGCAGTCGCTTTTGATTTCCTTTGACTTTATTAACCGATAAATGACAACATCATCCGCGAGCGGTCTAAGAGAACTACTTAGATTAATCGTTTATAAAAATAAGGAACAGAAGGGGCCCTATAACACTTCCCTGGGGAACGACAGATAATATTTTGTTGGAAACTATAAAGACGCATTGCGAATGTGTTTCTCGAAGAGTTGTACTGTTCTCAAAGGCAATGATGGGGCAACTGCTTACTAATAAATTAATACTGTGTCTATGTTCGGTGTTCATGTTATTTTGTACACGTCTGGAAAAAATGCAACTCACCATTCTGAGGAAAGAGAGCCAGCATGTCGTTAATTGTCTTTTGAAATTTGAATTTCTTCATTTGATACTGTTAAGGGAATAACTTCAGAGAGTCGTTCCAGCTGCGGAAAAAGAGAGCACTTCTTCGTGAAAGAATAGAGCTGGAAACACACTGTCGACACCGGTGTCAATGTTGACGGGGCAGCGGCTCAGCCGAATTGGCCACACATAGAAAGGTTACGGCACGTGGCCTTACGAGGTGTGGGCTCAGCGCAGGAAACGAACGTGTTTCAGGTTCCGTCCGGTAGTGGTCGGCCTCGTCTGTAGCCTCTCGACATACTGAATGCCAGCCAAAAAACCACAGCACGTCTAGGTCGCCAATGGACACGTCCAGCAGGTTCGGATTAAGGAGGGGCTTAAGGGGCTGTAGATCCACAGTAACAAAGATAAATCGATGGAGATAGTAGCAGTGGGAGAAAAAGATCGGTGAAACAGTAGAATGAGAAAGAGAGATGAACGAAGACCAATACTTAAGCTTTGGCGATCTGGAGCATCCAGATCGGCGAACTGTAACGAGAAGAAAATTGTACAAATGTTAAAAGTTTCTCGGTCTAGGGTTTACAGCCCTGATAAGTCCATTCGCAACGGCATGTGTAGAGAAGAGACACCGGTGAGTGTAAAGACAATGAGCAATTGGACATAGACAATGGTAGAGAGACAGTGAAAGTGGCCAAGACGGTAGTAAGGAAGGTCGAGAGATAGGGATAGTGGGGGACACAGACAGGAGAGAGTGTTAGCGGGGCACACAGGTAGAGAAGATTCGAACCCAGGTCCCTTGGCTACGACATAATGACGCTGATCACTACGCTATCGGGTCACATTGGTTACGACAGCTGCACTGAAAATGCTAGCACGCCTCCCGTCAAACTCTCTTCGTACCCACAGACTAATGGCGTAGAGCCGTTGCCCACTAACCACTTTACTCGTCGCATTTCACCGATTCCTGTAACAATTCGCTGAACGTAAATGGCTCTTGGATTTCCATATAACTTTCTTTCCGTTCTCGGAAATAGCCTTTTCAAATCAGAATAACAGCAAGAATTCATATGGAATGAACTCTTCATCGGCGTATTTGAGGAGAAAATTACGTGCATACCAACTTGACGGCGAAACCGGATATGGCATACAGTGCATCAAGGCTGCGTGAGGAAAAGCACTTTCTTCGGAGCGACACGCCATGCGAATCCGTCAAAGCCCACTGAGTACAGCAACGAGGGCTTCCAGCTCTCTCAGAACGCGTAAAAGTTGTTACGACACGCGACCGCCGGCGGTAGCGCTTTTCACTTCCCTACAGGGCAGCTGTGTGAGAAGTACCAGGCAGTCAGCTCCCGTTAAAATGCCTTTACTGCGCAGCTACCGTTGTTAATCTCATTTTTAGATGTCTTGGATTCAGAAAAGAAAAGTTAACGCTTGACGTACTTTTGTCGACGACGAGGTCGTTAGAGACGGTACTTTGGCGTTGCCACGACTACACAAGTTAATGCGGCCACGTCAGACAGGCTTTGAAGTGGTCTCACAAGTTTAAGAAACTCAACCAAAAAAGTGGTACTTACGTAATCATATTTGACAAAAACAAGCCATTTTTACATATCACAACCATCAACATCCATACTCTATAAGCGACCTCACGGTGTGTGTTTATTGAGACTTCCTATTCCAGTCGCGTACGGTTAGCGGAAAAACGATTGATGATAATATGAGTCCGTCTCGTTCTCTCTAATATAATCCTTGTGGTAGTTTCGTGATCAAAACTGTTCAAATGTTTGTAAATCTATCGATCTCAACTGCTGGGTTAGTAGTCCATAACTTACAAACTGCTTAAACTAAGTTAAACTAACATAACGACAATACATACACATCCGAGGCAGGATTCGAACCCCCGACGCGGGAGGCCGCGCGATCCGTAACGTGGCGCTCCAGACCGCTCGGCTACTCCCGCGCGGCTATTTTCGTGAGATATAAGTAGGATGGTAGGAGAAAGCAATATATTTGTCCACTTCTCGACAAACTCATGCTCTCGAAACACTAGAGAAGCCCGTACCGCGACACAGAACTTCTCTAGGATTAAAATGGAAATTATATTAATTAATGATAGTTAAAGGCATCTGGATGTCAATGGTTAGATGAACACCGAGAGACTTTCGCCCTGAGATGCCTAAAGTAGCGAAACTAATCTATCTGTCTAAACATCTCTTAAAACTAAATTATTTCATATCCTTCTTCTGATTAACCTTATTTAACTTTTAAGTATTTTGATATTTCTACTCTGTATTGGGTTTAAGTTAAAAAATATTTATAGCTGCGAAACCATTACATGTTGTTAAAATAAGAATTCGTAATATTATGTATGTGTAAATGTTAATCTTGTAAGAACTCTTACCATTAGGTGAAAGGTATTGTTAAAATAGCAACAAACGAAATGTTAACTCGCTGAAAAATGCTACTGCCAGAGAACAAAAAAGGCGTTTATGTTCCTGTGTAAAAGACTCGCAGAAAAGTCGCGAACCAGCTATCTCAACCCTCGCTCCGCCTACATCACCAACAAATTTGGTCATGTAAACGTATTTAACACAGAAGATTTTATACCGTTTCAGCTACTCTCTCTTCGTAGTCATGCCATCTCTACCTCGCTGTCACTGTCTCCATATTTCTCTCTTCCATTTTCTCCTATTGGCACTCACTGTGTCTGGCCTCTGTGTCTTCATTCATCCCTTTTACTACTCTGTCACTTTCATTCTCGCACATGTCTTTGTCCCATTCTTTTCTCCTCACATTGCTACTGCCTGTTTCATTTTCACAGTCTACTGGCCTTCTTTTCAGTCGCTATTATTTCCTCTGCACTTCTCTCCTTGCGATCGATTTGGTTGGGAATGTAACATTTACAAAATTTTGACACTTGAGTATAGGGGATGGGGAAAAGAGAACAAAGTTTTTCTCTTCCAGCCTTTTGTGTCCCAGCCTCGTCGCCGCTTTTGTGTCTCGTTTCCGTGGGTAGACCTGGGTGTCGGTGGCCGAGTAGAAAGAGACCGACACAGGAATAAAGGATACACGCGTGTGCAGGTACGGAGGTGACCAGCCAGTGGGACAGCAGAAACTAGAAACACCAGAGTAAATTAGAACGAGATATATATTTCATAGAGACTTAGTAATACTTAACTTTTACGTAGTTCTTGACTGCAGAATGCTGATACATTGATTAGATAGATGCCTGCCTACTGATGATTCCTAGTGCCTATCCGATAGCCAAGTCTTAACTGGTGCCTATCTGATTCCCAAGTGAACGATGCAGCAGTCGTGGCCACGAGCGCAGTTGCAGCAGAGGGCGCTCGTGGCTGACGTCGTAAGAACGCCGCGCCGTGCGTGCATGGCGGCGCGCGGCGTAAGTACGTGGCGCGCACTTCATACTTGTGCGACACCACACCGACCCCCACAACTTATGAATAATCTCCACTCATCATCAGCAGAGCTAAACTGTCAAACAGTTTGAATGTTTGCAAATGGAACATGAGTCGTACTGTAAGCGTTAAACGCAAAATTGAAAGAAAACCTTCATGGATCGTCATCCACGTTATGCACGCCACTGTGAACAACAGAGATGCAATGGTCTTTGGGAGGTGGGAAGGTCACCACTCTGTATCTTTGTTGTTCGTGCTGATTGCTGTGACCAGGCGAGGTAGGGAATATAGAGGGCGTGAAGCGCGTCAGATGTTGAGAACAACTGTGAAGGAGACGGCGCTGCTACTCGAGTGAGCCAGAGTTACCAGCAGCGCAGATCCAGAGAGATCTCACTGTCAATCTCGATATGGCCGGCAACATTCACATCTGTGGAAACAGCTCGTGCGAAACTGCCTGGATATTAAACGGCATCGAAACTTGAGCGCAGCTACACTCGTCAATGATTCGAACGGTCATGTTCCACCACCATAACGGAGTATATCAATAGCAGAATGTAAAATGTTGCTACACAGGACAAAAATATGCGAATATAAAGAAAAGGAAGTTTAAGATTTAACGTCCGTCGACACCGTGATGGCTGGATCGTTTTCTTCCAAGGATGGGGAATAAATCGTCTGTGCCCTTTGGTAGGAACCATCCCGGCATTTGCCTGGAGTGGTATGCGGGTGTAACCGTGCGCTCTACGGCGCCTTGCTGAGGAGCACGCGTCTGCTCTCCGTCGGAGGTTCGAGTCCTGCCTCGGGCATGGATGTGTGTGTATTGTCCTTACCGTAACTTAGTTTGTAAGTCTAGGGACATAACTATTGCAGTTTGGTCTCATAGCTTTATTTGAACATTTTATAAAGTAACACGATTCATTCTCTCATGTAATCGTATAAAGGTGGGTTTACACATAGCCTGCCATATCCCTGCCGTGCCGTTTTAGTTGCTGGTAGAACTTCCGGGTTATAAGGCCGTGGTCTGTAAAACTTTTCAGTTTTTCCTAACGTTTCGTCCAGAGCTGCGCCGGACATTTTCGGAGGTCTACTTACTTCCGTTAAGTCTTGCCGACTGATGAGTCGGGTGTCTGAGAGCGCCATATATACTGTGAAAAGTGGGCGTGGCCAAGCTGCCACGTTATCAGCAGAGATAGTCCTTGCCAGAGATAAAACATCACCATCGACTTCAATCGGTCAGAGATAAAACCTGTCGATCTTTTAAAGCTACTGCCCATGTGTCGCTAAGTTTCATAGCTTCTTCATTCCTGTTAAAATTTTCCTATGAAACTTAGCGACATATGGGCATTAGCTTTAAAAGATCGACAGGTTTTATCTCTGACCGATTGAAGTCGATGGTGATGTTTTATCTCTGACAAGGACTATCTCTGCTGATAACGTGACAGCGTGGCCACGCCCACTTTCCACAGTATGTATGGCGCTCTGAGAAACCAGACTCATCAGTCGGCAAGACTCAACGGAAGTAAGAAGACCTCCGAAGATGTCCGGCGCAGCTCTGGACGAAACGTTAGAAAAAACTGAAAAGTTTTATGGACCACGGCCTTATAACCCGGAAGTTGTACCAGTAACTATGACATCCGGTCGTGAAAGCCTTCATTGCGTGCCGTTTTAGTCGAAATAGCTGTACCGGAATTGCCATTTAGTTTACATGAGACGGCAGATTCACGATTTACACATAGCCTGCCATGCCGCGGCTGTGCCCCTCACGTGCCTCATTATGTTCAAATGTCTGTAAATCTATCGGACCAAACTGCGTGCTCATCAGTCCGTAGCTTACAAACTACTTAAACTAAGGTAAACTAACCTAAGGACAAACACGCACACCCATGCCCCAGGGAGGACTCGAGCCTCCACGGCGAGCAACCGCGTGCCCCGCAGCGAGACGCCTTAGACCGCTCGGCTACTCCACCGCGGCGCTCACGTGCCTCTTCCGCTTTGATCCGCGGCGGGTGACCGTTTGGCGGCAGTGGCACGGCAGGGGCAGCGAGCGAGCTATAAAGGTGACCTGTTGGGCGCCCAGTTGGTTTGTCAGCCTGACGGCCATTCGGCAATCTTCGGTTCTCACGGAAACGTCCGAAGGGACCGCGTGTTGCTCACTTGAGCTTATTCCTCGTTTGAGTTCACACTTCCTTGTTTGTTTTGTTTGACTTTTGTTAAGAAATGGACGAAGAAATAGTGAATATGGTCCAGGGCTACCAGCACTTTATGATATGTCCCACAAAGTATGATAATCACCTGGTGAAAAAGATATGTGGAAAGCAATAGCGGCAACACTGAAAAAAAAAAGGGTAACGTTAAAATACTCGCCCTCCTTGTCTCGCGCCCGAAACACTATGTGTACCCAGTATCTCTTTTCTTGCCGCAGTGGAGTATCCGAGCGGTCTAAAGCACCTCGCTGCGGAGCGCGTGGTTGCTCGCCGTGGGGCATGGGTGTGTGTGTTTGTCCGTAGGTTAGTTTACCTAGGTTTAAGTAGTTTGTAAGCTACGGACTGATGACCACGCAGTTTGGTCCGATAGATTTACAAACATTTGAACATTTGAACCTCTTTTCTTCGTACCCGTTTACTTTTTCGTTTACGTAACGCGACATAAGCAGCTGTTGCGTTAACAACGTCCACCTCGTCCGTGTCCACTTTAACAGCTGAATCATTCAGAGCATCGACACGTAAACTGTGGCACGGCAGCGACCGGTCACCGGTTGTCAAAATCGCACAACATGGACGTGGCACTGGCACGGGTACGACAGGAGCACGGCGGGCTATGTGTAAATCCATCTTAACAGTCCACCTACGTAGCTCAGACGATAGCGACGCTGACGACCATGCCAGGGGCCCGGGTTTGATTCCTGGCAACGGACTGGGTGTTTTGTATTGTCCTCATCATCATTTTCATCATTATCGACATGCAAGTCGCCGAAGTGGCGTCAAGTAAAAAGACACGTACAGCGCTGCTGAACAATCCCACGTAAGGTATCCCGGCCAAAAATACCATACTATTATTTTATTTCATCGTATAACAAGGCATAATATCAATCAAGATGGCATTTCTCGTGCCGTGCAATATGACGCTATATGCGATGCAACCATACTCAGTTACAGACGTAAAAGAAAGGGAGAATAAATATTTTTTTATTAAAGTGTTTTCGAAGCTACGGAATAAGTGCAGAAGCTATTTCTGCTCTATTACATCAGTGACTCTGGCCAGGGCACATCCGATTTTTCTTATGATGTGATAAGGAACACTTTTCAGTATGATTCCCAACTTTTAGTCTACCAAATTTGATTAGCTGTCGTATTCTTCGCGAAGAATTACATTAACGCCGTCTTTACGATTATTTTGCTGTACTTTTTTAAAAGCTTACTGAAGTCAGTTTATAAACAAGGAAACGATACAATCACTTTAGGTCTACCTTCTTTTAGTGTGTTAAATTTAAGTGGACTTTAAGCTACATCGTCTCGATAAGAGATGTGAGTGCATGTGTGTGGTGCTTCAAATGTTCTTATTACCCAGCTGAAATGAACACTCGGACAACAAATACACTATTGGCCTTTAAAATTGCTACAGCAAGAAAAAATTCAGATGATAAACGGGTATTCATTGGACAAATATAACATACTAGAACTGACATGTGATTACATTTTCACGCAATTTGGGTGCATAGATCCTGAGAACTCAGTACCCAGAACAACCACCTCTGACCGTAACAACGACCTTGATACGCCTGGGCATTGAGTCAAACAGAGCTTGGATAGCGTGTACAGGTACAGATACCCATGCAGCTTCAACACGATACCACACTTCATCAAGAGTAGTGACGCGTATTGTGACGATCCAGTTGCTCGATCACCATTGACCAGACGTTTTCGATTGGTCAGATATTTGGAGAATGTGCTGGCCAGGGCAGCAGTCGAACATTTTCCGTAACCAGAAAGGCTCGTACAGGACCTGCAACATGCGGTCGTGCGTTATTCTGCTGAAATGTAAGGTTTCGCAGGGATCGAATGAAGGGTAGAGCCATGGGTCGTAACACAACTGAAATGTAACGACCACTGTTCAAACTGCCGTCGATGCGAACAAGAGGTGACCGAGACGTGTAACCAATGCCGGCCGCGGTGGCCGAGGGGACTGAGGCGCTCCAGTCACGGTCTGCACGGCCACTACGGTTGGGGGTTCGAATCCCCCCTCGGGCATGGATATTTGTGCCTTCCTAGTATTAATTAGTTCATAAGTAGTTTGTAAGTTTAGGGACTGATGACCTCGTAGTTAAGTCCCAATAAGCTATTCAAACATTTGAACATTTTGTAAACAATGGCACCCCATACCATCACGCCGGGTGATACGCCAGTATGGCGATGAAGTGCGTTCACCGCGATGTCGCCAAACACGGATACGACCATCATGATGCTGTAAACAGAACGTTGATTCATCCGAAAAAATGACCGTTTGCCATTCGTGCACCCAGGTTCGTCGTTGCGTACACCATCGCAGGCGCCCCTGTCTGTCATCGAGGATCGAGACGTGGCTGCACGATCCGTTACAGCCATGAGGATAATATGCCTGTCATCTCAACTGCTAGTGATACGAGGCCGTTGGGATCCAGCACGGCGTTCCTTATTGCCCTCCTGAACCCACCGATTCCTTATTCTGCTAAAAGTCATTGGATCGCGACGAACGCGAGCAGCAATGTCGCAATACGATAAACTGAAATCGCGATAGGCTACAATCCAACCTTTATCAAAGTGGGAAACGTGATGGTACGCATTTCTCCTCCTTACACGAGTCATCACGACAACGTTTCACCAGGGAACGCCGGTCAACTGCTGTTTGTGTATGAGAAAACGGTTGGAAACTTTCCTCATGTCAGCACGTTGTAGGTGTCGCCACCGGTGCCAACCTTGTGTGAATGCTCTGAAAAGCTAATCATTTGCATATCACAGCATCTTCGTCCTGTCTGTTAAATTTCGCGTCTGTAGCACGTCATCTTCGTGGTGTAGCAATTTTAATGGCCAGGAGTGTATCTAAATGCTTATAAAACTATGCGATCTAACTGCAGTGATCATCGGTCCCTAAACTTATAAACTACTTAAACGTACTTATGCTAAGAACAACACAACACCAATGCTCCAGGGAGGACTCGAAGCACCGACGGGGAACGCAGCAAGGTGCCTTAGTGCGCACGGCTAGTCTCGCGCGGTGCTAGGACAATTTATCGGTCATTAACCGTAGTACTATTTTAACGTTTCTATATAATGATAATTTATGTAACTTTGTGGTTAACTGATAGTCAAATTCTAAATGCGTTATCCTGGTACTGGAACCTTTCGGAAACGCTTATAAGTATACAGTCTTCTGTTCTGCCCATTTAAAACAAGTTTCCCCCACAGGTCTCACTGTCTTCACATCGAGACTCAACAGTGGATCCTTTGAGCAAGGCACGAAGTTGCTGGCAGCCAATCTTGTTTAATCTATCACTTAACTAGTGGTGAAGGGAGGGAGAGGATGTAGCTTGTTGAGCCGTAAACACATATTACGTGACGTGTGAACTAAGTGCTAGACGTGGAGGTGAGCCTTAAAACGATTATGTCTCCCGTCGTGTACAAGCGGGATGATAAGACACCTATCATTATTTCTTTCACTTTATTGGCCATGGCGCTGAATTCAGGGGTCGGATAAAAATATGTAAACACCACAGATATAACACAGTACGAAGTCTAATATGGTGTACCAAAACCGCTGGCTTTAAAAAAAACCTGTTCCAATGGTATCAGTTACCTCTTGTTGCAAGTTGGTTCCTCTGTGTACTTGTTAACACTGAGACGCTAAAGCAGCACAAAATTGACGAACCAAGTATTGGATGTTACATTGTAGTACATTGTACGTTTTGTTCTGCCACGGTCAATACAAATGACCGGCGAAGTGCCTGGTTTCTCACAATTCCATGATGGTTCTTTTCTTTACATAGAATTAAACATTATGAGATATCTATCTTGGATAGCAAAACAGCCATGTCCCAATATAATGGAAGCCCCATGGAGAGTGACGACCACATTTACAACTCCAACTTCGTTGACGTAATTGACGGATGTTTTATTACATGAATTGATAACATTCTGTTGGAAACATAAAGACATTTAGCGAATCTGTTCCTCGAAGAGTTGCAGCTGTTCTCGAAGTCAATGGTGGGCTAAATCCTTACTAAAAAATAAATATTTTGTCTATGTTAGATGTTCATATTATTTCGTCCATCTCATGAAAATACAAATCAATCCTACGACAAATTTTCTTGCAAAACAGAGGTAAGTTCAGGTAAGAGTAATGAACGTTGATAGTGGTCCCAAGCAGAGAGATCACGAAAGCTCGATTATCAGCGAAGATGGGACAGTTCTTCCTTGTGCTCACGAAAACCTGGATGATGCGAGCTATGTGTACAGGGATTCTCTTACTTTGTTACACTGTTCCGTGGCATGCACGCGAAATAGTCACACAATCCTTGGTAGTAAGACGGCCTCGCAGACTACCATTTGGGCACATGGAATACCTCGATATCGCTTGCCAGCCCTCACTGAGCTTCCGCCATGTTTCTCTCTTGGGAGTACACTATCACCAGTTACGAAGAATAAGCAAGACTCGTCCGACCAAATGACTTTTCTCCATTGATCCATTGTCTAGCTTATATTGCTTTGTGACTATGTTGTCCTGTTACTGGCAATTGCATCGCTGATGTGTGGCTTTTCAATTTCAGCTCTCCCGGCAATTGCTTGCTAAATAATTTGGTGTGGCTCAGTGGCCTGATAGAAGTCTATCGATTGGACCCCATCTGCTTACTGAGCTCTCTTCTGTGCTTCTGTTGTTGACATGCTTCACGAGCGCGACATCCAGTACTGCAGTGACTTTTATTCTTCGCCACAGTCTTCGCCAATGACGGTGTTTCGGACTATCGACATAAAATCTTCGATTCTGTGCCTCTTAAAGCATGAAACACTTGGGATACCATGGGTACGACAGCACCCTCCAAACTAGCACCAAAATTTGTCCACGTCTGAATTCATGTAGCTCCGACATAATCCATTTACAGCTACACAACACTGTTCTCATTACTACCAAAGAGCGCTTTTTCGTTTTTACGACTGAGGGGGATGAGGGATAGATAAAGCTTATTTATAGTATCAGCATTTTTTTAAATTAGAGTTTACTTGAATTCATGAGATAACTTAAGAGTCTTCCTGCAGATTCGAGGGTTCTCTTTCTGTCTGTCTGTCTCTCTCTCTCTCTCTCTCTCTCCCTCAATCATACTGTATTAATGCTTTCTGGGACTCATACAGAAATTTATATGAAATGTTGTTTTACAATTGTTTTACAAATCCAGTGATGAGGGAAGTAAACACTTTTGGTTGGGATAGATAATTTAAATTGACATAGAGGCGGGGATGGGGGGGGGGGCAGAGGGGGGAATTCCTCCCCCACCATCCCCACTGTAAATCGCACAGTGACTACTATTAACACTTGCAAATTATTGTAAAGGCATTGCAAAGATACCGTTCGTGGTCAAATCCAACAGCACCACCTGTAAGGCTTGGCTAGCGCTCTTAGTTATGTTCAATTATTGATTTCTCGCGATGTTTTCGTATTTTTGTCCAGGATCTATAAGTCGAGAATCCTCACCGAGAAGCAAAGTAGGACTGCTATATACATGACGAACAAATTGCGTTATTACGCAAGGTCATACTTTGGAAGAAAATCCTGTTAATGAAATACGACTTTGTAATGGCATTGGGAGACTGATAATTTCTCTATTTCTAAAACCAAAAGAAAAATATCACTTTCGTGCCATTCTCGCGTTTATATTCCGTTATGACCGGCTTAAACGTAGCAAACGATTATCTACAGATCAGTGCGCAGCTAACCTCAGGGCGATAATAGTGTTAACACCATATTGACATCAGGTATAGGGCATGAACGCAAAGTAAAACTAGAGACCGACAAATTCACATTGCGGCTGGACAATTGTTTTCTCGCGACATGGTTTACGTAATGTACTGTCACAGTGCAAATACGAGCCAAAAAGAAACCATGTGTTTTCACGGCATCTATAGACAATTTTAAACACCATGTATATTTGCAGTGGGAAAGGACATTACGTTGTCGCTAGGGATGAAGCCCAAGTTTTGAGCCGCGGGAGAGCGTCCGAGCGCACTAAGGCGCCTAGCTGCGGAGTTCGCGATTGCTCCCCGTCGGAGGTGCGAGTCCTCCCGTGGGCATGGATGTGTGTGCATTGCTCTTAGCATTAGTTTAAGGACTGATGAACACTGCAGTCTGGTACCATAACTTTACAAACATTTGATTTAATCGAGTTTTTATTAAGAAAGGCTGAAGCGGGAAACTGCCGTTTTCCTCTTCAAAGGAACCATCCCGGCATTTGCTTTGATCAATTCTGGGATATCACTGAAATATAAATCTGCGTATCGGAGAGGGATCTAAAAGGTAGCCACCCCAGATTTTACTATTGCTCCACGAAGTGTGGGAAGTTGTTGCAAGTTTTAACACTTCGCAGTGTTTACAAAGATTTTTTAAATAATAAATATACTTTTCAATGATACACTGCGATGGTAAACGATGTGTTGTAAAGTATTGCCCGGAAATACAAGCGGAATTCCCGTCTTGTTTTCTAATGCATGGAGACCACATGTTGAGAGCATCTATTGAAATATTTACAGCACATACAGCGTGTTTTATTGCGTTATCGCTGCCGGCAGACTTCCAGTCCTTGCGTATAAATAGCAGCTTTTATTTCTCGTGCCGGGATCTTCCGCGTTCTGCCTCGGCTGCTGGCCTTGCCGACAGATTTTTTCAAACAGAGCAGCATCGAGGTCGGTGGAGCGCGAAGACCGTTCTCCGGCCTGTAGCATAGTGCCACCTGGTGCAACGACCTTCCCGTCAATAGGCTGCTACGGCTGGACGGATGTAGCGCGTAGTTCTGTAGTCGCGTCAACGTGTGGGTTTCTCGTGCAGCCGACGCGCCTTCCTGTTCAGCGCTTTTACTGACCTCCAAGTCACAGCGCCGAAAGCGCTCGCGTTGGGGAAGAGCAAGGACTCGAATTACCTACCACACGCCGCCAGGGCACACTTAACGCCGTAATAGCCGCCGAAGAAAGGGAAAGGCCGCCGGGACCTCAGAGCCACAAAAACGGCACCTGCAATTGTAACGACGCCCGTAATACGCAGCCGAGGGCTACAAGGCTGGATAAAACATCGTCTGAAGGCAGTTTATTACGTGCACGATGAGCCGTAGTTAAATCACAGGATGCAGAGGTTATTTTCTTATTAGGCATTTTGTTCGAAGTGTGAATGTAATCATGTTGTATTGAAATCGGTTTCACAGTTTTCCATTTGTAGAGGAGGGAATTTCCGAGCAGGCGTCCATTAATTACGTAAGATGATGAGGGGAGTGACGGGTTTGACCGCAAAGGACAGCGTAAAACTGCGAGATAACTGAGTTAAATTAGGTAAAGCACGTTTCACGTCCAAACTATGGCTAAATCCAAAACAATAATATTTATCGCTGTTGTGCAAAGCTCACATAGTAACTCACCAGACCCTCTAGTGTCTGTCTAAGGATACACGCCCTCTTATTACACTCGCGTTTTGTCGGAATGCAGGTGCAGCACGCGCGGCAGCAACAGTATAGCCCTCCCGTCGCCTTCCTTAGTTTTGACATACCTGAAATAATTTTTTTCTTATTCTTCCACATCTTGTCTACTTTTATCCCTAAAATAATTTCGTGTGGCTCATGGTCTGGTGCAAGACTTTCAGATGGACACCACTTCGCCGACTTGCGTCTCCCTAAATTATCTCAGTTATCCAACCGGGGAAATGGGACCTGCAGCCTAACGTGGAATCCGGACCACGTGTCGTTTCTGGCGACTCCTCACATCGTTGAGAGGTGAAGGCTGGGTTAAAACGCTGGCTGAAAATTACCGTGATCCGTTGTTAGGTTTCCAGTCAAGCGCTTTACCCTGAGACCACAAAGCACCGTTTTTATTCCCAAAATATCACTAATAAAAGAATTATGGCCCTACTGCTTAAAATGATATAATTTTAGACGTTTTCTAATGAAATAATTTTTCTACGATCAGTCAATATTTTGTATTACTTGGACTTTACACGATTTATATCGAGAATGGTTCTCATCTTGAAGCGCGTTATGCAGATTAACGTGCGTACACTAAAATACACATTTTGTAAAAATCTCAGCTGAGATTTGGGAGGAGGGGTGACGAGCAAGCCGCGGCGGATTAGCCGCGCGTACTAGAGCGCCGTGTTGCGGTGCGTGAGGCCATCCGCCGTCGGGGGTTCGAATCCTGCCCTTGGGCATGGATGTTTGTGTGGTCTTTAGTGGAAGGTAGTTCATAGGTAGTTTCTAAGTTTAGGGGCTGATGACCCCGCAGTTAAGTCCCTTAGGCTCTACAAACATCTGAACATTTGGTGTCAGAGGGGCCAAAATGTGTAAAGCCAACAAATGATTAATGAATTTGTATTTACGTTAGAAGTCACTTCTTTTCTTACTATTAGTCCAACTCCGTCAAGACCACGTTAGTCGCAAATATACGGGAAGAAACTGGTTCTCCGATCACTTGCCCCTCTACTTTTTCTAAATCCCAGTTTTTCTTCCTTTCTTGAAGCATTCTCCTGTAATTGTTGTAAGTTCATCCCAATGTCGCTTCTGAGAAGTCCTTCACTGTATTTTCTATTAGAGATGAAATCCCAGAGAAGACAATGCACATTTCTGCTGCTCTCATTTTATAATGTAAGCCTATCGTACATCCTTCAATACAACAAGTAGGTTTATTCTAGAATTACAACATTTTCTACTGTCTTTTTCATCTATTTCTGCGAACAATTTGTTACAATTAACAATACTGACGCTTTCGGTATTTCTGTGAACATAATCATGAAGACACACTATTAAGTCAGTCAGCTAACAGACAATACGTACATGAGTCAAGAGAGGATACTGATCATGCAATGAAGGCTTTCACGACCGGATGTCATAGTTGCTGGTAGAACTTCCGGGTTATAAGGCCGTGGTCCATAAAACTTTTCAGTTTTTCCTAACGTTTCGTCCAGAGCTGCGTCGGACATCTTCGAAGGTCTTCTTACTTCCTTTGCGTCTTGCCGACTAATGAGTCGGGTGTCTGAGAGCGCCATGTATACTGTGGAAAGTGGGCGTGGCCAAGCTGTCACGTTATCAGCAGAGATAGTCCTCGTCAGAGATAAAACATCACTATCGATTACAATCGGTCAGAGATAAGACCTGTCGACCTTTTAAAACTACTGTCCATATGTCGCTAAGTTTCATAGCTTCTTCTTTCCTATATGTTTATATGCTTATATGTTTCAATAGCTTCCCTGTATTGTCGTGGATAAATAATTCATTGTAGATAAAACTGATGTTTCGGAAAACCTCACTATATGACTTCCAGATTGAAGAGCATGCTCTATCACAGCCGATTTCTCTGTTTTTCCTAGTCGGCAAAGACTTTTGTGTTCCTTCAGCCTAGTTTCTAAGCTTCTTTTTGTGGTTCCAATATAAACTTTACCACATGTACACGGAATTTTATAAACGTCACAAGCAGAAAGAGGAGGTCGTTTATCTTTCACAGAACGGAGTACTTGACATATTTTCTTAGTTGGTCTGAAAACTGGTCTGATGTGTTTGCGGAATATTTTTCCTATTTGATCAGTTACTTTTCCAATAAATGGAAGGGGAACAGTGTTCTTTCAACGTTTTGTTTGATCACTTGTTCTTACACTATTGTTATTTGATCGTAGAACGCTGTTTATTCCTTTATCTGAATAGCCATTTTTCTTGAAAGCTTGTTTCAGGTGTTTTAATTCAGCATCCGGGTGTTCCGGAGTGCAAATTTTCTTGGCTCTGTCAACGAGACTTTTGATGACACCTCTCTTCTGCTGTGGGTGATGATTAGAGTTCTTATGTAAATATCTGTCTGTGTGCGTAGCTTTTCGAAAAACTTTATGTTTCAGTTTTCCATCTACCTCTCTCATAACTAAAACATCCAAGAAGGATATTGCGCTGTCCTTTTCCATTTCCATAGTGAACTGGATTTTTTGATTTATGTTGTTCAGATGAGAAAAGAATTCATCTAATGCTTCTTTACCGTGAGGCCATACCACGAATGTATCGTCTACATACCGGTACCATAGAACTGGTTTCTTTTTTGCTATTCCTAAAGCTGATTGTTCGAATTTTTCCATATAAAAATTAGCAATACTGAAGTTGGAAGACCAGTAGGAAGTAGTGCCTGGGTTACAAAGTTCGTAAGGAAGGGATGCAGTCCTTCTACAATGAGGACGATGCTGTTGAATTCAGTCGCAACGCCAGAAAATTGTAGCTACACGCAGGAGGACGTACATGAGATGACTTTTGGTGCAGAGGCCAACTGCCTCTCAAAATAAATGTAACGTTCTGCGAATATATATACAGAAAGATCCTTTATTGTACGATTACAATGGTGATATTCCATCATCTTTCGGGAGTGCACCCGGGACAGCGACAATTCTTCGTCCAATATTTCGGCTACAAACCTTACAGCCATCTTCAAGGCGAGTCCAAGACTGAGTTCTCAGCGTCTGCCCGTGCCTATTTATACGTGATGCAAAGCTACTGAGGATTAGACTGCGCATGCTCGAAGATATCACATTCGTAACTGCTGCGCTAGTCATAGATAAAAATATACTTCAAAGATAACCTGTGAGCAGTGAGTGCAAACATAAACAGAGCTGTTACGAATCCACAGTGCTTACAAATGAATAAATTAATCATTAAAAGTGGTAAAATGAATCGGAATAGAAGACGCAGACATTCTTTCAGGACGAAGGCGTGATATAAGTGGCTTCCATGCATTGTCAAGATGAAATCTGTCGTCACGATTTAGCAGGTGGTCCGCCAGTTGTATGTGTACAGCTTCCTTTACAACTGAGTCCTAGAAATTAGAAGCTGTGGTTAAAATCTTTACTCCTTTGTAATTCATGTAATGGCCAGTAGAAATACAATGTTCGGCTACTGCAGACTTGTTGGACTGAAGAAGGCGTGTATACCGTTGGTGCTCAACGCATCGTTCCTGCACAGTGCGCGTGGTTTGACCTATATAACGTTTTCCACACTCACAAGGAATTTCATAAACTCCCGCTTTTCGCAATAACAAATCATCTTTGACAGATCCCAGAAGAGCTGAGGTCTTAGCTGGTGGGCGAAAGATCACATCCACTTCATGTTTCTTCATGATTCTAGCTATTTTTGAAGAAACATTACCACGTATGGGAGAAAGGCTGTAGATTTCACATCCCGTTCCTCTTCATATTTATCCTGTGATTTATCTGGAGTTTTTTATTTGTAAGGCTTTTGTAATCTGATGTTGCGAATAGCCATTTTTCTTGAAAACCGCCTCTAGGTGCAGGAGTTCATCCTGTAGGCTGTCAGCATCAGACACTACCTGAGCCCTGTGAACTAAGGTTTTCAGTACACTCATAGTTTGCGAAGGATGGTGGCAGCTGGACGCCTGCAAATAAAGATTTGTATGGGTGGGCTTGCGATATACGCAATGACCTAGGAATCCCTCCTTTTTGCGTCGAACCAGAACATCCAGGAAAGGTAAACAGCCATTCTTCTCCCGCTCCATAGTGAACTTCATGTTTTCATGAATGGAGTTAAGATGGTCTAAAAATTCTGTCAGTTTATCCTCTCCGTGGGGCCACACAATGAATGTGTCGTCCACATATCTCCAGAATGTTGCTGAATGTCTTAATGTTGCTGAATGGAGGGCTTTTTCTTCAAAATCCCCCATAAACAAATTAGCCACTAGGGGAGAAAGAGGACTCCCCATAGCGACCCCGTCGCTGTCCCGGGTGCACTCCCGAAAGATGATGGAATATTATGTCCGCCGGGAAAAATTCAAGAATCACAATGGTGATAGTTTCGAACATCCACAAAGCGTTCTTTAAAATCCCATCCCAATAAAAAGAACTTTGTATGTTGTGAAATGTGGTAAACGCGGCCTCTTCCTCTCACTCGTCCAGAGCCCTCCAGCTGATGACACGGGCGCGCCAGGTGTGTGAAGTGAAAGGGAAACTAAAGCGGCAGACTCATTGTTTTGGCGACCGGTTTCTCTGCGCCGACCAATTCGACCTCCACTCCACCAAGGGCCTGAACTTGAACTATTACGACACTCCCGGAAAAAAATAGAACACCTGGAAAGACGACGTAAATTTCCATCCGGTGACGACAGTGGCCACCTTGGGGCCAAGTAGATCTACTGATAATGGTTTCAACAGAGAGCGTAGTGACAGAACGCTGTGTGTGCGTTTTAACGACGAATGTTGACAGCCTCGATGCTCAGTGTGATATCACCGACTTAGCAAAGCAGGCGCCACGCCACGGAAATGCTCTCCTGCTTCCTACATTCATCTGTACGCGTTTGAAGTCGGTCAAACTGTGGCTTCCCTAGCACGGAGAGTGGGCACACGACTTGGATATACCGTGTTAGTTGTACAACGATGCCCATTGCAATGGTCACGTGGACATTCTCAAACCCGCAGTCGAGGTTCTAGGGGTACACGCAGCACAGACGTCTGCCAAGATCGTCGAATTGTAAGGGCAACAGTGACAGATCGCAGAGCTACCACAGCACAGATAAGAGGGTTTACAAGCCCAGAAGTGTCAACAAGAACTGATGACATCTTAAAACAGGTTTGTTTTCAGAATGAAACTGTCACTCTGCAGCGGAGTGTGCGCTGATATGAAACTTCCTGGCAGATTAAAATAGTGTGCCGGAACCGGAACTCGAACGTGGGACCTTTGCCTTTCGCGGGCAAGCACTCTACCGACTGAGCTATCCCGACACGACTCATGATGCCGCCTCACAACTTCACTTCCGCCAGTACCTTGCCTCCTACTTTCCAAACTTCACAGAAGCTCTCCTGCGAACCTTGCAGGACTAGCACTCCTGGAAGAATTGATATGCTGGAGACATGGCTTGGCCAGGAAGTTTCATATCAGCGCACACTCCGCTGCAGAGTGAAAGTTTCATTCTGGAAATATCCCTTAGGCTGTGGCCAAGCCATGTCTCCACCATATCCTTTCTTCCAGGAGTGCTAGTCTTGCAAGGTTCGCAGGAGAGCTTCTGCGAAGTTTGGTATGTAGGAGGCGAGGTACTGGCGGAAGTAAAGTTGTGAGGCGGCATCGTGAGTCGTGTTGGGATAGCACAGTCGGTAGTGCGCTTGCCCGCGAAAGGCAAAGGTCCCGGGTTCGAGTCCCGGTTCCGGCACACATTTTTAATCTGCCAGGAAGTTTCATAAGAGGTATATTGCTTGGTGGAGTAAGGTAATGCTGGTATACTGATAGGAAAAACAGGGTCGCTACAGGGTTTTGGGAATTGTGAGCCATCTAAAGGTGGTCTGTTTCAAAGCTATTCGTTCAAAGCTGATCTGTTGTTAAATGCAGAACTAATAATTGTCATCAGCTAGTAGCTGGTAGTTGACACTCGCCATAACTAACTTTTCAATCAAGCTCATTAAAGATTAGTTGAACATATTTATTATTCATTAACACTATAATTCTGTTTAGTTATGGCGCTAATATTAATACCTGCACAGTTAATTAAGAAACAGTGCCTTTAAAGTGGTTGACAGCGCAACGGATATTTTGAACAAAGCAAGAACAACACGTAATCTGCATAAGGCCCACTGACTACACTATAAATTTGACTGCGAGACAAATCTGAAGAAACACAAATCACTTTGAAATAAAGCAACTGTGAGAATTTATCCCGCTAACTGGCTGATTGCAGAAACTTAGTATCTTGTTCACTTGCGTGCAGTATTCCACAACAATCACTACTATCATTAATACGCCACACCAGTAAAGAAATCTGTTAATCAAACAGCTTTGTCACTACTATGCTTTGACTTGAATTGTAAATAACTTTCAATGAAAGGAAGAGGTTTAGCTTTCTAACTACAAAAGTGAAACAAGTAAAGAAGTTTAACTTTCCCAGTTATTAAGGTAAAGCAGTCAACAATCCGAAGATTGGTTTGAACACCACAGTGCTTTACTAGGCATGGTCCTGTTTGGAGGTGGTATGCCGTTGCCTTCCTCCGACCTGCGAACTGACTTACCCAGCCAGTTATAGGGGGACCTACAGTTTAACGTGGGTTCCGAACCACGGTGCTACTCGGTATTTTTCACATGAGCAATACTGCCAGAGGTGAAAGAAGTGGAAAGTGACAGATAAAAATCCTAGGACCTGGCGGGGATCGAAACCGCGACCTTTGGATTTGTAGTCTGGCACTCTACCACTGTGCAACCGAGGCGCATCCCAGTTATTATTAGCAATAATAATTACATTACCTTTTGATTGGAGAACAACAAAATCTTCTCAGACTAATACAAATATGAATGATACAAAATCTTATACAAACAGAATCAAATTACAAAGTTATTCATATTAAAAACTTAAATACGTAGTATTTTTGTTCCACAATATTATTTATTTGCTTGTTATTAGCAGCTTTCGGCTTCTTAGGCCATCGTCAGATACCTTCATACTAAACAGATAGTCCACACGTAACATTGAGGTTACATACACAAAGACGGTTTTTCAAAGATATGTGAACTGCAAATTATGTCTATGAATCGATACTACATAACAAACGTACTCCTACAAAACAAATGGATTTTAAATGAACATATCTTGGGCTACAATGGTATTACAATATTAAAACTGTGTAACTTATAAATGTTCAAATGTTTGTAAAGTCTATGGGACTTAACTACGGGGTTATCAGTCCCTTAAATAACGGAAGAGTATGACATGACGCGTTAACCCTCGCGGCTAACATGACATACTAACTTTATAAGAAAGTATTGTCAGCAGGTGATTCATAACAAACCCACATTTTGTTTCTAACATCACCTGCTGACAATACTTTCTTTTAAAAATACACAGTTTTAATACCATTGAAGCCCAAGGTAAGTTCATTTAAAATCTATTTGTTTTGTAGGAGTACATTTAGACATAATTAATCTTTGAAAAACCGTCTTTGTGTATGTAACCTTAATGTTACGTGCGGACTATCTGTTTGGTATGAAGTTATCTGACGATGGCCTAAGAAGCCGAAAGCTGCTAATAACAAGCAAATAAATGATATTGTGGAACAAAAATACTATGTATTTAAGTTTTTAATATGCTATATAAGGAACTCATAGTTAAGTGGGGCGATCTATAATTGTTTAATAATGATTATGCAGCGAAGATCGCATTTTTCATTTATTAATAAATGAAAAATGCAATCTTGGCTGCATAATCATTATTAAAAAAAATTTAATAATTGTTTGTTCCTCCAAGCACCGACGGAATATTCCATAAACACAAAATTATTCCATCAGCTCGTACAAAACTTGTTGCGTCAACAGCCAAACCGAAGCACGTCCGCTCTATACAAGAGCTACACACCGACTGACTCTCTCTTTTCTGCTACTCTTCACATACATAGTCTTTGACAGAGATGTTACACAAAAGAGTAAAACCATAGACGTAGTTACTCAAAGAAGTTCACATAACATTTTACATACAAATATCGATACAAAACAGGCGAAACAATATTATTGAATTTGTACAGACATGTTTCAACCTGGTCAGTAACTGCGGGGCTACGGCTACGGACACGGACACCTCTGTCCGTCTTCCTCTCGCGCCACAGCAATGACGGGAACCGCTCGACTGGTGCCGTCAGAGCATCACGTGGTCTTCAGCGAGGAAAGCACATTCTGCGTGCACACAAGGTGTGTTCGTTTGCACCTAAGGCATAGACCCGCGGAGCGCTGTCTCATAAATTCGTCAAGACACACTGCAACACCCCAGGCGTTATGGTCTGGAGTGCAAAGAGCAGCAACTCTCGTTTGCCCTCGTGGGGGGAACGCCGAAAGTGCTCGCTACTTGCAGATGTTGTAAGACCAGTTCCTTCGCCATTGTTACAGAAGGAAGGTGACGTGTTGTTCCAAGAGGATAGTGCTCAACTACACAGCGTGAAACTCAGCATGCATACTGCAATGTCCCTGGTCATCACCCGGACTTGTCTCCAGTCGATTACGTGTGCGATATGAGGAAACGACAGCTCACAAGTGCGAATCGAGCCACCCATAACCTTTGCAGAACTACGTGAAACGGTCGAACAGGCGTGGAATAATGTGACCTATGGCAGTATTCGCCCCCTGTATGATGGAATAGATGTCAGTGTCAGCGCCTGCTTGGTTGCCTTTGGAGGCAATACCACAAACTAATATGGGTATTTCAGCATGGATTGACATCTGTTTATTCAGTAAAATGTTCAAATGTTTGTAATTCTATAGGACTTAACTGCTTCGTTATTTGTTCATAGCTTACAAACTACTTAAACTAAGGTAAACTAACCTAAGGACAACACATACATCGATGTCCGCTGGAGTATTCGAACCTCCGACGCTGGAGGCCGTACGATCCGTAACGTAGTGCCCCAGACCGCTCGGCCACTCGCGCACGGTCGTTTCCTCAGTACCTCCAGAATTACTGCTCTGTAAATATAATCATTTAATGTAGTACTCCATATGCTAGAAAAATGATGCCAAAGATCGCATTTTTACATTTTTTTTAATTTTCTGCACAACCAGTTTCAGCAGACCTGTTGTCATCTTCAGGTGATCTACAAATATACAAGGAAGAATGTAACAACTGTATATAAAATTTTTATATGCATACATACATACATTATAACATAAGACAAATAAGATTTTTTGTAAAAAAAACTATATATGCATTTGTTACATTCTTCCTTGTATATTTGTAGAGCACCTCATGATGGCAGCTAGACTGCTGAAACTGATTGTGCAAAAATAAAAACAATTGCAAGAAAGCGATCTTTGGCATCATTTTTCTAGTAAAGCAGTTTGCGCCCTAAAGATGTGCAAACGATACTCTACATTCACTCTTTCAACAAAAGTTATGAGTAAATTTGAAAACTCTAAGAGGGTGTAATAATTTTTATTTCCGGCAGTGTAAATCAAATCTGGTCACCAAAACAATAATCTATTGCTATCAAGACTGGTTTCAGTAAGAGAAAAGAATCTTTCACCCTAATAACTGCTCGCTCTCTTCTTCGAGAGACAATGTTCAGGAAACTTCTGAGTTACGTTGTTTGACAGAAAATGTTACTGCGCCACGTTGAGAGTAGATCATGATATACAGGCCGGCCGCGGTGGGCGAGGGGACTGAGGCGCTCCAGTCACGGTCTACACGGCCACTACGGTCGGGGGTTCGAATCCCCCCTCGGAAATGGATATTTGTGCCGTCCTAGTTCGTAAGTAGTTCATAAGTAGTTTGTAAGTTTAGGGACTGATGACCCCGTAGTAAAGTCCCATAGACTATACAAAAAAAAAAAAAAAAAAAAAAAAAAAAAAAAAAAAAAAAAAAAAAAAAAAAAAAAAAAAAAAAAAAGATATACAGGTCTCGTTGCTTGTCTTTCATTCAGCTATGGAGGCAGTCAAATTATTTGTTATTATCTGTATGGTATCGTAGTACGGAATTTATAGTATTTTCGTTTGCTTTCATAGTAAATACTACTGTATTAACTCTAAAATTCAAAGCTTTTTAAATCTATGGGACTTAACTACTCTGGGTATGAGTCTCTAGGCTTACAAACTACTTCAGCTATCTTAAACTAACCTAAGGACAAACACACAAACACACACACACACACACACACACACACACACACGCACGCACACATGCCCAAAGGAGGACTCGACACTCCCACGATGAGCAACCGCGAACTCCGCAGCAAGGCGCCTTAGGGCGCTCGGCCACTCCACCGCGTCTCGTATTAACTGAAGGAAGAGAGGATGCCCTCTACAACCAACAACAACATATCAAAATGAAGGTTTTGTGAATTGTGTGTGTTTTGCGGTTCGTTTCGTCCTCTGCTTTCTTCATCGACAATGTAAACAACAGTGTTATTTATTTTAATTCCAATTACAGACACGTTTCTGTTGAAATAAGACACCATCGTGGTAGTAGCTCGTATCTGCTTCTTCCAATTAAATAAAACGCGACTGGTAATAAAAAGGCATCATCTTGTAATTGCAATGACGCTATTAAAATCTCCTCATTAATGAAAGATTTTGTTGCAATAGAGGGTACGCCCAAAATTCAGGAAAAACTGTTTATCGCGCCTATGTGTGTAATAGAATTAGTTGCGTCTTTGATGCAATAATGGGGTAGATCCTTTATTGCGCTGTTACAGGTGATTAAAACTTACTGCTTCTTGCATTTGGGGCAAGAGAGAATACCTCCGGGATGTACATCTCTCATGATCCACAGGAATATGAGTAAAGATAGAAGGAGACATCATCATAGAAGTTCCACGCAATCAGTAAGAACACTTTTAGGATAAGAGGCTTTTTGTTTATTTAGCGAGTTTTTCTGTTCATTACATTTCATATAGAATCGTGGTAGAATATATTGCGTCTGCAAGCATGCCTATGTTGTACAAGTTCAGGCTGCTGAAGCAATCTCAGAATATTATCTCATTGCTCTATGTGCATACCAGGGAGAGTTGCCATACGATGGCATTGGTGGAACAGTACGTACCACGTAATTACATGTTGTACTACACAGTCTGTAGTGTACCTACCGTGAGGGAAATGAAGAACATACTGACTGTTACAGAAGACGAAGGCAACGCTTAAATATTGAACATACTTCTTGCTATGATGACTATTTTTGTTTCATTTTCTTTGTACTTCAGATTTCAAAGAGTACAAGTCCTTATTCTACATTGTCTTGGTTAATTATTTAAATAAGGAGATTGTTTATATTATGAGGAGGCGATCCAATTATGATATGTTCCAAAAATGTTACAGCCAAGATCGCTGGTATATAATTTTATTTCAACGACCGGTTTTACTGGTCTCTGCCAGCATCATCTGGTCCAAAAATTGTTTTTACATATAGTTTTCAAAATGACACTCCAAGATCGCACATAAATAATTTATTAAATGGCGACCGGTTTCGGTGCAGTGTCACCATCATCTGGTGACATATATGTTATAGTCGTTAAAAAATTGGATATAACAAGTGCAACATTGCACTTAGTCACTATATATATATATATATATATATATATATATATATATATATATATATATATATATATATATATATATATATATAAAACATGACAGCTTACAAAGTATAGTGACTAAGTGCAATGTTGCACTTGTTATTTTATACCAATTTTTTTAACAAGATGTCCAGATTATAATATATATGTGACCAGATGATGGTGACACAGTGCACCGAACCGGTCGTCATTTAATAAATTATTAATGTGCGATCTTGGTATTTCATTTTGAAAATTAGATCAGATCGTCTCCAAACCCAATGTGAAGTAATCTTAATGTTTTTACATAGCCGTCAGTTGTTTGACTTTACAAGATGACGACTATGTAAAAACAATTTTTGGACCACATGATGCTGGCAGAGACCAGTGAAACCGGTCCTTCAAATAAAATTATATACCAGCGATCTTGGCTGTAACATAAATAAAGAGACATTCTCAAATATTTAAACATAATTTAATATTTTGGTGCAAGACAGAGTTAACTCCGTTTTAAATTTACGTTAATATAAATAATACTAATCAGTCTAGACATTGTGCTCACTCATTATCGCCTTAATGTAGGCGATTCGAGTGTATACCTCTTCGAACTATTTAAACTTTTATGTCGCTCCTGAAAAGAACGCTAAAATGGAGTTACCCTCTTCTTGCACCAGACACCTCAATTATAAAGCAACTACGGACAATACGGCCTCACAAATGACTCTCTCAACCTTCTCTCCACAGTTAAGTTTTTGTTGTATACACAGCCCGTTCAGTAACTTCCACATATCGAAGAAAGACGCCTTGAACGAAGGAATATTTTCCAAGGATAAAAACTCGCGAGTCTCCCAGCCAACAATGCTTTATGACTTTTTTGAGTCGACACTCCAAATGAGTACTCCTCCATTAACCTCGAGTTAAGGCCGCAGTAGGGACCACTTGCATGAAGTGAATGGATAACAGTAGGTAAATTGCACAATTTGAGAAAGAAGGAAGGCAGGAAATTAGGCCCGTCGGCATCGTGGTTATTAGAGACGGAACGCACGCTCGGGAAGATTTCGACAGTGATGGTGAAGTAAATCGGCCGTGTTCTTTTAAATAAACAATCCCGGTATTTTACGTGGAGTGATTAGGAAAATTACGGAAAACCTAAATGAGGATGGCCGGAGACGGATTCGAACAGCCGTCCTCCCGAATGCGAGTCCAGTATGTTGCCACTGTCACAGACACCTCGCTCGTTGCGAGCAACTGTAATAGTAGTGATGTTTTTCAAAAAGATCGCGTGGTGCACATTTTATTTTCTTTGATTTACGCGTTACCGGTTACAACATAATCTAGCTGTCATCTACGGACACAACGCCACTTAGGTTTGTCATTAACATAAAATATAATCTGCAGTATCCGCCGTGCTCAGGGTATGCAGGTGCGTTCCTCACAGTATGTGTCACACCAAGTAATGTTATTACTATTATAGCGTAACCTGATATAGCAGGAGGTGCTGCTACAACACATTCTGTGACGAGAGCGCCTTCACAATTGTTTCACAAACTATACTTTGTGTAACAGACAAGCCTATGTGGTGCTGTTGTTTTAATAGTGAGATTCACTCTCATTATGGGCGTGTGACACATATTCTATAAAGTAATTCGACAACGTGTGAAGATGATGTTCAAAATGTTCAAATGTTTGTAAAGTTTATGGGACTTAACTACGGGGTCATCAGTCCCTAAACTTACAAACTACTTATGAACTACTTACGAACTAGGACGGCACAAATATCCATGCCCGAGGGGGGATTCGAACCCCCGACCGTAGTGACCGTGTGTGAAGATGAGATGTATATTCTGTCGAAACCGGTAATGTGGAAATCAAAGAAAATAAAAATGTACTACACGCTATTTAGACTGAAAACATTATTATTATTATTATTATTATAAAAGGTGGCGCCAGACACATAAGTCGCATTTCGTTGGCCTTACTACACAACTGTCTGTCCCTTTACCTCTCTCTCTCTCTCTCTGTCTGACTCTCTCTCTCTCTCTCTCTCTCTCTCTCTCTCTCTCTCTCTCTCTCTCTCTCTCCACTCATCCCCCTCTTTTTTTCTCTCTCCTTCTCTACGTATTTGTGTGTCTGAAGAACGCTCTCACTCTTTTGCATTTTCATTTTCCTTCAATCACACCCACGATCTCCTCATAAGTGCTGAAGAGAAATTGTGGCTGGCTGATCGCTGAGAGGAACCTTTATTTAGGAATTTCATACAGTGCCACCTATTCGTATGTTAAAATACAGGTCAGCTGGTTAACTAGTCTCAGATTGGCCTGGATATAAAATACAGCGTCTTAAAACGAGGCGCACTGAAATCATATACCAACAGCACTACCCTTTAGAGAATCATCTCGGAAAAGCAGAACTCCTATGTCATTATACTATTAGCTCCTGAATTAGGACTTTTTCTTACCAGCGTCAAGTCTGTGACGGCCGAGTATTTGTCTGTAACTTATTGTCTCTCACTTCCAGCCACTCCAGAGCTCTATTCTTTAACAACGAGGCGATAGCATGTTGCAGGGCGAGGCTTGGAATTTCCTACACATTTTACCTTGATTGCAACATCTGGTGACAATCATTTCTAAATTCCCATATGCTCTTGTGTCCAGTTCCAGTTCCAAACATACGGAAGTGAAGAATGATGCCCAGAACGTGTTCATGGGTGGTGGTCACACAGACCACTTGAGTATTTGGATCAGGCGAATCGATCGACTCAAATCTCATCTGCTCCATTGCTCTTAAGACTGCACTATCTGTGTACATTATTTATTGTGCCCCTAAGTAGATTGGTTAAGGTACATATCCAGGGGCAGCTATAGACTTTGAATCCCCCACCCCCAGGGGACTTACGGATCATTCGTGAGTACGTGCATGGCGAGCATGGGGCCCAGGGCTAATGCAGTCCAGGAAGGAAGACATTCTTTCCTATCTGGACTGCGTTTCAGAGGGAGCTTTAGGCAACTATTAGCGGAAACGAGGGAATAGCCGGCCGCTGTGGCCGAGGGGACTAAGGCGCTCCAGTCACGGTCTGCACGGCCGCTAAAAAAAAAAAAAAAAAAAAAAAAATAAATGAGTGAATATAGCGCAGCAGAGGACGTATGGGTAACTGTGAGAGATGAAATAGTGAAGGCAGCAAAGTACCAAATAAGAGACCTAGAATAATATCTTCGGGTATCACTGGAAGTACAGATTTTCAGTGACGAAATCGGCAGAAAATAAAGCAGATCAAATAAAGTACAGACGACTAAAAATGAGATTCTCAGGAATTGCAAAATGGCTAAGAAGGAGTGTATAGAGGGCAAATGGAAGTCTGTAGTAGAATTATAAGTAAGGGCAAAAAAAAAAAAAAAAAAAAAAGATACCACCTACAGTTAAAGAAAAAAGACATTTGGAGACAAGTAACCTTATCAAGAACTCAAATGGAAAACTAGTCCTGAGCAAAGAATGGAAAGCTGAATGGTGTAAAAAATATATATGGGGGGGGGGGGGGGGGGCTCTATAAAGGAAATAAACTTAGAGACAATATTGTGGGAAGAGAAGAGGAAGTAGATGCAGATGAAATAGGAGATATTATAATGAGATAAGAATTGCACACGAACTGAAAGACCTAAGTCGAAATAATGTCCTGGAGTAGACGACATAACCTCAGAACTACTGAAGCGTCTGGGAAAGTCAACCATGACAAAACTATTTCACCTGCTGTGTAAGATGTATGAGACAGGCGAAATACTCCCAGAAGGAAAATGTAATATTCCCCATTGTAAAGAATGTAGGTGTAGACTGTGGTGTCGCACAAGTCCAAAGTGCGCGCCACCTACTTTCGCCGCGCGCCGCCATGCACACACGGCGCGGCGTTCTTACGACGTCAGCCACGAGCGTCCTCTGCTACAACTCCGCTCGTGGCCACCACTGAACGACATCGTTCACTTGGGACTGAGATAGCAACCAGTTAGGACCTTCGGAATCAGATAGGCACCAGTGAAGACTTGGCTATCGTATAGGCACTAGGAAGCAGCACTAGGCAGACCTCTAGCTCAACTATGTATCAGCATTCTGCAGTACTGATCCATGTAAAAGTTAAGTATTGTATAAATTCTGTGCAATATATATCTCATTCTAATTTGCTCTAGTGTTTCTAGTTTCTGGCTGCTCCCCTCCGTACCTGCACCAGCGTGCTATCTTTATTCCTGTGTCGGTCTCATTCCACTCGGCCACAGACACCTACGACGGAAACGAAATACAAAAGCGGCGACGAGGCTGGGACACAAAATAGACAGTTGTGAAAATTAGTGAATAATCAGTTTTTTTTAAGTCATGGTTGCAAAATTTTAAGACGAGTTACTTATAGAAGAATAGAAAATCTGGTAGAAGCTGGCCTCGGAGAAGATGAGTTTGGGTTTAGGTTAAATGTAGGAACACGTGAGGCAATACTCACCTTACGACTTATCTTCGAAGATCTATTCAGAAAAGGTAAACCTACACTTCTAGCTTTTGTGCATTTCGAGAAAGTTTTTGACAACGTTGACTGGAATACAGCCTTTCAAATTCTTTAGTCAGCAGCGCTTAGACACAGGGAACGGACGGTTATTTACAACTTCTACAAAACCAAACAGCAGGTATAAGAATCGAAGGCCATGGAAAGGAAGCTTTGGTTGGAAGAGAGTAAGACACGCTTGTAGCCTTCCTACAGTGATAATCAGTCTGTACATTGAACAAGCTGTGAAGGCAAGCAAGCGGAAAATTGGAGGAGGAATTAAAGTTCATGGTGAAGAAATAAAACTTTGCGGTCTGCTGATGACATTGTAGTTCTGTCAGAGGCAGCAAAGATCCTGGAAGATCAGTTGAATGGACAGTATTTTGACAGGAGCATATAAGATTTAGTTTAACAAGAGGAAAACACGAATAATGCAATCCAGTCTAAGAAAATCAGGCAGTGCTAAAGGAATTAGATTACGTAATGAGACAATAAAAGTGGAAGATCAGTTTTGGTACTTGGCCAGTAAAATAACATACGGTGGTCGATATAAAATGCAGAATCACAATGGGAACTAAACCTTTTCTGAAAAAGAGAAATTTATTATTAGCTAATATTATTGTGTTAGGAAGTGTTTTCTGAAGGCATTTGTTTGGAATGTTGCCTTGTACGGGAGTGACACATGCAAGATAAATAGCTCAGATAAGCTGAGGATAGACGTTTTTGAAATGTAATGTCATAGACGAATGCTGAAGATTAATTGGATAGCCCGCGTAGCTAATGAGGAGTTACTGAACAGAAATGGCGAGAAAAGTAATTTCTGGCATACCTTGACACAAAGAAGGGATCTATTGGTAGGACACATTCTTAAACATCAAGAAATGTCTGTGGGGGTTTATTTATTTATTACTTATCATATGGAAATATACATGGAATTTTCAGCGATAGTTACTAAATACAAAATAAATATTTATATATTACAAAAGGACTGTACAAGAGTTTTGATAACTATGTATATCACAAACTGATATCTAAGGGGTCTATCCATTCCAGTGCTGTTAGTGAGGCGTTGATTATGTCGTTCCAGCCTCCACTAAAGCTGCTGTTGGTAGATTCCTCAACCATGTGTTCAGCAGTCTGTTCTGCAGATCCACATTCGCACAACGGGGAGTCTAAGAGTCCCTATTTGTACGTGAAGCATCCTGTTGAGTGCACACCAGGTTCTTCTACGAATTTGAAAGTCTGTTATGTATGCAGGGTCTTCGAAGACACGTCGAAGTATGCTGGTATTGTTTTATATGCGTCCTTCCACATTTAATCAATCTGGAATGGTTCGGGTTCTCGAGCTGCCCAGAATGGTTATCTTGATTTGAGATGCATGCAGGGTGAATTGAGCAGTATTTCCTGGGTGGGTAGCCTTTGGGTAAGCCTCACGTGGGGGTAAAACTCGCAGGGTGAGACTACAGTCTAACATAGCAGTCGCGACAACTCACTGGTGTAAAATCTGTTACCGCCTGACGTCTTAGACGACACTAGCGTTCCAAGCGGCGAGCAAGGGAGCCGGCTGTTAACGTCATATATATCGTATGATTAACACTTTATTCTCGCAACCTTTTCTACGTAATTCACGCTACGACTGTTTCATTTTAGATACAAAGGTTTTGGTCTAATATCAGACGAAATGGATGATGCATAAATAATCAGTAATTGCACTAAAACAGATAATGAAAGGATGAAAGCTACAATCTACTCACACAGAAACACGTGCCTCCGAATATTTTTGCAGCCTTCGAAGTAATGTAGGCCTAAGAAGCGTACCGTGTAGCTCCAAAGTAAACGCGTATGACGCACAATTTCTCTTCATTTCTTATTGTGTTTTAGTTTTTAGGACAACTGTTAGCAAAACGTCGACTTTCGTCTTTCTTTTTGTTCTGTGTCGGACGAGATGCTTCCAACTAATAGTTGAAATACGTAAAAACTTTTTGATAGTTCCAAGATTACAAACTTTCCTCCTTAGGTTTACGGGCATATTTACGAAAAAAAAAAAAAAAAAAAAGAGTATGACCACTAACGCCCAGATTTGAGTTTGGTGTTAATATTTTCTACAAATATTGGGTATTTGCCTATCTCCATAGATGGGTTTCATCTTATTTTCCGAACTTTCATTTTTTACTAAAGTATAGGGTTTCAGAGTTTTGTAGCATATTCTTCAGAATGTTACTTTTTATCCTAGGCGTATTATACGCTTTTTTTTCTGTACCTTTGGACACCCCTACTGCAGTACATACTGCAGTACATACTGCAGTATATACTATATACACTAAGAGCCTTTTTCTACTCCTAAAAAGATCAAACAATCACTATTATATATAAATATATGCAATTTTCAGGCGAATCGTAACGGAAACTTTTCAACAGAATGATTGTTATGTACCTCTCAGTGTCCTTAGGAAATCTGAAATCAGGCAAACAAGGTATTTTTCTCGTTGTTGCTTCATTTTATTGCGCTACAAGCATTCCCCGTTCCGGAAAGCATAACGAAAACGAATATAAGCTACGAGTGACCCGACATACAACGCACGAAATACCGCCACCTAAATAGTGCCCCTGCTGGCCGCTTGGTGCGCTGCCGTCGCAGTGGGTAACAAAAATTCGCTCGAGTGTCGTGACTGGTTATGTTAGACTGTGGTGAGACCAAAAGATGAATACAGTAAGCAGGTTCAAACGAATGTAAGTTGCTGTTCTTATGAAAAGAAGAATAGTCTTGCACAGGAGAGCATCGAAGCAGGCTCCGGACTGAAGATCACAGCGCGTGTAGATCGGGAAAAGATCAAGATATGAAATTTGAGGGAGTCCACTCGAGACGGAGGCTTACCTGAAATCGCTCTGCCCGCAATACTTACACGTCTGGAATAGGAACCACACTGTGTAAGGTCGACTTGCGGAATTTAGATGTTATGGTTGATGTGGGTGCACAACTACACTTTTCTTAATTTCAAAATATCTCCCGCAGCAATGAGTTATATGTGTGTTACAATGAGGGCGCCAATAATTAGTACTAACTGAGATGCTGTAGATTAGTGGCTGGTAATACGGAACTGTTGAGAGGCCCCTGTGTGCGGCGCCAGAGTTTCTGAGTAGCAGTCACTGTGTCACGGTTGACACGGCAAGGTCAGCTTTCTAGGAACAATCCAAGCGAGGCGGACCGATGCTAAGCCACCCGCTTCAGAATCCAGGCGGATCAGCAAGGTACAAGGTTCCTCTAAATCATGCTCTACTCTCGCCAGTAAAATTCATTCTGGCTTGAGTGATCTATGAATTTCTACTAGGACTTGCCTTTTTGTCTGATTGATCCACTGTGGCTTTGACTAATACATCTATCAAAGCTATCCATTCATCTTTTATATTCATTTCACCTGTCTCCGTCGATCACTGCCTAATGATTCCTTTTATACTATATCTACTTGTTTATTTTGGGTCCCAGCCTCGTCGCCGCTTTTGTGTCTTGTTTCCGCCGTGTCGGTGGCAGAGTAGAGAGAGACCGACACAGGAACAAAGGATGCACGCTTGTGCAGGTACGGAGGTGAGCAGCCAGTGGGAGAGCAGAAACTAGAAACACTAGAGTAAATTAGAACGAGATATATATTTCACAGAAACGTTCTAATACTTAACTTTTACAAAGTTCATTACTGCAGAATGCTGATACATAGTTGAAGTAGATAGAGGCCTGCCTACTGATGATTCCTAGATCCTATCCGATAGCCAAGTCTTAACTGGTACCTATCTGATTTCCAAGTGTTAACTGGTTCCTATCTCAGTCCCAAGTGGCCGATGCAGCAGTCGTGGCCACGAGCCGAGTTGCAGCAGAGGGCGCTCGTGGCTGTCGTCGTAAGAACGCTGCGCCGTGCGTGCATGGCGGCGCGCGGCGAAAGTAGGTGGTGCGCACTTTATACTTGTGCGACACCACAGTTTAAACTTACCCAGGTCAGCTCCCTAATTCATACTTATTTTGCAATTTATTCAGTTTTATCTGCAGTTTATACTCAATTAAGTATGTTACGAATCCATATCAACACTTGGAAATTTTCGCTGTTTAAAATATAGTTTCGGAATATTCCTATTACCATTAAGCAGTCGGTCTTTAGCTTTCCGTACATAACCTCTTTTCTTGTTTGTTAGACACTAATTAGGCGTGATTAAGTTATGCTGTGTGCGAAGTTTCAAAAGGGCGCTTCCCCATGTAGTTAAATTTTCATGTCCCTTACGTATAATATAGTTTTTGTGATCATACTTTCATTCATGGCATTTTGTTATGGAATGAAATGAGGTGGCTTATACACCCATCATCGTCTCTTACTGCGGAAGGTGAAGGAACATACTCAGGGATCAAGTACAGCAGTTCGCTTGCCGGCAGCACCATAGATGTGGCTCATAATTGCAGCAAGACCGTAACATTTCACCGTTCCTCAATAGAATAATGAGATGACGGTGCTGGTTGGAGCCCTGGCGCTCATCGTATTGAGGACATCTGAGACACTGTTTAGCGTGATGTGCGCGGTTTGTACTTCAAGGAGAAGGCCTCAGACACGGACAACCGATTCGGCTCAAATTTAGCAAGTCGCTTGTGTACAATATAAAGCGAAGGGCACTAAGGTATTTTGCCTCAATACCTCTCTGTTTTTAAGAAAATTACCCCTAAAGATTATGACGAGAAATCGACTGAAATGACGGGATAGACAGATAATTTAAATAGAGCAGTTTTTAACATGTATGGGGGCGCAACGCATACCTTTCCTGAATTCGAGGAAATAAACTTTTACAACTGCCGCTTAAGTACGGTACGTACATGGTAAACGCTTTTCGCTGAGAGGTAACTGGCTGGTAAGTGGGGACCCCATTTCGTATGCGTAGTAAGCTCCAAAATTAATTCACAAAAAAGACGTATTTTAATGTGTAAACCAAGTTTATTTTCCGCTAACTGTACGGAAGAAACAGTGTAATTGTCGAAAGAGTGCATCGATTAGATGTTTTTGGTGCCGCGAGCATATCAGTTTGAAATGTTTATACCACGAGCATAATCTGGTTGCTCTAAGAAAAGTGAAGTCACGTAACAGTGACTGGAAGAGCCGTTGTAAAGTGACTAGCAATAAAATTTCAGTTCTTTGCTATTAGAATTAGTTTTAGAAATTTATTTGCCTACCTTGTTATTATTCCTTATTGGTTTACTTACCTTACTAACCCTTCCATCTCTACGAATCCCAAGAAATTCTGGTCATATGTAAAATACACTAGCGGCAAAACACAATCAATACTTTCATTGTACGACAGAAATGTTGATGCTATTGATGGCCTGCTAAAGCAGAATTGCTTAACACAGCTTTCCGAAATACATTCAGTAGAGAAGACGAAGAATTCGTGCCAAGAACAGCTGCCAACATGCGTAATTTAGAAGTAGATACCCCTGAAGTAACCAATTAGGTTCCTTTCAGAGTATGCTGATGTAGTAGCCCTATACCTATCATATACAACCGCTCGCTCAACGAACGTTCCCTACCAAAGACTGAAAGTTGCACAGCTCACTCCAATATTCAAGAATGGCAATAGTAGTGATCCGTAAAATTACAGGTGTATACCATCAACGTCGATTTGCAGCAGGATTTTAGGACATATACTTTCCTCAAATACTATGAACAGCCTCGAAGAGAACAACCTACTGACACATAGTTAACACGGATTCAGAAAGTACCGTTCTTGTGAAACACAGCTAGCTCTTTACTCACATGATGTGATGAATTCTATCCATAAGGGATATGAAACAGATTCCATATTTCTATATATCCCGAAGGCTTTTGAAACTGTACGACGGTAAGTCATCGAGTAGAACAGAAGTAATATCTGGTGTCCCATAGGGAAGTGTTAAAGGGCCCCTACTTTTCCTTATGTTTATAAACGATTTAGGAGACAATCTGAGTAGCTATCTTACACTGCTCGCGGATGATGCTGTCATTTATTGGTTAGTAAAGTCGCCAGAACATCAAAAGCAACTGCAAAATGATTTAAAAGAAATATTACAATGATGCAAATATTGGCAATTGACCATTAATAATAAGAAGCGTGAGGTCATCCATATGACCAGTAAAAGAAACCCGTTAAACTTCAGTTATACGATAAATCAGTCAAACCTAAAAGCCGTCAATTCAACTAAATACCTAGGAATAACAATTACGAACAACTTAAATTGGATAGAACACACACCAAAGACTACGTTTCATTGGCAGAATACTTAGAAGATGCAACAGTTCTATTAAAGAAACTGCTTACACTACACTTGTGCGTCTTATTTTGGAATATTATTGCGCATTCTGGGATCCACAGCAGGCGGGACTGACGGACGATTTAGAGAAACTTCAGAGAAGGGCAGCTCGTTTTGTATTGTCGCGATATAGGGGAGAGAGTGTCACGGAAATGATGCACGAGTTGGGGTGGAAATCATTAAAAGGAAGGCGTTATTTGTTTTGGTGAGATCTATTTGCGAAATTTCTTTCAACAACTTTCTCTTCAGAACGCTAATATATATTGGTACCACCCACCTACATAGGGAGACATGATCGCCATAATAAAATAAGAGAAATCAGGTCGAAAACCGAATGATTTAGGTGTTCCTTTTACCCACGAGCTGTTAGAGAATGGATCTGTAGAGAAACATCATAAAAGTGGTTCGATGAACCCTCTGCCATGCACTTCAATGTGACTTGCATAGTATCTAGGTAGATGTAGAACTTTACGCACAAATTAATTATGTTGACAGTTCAATCTAAACTTGATAGCAAGAAGATGAAACAGAACGATGTAACTGCTGATTTTACGCTGTTAAAATTCTAAATTTTAAATGGTAAAATATACAAAAATTTACGCGAGTGTTACATTTTGCTTAGGGAAAAGGTGCTTTTAAGATTCAAGGACGATTTAGTGAAAATATGAACTCTCTGCCATGCACTTCAATGTGACTTGCTGTGTATTAATGTAGATGTAGATACAAAAATCTATCGACTCTCTCGCGAAAAGCGTTTACCAGGTATGTACCGTACATAAGCGGCAGTTGTAAGAGTTTCTTTCCTCGATTTCTGGAAAAGTATGCTTTTGTGTACACCGTACATCATGATGGAAAATTTTACGTTTAAATTATCTGTCAAACCCGTCATTTTGATTAGATTTTCACATCATAAACTTTAGTGGTGATTTTCTAAAAAACAGAGGGTTGTTGAGCCACAGTATCTTAGGGTTCTTCGTTTTAGGTTGTACGCAAGCGACTGACAAATATGAGCCGAATCGGTTGGCCGAGTCTGAGCCGTTTCCCTTATTAGCTTGTTACGCCGCAAAGCTTTCCGATGCTGAGGAAGTACATATGTCATGGTGCAGCAGCGTATGCGTTCAGACACTTGGATAGCAGGTGTTGTTACACTGTTTACGCACGACCAGATGTGTCAATAGATTCTCGGAATGTAAGCTACAGCATCAACTACCAACACTGGCCTACATTCCACACTGAGAAAGCGAGTCTGATGTTTGCCGTTAGTACTTAACTACTCGTGTAGCGCATACAAAGAGGGCATTGTTCTGTTAACGTGCTAGTGGTCCTTGTGGCAGAAAATAAACCTTGGGGAGATTGCAGTAGCCGGATATGCACAACTCAGTTGCTCCAGAGCGTAATGATAACAGATAAAGAAAACTAATTAACTTCATTTCTATGGTGGAAACGTATCTCAGTTGTGCACTAAAAGTATAAAGTTCTGTGTGGCATTATTGTCCGGGAGACCCTAAGGAAGGAATCGGTTGCTGAGTAGGAAAGGCTTGTCTTCCAAAGTGCACGAACACCCCTTCCCTTAGACAGGTGTCCTCGGGCGAATTGGCTACAGCATTTATATTCATCATCAACAACAATATCATTATGTACGTTTTCGGGTTAGGCACGACTGCCTGTACCGATGCCTAGCCATTTAAACCTGATCGCACCATCTGCTTTTTAGCCTTGCTTTCTATCCTTGGGTCTGTAGTGCTATGTCGTCTCTGGCAACCATGATCTGGTGGGGCCGAGATGGATGCTTGGTCCACCGGAAACGCTACCGAACTTAACGAACCCAACAGACGAATCGTGATCCATGAGTATTACACAGCCCAACTCCTTAAGACACTGCGGAAATGTTTGATGTTTATTCGAGGACGTTCAAATGTTCAAATGTTTGTATAGCTTATGGGACTTAACTGCGGGGTCATCAGTCCCTAAACTTACAAACTACTTATGAACTAACGGACGACTTATGACTAAGGACGGCACAAATATCCATGCCCGAGGGGGGATTCGAACACCCGACTGTAGTGGCCGTGCAGACCATGACTGGAGCGCCTCAGTCCCCTTGGCCACCGCGGCCGGTTTTCGAAGACGTGGGCTACCAACCTTTATATCGGTGCTGGTAAAACAGTGGCTTCCTCACATTGTTGTTGTTGTGGTCTTCAATTCGCAGACCGGTTTGATGCAGCTCTCCACGCTATCCTGTCCTGTGCAAGCCTCTTCGTCTGAGAATACGTACGGCAACCAACATCCTTTTGAATCTGCTTACTGTATTTGAACCCTCGGTCTCCCTCTACGATTTTTACGCCACACACTTACTTCTAGTGCTAATTTGACGATTTCTTGATGTCTCAGAATGTATACCAGCAATCTATCCTTTCTCTTAGTCAGGATATGCCAGAAACTCCTTTTCTTCGCAATCATTCGCCTGTAGCACCACATTTCGGAAGCTTCTATCATCTTTTTGTCTGAACTCCTCATCGTCCATGTTTCACTCCCATACAATGCTACACTCCAGACAAATGCTTTCATAAAGGAAATCCTGACATTTAAACTAATATTGAAAGCCAACGGATTTCGCTTCTTCAGAAAGCTTTTCTTCCCTTAGCCATTCTGCATTTTACATTTTCTGCAATCAGAAGTAATCTTGCTACCTAAATAACAAAATTCATCTACTACTTTTATTGTCTCATTACCTAATCTAATTCCTTCAGCATCGCCTGATTTTCTGACACTTCATCCCATTACTTTTGTTTTACTCTTGTTAATTTTCAACTTATACCTTCCTTTCAAGTCACTTTCCATTTCGTTTAATTGCTCTTCCAGGTCTTTTGCCTCTCTGACAGAATTACTATGTCGTCAGCAAACCGCAAGGTTTTTATTTCTTCTCCTTGAACTTTAATTCCCTCTCCAACTTTTTCCTTGACTTCCTACACACCTTGCTCAAGGTACAGATTGAACAACATTAGGGAAAGACAACAACCCTTTGTTCCTCCCTTCCCAGCCTCGGCGACCCTTTCATGACTTTCAACTCTAATAACTGCTGTCTGGTTTTTGTACAAGTTGAATATAACTCTTCGCTCCCTATATTTTACCCCTCCTACCTTCAAAATCTGAAAAAGTGTATTCCAGTCAATAGAGTCCACAAGTGCTAAATACGTAGGTTTCCCTTTCCTTAACCTATCTTAAGTCGTAATGTGAGTATTGCCTCCCGTACCCCTACATTTCTCCTAAATCCAAACTGATCTTCTCCAAAGTCGGATTCCACAAGTTTTTCCATTCGTCTGTAAATAATTCCTGTTAGTATTTTGCAAGTTGCAACCAAGACTTATTAAACTGATAGTTCTGTAATTTCCACACTTCCACCTACGACCAATATTCTAAACCAGATTTCCTCTGAATTGAGAGACGCCACACAGTAGTCTCTGATCTACGAGTTTCCTGAACCGGGACAGAAACTAGATGATGCCGGCCCCCATTTCAGGGGTATAATTTTTATGAAAACTCACATTATATACTGGATCTTTCGTGACCGAAAGGATAAGAAGCCTTCATTAAATTTGCATTCTTTATTATACTATTAAGTAATATCCTTTACTTGGGGTGATATAAATACATGAATCGTACAACCAGACAAGCAAGACAGTACACATTTCTTCGATTCTTCAGTCGCAGCATTATTCTCTCTGTAATCTTGTTACAGCATAACACGGCATTCTTTCTGTTAGTTCATCAAAGCTTGTCTCATAGGCAGTTATATACTGGTCAAAACCATTCTGGGGTTAGTTGTGATATCTAGATTCTGAAGTATTGTCATTGGCAGATTGAACTTGTTTTGTCCTCGTTGCCATTTGTTTTGTCGTCCTAGTGACTGCCTATTTCGTAGCAGAGTTCAGATGGGCTCTTCCAGACGCATGTCGGCCTAGATATAGCCGCTTGCAGAGGGCACGCTTCTACGGTTACTGCTTCCAGCAGGCACGGCGCCGACGTGTGATTGGCTGCCGGTCGTCCACTGCCTTCTCCACGATCGTTCTCTTGCGTCTGGCGTTTGGCGCTGACTTTACGCCACAACAGAGCTAAATTGGTTATGGCACCCGAGAACAACAGAAAGTTGCTACAGAGGGTGTTGGTGATGACTTCAGTTTAATCTGTCAAATGTTCAACTGTTTGTATAGTCTATGGCACTCAACTATGGGGTCATCAGTCCCTAAACTTACAAACTACTTATGAACTACTTACGAACTAGGACGGCACAAATATCCATGCCCGAGGGGGGATTCGAACCCCCGGCCGTAGTGGCCGTGCAGACCGTGACTGGAGCGCCTCAGTCTCCTCGGCCACCGCGGCCGGCAATCTGTCAAATGAATTACACTAGCTCGTGGGTTCAGATAGCGTGGTGTGCCGGTATAGCAATGCAACAAGATCGTGACTTACTCAAAGCTACGGCATAGAGAGCCATAGGAAGGTGGGAAGTGGGACAGTCACAGAGCGAGATGGCTGCAGCTATTGGAGTGTCCCAAAGTGTAATTTCGAAGATCTGGACGCGATTTCAGGTAACAGGAAACGCTAAAAGAAGGCAATGCCAAGGTGTACACTGCTTACTGAAAAGTCCGTCGAAGCAGGAGACTATATGCAACTCAGCTGCAACACACACTTTAGCTACGGGCCACGCAATATCAACACAAACAGTCCGAAATCGCTTTCGGAAATGTGGCCTCTACGCAAGAAGGTTTAGCCCGCAGAAACTGGCCGGAGGAACATCAGGATTGGAGTCGTAACGAATGGCGCCGGGTTCTGTTCACAGATAAGTCGAGGTTTTGTGTTCAGCCGTCCCGTTATCTCTGAGGGTAGCATTTTCTTCCAAAAGCGCCGTTCAAAAAATCTACGAGAAACCTGTTACAGTTAATTTTAACAGCTGCTGCTGAATATGGGTACATAACCAAACATTGCACTTAGGATACGTTCACTAATCAACTCAAGTATTGTTAAAAAAACCAACTGCGATGCGTTTCAGATTCAAATGAGTATTCGATTCAACAGCTTGTACGGGACTCTTCATCGGCTCACAGATCCGGGGCAGCCAACAAAGAAGTGCGTTAGTATCGGAAGCGATTACTAAAAAAAAAAAAAAAAAAAAAAAAAAAAAAAAAAAAAAAAAAAAAAAAAAATTAAAAAAAGCACGCTTCTCGGTGTGGGAACAGTAGGAAAGAAAAGTGTCCGTGTCCTTTTCAAAGGAACCAATACAACATTCATCATAAGTGATTTAGAGAAACTAAGTAATCAGAATTAGGGGATGGCAGAACGCGAATTTGAACCGCTCTCCTCCCGAATGCGATTGCAGTGTCATATCTTTGGACCAAAACTGTTGATAAGAGGTAGGACTTTCTCACGAAACTCTTGCAAGAAACTACTCACCTCTCCAAGAAGTTAAGTAATAAGCGGAACCACGTCCTACTAAGAGTAACTTTTTTCCGCGGAGCTAATCTTGAATGAGAACTAGCACCTCGCCAGTATTACGACAGCAATTAACTACGACAATGCGAAGTGTGGGAGGCGACTCTAGCAGAGGCAGTTACGTCACCCGAGACACACGCGGTCAGTACCCCCTTCGTGAAAATTTGTTACTACCAGGCTGATGTTTGTAACATATCAGTTAATGGACTCGAGAACGGATAATTAGCAATCTTGGGAGAAATGCCGAGCAGAGGTTCCTATAAGAAAGGAAGCAAATCTAGAAAGCTGTGCACATGGAAGGAGCGTGACTCATTGGGCGTAACTATTCTATTTATGTATATGAGCTAAAGGATCGTCGTATAGTTCGTACACATACACACACACACACACACACACACACACACACACACACACACATCGCAACAGTTCAAGTACGGTACTTTGTACTAGCTATGATGAATGCAGTGTAAACGTTGTCATCACGTAATGATTTTCGATCGTCTAGCCCTTTGTTTGAAAATTATACATGAATTCATTTTTAATAGGATTCCAATCACATTACACATTTAACTAATTTTTATTGTGTAGGGAATTTCGGAATGCTCGCGAATTACCATGTACTTATACCAATATGGTCATCGACTACGTCTCACGATCAACATTCCTCTTGTAGTTTCTGCATCACCAAAGTTTGTTGTTGCTATCAACTGTAGAGGAATTGTGACTGTTTGTTTCTTTTGTACATTTATTGCCAGCAGTATCATTTCCATTCATAAAGCACGCTACACAATGTACACATTTAGGAAACAAATGTCGCCTACATGTCTCTCTGCATCGAAGTATTCTACTGTAAACATCAGTCGGAGGTTGTGTAGTGTTGAAGTGTTTGTAAATTTATGGGATTTGACTGCTGCGTTTATCAGTCCCTAAGCTTACAAACTACTTAAACTAACTTAAGGACAACACAGACATGCCCGAGGAAGAACTCGAACCTCCCATGGGGAGCAAGGTTGTGTAGTGTACATTGGGGAGCAAGGTTGTGTAGTGTACTGTATTTTCAGTCTTGTTAGTGTGCGTTATCGTGCAGTACGTTCATTATAACGCTTAGTACATTTAGCTTAATTGCTGTATTTACTACTATTGTGTTGTTTGTTCTGTCTTGTACTTACAGGACCTTTTCTTTCTCGTCCACAATTTAGCAATGGGAGCGTACACGTGAGATGGCGGATATGATTTCCTGTTAGGGGTCAGCAAACGGACATAGCCTGCGAGCCCGTGTCCTCAATGCGGAAAAGTTTCCAAATCGCAGAGTGCCCACCAGTGAGCTGTTCACGCGGCTTTTTCCGGGACACATGTTCTCCAACACCCAGCAAGGTGAACAGTGGAAGGCCTCGGATGGAGGAGCGAGCGCTAAATTTACTGCAGGAAACACCCACAAGCAGAGTGTGTCGATTAGCTGCAGCAGAAGGCGTGAGGCATTCTCTTGTTTGGGGGGTGCATTTTTTTTCTTCAATATTTTATTTAGCGACGATGCGGGTTTTACGCGGGATGGCGTGGTGAACTTTCATAATCAGGATGTCAGGGGAGATTAAAATCCTCAATGTTGCACAAAGAGGGCATCAACATGGTTTCTTAGTCGATGTATGGGCAGGAAACCTTGGTGGTAAGTTAGTAGGTCCATACGTCTTAGCAGACGTGAGTACGAACTCTTTGACGACGGAGTCCTTGCATAAAATGTTCTCGGTTTTCTTGTCACGTCAAATATAGGTAAGAGCCCAAGCTTTCGACTATATCCTCCATAGTCATAAAAAAATGTTCAAATGTTTGTATAGCTTATGGGACTTAACTACGGGTCATCAGTTAATAGTCATCGTCAGGGGTAAAACTGACAACCGTGAACTGGAGGCATCTGCTTATAAAACCAGATCTCATTGCCTAGCTTATGTCACAGCGGTAATCGCGCGTACTTGCCTGGTGCCATCTAACCACCTAGAATTTTATTGTCGCGACGGAGTGGCCGAGCGCATTGAGGCACCATGCACCCATGCGCGAGGCCGTTCGAATTCTCCTCGGGCAGGGGTGTGTTGTCTTTGGTATAAGTTAGTTCATAAGTAGTTTGTAATTTCAGGGACTGATGACCCGGCAGTTAAGTCCAATAAGCTTAACAAACATTTGAACATTTTTTGAATTTTCTAGCGCACTCTATTCCGCATTGCTAGTAGCACCATCGCTCGCAGCAGGCGGTTATCTGCGAAAAGTTCTGGGAGCCGTCCTCTGTTCTTTCTCCTTATCCAGTCTCTCTTCCATACATTGCTGAATGCATATCCTGACTCTCTATTGATTTATTTCCGCTTAACCTGATTTCAGTCGCCTCCCTGATAACAGCCCCAGTAGTTTGAAGCGCGAGCCAGTACTCTCGTTTCTTCAAACAAAATCCGACGTATTTAACAGGCTGTGCTCAACCACCACAGATTTTTCTAAATGCCTGTAGTTCAGGTGACGCTGATGTTCGACGCATCGTTCGGAAACCGCTCATATTGACTGCCACACGTAATTTTTGCCACACTCACAAGGAATGTTGTACATTCCCGGCACTCTCAGACCGAGGTTGTCTTTGACAGGTGGCATCGTCACTTTGGAGGATGAAAGACTGGTCTGATTCCTTGCGTTTTAGTGCTCTTCCGACCTAGTTATTGCACCGCAGAATGGAAGCCGCGCGATGTGTTGTTCCTCTTGATTTGTTGAAGTTGCGGCGTGTCTAGATTTCCTCGACAGCGTAGACCTAATATCACGGGAGTTGTATCCGTTCTGTTTGAAGACCTTCTTCATATGGTTCAACTCAGAGTCGAGGTGGTTCTGGTCTGAAATAATCCTTGCTCTGTGTATTAAGGTGTTCAGCATAGCTTTCTCTTGGGTGGAATGATGAAAACTACGTGCGTTCAAATACGTCTGTATTCGTCGGCTTGCTGTACTCAGAGTATCCAAAGCCGCGGTGGAGTGGCCGAGCGGTCTAAAGCGCCTCGATGCGGAGGGCGCGGTTGTTCGCCGTCGGAGGTTCGAGTCCTTCCTGAGGCATGGTGTGTGTGTGTGTGTGTGTGTGTGTGTGTGTGTGTGTGTGTTGTCCTTAGGTTATTTTACCTTAGTTTAAGTAGTTTGTAAGCTACGGACTGATGACTACGCAGTTTGGTCAGATAGATTTACAAACATTTGAGAGTGTCCAAGTCGTCCATCTGACTTTCGTTCAACCAATCTGTCTGAGAAGGGTAGCTTCCCGTCCTACTCTAAGTCCACTGTAAATCTTATGTTGGGATGTATTCCATTCAAATGAGCAACGAACTGCTGCATTGCCTCATTTCCGTGTGGCCAGATTTTTAGAAAAGTACCAGTGGAAGACACATTAGAACTGCTGGCGGCTCATTTCTCTCCAGAAATTTTTAAGTTATTTCGCTCAGTTTGACGATCACTAATTTTTTTATGGTGAAATGACTGAAGGAACAGCTACGGGTTCGCCACTGTCACCAGCCATTGGGAACTTTTTCATGGCGGACTTTGAAGAACGAGCGTTGATCAGTGCTCCCTTTCGTCCATGATGCTTCTTTAGGCATGTAGACCATACATTTTTGATCTGTACACACTCTTCCGTCAACAAATAAAGATTTCGCATTTAAAATCATTTATAACGGAAAGCTGAAAGTAAAGTTTCTATGTTTCACTTTGCTGAAGTATATTACGTTTGCATAACATGCAAGGGTAGGACTTTTCACAAGAGCGCACTACACAGTTGTTGTTGTGAAAGTGTGGCGGCCTCTGAGAGGTAAGGCGGCGCAGATTGAGCAGCAGGAAGACAGCAACGCCAGTTCCCTGTTTACCGGCGTGTACGGTGTACAGTTACGAAAGTAACTCGCAGGCGCGAGCTGCACGCTGTCCACTGCGATGGAACATCTCAAAACAATACATTGCACATCCTAACAACACGGGGCTGTCTGGGCGAGACTGTATGCGACGTGGAGCTCTGCGAATGGTATTACCTTGTTTAAAATTATGTCAGAAAGAAAAAAAACGTTTTAATAGAATCTTGTTCTCACTAGAATACAATGGCGACAACTTGCTTTTCAGCTGGTGAATCCCACCGTATTAAAAGTTTAACAGTGTCGAATGTCCAAATTGTTATTTGCTTAAACTGTTATTTGCTCACAAACAATGTTATCTTAATAGCTGTGTTGAATATCGCACATCCCTAATCCTAACATGTATATGTACTTTTTAACAAAATCCTAATATCGTTATTCTCGTTAAAATTTTATAAATGTTCTTACAGTATGTGATATTTACATCATGTGAATACTTCCTGTAAACCGTAACACAAGGCTTAATTTCTGAGTATGTGGAAGCAAATTTTCGGAATGCCTTCTATTCCACATAATTTCGAGTGCGAAGCCTAAAGTACATCGCATTTGCATCTGTGCGTGAATATCTGGAACCGAAAGTGTGCACAGTGCACGAAGCAAGGAGGCTGTGAGAAGTAGACTAGTCTTTGAAAGTCATCCCGAAAAAAAGTCAGTCTACTTCTACACACATACTCCGCAATCCACCGTAAGGTGCGTGGCGGAGGGTACACTGTACCACTACTAGGCATTTCCTTTCCTTTTCCATTCCCAAATAAAACGAGAGAAAAAAGAATGCCTATATTTCTCCGTGCGAGCCCTAATTTCTCTTGTCTTTGTGATCACTACGCGAAATGTAACTAGGTGGCAGCAAGATCGTACTACACTCAGCTTCAAATTCCGGCCCTCTAAATTTACTCAACAGAAATTCACGAAAAGAACGTCGTTTTTCCTACAGCGATCCCCAATTGAGTTGCCGGAGCATTTCCGAGACACTCGCGCATTGGTCGAACCTACCGGTAACAAACCTAGGTGCTCGCCTCTGAACTGCCTCTATGTCTTCCTTTAAACTGACCTGCTGCGGGTCCCAAACACTTGAGCAATACTCAAGACGTAGTCGTAGACGTATTTTATACGCGGTCTCCTTTACAGATGAAGTTCATCTTCCCAAAATTCTCCCAATAAACCGAAGTCGGCTGTCCGCCTTACTCAGAACTGTCTTTACATGTTCGTTACATTTCATATCGCTGTGCAATGTTACGCCTAGATATTTGAACAACGCGACAGCATCAAGAAGCTCACTACTAATGCTGTATTTGAAAATTATGGGATTGTTTTTCTTACTCATGCGTAACACCTTACTGAGTTTCACATGAATGATGTTTCCTGAACCCTTGCAGGCCTCAAGTCAAGGGAAAAGTTTGTGGGAATAAGTATCTGAAGAATAGCCCTCTTTGCATGTGAATGATGAAGAACAATGCATTTTTGTGTTTGAGACTTGCTGTTACATGAGAATGTCGACGATTCAAACAAAGAGGGACACAAAGTAAAAACCAGCTGATAATCAGTCATTTACAGATCTCTCTCGCCAAACGAAGTCCTGTATTGTCTAAGGTGGGGTGAGAAATGGTACAGGAAGCTTGCAATAGAACTGTTGACAGGATCAGAACTGGTAAATGCTCTTGTGATTTACCGATACATCAACAATAAGATCATCTCAATCACAGATTTCAAAGAGGAAGTGACTTTGAGACTACTCCATACAGAAGATGCCGATGCCCCTGAGAAATCTCTAGCCACCAAGCTGCCTGCAGATTGTGCGCTAGTGAACATGGGAGCAGCAAGTCCTAGGTGTACGGATGCTACGAAAAAATGAAGAATGAATTAGGACGAGAGCAAGCTGTCAAGAAATGTAAACAAACTACATGGAAATGTAAGAAATTGTGACTCATATTTTTGAAAAGAGTTTCTTCATAAAGCACAGTGCATGCAGGTGTTAGAGATACAAAGTGGAATTACCCAATTTTTTCAGTCTGTTTCTTTGTTTTTGCAATTAGAGTTGGAGAATGTAATTAAAACTGTATATGATATACAATCTACTGTATAAGTAATATGTAACACCAAATAATAAATTATAAAAACAAGGAAACTTCAATATGACTGGGCCATGTGAGTTATATATATTTCACGATTTCAAGTGTCAATATCTACTCTTGAGCTCTTGAAATTGGAGGCCACGAAACTGAGGCCATAATGTGCTGGAACACAGTCACAGCACTCTACTGTGAGTTACAACGGCACCACGGAGCTTTAAATGGAAAAATGTCCGTCAGTTGTATTTACTTCACGTGGCCCGAAGAGACTTCCTGTGACTTATATTTAACTCACGTGGCAGTCAATGTGTTAAATCATTGTTTCCTAAACGTTGAGAATTTTACTTTTTCTTGTAACACGAATACTATTAGTCCTTGAAAAAAAATCATAATTATTTTTCGCGCCTCACTGTGTAACACGAACTTAATGAGTGGCGTTTTTCAAGTCGTGGGGATTTCGTTCGTGTTTCCTTCATGCACCAAAGTCAGAATGAAGGAATACCTACTGGAGTAATACAATAATACAAACATTCAAACTGTTAGATTGCAGAAGTTGGCAAATATATGATTTCTGATCTGTAATTATCGGTAAGCGTTTTCGTGACTGCAGTACGTTATAGTAATAATATGGGTACACAATTAAAAAGTAGTCAATTTTATTTTAACAATTATTTTACAATCTTTTCCTGGCTTTGGTTTTTGCAGTATCATCAATAAGGTCTGTTAAATCTAAACTTGATGCAGACTTGTTTTCGATTGCTATGAGTGCCGAATGTCCGAGTCGAGCTTCAGCCATACTGTACCTCAGATGCGTTTTGATAATTTTTAATTTGCTGAACGACCTTTCGGCTGCTGCAGTAGAATAAAACTGCGGGAAATACTTCCGTAACCTCACATACTAATAATGCATATTTTGTTATAATTACCTTACATAATTGGCGAACTGTCCATGTTGGGGTCAATTTCGGTAGGATAAATTAAAAGTCGAAATTCCTTCATTCAACTAAAATATTATATACAGTATAACGTCTATTATCCGAAGTAATTTGGGGACATGGATATTCGGAAAACCGGTTTATTCGGATATTCGAACTGTACACTTCTATTTGCCAATAACAAGTACTGTACATGTCAGTGGCGTAACTATGGGGGGGATGAGGGGGATAGAAACCCCCCCCCCAGAACCCGAAAAAAGAGAGAGAGAGAGAGAGAGAGTGAGAGAGAAGAAAAAGAAATCGTATAACAGCAATCTGGTAAAGGTGAAGATTTGAAACTTGGGGTGTTTTACCATAAGCTTTCATTGGAAGGGAGTGAATTAGTTTCTTCAACGGGAGTGGTAGATAGTAGTCTGTCTGGAAACTGACTAAAATTTTGCTCGGCAAGCAGATCTATCCCCCCCTCCCCCAAAGCCAAGTCCTAGTTACGCCACTGGTACATGTATTTATACTGTTTTTGGAGGAGCGCGAGCGCGATGCTTCACACTTCAGGCCGCAACACTTGGAAGTTGGAAGACGCAGCTGTTGCTGTGAGCAGCTTTGATGCTGCCGCTACTTCTGCCGACTGAAGTTGTGCCGCTTGTTGGACACATTTTCAGCTTCGCCTGTCAGCAGCGCCACATAGTGGCGTCTTGTGAATGCCCAATTAGAAGCATTGTTCCGCCAGCCGATTGCCCAGTACGGCTACTGTGGGAAACTTTGTTTGAGGGGAAGGGAATATGATAGACAATAGGTTGGGAGGGTAAAAAAATTAAATAAAAAATTCGACGCTCTACTGTAACTTTTTTCGATTGTCGCCCACGAAGGCCGAGGGGCCCCTGGAGCTCGGGGGCCCCGGGGCACTGCCCCGCCTAGCCCTATGGTAGCTACGCCACTGCCGTTCACCTGTAGAATGTTCTCGCCAAGGAATGACGCTGCTGAAAGTGAATAACCGACAGTCCTGTGTAACAGGGCACTTCGCATACCTCTTCTGTTTTGATTAGTTACTTTGTTAGTGTTCCCTAAAGGTTAAAAAAAGAGTGTTACGCTACTGTTTATGTGTATAAGGCAGAAAATACAGGGTGTCTGTGAAGTTACTAGCCTTTACAGTGAAGGAAGACAGTGATCTAAAAATCAAATTTATCGTTCCCTTCTACTTGACCGCCATCTATGTTGAAACATTTACATCTTTCAGTAGAGGAACGTAATGTAGGTCTCAACATTTCAAGCTTAATATGGCCTGCTGATTTCCTGATTCATTTCCGTAGATCGGAATTACCATCCACTTTCTCAAAATAATTTTTCTCTTGATGTACGTTCATGCAACAAAGTCTAAGTGAGTAAAGTCCAGAGAAATGGATGCCAGCAGCCTACCCATCTCCCTGGAAAGGTTCTCTTCAGGTAATCACAGACGTGAGAGCAAAATGTGGAGACGCACAGTCTTGCTGAAACACAACTGTATCTCATCATCTTGAGGCTACGATTACAGTAACCAACATATGCAGGCAGATGTTATTTGATATCGCTCTTTCGGCAAAGAAAAATGGACCGTATAGTTTTTCTGATGTCATACCCAACCAAACACTTCATGTGGCTCTTCATAAACCCATATTTGGTTGTTGTGTCTCTGCAAATGTGGGAAGTTGCTTCATAGCGGAATAAAATATTGTCCATTAAATTTTCGATCTCCACAGATTCCAGTACTCATAAAACGTTGTTTGACGGCAGATACCAGTATGTGAAGAGACAAGAAAAAAACAATTAGCGGTTTCACTGAAGTAACGTCAGAACATCCTGTACGAGGGGCGTTTGAAAAGTCTGTGCGAAGTCCGAGAGATGGCACCACCGGCGCGTATCGAGGTCATGTTTAGTTAGTTGCATCTTTGCACACCAGGTTTCTGCCATATTGGTCTATTTATTTGTGTTTGTCATTCGTGTGAATCAAGGTAGTCGAGTGATTGTCAAAGAATGGTGATTAAATATTACATTATGAAACGCTGAACGCCTCAGGAGACTAAAAAGAAGCTTGATAAACATTATGGTGACTCTGCACCTTCGATTAGAAGACTTTATCAGTGGTTTCAAAATTTTCGGAGTGGCCATATGGGCAGAAGTGACATTGAAGGTTCTGGACGCCCTGTGGAGGTAACTCGTGAAATCATTGATAAAATCCATGATATGGCGATGGATGACAGAAGAGTTAAGGTGCGTGAGACTGCTAGTGCTGTGGGCATCTCAAATGAAAGGGTACGTAATATTTTGCATAATAATTTGGACATGAGAAAGCTTTCCGCATGATGGGTGCCGCAATTCCTCTCGCTTGACCAAAAACGGACTCGTGTGAAGCATGCAAGGAAGGTTTGCAGCTGTTCAGGAAGAATCCGCATCGTTTTGTCACTGTGGATAAAACATGGATACATTACTATATTCCTGAGACGAAAGAACAACCTAAACAATGGGTTACAAAGGGCGACTCTGCACCAAAAAAAGGCGGAGAGCGGTTCTTCGGCTGGAAAAGTCATATCGACGGTCTTTTGGGATTCGTAAGGAATTATCCTCATCAACTGTCTGGAACAATAAATTAGAACAGCGTTGGACGAAGTGCGTATTATTCATCGTTATTGGACCGTCTGAAAACCAAGCTGCAAGAAAAACGCCGGCGATTGGCCCACAAAAATGTCCTTTTCCATCACGACAATGCACTAGCACACACATCAGCAGTTGTGGTGGCAATGTTATTGGAAATAGGATTCCAGCTCGTTTCACATCCCCTCTCTATTCTCCGGACTTGGCTCTCTTGGACTACTATTTGTCCCCCAATTTGAAGAAATGGTTGGTGGGACGACGATTTCATTCAAACGAGAAGGTGATTGCAGAAACTACTAGCTATTTTGCAGGCATGGATAATTCTTATTATTTGGAAGGGATTAATAAATTAAAACAGCTTTGGATGAAGTGTATAAGTCTAAAAGGAAACTATGTCGAAAAACAAATGGTTTTCTCAAACACGTTAGTCGTTTTTATTTTTGCAAGGACTTTTCAAACGCTCCTCGTATGTCCAGCTGATAATTCCCTGGAACTAATGTTGGGGAAAAAATTATATCGGCTTATCAGCTTGTTACATTATAGCTTCTTTCAGAAAGTCTCTCCCTATTTATGCCCACAGATACTAACCTGAAGAGCAGAAGAGATACCGCGGTCTAAATGAAACTGCACGCCATGTCCTCAGTTCTATCTTTCCGCTTAATCATCCGCCACTATTTTAGTTGTTGTTTCACATATAGGTAAGAATTACTCGTATCTTTAACGACGTAACGACGGCTAATTGAGGTTCCTGATAACGACGACATGCCGGTCGAAACAAATACTATTTTATCGAGCATTTGGCGCAATAGACATGGCATGCTATTTCATCCGCGTCAAAACCCACAACCTTGCGGCTCGGAAAGCTGAAGCGGTCCGCACAGTCAGCCATGACACACTAACGAGGCTGCGACAGGTTCTGCACGATCGACCTTAGAGCATTTTGCAAGGAAAAAAAGACATAAAGGAACTTCTATTTTTAATTTTCAGCGTTGTGTATTTTCTGGTCCCACATGGAAACTCTAGCAATATATTATTATCTACGAGATCCGAACAGTGAGGTGTGTGAATCAGTAACGTGTTCCATACAGTTTAAGTGTGAACCGAATTGTTGCAACGTTTAGACTCAAATTATTGCATTTTTTATCATCGACCCTCATGCACCACAGACATTCTCGTGGTGGGGTATCTTACGTACCTCAATGATAAAGATAGTCGTACCGCAGGTGCAACCACGGCGGAGAGGTGTCTGTGGAGAGGCCAGACAAACGTGTGGCTCCTGAAGAGGGGCAGCAGCCTTTTCAGTAGTTACAGAGGCAACAGTCTGGATGATTGACTGATGGCCTTCTAACATCAGCTAATGTGGCTTTGGCATGGAGTTACTGCGAACGGCTGAAAGCAAGAGGAATCTACTGTCGTTAATTTTCCCGAGGACATGTAGTTCTACTGTATGAATGCATGATGATGGCATCCTCTCGGGTAAAATATTCCGGAGGTAAAATAGTCCAGAAGCGAACTGCTCAGGAGGACGTCGTCATCAAGAAAAACAAAACAGGCGTTCTACTCATCGGAGCGCGGAATGTTCTATCACTTAATCGGGTAAGTTATAAAATTTGATAAGAAAATTGATAGGTTAAAATTAGATGTAGTAATTTTAGAAGGCATACTGGAGATAAAACTGCGATCTTGATTCAATAGCTATAATTAAAATTAAAAACAGTTCAGATCGCAAAAATTGTTATTTCTATTTCAAAACCGGTTTCGGTCTATTGCAGACCATGTTTATATGGATACCACCGTGATGGCAGGGGGTGGTGATGACACAGAAGGCCACACAGACGTGAAGAGCAAGATAACTTCTGATGACCAACTAGAGAAATAAAATGCAGAAAGGATGTGGGAAAGAAAGCATTTCCGAAGAAGCGGAATTTGTTGACATCCAATATTAATGTAAATGTTAGAAAGTCCTTTCTGAAAGCATTTGTCTGGAGTGTAGCATTGTATGGGAGTGAAACGTGGACGATAAGGTATTCAGACAAGGAGATGATAGAAGCCTTTGAAATGTGCTGCTACAGACGAATGGTGAAGATTAGATGGGTAGATCACGTAACTAATGAAGAGGTGCTAACCGAATTGGGGAGAAAAGGAATTTGTGTTGTATCCTGACAGAGAGAAGGAATAGGTTGGTGAGACATTCTGAAACATCTAGGTATTGTCTACTTAGCACTAGAATGAAGTGTGTGGGATAGAAATCGTAGAGGGAGACCGAGGGACGAATACAGTAAGCAGATTCAAAAGGATGTAGGTTGCTGAACGTATTCTCAGATGAAGAGACTTGCACAGACCAGGGTAGCGTGTAGAGCTGCATCAAACCAGTCTGCGGACTGAAGACCAAAACAACAACATTTTTATCATTATTAGATTGTTTTCTTAGAAGCTTGCAACCATACAAATATCAAACCACTGAAGCAGCAATACTCCGGTTTGCAATAACTAACCCATCACTATACTGTTATCCATATCCAACTTAGCAGACTCGTCTTTTCCTTCCACTATTAATCGGCAGTGAACCCCTTGACTTTTCTTTTAAATAAATCTGTGATCTCAATGTGATCTCAAGTCCACAACTCCCGTGAATATGCATAGATGGTTGTATCCAGGGCTACAATTCTCATTTTCTGTTTGAGGTTTCTTAAGTTCCTTAAATAATAAAAAAACTTTCCCTAATGTTTGTTTACTTGATGTGTATACATCCATAAATAACACAACAAATGAGATGTGCTGAAGTATTTCGCTCCATCAGCGTTGTAACACTAACAAAGGACACCGGCCTCGAACTTCGGAACCCACGAATAACAGTCGATCACAAGAGAAACGGTGGTCTGGGTCATTTCCATGCAAAATTTAACATTTTGATAGAAACGAAATAAGAAGAAGCAGTAGGGAATTACATGATTCAATGACCTCAGTGAATCAAATTTACGATCTACAGAGCCACAAATCCTCTGCCTTAAGTTATTATAACAGCGCAAAACAGACACACACACACACACACACACACACACACACACACACACACACACACACAGGATACTCTACGCACTTGACAGTGTTCATCTTGAACCTCAAAGTGCAGATGCGGGATTTAGATGAAGAGTTTAAAGGAAAGTGAAAGAGATATACGATCCTCATTTCATCATCAAACTTCACTCTGTGAATTATCATGCATTTTCTGCACGAAAGGTTGCAATATACTTAGAGAAAGGCAGGTTGTGACATTAACATAACCATACTATCATTTCAAAATGTAATTAGTTAGTCTTTTGATACGGATTACTTGAATGCGAAAGTTATTATTTAATAAAAATGTAGCTTTAGTGAATTGCGCACATTGTTCTCTTCTACTATGCTTTAATCACTTTGTAATGATACACTGACGTTTCTGAATTACGTATATTTTCCTTACTGTGTGATTGATATCTTGTTACTTTGTTTCTCTCTATTAAAAATGACAGGGACCATTGTTGTTTTTTTTTTTTTTTTTTTTTTTTTTTTTTTTTTTTTTTTTTTGAAGTGAATATAAGCATGATTTCGTGCTGTTATGTTCGCGCTCAGAGATGTCCTTAGTAAGCATAGCAACAAAGTTCCATCTTAAAGAAAAATACGCCTGTCTGTAGCTATTAATGTGTCAACTCGCTACGCACGTCTATTAACGTGTTGTACTAAACTGTCCACCCTTACCGAACGCTTCTTCAGTGGCTTGCGATGTCATTCCCATACCGTCAAGCAAGACGTCTTCAGAATTGCGAGCTGTTAAATCATTATAAATAAAAATGAATCGCTGTTACCCTTGGTCACGCCATAAAGTGAGAACGGCTCGGCCGATTTCTCTTGTATTAATTGTTGAGTTCGTAAATCTCAGGAAAAGATTTTTGTGATTTAAAATTTTTGGAAAATTTACCGGAAAAGTCACGCTATGACTGGGTGGCCGTTTCCGCCAGTGGTTCGATTCCTCCCTCGGGTATGGGTGTGTTTGTTCTCCTTTGTGGAAGTTAGTTTAAGTAGTTTGTAGGTCTAGGGAATGATGACCATAGCATTTTGGTCCAGTAGTTTGGCAAACATTTGATTTCCGTGTGTTTCTATTGCGTTCATATATGTAGTTTCTCCAGATTTTTATGAAATTTTTCAAATTGACCTTCAAAACAAAAGAATAACTCACTGTTCACATAAGATTTTGTATGGTGCAGGATGAAGGGTACCTTGCAAATAATCAGTTTCACTGATAACCATGAAAGTTGGCAGATGTTTTTCCTAGATAACGGGAGGAGAGGAGGAGGGGATGTACCAAGGACGTCAGAGGGTGAGTGTAAGATAGGGGAGACTGGAGATGATCAAAAATATGGCACAGAAACAGAGAAATGAAGGAGGGATGTGGACTACAATAATATAAAATATATACCCGGGCATCTCCGGGTTTTCAGTTAGTTTCATATATTTTAGTGCAGAGAAATCACTTTCAGATTCTGTCCAATTTCCGGTTCTGTTCGTCTGAAAGCCTTTTTGTAACACATTGATTCAATTGAAAGGTATACCGGGTGGAAGGGTAAAAGTCATATTGAAATCACTGAGAAAACGGAGAGATTAAAATCAACACAGTGCATAATTGTGACATAAGATTGTGTTTGATCAGATGATCACAAATGTTGCTTAGTTAGAGTATTAAGAGGTTTGTCGCTGTTTCAATGAATAACTATCATATTTTCAGTATCTTGAAGTATTTGTGCTTTGTGCTTCAATTGAATATGCCCAACTATATAGTCACTTCACTTCTTATGACACAATCATAACTTGTTTCAGCCTACAATTGCCATCGTCAGATGCTACAAAATAGAAAAGAAAAACTTATACTAAGACCTGAAACAGATGCAATTATTTTTAAGGACAAGTAAACCTACTCATACTCAAGTGGTAGACTTCAATTTTGATCGTGTTTGAATATACTGCACTGCAGAACAATCTAAGATACATGCTCATACGGTCGTTAAGATAATGAAACAAACTTTCGAAAAAATTGATTTTAATTAGTTGAAATAATTCCCTTAAAACTGTAATAATTCAAGTTAAAGTTCTGCGGTTTTTAATGTGAGTTACAAAAGTGCACTCAGGTTTGTGTAAATTGTTCTCCAAACTGCAGTGTTCATCGGTCCCTAGAATTACAAACTACATAAACTACAATGAGTGAAACTTTCACTCTGCAGCGGAGTGTGCGCTGATATGAAACTTCCTGGGAGACTAAAATTGTCTTCCGGAATGGGGTTTCGAAACTGGATCGTATGCCTTTCGGGGTAACCGCTCTACTGTCTGAGCTATCCCGGTACGCTTCATGACCCGTCCTCACGACTTTACCTGCCAGTACTTCGCCTCCTTCTTAAACTAACTTATGCTAAGAACAACAGCATACACACACACACACACACACACACACACACACATGCCTGAGGAAGGACTCGACTACTGACGGGGAGCGGCCTCGCACACAGCAGCAAGACGCCTCAGCGCGCACGGCACTCCCGCGCGGCTGTTAACATATCATTGACAGCAAATCGTATAGCATTGTTAATGACAAATGCAATCGTATATGGTCAATTAATATTTCAAGTTTCATTTGTCAGAAACAAGCTTGAAATGAGTTACTATCGCTGTTCGCGTACCCAATATGTGACACTGAAGCGGACACATCGGAAACGCATACAGCGATACAGAGATATATCTGGATTCTTTCTTACAAATACGTCTTTGGGATACTACTGCGTCAAAAGAGATAGAATTCTATAGGAAGGCAATACTGCAACTAATGTTCTCTTCCGTCCCAAGACAGGTTTGATGCAGCTGCCCGCATTACTCTAACCTGTGCAAAATCTCTTCATCTCTGAATAAATACGACATACAGCAATTTGAACCTGCGTGTTGTATTCGTCCCCCTCTGCGATTTTCATACCACTCCTCCTATACCGCTCCATACTTCAATACTAAATGAAGTTTATTTGATATGACATGTATTCTACCACACGATTCGTTCTTTTATTCATGCTAAATTTCTTTTCTCTTGAATTTTTCCAGTACTTCCTTAGCTACGCAAGCTTTCCACTTAATCTTCAGCATTCTTCTGTTACACCAAATTTCAAAAGCTTATATCGTCCTCTTCTCTCAAGTGCTAATTACTACGTAATTAGTCTGCAAATCAGATTTACGTCCATGTTGAACAACCCTCCGCCAACTTTAGAAATCAAGACATAGGGGCACTGTACAGATCACTGCGTAAGAAAATTACGAAATATTGGTTAAAATATCTTGCGATACTCAAGTAAATACTTGAAATTTCTTACTGTGCTGGTGTATAATCAGTTCCGTTGTTTTGGCCATGCATAGTGGGTACGAACTGTACCTCACTACCGTCCCAAATGTGTCGGATCAGGTGACATTGAGCATTGTGAGCCATATAAATTTCGTCATTGTTTGGTAACATATAACTAAAGTACTGTCCATTAAAATTACTACACCAAGAAGAAATGCAGACGATAAACTGGTATTCATTGAACAAATATATTATACTAGAACTGACATGTGATTACATTTTACGCAATTTGGTTGCATAGATCCTGAGAAATCAGTACCCAGAACAACCACGGCCGTTAAGGTTTTTATGTTATGTATAGTTCTGTAGGCAAATCTGACTACAGTCAGATTTGCCTACAGAACTACACATAACATAAAAACCTTAATCCATTCCACTAAGAGAAAAATACCAGTATACCAATTACCAGGCATATATAAAATTAACTGTAAGGATTGTCAGAAATTTTATATAGGACAAACTGGCAGAACTTTCGTAATTCGATACAAAGAACATACAAGAAATCCCGAAAAAATATATTTCCGCTTTCTTTAATCATTTGAAAACAGAAAATCACGTAACCGATCGAATTACAGACGCAATGGAAATATTACATATGTATTTATTTGTTTCCATGCAGTTAACGTGAAATTACGCCGCTCACTTGTCTAAACGTCCGCATTATAAAAGGCGATTAAATACATCAAGACGGCGCGGTCTGAGGCGCTTGTGTGTATCATGGTGAGCTCAGGTGTCTATGAAGCTTCAAATAATGCTCACCCAACACAAACATTTCACCTGTTAACTACAGCATGTTTCAGGAGAAATAGCAAATATTTTAGGAGATAAATGTAATAAAAATGCTGTATGATGTGTTTTCAGTTTTTAGTGTGTATAGCTGTTAGTATGTAACCCAAACAAACTTAAAGCATTTTAACTTCCCCAATTGTTAGGCCTGCAGTTTGGTAAATGACGTTGAAGGACACTGTAATAAAAGATCCAATATCACTACTTACCGTTTATTATTTATCGTTACAGCTCTTTCAGCATTTTGCCATTATCAAGCTCCTGTGTGTAAAGGAAAGGCAAATTTGAATTTTTTAACTGATACTTTAGCCGGTTCTTGCTAAATCATCATACTTTTATTTAAGTAACCAGTTATCGACTTACTTTAAGTCTGAAGATGACCTTGTAAGCCGGAAACCGGTTAACTAAGTGAAAAAGAACTTGTAGAACATACACAAAATTGTACTTTGAAGTTAGTATGATGTTCTTCTACCAAGAACCGACGAAAAATCAGTGAAAAGTCTTCATTTACATTTGCTCTAAGTTTGTTTGGATTTCATGTTAACAGCTATCTACACGTTATATGAAATTTTTATTGCAAGTCGTTTATAGTACCACCTCCTAAAATATTTACGACTGCTCTTGAAACAGCCTGCGTATATATGAATCTAACAACAATGTTCCCCTAAGCAGGAGGCAAGTACACATTTCTCAAACAAATTCGCGACTTGGCTCCGTTCGTCAACTTGGTTCGGCTCGATCGTTTGCGCATGCGCAAAGCATTTTCATACGCGTGAGAATAGGATCCATCCCATTCCTGATACCAGCGATCTTATACATGCATCTTGTGCAAGTGGACGCGTCTACACGGTACGCGGCAGGGGTAACCGATGCATCATGGGTAATCTTGTAAGCCCTCCCCGTGTAGAACGGGCTTAAGGGTTAGTTGGGTCGCGTAACTAATACGGAGGTACTGAACAGAATTGGAGAGAAAAGGAATTTCTGGCATACTTTGACTAAAAGAAGGGATCGACTGACAGGACACACTCTTAGACATCAAGGAATCGTGAATTTAGCATTGGAGGGAAATGTGTATGGAAAAAATCGCATAGGGAGACCAAGAGATGAATATAGTAAACAGATTAAAATGGATGTAGGTTGCCGTTCTTTTGAGGAGATGAAGAGGCTTGCTCAGGATAGAGTAAGGAGGAGAGCTGCATCAAACCAGACCACAACGACAACAGTCAAGAGCTGCGTTCAAGCACAAAATCATTCAGCGGTAAAACTTTCGAAATTACGGGCGGCTCATAGTTCCTGCTGGGGACTTCCAGGTACTTGTTAAGTGCATTACGCGCCGAGTTGCTGCATCTGGTAAAAACTGGTCCCACACGATACTAAATGGTATTCCATGACTGTAGTCGCCTCACTAAATGAGCTCTTGATCTCTACGCCACGTACTTGGGCTTGACCGTGCAGGAGCTTGCTGCCTGTGATGTTACTGTCACTCTTTATAAATGCTGACGGCAGCAGCTGCGCCATTTGCGAGATCCTCAAAACAATCTGTGTGAGTGGCTCGCGTCACTGGTTTTTCCGATCTGCCAGCCGCATTGTTCTGCTCCGTTTGTAGTCCTTCTTCAACGCGCCACGTGCCTGCAGCTTTCGGTCAGATGATCAGAGGTCATAATGATTTGCCTCGTCAGAGTAATTACTGCACAGAACGGTGCGTTAGAATCTGTCAGAGGTGAAATCCCACTATCAGCAGCTCTGCGTGGTGTGTTAGACAAGTAACGAGACTGAGTTTTACCAAAGTTTTTAGTTTTTTGAAAACACTTCTATCTATACACCGGCTGAGTCGTTGTTCCCACTGTTGGTAGCAGCGCTGGAAGTCTTAAATTATTATGGCCATTAACTGGTAGGTCGAAATCTTTTGAATGTTATCCAGAGTTCCAAAATGACGTCCTTTCAGGACATGTTTTAGTGTCAGTCAAAGGAAAAAGTAACAGAACTGACATCAGGGGAATAGGGAGGTTGAGGAACAACAGTAATGTGTTTTGCAGTCAAAAATTATGTGTTGGAAAGGGCTGTGTGACAGGGGACGTTGTCATAATGCAGCATCCACTTTGCAGAGTCTGACGAATCACTACTTTCCTGGGCCTTTCAAGGACACTTTTACAAAAAACTAGAAAGAGGGCGGGATGAACAGACCGGTCTAGCACAGGTCGTTAAACACAACGTTGCCAAATCGCTCGCAGAGTTGCCAGTCTCATTACTTTTCTAACACACCTCGTACATCTGCTTTGCACTTTCTGTTTCCTGTAAATCAGCGCCAGTTTCTGTCTCTCTCTCTTTTTTTTCCCTCATAACGTAATATTTAAGTACACTGCATACCTTCTTTCTGCAAATTCTGTCGTGACCAACCAAAATGTCGGTGAAGTTAACACTTAAAATTTCTTATTGTGCTGGTGTACAATACAAATGTTCACACAAAGTTCAAATCCGTTGTTTATGGTCATGTATAGTGGGTGCGAACTGTAGTTGAATACCATTACAAATGTGTTACAGTGGGATCGGATCAGGCGACGTGGAGTCAATACTCTCAGGCTTCGGGATGTGATATGGACTTTTCCGGGTAAATCATTTGTTCACTGTGAATCCCGCTGCAGCGCAAGTAATATCTGGCACATTGAAAAAAATGCCGTTTTACATATGTAGACGTAGATACAGCCTAAAAGCGTAGGATTAGGATATAAGAGTGCTTGAGCACCCTCACGAACCACAAACACTGACCCTGTGAGGTGGCTTGCGTGCCTCAACGATATAGATAGCCGGACCGTAGGTGCAACCACAACGGAGGGGTATCTGTGGAGAGGCCAGACAAACGTGTGGTTCCTGAAGAGGGGCAGCAGCCTTTTCAGTAGTTACAGGGGCAACAGTCTAGAACATTGACTAAGCTGGCCTTGTAACATCAGCTAATGTGGCTTTGCCATGCGGTTACTGCGAACGGCTGAAAGCAAGGGCAAACTACAGTCGTTACTTTTCCCGAGGATATGCAGCTCTACTGTATGAACATATGATGATGACATCCTCTCGGGAAAAATATTCCGAAGGTAAAATAGTGCCCCATTCGGATCTCCGGGCGGGAACTACTCAGGAGGACGTGGTCACCAGGAAAGACAACACTGACATTCTACGGATCGCAGCGTGGAATGTTAGATCTCTTAGGAAAGGCATTTGTGTAGTGCTGTTGAACGTGTCAGACACCTAGTCTGGCGTCTTGCATGTTGGCGCTCTTCATTTCTGTCGCTTCTTTTGTGGATTATCCGACAAGCGAAAGATTCACCTCCACTGCTGCTGGTTAACTGGATTCTCCAGCCAGAATAAATTCCTTCCTTTGATGATTACAATTGTAGTTCTTGATAGCCACAGCAAGAACTTGCATATTGTGAGTTTTATCATACTTTCGGTGACACAGTACATACTAATGTGCGGTTCCTCGATCCATTCTATACTTTAACTCTTTATTGGCGGCGCCCCCTGCCCCTGTGGTGTTTCGTACTTTTCTAACACATAAAAGATTTCCTCCATGTTTTCGTTTTCAAATTTCTCTTTCAAAAGTACATCTCGCGTTCTGGTTTGTGAACAATTCCTTAGAGCACCAGAATTGCAATAGAATTCTTATCTCATCACTTGTATCCTGCCAACTGCGAATCCTGGAGCGTAGTGCTAAATTTGGATGAGAAATTATGAACTGTTGTGCGTTCAAGTTAGGCTGTTCAGCTACTATTTTGCACTAAGCATCATCCACAATACACTAACATCAAGTTATCACGTCATATTGTTTCAGAGGCATAATTGTACCAGTACTACAACTGTACAAATGTTGGTTAGGAATTGAAATAGCACGTATAAATGAACTAGGTCTATTCTAGTAGTCAACTGTTTCTGAATAAAAGGATCCGTGTCTTAAAAACTTTAAGAACAGTCACTGAAATTATCACTTTCCAAAATAAGCTGCTCTGTCTATCTTACAGACGTCTTATTTTGGCTATTACTCAATAACACGGCTGCTTCACGGGACGCAACACGGTCAAACGGTCAAAATGGATTTAGAAAATATCGTTCATGTGAAACACAACGAGCTCTTTACTCACACGAAGTGATGAGTGCTATCGACAAAGGTTCGCAAATCGATTCCGTATTACTTAATTTCCAGAAGTCTTTTGACACCGTACCTCACAAGCGGTTTTTAATCAAATTGCGTAGTTATGGTATATCGCTCCAAATTTGCGACTGGTTAGGGGATTTCCTGTCAGATAGGACACAGTTTGTAGTAATCGATGGTAAGGCATGGACTAAAACAGAGGTGATATCGGGCGTTCCACAGGGTAGTGTTATTGGTCGTCTGCTGTTCCTTATTTACATAAATGATTTGGGAGAAAATCTAAGTAGCTCTGTTAGGTTGTTTGCAGACGACGCCGTCATTTACCGACTAGTAAAATCATCTGAAGATCAAAACCAACTGCAGAACGATCTAAATAAAATCACTATGGTGTAAAAATTGGCAATTGACTCTAAATAATGAGAAGTGTGAAGTTGTCCACATGAGTGCGAAAAGAAATCCGTTAAACTTTGTTTACAAGATAAATCAATCAAAAGTGAAGGCCGTAAACTCCACAAACTACCTAGGAATTACTATTGCTTTAAACTTAAACTGGAAAGAACATGTAGATAATGTCGTGGGAAAGGCGAACCAGAGACTGCGTTTCATTCGTAGAACCCTTAAAAGATGCAACAGAACCACTAAAGAGACTGCATACACTACGCTTGTCCGTCCTTTTTTGGAGTATTGCTGTCCAGTGTGGGATCCTTACCAGGTGGGTTTGACGGAGGACGTCGAAAGAGTCCAAACAATGGTAGCTCGTTTTGTACTGTCACGATACAGGGGAGACAGCATTACGGGAATGATACAGGATCTGGGATGGGAATCATTACAACAACGGCGCTTAACTCTGCGGCTTGAACTAGTTACGAAACTACAATCGCCAAAATTCTCCTCCGAATGCGAAAATATATTGTTGACTCCCACTTACATAGATAGAAATGATCATCAGAATAAAATACGAGAAATCAGAGCTAAAACGGAGAGATTCAGGTGTTCTTTCTACCCACGCGGTATTCGAGAATGGAATGGAAGATAAATAGTATAAAGGCACTTAAATGTGATTTGCGGAGTATCCCATGTAGACGTAGACGCGTGCCCTAGAACGAACTGTTCCTGAAGAGAGCTGGCGTGGGGTGGACGAAGCTCATCTAATACCATAGTTGCAATCTCAGGGTGAAATATTGCCATTCCCACGAGCTATTAGCCACAGAACGCGGCGGACGGAGATTTCCGTCATTCGCGCTTAAAGGGTTAATGCATTTTATGCTCGATTGTACTAGTATTGACGGTTAGTCCGGTAATTCCAAAAAATTTCCAGAGCACGCGTTGTATTTCAGACAATGCGAGTGGGCCCCGTTCGTCCTTCTGAGTATCGGTTATCGTTCCCGTTATCGTACCCTGCTCGCGGCTCATTTGACAATCGCTGACCGCTGTAGAAAACCTTGAGTTCTGCTCGTCCTATCAGCCAACTGCTAGTCTGACTGAGTCCTTACTTGGGGTAAACAGATAACATTTGAAACAAAGTTGCAGCGGCACGTGACGGGACATGAGCTCTACATGAGCTCCACATGATGATGTCGATGAGACATCCTGATGTGAGACGATTCAGTCTGTTCACAACACGTGCAGAATGGCCGATCCTGAACGCAAAGCATGCACTATTCGCTCTTATTAGTACTGGGGAAAGGTGACCTTCACGAAAAGTTCGTTCTTGTCCACGCAGCGTTGTTCAAATTATTTTTGGCCCCGTATGCCATTTTGTAGGGTCTCAAACAAGCTACAAGTCGCTTGTCGGGTACTGTAGGACAGTGGTTTTGCAACCTATGGGTTGCGGCCGCCCGGTTCGGGGGGTCAGTATCAAAGGAGGAAGTACTTGCACCGTAAGACAATCAACCAGGAGCACATGGACTACTAGTTGCTACGTAATCCAAAGACTTAGGCCTAAGAAACATGAAATGTATTTTCTATTAAAATTACGCGATTCCTTGTTGATAATCAATTCTCAGTTAAATACAACAAATATTCCCAGAATGAAACTTTCACTCTGCAGCGGAGTGTCCGCTGATATGAAACTTTCCAGGCAAAGGTCCCAGGATCGAGTCCCGGTTACGGCACACAGTTTTAATCTGCCAGGAAGTTTCATATCAGCGCACACTCCGCTGCAGAGTGAAAGTTTCATTCTGGAAACATTCCTTAGGCTGTGGCTAAGCCATGTCTCCACCATATCCTTTCTTCCAGGAGTCTTGCAAGGCAAGGTTCGCAGGAGAGCTTCTGTGAAGTTTGGAAAGTAAAGTTGTGAGGCGGCATAGTGAGTCGTGTCGGGATAGCTCAGTCAGTAGAGCGCTTTCCGGCGAAAGGAAAATGTCCCAGGTTCGAGACCCGGTTCCGGCACACAGTTTTAATCTGCCAGCAAGTTTCACAACAAATATTGTTTTATATTCAATACACCGTGTTTGAAAATTAATTTTTAGTACCAGGCGATAGTTAAATATACAAGATGCAGTAAGTAATTTTGAGAAATGGATTGTTTACAAATTGACTATGCAGTGATCTTGCAATGCGAAACCTCGTCATATATATATATATATATATATATATATATATATATATATATATATATGTCGGGATTCATGTGATAATAGGATGTGTTGCAGAAAAAATTATCCTATAATGTACAGTACTGCTTTTTTTCCCAAGAAAGTTGTATTAAAAGAAGAGAATAAAATTCGTTGCCTTGAAAACACACACGTCGTTGTCTCATGGTTCGGAAAGGAGGTGGGAGGTTGCCAAAATATTTTTAGTTGGAAGGGGGTCGAGTATTCAAAAAGGATGTGAAATTCTGCTGTCGGAGAAAAAAACCAAATTCGTGCTGCAGGTGTCTGTTTCAACAGAAACTGAGTCAGTATGGGTAAGTATCAGCGGTCGCTGCACCACGCCTGTTCGTTCTCTTTTACCGACCGAGGTGGTCCGGCCATCCTGATTTACGTTTGCCCGTGATTTCGCTGTATCACTTCATGCAAATGGCGCGATGGTTCCTTTCAAAAGGACACTGCCGTTTTCCTTCTCCATCGCTGACAAAATCTATCCGAACATGTATTCCGTCTCTAATGACCACGATGTTGAAAAAAAATGTTCAAATGTTTGTAAAGCTTATGGGACTTAACTACGGGGTTATCAGTCCCTAAACTTTCAAACTACTTATCAACTAGCTTATCCTAAGGACGGCACAAATATCCATGCCCAAGGGGGGATTCTAACCCCCGACCGTAGTGGCCGTGCAGACCGTGACTGGAGCGCCTCAGTCCCCTCGGCCACCGCGGCCGGCGACTACGATGTTGACAGGACTTTAAACCCCAATCTTTCTTCCGCACTCTTTTCGAGTATTGCTGCACGGTGTGGGATCCATATCAGATATGATTGACGGAGGACATCTGAAAAGTACAAAGGAGGGCAGCTAGTTTTCTTCTGATTCTTGGGAGAGAGTATCACGGACCCACGTCGGAGGTTCAAATCCTCCCTCGGGAATGGATGTGAGTGTTGTCCTTAGGTTAGTTTACCTTAGTTTGAGAAGTTTGTAAGCTAGGCACTAATAACTAAGCAGTTAAGTCCCATACAATTACAAACATTTGAAGTATCGCGATACATGGATTGTGGATGGGAATAAACGACATTTTTTGTGGTGAGTTTTATTTACGAAATTAAATCGACGGCTGTCTCCAAATGTGAAACTTAAGTACACGAAGAGAAATTATTTCCATAATAAAATTATGGGAGCTCTCACGAAGAGATTGAAATGCTCGATTCTCCCGCACGCTGTTAGAAACTGGAACTGTAGATAATGATGAATGAACTTCTGACAGGAATTTAAGTGTGAACTGATTAGTCACGTAGCTGTAGATATAGACCAGAAAAAGTCCTGCTAGTGAAGCTTTACACATGGAGAAAACGGAACTGCAGCTTTACAAGTCTTCTGCCACAAGAAGCGTATTCGAACAGCTGAAGTTCCTGTGATAACGCCGCTGCGATGGTTAGGCAGTTGGAGGCCGCGGGTTGTTTAGACAACTGGCACGGTCGTGGGCGACCAGACACAAGCGCTGCTTCTGCCCGTACAGTTCACAGAGATCTGCACACTGGTACCATCTGCGCATGGTGACTTCAGCCCTCGTGAAATTGCATGACACACTGACTTTCTTCACACACTCTTTGAAGAGCACCCAGGTGTAGCCTATCCGTACAAAATCCAGCGTCGTCGTAAACTGTTATCCACCGATTTTTTGACTCAAGGATCATTTGCGATGTGGACATTTAATCTTTATACGGGGTGTTTCACTAAGTGTGTTTGTCTCTGTAACTTATAAAATAATAGGCGACGGGAAATTTTAATGCGGTAGGTCAACACAAGAAATGTTACACTTTCTGCGGAGCTATGAACATAGTTTATTGTATCATTTTCCACAGAGTCACAGCACAAAGATATATTTTTTTTAAATGGAACAATAGTTTTTTTCTTAGTCCTAATTACACATCGTAAACAAATAGTGTTTGTATGTGTGGTAAGTACCAGTCTCTCATTGTGCACTATAGTCGTAGACGGTTGATAACGATAAGGGGGTGGAAGACTTATATCAAATTCTACGTGTGGGTGTCAACAGTTTCCTCTTCAGCAAGAACTACACAATGGAGACGAACGATCTCTCTGTGTTGTTGTAGTACAAGTCTCTCGTTGTATACCATAGCGGTTCCGTGTCGATAGTTATAAGAGGGTGGAAGATATAGTGCTTGAAAGTCGTCAGCTTATATAAAATTTGAAATGACGACCAGCGATGACTTTTGACACTATTATAGCAAAGAGGTTGTATGCAGCGAAATGTGATGCACATTCTTCAGCTGTTTTTCTACAACAAGCGTACAAATAAAGACAATTATGTGCTTATTGAAGTGTGAAAACTAATACCACCAAGAAAGACGCCAAAGGGTAAGAAAGAAATTTCGCGTTCTCGAGCCGAAAACGGCGCTGAAAGTTAATCTACAGACGATAGAAACTTCAAATTTGTAGACTTTGTTTACCTTACCCTGTAGGCATCAGCGATCTTTCGATATTCCCATCCATAAGGGGGTGAAATAGGGGATGGACTATTTTTTGAAAATACGTTGCTATTCAGGCAATTTGGAAGCAAGAAATACAAAACTTCTGATTTAGATTCTTGGCTGGAATTTAAAACACGTGTTTTTATTATATTCACCATTAAACGGTGAAATAAGGGAACATTTTTCAAGGCTGCTACTAAGACTATTTTGATGCTAGAAATGCGAAAATGTGGATTTGAAACCATGGTTGGAATTTAAGAAAATGTGTTTTGGGATGTTTTGAATTCTGTCATCAATGGTGCAATAGGGAGGGGGGGCAAATTGTATTCTAAGTTTCCTTCTTTCTTTATGTGCGCCGCAGGCTTTTATGAGAGAAAAAATTTATTTCAGCTACGCATAACTGTTCCAAGTTACACAAAGCTAGGAACAAATGTATTCAAATTTAAAAGTGCCTTAATCGTAAAATCTTGTCTGCATTAAATCGTAGTTAACTTGGACTGAGAAGTATTATAATAATAAAAAAAATTAATAAAAATAAGACGACACCGAAACAACCAAGATACAAACACTTCCAGAGATTGCTGGAGATCCTCCGAAAATACGGAATTAATGATTGAGGACAAAAAGAATCCGACACACAATATCGTCACCAAGCATGCAACAATTAAAAGAGTACAGAAGTTTAAATATATAGTGGAATGGATAATGCCAGCAGGACGACGAGGAATAGTTTTACAGAAAACGGCAAGAAGGATGGAAGCAGCATACCAGTTATGTCGAAATGTGTATAATAAAAAGTGAGTTTCATGTACCGCGAAACTAAGACATTATAACACTGTCATCAAGCCAGAGAGTTTTTATGTGATATAATGTATTCCACTGAACAGAAAGGGCTTAATAGAGAACACTGAGAAGAAAGAATGAAAAATCTTGAGGATGATAATAGGCCCCACGAATTTAAACTGCGACCAAATGAGGAACTATACAAAAGGACTGAAAACAACATCACAACATCCTTCCAGAAGAGTCCCCCAGTGACTGACAGTGGCTGTCACCTGCCCCTGGTCTGGGTGTAAACATGCACCCTGCTGGATGGCACTCAGCAAGACCGGCAGGGGCACAAATACAGACCAGACCAGTTGCTACGTGTGCTAAAACATACTTGCCTAACACACTTCTGTGCCTCGGCACTTTACCCCTTGTTTTTGCTTGGATGTCTGAACCTCGCAAATACTATGCCACGAAGGCACGGCATTGCCTCTTGTGATCTCTCGCCATCGAAGTTCCTCTTCCTCTGTGCCTAATACACGATGACTGATCCAAACATTGGCACTGAGACACAGAGGAAGAGACGTCGGCGAGGCGAAATGCGCCTGGAGCTGGAAAGAGAAACAATCAACTACGACCTTGGACACTGAACGCCGGCCGCGCTGACCGAGGGGAATGAGGCGCTCCAGTCACGGTCTGCACGGCCACTACGGTCGGGGGTTCGAATCCCCCCTCGGGCATGGATATTTGTGCCGTCCTTAGTCATAGCTAGTTCATAAGTAGTTTGTAAGTTTAGGGACTGATGACCCCGTAGTTAAGTCCCAAAAGCTGTACAAACATTTGAACATTTGAATTTGGACACTGAACAACAACTTGACAGTGGTGAAGTGTGGGTTATAGTCTCCACCCAGTTATCCTGAAGAATGCCCCATGGGAGTGTGATAGGACCGCTACTATTTTCTATCTATATAAATGATCTGATGCACAGAGTAAGTAGTAATTTGCGGTTGTTTGCTGATGATGCTGTGGTGTATGGGAGGGTGTCGTCTTTAACTGACTGTAATAGCATACAGGATGACTTAGAAAAAAAAGTTCAAATGTTTGTTAAGCTTATGGGACTTAACTACGGGGTCATCAGTCTCTAAACTTACAAACTACTTACCAACTACCTTATACTAATGACGGCACAAATATCCATGCCCGAGGGGGGATTCGAACCCCCGACCGTAGTGGCTGTGCAGACCGTGACTGGAGCGCCTCAGTCCCCTCGGCCACCATGGCCGGCCTTTGCTTCTAGGGACACATTAAAAGAATGCCACCAGAGAGAACAGCCAAGAGACTACTGGAATACATGGAGAACAGCAAGACACAAACTAATTGGCTGAAAGGGGCGAGGAAGATATGGAGGAACTGAATATATCACAGGAGGCAGTATACAACAGACAGAAATACAGAAAAATCATGAAAAAAAAATTAAGGGATTCCAAGATCGAAGGAGCAGAAAGCGTACCGGCAACAACTGGTCGCAAGAACGTAAAAGAGCCTACTCCGAAAGAATGAAGAAGTATTGGGCCGATCGAAAGAGGAAGAACGGTAAATGAATTATGCTTAACCTGTTCCATAGTAGACCCATTCGAAAACAACAAGAAGAAAAAGAACTAGTAACGAAAATAATACTTCGAACTACATTGATGGCTCCCCAAAATGCAACACCAGGAAAAACTGGAGCTATCTGAGGAATATTTATTTGGAAGATAATAAAGATCGCGTGACTAAAATTACGACCCATGTGAAGCGCGTAGGATGGTGATATCAGTGTTGAGTGTTGCCGCCATTTCTGGCTATAACCGCTACTACACGCCTTGGCGTTGAGTGATAGAGGCTGTCCACGCTGCTTCTGCACGATGCCAGCGCTGGTCTGGTGCAGCAGCGGGTGGTGTCTCAATGGCCACTTGTTCTGCAATCATCGGTTAGACATCGGGAGTGTAGGGAGGCGATGCAGTGGTGCAATCAGATGTGCGACGAAGAAGTGTTGATCATTGCATAGCACATGTCACAGCCTAACACAGACAGTCGCCAAACTCTCTAGGGGACAAAGTGCAGATGAAGCAATGCCAGGGGCCTGTAGGGAGCAGGAGAAGAATACCATTACACAAAATTAGTTGCCGTTTTTTAAGCTGTTACTTTCATATTTCCTAAATGTTGTTTTGAATTTTCTAACACAAATATGAAAACGTCATTAGAGTAATATCATTGCTACTGTTAATGGCAATCTTTAATAACAAAATGTCTATGCAGTGTAATTCATACAGTTGCCAATAGTGAATCGTATCGTTCAAAACCTTCTGAGAGCAGGAATTAATTGCAACCTGAAGTGCTCAAGTAAAAAAGGAAGTGATTATGGTTATATTCGCATAGTAGGCTCATGAGTTTCCTTTTAGCTGATTTCGGACATTGTAATACTTTTCAAAACGAGATCTTGGAGTCTAGGTTCTACATTTTATAGATGTTCTTTTCAATTTTTTTTTTTTTTTTTTTTTTTTTTTTTTTTTTTTTTTTTTTTTTTTTTTTTTGTGGGACTTAACTACGGGGTCATCATTCCCTAAACTGCCAAACTACTTATGAACTACTTACGAACTAGGACGGTACAAATATCCATGCCCGAGGGGGGATTCGAACCCCTGACCTTAGTGACCGTGCAGACCGTGACTGGAGCGCCTCAGTCTCCTCGGCCACTGCGGCCGGCTGTCTTTGCTTCTGTGCTGGAATGTCTTCAAGAATGTCACGTGCTGATATTAACAGTTTATATACGGACATGTCATTTATTTGTAGCTATGAATTGACTTTTTCGAAGTAGTACGTAACCGCCAAAATATATCGGTTTATCGGCCTATAATTTTTGTGAAACTGAAGTGCGAAACTAAGGGCCTTGGTGGAGTGGCCGAGCGTTCAAAGGCGCCTTGCTGCGGAGCGCACCGCTGCTCGCCGTCGGAGGTTCAAGTCCTCCCTCGGGCATGGGATTATTTGTTGTCCTTAGCCTAAGTTGGTTTAAGTAGTTTGTAAGCCTAGTGACTGATGACGAGAATAGTTAAGTCCCACAAATTTACAAACATTCGAACTTTGAACTAAGCAGGCATTACAGAGATAGGGCCCAGAGCTGAATGGTTTTGGTAGAAAATTCAAATGATACCAGACATAAATTCTAACACGTGTAGCAACATCCTGTTCATCTGTTCATGATCAGACCTTGCAATAAAGTGTTCGTCATTAATATAATCGAAAATGCTGCGTAAAAGAATGGGATTCCTCTGGGTCATGTACCTCGAATGTTTTTTAAGCTTAAGGGAGTTAACTGCGGTGTCATCAGTCCCTAAACTTACAAACTACTTATTAACTACCTTATACTAAAGACGACACAAACATCCGTGGCAGAGGGGATATTCGAACCACCGACCGTAGCGACCGTGCAGACCGTGACTGACGTGCCGCAGACCGCTTGGCCACTGCGGCCGGCCCATACCTCGAGTTCAATTCATTATAGATAAGGGTTGAAGCGCCTAGTGTCATTTATATACCTATCAGAAGAAAGGGCACACTGTAGCTATCCTAAAGAACGGGGTGAAAATTTAAACATTATACACTTGCTGAAGTCCGGCCTAAATGACCACATTTTTATTTACATTACGTGTCATATTTGGTGCCTTTTATACGGCTTATGAAATAAATATTTGTTCACGGGCGGTTCCTGAGGAACCACAAGAACCATGACTTTTAAGTACCTAGACTACGATTTGTGGGGATGGCCACTTCTATACTTTCTATTCATTGAAAATTATCGAAATTTTTAATATATGTTCTTAACATAAGATTCTCGACCTACTTTTTTTCGATTTCTTTATGCGTTACTGAGATTCAAACGTTCAAAGTTATGCACACATCACCGTTTTTTGGCCCTTTTTACGCCGTAGGCCGTACCTATAGACAATAATAACACGTTCTGCATTCATTTATCTAGAAACGCTATATTCTCGTTTTAAAAATCTTTGCTTATGCTTGATTTTCGGTCATACTCAGGAGCGTGTTAAATGTAGAGGAGATATTGAAAATTTATTTACAGTTGCCTGCATGACAATCTGTCATTGCGTTCTTGAGGTACTGGTTTCAGATCCGACGACGACCCTGCGTGATTTGCCCACTTCAGTTGAGGTGGACTTGGCCGCTGCGAAATACTTAACCAATGTAATTTAAGAAATCCATTCTGTGAATAATATGGTTTTGGATATCTCACAGCCCATAACTTATGTCAATAAATGACTGAATATCTTTTTGTCATTCGTCATACACTGTGTATAAATGTGTCGAAGCATACAAAGAATTGTCAAATCTTTATTGATCTCCAGAATTTGTCTTATATTATCAGCAGACTCTGATGTAACAAGGAAAATAAACACCTCAAAATCCTCCTGTCAGGGCACATTAAAGGAATATTCCAATTCGTTAACCGGTTTCGGCTTACAAGGCCATCTCCAGTCTTGACTGTTGTATCAAAGAAGTTACAAATGTATTCCTGTTTGAAAGACAGACAGAAAAGTGGGGAATTTTTAGCCATTTAGCGCTTAAGCCTTTTAGTGGGAGATCGTAGTCCTCATATCTCCATTCATCATCAAAAGTTTTGGCGTGCCAATATATTCGCGCATTTTTGTGCTGAAAGGTTCTAGGACAGAGTGACAGTGGAAGAGAGAAAGAAAGAGAGAATAGATATTCGTGATGGGAGAGATACAATGGCAGTAAAAAATCATAAATGGTTGGAGAGGCTAGCAGCGGCACCAAAACGGAGAGCAGGCAATGGAAATGAAAAAAAGTAAATGAGTGAATACCATACAGAAGCTTTGGGGGTTTGCATGCACCAGACTAGCGAAATTTGACAACACTCGAGTGTTAAAACTTTTCCGATTTCGGCCGCATGCCCGAGCAAACAACCAACAAGTACATGTGTAGAAAGAAGACTGTGGTGAATGGAAAAAGATTAAGAGAAAAGGAAGATTAATGTTTACCGTCTAGTCAACAACGTGGCCAGTAGAGAATGAGCGCATGATCGTACAGTTTTTGTTTACGATTGGTGAAGGAATCTGCCTGTGCGTCCTTAAAGGAGCCATTCCGGCATTTGTGTAGACCGATTTAGGAAAACCACGGATGGCCGGAGAGAGTTTGACCGCCGTCCTCCAGAATGCGAGTCCAGATTGTTATTAAAGTAAGTGATTACTTTCATAAATGGAGACTTCAACCAAACCCAAATAAAACTGAGGTTACTGCATTCCACCTGAATAATAAAGAAGCCCAAAAGAAGCTACATGTGACTTTTGATGGAACTGAAGTGCCACATAGCTACAACCTGTATACCTAGGTATCACTCTAGATCGGTCCTTGACGTTCAAAGAACAGTGCTTAAAGCTTTCAAAGAAACTTGCCACAAGAGTGACCTTGCTTCGCAAAATTGCTGGCAGAAATTGTGATGTGGACGCCAATAACCTACGCTCTGCTGCGCTCGCTCTTGTGTATTCTGCTGGGGAATACTGCGCGCCAGTGTGGGAAAACAGCGCTCACACAACAAAGATTAACGTCCAACTTAATGAAGCCATGAGAATTACCACTGGCACTGTCAGATCTACGACCATTCAGTGGTCCTGTGTCCTGGCTAACATTGCCCCGCAAGATCTGAGGAGGAACGCAGCTAAGGTAAAATTGATAAAGAATGTCTAGGCTCACAAGAAGACACCGTTGCTGATGCTCTACAGGATCCCCCAGCATGTCGTCTGAAATCACGAAAACCTCCCTGGTGTGACACAGAAAGCACCACTTCCTTCGATGTGACTTCCAAGTGACAAGAACGCTGGAACGAAAATCCACCGCACAACGGCCACCTCGTGCAAGATCCATAAAAAAGGGTTGAGGGATTCCATCTACCACGCCAAACCTGCTCGAGGCTGAACCGCATCAGGACTGGTCAAGGGAGGTGTGCTTACAACTTGGAGAAGTGGGGTTTCCTTCCATCTTCTGACTGTGAGGAGCAAACCGTAGGGCACATCGTCAAACAGTGTCCACTGCGAGTATTTAATGTGACTTGGAGAGTTTACATCAAGTGACAGAAAGTGCTCTAGACTGGTTGTCAAATTTGGACATTTCCATACTTGTAAAACCATACGATAAATAAATAAATATCAATGCACCACCTTATTCATTGGTGACTGAAGAGACAGAACACACTGTGAAACTGGAGGGGGGGGGGGGGGGGAAGGGACAGCAACAACGTGAGAGAGAAATAATGGGACAAAGACATTGCAGAGGGACAGTGGAGTGGCAGAGTGGAGTCGGTGGTGAGGACGATGTAGAGAAAGGGAGATACACTGTGGCAGATCATCAAGACTTCACTGCGAGAAGACACTGGCTGAGAGGATTTTAGTTTCGTGTTAAAAGAGCGCGAATTTGAATGGTATGTCAAAAAATATGGCGAGGAAAGGGTCACGAAGGCCGAGACAGCTAGTTAGCCACATTTTTATCTGAATCTTACAAACAGGAGCATGCCTTTCATGTGTTCTGAAGGGAGCTTTCATCAGCTTGAAAAATAACAATAATAATACTGCAAGAATAAGTCGTTTAACATTCCCTTCAATGTGCAAATTATTAAAAGAGAAACTAGATCTGGACAACGGTGGGAGTTTAATTTGACGCCTCAATCGTTTGAATTGATTCACGAAAATCGTTCAACGCTTAAACCCTTGACTATTTTGCTTTGTGAATGTGCAAAGCGGTTTTAACTCTCTTTTCATCATTAACCTACAAGTTTGACACTGGAAACTACCTTGCAGATGATCAGTGCTGCCTTATAAAATTAACTGAACGGATTCTTCCAGTACAATGAGCTTCACTCCTGGCTAACATAACATTGTGTATTGCTCTTTGTAGCAACAGACCAGAACACAGTGGTATTGCTTTCTTTTGATGGTCATTTTTTTATAGCAGCAAGCAGGGATTTTCATGAATTATGTATGTCCATTTCCCGCGGTTTTGCATAAGTGCAGAGTGGTAAGTATGAATAAATGTGTTAAATTTTACGTAGTTTTGCATAAATGCGAAGTGTAAGAATACACTTTTTCCGACAATGTAGTTTGTCTATTTTTTTTACAGTTTTCTTGGCACCCTTGAACAAATTCTAGTACAAAAAATTATAAGCTATTAAAACAAAGGCGAGTGATGAAGGTTTGGATAAGGGTTTTTGGTTAGCGGCCACCTTAATTGTAATTCTTGAAGTAGCCTGTAAATTGGTGCACATGATTATTACCACAAAAGAGTACTCTGTACAGTGATATAGTAGCATACGCGAAGTAGAAAATTATAACGGTCGGGGGAAAAAACCATCTTGACAGTCGAGGCACTTATGTAAGAAGCGTGTGGCTCGGTAGCATAGTGGTAGAGTGCCAGACTTTGAATCGACATTTCACCGGTTCGATCCCTGCAAAGTCCTTGGATTTTTATCTGTCTCTTTCCACTTCTTTCCCCTATGGCAATGTTGCTGAAGTGAAAAATATCGAGTAGCACTGAGGTTCGGAGCACACTTTACACAGTAGTTACCCCTATAGGTGGCTCGGTAAGTCAGTTCGAAAGTCGGAGGGAGGAACTAGCATACCGCGTCCAAACAGGACCATGCCTACTAAAGCATTGTGGTGTTCAAACCAATCTTCGGATTGATAACTGCTTTACCTCATATAGCAGAGGTCGGCAAGTAATCTTACATTTGAAAATTTTTGTCGAGGTTCAGATATAAAACCACATGTTCCGTATTAATTTTTTATTTTAATTTTGCACTCACAAAATAATATGAAATACAATAGCTGTAAAATAATAATGTATAAACAACCCAGAAACTGTTATATTATTTGCTACTTATTTTTATTTTCACTCACAAAAAGTTTGAAATAAAATGGATAGTGAAACTTTTCATTAAAAGTACAGAAATAGGTCATGCATTATAATACAATTTTTTATTTTAATTTTCACTAAGAAAGCAAGAAACATAATGAAATGTATGTATATATCTGTTAAAAAATCCACGGCAAAAATAACATTTGCGGTCTTTAGGAGGTTCTTAAAGTTAGGTTCACGTGCGGAGCAGCTTATGTGAATAATGTCTTCAAAGCGGGTGGCCGTTAGTCTTGAGCGAAAACTGTTCTCCAAGAATTTTTTGAAAATAATTTTCATAAATGTATCTGGAGCTAAATATAGCAGCCAGGTAGATCCTTTTTTTGGTGCAATTTTCATATTTTTTCGGTACATGTTGACTCCTAAATTCTTCAGTGGAGACAGCTTCAAACGTTCTCATGGAAATGTCTTCCTCAATTTGTATTATCTCCATTTGGGAGTAAAGCCTTTGAAAGGTAGAACCACTTCGCAGCCACATCTGTCCATTCTGCTGTAGGAGAAACCTCAAAAGGTGATTCTATAAATCATGAGAACTTGTCTTTTTCTGAAAAGTCTTTGAATCTTGCAAATTCCTTCTTAAGGTCTGAAAATAAATTTTATAATATGGAAATGTCTATAAAATAATCAAAATTGTTGCGAAATAAATAAATTCTTAAAACGTCTATTTCAAAGAACCAGCTTGCGGCGGAATTATGACACACTTTGAAGTAAATCACACTTTAATTTCCCATTACCTTGTAGCTCGGTGTTATCTACAGAAAAAATTGTTGTTTTAATAACTGGAGTATGTAACTCTCAAAATACTTTTGGCGGTCCAGTTTTTGGCCTTCCGCGGTCCGGACTTGGACCGCGGTCCGCCACTTGCCTACAGCTGTCATATAAGGAAGCTTACTGTGTAAAGTCGCCTGATATAACGTCCATTAAGACTGCATGTGGCGCGATAAAGTCTTAGTGACAATGTCATGGTGTTTTCGGTTCTGTGTAGCTACTAAACAGTAAATTCTTAGAAAAGAGCGTTAGCAATACAACAATAGGAGAGATAACAGTCTTTACTGCTACCACTAAAAAGTGACTGGTGGACCTGCCTGCCATATGGCGACATGCCGTAAAGTAGACACACTTCCCACAGGAATGGACAATACTCCTTCCAGACACTGGTCTCTCCCCAGAACTGTACATAAAAGAGAAATTCACGTATGCGTCATGCTTTGTCCGACAGTTCCTTAATGCGCAGCACCTTATGGCTGACGCAGCTACCTGCGAAAACGAGATTCATCTGTGTCTTTATAACGTCATGTTCTGAGGTTGTATCCACACGCCTCTTCCTTATTCACACATTCCTACTCTATAATTAATATGATTTCAATCTGATTATGTATATTTCCTTCCGTTACATTCCTAAGTGTGGCAAACCTCTCATCAGTAATGTAGCCTCTCTGGGTCGTTTCCATTTCCGCTGATCTTCTGTCGCGATAACTTATTACAGGCACTAGCGGTATTCTGCTCCATTTGCATCAATTGGATGTGGTCACACAAAAATTACGATATACCGCTGTGAGATGGCAGTTGGTACAGCATCAAGAAACACAATGCTTGTTCCTTTGCACAAGGATGCCTAACAGTGCTTCCTCGTTGTTTTAATGGAAGTAGAGTTTTTGTCCCAATAATTCCATTATTCGCTCCAGTCACGGTCTGCACGGCCACTACGGTCGGGGGTTCGAATCCCCCCTCGGGCATGGATATTTGTGCCGTCCTAGTTCGTAAGTAGTTCATAAGTAGTTTGTAAGTTTAGGGACTGATGACCCCGTAGTTAAGTCCCATAGACTATACAAACATTTTTTTTCCAATTCCATTATTGTATGAAAAAAAAATTTAATTTACAGTACCCATAGTTAATAAAAAAATAAACACGAATCGATTTTGTCATATAACGTTTTTACTTACGACGCTTACTTACCGAACTCGTTACCAAATTCGGAAACTGATTTTTTTTTCTTCAAAGAGGAGTGGTAAACTAGAAATGTCCTCCATCCAGTGCTTCTTCTCTCTTGCAGAGTTTCTCTCTTAGACCCCATGTCATTCCATCTTAATTTTTCCTATTTCCTTGATCCTTCGATTTCAGATTTTCAAACTTTTCCGTACGTAGTTCTCCACTGTTTTTTGAATATGCATATACCGTATTAGCAGACCTCGTTTCCATGACTCTGAAGGAACTGAGATACCAACAGCCGTATGTATAATCAAATATTTATTGTATCACAACCAGTTTCGGCATTCCACTAGCAATCTTCAGGTCCCTACATCGGAGCATAATATCCAAAAGTAGGGATATTAAAACTGGATTCGTGGACTTCTGTCTCTTAGGGGGAAATAACTTTCCATGAGTTGCATTCCACTGTTCCCCTGATGTTATCTTTCCTTATTCTATCCTTTCTTGTAACTTCACTCGTCCAACATTCTAATTTTTGCCATGTTTGACTCTTGAACTTATAAGTTTGGATACTCTTCTGCACTATAGACCATCGCAGACCTCACTACAAACTTGCGGAGCTTCCCTTTCGTTCTGAAATTAACCTAGTGATATAGTACTCCACTAGTTTCTTCCAGTTGATCCATCCAGTATTTATTGTGTGTCGTCTACTGAAGGGGGAAAAAAAGACAGAAAGAAAAAGAAAGAGCGCCGCGGCGGATTAGCCGAGCGTGCTGGAGCGCCGTGTTGCGGTGCACTCGGCAGTCCGCCGTCGGGGGTTCGAATCCATCCTGCCGGCCGCGGTGGCCGAGGGGACTGAGGCGCCTCAGTCACGGTCTGCACGGCCACTACGGTCGGGGGTTCGAGTCCCCCCTCGGGCATGGATATTTGTGCCGTCCTTAGTTGTAGCTAGTTCATAAGTAGTTTGTAAGTTTAGGGACTGATGACCCCGTAGTTAAGTCCCTTAAGCCTACAAACATTTGAATTTTTTTTTTTTCTTTTTTTTTTTTTTTTTTTTTTTTTTTTTTTAAGGGCAAACAATTTTGGATGACGTGACGTTAGCAGAAAATAATTATCTACTGACGAGCCAAAACATTACAACCACTGTGTAAAAGACCACCTTTGGAAAGCCATAAAACAGCGGTTCTGTGAGGCTTTGATTAGACAAATAAGATTCGGGAACAATGGATCACCAGGTAGGTCATGCGTAGCTCGTGCAGAAGTGGCGCACAACAGGCAGTGACAGTGGTTACCAACTGCGGGGCGCGAAGCACTAGTGGGTCGTGAAGTCCACTCAGGTGGGTCGCCGGACGACTTTCAAAATACCTTAGGCCGATGAGTGATCTTAGGCTTTCCCGGCGAATTAACTGTTTTTACTGTTCTCGGGTGCAGTAATTTTCAAAGCACGATAGCGTTCGTTGCCGTCATCTTCAGGTGATACGTGCAGAATGTCCCCCCGCGGGGCTGTGCGCAGTGGTAGTGGGTAGGAGCGGGCCATTGGCTGCTGGATACAAACTGTGCTCCATCACATGTCCCGCGGCCTTCGTCGGGCGCAGAAGTTGCTTTGGTAGAAACGAACATAGACGTCAAAGCGGTAGGAGCACAAGACACTGAGATAATTTAAAAAAAAAAAAAAAAAAAAAAAAAAAAAAAAAAAAAAAAAAAAAAAAAAAACTGAAAAAGTCCGAAATTTTCGAAGTTTTTTGCCTGCAGATAGTTTTCCCAAAAGAAATTCTTTGGGAAAACTTGGTTTTCTAATCCTTCCAACCATATAAACGAGTTAAAAAAAATCACCTTTTGCAAGGTATAGTTACCATTTGACTGTGCTGTGGGTCGGCGATGTGCTTTCAGTTGGCTGACTGCTCGGTCCCAAGCTTTGCTGAGGGTGAACCCGGCGTCTCTGCTGATCAACCATCAGCTACACGTATTTCAACAGTTTCCTTCATAACACAATCTATGACGTTATATGGAATTTTTAAAATGTTTCTTTTGTTTGTAATTTTAATTAGTGTGGGTACGACTTTTATAAATACGGTTCGGGGCTATCGTCTTAAATAAATGAGATATAGCTTCTTTGATTTGCGTAAGTTACTTTAACAACACCCACAGAAAATTTAAAATGCCACGAATTTTTGGGTCAAATCTAGTCTCCGATATCGCTTTGACCTATGACGTCATGTTTTACGTCATTCCGTCCCGCGCGTGGTTTGAATACCCACTGCCGGCCGCGGTGGCCGAGGTGACTGAGGCGCTCCAGTCACGGTCAGCACGGCCACTACGGTCGGGGGTTCGAATCCCCCCTCGGGCATGGATATTTGTGCCGTCCTAGTTCGTAAGTAGTTCATAAGTAGTTTGTAAGTTTAGGGACTGATGACCCCGTAGTTAAGTCCCATAAGCTTAACAAACATTTGACCATTTTGAATACCCACTGTTTACGTGTCTGTGGTATTATTAAATGTATTTTGAAGAGGTGGTATCGTTAAGTAGATTTGACCTATTTAGTTGAAATCTAACTACCGATACCATATCACAATTTACGATAACTTCTAGTTTCGGAAGATGGGCAAGTTATTTTTGAATGAAATATGCGGGTGGTATCGACAAAGTTAGATTTGATCTAAATAGGTCTAATCTAATTATCGATGCCAGGTTTGTTCTATATTCGGATTGTGAATGCAGTTCTTTTAGTATTTTAATTTAGCACGTCCCCCGTCCCCCCCAAAACCCCCAATTTCCCGCGCTGGTCCCGTTAAGTTCGATTAATATATTGCTATTAGTCGTGGACGCTATTATATCGCCATGTTGTGGTAAACATGTGTTCGTACTCTCGATTATGTATGACGTCATATGTGACGTCACTGGTCACATCACCTGATTTTCTTAAACTGCACTCCATTACCCTAGTTTTGCTCTTGTTAATGTTCATCTTATATGCACCTTTCAGCACACTATCCATTCCATTCAACTGCTCTTCCAGGTCGTTTGCCATCTCTGACAGAATTACTATGTCATCGGCAAAACGCAATGCTTTTAATTCTTCACCCTGGACTTTAATTCCTTCTCTAAATTTCTCCTTGCTTTCCTTTATAGCTTGCTCAATGTACAAATTGAATAACATTGAAAAAAGGCTACAACCCAGTCTTAACTCCCTTCCCAACCACTGCATTCCTTTCATGCCCTTCAACTATGACAAGCGCCGTATGGTTTTTGTTCAACTTGTAAATAACCTTACGCTCCCTATATTTTACTCCTGCTTGCTTCATAACTTGAAAGAGTTTATTCCAATCAACATTGTCAAAAGCCTTCTCCAAATCTACAAAAGCTAGAGATACAGGTTTGCCTTTTCTTAATCCATCTTGTAGGGTAAGTCGTAAAGTATTGCCTCCCGTGTTCGTACATTTCTCCTGAACCCAAACTGATCTTCCCCGAGGTCGGCTTCTACCAGCTTTTCCATCCTTCTGTAAATAATTCTTGTTAATATTTTGCAACCATGACTTATTAAACTGATGGTTCTGTAGTTTTCACACTTGCCTGCACCTGCTTTCTTTGGAATGGGGATTATAACATTTTTCTTAAAGTCTGACAGTACTTCTCCTGTCTCATGTTACACACCAGGTAAAACAGTTTTGTTATGGTTGGTTCTCCCAGAGACTTCAGTAGCTCTGAGGGAATGTCATCTACTCCAGGGGCCTTGTTTCGACTTTGTTCAGTGCTCTTTCAAATTCATCTCTCAGTACAGTATCTCCGATTTCATCCTCATCTACATCTTCTCCCCTTCCTACAATATCGCCTCCAAGTTCTTTTCCTTCGTAGAGCCTCTCTATATACTCTTTCCATCTTTCAGCTTCCCCTTCTTTGCTGAGAACTGGTTTTCCATCTGTGTCCTTGATATTCATAGAGCTGTTTTTCTTATCTCCAAATATCTCTTTTATTTTCCTTTTCCCCTATTTATACACTCTTCTCCATCTTTGAATTTGTCTTCTAGCCACTCCTGCTTAGCCATTTAGCACTTTTTGTGAATCTCATTTCTTAGTCGTCTGTACTCCATTTTGCCTGTTTCATTTACTGCATTTTTATATTTTCTCCTTTCATCGATTACATTTAGTATGTCCTGTGATATCGAAGGATTTTTGTAGGTCTTGCCTTCCTACCTATTTTCTCCTCTGCTGCCTTCACTATTTCATCTCTCAATGCTACCCAATCCTCCTCTACTGTTTTATTTTCCCCCGTTTCTGTCAATTGTTGCCTAAAGCTCCCTCTGAAATTCTCAAGAACTTCAAGTTCCTTCAGTTTATCCAAGTCTTTTTAGTTTCGTGCCTTTCTGCTGTTTTTTCAGTTTCAGCCTACAATTCATGACCAATAAGTTATGGTCAGAGTTTTTATCTGCCCCTGGGTATGTCTTACAGTTTAAAATCTTGTTCTGAAATCTATGTCTTACCATTATAAAATCTATCTGGTAGCTCCCGGTATTTCCTGGTCTGTTCCACGTATACAACCTTCTTTCGATTACATTAGATTAGATTAGTTTTTCGTTCCGTAGATCCACGTTGAGGAGATCCTCATGGATGTGCAACAAGAAACAAAATTTACAAGTTGTACAACAGATAATACTAATAATATAAATACAGATACATACATTTTAAAGTTTTTTTGTAGCTTATAATATAATAATACTAATGTAGTAAGACTACGTGCATCATTTGGTACAATTGAGAAATTCACTAATGGAGTAGGAGTTGGCCACAAAAAGTCTTTTAGCTTCCTCTTAAACTGATCTTTACTTGTAGCTAAATTTTTTATATTTGATGGTAAATTATTGAAAATGTGTGTTCCTGAGTAGTGGACCCCTTTTTGAACAAAAGTAAGTGCTTTTAAGTCCTTGTATAGATCATTTTTATTCATAGTATTGTATGTATGAAGTGAACTGTTTGTTGGGAAAAGGGATACAATCTTTATGACAAATTTTATTAATGTATAAATATACTGAGAGGTAGTAGTTAATATACCCAGTTCTTTGAAGAGGCTTCTACAGGACGTCCGTGAATTTACTCCACAAATAATACTTATTACACTCTGAAGACTTTTGACTGACTTGAAGAGTTACCCCAAAATATTATACCATATGACATTAGGGAATGAAAGTAAGCAAAGTATGCAAGCTTTGTTATTTTTATTTCTCCTATGTCTGATAACACTCGTAGTGAAAATACAGATTTGTTGAGTCGTTTCTGCAGTTCTGTGGTGTGCTCCTTCCAAGTAATTTATTATCAAGCTGCAATCCCAGGAATTTAATACTGTCGACCTCTTCTATCTGCTCTCCTTCATACTTAATGCATATGCCGATGGGAAACCTCTTACATGTTCTGAACTGCATGTAGTGAGTCTTTTCAAAGTACAATGACAATGAGCTGGCTTTAAACCATTTATTAATGTTCATTAGCAGACCTTTCTATAACTATGCTTGACGTACTTTTTATTGAAATACTTGCATCATCGTCAAACAAAAGGAACTCTGCTTCTGGTAGTGTAACTGATGAGAGGTCATTAATGTACACAAGAAAAAGCAATGGCCCTAAGATGGATCCTTGTGGGACACCACATGTAAAAGTAATTCTTAAACCAGGTGTTTGTTGTAACTAAATTATGTTCCGTGCAAAATTCAACCAGGTGGCTTCCTCTTTTATTCCTTTTGCCCATTCCATATTCACTTTCCCTTCCCTTTCCTTCCTTCCCTTTGCTTCCGTTCCTTTTCCTACTATCGAATTCCAGTCTCTCATCACAATTAAGTTCTCCTCTCCCTTAATTGTCTGCATAATTTCCTTTAGCTCCTCATATATTCTTTTATCTCATCATCATCCTCTATCATTCCTTTTCCCCAGACCATATTCACCTTCCCTTCCCTTCCTTGTCCTACTACCGAATTCCAGTCTCCCATCACAATTGAGTTCTCCTCTCCCTTAATTGTCTGCATAATTTCTTTTAGCTCCTCATATATTCTTTGATCTCTTCATCATCCTCTTTCATTCCTTTTCCCAAGACCATATTCACCTTCCCTTCCCTTTCCTTCCCTTCCTTGTCCTACTACCGAATTCCAGTCTCCCATCACAATTGAGTTCTCCTCTCCCTTAATTGTCTGCATAATTTCCTTTAGCTGATCATATATTCTTTGATCTCTTCATCATCCTCTTTCATTCCTTTTCCCAAGACCATATTCACCTTCCCTTCCCTTTCCTTCCCTTCCTTGTCCTACTACCGAATTCCAGTCTCCCATTACAATTAAGTTCTCGTCTCTCTTAATTGTCTGCATAATTTCCTTTAGCTCCTCATATATTCTTTGATCTCATCATTATCCTCTTTCATTCTTTTTCCCCAGTCCATATTCACCTTCCCTTTCTTTCCCTTCCTTGTCCTACTACCGAATTCCAGTCTCCCATCACAATGAAGTTCTCCTCTCCCTTAATTGTCTGCATAATTTCCTTTAGCTCCTCATATATTCTTTGATCTCATGATCATCCTCTTTCATTCTTTTTCCCCAGACCATATTCACTTTCCCTTCCCTTTCCTTGTCCTACTACCGAATTTCGGTCTCCCATCACAATGAAGTTCTCCTCTCCCTTAATTGTCTGCATAATTTCCTTTAGCTCCTCATATATTCTTTGATCTCATCATCATCCTCTTTCATTCCTTTCCCCAGACCATATTCACCTTCCCTTCCCTTTCCTTCCCTTCCTTGTCCTACTACCGAATTCCAGTCTCCCATCACAATTAAGTTTTCCTCTCGCTTAATTGTCTGCATAATTTCCTTTAGCTCCTCATATATTTCTGGGATCTGCTGATCACCGGCAGACGCTGATAGCTAGGTGTTATAAGACGTGTTTGTTGGCGCGGCAGGCGGCTGGGCTGCAAGTGGACGCTGGTGGCGAGCATGCTGGCGTACACTCCCTACCTGGCGGCGCAGTTCCACGCGACGCGCGCCACTCTGCTGCCAGCAGCCACACTGGTGGGCCTGGGCGGCGGGCCGCTGTGGTGCGCCAAGTGCTCCTACCTGACCGCCGCCGCCAGGAGGTTCGCCGCGCTCGCCGGCCAGCGCGACGAGGACGTGCAGGTGCGCTTCTTCGGCGTCTTCTTCACCATCTTCCCCGTCGCCAACGTGCTCGGCAACGCCATCTCCTCACTCGGTAAGTCCGTCTGTGTCTCCAACAAAACCTCTCTTTAAGGCAGTAGGAGTAACCCACTAAACTACAGGCCTATTTCATTGACGTCAATTTGCAGCAGCGTTTTGGAACATATCCTGTATTCAAATATTATTAATTATCTCGAACAGAACGATCTATTGACCCAAGGTCCACACGGATTTAGCAAATAACGTTCATGCGAAACACGACTAGCTCTTTATTCACACGAAGTGATGGGTGCTATCGACAAAGGTACGCAAATCGATTCCGTATTTCTTGATTTCCAGAAGGCTTTTGACACCGTACCTGACAAACGGGTTTTAATCAAATTGCCTGGTTATGGTATATCGCCCCAAATTTGCGATTGGATAGGGGATTTCTTGTCAGAGAGGACACAGTTCGTAGTAATCGATGGTAAGGCATCGACTAAAACAGAGGTGATATCGGGCGTTGCACAGGGTAATGTTATTTGTCCTCTGCTATTCCTTATTTACATAAACGATTTAGGGGAAAATCTAAGTAGCTCTCTTAGGTTGTTTGAAGATGACGCCGTCATTTACCGTCTAGTAAAATCATCTGAAGATCAAAACCAACTGCAGAACGATCTGAATAAGATATCAGCATGGTGTAAAAGTTGGCAATTGACTCTAAATAATGAGAAGTGTGAAGTCGTCCTCTCAGGCAGAGTGCTCTGCTATTTATACACAGACAGAATTTACCAGAAATTAGAAGAACAGTTAACATAATAAACAAGTAGGATTTACAAGTGAACATAAGAAAGATGTAGAACCTTCTGGAATTGTCAATTACAAAGAAATAATTTTTTGCTGGTGGGCGGGATTGAACCAGCGACTTCTGTTCCGCAGTCCGTGACGCTATCCCCTGCGCCACGCCGGCAGTTGGTGTTCGTGGTCTCTCGCGGCATTGCTCCCTCTCCTGGAGAAACAGCGACCCGCTGTTAAGATCGCTGTGGAGCCAGCTGCAATGTCCTGGATCTTGACCGTGTCATGGGTCCTCTGTATGACAGTTCAAGAGAATCTTTCCCTTCTCCGCGATTATCGACGACAGACGTTCCTGTCGAGGCTTCATCAGGAACATTACCGTCCTTGAAGTCCTTGAACAAGAAGCCATTGTCGTCTACCTGCTCTCCAGGATCGTAGTAAGGCTTCATGCGCAGGACGTGAACAATGTCACTTCGTTTTTGACGATTCGACGACGGCTCATAATCCTCAACTTCGTATGTGACGTCTGACAGGCGGCGTATGACACGATACGGACCAAAGTATCGCTTCAATAACTTTTCTGATAGTCCAACCTTCGGTACAGGGGTAAAAATCCATACCAGATCTCCTGGGCTGTACACAACAGGTCGGTGCTTGTCGTTATACCGCTGACGGTCCTTCTCCTGGGCGTCCAGTGTCCGTATGCGAGCCAGCTGTCTTGCTTCTTCGACCCTGGTAGTGAGCTGTTTAACATAGTCATCCTGAGTGTCGTCCGGTTGGAACAGGAACAGTGTATCCATTGTCGTCTCAGCTTCACGGCCATGGAGCAGGAAAAACGGAGTGAAGCTTGTGGTGTCTTGTCTTGCGGTATTGTAAGCAAATGTCACGACTGGCAGAATTGTATCCCAATCCTTCTGTTCAACATCGACGTACATCGACAGCATGTCGGCTAACGTTTTGTTAAAACGCTCTGTAAGACCATTTGTCTGAGGATGGTATGCAGTTGTCATTCTGTGGACAATGTTGCACCGTGACATTACCTCTGATACTAGTTTTGACTGGAATACTTTTCCACGATCAGATATCATGACACGTGGTGCTCCATGCTTCAAAATAATGTCTTCTACAAGGAATTTTGCGATCTCTGGAGCTTCTGCAGTCGGCACAGGTTTGGTGACAGCGTAGCGTGTGAGGTAGTCAGTGCAGACTATTATCCAACGGTTACCGGTCGTCGACTTCGGGAACCTCCCTAAAAGATCGATCGCAACTCGGTGGAATGGAGATGCTGCCGGCGGAATCGGTACGAGATGTCCTGGAGGTATTTGCGGCACATGCTTCCGTCGCTGGCACTCTTTACAGTGACTCACATAGTGCTTGACAGATCGGTAGAGACCTTTCCAGTAATACCTGCGTCTGATTCTGTCTAGGGTCTTCACGAATCCCAGATGACCGGATATTGGAGCATCGTGGAAATATTTGAGAATAGCTGGCTGGAGATGAGCTGGAACAACAAGTAGCCATTTGGGGCCCAGTGGATCGTAGTTGTTCTTGTACAATGTTCCGTTTATAAGTTGGAACTCTCCACTGGTCGGTTCTCCTTTCTCCAGGGCCTCTATCATTTTTAATAGTGTTGGATCTTCCCTCTGTTCAGTTGTAACGTTATCTAATTCAGTGAGAACTGAAATTTCATTAATTCTGTTGTGTTCCACTAATGGATTCCTCGAAAGGCAGTCGGCATCCTTGTGTTTTCGCCCGTTCTTGAATACCACTGTGACATCGTACTCTTGGAGTCTTAGTGCCCATCTTGCTAGTCGACCTGATGGATCCTTCAAGCTAGTCAGCCAACACAAAGAATGGTGGTCTGTCACGACGGTGAATGGTTTGCCGAATAAATACGGTCGGAACTTGTTGATAGCCCAGATAACCGCAAGACATTCTTTTTCAGTTGTAGAGTAGCTTATCTCGGACTTTGAGAGTACTTGAGAGTACGCATAGGCTATCACTTTTTAGGCACATTCCTGAACGACGGCGCGGCGGTTTGGGGGGGAGGGGTGTGGTGTCGCACAAGTATAAAGCTGCGCGCCACCTACTTTCGCAGCGCGCCACCCTGCACGCACGGTGCAGCGTTCTTACGACGACAGCCACGAGCGCCCTCTGCTGCGATCCCGCTCGTGGCAACCACTGGCCTGCATCGTTCACTTGGAAATCAGATAGGCACCAGTTAAGACTTGGCTATCGGATAGGCACTAGGAATCAGCAGTAGGCAGGCCTCTATCTAAACTATGTATCAGCATTCTGCAGTCAAGAACTATGTAAAAGTTAAGTATTACCCAGACTCCAGGAAATATATATCTTGTTCTAATTTAGCCTAGTGTTCTAGTTTCTGCTGTCCCACTGGCTGGTTACCTCCGTACCTGCACAAACGTGCATCCTTTATTCCTGTGTCGGTCTCTTTCTACTCTGCCACCGACACCTACGACAACCAGTGCAAACAAGACACAAAATAAATAAGGGTCGATCCCGTAAAATATGGGACATCTGGTTACCCTAGCTATTCTAGGACGTACCAGTTAGTCCTAAGGCATGTAAATTCTAACTAGGCTAAACTGATTTCTCCTATAATTAACAGGATGAACTAGTCTGGCCTAGGCTACACTGGTTTGTCCTATCGGTAACAGGATGAACTAGTTTGGCCTATGCTGAACTGATTTGTCCTATCACATTTAGGGAGAACTGGTTTGGCCTAGGCGAAACTAGTTCATCCTAAAATCGGGTCAGGCCTGTAATAGGTTCATTACTAGTTATGGGTGTGAGCACTTCGCCAGATGGATTGCGTTGTATGTAAAAGAGAGTTTCTCATGGAGTGAGCCCAAGTTACTGAATGTGACGAATGGCAATGGAGAGGACTGCGTCAGGTTTCTGGAAGAAGAGGATGTGCCAATGTCAGAACTAGCTCCGTAAATAATGAAAACAGGAAAGACGCCTGGGATAGATGAAACTACTGTCTAAGTGATAAAGGCAGCTGGACCAGTTGGGCTACATTGCCTATGTAGACTAATAACATGCATTTGGACCCAAAAATGTGCAGCTGAAGAATAGGGAAAGGGTAATGCCAGTTTCAAGAAGGAAGACAGGAAAGTGACAACTACCGAGGCATCACATTCATATTCCAAGTAGCAAAAATAGTGGAGAGTGTATTAGAAAGAAGAGTGGGAGAAAAAATGGAAGATCAGTTGGAAAAGGAGCCATATGGCTTTCGATATAGTGGATCAACAGTGGAGCCAGTTGATGAAAAAGCTATGGGAGTATGAGAAAGATCTAGTGGTGATATTTCTCGACCTAGTGATGACATATGACAATCTTCCCAGAATAAGGGAAGTTTCACTGTAGATGCCGTAAAACTGTCTCATCAGGCATGATCTTATATCAAATAAAGTTAGAATTACAGAAATGTATGTTACTATTTATTTTTGTCTGCAAGTCTCCCTTAATTCTCTTTCATCCAGAATTAAGCAATCTGTTTTTTTTATCTCTATGTATATAAAAAGCGAAAGGACACTCACTCACTTACTAACTAAACACTAAATCTCTAAAACTGTTTCACCTATGAAGCTGAAATTTGGCAGCAGTGTAGTTTATAGGTAGAAAACGTCAGCTAAGAGAGTATTTTGTGATAGGTGCATGGCGGAGCATACTTCTCCGACAGACTCACGAAATCTACAGTTTCATTGCGATCTTCAAGAAATTTCGCACACTTGACTTTCAAAACAAGAGGAAGATTACTGGGTACATAAATGTTTGTATGGTACATGACTGACGGTACCTTGGAGAAAACTTTGCCGAGAGAGGGAAGGTGGAAACAAAAAGAGAGATGGAGAGAAAGAGGTGGATGCAGAGAAAGGATGGAAGGGGATGTGGACTATGACAGTGTAGAATAAATAAACACCCGGGCAACGTCGGGTTTTCAGCTAGTGTACCAATAAAGCTCTAGTAGTGTCCATTTAAAGAATGTTGCGGAGTTGATAAAGTGTGATATCACCATCACTATTTATAATGGTGTTAGTTGAAATAATCAAAGAGACAAAAGAAACCCATAGAGGAAGGGCGACAAAGCTATTAATGTTTGCTGACGGTATTGTGGTGTGAGGAACAAGCAGCATGGAGATATAACAACAAATACGCATCCTAAGTTATAAGATCGAGAATTATGAAATGAAATGTAGGGTGAAGGAAAGCAAAACCATGGTGGTAACCATAGAGAAAATAGTGGGCAAGGGACAGATTACTACTTAGGGACGGGACATTGAAATAGTGGACAACTTCGATTACCTGGGAAGTATATTAATGGAGAATACTCGTGTGGAGGCAGAAATTAGTAAAAGAATACTACAAAGATTTCCATATTATCTCTGTGTGACAGGTTTAGTATGGGATAGGGAGTCGCCAATGAGGTGCAAGCTAGCGCTACACAAGATCTACTTCATACCCATACTAACATATGGATCGGAGACTCGGATTATGACTAGAAGAGAGGAGAGTAGGATACAAGCCAGTGGAATGAAGTTCCTGATAATTATGTTAGAGGAGACGAGGAAAGACAGAGTGAAAAATGCAGCTATTACGTCGGAAATTGGGGTTGAGAAGTTGAATGAGGGAATTGAAAAGAATAGATTAAATGGTTTGTGTATGTGAAGAGGATGAGAGAGGAAAGACTACCAATAAGAATGATGGAGTTCAGGATTGAGGGCAAGAGGAAAACCTAGAACAAGATGGATCGACACAACAAAGAAGAGACAGAGGGAAAACAGTGAAGAAGAGTCCAATGTATAGAGCTGCTGTATAATGAAAAACCTATTGTAAACCGTGTTATCACCAAAACTTCTTTATATTTTAGGACACAAGTGCAATGAACATAACACAACCACCTGATGATAGGTCAGGTCCAAAACTACTAATATATATTTTAAAAAAGTGTCTCATAGCCGTATTTTCTACAGTATTTTCTTTCTGTTCTGTCTGGTACAAATTTTGCAGTTGAATATAAAATTGACAATGAGCTGGAGACTTCAAATTTTAAACATAGCTCAGTACTGGGTACCAACGCTTGTCAGAGCCACCTAGCTGTCATTGGAGAGGATATCCAGGTGTAAGGAGGACGTAACGCCCTCCGCGGTGGAGTAGCCGAGCGGTCTAAGGCGTCTCACTGCGGAGCGCGCGGTTGCTCGCCGTGGAGGTTCGAGTCCTCCCTGGGGCATGGGTGTGTGGGTTGTCCTTGGGTTAATTTACCCCTAGGTTTAAGTAGTAAGCTACGGACTGATGACCACCGATAGATTTACAAACATTTGAACATTTCCTCTTTATTTTTTTATTTTATTTTATTTTTATTTTATTTTTATTTTTACGTAACGCCTGACAACTCGGCTATCCTTCACGACAGGTATGTTACATGGGTAGTATTGGATTGCGTTGCAGCCGGTATGGAAGCAGACGGTCGGTCTGAGTAGCGAGAAAGGGAAACAGGTGATGGGCAGAGAAACGAGGAAATTGAAGTGTGTGCACCGTAGGTGAATATATACATGCAAAGCTGAGTGTCCGTGTGATCATGAGTTTGTTTGTGTGTACATCTGGCATACAAATCTGACTTTTGTTCCAATCTTTATGACATTTTTCACACGTAAGCTTCAATCCATGAAGGCGATCACCGTAAGTGTAAAAATCACAACATCTAGTTCACGAGATATGCGAGAAAAACTGCTACATCACGCGACAATGTTGCACCTTTCCTCCTAAGCCATTGGACCGATTTGAACCAAATTTGATACACATATTCTTTAGCGTGACGTAGCAGTTGCTGCGAGCTTAAGAAACAGCTACGACACATGGTTCAGTAGATATGACGTCATAGGAATAGCAAAAAACTACCTCATAATACTACGAGACTTTATTCATATACTGTATGAGAATGAGAGTACTTAGCGACTTGCAGCGAACTTTAAAGCAAATTAAAAACCTTTATTATATTTTTCTCGCTTACAACGACAATAAAATGATGAAAGGGAAAAAGTTTTTCGCTTACTGCTTTCCGGTGTTCATGGACTAAAACGACGGCATTCGGAATGACATTACAGTTTATAATTTCTACACTACAAATTGTAGCCGCAGGAAATTTTACATACTGTATACTCACATATAGCTTAATGTACGTTCGATATTTAACACAGTACGACACGTAATTGATGAGATATGAGCACATGCATGGTAACGTTAATAGAAAACCGCCCCATCACGCACCAAGTTTTAATCTATTACTTCTTTACTAGTAATTGTATTCGCAACAGATTTTACAGACATGCAGTACTTATAGAAATGAATATATACCTGAATAATTATACAATTGTACAATATATAACTTAATAAATATGAGATCGTACGTATTTTATATATCATTTGTATTTTGATTGCTATCTTTCTTTTTGTTTGGATACTGCACGTATAATTTTGTACATTATGCAAGACAGCCTTATTTCTTAAAATATTCTCCCATAAATATAACATGTTTTCAGAAGAAAAAAAGAAGACTGACAGAGAGAGAAGGGATATGAGATGTACTTACTCAAGGCTGGAATAAATAAATAAATACTCGGGCAACGCCGGCTTTTCAGATAGTCTATGTATAAGAGTGTCCTCGTCTATATAATTCTACAAATCCACAGTTTCAACTTAATCTTAATGAAATTTTGCACACTTTATCTTCTAAACATGAGGGATATCAAGGCCTCATACAGTACATGAATAGAGTCTCGATGCATTATGTGGTAGTTTTTTGGGATTCCTACGACGTCATATCAACTGAACCATGTGTCGTAGGTGATTCTTAAGCTTGCAGCAACTGTTACATCACGGTAAGGAATATATGTATCAGATTTGGTTGAAATCGGTCCAGTAGTTTAGTAGAAAATGTGCAACATTGTCGCGTGATGTAGCAGTTTTTCTCGCATATCATTGTTTATGACGTCATCTACCGAGTCTTTCGTACAGAGCACGGCGGAAGGTATTTTACAAATTTCAGCACCAATATACAGTTATATTGTTATTTGACTGAAATTTTACCCATCTTACCTCCAAAACAAGACGAACATCGCTGACTATAAAAGATTTAATCCGGTGCAATGTGTAGGATACCTTACAGCAAACATAACAACATGTGACAAATCATCAGGAAATATGTCCCATGTCCGTGCGTTTTCATGGGGAAGTTTTTGTTCTCCGCAGCTATAGACTGCATGACGCTACCTTGCAATAAACCTAGACACCGTTTCACCAGCCTGCATGAAAGTTGCTGTGGCTTTGTGGAATGAAAGGAAAGTTAGATAAAAGACATTTTTTTAGAGAACCATTTATTGTAAAGCTACTGATTTTTTCCCCTTTTTCTGTATAAACTTCAATATTAGATGGTTTAGAGACTGTGAAGCATGTCCTTGAGAACCACAACCGCTTTCCGCACTACGTCTGTACGCCCTCACTGTCCATTCGCTCAGCCTCTTCTACCTGCCACCTCCCCTTCTCCTGCCCCCTCTTTCCGCGGTAGTATCTTCTTCCCTTTTCTGAGTTCCACCTCATCCTCCCACCTCTCTCCTTGTTCTCTCTCTGTTTATCCATTTCCTCTTTCCATCGTAGAAGCTATTAAGAAATTAAAAATTAGGATCGTACTTCAAGTTTTGTGGTAATAGTGGCATGTGGTGCGCCTCGGTTGCATAGTGGTAGAGCGCCAGACTACAAATCCACTGGTCGCGGGTTCGAGCCCCGCCAGGGCCTCGGAATTTTTATCTTTCTCTTTCCACTTCTTTCACCTCTGGCAGTATTGCTCATGTGAAAAATACCAAGTAGCACCGTGGTTCGAAACCCACGTTAAACAGGAGCCCCCCCCCTGTAACTTGCTGGGTAAGTTACAAACAGGACCATGCCTAGTAAAGCACTGTGGTGTTCAAACCAATCTTCGGATTGTTGACTGCTTTACCTTTTAGAGGCAAGAGAAAGTCACTTTTGCACAAAAAGTGAGATAGCTAAACCAATGAAATACATTATTTACAGACAATCAAGGAAATTGCTTATAAATCATGCATGCGACAATTCTAAAATATATCTCAAGTGTACGAGACTTGTTCAAAACAGGAGTAAGGGGTGATATTGAACATACACAGAGAAGGTAAGCACGCATTTTGATTGGTTTGTCTAACCAGTAGGGCAGCGTCACAGAATAAAAGATCGAACTGAACTGTTCGTGTCTAAAAGATTAATGTAAACTATTCCGATGAAGCTTACTTGGAAAGTTTGAAGACCCTCCTTTAATTGATGATGCAAGCAATGTAGTACGAGCCGTATTCACTGTGGTGACAAGTCATGACCCATGGGACAGATAAAGGTAACGGTAGTACCGCGTGCAAGTCAGGACTGTGATTTGTGCTCCCGTGATTGCGATCGCGCGACGGAAATTAATATAGACGCGGATTCGTGGTTGGAGCCGGTCGCGTGGAACGTTCCATTCCGGAAATCGTTAAATAATTCAGTATTCCGAGACACACAGCGTGAAGAGGGTGGCGAGAATACCAATCTACAGGCACCACTTCTCACCACGAACAACGCACTGGCCGGTAACCTACACTTCTCAGAGCTAACAAACAAGCGACACTTCGTGAAATAAACGAAGGAACCAATGTGGGGCGGAATTTGGCGACAATGGACTGTGGCAGCAAATGACAGACTCACGTGTAATTATAATGCATTTAAAAAAATCTGATAGGCCGCTGTCAAGAAAAACTTGTGCTTATGCGTTTGAGGTAAATCCCATCTTTAGAGCACCTAATAAAAAATAGTGCAACACATTGAAATTGCAGTACAAACAGAGTAACAGGTAAAAATAAAATATTAGAGCAATTTACAGAAATAGTACATTCCATGAATGAAACTTGACAAACTTGATAAACATGAAATGGCCATTTAATGAAGGCCGTCTATAATGCAATAGTGACATTAATGTATGTAGTTTATCAATGCATATACGTCGAGTAATGTTACTAAACAGACACAAAGATTGCAGCGCCGCTACGGCGGTGGTGCCGTATGTTAAAAGGCAGCAACTCTACAATAGCAGATATACGAAACGTATACGTCACTATGTAAAAATGATCCAAAAAATTCAGAAAGGAATAAATTTTACAATACAGATTGCAGAAGTACGGCGTACTTATACTTTCAATTTATTTTTACATGGTGTTAAATGTGGTGATTAAAAACAGTAGATGTAGCATAAGTAGCGCTGTGTAAAATGAGCATGTACTAGAGGGCACATCTCTTCATCGGACCAGCAAAGGTACAAATAAAGTAAAAGGAGAAAACAAATAAAAAGCTGAAACGTAAAGAATGTTTCTAAAGCTATTAGACCAGCTATGGTCATCAGTCCCTAGACTTACAAACTACTCTAAGGACAATATACACGCCCATGTCCGAGTGAGGACTCGAACCTACGGAGGGAACTGCTGCTCAGTCCGTAGCATGACTCCTTAGAAAATTGTTTGTAAATCTAAGGGACTTAACTGCTCCTGTTATCAGTCCCTAGACTCACAAACTACTTAAAGTAGCTTATGTTAAAGGCAACACACACACACACACACACACCCGCACACACACACACACACACACACACACACACACACACACACACACGTACACGTACACACATGCCCGAGGGACGACTTGAACCTCCGACAGCAAGCAACAGCGCGCTCTGCAGCAAGGCGCCTTAGAGCGCTCGCCCACTGCACCGCGACAAACGCCTTAGATTACGCGGCCATTCCACGCGGCGAAATGTAAAGAAGGAAGATTAAAATATAACATACGTTATAAAGCGGACATTGATGAGTCCATAAACCTAAACAACAAGTAGTCGAAGGAATCAAAAACCCAGTTACGACGTCCTATCACCTGTTAATTATTTAAAAGACTTGTATTGTTTTAGTTGCTAACGTCTCTCGCAATTTTCTCAAAACATCTAAAGTAATGGCCTTATTGACGACGTGCAAAATGGTCAGATCGTCATCAATAGTTTTTAATTGATGTTTAAGTTCACATGGATAGTCTCCCATTGTACTACCATTTCAATTCTGATTCTAAAGTTCCTCCCGGTCTGTCTAATGATCCATTCATTACTAGACCCACATTGAATCTTATACACCGCCGCATTGGTAAATGTATTTCGCACTGGGTCTATGCAGAGACCCAAAATTGGCCCAGATTGCTTAGGGTTCGGAAGCCTACTTTCATATTAGCTTTACGAAATGCACTAACTATTTTATCTGCCACTCAGCTACAGTAAGTAAGTGAAATAAATCGAGCAGGTACCTTATTAGTCTCAATTTCTTTTTTATTTTCTTAAACACAGATTTGCCAGTCTTTCTTATAGTCGACGCTGTGAAACCATTAGCTAAATCAATGTGGATAATCAGATTGGTTTCTTTTTCAATAGCTTCTTTGCAAATACCTAACTTCGCTAATCGATAAGACATGGAATTAATGAACGCGCTTTTTTGCTTTAGTGGATGACAAGAATCCTTTCTTGCCAGCGGCCTATCAGCTTCTTAAATTCATTATAGATACAATGATAATCACGGGTGTACACCTCCACCAAGACTTCACGTCTGGCTTACAACCGTGTCGACTACCTTTGGTAAGAGCACGAGATCGCCTCAGCTTCTCAGCTGGACGCTAGACGGCTGGAAAACAGCCGCGTGGTCAGAAGCGCCCTGATTTCAGTTCGTGGTAGCTGATGGTGAGGTTTCATTGTGACACGGAACCCCCACAGTCATGGATCCAAACTTGGCAATTACGCATTCTGCAAGTAAGGTGGAACAGGAACAGGATAACTGCGATGTTTAATATTGTTATTCATGTTCTTATTTAGTCTCTAAATGAAATTATTCCGACACTAGAAAAGTTTTATCAGTTGCTAGGACGTTGTTTATTAGTTATTTACAGTTCCCTAGCAACACCAACTGTCATAAGCTAACCGTGTAAATTCTCTAGACTTCGTCCGAAGTGTCCCGCACCACAACATAAATTAAAATTTGTAGGAATAATTCCTTTAAATAGTTCACAAAGAATAAATAAGGTTCTTGTACGAGCGGGGCAAGAAAACTAGTCTGTGGCCGTTACTAAAATTTTATCTAAGTCAAACACAGGCACTACTGTTTGCTGTCGCTAGCGTGTACTGAAAAAATTAACATTCCACCGCCTGCTAAACACTGCTTTTCCATATTCAAACTCGATGCCAATATAATATCACATTCTAAGATAGTCAGTAATAATTTCAATCAGAATTTAAATTGTTTTCTGAAACAAGTCGAAGTTCTTCACAAAAATCAAATTACTCTTACTATAATATATTCTTGATTATAAATAACTCTTCATAAATGCAAGATACTTTTTAATATTAACGAATATTTATTCTTCTTCATACTAATACAAAGTCAGTTTAGCAAGAGACCTGAATCTGTACAACTGGACTGAATCTCTAACAACAATAATTAATCATTTTCTTCTTTGAAACGATTGACGCGCGGCAATAAAGAAGGCGCAGCTGCATTCGTAGCCCCGTAGCCGTCGGTTACATTCTGCTAGCGGTCACGTACTTCAAGGTTGCCTGTTGACTGCGGAGCCTCGATCGTACATGTAACATACAGAAAAAAAAAACATTTTGAGAATAAATAACAATATTTCCATGAACATCAAATATGTATACATTTTAAATAAAAAGTTTCGTTTCCCTTTTTCTTTTTTTTTTCTTTTTTTTTTTAACTTCAAAACAGGGCTGACATAGGAAAATGTAGTAAATGTAGTACGACTATCTTATCCCACTACACAAGCTATTGGTATAGTACATAGAATGTGTTGTGGTCCAACTGTACCGACCAGTGACTGGAAATGGTTTGGCTACTAGCTGACCATTTGCAGCGATTCATGGACTTGATATTCCCAAAAACGATGGAATTTTCAAAGGCTGACAATGCGTATTACACCGAGGCGCAATGGTTTGAGAATGATTTCAAGATCATTCTGCCCAGCTAATAATTTGCTATGAATTAGAAATATTTAAACATTTCGACCGTTTCATAGCACTGATTGGCTGGAAGACTTCCTAAGTAATAAAAGGCAGTACGTTGTTTCACCAGAGACGAGTGTATCGTCAGGCGTGCCACAGGGGAGTGTGATAGGACCGCTGTTATTTTCCATCTACATAAATGATCTGATAGACCACTTGTAATTTGCAGCTGTTGGTTGATGATGCTGTGGAGTATGGGAGGATGTCTTCTTTAATTGATTGGACTTAGACAAAATTTCTAGTTGGTGCGAAGTATGGCAGCTAGCTCTAAATGTAGAAAAATGAAGGTTATGCACAGGAGTAGGAAAAACAATGCCATACTGTACGAATATAGCATTAGGAGTGAGGTTCTTGATGCAGTCGCGTCTTTCAAATATCTAGGCGTAACATTTCAGAGCGATATGAAATGGAACGAACATGTAAGAACAGTTGTAAGGCGGACAGCCGACTTGGGTTTATTGGGGGAGACCGCGTATAAAACGCTTGTACGACCACGTCTTGAGTATCGCTCAAGTGTTTGGGACCCGCAGCAGGTCAGTTTAAAGGAAGACATAGAAGCAGTTCAGAGGCGAGCATCTAGGTTTGTTACTGGTATTTTCGACCAATGCGCGAGTGTCACGGAAATGCTCCGGGAACTCAAATGGGCCGCGGTGGAATAGCCAAGCGGTCTAAAGCGTATCGCTGCGGAGCGCGCGGTTGCTCGCCGTGGAGGTTCGAGTCCTCCCTGGGGCATGGGTGTGTGTGTGTTTGTCCTTAGGTTAGTTTACCTAGGTTTAAGTAGTTTGTAAGCTACGGACTGATGACCACACAGTTTGGTCCGATAGATTTACAAACATTTGAACATTTTGAACTCAAATGGGGATCGCTGGAGGAAAGACGATTTTATTTTCGAGAAATTTTGTTGAGGAAATTTAGAGGGACGGAATTTGGAGCTGAGTTAGAACAATCTTCCTGCCGCCTACTTAAAAAAAAGCAGTCAACATCGGAAGATTGATTTGAGCAGCACAGTGCTTTACTAGGCATGGTCCTGGTTGGTGGTGGTATGCCGTTGCCTTCCTCCGACTTTCGAACTGACTTACCCAGCCAGTTAGAGGGGGACCTACAGTTTAACGTGGGCTCCGATCCACGGTGCTACTCGTTATTTTTCACATCAGCAACACTGCCAGAGGTGAAAGAAGTGGAAAGTGACAGATAAAAATCCTAAGACCTGGCGGGGATCGAACCCGGGACCTTTGGATTTGTAGTCTGTCACTCTACAACTGTGCAACAGAGGCGCACGGCCGCCTACTTATATTTCGTGTAATGATCACAAAAACAAGATAGAAGAAAATAGGGCTCAAGCGGTCGCCTCAAGCAATTAGTCTCTGCAGTCCCGCTTCTCAACTTCCAGCTCACTTCGCTGGTGGTTCTCCCTGCCTATTAGTTCCTCTTGCTCGCAGTCTATACTGGATTCCCGCAAGGGATCGAGTGTATTAATGTGTCCGCATTGAAATTGTCAGTTGAGAATTTGGGATGGAAGGGAAGCGTGTTTGGATAGCCTAATTCATTAGAGGGAAACAACATTAGGAGGTTAAAAAAAACATCTTTTTTTATTGTATAGGTCGGTAGCTAAACTATCCAAGAATACGCTATTAAAGTGTCAAAGCGAAATTAGCTGGTGCGAGTGGCAGAAACGAACACCCCTTAAAATGGATTATGAATCGCAACTTACTCCGTTGCCCCCCGACGTGCAGAAGGAAATAGTTCCACTCTACGAAGATTCATCAAGGGATGAATTACAGGAGAGATGTTTTGATGGCCACACACAAAAATACGAAGGGAAGTTTCAATTTCACCATTTGGCGTTTAGCTCCTAAAATCTTGCACAATAGACTAAAGTTGTTGAATTTGCATCGTATTTGGCATCGTATGTAATCAATGAAGGTAATTCACCCCTTTTTATGATCATAAACGAGGCAGGAATTGTAGTAGGCACGCAAAACTTCAGTTATGCCGAACAAATGGATAATCAGCACGTAAGCCGCCAGAACCGACGTAGTTCATTGGCATCGAAGGAAGGTCAGCAGGCTCGGAAAACAGTGCTGGCTTTTGCAAAACGAAGCTTATGAGGAAGAGGAGGGATTACTATATGGTGCTGCAGTCGCAGATTAATCGGTAAACTTGGTACCTTATTTTTAATGTTCAAACGCGTTTATCTCGAAATGTTTCACACATTTGCGTGCAGTCTAGCCCGAAAGGTATACAACCGATTATAACGGCAATTGATAGTACGGTTATTTATGCAAATAGCAATTATATGAATCATCTTATGAGATGATATCATAATTTTAAGAGTCTTGTTCGTTGCATAATTAGAGACAATCATTCGTGAATAAGTAAATTGTTCCAACGCCTGCAACATCTGTACTTGTCATTATTGTCACTTGCATTGAGGTTCATATTCTTAGAAAATTCGTTATTCATGTAAACCCAAAACCTGTTTGATTTCAGATGAAACTCGGAATGGCTACACTGCACGCAGATTGAGACCTATGCTCACAACCTTCGCCAGATATCACAACGTAACGTTCTTATATGTGGCTGAAATTATTCACATAAATTCACACAAACAGTTAGAATTATGAATGAAATGATGTCAGAATGGGAAAAAAATTCTCGTTACTTCTTACCAACCAAAATAAGTCCCACAAAATCAGTGACAAACAGCCTCCTTATGTGGTTTCCACCCTTAAAGCGACTGCTGGACGGAATGCTCTGAAACGATCGAAATGTTTAAATATTCCGAATTCGTAAAATTACGACAAAAAATGACAACAAATATTATCTGTTCTTTCGCACATGTCTGAAAACAAAAGACACCATATCAATAATAATAATTTTTTACTCAGTCAAGTCGCCCGACATGAATCCCACCTATGTGACATAATCGAGAGGTCAGTTAGTGCACAAAATCCTGTCCATTTTCGTAATTATGGTCGGCAATAGAGGCATAGCGTCACTATTCATGCAGGGAACTTCCGACGAATAGATGACTTAACGCCACGTCGAACTGCTGTACTTTGCTGGGAGAAAGGAGGCCCGACAAGGTATTAGGAGGTCTCTCATGTCTTTTGTCATCTCAGATTATATCGCTCACATGGTGGGGACAAAACTACAGGACGCACAGAGGCAGTAAAACAAGTTTAATATGCCTAAAACGTGAAGGGATGTAAATAAAGCCAAACGGATGTAGCCCTGCCATGTACTCCACAGTGGGCACAGAGATTGGACGCACATGTTTATGTTTGTGCAGTACGAAGACTTGTTTTCGACAAGCAGGTGGAGCCACTCTTATTGCTCAGTCATTACTTCGGAAGCGCAAGCATTATTTACCGTTCTTGTAGTATTTGTTACAGTTTCGCAGCGAAGCAATGAAAATGGAACCATATTTCTGTTGCACGCAATGCTACTTTTTAGATTATGTGGTTTTTTGGTTATAACATGTTCATTCGATTGCACTCCATCAGAGCCATTGTTCCCCAGCAGAAATTTATTAATCAAATTGAATGAAAGAGAGCATTTAGTCTCGATAATTTTAATACAAATATATGTAGACCTCATCTGTTACTCATCATTAGTGCTAAAATTACAAAAACAGAGCCGCGACGGAGTGGCCGAGCGCATTGAGGCGCTATGCTCCCATGCGCGAGGCCGCTCCCAGTCGGGGTTTCGAATCCTCCGGGCACGGATGTTTGTGCTGTCATTGGTATAAGTTAGTTTATAAGTAATTTGTAAGTTTAGGGACTGATGACGCCGCAGTTAAGACCCATAAGCTTAACAAACATTTGAACATTTTTTTAACAAAAACAGAAAAATAAGATTGTGTAAAGTATATATAAATGGAACAGTAATAATGTCCATGTGAATGCAAATACAGAAATAACATACCCTTGTATATATTCATGTATGTAGAAGCAGTAGAGGATACTGAATTCTGAGTCTCTTCTACACGGTATACGTACGGCGAAAAATACATGATCAAGGAGCGGCGGAATATAGCTAGGGATTATCATCTCTAAAAAAATATAATTGTAAAACATAATTTTACAAAACAAAATATATCGGTTGACTGTCACTTATTAAGGGTGTATGAATTCCAGGAAACGGAAATCCAATCAACATATAAATAAATATGTGTAAGTAGGCCTCCTTTGTATATTAAACCTATATTAATACTAACACAACAATTTTAATTAAAAAGTAATGGATTAAAGCCATTTACAAGTTAACACACAACATTTCAAATAAATCAAAAAAATGTGGTGAGTGGCATAAAAATCTTTCAGAAGTACGTAAAACAGAGACACCAGAAGTAAACGGCGACAACTCAGGGACATATTAAGAGCCGCAGTGGAGTGGCCGAGTGCTCTAAGGTACCTAGCTGCGGAGCGTGCGGTTGCTCGCATCGCAGCTTCGAGTCCTCCCCCTGGCATGAGTGTGTGTGTGTGTGTGTGTGTGTTGTCCTTAGTATAAGTTAGTTTTAAGTAGTTTGTAAGTCCAGAGACTGATAAGCGCAGTAGTCAAGTTCCTTATATTTACAAACATTTGAATCTGAATAGATTAAGAGTGATAGTAATTCACCAATATTTACTTTAAAAGCCTAAAATTTACATTTTCAAATTTTGATTAAAAAAGCAGTCATGGTTGCACAAAAGCGATGAATCACTTAATTACACATGACGCGTTTCACCTCTTCTAGACATCATCAGAAAGGAAATTTACAAAGTTGTATAAAAGACAGGTGTTAACTTACAAATACGTAAGATCTTTACTAAGTAAGAAATAGTATAAATAGGGAAGGTGAGGCTGATCAAACTGCAGGCTACAAGACCACATTCCCCTGCTACCTCAGTAATAAGTAGATTTATTCGTTAAACCATAGTCTTCAGCGCTATTTTATTAGTTCAATCTTCACATCCTCCTCCCCCCCCCCCACTCCAAAGCGTGATCGTGGTCATGTAGCCTGCAATTTGATCAGCCTCGCCTTCCCTATTTCTAGTATTTCTTGCTTAGGGAAGATTTTTCTTATTTTTAACTCCTGTCTTTTAAACAAGTTCGTAAATTTCCGCGGCCTCCTACGTCGGAGGTTCGAATCCTCCCTCGGGCATACATGTTTGTGTTGTCTTTAGTATAAGTTAGTTTATAAGTAGTTTGTAAGTTTAGGGACTGCTGACCCCGCAGTTAAGTCCCATAAGCTTTACAAAAAATAAAAATAAAAAATTAATTAAAAAATTGTACATTTCCCTTTCAACGTCTGATGATGCCCAGAAGAGGCGAAACGCATCATGTGTAAATAAATGCAGAATCAGTTTTATGCTACCAAGACTGTTTTCTATCAAAATATCTATTACTGTTTCTGTGCCAGCGCCACACAAATATGGGGTGGAGTGTTTTCAGCTTTTAAATTTTGGTTGTTGTATTGATTGAAACGAAAGATGATATACTAGTCTTATTTTATTTAATCGGGTATTATTTTCAATCTGTAATAACTATAGAATTAGCTGCTCTTATTAAGGTGCTCTATAATTTTGTGACACATGAGAAACTGGAGAAACTCGGAACCCGGATGTCAAGCTTCTTGTGAGCATTTTTTATTATTATTTCTTTATTTACAATTAAAAGGATACGGTATCGTGCTTGTTCCTTGTTGTTGGTTGATTTCCTGGCCCAGAGTTTTTTAAAATATCGCGCCCAGCCACCGATGATGCCCGGAGTACGCTCCACGACAAGACCCAAACTGTCGTGTGTCACACTTGCCCACACTCCCCTTAATCGTTCGCGGCTGGCTCCTGGCCTTTGATCTGTGTATTCAAGTGTGTATCCCTCAGTTAAATATAAAGTCAATAAAAGAGCCCAGCAACTATGAGAGCTAAACAAAGTCTGGGCGATATCGGCGGAGCGTACAGGGAAGTGCACACGCATTTGAATAACATGCGAGAGGCGAGAAAGTGGGGAGGGAAAGGCTTAAGAAAGCAATTCCTGAGCTTCGCGTACACACGGCTCTGTTTGTCAAAGCTTACATAAACTTGAAAGTAGAACAAACCGAGGCGGGAGTACAGCAGATATTTCTGCTGCTACCGTAAGACACAGTACTACCTTCCTGCGCTCTTTGAAGAAACGCTAACAAAGGAGTAGAAAAGGCAAGAGAGATGATAGAAACAGGAAAAAGGATTATGGCAAACCAGAATTCCTATGGTTGACTTGATCTACCTCGCACACTTTGACACACTAACAAACAAAGCACTAGTAAAAGAAAAAGTAGGAGGAAAAATGAGTAAGACAAATACTATATATTCTGAATATCAGGCAGTCTTGAGAAGATCAGATGTAGAACTAAATTTTATCATGTACAAGATCGTAAAAATGGGAAAAATCGAATCAGAAAAAAATCACTGCTTGTTTTACATTTAAATTATCAGACGTTCTGTAACACCTAGGTCGTTTACTTCTGTTGTGGAGGGATGCAGTTTCTCTTTTGAGGTGTGAGAGCTGAGGTTGTGATGATGTAGTTGATAGAGTGTATTCCGGACAGTGATGGTGGCAACCGATGTATTGAAAGCTTATTATTCTCGGGACAGGCTGTTCTGCCCGGTAGGCGATTGACAGCTCCAGATATCAGTTAACAACTGCAATAAGTACTCAATAATTTGGAAGTAGCACCACTTTGTAACCAATAGTTAATAAGTTTTCTTTCTCAAGGCAACCGAAGAAGATGTGCAGTCTGCCTGTAAACTGAAAATTTCGCATCTCATGTAGTGGGTACAATCTCTTTTCCAGAAGGACTCAAGATCTGTGGCACATGATGACTAAGTATCAATTTCCGCTCTAGCACTGTTGAAATGCGTACGGAGATTTAAATAGTTTATATCAAATGGGTTTCCTACGTTAGTAACTAAAAATACACCATCTGTAGTGATAATGCAGTTCGTGTAAAACTGATACTTGCGGACACATTTGCGCACTACGTCTGCAGTGATGCTGAAGACACGCTGTGAAGTTGCTTCCTGTAACATAACGAGGTAAATGAGTTGTTTGTTTGTTAAGCTTAAGGGACTTAACTGCGGGGTTATCAGTCCCTAAACTTACAAAACTAGCTTTTACTAAAGACGACTCAAACATCCATGCCTGAGGGGGAATTCGGACCCCCGACGGGGAACGGCCTCGCGCATCGGAGCATAGCGCCTCAATGCGCTCGGCCGCTCCGCCGCTGCGGTAAATGAGTGGGGGAAACACCTGCTCGCTCATCATTTGCTGACATATGAAACAAGTGCATGAAAGCAATCTGGCGACCTACCTTCCCCTCTAGCCTCTTCCCATACATCCACTACCCTGTATTTAATTCCTAAACTGTTAGACGCCGAAAGAGGCGCTTTTTCATACTACGCCTCCTGCGCCCTGTCTTTACCCGCCCAAACAATAAAAAATAAAAATAATACGTTTAGAGTTTTTAAATCTTGCAAACTAGTGATTAACTCAAAATGAGGAATATTTATTGTAAAATACTGTTCTGAAATTCAGCATTTTGAAGCGTAATTCATTATAATCAAATTAGTGAAACGACAATAAATATGAAAAACAGCTGGTATCGTCTGTCTTCGTAATGTACCACTTCGCTCCCTAGTTCGGCTCGATACACATAGGCAGAAAATGGTAGTATTCGTGTCTATTACGTCATGTTTCCAACCACTGTCAGCCACTACGTGCAGACAGTAGAATTGTAGCTCCTCGTTGAACGTGTGTTTAGTATTAATTTTTAAAGTATTCAGTCATGAATGTTGGTAAGTGTAACAGGTAATCCTAAAATATTTTTGTTTCTTGAAAACACCAGCTTGGTAGTAAAAGATGTTTTTCCAATATTGGCACAGTATCAAATTATGCAGTTAAAGAACTTCGTTACTTCTAGATAATACCGGGTGATCAAAATGTCAGTATAAATTTGAAAGCTTAATAAATCACGTAATAATGTAGATAGAGAGGTAAAAATTGAAACACATGCTTGGAATGACATGGGGTTTTATTAGAACCACATCTACCGTTTCGGGCCTTTTTTCTTCGAGGAACTGCGTGATTCTAGTTTTGTAACTGCTTCCGTGACGGGTGAGAGGTACGCCGATATATTACAGAATCGCATCATCTCCAGCCTGACCGATAAAAACCTGCTGGAACGTACGATTTTTGTGCAGGATGGCGCTCCACCCCATATTGGTAGACGCGTGAAAGATCTCTTGCGCGCGTCGTTTGGTGATGATCGTGTGCTCAGCCACCACTTTCGTCATGCTTGGCCTCCCAGGTCCCCAGACCTGAATCCGTGCGATTATTGGCTTTGGGTTACCTGAAGTCGCAAGTGTATCGTGATCGACCGATATCTCTAGGGATGCTGAAAGACAACACTATAACTCGGACATGCTTTACAGTGCTGCTCACAACATTTTTCCTCGACTACAGCTATTGTTGAGGAATGATGGTGAACATATTCAGCATTTCCTGTAAAGAACATCATCTTGGCTTTGTCTCAATTTGTTATGGTAATTATTGCTTCGGACATGCTTTACAGTGCTGCTCACAACATTTTTCCTCGACTACAGCTATTGTTGAGGAATGATGGTGAACATATTCAGCATTTCCTGTAAAGAACATCATCTTGGCTTTGTCTCAATTTGTTATGGTAATTATTGCTTTTCTGTTCAGATGAAGCGCCATCTGTCGGACATTTTTGAACTTTTTTTTCTAATAAAACCCCATGTCATTTCAAGCATGTATGTCAATTTTACCTATCTGTCTACATTATTCCATGATTTATTAAGTTTTCAAATTTATACTGACTTTTTCATCACACGGTACATTGATATTGAAACAAGTAAGATTCAGTTTTATAGTTTCTAACACACAATTCAACAAAAACTGAGATTGTACTTGCACGTAATGGACATATGAACATTTCAAACTTCTAAATGTTCAGATGGATAATAAGCTGTCGTGGGAAGCATAAGTTCAGGATCTTGTTCAAAAATTAAATGCTACGCCATTTACTATTAGAACAGTATCTGAAATAATATAGTCCAATAAGAAACATAGTCTACTTTGTATATTTTCGCGTATAACGTGTGGTGTTATTTCAGGTTTTTTGGAGGGGTGGGCGGTGGGGACTCCTGTGATTCAAAAAGGGTATTTATTGCGCTGAAAGGAGCGGTTCAAACAATAAGTGGTGTGAGCTCGCGAACCTCTTGTCGATTTCTGTTCAGTAGTCTGGGAATTCTGACACTGGCCTCTCAGTGCTTATTTCCGTTAATGGAGGTTGTTGTTAACACTATTTGGTTATTGGTCCTTACGACTTATAAAATCGGTTGCATAAAAGCAAATCTACCTTTGTTACCGCTTGTAAATTTAAAGAAAGTTTTTTAAATTGTTCATTGGACTACAGTCTTTCCTATTTTGAAGGTAACAAGCCATAAAATGCAGGAGCGAAATGCTGTTTACAAGAGGCACAGACAGAAGATTGTAATTATGTTATTGTTGTTGTTTGTAAACCTGTTGGACTAAACTGCATAAAGAAATGCTTATTGTGTCACTGGATGACATTTCTGAAATGAGCTCTTTATCAAAATACGTACTCATTCTCCCGTACGAGTCATCGAAATTTATAATGGGCGTTTCCAAATCCATTTGTATATCAAAAATACACAGCCCGTGTGCTTGCGAATGTTCATCAGAGACTGGCGTAAAAATTTGTAATAAGTCGGTCTAGAACTTTTCGAGTACGTAAAAACTTTCCCCTTTATGTACTAGTGTTTTTGGTGTCAAACGTTTTTTTGGTCCTTATGAAAACAAGTGACACAGAAATGTCATACAAAAATGGATTGATTTTTACATCACACAAGATTTTTTTCCTTATTTTATATTTTTTGCAACAGCGCGGGTCGGCAGTTGGCTTGGGCCGGTCCAAAGACCTTGTAAAAATAACTAGACTCCCTGACGGCGCTGCTGTCACGGGGTAATTTGAATGTTCGGCCGGCCGCCATGGTAGTGGCAAGCGTCACATAAATACGAGTGTTGTTAGCAGGTAAATCGTGTATTAAATAGCTACTGCGGGATATATACACAATTGAAAGCCACGTCTGTATTGTTTGACTATCGCAGTGTACATGAAGCACGATGGTGAAGAGCTTCTCAGAGTTTAAATACATAAATCAATTTAAGAAAGGAATAAAAAGATCGAATACTGTATTCCCATTTATATTTCTCAGGAATACAAGTAGCCCAACTACTTGTGTTCAGAGTCTCTTGCTTAACAGACTGTTAGTCAAGACAATATAGTATTGAATGAAATAAATAACAGGCTTTTATAATACTGGTAGCTCTTAAAAAGAAGCTACGTTAGGCAGTACTGATGGACAGGAAGTTCAAAAAGTTTCATTTTATGATTGTGTAAAATAAGTATTGGGATCACGAAATTACTTGCCTCACTGCAGTTTTAATTTTTTTTATGAAATTAATATTAGCAACTTGTATCACAGAATTTAAAGGTAATCTGCTTTACATATAACAACTGAAAGGGTTTTGCAGAACTGTGTATAGTTCCATATATGAACGGCACATAGCCACAGTGGATGCACATTGTGAAGTTCAACCCTGTGACGATTGTTGCTGACTTTTGAGTAGTTCACTCTGCTGTAAGGTATTTGGCTTACAGCATTAAAAATGCTAATTTTCTTGCAAGATACTCTAGTGCTAAGGTTAGATGCCTTAGTTAAGAAAACGTTATGGCATACTTCGTGTTCATAAAAGAATTTGGTAGTGGCTGATTGCTGTATTCACATAGTAAGAAGCTATTTTTCAGTTATGTATCTGATGGCATATTTCACTTTCACAATCGATTGTTAACATTAGCTGTTTCAGTCAGCACTGTTTGATTTTTTCATGCTATGAAATATCTAAATATTCGAGAATACAGCATTAAAGCAAAAACGTAAGTGTGAAACTCTTCCGAAATTAATGTTTGTACAAAAGTTTCACAATCGTAGAATATACAAAGAAAGTGCCAAAAAATCGTGTCTGACGATAAATTCCGTTCATATGCTGCACTTAAAACGCAAAATAACTGCATGTTATAGTTCGATTTCTTTAGGAAGAGGAAACGCTGTTTGGCCAATTTCTACACCGTATGTGTAATAAATTTACACACAACCGATAGTTGCTGTATATTCAAGAAGTCTGAAGCTGTTTTGTAGTTATATATTTCAATTAGACATAGTTTTCGCGGCTTAACTCAAATGAATACTCTCAAAAGAATCTTACGCACATTTAAAGTTCGCGCGGAAGTTTGCCACTACAATGGCCGTCGAGGCGATCTTAACTTTGTCCGCTGTTCGCAGTACCGGCCGCGGTGGCCGAGGGGACTGAGGCGCTCCAGTCACGGTCTGCACGGTCACTACGGTCGGGGGTTCGAATCCCCCCTCGGGCATGGATATTTGTGCCGTCCTAGTTCGTAAGTAGTTCATAAGTAGTTTGTAAGTTTAGGGACTGATGACCCCGTAGTTGAGTCCCATAAGCTTAACAAACATTTTGAGCTGTTCGCCGTCAGCCGCTTACGCGATTGTGGGGGCTTGGGCCGGTCCCGTTAGGAAGCGGGCAACGCAACGCCTCCATCAGGCCGTGGAGCCGCGCTCTGTGTCAAGGTGCTTCCTCACCGGCGCGGCCTTCGCAAGGGTCACCACGTATCTCGCAGTGTAATCAAATGGGGCATTTCAGGCTGACCTCCAGCCGGGACACATACACGCGTACCAACAGCTACGCGCTACACACGCAGCGTTCCACCGTATCTCGGCTCGTTCGTGTACACTACACTGCACCGCTAATCACCTGCTATAAATGAACAAATTACCGACATGGAACAGGAAACGTAGCTCATAAAACGTGGCTTTCAGTATGAAGGGCACGTAATAGAGGTCTGTATCAGGCGTGTAGACTCACTCACAGTTCCGTGACAATCAGATGTCAGTGTAGTCGATTAGTACGCTGGGGGCAATAGCGTTAGATTCTCTTCGTGCTCGTTCAAGAACGCAATGCCCGAAATGCCCGATCGTCTATTTGAGGGAGAGGAAATAAATCTACTTCTCCGACTTTCATGCCTTAAACATACTTGAAGGTGTATAGACCCTAAAACTATACCACATCGTTCTCTGAACTTACGTTTTACAGAGAGAAATAATCTATTATTTTCAGTTTCACAGGATTTTATTATCATTATTATTTTAGTTCAGTAATGTTTCTAATTCGATTTTTGAGAAAGCAGCCGGTAAACGGAAATGATTTTTTCACGTATTAGTGTGAAATTTTAGCTTCTCAATAAAGCATTTACATTTTCATAATCCCTAATACTCTTTGTGAAAGAAACAAATAATTCTTGGCAATTTCATATGATCTTGATATGGCTGTTGTCAGCAGCTGTGCAAATTATTGAACTTAACAAGCACACAAGCAATCAGTTGCAGGTAATATGTTATTGGTCTTTACCAAGGTTTCGACAAGGTGTCTTCTTCTGAAGGATATAAATTTTCTATCTTTCGGTTTTGCACACCCTCAGTGTCACAATATGGCGTTTAGATTCGAAAGGTAGAAAAATTATTTCCTTCTGAACAAGACACGCAGACCGTTATCGAAATCTTGGGGAAGACCAATGAAATATCTGCAACTGATTGGCTGAGTTTTTTTAATTTCAATTTTTTGTGGCGTTACGAAAAGAGATCCACCTAAACTCTTCAACTTTCTGTCACACTATTTCTAATGGAGAAATTTCAGGCTTCCTACATATCTGTTATATTGATCATGACACGTTAAGTATTTTAGGATGCTTTCGACTACATATGGGACAATGTACATATGGGACAGTGTACAAATGGTTTAAATCATACCTAACAAGAAGAGTGCAGAAAGTTGACATTAGTAGTTCTCATAATATGCAAAACACTGCTGATTCCTCTAACTGGGGAGCAATAAAAAATGGGGTGCCACAAGGTTCGGTCTTCGGCCCTTTGCTGTTCTTAATATAATTAATGACTTGCCATTCTTTATTCATGAGGATGGAAAGCTGGTTCTTTTTGCGGATGATACAAGTATAATCACACCTGACAGACAAGAACTAACTGATGAAATTGTAAACGACGTCTTTCAGAAAATAATTAAGTGGTTCACAGCAAATGGACTATTATTAAATTTTGATAAAACACAGTACATACAGTTCCGTGCAGTAAATGGAATGACATCATTAATAAATATAGACTTTGGTCAGAAATCTGTATCAAAGGTAGAATATTCAAAATTTTTAGGTGTAGGCATTGATGAGGGGTTCAACTGGGAAAAACACATTGAAGATCTATTGAAACGTTTGAGTTCAGCAAATTATGCTATTAGGGTAATTGCAAATTTTGGTGATTTACTTCTCAGTAAATTAGCTTACTATGCCTATTTTCATTCTCTGCTTTCGTATGGCATCATTTTCTGGGGTAATTCGCCATTGAGTAAAAAGGTAGTCGTTGCATGAAAGCGTGTGATCAGAATAATTGCCGGAGCCCATCCAAGATCATCCTGCAGACACTTATTTAAAGAGCTAGGGATCTTCACAGTAGCTTCTCAGTAGATATATTCACTTATGAAACTTGTTACTACCAATCCCACCCAATTCAAAAACAATAACTACAACACTAGGAGAAAGAATGATCTTCACTATACAAGGTTAAATCTGGCACAGAAAGGGGTGAATTATACTGACACAAAAGTCTTTGGTCACCTGCCAAGCAGCATCAAAAGCCTAACAGATAGCCGACAAGCATTGAAAGATAAATTAAAAGAATTTATGCATGGCAACTCCTTCTACACTATAGATAAAGTTTTAGATATAAATTAGTAAATTTGAAAAAAAAGAATTAAAAAATTTAAACAAATTAAAGAAATAAAAAAAATTGTGTCATGTTATATTTAGTACAAAGTAATAATTTGTAAAGACACCTTTCATTAACCTGTCACGTTCCACATCATTACGAAGTGTCGTTTTCATGACGTATGGAACAGGTACTAATCTAATCTAATCATGGCTTTGTTCCTGACCGATCCAGTCACCCTTTTCATAGTTGTAGTTACATTTCTTATTTATTTCCAGCGACTTATATTGCATAAGTTTTAAGATGGTTGAATCTGAATTTATGACTAAAAGCACAAGTCTGACGATCTAACGTGGCGGGTTTACAGAACAGTAAACGTTTGCTATAAAACCTTTGTTTCCATTTTTATTGTTATACCACCAAATATTAGCATGTAGGACTGTTCGTGTATAGCATAAGTAAACTGATGTGAGTGTGTCACATGAGCTGGTGGAAATATCAGAAGTATCAGAAACAGCAGCAGCTTGCTGACATAGAGAGCCTCGTTTGAGCACGGCCTGCTCCTTCGAGCATTCCTACTCGAATATGTCATACAGACTGACGCCCACATGCTGATCTCTTCGACCCAAATTGTTGCGCCGGCTTAATAGGCGGCATAGGTCTAAAAGTGTTGTTTTTATTATTTTCCTTGTAATTTTTACGTTGTTTCTCCCCATAAGAACCTTTCTTGTGCTTTAACAAAAACGTCGAAAAAAGAAGTAGCCGACTTGGTGGAGCCGTTCTCGAGCTTTACGCTTAGCAACACATTTGGCGATTCATTTTTATTTGTATATAAGTGTGTGGCCAGCCCTCTGACGGAACGTGCTGGGCTTCCGCACCAGCTACGGTCACTCGACTAGCGCCACGTCCACTCAAGCCATGTTTACCTTAGTGCGTGTCAACACCGTATCGACAATCGTAAAAGTTTGTTTTCTTGATTTCCCAGCAAATATACGTTTACGCAGAACATTGAACATTATGAAAATGCTCAGTTTACAGCTTTAAGTGCCGCGATGGAGTAGCGGAGCGGTCTAAAGCGTCTCGCTGCGGAGCGCGCGGTTGCTCGCCGTGGAGGTTCGAGTCCTCCCTGGGGCATGGGTGTGTGTGTTGTTCGTAGGTAAGTTTACCTAGGTTTACATAGTTTGTAAGCTACGGACTGATGACCAAGCAGTTTGGTCCGATAGATTTACAAACATTTGAACAGCTTTAAGTGCTGTTTTCTCAAAATCTGCGAGGAGGTGAGCCAAATGGCTTGCAGTCCTTCATTTTCGTTCACATACAAGCAACTCGTCAGTAATGAACAGAATTGGTTGGTCATGTCTGAAGTACATTTCTGGACAGTTCTATTCGATTCCAAGCCAGAATTGGCAGCTCCGTACACGAGATTTCGCGCCCATTGCACCCCAATATCACCTATTAATTTAATCACGTGTAGTTCCTACTTCAACGTACACGCAGCTTTCGCATCTGTCTTTTCCATTAAGGAGTGGACACAGAACTTTTTGGGGGGGGGGGGGGGAGGGGCGGGGAGGGAGGGTGCAATTGATGAATTGGTTAAATAATGACAACTAAAGGACCATCTATAAATCACGTCACACGTTAAGGGGGAGGATCAACTAAGAGCAACCAAGTACGTAAAAGATTTTAATTTCTTACTGTACTATGCTTCCGTAAATTCATACGACGCACTCAAGTGAGCAAAGTCCCCGTTGTAATGTCCCCGTAACTCGAGCCAGGGAGTGTGCAAGGTACTACGACGTCTTCCAAAGGCGTAGTCGAGATTGGCTATGGCGATGTGAAAGGACGTTAATGGTAGTCCAGCACGCTGGGAGACCACGGACGCAGGCACGATGCTGAGCGGGAGGGAATGGCAGCTGAAATGTCATTTGGGCGACGTGTCCAGTAGTAATGCTACAGCAGAGGCAGTTGCGAGAGCGCGCCTGGCTCCTTTCCCTCGCATTCGGCGGCGTCGCGGTGGAAAGCAGAGCGGTAGCGGCCTTGTGGCTACTGCAACGGCACAACTTCTTCCTCTCCCAGCCGCGGGCCAACTGCATACCACACTGCACATTGCGTTCGCCCTCGAAGAAAGTGCGCGCTTGTCGTTAACATTGCAACACCAGAATCATCGGTGGACCCAAGGAGGCGGAGGGGGGGGGGGCATAAGGGGAGTAAATTCGAAAAATTTTCGATAGAGCAAACTTTCGTGAATTTACGGAAGCATAGTACAGTAAGGAATTAAAATATTTTATACACAAGGTGACTCTTTGTTGATCGTCCCCCTTAACGTCTAACGTAAATTATGAATGGTGCCTTGTTGTCATTATTTCACCAATTCATCAATTGCCCCCACCCCCTCCGAAAAAAAAGTTCTGTGTCCATTCCGTACTGGAAAAGACAGAAAGATGAGAAATCTGCGTGTACAGTGAAGTAGGAACTACACGTGATTAAATTCATGGGTGATATTGGGGTGCAAATGGCGCGAAATCTCGTGTACGGAGCTGCCAATTCTGGCAGAATCACCGGATAAAACCCCTTGGAATCGAAAAGAACTGTCAAGAAATATATTTTAGATATGACCAACCAATTCTGTTCATTACTCACAAGTCGCTTGTATGTGAGCGAAAATGAAGTATGCAAGTCATTTGGTTCACCTCCTCGCAGATTTTGAGAAAACTGCACTGAAAGTTGTAAACTGAGCATTTTCATAATATTGAATGTTCTGCATAAACGTATGTTTGCTGAGAAATCAAGAAAAGAAACTCTTACGATTGTCGGTTACGTGTTGACACGCACTAATGTAAACATGGCTTGAGTGAAAGTGGCGCTAGTCGAGTAGCCGTAGCTGATGCTGAAGCCCAGCACGTGCCGTCAGAGGGCTGGCCACACATTTTAAGAATAAAAAAAAGTAAAGCTGTCAGCCATAAATACCGCGCACCCCATGTCCACAAAACAAAGAAAACGTAAGCGGAAATTCCGTGATCGATTCACGTATGGATAATGCGTTCTTTTTTCCTGTCATCGTACGTAATTATGAAAAATACTCACTTCACAATTATCTATACCCCCAATTAATTGTCAGTCTATTTACTGTCAAGAACTTAAAGGGCGACATTCTCATATTCTGGAAGGTAGTGATTCGATTTTTCTTTCTTTTAATGTTACACAAGCGATATGTAACAAATAGGCTAAAACGAGTTGGTTGGCCGTATGTGAGGTTCTTCAAATTCTAATGTTTGTAGAGCTATGGGACTTATCTACGGTGTTCATCATTTCCCAGGCTTACAAACTACTTAAACTAACTCACAGTAAGGGCAGCACACATATCCACGCCCGAGGGAGAACTCGAATCTTCGACGGGGAACAACTGCACACTCCGCAGCGAGGCGACATAGAGCGCTCGACCATTCCACCACGACTTGAGCTCCTTCCCTTGGCAGTTTGCATGACAGATACGCATACGTCACTCAAAAATGTTCAAATGTTTGTAAACCTAGTGGGCCAAACTGCTATGGTCATCAGTCCTTAGACTTACGAACTACTTAAACTTACTGTGGTCAAAATACACACACACACACACATACCTTAGAAAGGGGTAGAACCTCCGGCGGGAGCGGCCGCCCAGTCCGCAGCATGATGCCTTAGACCTCGCGGCTACTTCCTCTCTGATGATACGTACGTCACTGCACACTGCCACAGAGGTCTAGAAGATAGCGGTCCGTCACCCACCTTAAGACGGCGATTCAGAAAATAAGTTCCAGCCGCTTACGCGATGCGAATGAGTCGCGCTAACATTGCTAACCTTATTCATTAGAGCTCATGATTAATTGGGACGATCTGGAATCAATTAACACAGGTTTCCAGCCAAGATCATGTTTTATCCATTCGTATGACCGGTCATTCCGAATGAAGAAAACGCGATCTTGGCAGGAAACCGAGTTGCTTGGCTCACCACGCTCCCGGAAATACACACTACTGGCTATTAAAATTGCTACATCAACAAGAAATGCAGACAAATATATTATACTAGAACTGACATGTGATTATTTTTTCACGCAATTTTGGTGCATAGATCCTGAGAAATCAGTACCTATAACAACCACCTCTGGCCGTAGTAACGGTCTTGATACGCCTCGGCGTTGCGTCAAACAGAGCTGCGATACCATGCAGCTTCAACACGATACCACAGTTCATCAAGAGTAGTGACTGGCGTATTGTGACGAGCCAGTTGCTCGGCCACTATTGACCAGGCGTTTTCAATTGGTGAGAGATCTGGAGAATGTGCAAGCCAGGGCAGCAGTCGAACATTTTCCGTATCCAGAAAGGCCTGTACAGGACCTGCAACATGCGGTTGTGCATTATCCTGCTGAAATGTAGGGTTTCGCAGGGATCGAATGAAGGATAGAGCCACGGGTCATAACACATCTGAAATGTAACGGCCTCTGTTCAAAGTGCCGTCGATGCAAACGAGAAGTCACTGAGACGTGTAACCAATGTGCCATCACGCCGGGTGATATGCCAGTATGGCGACGACGAATACACGCTTCCAATGTGCGTTCACCGCGATGTCGGCAAACACGGATGCGACCATCATGATGCTCTAACAAGCACCTTGATACATCCGAATAAATGACGTTTTGCCATTCGAGAATTTGAGAAAGAAATTTCTGAGAGTGTACGTTTGGAGCAAAGCAATGTGTGGCAGTGAATCATTGTGGGTATGCGGGGAAAATGGAATAGATGGGAATCGAATCGTTTAAGATGTGGTATTACAGAAAAATTTTGAAAAGTTGTTGGACTGATTTGATAAGATACAGAAGATTGTCCGAAGAATCCCTTCCCAACCAATGCGATCCTTTCATCCCCTTCGACTCTAATAATTGCTGTCTGGTTTTTGTACAAGTTGAATATAACTCTTTGTTCCCTATATTTTACCCATGCTACCTTCAGGATTTGGAAGAGTGTATTCCTGTCAACACTGTCAAAAATTTTCTTCAGATCCACAAATGCTAAAAACGTAGGTTTCCCTTTCCTTAACCTATCTTGTAAGAAAAGTCGTAATGTGAGTATCGCCTCCCGTGTTCCTACATTTCTCCTAAATCCAAACTGATCTTCCTCAAGGTCGGATTCCACCAGTTTTTCTGTAAATAATTCGTTCAAATTCAAATGTTTGTAAAGCTTATGGGACTTAACTGCGATGGCACCAGTCCCTAAACTTACAAACTATTTACGAACTACCTTATACTAAAGACGGCACAAACATCCATGCCCAAGGAGGAATTCGAACCCCAGATGGGGATGGCCTTGCGCATCGTAGCATGGCGCCTCAATGCGCTCGGTCGCTCCTCCGTGGCGTAAATAATTCGTGTTAGTATTTTGCTACTAGAGGTACCATAAGGTAAAAACTGTAGAGGGGAGACAGAGATTGGAATATATCCAGCTAATAATTGAAGATGAGGGATACAAGAGCTATACTCTGAGCAAGTAAGGGTCTGCGGCGCGCCAGTCACAGTCTGCACGGCCACTACGGTCGGGGGATCGAATCCCACCTCGGGCATGGATATTTGTGCCGTCCTTAGTATTAGCCAGTCGATAAGTAGTTTGTTAGTTTAGGGACTGATGACCCGTAGCTAAGTCCAATACGCTCTACAAACATTTGAACATTTGAAGGGTAAAGACATAGTGCAGCGGAGAGTCTCGAGTCAAGCGACGCGTTAAGCTGCGCGTTTTTTGAGTCGAGATGGCAGTGGCGCTGCAGATGCGCATAGTGAAACGGCGAGGTTCGCTGCGTGAGTCAGGGAAATGTCGGGCAGCGAAGACGGAGTGTTGTACGAGAGTAGTGCACTTCAAGTGTTGTCAGCTTTAGGGATGAAGAATTATATTTTCTACCCTATAAATCACGAACGTAAACAATTCGGCAAATATGACAATTTATTCAATTTGTACATTTCAGTGCATCTTCATTTACACACTAAATAATTAAATCTGTAAATTCAACTAAATAGCTAGGATTTACAGTTACGAACAACATAAATATGAAAGAACACACAAAATGTAGGCAAGGCGAACCAAAGGATACGTTTTATTAGCAGAACACCCAGAAGCTGCAACAGTTCCACTAAAGAAACTGCCTACACTAGTTCCTCTTATTTGCAGTATTGATGCCCATTGTGGGATCCACACCAAGCGGTATTGACGGGTGATAGGCCTATAGAGAAATGATGACAGGCAGTTTTGTATTATCGCAACATATGGCAAGGAGTGTCACAGAAATGACGCACGAGTTGCAGCGAGATCTATTTGCGAAATTTCTGTCGCCAACTTTCTGTTCCGAATGCCAACATATTTGGTTATCACCCATCTATATAGGGAGACATGATCATCGTAATAAAATAAGAGAAACGGAAACATTCAGATGTTCCTTTTTGTCGTGTGCTATTAGAGAATGGTAGTGTAGAGAAACATCATAAAATCTGTTCGATAAACTCACTGCCATGGACTTAATGTGATTAGTGGACTACTGATGTCGACCTTGAAGCTTGTTGCATCACTTATGCAGTCGAATTGCGTTAATTTTGTAAAGCAGCCAATTAAAGCAGAAAGGAAACTAGTCCTTACTTTAAGATATGTTGTCTCAATTGTATTATTAGAATAAATGTAGTGCAAGCATCTAAGTAACATCATATTGAGGTTCAAGCTTCTGTTGTCTGCGTTTGCTTTAACAAAAGTTGTTTTGTAATTGGATCGTTCCTCCTGGAGCAAAATACTGTGTTTCTCCTTTTAATTACCTATACATGTTTCATTGAACTTGCAGCTTCTTCAGTGGGCCTTTCTTTATTTATTTCTTCTTATTACATCTCCAGGAATACCAGATTATCTAAGTTTTCCTTGTGACCCAATAAGAAAATAAAAAAATTAATAACAATAAGAATAATAGACAACAGGAATACCTGAACTTGTAATAACAATAAATAAATAAAACCGCATAGAAGATGCTGTAACAGCGATGAAACATGTTTGAATAATAAAAAAGAAGAAATTCCGTATTTTTCTCAAGACGGACCGCTCAAGTTACAAAAGAAAATTTATGTAATATTAGTTTTAGGAATAAAGATAACGAACAGAAGTGGACTTCAGGTAAAATCATGACTACAAAGTAATTCAGTTCATTATAAATTCGTTTATTCACTGGTTTGCTCTTCAAAAACGATAAATTTGATGAAATACTTAATATTGACAAATAAGAGTGCGTAATTACGCATTAACTTTTAAGTAATGATACCTTTTTTTAAAATAAATGTTACGTGTGAAGTAAGGGCGCAGTCTAAAGCCGTACCGAGCAACGCGTCTCGGCTGGAGTAGCGCTGCAAAGAAATCGAGGCTGAATTCCCGAGCGACGAGTCAAGCCATCACCAGTCTCTAGGCGGTGTTGGCCAAGCGTCTCGCCGCTGCAAGCAGCGCTGCTTGCCGCTGCACTATGTGTTGCCCCATTGGACCGCGTGCATTTTTAGAAAATGTTTGTAAACTTATGGGACTTAACTGCGGGGTCATCAGTTCCTAAACTTACAAACTGCTTATGAACTAGCTTATACTAAAGACAACACAAACATCCGTGCCCGAGGAAGGATTCGAACCTCCGACGCGGGAGATCGCGCGATCCGCAACGTTGCGCTCCAGACCGCTCGGCTACTCCCGCGGCGCATTTTCAGAAGCAGCGCAGCTTGACTCGCAGCTGGACTCTTGACTCGCCGCTCCACTATGTTTTCACCCTAAGGTTGGCTCGAAGAGGAATATTCGTGAAGGCGCCTACACACAGGGTTACGTCCATCGCGATAATGTATGCAGAACTGGGACCGCCACCTCGTCTGAAAACACGACATGGTACCATTAGTGAGTAATCACGGTGTTTGGTCTGAAACATCGCAGTAGTTGCTTCAACACCTCTGATTGGCGTTTGAAACGTCTCCTTCGTCAGTACTTAGTGCTTCCGTGGTATCACAGGCGTCCGCGATGCGTCTTTGCTGTGGCTGCATGCGGAGTAGCTCGTGGAGTGTCAGCTTATGCAGCTAGTGGCTAATTTTAACAAAAGGTCGCATGCTCAGGGTGATACGGTGTTGACGTTACACACTTTGCGATAGGACGGAGAAAGGTAAATATATTTTCTCAGTAATCGAGGAATCGAAAAGTACAACTGAAAATCTTTCACACAGCTCAGATTAAGGTCACAAAAATACAACGACGCCGCGGTGGAGTGGCCGAGCGCTCAGAGGCGCCTTGCTGCGGAGGACGTGCTTGCTCGCCGTTGTCCTTAGCATAAGCTAGTTTAAGTTAGTCTAGGTAAATTGTAAGCCTAGGGACTGATAACCGCAGCAGTTAAGTCCCTTAATCTATATACATTTTTGAATATAATAGCGGAAATGGGAATTTTGACTTTCATTTATTAAATATTTCTCTTGTGAAATTCGGGCGTAATTTATTGGTAGACCCTACTGGAAATGTTTATTACTTTTCATTGTCAAGTAGATAACTACATTAATAAATCCTATGAGTAAGAGTTTTGTTTTTACTTTAGTGTTATAATAAAATGTTGTTCATTTCATCATAAAATACAGTAAGTTGCAGTTTTAAACGTAGCTAGAGGGAAATTAATAAATAATTAAGTTTCACATTATACTTCCGTGATATCTTCCCATGACTATTAATCCTCAGAGGCAGAAAATTATAGAAATGGTTAATGTTTAATCAGCAGTTTCCTAATAACTTAGGATTGTCGTGTCCCGACATAGTAAAGAGGGAAGTAGAGGTTCGGTAAATCTTCAGTTTTCGAGCAATAGGAGCAATTGCAGAAGACAATGGTCCAGTGAAGGCAACGGAGTGGGTAGCGCCACCTTCCAGAGGTGCTGATTTTCGGGACTCGAAGGGTACACCTCGCAGGAAAGAGAGCTAGAGAACTCTTCTATTGGACAAAATCGAAATATTGAAACACTTCAACCGTTTCGGAAGGTTGAAATAAATTCAACGACAAAGTTCAAAATTTGTGCTGGACCGAGATCCGAACTCAGATTTCCCGCCTCGGACCTGCGGTCGCCGTAACCAACTAAGCTATCCAGGCACGCTTCCCTTCCAATCCCAATTATCAACTTTCAGCCCTCTGCCCATTGATTCCTCTTGCTCGCAGCCTCAACTGGATTCTCAAAACGGATCGACCGTTTGAATGCGTCCGCAATGAAACTGTCAATTTTCTTTTAGTCACACATTTTACAATTATTGATATGGTGTTTGTTCTTTCGGTCATATATCAATAATCTTGAATTGGAGTCAGACTAACCACTACCTTTTAAAAAAAAGTTTTCATAATTGTAGTAACGGAAGAGAATACGATGCTACCACAGAAGCCACAGGATGCGTCGTGGGGAAGCAACGCTTATGACCAACGATTTACAATCATTTGAGCAGCCCAATGAAACAGACGTGAACAGCGGCACTGCAAGTGAGCATCACAATTACTGAGTCTCCGAGGCTGGCGGTGGGCGACAAGTGTGTTTGAGAATATCTTTTCAAAAAGAGAGGGTTTTAAAATGATTGAGGGGTGTGCTGTTTATGATCTATCTGCAGTGGGAAGGCCCATCCGACGTGCACTTTTTTGGCGTCAGCCAATCCGACGTGAGGCTCAGCACCTTCCAAAGTGTTCCTGGCCAACCAGAGTTTTGCACTGCTCCCTCTCTTACTCTGCAAGGTGAGGCGCTGTGGAATTAACATTAACGAACTCCAAGTTAGGTAGCAATAGCGTTTAGCTGAAGGCTAAACGTCCCGGCTATTCCTGATATAGCTAGCAACGATAATCTTGTGATGGTGCAGCTCTTGTATCTTGCGTGCTTGCTATGATAGATTTGTGAAGAAATCAGCCTTATGCAAGACTAAATAAATTTGTTTCGAAATAAAAACGTTTTGTTGCTTGCAGATGACAAGCTATGTACACCTCTCATTCGTAAATTAAAGCAGCATTGAAATCCTTCAAATGACATTATGTAAGTCTTCTAAAAAAATAAAAAATAAAAAAATAGGCATGATATAGCCAACATATTTGTCAGATCAAACAACTCATCCAAATGACTATACAATCAAAAACCTGTAACATATTATTACAGAAAATAAAGGCAAAAACCCACAAAATATGGGTTAATAAGTAATAAAAATCAAACAGTGTCTTACATAAGGCGGAATCTCCACAAATCTATGAACAGCAACATTGATGTTTCGTGTCTCTTGGATGTCTTCGCGGCTCTTGTGGGTATTACAGCAGTTTTGGGCACTTTCCGTCTCTCTGACACTTGCTAGACCGATCACATTGCGGTGCTCAGGTGCTTGTATCTATCTTGCTACCTAAGCTGAAACGTGTCTTCGTCAAGCTCTGGGCTATTGTCACACAACAGCATGCAAACAACTCCCTGCTAATTCTGCGAACAGTAATTGCGACCGTGGGACTGTCCTCTAGAGCGTCTGGAAATTCGCAGGTATACTACATGCAATCGTAACCCAGCTTGGGCATTCTCTCTCCGGTTTCTCAGCTTGGAGTGCCTTTGCTGGCTTCAAACAGCATTACGCTAATTAACACATACTAAGTGAACAGTCAATACATGACAGGGTTTCAAAAATAATCGAATCATTTATGTACTAGAAGTCAAGAAACGTGCCTTTATCCTGAAGTAACGACATTCGTGACTTAAATAAGCCATGATCCACTGCAATAGTCACAGAATGCTCCCTGAGTAGCCACGACACCGAGGAGGTTTAAATAAAAGTATGTCCGTGAGTTGTACAGTACATACCTCAAGTGCACCGCTTTGCACCATACGAAATTTCATGCAGATCGTACCGTTCCTCTTGCTTTGAAGGTCAAATGTGCATAATTTTATCGCAATTGGATGAACGGTATAGAAGCACATAAAATACGAATTTAATCCGAAGTGGTGATTCTCGTACAAGATTACTAACACAGATTTTTCAAAAAAAAAAAAAAAAAAAAAAAAAAAAAAAAATGTTGAAATGTTTGTAGAACTTATGGGACTTAACTACAGGGTCATCAGTCCCTAAACTTACAAACTACTTATGAACTAGGTAAGTCTAAGGACGGCACAAATATCCATGCCCGAGGGGGGATTCGAACCCCCGACCGTAGTGGCCGTGCAGACAGTGACTGGAGCGCCTCAGTCCCCTCGGCCACCGCGGCCGGCTCCGATTTTTCGATTTTATGCCGTTCCTTTGGGTTTTCCTTGTTTTTTTTTTTTTCTTTTTTATAAAGCACACCTTTATTAAACCGAATAAAACAAATAACAAAATAAATGCCGCGGTGGAGTAGCCCAGCGGTCTAAAGCGTCTCGCTGCGGAGCGCGCGGTTGCTCGCCATCGTAGGTTCGAGTCCTCCCTGGGCCATGGGTGTGTGTGTTTGTCCTTAGGTTAGTTTACCTACGTTTAAGTAGTTTGTAAGCTACGGACTGATGACCACGCCGTTTGGTCCGATAGATCTACAAACATTTGAACATTTTTGAACAAAATAAATAAAAAGAATTATTAAAATCGGTCTACCCATTTATGAGGTTTATCGCGAGTTGTTTTACACGTACAGAGAGGATGCAGTCAGTGAGTGAGTGTTGGTGTGTTGTTGTGTCGTCAGTGCTGACGTCCGGCGCGGCGGACGTGGTGGCGTCGGGCGTGTCGTGCGGCGCCGCCTTCTGCCCCAGCGAGCCGGCCGCGGACTCGAACCCCAACCTGGCGCGGCCCGCGCTGTCGCAGCTGTACACGCTCAACGCCGTCTTCCTGGGCTGCATGCTCGCCGCCGCCGCCGCCGTCGCCCTCTTCCTCGCGCCTCTCCAAAGGTACGTCCTCGCACTCGCTGCCTCCGTCCAACAGCCTTGTAAATTACTAAGTCAGTCGAAGATCGCGTTAATCGTCTCTACAAATGACCGGTTTCGGCCTGTTGGTGGACCATCTCCATATGCGTGTACTCTGGATCGACTCCACGCAGCAGATGTCAGGTCGCGTTTGGTAGCCGCTGAAGTTACAGCGATCGTTGACTGACTTACTAACTAGTAAGTAATGAAAGATCGCTGACTCTCTGGACCGTGTCTTCAAATATTCATGTGACTGTGATCAAGTGATCTTCCGGTGTCTTCCCGGCAACTGCGAGAGGTGTTCATAACTGGTTCATGTAATGTCGAAACGTCAGCCGATTCCTCAAACTGGGGAACTATCAAGGATGGGGTGCCACAGGGTTCGGTCTTCGGTCCTTTACTGTTCTTGATATACATAAATGACTTGCCATTCTACATTGACGAAGATGCAAAGTTAGTTCTTTTTTCTGATGATACAAATGTAGTAATCACCTTCAAAAATGAAGAACTAAGTTATGTAATCGTAAATAATGTTTTTCACAAAATTATTAAGTGGTTCTTTGCAAACGAACTCTCATTAAATTTTGATAAAACACAGTATATACATTTCTGTACAGTGAGCGGCACAACTCCAGTAATAAATATAGACTTTGAACAGAAGTCTGTAACTAAGGTAGAATTTTAAAATCTTTTAGGTGTGTGCATTGATGAGATATTAAACTGGAAGCAACACATAGACGGTCTACTTAAACGTTTGAGTTCAGCTACGTATTCTGTTAGGGTTATTGCAAATTTTGGCGACACGAAACTCAGTAAATTAGCTTACTATGCCTATTTTCATTCACTGCTTTCGCATTGCTTCATATTCTGGGGTAATTAATCATTGAGTAAAAAAGTATTCATTGCACAAAAGTATGTAATCAGAATAATTCCTGGAGCCCACCCACGATCACCCTGCAGATATCTGTTTAAGTATTTAGCTATCCTCACAGTAACTTCACAGTTTATATATTCACTTATGAAATTTGTTCTAAATAATCCAACTCAGTTCAAAAGTAATAGCAGTGTGCACATCTATAACAGCAGGAGAAAGGATATTATTCACTATGTAGGGCTAAATCTGAGTTTGGCGCAGAAATTGGTAAATTATGTTGCCACAAAAGCCTTTGGTCACCTACCAAGCAGCATCAGAAGCCTGACAGATAGTCAACTAGCATTTAAAATAAATTAAAAGAATTTCTGAATGACAATTCCTTCTACTCATTGGATGAGTTTTTAGATATAAATTACTAAAAAGAAAAATTGTGTCATGTAATATTTTGTGTAATGTAACGTCTTGTTCAGAAATCCTTCATTAACCTACACATTCCACATCATTACGAAGTGCCGTATTCATGATCTATGGAACAAGCATTAACCTAATCGAATAATAATTTCGTGTGGCTCCTTGGCCTGGTGCAAGTCTTTCAATTGGACGCCACTTCGACGACTTGCGTGTACCTAGCCTACCCCAGTTATCTGACCGGGGAAAGAGGACGTACAGCTTAACGTGCAATCCGAACCACACGTCGTTTCTGGCGACTCCTCACATCGTTGAGAGGTGAAGGAAGGGCTAAAATGAAGACTGAAAAATTCCGAGGTCCGACGGGTTTCCAGTCGAGCGCTTTACCTCAAAACCACCGTGCCCGACTGGTGTTCAATTGAAAAGGTACGACACGACACTGTGGGTATAACTGAAGTCCTTATTAAAGTAATCGCCAGGGGCCTGAGCAAAACTATCCCACTGCCGAAGGATTCCCTGTTCCCAGAATTCCTGCGGCTGTGACAAGAGCCAGTCCTCTACTGCGTCCTTCAGTTCGTCGTCCGAGTTGAAGCGCTTCCCTTTGAGATGTTTTCTTAGCGGACCACAGGGCGACATGTCCGGATTCTAGGGCGGATGCTCAAGCTCCTCCCACGAACTTGGCCAGTGCGCTTCGTGTGACCATGGAAAAGGATGGACGGGCGTTATTATGGAGCAGAATCATTCCCTCCGAGAGCAGGCCAGACCGTTTGCTCTTGATGGACTTGCGTAGGCTACGGGTTGTCTCAAGTACACGACCGTGCTCGACGAATTCGATCAGTATCGGATGTCGTACGTCGAAATAGACGGTGAGCATCTCCTTGCCTGCTGAGGGCACAGCCTTGAATGTTTTAGGGGGACTTGACGACGCATACTTCGTGTTCCTAGATGTCGCACTACGTTATTCGAAAGCTGCATTATTCAAATTTCAACCAGTTTGGCTGTCAAAACGTTTCACACCATTCCATTGAACACCCCTCCTATAATGTCATCCAAATAAGAAGAGGAGGAAATAAAAGTTGGTGATATATGAACTGTGGCCCTTCAGAGTAGATAGATATGTTTGTATCCTTGGTATATAGGGATGGTGAGTTGCTCATCAGTCACTTTGCCCGTACACATTTCCGCACCTGTCGTTTTCCCTAGTCATCTATAGCCCTCGATGCACCACAGTTTCCGCGGGACTGGTTTTTATTAGCGCCAACCATGATGGTGGCCCCGGCAGAGTTCACAAATGCTTCCATCCTCCGCCCACAAAGTAATTATCGTGCTCTTTTGGACATGACATATCCCCCTCCCCCACCGGCGCTTTCCAGATTCTCTACTGCTAGTGCTGCCAACTAAGGTTATCGAACGTTCCATCGAACACTCACTATACAGAAAGACACTTAGTGTGGAACTAGTTTATATGCCCGTGCTTCGCAACGGTTGTTAAAGAGGAACCTGTGTATATCATGGTTTCTAGGGTTCCGGCCCTTGGTCAGCAAAAATAGAATCCTTGTTGGATCACTCTGTCAATAAACTCAGTTTTCCTAGCCAAGATGTCAAATTTAAGTAGAAGTCATTGCCGAAAACGCTGAATGTTCATAAAGTTTTTCATGCAAAAAGTGAAATTAATTTAAGTCCGTACTCTGGAACGATGTAAATTTAATGTTATTTTGTCTTCATAAAGTTAAGACTGCAGTGTGAAATTGTCTGTTTGGCGTAAACTTCTGAAATTCGTCTATCGTTGAGATGAAAAATAGTAATAATAATAACAGCGCCATGTATTGGTTCTATAGTGTAGTACTAAACTGTAAGTGTATGCTGAAGTATTAGTATGTTGCAGTGTTGCACTGGGGACAATGTAATTATTCTGTATGCAGTGCTCCCTATTATCGAAAACTCGACGAATGCTGAAAGTTTGATAATTAAATCAACAGAGCAGTTCATGTCTGTCTAAATAAGACGTAATGGTGGTGTCAATGTGCGGTAAAGTAAGTCTGGGTAATCGTTGAAGGAATGCCGTCAGCTGATTGTATAGAATTTTCCATTAAATATAGTATTTCCAGTGAATTGTCTCGACGTGTTAGCAGCATAGGCCACTCTTTCACATAATACATGTTCCCACGTCCTGCAGTGATTACTTCGTAAAGCACGAAATTGATATCGACCTTCTGTAATAGAACACTAAGTACAGTTGTCTCTGCGAAAGAAGACGTATGTATCTATCGTAATGTAGTCCCCACCAAACGTAAGTAATTAAAAATTTTAATCTCAATATTGGACGGAACAATTATGAAAGCAGAGAGGTTTCTGATGAGTTTGTTGCTCGTGTGTGTGTATATTATCTCTAGTGGCAGGCACAGAGCAGAAATATCTCTGAAGTGAGTATTCAAATGCGCAGAACAGAACAGTGTCCTGAACATTAAGGTGGAAATGTCACGTAATATTAGGAAAAATATATTAATCGCCGACTTTATCTTGGTCCTTTTTTGTTCTGTTAAGACAGATGTCTATGTGTAAATGGCTCTTATAGCGACGCTTCCTCAACTTCCTTGTTGCTTCTGTGACACATTTATTAACATATTATTTCATGTTATGTGGTTGCTCTGCGAAATAGAGGGGTGGAAGCTTCTTTGCAGACAATGCAGTACAAACCAATCGTAAGGGCAAATAAATGTGTGGAAAGAGTGAATTTGTCTCAATATCAAGTGGTGATTCCAACTTAATGTTGAGAAGATGAACAGAACCCAATGCTCATTCCATAGATATTTCTTCCATGCACAATTTAGTGGTTATACCCGTCGAAAGATGCACCTCTTTTCTCTCCAAGACATTGCAAACCATATGGGATACAGTTAGGAATAAAAAGAAATTTCTACCCTACCCGGGTTAAATTTTACTTGCAGTGGCAGCGATTTAGTTTGCTATCGTTGGCAACTAACTATTCGCTTTAGGAGGATGATTAATTTACTGACCAGGACAACATAAATTATTTATTTCATCGGGAACATAAAGAATTATTCTCCTCATTTTACGTGACTGACTTTTTAAAAAGCATTCAACGGTTCTTGCCAACAGCAGCACACAACGCCGCCACCATAAGTAAAATTGTACCCCTTCTTGTAGTGTATTACACTATAGTTATGAGAATGAAAAGGAAAAACATAGCAACGCCAGAATTAGTTCTTTGGTGTACTATGTAATTAACGTCGCCTCACGTTGTCCTTTCCTGTACTAAGGCGTTTTCGAGGCAACCCCTAAAGAGAACGCACTCATAATGTAATGAGGATACACCGCAATTCGATTTTTCTGGCAAAGAATTGTTTTGTAAATTACAGTATCGATAGACGTGAAGGAATGTCGTTCTGTTTTTAATTCAAATGTTCGCTGTCAAAAGAAGCAAAGATACGTCGTTAAGCTATGAATATGCAAATTGTAATCAGCAACTCACTGTTCAATGTTAGTTTGTATTTACAGAGATAAGATTGCGGCTCTTTATTTTGAATGACACCCGCGGAAAGAAGCACTTTTTTCTTTCCATGGCATTGCGGCATTGCAGGATACAGCTAGTACAAAAATGATTTTTTGTGTCGTACCTGGATTAACTTTTACTTGCAGTGGCAGCGGTTTAGTATGTTAACTTTGGTAACTAAATATTCGCTTTAGGGGGATCATTAATTTACTGGTCGGAACAACATTATTTATTTATTTCATCATCAACACAAATAATTATTCTCCTCATTGTACGTGACTGATTTTTCAAAAAGGATTCAACGGCCGTTGCCAACACCGCTGCCGTAAGGAAAATCGTAACCCTTGTGTGAGTGTATTACACCTAAGTTATGTGAATAAAAAACACAATATCGCCATCTATTAGTTATTTGGTATACTATGTTACGAACAGCGCCTCTATCGGATCTTTGCTATACTACGCTGCAATTCAAGCACAGCGTACACCAGAAACTACAAATTACGATATCTTTTCTTCTCCTGATCCGATTTTAATGAAATAAAGCTTATATGTTGCCTCAAGGTACTCTCAGTTGACCTCTGAAACGCCACGAAAGTTCGTATAGTATTCTTGGAGATTTGTTGAACTACAACTTATTTATAAGCATAGTATACACATAAAACTTCAAATTACGATATCTTTCCTTCCTCTGATCCGATTTTGATTCAATGTAGCCTATGTTACTCTCCAAACTATTCCAAATTTACCTGTGGAAACCCATGAAAGTTCGTGTAGTACTTTTGGAGATTACCTTAAACAAATAGACATACACGAAGGCTTTTAAACAAATGGTTAAATTACGATATCTTCATTTCCTCAGATCCAATTTTAATTACTGAAGACTTTATATAACCGCACGATATGCTCAAGTTACGTGTGAAAACCCCACGAAAATTCGTTAATTAGCTTTGGAGATAAACGTGTTCAAAGAGATAGACAGACATGACGGTTGTAGATAAATAATTTCAAATTACGATATTCTTTTTTTCCGTGATCCGATTTTTATGAAACGAAGTTTATATGTTATCCCGAGTTACGCTCAAGTTACCTGTACAAACCCCATGCAAATTGGTGCAGTAGTTTTTGAGATAAGAGGTTTTTAATAGTTGAACAAACAGACATGGCGGTTACAGAAAACACTTAAATTTACGATATCTTTTCTTTTCGTAATCTGATTTTGATAAAATTACGCCTATATGTTGACCCAAACTTTTCCCATGTTTCCTGTGAAAACCGCATGAAGATTCGTCCAGTAGTTTTTAATATTGAAGGGAACAGCGACAGGCCTACATTTACCGATTTGTTATTAGTATAGATTAGAAGTCGTGTGTGTACCATCTCGTTTACTGCAGCACCGGCTATGTAACGATAATCGAATAGTTTTTACGCTGTTATGTGTTATTAGTTGATTTCTTATTTTGAAATGAGTGATAGTTACTGTAGGGCAAATTCGAGTACAGCTCATAGAACTTAAAAAGAATGGGCAGTTGATATTACTATGTATCATTTCTGCTGCCACGGAAACACGAAAGTCTCTCGTGTGTTTCCAGCCCTGCTAATGGGACTCGCTGCTTTGCACCCCTCGCCGCAGGAAATTCTCCAATAAAGTATCCTCAATAAATTGGCCGCGTCAAATTTCGAATAAAATCCCATCCTTACGATGTTTATCTCAGTTATCGTCGTCAGTGGCTATGTCACACATAGCTCTGTAGACAATGATGGAGATAACCATTGTAAGCTTGCAATTTTATCTTTATACATTTGGTAAGTTTACCGGTAACTTTTTTTCTGAGCACTCTATCGGTAGCGATTTCGTAGCACTATAATTAGAAATTCGCTTTTGTTACGCTCTCGACCGACAGCCCGCTGTGCACTGGAGTGACAAAGGGCTTCTGAAAGCTGCCATACCGTGTCGGACCTTGTTTTACCTGGCCTGGCGAAGTGCAGCGAGTAGACATGCCAGTAACAAGTCGTTGGAAGTCCCCTGCAGGAATACTCAACGATGCTGTTTCTATAGCTGTCCATAACAATCTTAAAGTGTTGTCGTTGCAGGATTGTGTGCACAAATTGACCTCTCGATTAGAGATTGCAATCCAGCAAAGTTTGATCCCGCAATCCAACGGGATCCAGCATAATTTTAGGAACTGCGGGATTCCGCAACAGCCTCCGGATCCGCAAGCATAAAATCGCGCAAATTCTTTCAAATCTACATAGCATATCACATAAAATTTACAGACGACCAACGGTACAAAATATAATATGTCATTGACAGCTTGCAGTCCTTTAAATTGGGCGTCGAAACACTGTGCAGAAGAGAGCCTACCTAATAACTGCAGACACAACATTTCGATTTATTTTAGAGAACCTGGAGAAACAAGACTCAGTTTTAAGCAATAGGCTATCCGAGGCAATACGTGCACGAGTGAAAGAAAGACAGCGAAGCTAGTCATATTTTGATTTGCACGCAGCATCCAAAGAAAAAAAAATTAGAGAGAGAGAGAGGTCATGAATTGAATACGCCAAAACCTACATTTGTAATGCCGAAACAGAATAAGTTACGACAAGAAGTGAGAAACATTTTACAGCGAGTTATTAAAGGTGATACTGAAAACGTATGTACTACTTCGAGATCATATAGGTGCAGATAATAGTCAACGGTCTCTGGAAGATAATTTAACTTTAGAAGAGGAATTAGAAATGCAGATGAAACAATACAAAGAAGATTACGCTAAAAAGAACAAAACTGGAACGGAAAAATACTACGAAAAAATATTAAAAAATGAAATGTCAGCTTTTGAAACTAATGGATGAAAAGGGAAGTATTTGACTTTGTTGCACGACTATTTATTAACCATCAAACCATCAAGTGTGGAGGCAGAAAGAGCCTTTTCCGCCGTTGGCTACATATGTTCTATACGAAGTAGATTGGGATATGAAACTACTGATGTTATTTGTTTTTTTTTAAGGTAAAATGTACAAAACGAGAAGTGACTTCTTTTTATATTTATAAACTTATAACATTTTTTACTGTAAGAAAATTAAGACAAGTAGTTAACTTTAATTCATGTGATACTGTAAATCCCTCAGTAAATAAGAATGATTACAATTATCTTTGATAAAGATTAGAATCATTTGCTATTGTCCTTGACGTTCTTGTTAATAAATAAGTAGTCAAAAAGCAAAATAATTAATCAGATGCAGTAGATATCGTTGACTTTTGTGATTTTTAATAAATATTTGATCATACTTAACAAAGAATATTTATTGACTTAAAGAAAAAATAAACCTTTGCGGGATCACGCGGGGTTGAAAACAGTGCTGGATTGCTCTCGCGTCCCACAAATATTCTACGGAATTTATGTCGGACGTGGGTGGCCAGAACATTCACTGTAATTAATGTTTTTCATAAAAATCGCGAACAATTGTGACCGATGCCATGGCGAATTGTCGTCCAAATAATTCCACCGTTGTTTGGGTATATGAAGACCATGAATGGCTACAAATGATCATGTAGCGGAAAATAACCGTTACCAGTGAATCATCGGTGCGCTTGTACCAGAGGACCCAGTACATTCTATGTAGAAACAGCCCACCATGTTATGGAACCACCACCAGCTTGCACAGTGCCTTGTTCACAACTTGTGTCCATGGTATCGTGGGGCCTGTGCCACACTCGAACTCCATTAGGAGGTCTTACAACTGAAATAGGGAATCATCTGAGCAAGGCACGGTTTTCTAGCAGTCTGGGGTCCAACCGATACGGTCACAGACCCAGCAGAGGCACTGCAGGCGACGTCGTGCTGCTAGCAGAGGCACTTCAGCCGGTAGTCTGCCGCCAGAACCCAGTAATGCCAAACTGCGCCTTGTGTGACACGTCACACATGGATTTCTGTGTTTAATTCGTGCTGTGTTCTTTTCCTGTTCAAGGAGACTGTCTCATCTCCCTCCTGTTTAACCTGGTACTGGAGAGAGCTCTGAGAACAGTGGCAAGCCTACAGACAGGGACAGAGTTGGCAAGAAGGATCAACACCTTGGCCTATGAGGACGATGTTGTTCTAATAGCAAAGAGAGAGAGCAAGCTCTGGTTCAGATGACAAGAGCATTAACAGAAGAGGCAATGAAAACAGGTTATAATATAAAGCCTGCCAGATTTTATTTATTATGGTTTTCTGTTCCATAGGACCCAATTTAGAAGTGAGACTCCATGGACATGGAACACGTTAATACATGAATTTTTACACAAGAATGGTATATACAAATTTTAAGTAGTCCTATGCACATGACACTCTTAATACAAAGTGAAAAGAATCAATAAATAAAAAAAATGAATTAGCTTAATTGTTTAACTTTTCTAGGAGTTCCTCGACGGAATAAAAGGAGTGAGCCATGAGGTAATTCTTCAATTTAGATTTGAAAGCGTGTGGGTTAGTGCTAAGATTCTTTATTTCTTGTGGCAGCTTATTGAAATTGGATGCTACAGAATAATGTACACCTTTCTGCACAAGATTCAAGGTGGTGTGATGCAAATGTAGATTCGACTTCTGTCTGGTATTCACCGAGTGAAAGCTACTAACTCGTGCGAATAAGCTAATGTTATTAACAACAAACGACATTAAAGAAAAAACGTATTGTGACGCCAGTGTCAAAATTCCTAGACTACTGGAAACTAACTATAAAATATATTACTAGAAGATTCCATAAAAGTTCCGCAACTTGTGTGGTTGGGTTAAAAATACCCAGTAATTTAAAAAATTGCGTATAAAATCAAACAACTCACTGACTTGATGGTATAGCAACCATCAATGATGTACTCACAACAATCTGGTAACAATGGGCGTTCAAAGATTTAGCTGAGTATCTGACACTCAACATTACCATTTACGGGTAAAAAATACGTAGTGGATAGACCATATGGTTGGGGTTTATTAACAAAATAGAAAGTTTCAAACATCAGTAGTGTTCAAACTTACAGAGAGCCATTGTGCACGTACAAAAAAATACAACTGTTCTGAATTTCTTATATCACGTGAAACCACTAAACACTGTGGGTCAGTCCAGATGATGTGACAGTTCGTTAACGAACACGCAGACAAACGGTCTGATACCTGTCGATCGAACTTCCTCTCTCGCTCATTGTCTGGTGTAATCCTCGGTCACTTTCTACTTTACTATTTAAAAGAGCACGCAATATAGGCGGACAACAAGGAAACTGAAATACCTGAAAAATAGCCTTAACAAAATCTAACAATAGTACTTCACCAGCTGTTTAATGCTCATAGAAAATATCACAACTCATAATGCAGCTCCTAGCATCACGTACAGTCGTGCTCAAAAGTATCCGAACGACCTGAATTGCATTTCACCTGATTGGCGTGCAACCCAACTAACGTACCTGTCTTGCGAGTAAATTGCCCCTCGGTACTTTCCTTTGACTATTGAAAATGGTTCCAAGTCACCACTAGGAAAAATTGCTCTGTATCGCAATAACTCAAGATGTAAAGTAATACCGCGATACAACAACATCAGGGACCACCTTATCACAGACAAGACTGTCCCTAACGCTTCTAAGCTCACATGTATTACAGGAAATAACATACCTGAAATGTTAACACTCTCATTATTACGTCAGATAGGTAATGCCGTAGTAAGTTCGTCGTATTCATGATTGCTTGTTCAAAGTAACGTTCATATCTATTTACGTACTAGACGAATATGTAATAAAAATGAGGGTACCTTTGTTTTAAAAAATGCAGTTGATATCCGTTTGACCTATGGCAGCGCCATCTAGCGGGCCAACCATAGCGCCATCTGTTTTCCCCCTTCAAGCTAGAAAAGTTTTGTTATTTGTAGTTTTTTAGTTTGATGCTTATTTCGTGAGATATTTGGTCCGGTCACTATCAGTAGACTGCCCTGTACAGTATACTTGCTAACTTAAATGTAAACTGAAGTTCGACTTCACACCTTCAACATCAACAGTCTACTGTTGACATTCGAAACATACTCCTACAACAACCCATCGCAACTGGTGCACCAACACATAAAACGAAGATTCATTGAACTTAGCTGTATCTCCGTACTCTATAAAAATTGGACGCATGCTATATGACCACTTCCTAAAGTATTTACTATTCCTCCTGAAACACCACATATAGGCTGCGCGGAATAGTCGTGTGGTCTAAGGCGTTATGCTACGAATTGAGCGATCCTCACGTCGGAGGTTCGAGTCCTCCCTCGAGCATAGGCGCGTGAGTAGCTTTAGTGTAAGTTAATTTAAGTAGTTGGTAAGTGTAGGGACAGATGACCTATGCAGGTTAGTCCCATAGGCTTATAAACTTTGGTCAGAACCATACATAGATCATACAAGATATTTAAAGGCGAAGGCAGAGTGCTAAAATCTGTGCTTATTTCTCATAATAATCCGTGGGGCAGACTGAATTTCATACTTCAGACGTACGCAAAAGTGTAAAGTTACTGAATATTCAATAAAAAAGCATGTGTTCTATGGTTATTACTTCTTATCTGCGTTTGATTTGTGTCCAGGAAATTAATTTGACCAGAATATTTTTCTCCCGTTCTCTCCCATTTCCGTTCTGTCTCGAACGACAGAATTGGGAACGTTTCGTATTGCTTGTACCTGCTGTCAAACCAGGAAGTCTTACTTTGCGGTGCTGAACTACTCATCGCGATATTATGCAGTGAAAAATGATTCTGTATTTGTAACTTTGTGACTATTGTGCCTGTACCGAACTGCAGGCCGCTTTTCTATCGCTTGCTAGTGCCATCCGAATATGTGTACCAGTCTTTGTACTTCTAAAGAACCGGGGACGTCAGATTCGCGTTTCCAAGGGAGTTCAAACATAAATTACACGCTGGTATCATAGTAAAAAAACATCAGAAACAAAATTTCAGTCACTGATAACCATATGAAGATAACACGATACGTATGTTATTTGAAGAAATGGAGGATAACCATTTGCAGCCTTAGGAATTTTGTGTCTCGTTTCCGCCTGTTGTCCTGGGTGTCGGTGGCCGAGTAGAGAGAGACCGACACAGAGAAATAGGATGCACGCGTGTGCAGGTACAGGGTCTGAGGTGACCAGCCAGTGGGACAGCAGAAATTAGAAACGCTATGCTAGATTAGAACAAGATATATATTTCGTAGAAATAATACAATACTTAACTTGGAGGGCAGCAGACTACTGGAATGCATATACATAGTTTAACTAGGTAGAGGCCAGCCTACTGATGAGTCCTAGTGCCTGTCCTATACCCAAGTGACCGATGCAGTTCAGTGGTGTCCAAGAGCGGAGTTGTAGCAGAGGGCGCTCGTGGCTGACGTCGTAAGAACGCCGCGCCCTGCTTGCATGGCGGCGCGCGGCGAAAGTACGTGGCGCGCCAGACTTGTGCGACACCACAAGGTACATTTCTTTATTTCACGACATAATTGTTATATGCTGATATTTCATTTACATTCCACGATTCTCCGGTACTCCACAAGATGGTATGTTCATGTTTTAAAAACTACTTACCGTATATTTCCGCAGGTACAAATTTTCATCAAAATTTTATAGTTTAAGCATATATATCTGGCTTATAAGACGACCTCGGATTTTGGGGCCTTTTCTTATCATTTAGCCATCGTCTTATCTGCGGAAATATACGGTAGTTAGTTTTCTTTGCCGATTCGACACTAATGCAAAGAGTTTCCGTGGGCAGGTCACGATAAGCTCTGTTATACTGATTGGTTACTGCATGTCTACCCTATTTACACTCAGAAAAGTCCTCGGATAGTGGACCAAACATGGCGCGAGTGTGTTGATTGCACACCTCATGCTTCCTGTGCCAGCTGCGGTTTTGTGAAGGGGCTTCTGAGACGTGGAATGCGACTGCGTCGTATTCGGTGATGTCGTGCAAAGGGGGATGGTGGTTGTTGCGTCGTCGAAAGGGCAGTGGCGCAGAAACATGCAACCGTGTCCAGGGTGTGTCGTGAATGGTTGAATTAGTGTGCCGCAGTCCACAACAGACGATGCACCGACCGCCCAGACACCCTCGATGACCGTGACTGCCGACGCCTGACACGGATCGTCAGTAGCGCAGGAGGGCAGCACTGTAATTCAATGCAGGACCCAGTAGACAACCACGAGGAACACGGGGTACTGAAGCCGACGCCGCACACGGCTGCCATCGGGCACAGCGGCTTGCATGTGGCGCCAGTCACCAGCGGTGGACACTGCAGTAACGGCGGAATGCGAGATGGTCGGACCAATCACGGTTTCAGCTCACCGTACCGACGGGACGCATCGTGTGCCGGGCAAATCACAAGATTTGACGGGTGCTCCCTGCCAAGTATGTGTGATGTAAGGCTGCACTATAACCTTTGACAATAGGATTTGATGAAAAGTCCCGTAATATTAACGAAGATAAACTATGAATTATAGTTACCTTACTATCCCTCTAAATAGTCGCCTCCCATAACTATGCACCGTTGAGCTCTGCGATACATGTCCCGGAAACTTTACACGAAGTCTTTTTTTTGGGGGGGGGGGGTGGATGGTGTTCAAAAGCCTAGTCACGTGTCGCTGAATGTCAGGAATATCGTCAAATCTCTTTCCTTTCATAGCGAGTTTGAGTCGAGGAATTAGGAAGAAATCTGGAACATTGAGATGCGGCGAGTATGGTGGATGTTCAAGTTGCAATACATTGTACCACACACAGTGGTGCAAACTTCGCCAAAGGAAGACCGTGTAAAGTTTCCAGGACATGCATCACAGAACTAAGCGGTGCATAGTGGTGGCAGGTGACTATTTCGAAGGTCACTTGCCTTACTGTCTTTCGAAATAGTCACCTCCCATAAATATGCATCGCGGAGTTCTGTGGTACTTGTCCTTGGAAACTTTACATGGTCTTCCTTTGGGATAGAGCTCAGAAGCCTCGACGCATTTAGTTTGATGTCAGGAATATCGTGAAAACTCCTTCCTTTCAAAGCGAGTTTGAGTTGAGGGAATAGGAAGAAGACTGCAGGACTCAGATCCGGCGAATATGGCGAATGTTCAATTTGCACCACCCAACCCCCCCCCCCTTTTTGCCAGGAACTGTATGACGATATTGACTGTGTGTGCTCCAGTGTTCGTCTACGTCTACGTTAATGTTACTGGACTATTCATCGAAATTTATTCTCACTGGCGTGTTGTGGTCTAGGGCGCATTCCTCTAGTATGAAAGAGCCTCGTAGTTATGCTAGAAGGGACTTCAGCTCGGGGACCATCTCTACCCAGTTTTGAACATCGGAAAGGTTTGCGTTCTTTCTAGATGGCCACCCTGGGTCCAGGGTTTGAGCCCCATCGAACATATGTGTTGTCACGAAACGCAAGCTCCCTACTATGCTTCCTGCACCACGAAGAGACCAGAATTGGCTGCTGCTCTGCAAAATATTTGGTGACTGGTAGACTCACTTCCATGGTGTCTCACTGCAGTGCGGAAGGTCGTAGGAGGCACCATACGATATTAGTTGCATATCGTATGACATTTGCTGTCATATACGTCATGCGCTGGGCAGCTACAGATGTGCCTCTCTGCCTCTGAGATCTACACAGGTATGTTCTCGCTAAACTCCCTTCGTAGACGCCTGACGGATTGGGTGGAAAATCTCTCTTATTCTGAAGAATGACTTTCAAAATTTACACACCCCAGAATAGGGATGGGAAAAACCGTCCGGTTAAAACCGATACCGGTATTTTAGTTTCGAATAACCGGTTTTTTCGGTATTTATTTGGTGTCGGTTGTAACCGGTTTCTTTTAGTTATTGCCAAGAGCCGGGTAAAAAAGACCGGTACGACTACTTTCTGTAGTGGTGGTTCAAAATGTGTTTTTTGTAAACAATTTTAAAAAAATTTAAGCTAGTAGACCCAAATATTTAGGGCTATTCCTAAAATTTCCACTGCTGCGAAATATTAGCTCACCGCAGTAAGTAAGAAAAGCGATCAGTGATAGTTTAAGAAGAATCCCGGCAGTCAGAAACGCGCAACAAACGCGTGGCATAAGAACTTAAGAACTGGTGCAGCTATTGAGGCATCGATGCACGTGTTGCAGTGTGGCGTGGCCTATTAGACGACGCGCGTGCACCGGCAGTGTACGAGACTTGCCTCCGTCTGGTCATGCGGCAGTTCCTTGCTGTCGTCGCCAGACATAGGTTGTGTCTTAAATGGCACCATTCCGAGTATGGAAGTACTTCACGAAGTACGGGAGCAGTGAGATACAATGCTCCATTTGCTTTAAAAATCTGAAAACGGGTGGAGGTATTACAAACATGCTATGTCATTTAAGGAGAAAGCATCTTTCCTTGGAAGAGATGATAAATTCGATTCATATACCTATTCTGTAAGTGATGTACTCTAAGCTTGGAATACTAACTTTTAATGTATTATCATATTGTCATGCTAACAAGTTTTATTAATGTGATTCCTTGAAATCGAGGGGCTTTTTTAATAACCAATATGGGTTTAGGTAACATTGATCATGTGGTGCCTCGTGAGGTAGCTGTGCGGTCTTGAGGCTCCATGTAACGGGCTGAGCGGCTGCTCCAGTCGGAGATTCGAGTCCTCCCTCCTCCCTGAGTCATGGATGTATATCTTGTCCTTAGCGTAAGTTAGTTTAAGTTAGATTAAGTTATTTGTAAGTCTAGGAACTGATGACCTAAGCATTTAGTTCTCATAAGAACTCACACCCATTTCAACGTTCTTTGATCATGTGGTACAGAGCTTTCCTAGTTCAATTTGCGTAAATTTACACTGACAACAATCATACTGTTAGTCGGATCTGTGACTTTATTTTTCGAAATACTTCTGCAGCACTGATTGAAGTTTATTTACTGACTGTAACTTATATATGTTGTGTGTTTAACGAGATATTCGTATGCGCTGGCTCACAAGTCCAACTTACGGAGTGGTTGGCTCAATATTTGCAACTGCCGGATGAAAATACTAGGCCAGTAAATCTGTATGCTTCGTATATCGTCTTCTACGGACTCCTGGCTAGGCTTACACACACTCAAGAAGGCGTAGTATTGGGAGGGAATCTTGCAAAATATAGAAAGAATAGTGATTTGTCATATAACGTAAATTTACGTAAATTTTAACTAAATTTCGTAAGTTTCGGCTTCGGCGGAAACTAGAAGAACCGACGATTACGGTTTCTGTTTGGCCGCAAAAAATGTTTCGTTCGAACTCTACTGGAAATAATAGCAATAAAAACCGAAAACCGGTTATTTGAAAAACCGGTTATCTTGGACAATTTTTACGGTGCGGTTAAACCGGAGATGAAAAGAACCGGTATAACCGAAAACCGGTTGTTTCAGCGATAACCGCCATCCCAACCCCAAAAGTCTGGTGTTGATATCCATGCCATATGGGGTGCGACAGCTCCTACAACGGCTATTCTGTTCACAATTGTGCATTTAGCCTCATCTCGATAGCGTTTTATCCCTCGGCTCCCAACTTCACAGGGATACTAACGCTTTCGTTTATTGAGTGCTGCGCGAGTGTCCCGATGCAATGATACATATGTTAGTAAAACCTGGAGACTCATCGACACACTTGATTCAGAGAAATCCCAAGAATAACCATTGCGGAAAAACATCAGTTACGATCATTTTCCAATAATGTTGTTTGTTTGTGGCACAATTATGGCTATAGCAATGGAAAAAAGAGGTTATTAGACAGTCCAAAGCCCTAACAACTGCAACTAGTTCGACAGATAGAAGATACCGATTTCTTGCTTGTCATCCACCCTGACTAAACGGGCCACAAGTACTCTCTTTTCAGCAACTCGTTCTCTGGCCAACAACTTGTCTGGACGCCGGTTTAAAAACGAAAAAGAAGAGATCTGGCCCTCTGGAACGGCGCCATTAAAGGTCAGCGTGAGGCCGGTCAGCGCGCCGCTCTCCCAGCCGCAGTCAGCTCTCAGATCTTGAAGCCGCATTCGAGATTTGATTGATTGATTTGATTTTTCCAGGGAAGCCAAAACAGTCTTCGACCAACTCGCCACTGTCCGCACCGAAACTAGGTTTATTGTGCGGTATCGCTCCCTGTATATCTAGTAAAGCCAACCAATGCCCTTGAACAGTGCAAGGAGTCTCTTTACCAGTTCTTTAATAGACACAATTTCTTCGGGTCTGGTTGTCCCAAATGTTCTGTGCCTTTTATTCTCCAATGCAATGCATTCGAAGATTAGATGTGATGCAGTTTCATCACCGTCATCACAGATCCTACATTTAGGGTCCTCTTCTGTTATTCCCATTGTACGTAGGTGTTTTTTGAAATTCCCATGGCCTGTCAACAATCCAACCATGAGTTTAATCTCTCTCCTGTTCAGACCTAGGATTGCAGAGCTTCTTTTAAAACATGGCTTTGGCATCATTACCTTGCCATGTTTTTGTTGATGGACTTTGGTCCAATGTTCTACGTGCTGTCTTCTGAGCCAGTTACGTAGCTCCAATTTGATCATTGCCTTGGTGATTGTCAGGACAGGTTCCGGTCCAATAAATGGAGTGTCTGCCCCCATCCTGGCTAATCTGTCGGCATGTTCGTTGCCACTGATCCCCGAGTGGCCAGGGACCCACAATAGGTTTACTCTATTGCTTTCCCCTAGCTCCACCAGAACCCTGTGAGATTCTGCAACAATTTTAGACCTTGTTGCAGGAGCTGTCAGTGATCTCAGGGCTGCCTGGCTGTCTGAAGAGATATAGATCCTACGATCTTTGTAGCCGCATTCGAGAAGTTCCTCAGCTGGTCTCGCCAGGTCGAGTGTACAGCATTCAAATCACATCACGACGCAAAAATCCTTGCCTCTACTGCGCGAACAACGAACTACTGCAGGGAGCCACTACGTTCGCCCATAACTAACGACTCGCTTTAGTATACCAGTCTAAAACTACGCTACTAATAATCTGCGATTTCATTAAAGTGCCTGGTACAGGGTTCATTCAACCATTTTCTACCGTTCCGCTCTCGAATAGCGTGGATAATAATGAACACTTTTTGAATTCCCTTACTTTGTAATAAACGTCATTTCTACTTATGGGCACAACAAAATATTTTCGAATTCGGAGGAGAAAACGGTTATTTAAATTCTGCAATCGTTAAAACAGCCTTTTTTTGCTACCGCAAAAACTATTACCTTGCCACAACAAAAACGCCTTTCTTTTAATGATTGCCTGTCTAACTCACATGTCATATCAAAGACCCACTCTCCACCATTGAGTGATCTTACGAAACGAACCGCCTTTATTTGCACCTTATCGATGTCCTCTGTTCTGTGTCTCGTTTCCGCCGGATGTCCTGGGTGTCGGTTGCCGAGTGGAGAGAGACCAACCCAGGAAAATAGGATGCACGTGTGTGCAGGAGGTGACCAGCCAGTGGGACAGCAGAAACGAGAAACAGTAGAGTAAATTAGAAATAAGATAATACTTATCTTTTACAAAGTTCAAGACTGCAGAATGCTGATACATAGTTAAACTAGTTAGAGGCCTGACTACTGATGATTCCTAGTGCCTATCCGATAGCCAAGTCTTAACTGGTGCCTATCTGATTCCCAAGTGGCCGATGCAGCAGTCGTGGCCACGAGCGGAGTTGCAGCAGAGGGCGCTCGTGGCTGACGTCGTAAGAACGCCGCGCCGTGCGTGCATGGCGGCGCGCGGCGTAAGTACGTAGCGCGCACTTCATACTTGTGCGACACCACACACTGCCAATCCCATCTGGTAAGGATTCCATTTCGCACAAGAGTATTCTAAGAGAGAAGTTGTTCCAACTTCCAAATATTATGTCAACAAAGCCTTCCCTAGTTCCCAGTCCCTATAATATTTTTTACGTGCTCTTTTCAAGAAAAATTGTTCGTAATTGTAATTCCGAGTTATTTAGTTGAATTGACAGCCTTGTGACTTGGCGATTTCTTTTTTATTTTTCTTTAAACTACCAGGGTCATCTGTCCTTAGACTAACAAAGCTATAACTAAGTTATGCTGTGCCTGAGAGAGGACTCGAACCTCTGACGCCCCAGACCACGAGGAGATTTCGTTTAGTATTCATTTGGATAACATCGCATTTTTTAAAATTTGAAATCAGTTTCCTCTTTTAGGATCACACGGATATCGTGTCAAGATCGTTTTATAATTGGAGTTGTATTGCTCCTGATTTTACTAGATAGTAAGTTAGAGCATTGTCTGCAAAAACTTCAAGAACACAGATTAACTCCTAGATCATTTATATAGGTCAATAACAGGAGAAGGCCTATGACCCTCCCCCAAAAATGTCAGTTCTGCTTGTCACTATACCATGAGCTGACACCCATCTGGCAGGAAGTCAGCATGCAGTCGCTCACTGAGACGACATTCTATGACACGCAATTGAGTAAACGCCGCTTGTGAGGAATGACATTGAAAGCCTTCTGGAAATATAGAAACAAGGAATCAATTTGAGATTCCCTTTTGACAGCACTAATTACAAAAAGTAAAGAGTTGTGTTGCACAAATTTTTTTCTGAATTTGTGTTGAGTAGGTATCAATAAGACGTCTTCTTCAAGGTGATTCATAATGTTCGACTGTAGTATATCGTCAAAAATCACAATGAAAATCGACATTAGGTAAATGGATCTGTAAGTCAGTTTTCTTTCTCGAGTATTGGTGTGACCTGTACAGCTTTCGTCGAGCGAGAGATTGAATATAATTTAGGTACATTTAGCAAAAGACAGCGCGAAACTTATGGCAATGTTCGCCAATGAAGGAAAGGCCAGTTTTTATATAACCATAGCACTGACTTGCCGAAAGGGACAAGAAAATTTCAAGTCTTGCTCAAAGCCATTCAATTAGTGTATAAATAATATTTCGATATTCTGTAGGATGAAGAACAAAGAAGACTGTGTTTGGAAGTTTCGAGTTTTGAGGAAGGAGTTTATAATTAAATTACGGTTCAGCCACATGGTTTGTTTTACAGCTCATATCGAATAATATTTGTCAAAGATCCACTGGATTGCAATATATCAAACTATATTTTGTCAATAATATAGTGTTCGTTTTGACGGGGCAGTAACTTACAAATCTGTTCTCTGTTAATATACTGATACGTGACTTTTCGTATAAACTAGTAGGTTAATCAATGCGGTGACAAATGTAGCAATTAGTTTTTAAAATAGCAGCAACCAGTTGCAGCTGAATTGATTTTATTAGAAGCGCTTTCTCACTTAGTGACCTTCTTCAGATAAATTTTGGAATTAAATCTAGACTGTTTAATTTGAACATATAAAAAGTCCAATATTTATCTGCAGAATGTTATGTATAGAAAGAGTGTAGAAAACAAAATTGGTTATTTATTCCCAGTGTTATATAGAGTTTCTGCAAGGCGGCGCGGAACGGCTGCGAATCCTCAGTAGCAGTGACAGCACTCGAGGACTCGCAGACCCTGAGACGCTCCGCACCATCTTGTACAAACACCCTAAAGACAGCCCAACATTGGGTAATAAACAACCAATCTTGCACTCTACACTGTTTTTTATGCATATATAAAGGCAATAGGAAGAAAATCGTTTTTGAAAAAGATATATTAATTTAAGCATAAGGAAGTCCGTTCTGAAGACTTTTGTGTGGAGTGTTGCCTTGTATGTGGGTGGAACATGGACGATAAACAGTGCGGACAGGATGAGGATAGAGACTTTTGAAATGTGGTGTTACCGAAGAATGCTGAAGATTAGGTGGGTGGATAACTAATGAGGAGGTACTGAAGAGAATTGGGGAGAAAAGGAATTTCTGGCATACCTTGACTAAAAGAAGGGATGGGTTGGTAGGACATATTCTTAGACATCAAGTAATTGTGAATTTAGCGTTGGAGGGAAGTGTGTGGGGTAAAAACCGCAGAGAGAGACCAAGAGATGAATCTTCTTCTTTCGCCACTCTCCCGCACATGCATGATCGGCGTTGTTATTCGGAATTGGCGTGTTAATATTTTCGAGGTATCCGGATGCCCTTCCTGCCGCCACCCCATGCCTCCCACGAGGAAATGTCTAACCCAAATGTCTGCGCATAGTGTTATATGTGTGAAAGAGTAAAGTGTTACGAAGTGTTTGCGAGTCGTGTAACTGAGGCGGGACTTGGGTACCAGCCCGGTATTCACCAAGGGGGATGTGGAAAACCGCCTAAAAACCACATCCAGGCTGGCCGGCACTCAGACCCCTTTCGTTAATCCGCCGGGCGGATTCGAACCGGGGCCGGTACGCCCCCCCGTCTCGGAAAGCGGTGCGTTACACCACACGGCTAACCGAGCAGGTAGACTAAGATATGAATATAGTAAGCAAATTCAAATGGATGTAGGATGCCGTTCTTATGAGGAGATGAAGAGGCTGAAGAGCTGCAACAAACCAGTCTCCGGACTGAAGACCACTACAACAACAACATAAAATTATCATAAGGGTGCTATCATCTCAAAGAAACATCTTTCCATAAAATATTATCTGAAGAAGGGCACCAAGTACCCGAAACTGGTAGTAATAAAACCATTTCATCTGAAACCTGTTACTGCTGATTTTAAAATCAATTTAATACAGTTGCTGGTATGAAGCAAATATTGGCCGCAGTGAGGGCAGTGCACCAAATTACAATACTGTTACACGTACAATAAATACTGACACAGAGCTGCCGACTATGGCGCAGTTTCGGAGCCGAAGTGGCATATTGCGAATCACGTGGACGACGTGCACTTCTCGACGATAGTCTCTTGGACCAGGGCCGGATCTAGGACATTTGCCAAGGGGGGCAAGCATAAATTTACCGCCCCTTCTTTCACCCCCCCCCTGTAAGAATCGACTTTTTGTCGCTAATTGGGTTACATATTTCTAAATAAATGTCACAATCTCATATTTTTTAAAACAGATCTTGTCTCTAATTTTGTTTCTGGTGTTGACAATTTATAAGTTTCAGTTTCTTCCAGGGCCTTCAAAACTTTAAGAAAATGTTTGTAAACAGCTTCAACCGCATCTACTCTTGCAGATCACCTAGTCTTGCTGAATGTCTGCTGAATTTGTTCCTACTAAATTTAAAGAGTGAGCAGCACATGGTACGAAATAGGCCAGTACATTCTTCTGAAGTATTCTTGACTGGACCCCTCTGTACTTTCCAGCCCTGTTTGCCCTATTGTCATGTGACTGCACCCTGCGTATTTAATGTTCAACCCATCTTGTTCCAATTATTGCAGTATCTCTTGACTAAGGCCTTCTTCTGTTTTGTCTGTAACTGTAAAAAAGTCAGTAAAACTTTCCACAACCTACGAGGCATTCGACTGTACATATCGAATTACTTGTGTCTTCTGTGCATTGTGACTGATATCTGGAGTGCAGCCAAACATCAGTGAAAAGTATTTAGCAGCTAAAATATCTTTAATTATATCTTTTTTTTTTTTTTTTTTTTTTTTTTTTTTTTTTTTTTTTTTTTTTGTCAGCAATCAAGTCACGGAACTCATCTTGTATATTTTTGTAAAAATAGCTAATCTGGCCTTTCTTGTGGCGTTCAATACGCAGACGAAGAGGGACACTATAGTATGATATGAGATCAATTGTATTTAGAAATTTGCCGCTATGTGGATGACCAAAATCACCATCTTATTTTGTTCCTCTAAAAGGACTTCCTTGCTTAGCTAGAAAAAGGACAGTATCAATAATACAGTGTTCCTCCTGTTTTATCTGGTCTTGCTGCCCAGTGTGCGATACTTATCAGGTGGGTTCGTCGGAGGACATCGAAAGAGTCGAAAGAAGGGCAGCTTGTTTTGTATTGACGTGATACAGGGGAGACAGGATCTGGGATGGCAATCATTAGAACAAAGGCGTTTATCGTTGCGACTTGGGCTACTTACGAAACTACAATCATCAACATTCTCCTCCGAATGCGAAAATATATTGTTGCCTCCCACTTACATAAATAGAAAAGATCATCTGAATAAATACGTGAAATCAGAGCTCGAACAGAGAGATTTAGATGTTCTTTTCTTCCCGCGCGCTATTCGAGAATGGAATGAGAGATAAATAGTATAAAAGTGGTCCGATGAACCCTCTGTCAGGCAGTTAAATGTGATTTACAGAGTATCCTGTGTAGATGTCTATCAATGCCACCGCTACCGAGAGAGGACTCTAGACTTAATGCTTTTGAGTCTCTATAAGAAGTGTGCTTACCTGAAATATAAATATATGGACTGGAACGTTATTCAAATTGTGCATTTACTTATGCAATAACGCAAACATCTCCCTCATTCTGGCTAATATCTAGTAGATTAGCTGAAGTACCTGTGACAGGGCAACACTCAAGTCAGCAACCAGGAATTTTAGTTTTATTAAATGATTTCGGTGTATTCCTTGCAGTCATTTTAATTTTAATAATTCTGTGTCAGTTAATTTTATTAAATTATACCAGAGAGATACATTCTGTAAAAAAAAAAAAAAAAAAGAAAAAAAAAAAAAAAGAGTAGGTCAAAATTTGCCGCCCTCTAAATTTGCTGCCCGGGGCAACTGCCCCCTTTGCCCCCCTCTAGATCCTGCCCTGGCTTGGACTGCTCGAGACGGAAACGAAATAAAGGAACACTACTAGTCCTCCAGTGGCGTGTTAATGAGATTGTTCAGAATGTTTCCGTTGGTTTTATGAGCATATTCAAAGCAGGCTAAGTGGCAGTAACCCAGATGCGACTGTGACCCTAGCGTGCGCGACATTAGCTAAGCGGCCACGTGGAGTTCTCCAAGGTCGCGCCCCTGGCCTCCCGTCTTGTGTAACCGGCCGGCGACTCGTCCCACCGGTTTACTCAGACCCTGACACTGGAGGCACAACCTGCCCTGCCCCACTGCCAGAACCTACAGTTTCGGCACTCTGACTTCTGCCTGTTCTATTCTTCTTTATAAATCAGCAAATTTTCTGTACGTTGCGCTATAATTAAATAGCGGACTACTGATCAGTCTGTGTGTAGATATGAACGAGACGCACCCAGAAAGAAAGTTGCCCTACATTTTTTAAATTTTAATTTTTTTTCTGCACAAAGACAGCATAGTTACATGAAAAACTTCCCTGGCTATAAGTCCAGCAAAAATTGAGCTATTATTCCACGTAGTCGCCAAAAGGACTGAGCCAATTGTGAAAATGAAAATACACAATTTTTTCCTTGTTCTACAGGTTTATTTTGTGAATCTATTTTCGGCTTATTAGGCCATCATCATACATGTCTGATGATGGCCTGTTGTTGTTTTTGTTGTGGTCTTCAGTCCGGAGACTGGTTTGATGCACCTCTCCACAATACCCTACCCTGAGCAAGCCTCTTCAACTCCACATAAGAACGGCAACCTACATCTGTTTGAATCTGCTTACTGTACCCATCTCTTGGTCTTCCTCTGCGGTTTTTACCCCACACACTTTCCTCCAACGCTAAATTCACAATTACTTGATGTCTAAGAATGTGTCCTACCCTTCTTTTAGTCAAGATATGCCATAAGTTCCTTTTCTCCCCAATTCTGTTCAGAACCTCCTCATTAGTAACGCGATCCACTCACCTAATCTTCAGCATTCTTCTGTAGCACCACATTTCAAAGGCCTCTATCCTCTTCCTGTCCGGACTGTTTATCGTCCATGTTTCACTCCCATACAAGGCAACACTCCACACAAATGCCTTCAGAAAGGATTTCCTTAGGCTTAAATCAATATTCGATGTTAACAAATTTCTATTCTGCATTTTATATCCTCTGTACTGCCACCATCATTTGTTATTTTACTGCCCAAGTAACAAAACTCATCTACCTTCTTTATTGTTTCCTTACCTAATCTAATTCCTTCAGCATCACCTCACAGGCCGAAAATCTATTCACAAAATAAAACTGTAGAAGAAATACAAAATTGTGTATTTTAATAGTCATGATGGATTTGTTCTATCAAGAAGCGACGGAAGAATCAGTTAACATGAGACACATGTATTGTGGGATCAACATTTGTACTGCCGCCTGTGAATGGGAGCATCGTGTGACAGCCGTTTTCAGCTCTTCATTGTCGTCAAAACGATGGTCTGAACACGGTCTGCACGGCCACTACGGTCGGGGGTTCGAATCCCCCCTCGGGCATGGATATTTGTGCCGTCCTTAGTTGTAGCTAGTTCATAAGTTGTTTGTAAGTTTAGGGACTGATAACCCCGTAGTTAAGTCCCATAAGCTCTACAAACATTTGAACATTTTTTTTGATGGTCTGAAGACAGGAATTTCTTGAGGTGCAAGAAAAGATGGAAGTGGCTGACAGCAAGATCAGAACTGAGACTTCCTGGCAGATTAAGACTGTGCTCCAGAACGGGATTCGAGCCCTGGCCCTTTGGCTTTTGCAGACAAGCGCTCTACCGACTGAGCTACCGCTGCACGATTCACTCCCCGTCCTCACAGCCTTAGCTCTGCCAGTACCTTGCCTCCTGCCTTTCAAACTGGACGGAAGTTTTCCTCCAAACCCTCCACGACTAGCACTCCTTGAAGAAAGGATACGCCGCGGCGGAGCGGCCGAGCCCATTGAGGCGCTATGCTACGATGCGCGAGGCCGTTCCCCGTCGGGGGTACGAATCCCCACTCGGGCATGGATGTTTTTGCTATCTTTAGTATAAGTTAGTGCATAAGTAGTTTGTAAGTTTAGGGACTGATGACCCCGCAGTTAAGTCCCATAAGCTTCATAAACATTTGAATTTGAATGTGAAGAAAGAATACGGTGGAACATGGCTTAGCCACAGCCTACAAGATGTTTCCACAACGAAATTGCCACTCTGCAGCGGAATATACACGGTTGGGAAACTTCCTGACAGATCAAAACTGCGTGCCACACCGGGATTCGATCCCCCAGGACCAGTTCCTGACTGCAGCACATCCTTTCTTGCAGCAGTGCTAGTTCTCAAACTTACGTAGGAGAACTTCTGCGAATTTTGGCAGGTGGGAGCCGAGGTACTGGCGAAACTAAACCCTTGAAGACAAGCCGTGCAGCGAACACAATTAGCTCTGTCGGTAGAGCGCTTGGCCGCGAAATGCGTGGGTCCCGGCTTCGAATCCCGGTCTGGAAGATTCATTCAAAACCTGTATGCTCGATGATGAGGCATGGTCGCCCACTGCGCTCTTCATCATTCACGGTTTGACGACCTTCCGAAAAAAAGCCTACACTAGCGACGCACCGTTTGTTCGAGATCTTATGTTCGAAGACCTGACAGCTGACGGCGCTACGTTTTGTGCATTAAGAGACCTTCACTGACCGAACCTCGCAAGGGGCGACGTTTGGCAACAAGCACTGCTGGCAACAAGCGGGCCTGTCCGGCAGGCGTTTGGTTGTCACGTCATAGATGTGTGGCACATTCACAATTTTCCCGGCTAAATACGTCTGCTTTAAACGAACCAACATCGGAAAACTTACTTTTTGGATGAGCCTGGTAGAACCTTCGTTGCAGGCGAAACGTCTGCTTGTGATATCTCTGAGTTGGCTGGAGATTTCTGCGAGATTTTTTGACAATTCCATTGCGCTGGGTTTCTGGAAAGATGTAGTATGCATTATTTTCTTGTCTGGACAAGAGTATCTGGAAAATACTACGTTATGCGAAACTGACACCTAAGAGCTCAGATTTCGGAATAAGTAACAAAATCACCAGGAGTATATTAGCTCTTATAAAACTGCGCTTGTTGACTGTTGGTAGGGTGACTATGAAACAGGAACGCATACCTGAATCAAAACACGCCACATCTCGTATGCTGACGGACAGCGACCGACGAGCATTGCGGAAAGTGGTCGTAAAATGTCGATGATATCAGCGGAAGGTGGCACGCGTTAAAGTGTTGCCACCAACCCAGATAGCACAGTGATGCGTAGGAAGTTGTAAATAATGAGGTACAACGGTCTAGCAGTTCCTCATAAGTCAAACATTTCTGTTGCCGATCAAATCGATGCTTGATCTAGTGCGAACGATTGGAAAGAGTGATTTAAAAAATTACGCGGTATCATGTAGCAATCTCACGGAAAGGTAGCGATTCAGAGATTGACTGCAGAACGTTACCTGTCACAGTGTGAACAAATGTGCCCGGTTCCGTCACAAAATTTTAATCATCCAGGAAGTTTTAAATGTTAAAATGTTTGTAAAGCTATGAGCCCGAACTGCAGCGGTCATCAGTATCTAGATTCACAAAATACTTAAAGGGCAGCACACACACACACACACACACACACACACAAAATGATGCCCGAGGGAGGACTCGAACCTCCGACGGGAACAGACGCACACTCCGCAGCAATGCTCTGTGTGAACATTGTAAAACATTGTGTAGGGCGTTCAGTTCAGCGCCAATGATAGAAAAACAGCAACGTCTGTAAGGCAGTGGTTTGCGGTTACATTGCTGAGCTGGACTGACTTACTGGCAGTCCTGACTTGAATCCAGGGATGAGTTATAGGCTTCGCTCTGGATTCTAGCGCCTGACATTATACCTTGTTGAGTTTCGACTCTGCAGGAAGAATGGGCTGCCATATAGACACTGTAATAGTTGACGTAATCATCAACAACTTTTAACTTTGCATGGATAGATGATTGCAAGATAAATAAAACTATATAAGGTGAGAAACGAATATTCATTTCTACTAAATTTCGTAATGTCAAAGATGCTATATAACTCACAGGGAGATCGAATTATTGGCTAGTGGCTGAGCGACTATCAGCCTGTACTGAAGTACTGTTTTATCACAATTCAGTAGTTGTTTACTATTTTGTTCCCATCTATGGGTAACGACACCGGGGATAGAAAAAGTTTATTTCAGGGCCGGAGAACCAAAAATCTCCATTTAAAAAAATGCAGATTTATTAATTGTATTCCCCCAAGGCTACTAAAAATTTACAAATTTATCCTTTTACTCTATGTATCAGTCACTTTTAAAAAGGAGATCCAGTGACATTGACATCTGGTTGAAATATGTAATTTGTACGTTTAGTTTTATATGGTCGTTCCACTTTGAATCACTCCGTACGCTCTCTCCTAGACATTCACTGAAAGTACTTAATTCCTGTTGTGTTGCTCCCCCCCCCCCCCCACCCTCCCTCAAATTCTGCCTCTCAGCAGAGCTAGCTCCTCCTGCCTCCTGCCTCCTGCCTGTTTTTTTTTTCGGAATTCTTAAAAATTAACAGGCAACCGGGATTTCAAAATTGACCAACTATTGAATCTATGAACGCGTATTGTATCGGCAGCTTGACTAGAGAAATCTCAAGATTAGCTGGCATACTAAGGAAGGTAAGGAGGGAAAAGAACAGCCAGCAACAACAAGTTACAGAGTAAACAAATCTGTTAGCTTAGTAACTGGACGAACTTATTTTTTATTTGCTGCTCAAAACAATTAGGAGATCAGGTGAGATATCACACCGCACAGTAAACATGTGGTAACGTATTTTATTCAGATATTGGCTTCAATTGTTTCCTATGTGATTCAATACGATAAGTTTGCTGTCTCAACTCTTCACTTGAGTTTTACATGGCTTTCACTTAGAGCAGCGAGGCTCCATGTGGCTACCACTATAGTGAAAAAGTCATTCTCGTTGCCCTCTAATATGATGTGTGGTCACTTTGGACGGTCAGTACAATTGCATACCTGCGTCGCATGGACAGTATGAGGTTACCAAACATCTCTTGAGGGATATTTGGCCATTCTTCCATTAAAGCAACCGTTGTGGGAGGTGCTAGTATGGCTGCAATGCGAGTGCGGTGAACAAGCTGGCCACTCCATTCGTTCAGTTCCCTCAGTTTCAAGCATGTTGTCCGCTATTACAGCTCTGTGGGGACAAGAGTTATCGTCCACCATAAGTAATCCATCTCTTATGGCACCAGCGTAGGTCACAACAAAATGTCGAAGAATCTCTTCTCTATACCTCTAGGCAGTCAGAGTGTCATTCTGAACGACATCGATGTCCGTACGTCCGCCAGTACTGTCTGCTGTCCGCACCATTCGTCCACCACCATGATATGACGACGTTTCCTGCACATAAGCAGGATTGTCCTGATGGGGGAACGACGATTGTCCGGCTGAACACAAATTCTCGACTTATCTTTGAGCAGAACTCGGCGCCATTCGTTGTGACTCCAATCCTGATGTTCCTCTGCTCATTTTCTGCGGGCTAAATGGTGTGGCTAAATGGTGCCGTGGTTATAAAAGGAGCACACACCTTAGGCCTCCGTGCGTAGAGGCCACATTCCCGAATTGATTTCGGACTGTCTGTGTTGATACTGCGCGTCCTGTTGCTGCCTGGAGGCAGCGTTGCAGCTGAGTTGCATTCAGCCTCCTATCTCGATGGCTGCTAACCGGAAATAATGGTCAATTTTTTCTGATGTTACTTGTGGACGACCTTGGCCTTGCCTTCTTTTAACGGTTTCTGCTTTCTCAAATTCCGTCCAGGCCCTGGATATTAATTTGGGACACTCGAATAGCTGCAGCCACATCCCTCTGCGTCTGTCCCGCTTCCAACCTTCCTATGACTCTCCTTGCCATAGCTTCGAGTAAGTCAATTCTTGTTGCATTGCACTACCTGCTCACTACACGGTGTGAACGCAACTGCTTGTCTAATTCGTTTGCTAGAGTAAACAAAAGTCAACACAAATCCCCTCTGCAGCAACTTTCAGTCATTACCACCATCTGTATTGCCTAATATTGTTGTCTGCACTTCGTAGAATCGACACAGAGCCGTCGAAACCATTTTAGTTCATTCTGTCGATGACAATATTCCAGAACCTAGATACCTCAACTTATCTTATAATTCTTTTGACCAGTGTACCTTTATAACAGTTATACCCTTGGTTAGTTTCCGAAAACCAGAAGATATTTTGATAAACGGGCACTGGAAGGATTGCTGTATCTCGTAGAACAAACCTTCAATAATAATAACACACGTGGCGTAGAAATTTAGGCAAGTTGGAGATTGCGAACGATTTGACGACTAGGCAAGTTATCGTGTGTGTGCAATTTTTCAAAGAACTATTTTCGTTGTTTCACTTGTGTACTTATATTTTACAAAATGTTATTTACCATAATTACAAATAAAGTCACAGTGTCCTTCATGTGGTGTGCGTAATCTATGCCACCATACGTCACATTCGCAGAATTTCACCCGACCCCGTCATCGTGACACTCGTCCCATTCTGGTCACATATAAACATTGTGCCTTGTGGGACCCTTACCTTTTAGTGTGGCTTGTCCATGTGCTCAAGGTTGTGACGGTCTCTTGCTTCTCGCAAGTTTTTCCGCTTTTCCCGTCGATTTAATTTATTTAGGATTCGTCGGGGTGAGGATTTTCGCAGATTTTACCTTCAAGCTATCTTCCTTTTCCTTTCCCTCTTTTTTTAACCTTTGTTTGTCCTGTTTGTCCTAAAAAGTTTTCTTATGAGAAGAATAGTTAGAATTCCTGATTCATGGCTACTTCGTTTTCTTTTGTTAAAGTTGATAGATTACGAGGTGAAATGGAGAAACTGGCGGGTTAACTCCTTTGATGGCTAGTAGCCAATGTTTGACCCATTTCTTGATTCATGGTAATTTCAACTGCTTCTTTTTCCTTTAAACTTGGAGGTTAAGTGCCCACAACTTGAAACTAGTGCGCACACTTGACCGACGGCACTAGTGCTTCCTTAGATATCACTTACATTGCGCTACAACCAGCTAAGAAATAGTCTAATCAAGAAAACGGCTTTCTTCATAGTGTTTACTTTAACCACTTCGAGAAATTATCAATCGTGGTCGTAAAATTACAGTCAAGATAGCGAAAATGATTTCTTACCTGTAGAGGCACATAGATAATTTATTATTCTGGGGGAGGGGAAGGGCTTAGTTTTTCTTTCTGGGAAGCGGCAGGGACGCGGGGCGGGAAGGGGGTCACTTCTCAAGTACAAGTTCACTGACATCAATATCTGGAAGGCTGAACTGTCCAGCCATTTCAATTCTTGAAACTAGGAAAAGATAGCATTGTAAGCAACCAAGAAAGAAAAAGAAATCATAGAAATGGCTCTGTACCTTAATGACTACATGAATAGCACAAATAAAATTGTTCTACGTTTATACTTTTCACACAGCGCAATAATACACTAGTCATTCAGCTGTTTTTTAGTTTTGCCAACAGCCTCAAAGAACAAAAGCGTTCGCTTGCTCAGCTGCACACAGTTACCGTCTATTAGCTTGCACAATGTTCAGCTCAGGGCAGGCGTCACTGACATTAAGCAATACGTCTGTACAGATCTTAGCGAAAGACCACAGAAACCACACAAACTGACAAAAAGTTACTAGAGTTACACAAACGCCAGTAATGTGCTGCGTGGAGAATGTTTGAGGCAATGCGATTAAATTGGAGAGAGAGTGTCAAACCACAAATCGGCGATCAAAACCTGGAACACCGATGGCCATGAACTATTTGCTCCCTTAGCTACACGGACTTTCAACTTTGAGTCTCAGCTTTATTTTAAAAAGTCTTAGCTCGACAACAAGTAATGATTATTAGATAAAATCAGTTTCAGCTAATACGTACAGTTTTAATGAGTAGAAGTGACTATTGTCAAAACAAGTTCCAAGAAAACTGTTTATTTCCATGAAAATCCGAACTTTGAACATAAAAGTGGTACAAATATCTGAGTATTAATTTAATCGAAATTGACATATTTTGAAAAGGACTGCAACTCCAGTTCGTCGTCGAAAGTTTGCTTATATGCTGTAACATTGCCACAGAGAGACAGACGCTCTAATCGCCCTAAAATGGCCGCTGGTCCAAGATAAACCGAAAACTTTTAAACCCATGACCCTAGCTCAGCACCGAATATCACTGGTTCTGTATCCGGCCTCGCTGTAATGGTAATGATGCAACATCAGCGAGTTTCAAATGTGTTTGCTAAATGACAATCCCTGCACCAAGCGTCGGTCTTCCTGCATTCGCTACACTTTTGTAGCGATGCGACTTCTCTCTAAACAAGAGTATCGTCCGAGAATAGTCTGACGGACCTTGGCCTAGCATAGCTGCGCATTACCGTATAGCAACTCTGTATTTATTTGAATGCTTAAGGTTTCATTTATATGACCTTCTTAGTCAGATTCTGTACTCAAAACGTTGCAACTTATAAAGCGCTTCATCTGTTTCGTACATTACTATTTGTTAAAAAATAAATTTGAAAAATTTATTAATCGCAACATATTGTACTACTATTTATTTACGTTCCCATATTCCTCCTTGTGTTATTTATAAATAGTTTCATACATTTGTGGTATTACTTTCGCCCATGTACACTGCAATATTCGAATGCTATACTGTGAAATAGAGTAGCTTTCTCCTTTTGCAAAAAATTGTAGCTTGCGGTAGGTCTGTCTTCTATGGATATAGCTTTCCTGCGATAAGTTTTCTGCTTTGTAACATGAACAGCTATTTTCATGAGCTAGTATTGGAATCTACTCTCGCCCGTTCACAAGTAATTTTCTTGTAACTTTACGTCCTCAACTTGCTGCTTCCGTTACAAAATTTGTTGTATGCTTTTATCAAATGCCCTGAGACCCACAGGTACCTTTTCATTTTTTCTTATCCTCATCCAACTTGAGAGACAACGCAAATTTAATACGCAGTCTGTTGGAAAAATTCCAGATCTTTCTGGAAAACATTTTTGTATGCTTACCTTTTAATTACACTCCATGGTATCCTCCGAAAGACTCTCTTCCACAACTGATACCCCGCTACCGACACCGCTTCCACTTCCAGAAGCAGTCTTTGGTACACCTCTTGCTGGATCGTGCGAAGAGCCGTCTGTTAATCTATTATCTCTTCTACTGTGGTAAATCTTCATCCCTTCATGGGAGTTTCATCTTTGGAAATAAAAAACAGCACGTTTCGTAGGGTGTTTTTTTTTTCTTTTCGTAAATCTTCATCCCTTCAAGGGGGTTCCATCTTTGGAAATAAAAAACAGCACGTTTCGTAGGGTGGTTTTTTCTTTTCGTAATTTGCGCATTCCAAGAACGCTTCACTGACTGCAAGGCTATGGTCTCTCTGGTTCTGAATCATGAACCGTGGGACGATCTTGTCAGAACACGATGCATTCCAAGATGCTGTGTTAGGATTGCATAACATGTCAAAAAAAACCTGTGGGTATGCATCCAGGTAGAGAAATCTACGTCGGACGATATTTGGGATGGACGCTGTCCTGTCATTCTCAAGGCAGGGTGGTCTCCTGCCCAAACATCGGCCGAAGTCGATTTATCTACCTGGATGCATACCCACAGGTTTTTTTGACATTCCATACGCCGGAAAAGATAAGGGATCAGATTTCATATGATGATCCAACTGAAATGTTACAGTCCTGCAATCTCTCGAATAGTCAGTCTTCAATTGGCACGCACAATTCGTTGATGTCCCTGACACAAGTGTCGTCGACAGACGTCGAAGAGCGTCATGAACAAAGATCGTATTTTTTAATTTTATTTATAATTTTTATATTCCACATGATGGATTTACTGAGGAGCAAGTCTCAATAGCCATGGGACGATTTAGTGCAACAAATTGTAACAAAGGTGTAGGGATAGAGAAAATTAAACATATACCATCCTATACTCATGATGGGCCTAACCACGACTAAAAACGAACAAACAACTTAACGGAGATATTAGCTTAATTATTTATTTTTCCAGTAATTCATGGTGGAATAAGCAGAGTGAGCCAGGAGGAAAGTCTTCGTTTCAAAGTACAGGAGTTATTACAAAGCTTTTTGAATTATTGTTGCAGATTATTCAAACTGGATGCCGCAGAATAGTGTACACCTTTCTGAACAATGGTAAAGTAGGTGTGATCCAAATGAAGATTCGATTTGTGACTAGTATGAAGTGAAATCTGTTGACTCTTGGGAATAAGCAGGTATTATTAACATCAATCAGCTTTAAAGAAAATAGTCTTCCCATTCCATTTTAGTGGTGTGGTTCAGGAACGGTGGGAACTCGAATTCTTGAATAAAAGACGCATTTATGTAGATAAGTCGAAGATCTGCTCCATGCTACAGAGCCATCAGGCAAGTTATCTGAAGATACCCTAAACGGATTTTTTTAACCAACACGCTCTTATTCAAGAATTAAGGGGAAAAAGTACTGGGAGGACAATGTCAGAATTCCCAGGCTACTAACAGGGGTCGGCAAGACTTCGGTCTGTCCATTTTTAAACCACGTGAACTATTCACTGTAACGAGTACGGCTGAAGCACTCTTCCGTGTAGGCTTCATGCAGCATTTGGTGTTTAACCGTGAAGTTTTTTTTTTTTTTTTTTTTTTTTCATTCATTAATGAAGCTTCCGGCAGCTACACATTCAACGCAGCCGGGTGCAGGGATGCCAACTGCATTTCGTTCCAATACTGAATTGGCGCAGAATTGTATGAATGTTCCGGAAATTTTTCAACAGACATCGTACACGCAACTTCAGTGCATAGTAATAAGTCTTCGACCATTGCGAGGACACTGTGAGCCAATTTGGATGACAGTATGAGACGTCTTTTCAGCGCCACGTTAAGGTGCCTTTACATCGGAGCCAGCGAAGCGAACGAACATCGGCGATCGGACTATTCTCTTTGGTGAGAACGGTCCTTGAGGAACTTTCGTTCGGCATTCGCAAGTGTTCACTCGTGGTACGTCGGTGAGTGAATCATCAAAGAAGGCCTCGGTATTATGGCCGACCGCTCTAAGGCGCCTTCGCTGCGGAACGCGCGGTTGCTCCCCATCGGAGGTTCGAGTCCTCCCTCGGGCATGGGTGCGTGTGTTGCCAGTAAGTTAGTTTAAGCACTTTGTAAGCATAGGACCATAACCTCAATAGGTATGTCCCATAGTTTTACAAACATTTGAACATTTGATGTTCATTAAAGTAAAGTTCGCGTTCCCTCTGCTTTGGCTCCCTCCCTGCCGGAAGCTTCATTACTGAATACGTGTTAGTTATTGTTAATTGTTGTACTGAGAACAAGTGTGTTTGTGTCGGACAATATGCGAATTTCTAGAGCAGAGTGTTCGACGGACAACGCATTTTAATTAATTTTTACGTGAATCTCAAAAAAACCTCACGGAGAAACACCAAATGCTGCAAGAAGCCTACACTGAAGAGTGCTTAAGCCGTACTCTTTACAGTGAATAGTTCACGTAGTTTAAAAATGGCCGGACGGAAGTCTTGCCGACCCTTGTTCAGTAGCCTGGGAATTCTGACATTGTAAACTACAATTTTAGCAGACGGCAAACGCTGCAGAAACATATATATCCTACACGTTCAAAATCCTGTGAAGCACAAATAAAAATAAGTACCTTCATGTACCACCATGGCATAAAACAAAAAAGTTGGTCTCCAATATTGTGCAGGTCTCATCATATCAAAGGAAACGTTAAAATAGTCATTTGTAAAATCAAAATTTTAAATGTTTGTTAAGCTTATGGGGCTCAAGTACGGGATCATCAATCCCTAAAGTTACAAACTACATATAAACTAACTAAATACAAGACCAACATCCATACCCGAGGAAGGATTCGTACCTCCGACGAGGAACGGCCTCGCGCATCGGAATATAGCGCCTCAATGTGCTCGGCCTCTCCGCCGCGGCTAATCATTCGTACCAGCATCACATAAAACGGTTTGGTTCATTAGTCGGTATAAAAAAACGAAATTCCAAGCTAACTGTACAACAGAAACAAAAATATATTCATATATTGAGTATAGTACGAAGATTTGAATTAAGATTTATGCCAAAGCTGGGATAGGAGACTAAAAACTCTCTCAGGAACTAAATATTAATTGACGTATTAAATAATTTGTTTGTACCAACTTGATGTAAAACTATGTAGTTTATTACTCTGTATAACCATAACAAAATTACAAGCTAGCTGAACAGGGGAAAGCCGGCCGCGGTGGCCGAGGGGACTGACTCGCTCCAGTCACGGTCTGCACGGCCACTACGGTCGGGGGTTTGTAAGTTTAGGGACTGATGATCCCGTAGTTAGGTCCCATAAGCTATACAAACATTTGAACATTTTGAACAGGGGAAAAATAATTACAAAGATTTGTTTGTATCCATCTACATCTGCATCTACATAGATACTCTGCAAATCACATTTAAGTGCCTGGCAGAGGGTTCATCAACCACTTTCATAACTTTTCTCTATCGTTCCATTCTCTAATAGCGCGCGGGAAGAAAGAACACCTAAATCGTTCCGTTTTCGATCTGATTTCTCTTATTTTGTTGGGATGGTCATGTCTCCCTAAGTAGGTGGGTGCTAACAAAATATTTTCACATTCATAACTAAAAGTCGGTGATTGAAACTTCGCAAACAGATCACGCCGCATTGAATAACGTCTTTCTTTTAATGATTTCCACCCCAATTCGTGCAACATTTCCGTGACGCTTCCCCCCCCCCCCCCCCCCCCCCCCCCCGTAACGTGATCTCAATATGAGATCAAACGAACAGTTTAGTTCATATATTTGTGTAACCGTAACTTAATTCCACGTTACCATCACAAGAGAACAATAGTTGTTTATCAAACACGAAACTAAAATTCTCAAAAGATTAATATGAACAAAGAGCAGGTTTACAAGCAGATAAACTATACCTCGTAACGCATAAACGTCATGTAAACAAGCCCGCACATCCGAATATGTACCCTTGAGGCGGTCGCGTCGCGTGGCCTTGTACACGTCGAATGAAGTTGTAATCTGTAATTCTCTTTCCAGTGCCCTGCCACCATGTATTTGTCGCTTCTTCATAAATTCAGAAATCCACATTGTTCTTTTTCTTCGATGCTTTGCCTTTGCTTTTTAAACTACTAACAAGCGCAGCTGTCTTACACAATAATCCTGTCTGGGTAAGACTTGTTTTGGGATTATAGTCTGGGTTATTATAATGTTGTATTTACTAACAGTTTTGTCGATAATCTTGTAATCTGGTACACACAACACAAGAACACTGTTATGTACACACCACATATAGATGTTTACATTGCATCAAATATCCTTAGAAGTTAAGATAACCTGCTTACATCAATATTTACAGTGGATATGCCATAAAATATGCATATGAGAATAGCAGGTACTGAAACAGATGTTGCTTGGACATACTTACTTTCCTACATTATTAGGTTTTACATTTTAATGAAATATTCAATCAAAAGTGCATTGTTATTAATTTTACACCACAATACATAACAAAAGAGTAATGAACCTGTAACTGTGAAATGCACCCGATGAGGGAAGCTTGCTGACGAAACGGATCGTGCTAATAAAAATATTTGTAAAAAGTGACTGCTGCAGTATAAATTATTTCAAAAAGTGCTTTTTATGTGGAAGATGCCAGTGATCAAAATTTTACCAGGAAGTGATCACAATTGTACGTAGTGCGGTAGATTCTCGAACCATTTTTCTCAATTCTGTGTTCTTTTTTGTGTTTATACCAACAGCTGTAATTCACTAATATATGTGTTACATATTCATTAAACATCCAAAAGCAAGTGCTATAGTTAAAATTATTTCTTTTCTCAATATATTTCCAGTTACAATAACATTTGTTCTAAATGATTGCAAGTGTACCACCTTACCCTAGCAGATGCAATCTGGAGAGTACGAAACTTCCTGGCATATTAAAATTGTGTACCGGAACCAGGATTCGAACCTGGGCCCTTTGCCATTCGTGAGCAAGCGCCGTACCAACTGAGCTATCCCGGCACGCTTCAAGGTCCGAACTCATAACTTTACTTCCGCCAGTATCTCGTCTCCTAGTTTCCATCCCTTAGGCTGTGGCTAAGTCATGTCTCGACTATATCCTTTTTTTCAGTTTCGCAGGAGAACTTCTGTGAAGTTCTTCAATCCATTGTGTACAACAGCAATCAGTTTGAATAAATATTCCTTCAAACCGTCTTGATTCCAAATTTTTTATTAGTTAATGACGCGTTTCGCCCTTTAGCAGGGTAACTTCAGATTATCTGCGTGACAGAATTTACACAAAATTACAAGGCGGAATTAGAAACGGTTATAATGGTACATGGGCTTATTTTGTGTTAAGAAGACAGTATAAATGGTAAACAAAGCTTACAATGCGCTCTCCGTGGTGTGACACCGTAAGTTGTTCCTGGAATGTTTTTTGGTTTTCCTTGTGGCCCTACAAATGTTCGGGTAACAACTAATTACAATTGGAACAAGGGGCACAAGGAAAACCAAAAAACATTCCAGGAACAACTTACGGTGTTACACCACGGAGAGCGCATTGTAAGCTTTGTTTACCATTTATACTGTCTTCTTAACACAAAATAAGCCCATGTACCATTATAACCGTTTGTAATTCCGCCTAGTAATTTTGTGTAAATTCTGTCACGCAGATAATCTGAAGATGCCCTGCTAAAGGGCGAAACGCGTCATTAACTAATAAAAAATTTGCAATCAAGACGGTTTGAAGGAATATTCTGTGAAGTTTGGAAAGTAGGAGGCGAGGTACTGGCGGAAGTAAAGTTGTGAGAACGGACCATGAAGTGTGCTGGGTTGGCTCAGTCGGTACAGCGCTTGCTCACGAAAGGCAAAGGTCCCAGGTTCGAATCCCGGTTCCGGTACACAATTTTAACCTGCTAGGAAATTTCATATCAGCGCACACTCCGCTGCAGAGTGAAAGTTCCATTCTGGAGTGTACGACTTTAGCGCCAGTGCTGGTTCGGAACATTTCTCTTCTGATCGTCTAGTGTAAATGTTCGTACGTAAGTACATGCGAATGAACAGTAGTGATTTCATCTGTGGCAGGTTCTTTCGCTTGTGTTCTTTTCGGTGTAAAGGCACCTTTGAAAGTGTTTGTCAAAGAAATATGAGCAATATTTGAGGGGATCGGGTGTAAAACATGATAACTGACATTCTACTGGTATGCCATATCTTCACCTGTATCGTGTTATATATGCAGATGTGGCTAATTACCAGGAAAAAACAAGTTGTATTCTGTTTCCACCTGTGAAGCTTTTTGAATCTCATGTGTTTATCTCTGCATGCAAGATACTACATCGTATGTGGCGTTAAGTAATTTGTGGCCCAAATGTCACTTACCATGTTTTACTCCCGAGCCCCAACATTTGATCAAATATCTAATAAATTTCATGTGCAATACCGTCCTTGCTGCAGATTATTTGGTGGTGAGAGCCGGCCTGTTGAGAGCATCGTTTTGTTGTTGTTGTTGTTCAGCGCGCCAGACGAGGAGGAGGCGACGGGCCTGCGCCTGTTGACGGCGTCGGCGCGGCTGCTGCGCGACCCGCTGCACTGCCTCGTCACGCCCATCGCCATCTTCTTCGGCGTCACGCAGGGCTTCCTCGGCGCCGACTTCACACAGGTACGCCACTATAAACTCCCACTGCTGCCTACAGCCATCGTGCCGACAGGCCGTAGTGTCATCCGCAGCCCGGAGTAAAGAAGATGAGAGTTTAACATCTCGTAGATATCTCTATCACTAGAGGTGGAGCACACGCTTGGTTGGGGAAGGAAATTGGCCGTTACCTTTCAAATGAAACCTACCTGCATTTTCTTACAGTGATTTAGGGAAAACACGGAAAACCTAAATCAGGACGGCCTGCAGCGAGTCGTGTGTTATCACTGTGCCTGCTACGCTCGGGCCGGCTGCGGTGGCCGAGGGACTGAGGCGCTCCAGTCACGGTCTGCACGGCCACTACGGTCGGGGGTTCAAATCCCCCCTCGGGCATGGATATTTGTGCTGTCCTTAGTCTTAGCTAGTTCGTAAGTAGTTTGTAAGCTTAGGGATTGATGACCCCGTAGTTAAGTCCCATAAGTTCTACAAACATTTGAATATTTTGCTACGCTCGGTAGGCCTGCAGATACACTCAGTACGCCGCACTCACGGCCGATGGTCCGTTCCCTTGACCGCAGCCGCTGTTACTCAGGTAGCGCCTCAGTTGTCCTCACAAGTACTCACAAGGCGACCTTAAACTCTCGGATGAAACTTCGCATTTTATTAGTATACGCCAAGGGTGTCCTCTCATAGACCTTTTAAAGCACACTATCCAGAAAATTCCGAGAAAAACGACTCTAAAGTTGAAGCACAACTCACATATAGCTTATATGTGAATCATGAGTGCTTTGCAGCAGGATATTTTAATATAATGTAATACCAATAAGAGGCACAGGAAGGGCCATGTGATCTGGGCACCCTCGCGTCGGAGGTTCGAGTCCTCCCTCGGGCATGGGTGCCTCTGCCGTCCCTAGTTTAAGTTAGTTTAAGTAGTCTGTAAGACTAGATTGACCACAGCAATCACTTAGGGTTACAAATAATAGAATAGAATAACAATGATAAGGAGCGACTCTGTTTTCTGCAGAAAACTTATCGATATATAAACAAAGATCGGAAACGAACGTGTATTGTGGTATGCCAGTATCGCGCCATTGTGAATGTTTAACCCTCCATTCCTCTATATATTCACGTATACCTATTTCCGGAACCTATATTTCCTCAAATAATATAACTGAGCAATTCACGCTCACTGTATTCTTCGATATACATCTGTCTATACGTATATCAACGAATCCGGGAAACTCGCGTAAGGAGGGTATATTATATATATATATATATATATATATATATATATATATATATATATATATATAAAGGTATATTATACTTTTTTTCTTTGCCCTTACGTTGAAACCAAATATTTATGGAAAAACTATTGCTTAATGTATCTCCTTTATACTCAAGCTCATAAACATTTGCTAAACCTGAAGAATTTTTAGATAGGCCTATTTTGTTCGTGATAACCATTCTCATACGACTGATGATCTAGTTGCTTCGTCCCTACCCCATTAACCAACCAACCAAGCATTTGTCATCTTACCCTACAGGGAGGGTAATTTGACTTTGGGGTATGATGGGGTATAAGTAAGATGAAGAAATGAACATTTTGTTTAGAAAACAAAGAAATATTATTGATGCTTATCTATTTATCACAAAAGTGGCAAGCATAACATTTATCTTTTGTAACTCTCTAATTTAATCCAGTACACTGAACAAAGCCTTTTCAATAGTGAAGTAAAGTAGTTTCATGAAGGTTTAACGTCCTAGCGGCACCATTATCAGGATTTCCATTTCTTAAGTGCTGTAGTGGCTGTTTCATTGATTTCTTACTCCATTTCTGACAATATGTCATCCTTGTGCCTCTGAATGATTCGTCATCTTAACCACAGTCGGCAGTTTGGATATACACACTAAATTATTTAAATCGTTATTGAAGCATCACTAATTCCATAACGTTTAAGACGAATCAGCTAATATCCATTAATATAAAAGTATTAGTTACCTGACATTTATTTAAATCGTAGGAAAATTGTTACAAAAACACCATACACTACCAAGCCTCTGTTGTCAACAGGCAAAACGATCAAAGTGTTCTAGTTCAAAAGACATGCCTGCAGAGCGCGCTGAGGAAGAAATACCATAGTGCACGTAGACTAGACTTATCGAACAAATTCAAAATTCCTTATCTTAGACCCCTCGTCAAGTTACCCGACCTTCACCCAAAGTGAGTGTGAATGGCACGGTTACGTTGTTTGAGAAAATGTAGGGCTCTGATTATCTGTTTATCTGAATATACGCAGTGCAACGGATGGTTAATTATGTGAGAAGTACGCGTATTGGTTAGCTGGCTACAAGAAGTGGTGTGAGCTGTGTTCACGAATGGTTGGACATTCACTGTTACGGCATCGTTGAATCAGCGCTAGTTGCCTACTGAAAGGAAGGCAACCTAGCGTGCCACGGAGTTGGTGTGGTAGTCTGCCTCCCAGGCGCCAACGTAGTGCGTTGAGAGACGTAAGCCTTAAATCTTCAGCAAACGCAGCGGGTTAAACGTTCTGCGTTCTGACGTATGCTTCATCGTCTATACTAATTATATAGGAAAATGCCACACTAATTATGTATATTTGTGAAGGCAACTTATAACGAATCTATTTTCTTTCTCCACATTTTGACGACTCTTTGTTGTATTCGGGTTGTGGTGTGGGCTGAGTTCTAGGTGTAGACGTAATCTGACAGTTCTAACAGTCGTGGGTAAATGCAGTGAATAACCTTATTACTGGTGCTCTAAGTCTCTGATCAAAGGAATCTGTCTGTCATTTGTCAGCCGCCGTGGCTGGCAGTCTTACACATGTTCAGTGTCTGGACTTAAATCAGACAGTCGTTCGAAATTTACGTATGCTGATGTTGTCGAAACGAACACCTATTAATGTTTCAAGTGTTTCTGAAAAAGCCTGAGTAATCAGATTTTACTTATGTAGTTGTATAGTAGAAAGGTTTTGATACATCCGGCGTTGTTCTTGTTTGAGTCTTCATTCCGAAAACTGGATTGACCCAGCTCTCACAGTACACTAAAATCGTCTTGCTCTCCGAATAACTACCGCAGGTGAGATCTATTTCAAGCTTTTTAGGCCTACTGTAATCGTCTCTTTATCGACATCTGCGGCTTTTAGCATCCACACTTCCGTCCAATACTAAAATGACGCTGCCTTAATGTCTCAGAATACGTTCGGTCACATAATCTTCTCTAGTAATCAAATTATGCCACGCTTATCTTTTCTCCCCAGTTCTTTTCTCTACCTACTCATTAGTTGTGCCATTTATCCTTCTAATCTTCAGCATTCTTTTCCAGCACTGCATTTCTGATATACTTGTGTCCTCTTCTTGTCTCAATGAATTGTCATCCGCGTTTCACTCCTGTAGCAGACTACACTCCAGACAAATGCTTCCAGTAAATGTACATTCTAAGTTAACAAATTTCTCATCTACATGAACGCTTTCCTTATTATTACCATTCTATATTTCATATCCTATTACGGCCAGCGTAACTGCTCTCGTAGCAAAAATTACTAAAACAAGGGTTCGATTAATAGAGAGCATTCTTACACGTCAAGGAGTGGTCAATATAGCATTGGAGGTAATTCTGGGGGGTAAAAATTGCAGAGGGAGAGCAAGAAACGAATACAGTAAGCAGATTCAAATGGATGTGAGTTGCATATCTTATGAAGAGGCTTGCTCAGGATAAATTAGGGTGGGGAGATCCATCAAATCAGTCTCCGGACTGAAGTATACAACAACAATGCTTACAATTAATTTAAAAAAGCATCATTGACACACTGAACGTATCTTGAAAAATGTGCTGAAAGTGACGGCTATCAACCTCTATACAAGTATAACATTGGCGAAAGAATTTGTGATGCACACCCACATACATTCCTTGTGTCTTTAGAATCGCAGCACAAGAGGCCAATTGTGGCAACTAATTTCATCTTTGTATCCACTGATAAGTCATAAGTCTCATAAGTCATGGTTACAAACTTTTAACACGAATTATTTACAGAAGGATGGAAAAGCTGGTAAAAGCCGATCTCGGGGATGATCAGTTTGGATTCAGGAGAAATATAGGAATAGGGGAGGCAACACTCACTTTACGGCTTATCTTAGAAAATAGATTAAGGAAATGCAAACCTACATTCCTAGCTTTTGTAGATTTGGATAAAGCTTATGACAATGTTGATTGGAATACACTCTTCCGCCGGCCGCGGTGGCCGAGGGGACTGAGGCGCTTCAGTCACGGTCTGCACGGCCTCTACGGTCGGGGGTTCGAATCCCCCCTCGGGCATGGATATTTGTGCCGTCCTAGTTCGTAAGTAGTTCATAAGTAGTTTGTAAGTTTAGGGACTGATGACCCCGTAGTTAAGTCCCATAAGCTTTACAAACATTTGAACATTTTTTACACTCTTCCAGATTTTGAAACCAGCGAGAGTAAAATATAGGGAACGGAGGTTATTTACAACTTGTACAAAAACCAGACAGCAGTTGTCAAAGATCAAGAACATGAAAGGGATGCAGATTTTGGGAAGGGAGAAACATAGGGTTGTAGCCTTTCTCCAATGTTATTCAATTTGTACATTGAGGAAGTTATAAGCGAAAGCAAGGAGAAATTTGGAGAAGGAATTACAATTCACCGTGAAGAATTAAAAACATTGCGTTTTGCCTATGACATTAAAATTCTGTCCGAGACTGCCAAGGACCTGGAAGAACAGTTGAACGGAATAGAAGTGTGTGGAAAGGAGCATATGAACGTTAACGATAGGAAAGCAAGGGTAATTTAATGCAGTCGAAGACAATCAGGAGATGCTGAAGTAATTAGATTAGGTGACGAAACAATAAAGGTGATAAATGAGTTTGGTACTTGGGCAGTAAAATAACATACGATGGGCGCAGTACACAGGATATAAAATGCAGAATGTCAATGGGAAGAAAAGCGTTTTTGAAAAGTAGAAATTTGTTAACATCGAATATTAATTTGAGCCTAAGGAAGTCATTCTGAAGGCATTTGTATGGAGTATTGCCTTGTATGGGAGTGAAATTTGGACGATAAACAATGCGGACAGGAAAAGGATTGAGGCTTTTGAAATGTGGTGCTGCAGAAGAATGCTGAAGAATAGGTGGGTAGATTGCCTAACTAATGAGGAGGTACCGATCAGAATTGGGGAGAAAAGGAATTTCTGGCATACCTTGAATAAAAGAAGTGATCTATTGGTAGGACACATTCTTAGACATCAATGAATTGTGAATTTAGTGTTGGAGGGATTTGTGTGGGGTAAAAATCGCAGAGGGAGACTAAGAGATGAATACAGTAAGCAGATTCAAATCTATGTAGGGTGCCGTTCTTATGAGGAGATGAAGACGCTTGCTCAGGACTGAGTGGAGAGCTGCATAAACCAGTCTGCGGACTGAAGACCAAAACACAGCAATCCACGGAGTTCTAATAGATATCTGACTTTAGGTATTCCCGTAGGAAATAATCAAGGGTAATCAGGTCATGTGACTTCTCAGGCCACGGAATAGCGACCAGGAAATAAAATCACTGAGATGGTTGCGGACATCCACACTGACGCGACGCGGTGCACCGTCATGTTGTATTCATATCGTCTCACGAACAGCCAACAACTGAGGCAGAACTCTTCGCATTGAAACTGCTCTCTCCTTACGGCGACTATTTTACTCAAGGTTCCCAAGCTGAAACATGCGCATTTAAATTTTGCACTCTCTTACATCGTGTATCTCCAGATGTTTAGTCTGTAACATAAACGTCGTTGCAATTCACGCCATGCGAATACACGGCTGGTAAGACGGGCAGACTTGTGTGGACGATCTGCAGAACAGCTGAATGCTACTCCAACGAAAACAGCAGAGACCTTTATACTTGCTCTTGCAAAAGGAACCAGTTTTCTTTCTCGAGCTATCGTAGAGTGCAGTGAGTTGGGGGAGGTTCAGTGCAGTAGTTTCGACAAATACCGCGCCACACAATAGCACTTGTTGTGTCATAGAATGCAAAATGTCTTTCATGGCAGTATTATCACCCTTTTGACTCGATGAACAATTGGCAATGACCGAGCATAATGGCCGATGAAGAAACACAATTAGCGAGTTAATCTTGTTATATGGACAATAATACAGACTTCCATATTTGATTACTTCAGTGATGAATTATAAGAATAAAGTTTGGTGCTATTTTGAAAGAGCATAAGTGGAAAGTACTCTGTACCAGTGTATGAATTGAATTCTCTGAAATGCCCACCGTTCTTTGGACTATTCCACTTGGACTAAATCCCTCAAAGGAAGCGATGTGTCGTATTTTTAACAAGCTGGACTGACATTCGGGAGTACGGTGGTTCAAATCCACCAGCGGCCGTCCAGTTTTACGTTTTCCGTGGTTTTCCTAGATCACCCCATGCAAATTCCGGGACGGTTCCATCTACATGGGATACTCTGCAAATCACACTTAAGTGCCTGGCAGAGGGTTCATCGAACCACCATTATACTATTTCTCTTCCATTCCATTATCGAATAGCGCACGGGAAGAAATCTCTCTGTTCGAGCTCTGATTTCTCGTATTTTATTCTGATGATCATTTCTACCTACGTAAGTGGGAGTCAACAATATATTTTCGCATTCGGAAGAGAATGTTGGCGATTGGAGTTTCGTAAGTAGCCCACGCCGCAGCGATAAGCGCCGTTGTCGTAATGATTCCCATCTCAGATCCTGTATCATTTCCGTAACGGTGTCTCCCCCGTATCGTGACAATACGAAACGAGCTGCCCTTCTCTGGACTCTTTCGATGTCCTCCGTGAAACCCACCTGATAAGGGTCCTACACTGGGCAGCAATACTCCAAAAATGGACGGACAAGCGTAGTGTATTCAGTTTCTTTTGTAATTCTGTTGCATCTTTTAAGGGTTCTTTTAAGGGTTCTTCTCCATACTTACGCAAAAAATGCGAGGGTGACTTCCGTCTCTAACGAGCACACTGTCAACGGGACGTTAAACCGCTATCTTTCTTCCTCATCATCATCATTAGAGGCTGATTATGCCTTTCAACGTTCAGTCTAGAGCATAGTACCTCTAATAAAATTCCTGCATGATCCCCTATTCAAAGCTAACATTGATGCCTCGTCTGATGTTATGCCTTTCACTTCAAAATCATTCTGCACCGAATCTAAGTACTTTCTTCTTGGTCTACCTTGACTCCTCTTACCCTCCACTGACGAGCTCATGAGTCTCTTAGGTAACCTTGCTTCTCCCATGCGTGTAACCTGACCCCACCATCTCAGTCTGTTCGTTGTAACTGCTTCATCTATGATGTTCATTCCCAGCTTTTCTTTGATTTCCTCATTATGGACATCCTCCTGCCATTGTTCCCATCTATTGGAACCTGCAATCATTCTTGCTACTTTCATATCTTCCTTCCTTCTTCTTTAAACCGCCGCGGTGGAGTAGCCGAGCGGTCTAAAGCGTGTCGCTGCGGAGCGCGCGGTTGCTCGCCGTGGAGGTTCGAGTCCTCCCTGGGGCATGGGTGTGTGTGTTGTCCTTAGGTTAGTTTACCTAGGTTTAAGTAGTTTGTAAGCTACGGACTGATGACCACGCAGTTTGGTCCGATAGATTTACAGACATTTGAATTTTGAACATTTTCTTCTTTAAATCCTTCAATTAGTTCCCATCAAGCACTGGAATAAATGTTGAAGCCTACCACTCCTGCAGTTAACGCAGTTAGTGTGTCAAGGATGTACAACAGTTGTTCACGGAACTAGCGTGAACTGTTCCGGCTCTCTGGGAACAGCTACTGCCTTCAGATGCGGCGGCCGTCATCACCTGCCTCGTGCTGCGTAAGTGTAATGGATTTACGACTGCTCATCACAGCATCTGCTGCCCGATCTCTCGCCAGTCCCCATTAGCGGATAGCATAGCTTACGTCAGCGTTCACACGGTGCCGGAATTGCCATTGTCTAAACTCGCATCGCGCCGAGTTAATCTCCAGCCCTTCCATAATTGCCGGGCGTTTATCTCTGCTTTTGGACGGGCCCTGGTTAACAGGGGAACTGGCGCAGAGTTCGCGTTAAAGCTCGGCAGTTGGTTCCGCCGTGTGGCAGATAAGCGCCGAGGGAAGGCGGATGGCCTCGGCGCGAGCGGCCAGGGACGGCGGAAGCCAGGAAGACAGGGGCAAGGCCGGGAGCCACGCCCCCGCGGCCGAGGACGACGGCGTGCAGAGGCGACAGCCGACCACCACTGCAGGGGGACCGAGGCCGGCGGAACAGGAGCACTCTGCTGTCCAAAGGGAAACGGGGATACTGCAACGCTGCTCATGCAACATCGCCTCAGTTGTTTGTTTGGATTCGGGATTTCCTATCAGAAAGGACACAGCACGTAGTAAATGACGGAAAATTATAATGTACTAGTTGGAAACCCGGCTTTGCCCGGATATTCAGAGGAAAAGGTGGTATTATGGGCTACCACTTTATTTTTGAATCATAAATTCCAAAATTGTCAGTGAAATTTGCAGAAAACCTAAAAAAATAATCTTTATGATGTTATAAAAAAGCCAAACACACAAGTAGAAGACGAGGTACTGGCGGAAGTAAAGTTGTGAGGCGGCATCGTGAGTCGTGTCGGGATAGCACAGTCGGTAGTGCGCTTGCCCGCGAAAGGCAAAGGTCCCAGGTTCGAGTCCCGGTTCCGGCACATAATTTTAATCTGCCAGGAAGTTTCATATCAGCGCACACTCCGCTGCAGAGTGAAGTTTCATTCTGGAAACATCCCTTAGGCTGTGGCTAAGCCATGTCTCCACCATATCCTTTCTTCCAGGAGTGCTAGTCTTGCGTGTTTGCAGGAGAGCTTCTGTGAAATTTGGAAAGTAGGAGGCGAGGTACTGGCGGAAGTAAAGTTGTGAGGCGGCATCGTGAGTCGTGTCGGGATAGCACAGTCGGTACTGCGCTTGCCCGCGAAAGGCAAAGGTCCCAGGTTCGAGTTTCGGTTCCGGCACACAATTTTAATCTGCCAGGAAGTTTCACATATGTTTTAGTTTAAATCATTATGCAACTTTAATATTGAAACATGTTTACAAAATTGACATATTGTGAAAAAATGTAAATGTGGTGGTAATATGGGCTACCCTATAAACACACAAAAAAGTCAATATTATTTCCTGTAGATTTTTTAGAGTAATTGGAAAATAGCAAACCCTTTATACTGGGTCATGTTTATCATAAGTAGTTCATTTAGGGTTGGCAGAAATCACAAATATAATGGTCCGTTTCACAGCCAGCTCACTCGTTGTGCGCCCACATCTCGCACATTAGGCACTGGATCCGTAGCTCTCCTTTAGTGTCATGGGAATATAACTCCTCACAAAAAAGGCAGGTAGCATCGTCATCTCCAGGCATTTCAACACCAACACTGGGCTCTAGAACTGACTCTCCAGAATCTATCGATTCCTCCTCTAAACTCTCAGATGATGATTGTAGGTCGATGGTAAATTTTCGCTTCACTGATGGAGTTTTACTTTTTATTCCTTGTTTCTTTCTTTTGTCAACACCTGGCTAACATCTCACATTCTTCGTATTCCCTGTTACATCATCACTTTCGATCTTCCTTTTTTTGTGCACTTCTTTTTCCTCCTTTCTTTTCATTTTCCATTTCACTAGACGTAGTTGGTTTCCTCTCCAACTTCCTAGACGCAGCTTCTTCAGCTGGTATGCCAAGATGAACTAGCCTTTCCAAAGTCGTTCGTGGTACAGAAAACTGTTTTGAAGCTTTTAAAAACACCATTGTCTTTTCTGAAACTGCTTTAATCGCAGATGTCATGTTATCCCGATTCCAACATTGCCTAGATTTATTTTTCCTTCGCGGATTCAGCACTTTACGAGGCATCTAAAACAGAAAACCACACAGTATTTGGAGGGGTAGTGGGTAGCCCATATAACCACCACAGCGATTGTCCACATTACCACCCTAGCCCTCTTGGAAAGTGAAACGTCGCTATCCGTTTTAAACATACTTTAATTAACCAACTTCAGGAGCATTAGAGAGCTAAATATTTATATAATATGTAGTCAAGACGTTAACAGCTAACTACGCATTGGCAGTACGTCTAATATAACTGTAATTTCTTACCTTTAAAAGTTTTGAAATGAGAAAAATCACGAAACAGCTCACCAATAACATTCCACGTAACTGACTGCGGCAGCGCATTCTGTGGCGTTTGTACGAACTAGCTATTACTATTTACTGAGGTTGCCGCTAGAATGCTCGGGCTTGTTAGTCAGATATTAAGCTAGCCCATATTGCAACCACTTGCCCATAATACCACCTTTGCCTCTATTTATATATTCCTGCCCTGAGTTGCTACTTCTCCTGTTCTTTCTCTCTCTGGCCATCCAGTTTATTCTAAAAACATATATTTATCGGAGAATACATGAGAAATGAGGCCTTCTTGCATAATGTACAAAACTAAAATTCGGTATCCAAACAAACAAAGATAGTAATCAAAATACAAATGACATATAAAATTAGTACTATCTCATATTTATTGAGTTATACGTTGTACAATTACATAATTTTGCAGGTATATATTCATTTGTATAAGTGATGTATGTCTGTAAAACCTGTTGCGAATAAAACTAGTAGTAAAGAAGTAATACATTAAAACTTGGTGTGAGATTGGGGGTGGGGGTTCCTATTAAAATTATTGTTTATGAGATCATATTGTAAAATGCCATAGTTTTAGTCCATGAGATTGAGGGTGGGGGTTCCTATTAAAATTATTGTTTATGAGATCAAATTGTAAAATTCCATAGTTTTAGTCCATGAACCATGAAAGTAGTAAGCGAGAAACTTTTCTCCTTTCATCATTTTACTATGGTTGCCAGCGAGAAAAAATTTAATAAAGGTTTGAAATTATGTTTAAAGTTTGTTGCAAATCGCTAAGTACTGTCATTCTCATACAGTGTATTTCGAAAGTCTCGCCGCATTATATGGCATTTTTTGCGATTTCTATTGGTTATGACGTAATATCTTTAATCATGTGCCGTATGTGATTGTGATTCTTAACCATGCAGCAATTGATACCTCACGGTAAGGAATGTGTGTACCAAATTTGAATGAAATTGGTCCAATGGTTTAGGAGAAAATGAGCAGCATTGTCGCAAAATACAGCAGTTTTTCGCGCATCTCATTGTTTATGACGTCATATCTCGTGAACTATATATCGTATGTGATTCTTACACTTACGGCGACCGTCCTCAAGGATTGAAGCTTACGTGTACAACATTTCATAAAGATTGAAAAAAACTGTAGATTTGTATGCAACACGTACAAACATACGGACACTCTGCTTTATATATTAGAAAACGGAAGTGATAAATGACGTTCCCCAGGGAAGTATTATAGGACACCTACTCATCCTTCTCTTTATAGACGACTAGATGATCCGGTGAACTTCGTATCACTTACATATTAATATAAACCATATTAATTTAAATCATATGTATTTTAGACCTAGTAGCTTTATAAAGGCATCATCATATAGTCTAAGTATCACTGAACGTCAGATGTGGAAAACCTTATCGCTATAGTACGAATGATATTGATGTTGTTGTTGTGGTCTTCAGTCCGCAGACTGGTTTGATGCAGCTCTCGAAGCTATCCTGTCCTGTGCAAGTCTCTTCATCTGAGAATAAGATCGGCTACCTATATCCTTTTGAATCTGCTTACTATATTCGTCCCGCGGTCTCCCTCTACGATTTTTACCCCACATGCCTCGTTATAATGCTAAGTTGACAATTCCTTGATGTCTTAAAATGTGCCCAACCAATCTATCCCTTCTCTTAATCAGGATATGCCAGAAACTCCTTTTCTCCCCAATTCGGTTAATTAGTTATATGTTGTTGTTATGGTCTTCAGTCCGGAGACTGGTTTGATGCAGCTCTCCACCCTACTCTATCCTGAGCAAGCCTTTTCATTTCCACATAAGAACGGCAACCCACGTCCATTTCAATCTGCTTACTATACGCGTCTCTTGGTCTCCCTCTGCGATTTTTACCCTACACACTTCCCTCCAATGCTAAATTCACGATTCCCCGATGTCTAAAAATGTGTCCTACCAAGCGATCCCTTCTTTTAGTCAGGGTATGCCAAAAATTCCTTTTCTCACCAATTCTGTTCAGTACCTCTTCATTAGTTATGCGATCTACCCAGCTAATCTTCAGCATTCTTCTGTAGCACCACATTTCAAAAGCCTCTATTCTCTTCCTTTCCGCACTGGTTATCGTCCATGTTTCACTCTCGTACAAGGCAACACTCCACACAAATGCTTTCAGAAAAGACTTCCTTACTCTTAAATTAATAATCGATGTTAGCAAATTTCTCTTTTTCAAGAATGCTTTTCTACCCATTGCCATTCATTTTATATCCTCTGTACTGCGACCATCGCATGTTATTTTATTACCCAAGTAACAAAACTCATCTACCACCTTCATTGTTTCGTTACCTAATCTAATTCCTTCAGCATCGCCTGATTTTCTAAGACCGCATTCCATTATTTTTGTTTTGCTCTTGTTAATATTCATTTTATACGCTCTCTGCAACACACTGCTTTTCCAGGTCCTTTGCTGTCTCTGACAGAACTACAATGTCATCAGCAAAACGCAATGTTTTTATTTCTTCCCCCTGAACTTTAATCCCTATTCCAAATTTTTCCTTGCTTTCCTTCACCGCCTGCTCGATGTACAAGTTGAACAACATCGGAGAAAGGCAACAACCCTGTCTTACACCCTTCCCAACTGATGCTTCCTTTTCATGCCCTTCGAGTCTAATAACTGCGGTCTGGCTTTTGTACAAGTTGTAAATAACTTTCCTTTCCCTATATTTTACCCCTGCTGACTTCAGAATTTGAAAGAGTGTTTTCCAGTCAACATTGTTAAATGCTTTCTCCAAATCTACAAAAGCTAAAAATGTAGGTTTGCCTTTCCTTAATCTATTTTCTAAGATAAGACGTAAAGTGAGTATTGCCTCCCGGGTTCCTATGTTCCTCCTGAATCCAAACTGATCTTCCCTGAGGTCAGCTTCTACCAGGTTTTCCATTCTCCTGTAGATAATTCGTGTTAAAATTTTGCAACCATGACTCATCAAACTGATGGTTCTATAGTTTTCACACCTGTCTGCGCCTGATTTCTTTGGAATAGGGATTATTACATTTTTCTTAAAGTCTGAGGGTATTTCGCCTGTCTCATACATCCTACACACCAGTTCAAATAGTCTTGTCATGGCTGGCTCTCCTAGAGACTTTAGTAGCTCTGAGGGTATGTCATCTACTCCTGTGGCCTTGTTCCGACCTAGGTCTTTCAAGGCTCTGTCAAATTCATCTCTCAGTATATTATCTCCTATTTCATCTTGATGTACTTCCTCTTCCCTTCCTACAACATCGTCTCTAAGTTCATTTCCTTTGTAGAGCTGCTCTATGTATTCTTTTCACCTTTCAGCTTTCTCTTCTTTGCTGAGAACTGGTTTCCCATCTGAGTTCTTGATATTCGTAGAGTTGCATTTCTTGTCCCCAAATGTCTCTTTTATTTTCCTGTAGGCGGTATCTACTTTTCCCCTTTCTTATACATTCTTCTACAGATTTGCATTTGACTTCTAGCCACTCCTGCTTAGCAATTTCGCACTTCCTGTCAATCTCATTTCTTAGTCGTCTGTACTCCATTTTGCCTGTTTCATTTACTGCATTTTTATATTTTCTCCTTTCATTAATTAAATTCAGTATTTCCTGTGATATCCAAGGATTATTTGTAGGTCTTGCCTTTCTACCTATTTTGTCCTCTGCTGCCTTCACTATTTCATCTCTCAATACTACCCATTCCTCTTCTACTGTTTTATTTTCCCCTGTTTCTGTCAATTGTTGCCTAAATCTCCCTCTGAAATTCTCCAGAACTTCACTTTCCTTCAATTTATCTAAGTCCCATCTCCGTATTTTCCTACCTTTCTGCAGTTTTTTCAGTTTCAGCCTACAGTTCATGACTAACAAGTTATGGTCAGAATCCATATCTGCCCCTGGGTATGCCTTACAGTTTATAACCTGGTTCCGGAATCTATGTCTTACCATTATAAAATCTATCTGGTATCTCCCGGTGTCTCCTGGTCTCTTCCACGATTGACATACAAAATAAAACACCGCTTTTAGTTTTCCGCTAACTTTCGTATTTTCTGGCCAACTATTCCAAACATTTACTTCACACAAACCTTCCTCTCGCTTTGATGTCGAATGTGCAAAATTTTATCGCAGTCAGATGAATGGTATTGCTATGTCATAGAAAAATATCTTTGTATTATTTCTGAATTTTCCAATTTTCAGGGAAACTTTTCCAAATTTTTCTTTCATAAGAACGTTTCTCTTGGTTTCAACGTCAAATATGCATAATTTTATCGCAAACAATACGAATCATATTGATGTCCCATTGAAAAAAAGCTCTTTCAGCTTCTTGCGAATTTTCAAATTTTCTGGGGAACTTTCCCAGATTTTTAGTTCATAAGAACGTTCATCTTTCGTTGAACGTCAAATGATCAACATTTTATAGCAATCGCATGAACGGTTCTCAATTTATAGTGCCGAGTACATTTAGAAACACATTGAAAAAAGGAACTTGGTTCGAATTTTGCGACTTTCCCTTTTAACTGTTCTTATTTTTTTACTCAAAACTTTTCCAAGACCATAATGAACAAACAAACAAAAATTTACCCCTCTCTATCGTGCGAATAGTCAGTTATAGTGCTGAATTCAATCAAAAACAAATTGAAAAACGCATTTTAAGTTTTTCTTAAATTTTCCATCTTCAAAATAATTTATTTCATAGAAATCTTGTCCTTTCAAGCCGTACTCAAGTGATGCTCTTACAACCATGTGGCAAATCATTTTATTCATAGAAAAATTCGCTTTCGTTTTTTGCTAAATTTTCCTGCTTTCCGGGTGACTTTCCAAAAATTTTATTTGATGCCAACCTTCCTCTTGCTTTCAGTACGAAATATACAAACCTTTATCGCAATTGGATGAAGGGTATTGATAACTCTCTGGAAAAAGCTCTTTCAATTTTTCCTCTTTCCCGGACAACTTTTCCATATTTTATGACCGTTTAAACCTTCCATGGACTTAGACGAATATTTCAAGACCAAAATTACCCAAATCTGTTCAGCCGTTCTCGAGTTATATATATATATATATATATATATATATATATAGTAAAGTCACCCGAAGATAAAAATCAGCTGAAAAACGGTTTAGATATCTGAAAGGTGCAAAAAATTGGAAGATGACCCTAAATAATGAAACTTGTGAAGTTACGTAAAACTGCATTTACACGATAAAACAGTCAAATATATAATATCCGTAAATTCAACTAAATACCTAGGAGTAACAATTAAGAGCAACTTTAACACATACAATTTATCGTAGGAAAGGTGAAACAAAGGCTACGTTTCATTGGCAGAAGAGGCAACAACTCTGCTAAAGAAACTGCGTACACTTGTGCGTCCTACTTTCGAGTATTGCTGTGCATTGTGGGATCCCCACCAAGTGGGACTGAAGGAGGATATACAGAAGGTCCAGAGAAGGGCAGTTATTTCTCTCGTCAGCTTTCTCCTACGAATGCAAACATATTTTATTAGCAACCATCTCATAGACATCATTATAATAATAAGAGAATAGAAATCAGATCGAAAACGAAAAGATGTAGGTATTCTTTTCTCCCTCTCGCTCTTAGAAAATAGAACTGGAGAGAAATATTATGAAAGCGGTGCGATAAACGCTCTGCCAGGTACTTAAATGTGATTTTCACAGTACAGATATAAATGTAGAAAACAGTACAAACAGTTTATAGTAAAAAAGAAATAATGGAAAGAGTTTGTGGTGGTCTTCATTTCACAGACTTGTATGATGCAGCTCTCGATGCAACTTTGTCCTGTGCAAGCCTCTTCATCTAAGAATAAGAACGGCAAACTACATCCTTTTGAACTTACTACTCCCTCTACAATTTTTACCCGACACACTTACTTCTAGTGCTGAACTAACGATTCCATGATGCCTCAGAACGTGTCCCACCAATCTATCCCTTCTCTTTGTCAGAATATGCCAGAAAGGCCTTTACTTCCCAATTCTTTTGACCTCCTCCTCATTAATTACGTTATCTATCCATCTAATCTTTATCATTCGTCTGTGACACCACATTTCAAAAGCTCCTATCATCTTTTTCTCTGAACTCCTTATCGTCCACGTTTCACTCCCGTACAATACTACACTCCAGACAAATGCTTTCAGAAAGGACTTCCTAACATTTAAATTACTATTGCATGTTAATAAATTTCTCTTCTTCAGAAATGCTTTTATTCCCATAACAATTATGCATTATATATCTTGTTTACTTCGGCCATTAGAAGTTATTTTCCTACCCAGATAATAAAACTCATGTACTATTTTTATCGTCTTGTTACCTAATCTAATGCCTTCAGCATTTCGATTTTGTTAGACTACATTCCATTACCCTTGTTTTTCTCTCGTTAATGTTCATCTTATACCCTCTGTTCAAGACACTGTCCATCCCGTTTAGCTGCTCTTCCAGTTCCTTTACTGTCTTTGACAGAATAACTATGTCTTCGGCAAACCGCAAAGTTTTCATTTCTTTTCCCTGAACTTCAATTTTTTCTCCATATTTCAGTTTTCTTTACTTTACAGTTCACTCATAGTAAAGATTAAATAACATAGGGGGAATGCTACACCCCGTCTTACTCCCTTCCCGACAACTGCTTCCCTTTCACCCTTCGATCCTTATAACTGGTGTCTCGTTTTTGTAGATATTACAATTGGAGTTATTATATACTACTGGAAGTGTGAGGGTATTTCTCTGCGTCATACATTTTGCACATCAGGTGTCTCAGTTTCTTCATGACTGGCAGGTCCGACCGAATATTATATATTCCAGCGGCCTTATTTCAATTCAGACCTTTCAGTGCTCCGTCAAATTATTGACGCAGTATTGTATCTCCTATCTTTTCTTTCATCTACTTCCTGTTGCAATTCTACAATACTGCCTTCAGTTCTCTTGTATAGACCCTCTATATATTCCTTCCATCTTTCCATTTTATCTTCTTCGCTTTGTACTGGTTTTCCATATGAGCTCTTTATATTCTCGCATCTGCTTTTTTGTTTACAAACGTCCTTTGATTATTCCTTTAGGCGTTATCTATCTTTCCTGTAGTTATACATTCCTCTACGTTCTTGCATTTGTCCTCTAGCCACTCCCGCGTAGCTTGCACTTCCTGTCTGTCTTATATTTCGCAGTGTGTACTCTTTTGCGTGATTCACTTGCCACAGTTTTTCTTCTTTCAGTAATTATGTTCAGTATCTCCTGCGTTCTGTAAGGATTTCTACTAGGCTCTCTCCTACATATATGAACCTCTGCGGCTTTCATTACTTTATCTCTCAAAGCTACCTATTCTTCTTCTGCTGCTTTACTTTCCCTCGTTTCCGTCAATCCTTGCCTAATGTTCCCTGTGAAACAATCCAGATTCCGTCTCCTCTATAGAAAGGATACCGAACGGAAACATCTCCGGCATGTTGGGTAAAAGAGTTTGCAGTGTCATTTTCTCTACATTGGCAACACTGAGCGACAATGGAAAACATTCAATTGTTGTTTCTATACCGACACCATCACATTGAATATTGAAGAACTGCGACAGGTTTATTGGTTATAGCAGGAAAATATAAGGTTTCGTTTCAAATGATGTAACATTTACCTTGTATATCATAATCAATAAGCACTATATATGTATGAACAGAAAATAACAATATTTGCCATAAGAATAATCGCTCTGTGAGGAACAAGCCATGCCACGACAAACTGCAAAACCGAGCAGTCAATGCCATCTGTTGTTTTTTTGCATTGTTTGATGCATCGGTTAAGAGTACGCTACATGGGAGGGGGAAAGAGTACGCTCGCCACCCTCTGTGTTTCTAACACGCTCTGATGGGAATATTCCAGTTCAGCGCGTATGTCTCCAAAGCAGAAGATTTTGCCCCATCAGAAATCAGTGAGAGAGTCGAATGTCCGAAAACTGAAAAAGACTAAGCAGCTCAACAGGACATCAATGGGTAATGTTGCTGATGTGCAACTGCAGTCATCAGAAAAACTCCAGGAACCACAAACCACAAACAAATGAAAAGAGTTCTGATGTACAGGCACGTTTAGGCTTTGAACTATCCGAAATATATCCATTTCCAAAATATAAGCTACCCAGAACAGAGAAAATCATGGCCAAAAAAAAAAGGAGATTTTTATATGCATCTCACAAGGAAAGTACTTGGGCTCGAACAAATATAAATACACGAAAGTCGTGTGAGAGATAATGTGAAGGTTCCTCATTGCACTGGTGATATTCCCTCATCTGCAAAACTCTGCAGTCGCCCATTAGAGGCCTCTGCGTGTGCCATGCCGCACTGCACTTTGACCTGCCGGTACGCCAGTAGTGACGGTGCAGTGTGCCTCTGAAGTTGCGTTTTGTGACGTTATTTGTGTGGTGAAGTGTCGGATTGGTCGGCGATTGGTAAAAAATCCTGCTAATACAGTGTGACTGGTTGAGATGAAGTTATGAAGAAACGTTCTTCGTGAAGACTGTGTTGGTGTAGAAGATGAATCATTCGCATGTTACCTGGTATATACTATAGTGTTTCTAATCTATGCTATATATCTGCACTATAATAGATACCAGAAAACATGTCAATGATTCATCTTCTACACCAAGACCGTATTCACGAAGAAGGGCTCTTTGGAAATTCATCTCAACCAATCGCAATACATTATCAGGATTGATTGCCAATAGCCGACCCATCTGACGCTTCACTACACAAATAACGTCACAAAACGCAACTTCAGAGGCTCACCTCACTGTCCCTTGTGCTCCCGACTGGTGTACCGGCAGGTCAAAGTGCAATGCTGCGTGGTTCACGCAGAGGCCTCTAATGGGCGACTGCAAAGTTTTGCAGATGCGAGAGTATCGCTAGTGGAATAAGGGACCTCTACATTATCTCTCAGACGAGTTTGGTATATTTGTTTGTTCGAGCCCGAGTACGTTCCTTGTCAGTACAAAAATGCGATATTAGAAATACTGTCCAAGTCAGACAGAACCAAAAAGATACAAAATACAGCTAAAGGGAAAAAACAGAATCTCTAAGCCTAATATGGATTTATCCATCCCATCAACTTCTGGAACAAACAGCTCCAAATCAAAGTTGAGCTATCCAGGAAGTCTAGAAGGAGCCTATCGTAGGATACTGGATAAAGTGTGACAACTGCTCGAAATGGTGACATGGAGATTGCACGGGTTACGAAGGACATGGTAAGTTTTCTTGTGTTTTAGGATAGTGCGTACTCTTTGACCACGCCTTGCGCACTCTTTCCCGACGTTGCGTCTAAGAGTACGAATGACCAGACATTTATATTTGTTAATATTTAAGGTTTATAATATACTAGCTGAAAACCCGGCGGTGCCCGGGTATTTATTTATTTATTCGAGCCTTGAGTTAGCACTTTTCTTATCCACTCTCTGTCTGTCCATCTCCTTTTTTCTAAAAACATGTTACATTTATCAGAGATTATATAAGAAATCACACGTAAAAATGCACTCGTTACAAAAATTCCAATCACGAAATTCAACAATAATAATTGTAATAATATCACAGATCTATCACTTGATGTAATGCGCGAAACGACAAATCGATTTTTTAATGAGATGTATTAAAAGAAATTTCTTTTTTACTGCTTTATTTATTTATTCTTATATTTTCTTATTCGTGTGCTTATCCGTACAGAGAAAGAGCTGAAGACATTGTAGCACGCATAGACCAAAGATATGGTCCGTGCCATCATGTTTCGCTTTATGTAACCTCCTTGCTATAGAGTCGCAAACGTCATCGCTGGCATTTAGTCCATTTTTTTTTCTTTGTCTTTTTTTTTTAATAATTTGACGACTTTCAACCACCATATCTTCCACCCCCTTATAGCCATCGGCATGGAACTGTTATGGTGTACAACGGGGGACTTCGAACAACAATTACACACAGACCATTCGTTTTCGTTCTGTAGTTTTCGCTGCAGAGCGAAATATTAACATACACACACGTAGAATTTTATATACACCGATAACTTTCCATCCTAATATACTCCACCCTTTTATCAATCTTCAAGCAACAAGGCAACCAATAAAGCCATTTTCAAAGAGTAAATATAATTTTCGAAGAGTAATTATTGTTCCGCATTTCTCATTATATTCTTCAAATTACTATATATATATATATATATATATATATATATATATATATATATATATATATATATATATATATATCCGATCGCCATAAAACCGTGCCTAAAGCCTTCCCCGGATAGACATTAGTAACTGTACAAATTTTTAGCTCTTTATGTCTTGTGGTTCAGACGTGATAAACGTACACCGAACAGACATTCACATTTATAGATATAGATAGTTGACAGCTGTAGCTTATATATATTGTTAATAAATAAACCAGCAATAATTGGTATAAAAAGGTTTCTTTTAACCTTTTCATATATAGGTCCTTAAATACTAAGTGCATACTCTTTCCCGACTTTCCTCTAACGGTAGAGAATGTCTTCTCCGTTGTTTATCAACTTAATGTATTTGCATACACATTCCGACAACTAGTTTATTGTGACTAATACCACAGAAAGTTTTTCCACAACATAGTTATTTAATGTGAGTCTCGACGAACTGGATTATAGTTGAAAATTAACTGAGAAGTACAAGGTTCGTTCCCCAAACCAAAAGTCCGTGGTAGGCAGAAATTTGAAGTCGAAGCAGTGTCAACACTCGTCCCAGAGAGTCGGCGACGAGTAGACCCGGGGCAGGCATAGATCGGCAGCAGTGAACAACCCTGGTCCGTGTCGCGGCACTCGACATGTCTCGGCGCGAAAAAATGGCGTCTGCAACGGCGCAAATTCCTTATATAGCTGACTACGGCGTAAGAACGCTGTTTGTGTGACCGGTAAAATATAGTGTACTTAGTGCTCTCTCTGATATTGCGGTCAGCTGTCGGTTGATGTATACTGGGAATAACCGACCCCTCTGCCAATTCGGTGTATATGCCTTGGCGCCTGCTCTGTCGTGGCCTGCACGAAACTAAAGTCTGCTGGGTAGTCTGCCTGTTAGGGGTTCTCTCTCCCGGCATAGCATCTTCAATATGAGGTGTTACAATTTCTGGTGATAACGCAAGGCCTAAAAGTAACAGGCCATGCTGCGAATGATGTCATCAATGTCATTCTAGCTGCAGAGCTACTCACAAATCTTGAAAAGTGGTCGGTGCATGCTGACACGTATCCCAGACAGGCTCTGTGATACTGAAATCGGCAGAGCGAGCAGGCCACACCGCGCATGTATCCCTTTTGCCAAGAAACCATCACCCATCCGTACTCTATGAGGTCAAGCATTATCGTCCACTAGTACGCTGTGGGCCCACAACATCTCGCAAATACCGCATATGAGTTCCCAAGACCTCTCTACGATACCAGACAGCGGTTAAACCTTGACGATTCAGCCCTACAATTTCGTGAAGAAGTGTTCGAGTGGCCAATATAATCCCTGCCCATGCCGTTCGAGATCGTCCCCAATATCGATCTCTTTCTAAAATTTTGATAAATAATCCGCTTCGGCTGCAATTAACTTTTATTTAAAAAGCACTACCGGTTTCGCGTCCTGTAGACGCATCATCAGCTGCTGTGCAATGTACATAAATAAAAGAGACTTACAAGAGCGTCTTTTTAAGTTAATCATAGAAAAGTACTCACTAAAATTCCTTAGAAAAACATATCTGCCTTTTAGCCTTCCCCAGCGTTCACATAAAATTTGAAACAATTAAAAGTAACTTAACTTTACGTCCTCATTAAAAATATAAAACTTGAACGCAGTTGCGTTAGTCATCTTTTTTAAAATATTTTGGGGGCGGAGGACAGGTGAAACCTATAAGAAAATGCAATATTTTTAAAAAAGTGTCTGGGATTTACACCGTACTCGACGCGAAAACCGATTGTACTCTTCGTAAAGAGATAAGGTTCCTTACCGTGCCATGTGGAAGCAATGTTGGCGCGGCAGTGGCCGAGGCAGTACTGTCCATTGAATCACGCGGCCGCTGTCACCAGGGTGGCGTTAGCGTCGCTGGGAACCTTACTGTTTCTAAACAAGCTGTGAAAGGTGGGGATGACTGTACATTGGCCTAATCCTGTGTTTATAGTATTTTAACAGGGCCCAGACAAAGGTGACCGAACTGAATTCTAAGTAAGATTTGATGCTTGAAATGGTTTAAACTGGTGAGAAAAAAAAGAAGAAAAAATCCAACTGCTTACATAACATTAATAAATACTAAAATACACCACATGAGACAGCATGAGGATAAACAGTCAATGTAGTGGTAAAATAATTGCTAAAATGTTTGGATCCTCAAATCGTGTACCACGTCCCCTCCAGATGCGGATCTGTCGAGAAACTCTCCAGACCACATGAGGACTCAATGTGAAATGAACATTGGCAAATGTTCAAATGTCTGTAAATCTATCGGACCAAACTGCGTGGTCATCAGTCCGTAGCTTACAAACTACTTAAACCTAGGTAAACTAACCTACGGACAAAAACACACACCCATGTCCCAGGGAGGACTCGAACGCCCACGGCGAGCAACCGCGCGCTCCGTAGCAAGGTGCTTCAGACCACTCGGCTAATCCACCGCGGCTGAACATTGGCCGTTTATTCGATTTTTCAGGTGGCACATTCACGTCCCATATGATGCATACAGGAGGTCTTCGTCAATAAAAGCTACTCTGCCGACCTGTTTGTTTGCCGCTACACAACTCTTGCAGTGGACGCTGCGAGATCAGGCGGCTTTTGGCGTGCACCACTACGGCGGTAGCGACCTGCTAAATAATGGTCCTCTCTTTCTGATGACGGGTCGGTCCTGTTTCTTGAGACACAGATTCTGTCTCTATATACGGTCGCCACATCCGAGAAAGAACAGAACGAATCACAACACGCCATCGGGCCACATCGATTTGAGACTGCCCTGTTCCATTCTTCCGACGCCCCCCCCCCCCCCCGCCTGGTAGGCGTCTTCTATGTGCTGCACTGCTCCGCCTGTGGAAACGTCCTGGTGATTGTGGATGGCTGAGGCTGACTACCCAGCAAATACCACACGGCTGCACCGTTGGCTTGGTTGTACACTGAGCGGAATATCAACTTTCGTGCGGAACACGATTGTACGTACAACTGCTGACAGTTTGTCTGATTATATCGTGAATTCGTCACAGGATGGAGAAATGGCTGTTTGTTGCTTTAATTTTGGATACTAGTGTATTTCACGATAAGCATTTAATAGTGGAAAAGTTTAGAAACCGTTTGAAATTATGGTTTAAGCTTTTTGGAAGTGTTTATGCAAAAGCTAGTTTTCCACGCGTCTCGGTGTTTCTGCTGTCATAAATCCTGGACTATATCTTGAGCAGTAAAGTGTAATTTTTATGTTTGTTTTGAAGTAAATAATACAGTTGAAAAGATGATCTATTCTCTTTTATATACGTAAATGGCACTGAGGAAGCCTCATCTGGTGGCGCTCACAGACACGAAGTTTGCAACAATAATTCCCAAAAAATAAACAAACAACAGTAGTCACCAATATTTAACATAAGTATGAGAACCAACAAAACATCTCTTAATATTTTCCTCGTACTGCACCAACAAAAACAAATTCACTTAATATCTGAAAATACTGAAGTTGTGCGTTGATAAACTACGAAATAAAAGGATTTTGGTCGTGGATTTATTCAGTTAAAATACTAGTAATAGTTTCTCCACTCAAATTTTAATTCGCCAGAAGTAATTTAAATTACCAGATTTGATTGCCCTTTCGTCCAACAGCTATAATAATGAGAAAGCGCTCCGTCCGACAGATAATGTAATATAGGAGTCATTCTCTTCTCTCTTTTTGAAAAACAAGAGATAAACATAAAAATTGAATTTGGTACAAAGTTATCGATTACAAATCAATATATATTACATCTACAGCGTTTATGTGACATAAAAAGAAAAAAGAAAATACAAAAAAATAAATTTAATTTTTCCTATTTCTTTACATTACTTTTTAGCTTGTTGCATTAAAACCGTGATATAGTTTTGCAGGCAAATTTAGTGATACGTATGGATAATGTCTAAAAAAGTAAAAAAGGAATAAATTAAAACTTCCCGTTTGATTTGGAGTCAGAGACCATGCTGTATGTATAGTAGGTAGTTTTCAAAGCGTTTAAGTGTCTATGACGTCATATCTCAGATGTATACAACATTGGATGATATAATGTTATAATGATACAAGGTACAGTCGTGATATAACTAGGCATTGCCTGAAAAAATACGTTGCGAAGAGAATTAGTACTTAAAATGTAGTAAATTTAAAGTCATGGTAGATGTTAATGTTTGACCTCATGAAGAGCGAAAATGTAGTGAGCAATAAACTTTTTTCTTTCCATCATTTTTCAGGGCACATCAGTGAAAAAAAGTTTCATAAAGGCTTAAAATTAGATTATTTGGAAGTAGCTAAGTGTTTTCATTTTCGAGTAATGAATGAACGAAGTTGACATTTTTAGGGTCATCAGCTTGAAGATAAACACACAGTTTCTAACTGTAATACTAATCGAATTAAACTTTACGTTAGATTATAGTTCTTAATGAGTATACTATGATAGTATTTAAAAATTTTAAAACTGCTTAATATTTACGCAAATTGCTGGAAATTATTATTATTATTTTTATTATTATTTCGTTCTGGAAGCCGTTACATAGGTGGCGTCCAGATAACGAGTCCATGTACTTGGCTAGAAACACACGAGGTCAGTTCAAAACATTTCGGAATTTTGTTCACAATTTTTTTTCTACGCTTACCTCTTTCTTCCTGTGCATGGTCTCCGAAATAATCTGCTCCACAAGTCACACACCGCTTCCAAACCCGTTTCCACTTCAGGAAGCTGTCGTGGTACGGCTCTCGCCGGCCGCGGTGGCCGAGGGGACTGAGGCGCTCGAGTCATGGTCTGCACGGCCACTACGGTCGGGGGTTCGAATCCCCCCTCGAGCATGGATATTTGTGCCGTGCTTAGTATTAGCTAGTTCATAAGCGTAGGGACTGATGACCCCGTAGTTAAGTCCCATAAGTTCTACAAACATTTGAATATTTTGAACGGCTCTTCCTGCATCACGCAAACGCCGTCTGCGAATTTCTTTTCGAGGGGGTTTACAACTTTGAAAATAAAAAACGTCCATAGGGAGCAGGTCGTTCTCACTTTCGTGAGGCGAAAGCCTTTCTGGTCCTGAATAACGACCCATGTGGCGAATTTGGAGTCACGCGATTCATTCCAAGATGCTTTGTAGGATTTTAAAATCATGATCTTACTGAAATTTTACATTCCTTTACAATCTTTCGGACAGTCACTCTTCGATTGGCAAGCACAATTTTGTTGACGTTCATAATATGAGCTTCGTCGGTAGGTGTCGAAGAACATCCTGGACGTGGGTCAAATTCCGTCCGGCGATTTTTACACCACGTGAACCATTCGTAATACCGAGTATGACTTAAGTACTCATCATTGTAGGCTTCGTGAATCATTTGATGTGTCTCTACAAATGTTCTGATGAGTTTTGCGCAAAATGTAATGCAGACAATTTGCGCTTCCAGCTCTGCCATCTCGAAATTCGCGACACAACCTTCCACTCAATACAGCACTGAACAATTACTGTCACCGAATACGGTAACACATTCAACACAGTCGTTTGGAGGGATGTTAACCGCATTTCTCACCAACACGACATTACGTATTTTCCGGAACGTTTTGAACAGACCTCGTATGCAGGGTGTAACTAATGTAGGAAAGCTCCGGGTGGTCGATAGAGGACGTGACAACAAGTAGGACATGCTCTGTAGACACATGGTTTGTCTGCTTTCGTTGCCGAGTTACAGGCGTTTGTTGTGGTGTACAGAACAAAGCCCTCTTCACTACGCAGGTTGGTCATTTGTGTTGGTACAGTGTAATTTACCAGGTACAGTTCCATACGGATGAAGCTGAAAATGACTATAAAGAGCTGTAATGCAGGCGTCTATGCGCTGCATCTTTGACTGTCTCACTCATTCCCATATTCAGGGCGTCGGTCGTTTCTGTTGACACCCTTGTCCTTTGAGCTGACGCATCAGTTCCACGTTAAGAGATGTGTCACACACAATGGCCTTCAAATGACCCCATTCCGCAGAAAGGATTTCGAGTACACTCTTAAAAAAGTAAGTAGGCTGTTCATCACAACCAAACTTAAATAATAGGAAATGTTTAAAAACATTTATCCCACTGTGATGTTTAAAGCTTTCCCGACGTACAGATATTTCCATAAAATCTCGGGCGAACTGCCGGATGTCGGTAACTTCTTGCCACGATATTTCAGAATAGAGTCTTCTGGCCATCTTCAGGTGAGTACCGCCGAAGTACTGGCGAAGCCGCACTGAGCTGTGCTATTTATGCCCAATTCAGCCGACATTGCGCATGCGCCTACCTAGCGTGCGCGTTCACTACAGCTACGTACACTGCTCAGAGCGCCCTCCATGGTGGAGGCTTGCTGCTTCGATATCAGATCGATTATTATCGTCATTCATTTGCAGGAAACTAAGCCGCCTGCGAAGTTTTTCAATGACAGGATTCCATGCAGCATATTTTTTTTTTTTTTTTTTTTTTTTTTTTTTTTTTTTTTTTTTTTTTTTTTTGAAACCGCTGTCTCGATTGATAAGATTCTCACTGTCAGACAGTCTTATTTCCACAGCTTCATTAATAATTGAGCTCCAAAAATTTGATGTGTGGGCCACATTTTTCGTTTCATTGTAGTTCATTGAATGACCTGTGGAAATACAATGTTCGGCGATTGCGGAATTGGTGGGCTGGAGGAGGCGAATATAGCGCTGGTGTTCCAAAATGCGCTCTTGATTGTGATGGAAGACTTGAACTCTCTAGTAGGAAAGGAAGACAAGGAAAATCTAGAACGTTAATATGGTCTGGGGAAAAGGAATGAAAGTAGAATATTGGGCAGGTCACAATTTAATCATCACAAACACTTGGTTTAATGAGCATGAAAGAAGTGTAAGAGACCAGGAGACACTGGAAAGCACCAGATTGACTTTCGAATAGTAAGACAAAAGTTTAGAAATCAGGTTTTACACTGTAAGACGTGTCCTAGGGCAGACATAGACTCTGACCATTAATTATTGATTATGAACTGTAGATTAAAACTTAAGAAACTGCAAAAAGGTAGAAAATTAAGGAGATTAAACGTGGGCAGATTGAAGGAACCAGAGATTGTTGAGAGTTTCAGAGGGAGTATTAAGCAAGGATTGACAGAAACGGAGAAAGTAATACAGTAGAAGGCAAATGGGTAACATTGAGTGATAGAGTAATGAAGGCCGCAGACGATTATATAGGTAGAAGTACAAGACCTAATAAAAATCCCTGGTTAACACAGGAAATACTGAACTTCACTGATGAAAGGAGAAAATATAAAAATGCCGCAAGAGAAGCAAGCAAAAGGAAGTACATACGACTAAAAAATGAAATTGACAGGAACTGTAGACTGGGTGAGCAGGAGTGGATACAGGACAAACGCAAGGACTTACGAGAAGATGTAACTAGGGTAAAGACAGTATCTATCTTCAGGAAAAGATGAGACTTTTGATGTAGCCGCGGTGGGGTGGCAGAGCGTTCTAAGGTGCCTCGCTGCGGGGCGCGGTTGCTCGACGTCGGTGGTTCGAGTCCTCCCTCGAGCATGGATGTATATGTTTGTCCTTAGGTTAGTTTAATTAGTTTAAGTAGTTTGTAAGCCTAGGGATTAATAACCTCCGTATTTACGTCCCATAGATATACAAACATTTAAACGTTTGAATTTTAATTTTAGACGTTTGATGACAAGAAAAGCAGTTGCGTGAAAATCAGGAGCTCTGATGGAAAACCAGTACTAAGCAAACAAGAGAAAGCTGAATATATAGAGGGCCTATACAAAGGAAATGAAGTTGCAGATAGTATTGAGGAAATGGAGGAAGATATATAGAAAAATGGAGATACCATGCTACCACGAGAAGAATTTGACATAGCACTGAAAGTTTTGAGCAGAAACAAAGCCCCTGGAGTAGATGATGTTTCAAATGAACTGCTGATATAGTTGGGAGAGCCAGTCATGAAGAAATTGTTGTACCTGGTATGCAAGACGTATAAGATAGGGGAAATTCCCTCCGACTTCAAAAACAATATAATAGTTCCAATTCCCGAGCAAACAAGGCAGACAAGTATGAAAATTGCAGAACTAACAGTTTAATAAGTCATGGTTGCAAAATACTAAAACTAGTTATTTACAGACGAACGGAAAAACTGGTTGAATCCGACCTTGGGGAAGATCAGTTTGGAATTACGAGGTACGTAGGAAGGCAATACTGGCATTTCTACTTATCTTAGACGATAGTTTTAGCAAAGGCAAACCTATGTTTTTAGCTTTTGTAGATCTGGAAAAAGGTTTTAACAATGGTACATAAGTGGAATAATTTTGGAGATATCAGGAATAAAATCAGAGCTGGGCACGTGTCCGTTCATCCGTTAATCGTTAAACAATGAAGTTAACATTTTGAGTAACGGATTAACTTTTAAGTTAATTTAAGAAATGTTAATGGAGTCTTTAACTTCCGTTAATTTGCCGTGCGTCCGTTAATCTGTTACTGTTGTTCCCACTTTTTATGACAAAAGTGTTGCCGCGTAAATTATGTACATTTTAGTGAGGGTATGGTTCAAATCACTCCCTCGAAGGGCGCGGTTGATCTTCTGAATGGTGCCGCCAGACCCGAACAGCGGGAATGGGGGCCCAGGGGAAACCCACAACTTAGCGTAAGCACGGACAAATATATACAGACGGGAAACCTCCGTAAGGGCCCGGTCCTACGCTCAGGGGTGCGGGGAGGGAGGATTTCCAGCAGTTCCGTAAGATGTCCCATGATGGCGCTGCGGTCAGAAGCAGCTCTTTAAACTGGCTAGAGCAGGCGGCAGGTAGCGGCTGTCCCCACCACCACCTCCCCTCAAACGGCATCAAGCCGGACACAACCGTGGCCTCGTGGCAGGCGGCACAAACTCTCCCCTCAGCCTCCCCTCCACGCTACCCTCTGACGTGCGAGAGGCACCCTAAGTCAGCGATCCGCCTGACACCTGCTAGCATCTTACGGAACTACGAGGGGAGCGTAGGACAGTGGTTTAGGGGTGGCAACTCCTCTGTATATGTTACTCTGTGGCGTAAGCCAGCTGCAACTGAGCGAAAACCGCGATTCTGCGTGTACCTGCGATGAGTGAGTCTAGCAAGGAAGAAAGACTAGTCTAGGAAGAAATACAGACTAAAAGTTCAACTTCCCGTATGTACTCGCCGGCAGTAGACTGTTGCTTGTTAAGTTCGCGTTAAGTGCACCTTTTGTCAGTGGAAGTGGTCTGAGTGTCGAAGAAGATTTGTGTTTGAAAACGTTATCGGGGCTCAACAGTTGATGAAAATCCATGGCCACATCTGCTTTTGTTGATTTTGTATCTAGAGTGGGAGAACAACTACTTTTCAACTGTAAATAGTGCCTTCAGAAAAAATCAACAATTAAGCCTCACACCTTAAGGTCGTGAGCGTAAACAAATGACATTCTTCTTTTTATACAAGAAGACAAATCATTTCAAAGAACGAAAGACTTTTCTTGCAAATTAAATGACTATTGTGGAGGCTATTTTACTTTATAGTTTGTTATTAGACATCATTTGATTACGCTCAATGCCGACTGCCACGATAGAGTGGCCGTGTAATACTACCTTCTAAGGGCATGAAAGGAGCGCAGTGTTTGGGAAGGGAGTAAGACAAGGCTGTAGCGTTTCCCCAGTATCATTCAATCTGTACATTGACAAAGCTAAGAGGAATGCAAGGAGCAATTTGGAGATGGATGAAGAAATAAAAACTTTGCAGTTTACTGATGGCACAGTAACTCTGTCAGAGAAAGCAAAAGACCTTGTAGAGCAATTGAACGGAATGGACAGTGTCTTGAAAGGAGGGTATAAGATTGACATTAACAAGAGAAATGAAATGCACTGTAAGAAAATCAGGGATGCTGAAGGAATTACATTAGGTAATGAGACAATGAAAGTGGTAGATTAGTTTTGTTATTTGGGTAGCAAAATAACTTGTTATGGCCGAAATAAAGAAGGTATAAAATGCAGAGTGGCTATGGAAAGGAAAGCGTTTCTGAAGAACTGAAATTTGTTGACATCCCATATTAATGTAACATTGTATGGGAGTGAAACGTGGACGATAAGGAGTTCGGACAAAAAGATGATGAAAGTGTTGCTACAGAGGAATGATAAAAATTAGATCGGTGTATCACGCAAGTAATGAGGGTGAGGGAGAAAAGGACTTTCGGGAATTTCTTGATTGAGAGAAGGGGTAGGTTGGTGGGACACATTCTTTGACACGAATCGTCAATTTAGCATTAGAGGGAAGTGTGTTGGGTAAAAATCGTAGAGGGAGACAGAGACGAGTACAGTAAGCAGGTTGAAAAGGATGTAGGTTATTGTACGTATTCTCAGATGAAGAGACTTGCACAGGACAGGGTAGAGTGGAGAGCTGTACCAAACGTGTCTACAGACTAAAGACCATAACAATAACATCAACCAAATGACCAAACTGAAGTGGTCTGTGTTATGCATAACACAACAAATGCCTGTAACGCGGTAACAAAAGCAAATAAACCATATGTATACAGCACATGTCCTGCTTGATGTCAGGTCCTTCATCGAGTCCCCATGCTTTTCCACGTATTTAGTTAAACCCTGTATAATCCTATCAGATTCTCTTACGGTAACTCCTTTAATTATTTTAATGCTTTTTAAAAGTGATTCTTCAGTTTCTCCCGGCGTATTTGATAATCAAAATATCCACGGGTGTACTGCCGGTCTATATTTCGGTGATCGTACATGTCGCCATCATCAGGTGAACTGAAGGACTGAGCTTCTGGAAACGCGCCGGCACGGAGATCCGTACACTACGGCGGCTCGAAGGGAACTGGGTTCTAACCCGGTGGTGGGCGATTTAAATACCCTCGGCCCGCAGAGCGACCCCTCCGCGGTCCGCGCCCCACGCCACGGTCGCGCAGTGGAACCGATTGCGACAGCGTCTGAGATGACGTCGGTGTGAGGGCTCTGTCCGCCGTGGTCGTCACTTTGTTACGTTTGCTAGATTTACGCTGAATTAACCCAATCGCTGGTTCCCAAGCTTTGCTAAGATTATAGCCACAGTCACGGTTTATGAGGTCGTCACTTGGCACGGGGCGCGGACCACGGAGGGGGCGATCCGCGGGCGGAGGGTATTCAAATCTGCCGCCACCGGGCTAGAACCCACTGTAGCTGGAACGGCGAGGGAAGCAGGCACACCGAAAAGGGCTCCAGTGAGGGGATGTAGTACCGAGAAGAACCCGCTGCAGATCCGCCCCCTCCCCCAAGAGCGGACAGTGGACCAAGCAACGAAGAAACGTCGGCGGCCATCGACGCGAGCGCGCCCTCAAATCCGCCATGGCGGAGGAGAGAGCGCTGCTTCGCGCCGAACTCGATGCGGCGCGGCGCCACGTTGAGGAACTGCTGCGGGAACTTCGCGCCGCGAAAGAAGAGGCGACCGCCCTTGTGCCAACCCACAAGCGGGGAGGAAAGCAGGGACGGACGCAACGACGCAGGCGGAAGAAGAAGTCACACCGAGAGGCGTTTCCACAGTCCCTGTAGCAATGCAGGAGGCCGAGGGGACGCACGTGGAGGTGGACACATCTCCTCCTGGACACGTAGAGTCCGAAGAAGAGGAGCAAGACGACCACAGAAACTGTGGTCATGGAGGACGAGCTTCCGGAAGCGGACGAGTGCTTGCCCATGCCGGACAAGCACAGTGTCAAGAAGGTTCTTGACAAGCTCGTCTCCTCCATCCGAGACAGGACATACCCTCACCTAGATAATCCCTATCCTTTCCTTCCGTCCCATCCTAAACCCAGTCTCCCTCACAAACCTGTCCGTCTCCCTCAGCATCAGCGTCGGCTAGAACCCAGTTCGCCAGCCGTGGAGGCCGAGGGGACTGAGGCGCTTCAGTCACGGTCTGCACGGCCACTACGGTCGGGGGCTCGAATCCCCCCTCGGGCATGGATATTTGTGCCATCCTTAGTATAAGGTAGTTGATAAGTAGTTTGTAAGTTTAGGGACTGATGACCCCGTAGTTAAGTCCCATAAGCTTAACAAACATTTGAACCCAGTTCCCTTCTAGCCGCCGTAGCGTGCGGATCTCCGTGCTGGCGCGTTTGCAGAAGCTCAGTCTGTCAGTTCACTTGATGGTGGCGACATGTATGATCGCCGAAATATTGTGCCCGTTTCACACTATAGACCGGCAGTACACCCGTGGATGTTTTGATTCCTTTTTAAAGTGTTTGTTTTTCAAAACGTATAAAATTAGACGTATAGAGTTGCTCTACTTTATTCGTAACTACAGGGAAAACATGTCCGCGGTGTGTGCAGGCGTACGTGTCGTGCTCGTGGGGCATCCCGCACATCGGCTACGTGCTGATGTGCTACGGCGCCGTCAACTGCCTGTCGTCGGCGGCGGTGAGCTGGCTGTCGCGCTGGGCGGGCCGCGCGCTGCTCATCTCGGTCTACCTGGTCTTCTACGTGCCCATCCTGCTGACGCTGTTCCACTGGCAGCCAGACCCCACCGTCAGCACCGCCGCCTTCTTCCTCTTCGTCTCCTACTGGGGCGCCACCGACAGCGCCTTCCTCGTCGTCAACGGTGAGTCTGAGCACCACCACCTAGAGAGAAGGCCGCGGCGCTCTCGTGAGACGTCAGGCAGAGTAGCTCGCTGCTTCGGCAGAGTGGGCCGTGCCCCAGCGGCTACCCAGTGAGATATGCGCGCGCAACCTATTTTGCATGACGTCACACGAGAGCGCCGCGGCCTTCTCTCTAGGTGGAGTTCGTCTGAGGCTCCTATAAGTACGAGCTGCCACATCCGCCATTTTGTTGTCCGTAACATGCTGCGGTGCTGTAGGATTGGCGTCATGGCAGTTTAGCACACAAGTATGGTTGGTTGTGCTGCCACAAACTGTTCTAATCATTCTAGAAGTGGATTTAGAATTGTTCGTTTTCTTAAAGGTTCGGAGAGAAGAAGAAATGGAGAGTAAGGGAGGGGATTGCCGATTAGATCTAGTAATGTCAGATAGGAAGTTTCAAGACCATCCAGTGGTGCACCTGGTGTGAAACTCGTGAATTACTCCCTCTATAAGTGGGCAAACATCTGTAAGGATCGCCATTACTGCATTTGGAGGAAGTCTTCCTTTGGGATAGTGTTCAAAAGCCTCGTCACGTTTCATTGCATATCAGGAATACCATTAAATCTCTTTCCTTTCAATAGAGTGGAAGGAATAGGAAGAAGTCTGGAGGATTCAGAATCGGGCGAGTATGGTGGAAGTTGAAGTTGCGCGACAATGTTCGCCCACCCACAGCCAATATAGCCATACCGTTTCTGACCAAAAAAAAGCTGATGGTGAAACTTGAACATACATCATACTCGCAGGGTCTCGATCCTCCGGGCTTCTTCCTGTTTCCTCGATTAGAACTCGTTTGAAAGAAATTCGATTATATTCCTGACATCCAACGAAACGTGACGAGGCATTTGAACACCATCCCAAAGGAAGACTTCATGCAAAGCTTCCAGGACATGTACGCAGAGCTCAGTGGTACATAGTTATAGGAAATAATTTCGAAGGACAGTGAGGTAACTATAGTTCATAGTTCATCTGCGTTAATGATACAGGACTATTCACCGATCTTTATTGTCAGAGGTTATATTTTCAGTTCACACCGGACGAAAAGAACCTGGTCTTGTATGTTTGTCACAAGATTTTCATTTGCTTTACATTCTCAATTTACTAGTGTTGCGACACTCTCAAGTGTCGTTCGTTTTTGTAAGTGTTGCTAACTTTCTCGGTTTTAATCATGGGCAGCGGCGGCGCTAGACGAAAACTGGGCGTCGGCGAACTCGTCTTTGCGAGGCCCCTTTTATATTTTTCATTCATATAGAAAATGTTTAAAGAGCTGAACTGTACTTCAATAATGATTATACTAAAATTCTATTAGTATAATATACGAGTATTATTGCAATGATTAAAATTACAATAAACAAACATTAGAGGAACTTTTCACCTTTTCGTCTCACTGAATTTTTTAAGATCAAATCTTATTACTAGCCGCTATTTCGGCTCTATATACTGACAACGCAGATAGTCTTTCTTGGATCACTGTGCTTCTCAAGTTCGTCTTAATCACTTTTAACTTTGTGAAGCTTCTCTCGGCCGAAGCTGTACTGACTGGAACTGAGAATGGTTCTGATTGTTATATAAACATTTGGATATACTTCCTCCAAATAATTTTGTAAAATGTACCGAAGAAATTGTTTTGTAAGTATTTAACTAAAAATTGCATCACTGCTGCACTCATACGGAAATAAATACGGACAACTAAATAGCTTCCGGTCGGGAATGGCCGAGCGCACTAAGGCATCATACCACGGTGAGCGAGATCGTTCTCGCCGGTTGTCGAATCCCACCCTTGGGTAGGAATGTTGTGTTCGCCCATTGGTTAAGCAGTTGGAAACCGCATTTAAACATCAAATATAAAAAAGAAAAAAAAAACTAAAATTTTAACCATGTTTTGCGAGGCCCCCACAGGCGCGAGGCCGTCGGCGGTGGCCGATGTCGCCGACGCCTAGCGCCGCCACTGATCATGGGCGTAGCCAGGGGTTGCTTTCTTGGGTTCAAACTGCTCCCTAACAGTTCAAAATGTCCAAATGTTTGTAAATCTAAGCTTACAAACTATTTAAACTAACTGAAAGTAACTTATGATGACAACACAAACACCCTTTCCCGAGGGGGGACTCTAACCCTGACGGCGAACGGCCGCGCGCACCGTAGCTGGGCACCTTAGAGCGCACGGCTATTCTGCCACGGCTCCCGAACAGTTTACAAAGCTAAAAGACACGTGCATCATTCTGTATGATGACTAAATTTTGCCGAGGCTGGGAAGCCGTTACACACGCTCCATACAGTTCCGATTTCTTCCCGTGAGACTGTCAAATGTTTTGGAGCCCTGAAGAGAGACTTTTATAGCCATCGGTATGTTCCTAGCGAAGAGGTGTACACCTGCGTAAAAAATATCATGATCCTGTAGCTAACTGCAACCATTTTTACATGCAGGAATTGAGCGTCTTGTTTCACAGCGAGTTAAATAGTGATTACAGCTGAAATACTGAGTAGTTTTACTGTTGTTAATTACAACGCCAAAGATATATTACGATGTCAGTCAGCAATATTTTTGACACTCCTATGAAACGACTCTAGGTTCATGTTTAATAAAAGGGTATCTGTACAACTTTTTTTTCCGTTGACAGCTTACACGTAGCGCGAGATTTGAGTTCTTCTCCAATAAAGCTTCACGCACTACCTTCTGATTTCCATCCGTCGTTTGATCCGAATTTTGTTACCTTTTGCTTGTTCCTATTTACTAATTTTGTCTCTATGCCCATCTTATTCATAATCATCTTATTAAGTGTGTGTCAGTTTGTCGCCGATAGAACTGCGCAAGCGCAGAGCTGCTGTCGAGTTTCACAAGCAGCTATGCGCATGCGCAGTTTTGCAGCTTACGTGTGCGTCATTTTGTCGCCGATAGTTATTATAAACGTTTTTCCGTTAAGTAACTGCGAAAGAGTAATGCTTTGTGCTAGAGTTGATCGATATTCATCGCCGTTAGATAGACATTGGTGTTAGAATCAATTTTTAAAAATATTTTTTAACTGATGCTACTACCTTGAGTGACGGAAATATGTTACAACTGAACAAAGACATAGAGTAATGTGTGTTTGTGTGTGTGTGTGTGTGTGTGTGTGTGTGTGTGTGTGTATTTCGTTTGTGGCTTGGATCCTGGACCATATCAAAATTTTATTAGAGAATCCAGTTGAATCTTCAGGTTGGAGAGACCGATGGCCCTATATTGTATTCATACCACATATGTGTTGATGTTTTAGAGAACTTAACACCAATGTAAGAACATCGATTTTCCCACTAAACACCAATCTCTGTCTAACAGGGAGGAGTTTGCACAGATATTCTTAATTACAATATCTAGAACAGCAGTCAGTTCTGTTGACTGCTGGACTTTTAATAGTATAATATATATGCAGTATTACTGCCGTTTGCAGTTATATTCAGAATACACATTATTACAATGTCCATTCATTGAAAACCCCTCCCGAAGCCAAATCCTGGCTACACCAATGGTTTTCATACTGTTTCTTGTTATGGTATCGCCCCAACTTTGCGACTGGATAGGGGATTGATTTCCTGTCAGAGATGACACAGGTCGTAGTAATCGATGGTATAGCATCGACTAAAACAGAGGTGATATCGGGTGTTCTGGGGTAGTGTTATTGGTTGCAACATGCCTAACGGCCAGGGCTCGTGTACAACCTAACAAATGTATCTTGGCTCGTCTACTAAGGGGCGGTTGTAACACTGTTGCTTTTACCCTTTAAAGTTTATACATGTAATCCAGTGAACTAACAAGGTACAGTACCGTTAACGAATAAGTCCACACTTGTGCTTCTACATTAGTTTATTTTCTTTAGTCACATTTACACTATATATAACAATTTACAATAAACAACTTTGCCACTCACGCAACTATTGGAGCCGCAAACGGAAGACATTCTTGTACGAGCGCACTTACGAATTTCGGAACGCCACACGTGGCGTATAAAACGCTAACCGCAGTGATGCCGCTATAAGCAGCTTCCTTACCTACTCGTCGTCCGGCAAGCAAAAGACCACGCGCCTTGCCTCCCTTGCTCCCAGCTCCGTGTAGACACGTGATTGACCACTTTAGTAAACTTTAAAAAAATATACATAAACATTGAAATCATGACACTTTAGGATTCTCTCACATTGCATGTATAAACTAAAAAGGAAAGCAAGATTTATATCACAAACTGTTTATAGTAATTGTTTGTTCTGTAAAGTTTTAGTCGTGTGATTGACAACTGTAGTCAACTTTAAAAAATATATGTAAACATTGAAATCACGAAACTTTAATATCCTCTCACCTTGTATATTTAAATAAAAAGGAAAACAAGATTTATATCACATTAAACTGTTTATAGTAATTATTTGTTCTGTAATGTTGTAGTCATGTTATTGACCACTTTAGTCAACTCTAAAATATATATATGATCATTGAAATCACGACATTTTAGTCTTCTCACACACTGCAAATATGAACTAAAAGGGAAACAAGATTTATGTCACATTAAACTGTTTATATTAAATATTTGTTCTGTAATCTTATATGGTCCTCTGCTGTTCCTTATTTACATAAACGAATTAGGGGAAAATCTAGTAGATCTCTTATGCTGTTTGCAGATGACGCCGTCGTTTACCGTCTAGTAAAATCGTCTGAAGATCATAACTAACTGCAGAACGATCTGAATATGATATCACTATGGTGTAAAAATTGGCAGTTGAGTCTAAATAATGAGAAGTGTGAAGCCGTCCACATGAGTACGAAAATAAAACCGTTCAACGTTGTTTACAAGATAAATCAATCAAAAGTGAAGGCCGTAAACTAAATACCTAAGAAGTACTATTACTTCAAACTTAAACTGGAAAGAACACGTAGATAATGTCGTGGGAAAGGCGAACCCTTATAAGATGCAACAGAACTACTAAAGAGGCTGCATACACTACACTTGTCCGTCTTTTTTTTTAATTATTGCTGCCCAGTGTGGGATCCTTATCAGTTGGGTTTGACGGAGGACATCGAAAGAGTCCAAAGAAGAGCAGCTCGTTTCGTATTGTCACGATACACGGGAGACAGCGTTACGGAAATGACACAGGATCTGGGATGGGAATCATTACAACAACGGCGCTTATCGCTGCGGCGTGGACTACTTACGAAACTAAAATCGCCAACATCCTCCTCCAAATGCGAAAATATATTGTTGACTCCCACTTACAAAGGTAGAAATGATCATCAGAATAAAATAAGGGAAATCAGAGCTTGAACGGAGAGATTCAGGTGTTCTTTCTTCTGCGGTATTCGAGAATGGAATGGGAGATAAATAGTATAACGATGGTTCGATGAATCCTCTCTCAGGCACTTAATTGTGATTTGCAGAGTATCCCATGTAGATGTAGATGTAGAACTGTATGTGTGTATATATCAGTTTTGTGATTTGTGTCTGTGTATAATTTGTACGTATACGAGTATAGATACAGGGTGTCCAGAAAAGGGCTCCTTGATTTCAAAATTAAATATCTCGAAAACAAAGATCGATGGAGGAATGAAGTAAACTGTATGTTTATTGTGAAAGCTGTAAGAAGTTTATACAGCAGTTTGAAATAATAGTTACAAAAGCTGCTAACAGATGGCGCTGTACGCTGTACAGCTGATATCAGCATACATAAGTGAAATAATCGTATGTAAATACTCTTTTCAAACAATCACATCAAAATGTTCAAAATTACACCATTGGCACTACAGAGGTGGCGCAAACGAAGAATGAAATTCAGAGATCGTCGATTCAAGCTCGTCCAGCGTGGCGGGATGCTTCGGGTAGACCATGTCTTTCACTGTGCCCCACAAAAAAAGTCACAGGGAGTCAAATCCGGCGAATATGGAGGCCAATCCATGCCTGCACCAGTAAATTTGGGTTATTCCAAAGCAACGACTCGATCCCGAAGTATTCCTCAAGAGAGGGAAACACTTGTTCGGTCCGATGTGGTCGGGCTCCATCTTGCATAAACCATTCAGTACCTGGTCAATCGTCTAACGCTTGCTGTGTGGCGACAAATTGTTCCAAAATTGTAACGTAACGTGCAACAGTGACTTTCTCGAATGAAAAGGGCCAATAAAGGCTCTGCTGCATACTGCAGCCCACACAGTAACTTTAGGAGAATACAGGGGTTTCGCTTCACACCAATATGGCTTTTCGGAACCCCAAAATCGTCAGTTCTGTTTATTCACGTATCCATTCAGGTGGAAGTGTGCTTTATCTGTAAACCAGATGCCGCGAACATATAATCCTTTACTATCAATCATTGTGAGCATCTGATTAGCAAAGGCGACCCTTTGTTGTACAGCTCGTACGGGTATGGCCTGATGCGTTTGAATTTTGAATGGAAACATGTGTAGGCTCTTTATCAGTATTTTCTGCGTGCTGGAACCCTTCAAACCAGTCTCAGATGCAATTCTACGGACGGATGACATTGGTTTTCGCTGAATAATTCCAGAAACTGTGGCGACATTTTCAGGCGTAACTGCGGTTTGCTTGCGGCCAACATGCCGCACTAGATCATCAGTTACGCTGCCTGTTCGTTGAAATTATGCGAAGAGCGTACGAATGGTTTTCACATCGGGTCCTTTTGGAACATTATATCGTGCTCGAAAACTTCGCCTTGTTGCTGCAGGACTCTCTTCTAACCTGTGGTACTCTAGCACAAGAGAAACGCGTTTTTCCATGGAGTACATGGTTTTAATCTCTTCCTTCGGTACGCTAACCTCCTTTCACGTTTCAATAGTGGAACTGATCGCTCTGGGCTTCGGATCACGGAATTCTACGGACGGATGACATTGGATTTTGCTGAATAATTCCAGAAACTGTGGCGATATTTTCAGGCGTAACTGCGGATACTAGGCATTACGTATGGCGATTGCAGCGTCATTTGTTAGCAGTTTTAGTAACTATTATTTCAAACTGCAGTATAAACTTCTTACAGCTTTCACAATAAACATACCGTTTACTGCATTCCTCTGTCGATCTTTGTTTTCGAGGTATTTAATTTTGAAATCAGGGAGTCCTTTTCTGGACACCCTGTATATCAGTGTGTGTTTTTCGTGCAACGAGAGAACAGTGCAAGTTTTGTCGTGCCCGCAGCGCTGTTCGGCATCCTGTTCCGAGGCAACGAGCAGGCGGCGTACAGCAACTTCCGGGTGTTCGAGAGCGTGGGCTTCATCGCGTCGTACGCGTACAGCCCGGTGCTGTGCACGCACGTCAAGCTGTGGCTGATGGCCGGGCTGCTGGCCGTGGCGGCCGCCTGCTACTGGGCCGCTGAGTGGCTGGACCGCCGGCGGAGGAACGCCTCCTTCTGGCCGCACGACAAGCCGGCCGCCGACCAGCCGAGAGGCCGGGACTCCTACCACAAGCCGCCGGCCAAGGCCCTGCACGGCTGACGCTCTGCTGCTCCATTCATTCCTAACGTTTATTCACTACAGTGGAGTCTGGCCACAGTCCTTCCCATTAGACACGTTGTGGCTGCACAGGCCTTAAGAAACAACTGGCGCTGATTTCCTATTTTGTTTCGATATTACAGATTGTCCAGCCCAATCAACCTCACGTGTGCAACCAACTGTAGAGTATTTTGTCCATTGAACTGTAGTCAGTATTAGATCAAATAAAGCTGCAACCAGTTTCAGGAGTGAAGGGGTTTTTTTTTTTTTTTTTTCATTTCCGGCTGGTTTCAGGCAATTATTGCCCTTCTTCAGGTGTACAATTGTGTCGGAAAAAAACCTACGCCCCGGCAACTTGTTTTGCCCTTATTTGAACTAACAAACAGCTGTAATTGGGCTGGAAGTGTCTGACATGCTGATAGGTCTCCATGATTGGACTTTCAACAGTGCATGGTTGAGGATTTTCAAAGAGGTCATAATAATCGAAGCAGCCCTACGGAGATTCGGTTGGCGAGATTCGAAGTATTTGTCACGAGAGAAGTAAGTTAAGGTTTTGTTTAAACTCTCCCTCAGTATGCAATTCATGAAATGTGACAACGCTTTATCCTCTTCCTCAGATAATGTAACAGATGTTTCTGTGATACAATTGCAATAAAATCAGTCAAATGTTTCCTTTAACACTGGGTTATTTTTGTTACACAAGGCCTAAAAATATCTCCCAAACCGCCTATAATATGTCGTGCCTCTACTTCAGCAGTTCTCAAGTGATATTCCTACCCTTGTCCATTCTATGAAATAATAACAGTGACTCATTGTGATTGAACGAACGAGGTTGCGCAGTGCTAACATACTGGACTCGTCTTCTGAAGAACGCTGTTTCAAATCCACCTCTGGCCATTCAGATTTATGACTTCCGTGATTCCACTAAATCACTCCAGACAAATACCGAACTGGCTGTCACGCAAAATTCAGACGTTTTGGTCCTCTAACTCTGTCAGCTCGAAATGCGCAAACTATGCGAAATAAATTTCTACCCAATACAACACTGAAAAATTATTAACAGATATAACAATAATGAAACATCCGGCACTTACACATTCAATAACGGCGTGTGCATGAATACCAAACGCATTCCCGTCCAACACTCCATTGACACGAAATTTTGAACAGATTTCGTACAATAGGCTTACAAGTATAAGGTGCAATAAAAAGTTTTCGTCCGAAGACGGCATAATCCAGCAACGATATACCAACCAGGCAAAATCTCCGTGAAGATAGAGGCAGCCACCGACACACCAGGTTGAAGATACCACTGTGAGAAAACACCCTGTCCAGCTGCGTGAAGATTTCCGAAGCTGCTTCCTGAACATCATCGTCACCGGATTTTTCGACCCTTCAGGATAATTTCTAAGGGACCGTAAGAGGTATAATTGCATGGGCAGAGATCATAACTGGAGGGTGGGTGCTCCCACTTGTTTGTAATGGATGAGTCTGGCTTCTCACATCAACCGACGTCTTCGTGGCCGATACCAAGCTTGACGCACCATTACCACTCCACAACGTTGTTTAAGAAAACAGACATGCTGCCCCCTTACACATACTTCATGCTCCAATAGGATGTCTGGCTATGTTTGTCCTTCGCCAGCCAAGAAAAGAGTAACAGCAAGTTGGTGCGCTCTTGGTGCATTTTGTAATAACTTCACCATAATTTGGATGTCTGCATCTGCTTCATTCACTTATGAATGACATTAATCCCTTGCCTACTTGCCGCTGCTTACATGACCGCAAAAGAGTGGCTCTAACTTGAATATACGCTGCAACAACGCCTTCAGACGGAAAATTTTCGATCGCTCTTATATTTATTCATAATTATAAGTTCCTTAAATTTACAAAGCACGGAAGGAGTCATACACACATCCAACTGCTGAATACATTTTACAGGTTCCGTTTTTGTTGTTAGAAATTCTTCCAAACCACCAGCAAGGAACTGTTTTGGGAGCGCAAGTAAGATGCGCTGAATAGTTGGACGTTCTACCCTACCAGCTTGGTAATGTTTTTAACCGTCATTTGAACATTTCGTCCGAACATATTTCACTATTTGTCCTTGTTCTCTTGAGTGGAGATAGGATCGTGCAGGGCTCTTCAAATACTGCTACCTGTAATAGATTCAGGGCGTCTTAAGCTGTTACGGTTAGCAACTTTCTGTCAAATTTATGTTACTCCGTTGTGCTTTTTCGTTGGCCAAGTTGATAACCCATTTTTCTACACGCTATCGCAGTCGTCTTCTGTGCTATTTTGTGTACTCGCTACCTGGACGCAAACCAAACTGAATATAATAAATTTAATATTCGGTATAATTAGAACCCATGTAGTGCACCGAAACGACGTCTGTTATATGGATTGCTAGTAATGGTGAATGACAACTTTTACCATGCCCGACTTCATCACCACGTTGTCCGTACACAAACAAAATATTAAATGTGTTCAAAATGATATATATAGAGGCTAACTGTCTGAAGAAGGACAAGGGTTCTTGTACGAAATTGGAGCGTGAATTTCAAATGAACTGTCAAGATAAAGTAAACTATGATTGTCTGTTCCTTAAGATTTCCACAAAATATTTCGTAGAAAATTCTCTTGGTTGTTTTATTAACCATAGATATAGTTTATGAATCAGTTGTAAAATAAGATGTCGATTCACAAACTCGAACACAGTTACCACATTATATAAATTGCTGCTGAGTTCGTAAAACACTATAAAGACTTGAATAAATCCTACAATAATCTTCAAAAATATAATTCAGCACAATATTTAAAATTTCAGGTGCCTTAATGGCTGAAATGACTCTCTTCAACACACTGACACTTGAAGTAAAATTTCCAGTATTATTTCCCTTCACACAAATCAGTATAATAAAATATACACAGTCTTAGAACATTTTTGTAGAGACTCGAAATAGTAACTGAAACCATTTGTGATATACATAACTAGCAAAATTTTTGTAATAATACTAATCATTCTTTTTTTCTTATTTATTCGATTATGACGGTTGGCAACGGCGTCCCTTAACAAGATCTTCTCTTGCTCCGTAGCAGTCGACCCGCAACTGTGGTACGAGCAGAAAAGATGTTTTCGTGGTTTTGCACCGTTTTCAACGCACATGAAAAATAAGAAAAAACACAATGTTTTAAAGAAAATGTAATAAGAATCATTAACATTAAAAATCGTTAAGAACATAAATAAACATATTAAATTGGAAGAACCAGCTTTGGCCGCATTGAAATCTTTATTTTTTATATACAATACAGATCGATTTCGGTCAGTGTCTGACCATCCTCAGTGTATGAATCTAAGCCCTGTGGGCCCACAAAACGTGGCACTGTTCATATTAACATCAAGTAGGCAATACATAAATAGATAAGTTGATTCTACTTATGTACTGCCTACTTGATGTTAATATGAAAAGTGCAAGTTTTTGTGGGCTCACAGGGGTTGGATTCATGCACTGAGGATGGTCAGACACTAACAGAAATAGATCTGTATTGTATATAAAAAATAAAGATTTCAATGTGGCCAAAGCTGGTTCTTCCAATTTAATAATTTTAATGTGGTCGCTCTGCACCAGATTCCAGATAGAGTCGCCTACATATAAATAAACATGATTTTACCTGCAAAACTGAGCTGATGTAAGGCAGTAGCAATCTCACTACAGTAGCGAGTACACTCACTAGCTCAAGGCGACTGGAGCAACGTGCACAAAAATTAATCACCAATATTATGTTTTATTCCTCCATCGGAAGGGTTTAGGCGGGTCCATGGTGGAGGGCTTGAGGCGCATACACAGTACCGTCATTTTCCTAAGAGCTGAAAATTTTGAGATATTGATGCTGTCCCCCAGTGCCACTGCAATTCGATGATCGTTTCTCTCTCTCGGCGTTTTCCGCCACTGATGGATGAGGTGACCGGTGGGATCTTAAAAAAAAGTGACTGCCTGGTCCCAAGCATTGCTTAAAGTGAAACTTCCAGCCTATTGCATTTTTCTACTTCTTAATTACGCTTTCCTAGAAATTTCGTGCCTTAGTCATGTAAGAAATAATAAAATTTGGGGACCTTAAACAGTGAACACTGAAACACAACCAAGCTGATGATGGAGTGCGATAGTAAGGCAATATTTTTGCGACTTTTAGTAGCACAGATCACGGTCAGCCGCAGGCTCCACACACGAGCGACGGATCGCAGCGATCCATCGCGAGCGATATCGCTGTAATCACTCGCTCGCCTCGACCCCGCCGAGCAACTGGAACCAGTGTGAGACCAAAGTGCCGACAAGTTCTTCTATGGGAAATGAGCTACTGGGCTTGACAGTAGAGGCAGTTTATCTACATTAATAATAGCACTCGGCGAAAATAATTTAAACCCAAAAACCTGAATCATTTATTGAACCAGGATTCAGGCACTCTTCTTGAAAACTGTAGTTTACTTTCCAGAAAATATTACAGTTTAACTGACGTTTCAAGTCCGCTAATATAATTGGTTTATCATTTACTAGTCTTTAATAGCCTTTTGATCCATTAGTCTTATGGTTTATCAGCAAGTATAATCACAATTTTTTGGAATCTGTTTACATCTATACAAATGTTGTCAATAGTACCACTACTGATAACTATAATACTCGTTAGAAAATGTATGAGGGAAAGTTACGTTATATGAAACGACAAGGGACGTGATTACACCCGTTTGATATATACGACTAATATATAAAATAAGAAAAGTACTCCAGTGTTTACACATTTTTTTATAACACGTGGTTATGCAGTGAAACCACTGGTCCAGTACATAAAGTTCTGCCACACAGTACTGAACAGGTTTTGTGGTACAAAGCAAAACAGTTTTTCACATCATTTGTATCAGCTCTGGAGGAAATAGTGTTAGAAAAATGTCTGTTCGTGTTTCTCTGTCCTCTTCAGTATTACTGCATGTATCACCACAAAACTATTTTCGACCCTTGTAAATTGGAAACTGTTCCCACACAACAGCAGCATCAGCTATTTCCAGCACATCTTGCTCTTCATTTAGAGGGTCACATCAGCTACAGAAGGTGGTACAGTTTCATCACCAAAACAAAGTCGGTTTGGTGCTTCAGAAATTTGTATTTCATTGTCGTCACTTTCAGTAACTGATATGCAAGACTCAGTATCACCTGGTATATCATCACGTATTGGCATCAGCATGTCGGTATCAGTTCACTTGCTTTGAATCTTCCTCTAGAATCCATGATGAAACACAATAGTACTATACTTGCAACAAAGAATAGCTCTCACTAACCGATGTATCACAGTAGTTTCGTAGTGAAACCATACATATTTTTTTTGTTTTTACGTACAAAATATGCAAGATATGGATCAAACTAAAGTATTAGTGTACTCAACAATGCACAACCTTCCGTAACTTTCCAGAACTACGCCAAAACAGAAGATAATACAGCGTAAAACACAATATATGTAACCTCATGATCTTCACCAACAGCTTACACCGGCACACAGTATGCAGCTGAATGCCTTCGTTACCTTTCCGCGCAAACGTAGTGTCCGAGCCGGCAGAGAGTGTTTTTCTTGACGACAGAGCGTAGCACACTCCAATGCCGTGCTGGTTTTACAGAGCAGCCAGTGAGTCGCTTTGGAGACATTAAATTAAAGGTGGTCTTACTGTGAAACCAGTTGGGGTTAAATTAAAATACCCAGTTACTATTACACAACGCGACCTGTTTAGAAGTTAAATTTTCAATAATGCCTGTAAATGTTTCATAAACAATTCTAAATCATTAGATGGAGGCCATTGCGATTATCACTATGAACTTCCTATCAATTCTGCAAATGTTCAAATGTTTTTTAAGCTTGTGGGACTTAACTGCGGGCCGGCCGTGGTGGCCGAGGAGACTGAGGCGCTCCAGTCACGGTCTGCACGGCCACTACGGTCGGGGGTTCGAATCCCCCCTCGGACATGGATATTTGTGCCGTCCTTAGTCTTAGCTAGTTCATAAATAGTTTGTAAGCTTAGGGACTGATGACCCCGTAGTTAAGTCCCATAAGTTCTACAAACATTTGAATTTGAACTTAACTGTGGGGTCATCAGTCCCTATACTTACAAACTACTTATAAACTACCATATACTAAAGACAGCACAAACATCCATGCCTGATGGAGGATTCGAACCCCCGTCGGAGAACGACCTCACACATCGGAGCATAGCGCCTTAATGCGCTCGGCCACTCCGCCGCTGCGAATTCTGCAGCACAAGTATTACTGCAAAATCTAAGGATTTATTTTGACACCTGCACTTCTCAGAGTGGTTCACGGTCCTCGAATAACCGTAAATTCAAAAGTTCCTACTCGAACTAGGCCCAACGAAACGAAACCAAATAGCATCACTAAGCTTAATAACTAAGGAAATCACTAACAGACAGGTGCTCATAATGCTCACATTGCATGGGTTTCATCAGATTGCATGAGAATGCCAAGCAATCAGCGATCAATCGCTGTGATATCTGATATATGTGCGATCTCCGTGCCGATCGCCGCAACACACCGGTTGCGTGGGCGGCCCTTACGGGTTGCCTCACGAACGACTATTTTTCTGTTTTCCGCCTGACCCTTCGCAGACAGTCTAGTGATTTTTCTACCGTATCTACTGGCAAGATGACGCTACTCCAATTTCTTAGCCGGGCCACACACAACCAATGGTACTCATAGTGCGGCAGGTGCTCGTCTTGACGAGATTATTCACACGACAGTTTTAGAAATCATCACCAAGGATCTTTGAACGTTACTTGCACTGTACAAAGGTGTTCTCAGAGATAGGCCGTTACCTACTAACATGGGAGAGGAGAAATCAAACACTACAGGTAAGTGTGAATGCGAAGTCGAATGTCTTTTATGTGCCACGGAAGAGCTCTCAGACACCAGCAAAATATCAGACAGCCGCACCTTGGTACCCCTTGTTAGAGAAGAATTCGCGGTTTCTGGTAAGATGGCACACAGTAGAAAGTAGCAGCCACTAACACTAGCGCCAGAAAATGTACTTTAACTCAATCCGCCATCGGCATAGGCAGAAAGTGTGATAATAACCAAAAGAAACAATTTCTTGAAGTACAGTGCTTTAGTGCGGCTGGGTAGCACAGTGGCAAAGTGCCAGACTACAAATCTAAAGGCCTGAGGTGCTTCGGATTCTTGACTGCTTTACCTTGTTTTACAGTGCTTTAGTTGGAAAAAAAAATTTAGGAGGTACTCTGCTCATTCTACATGAAATGAGTCAAAATTTTTAGAAAACCAATAAGTAAAGATTTAAGCATGAGTATACACTCACAAAATATCGCTATAATTTACAGATTTTAAACGCATTTTAATTGTATTCAAGGGTTTAGTGTAGATCAGGATACCATCCATCGGCTTTGGACATATTATCGTAACTTATCGGAAGTGACGTTCCAGAAGACTATAAGAGTGCATGTTACTGACGGGAATTAAAAGCAGACTTATATCACACCAAAACCATTATAAAATTCGTTAATGGTACTGCGTGGAACTTTTAAAGACGGAACCAAGCGTTTACCACAGTCATGTAGAGATCACTGGTTTACCACCAAAAGAAGCAAAACTGCCAGCGTTATCCAGCCGGTTAAAGAAGAATTGGTCAAACGGATTAAAATTCGCTTCAGCTTTAGTTCCTACTAGTGCTACGACACTTACACTGTCTACAGTGTGAAATACGGTTAAGTAAGCATAATATTTACGGTAAATATTTTATCCAGATAGTGAGTCGTTCTCAAAATGTGTCGTGCTAAGCATGAAAACATACTTAACTCGTGCAGTGTTTCACGATTCAATCAATGGAAATTAAATCAAAATGTTGAGATGTACTGTCCCTTAAATTTTTAAAAGAATTTCTGAATTTCGCCCTTGCATTTTTCAACGAACAGGCAACGATATTGCATACAAAAGACTTTCTATGTAGTGGCTTATCTCTCTGGAGCATGGTTCTTAAACGCTTTGGAGTAGGTAAGAAGCATTTCCTCTGTCCCCGTTGGGACTAGTCGGAAGTCGCCATTGGCTAATTCGAACATTTGACCGCCAGTCAGATTCCATTTAATTGTGCGAAAGTGTAATTTGTACGCTTCGACGGTTATGATCGAAACTCGAAAAAATCTAAGACTTTACAATTTTTCTTTTCAAAGTCTATTCTACAATTTACAGTTGGTCCATTTTTTTAAATTTTTTTTTATTTTTTATTTATTTTTTTTTATTTTTTTTTTTTTTTATTTTTTTTTTTTTTTTTTACAGGTTTAAGAAAGACTTTTAGCCGGTAAGCTAATAGCGAGTTTGAATTTTAGGCGGTACGCCGTACCGCCCCGTACTGAACCAACTAAAGCACTGTTGAAGTATCACTACAATTTACCATGGAAGCCAGAAAAAATATCAGGTAAATGAATAAACAACACTTCTTGCAAAAAATTCAGAAAATGTTTCTTTTATGGTTAGAAATACACAGGATGATTTAGAATTCCTATCATAGGCTTCTAGGGTACTAGGAGAATGCGTGAAGTAGGAAAGCTCGTCCGAAAATGTACCATCTGAATATAAAATGTCGATGAAGATGGGTTAACTTCTAAATATCCCCCATGGTACGAACCCAGCGCAGGACGTTACACCATAATCTTCTTTCCTTCCTTTCTTCCTTCCTTGCTTCTTACGAACACAGCGCAGACAATGTGCTCGGCCCTTTCAGCTCTACAAGAAGTGCAAAGTTTTAAGTACTCGTCTCCGGTTTCCCTTTTAGATGACGAAGGAATATCCTCTTGAAAGTCTCTAGTGTAGAACCAACATCAACCCCATTGAGAACGTGCCAGTTTGACGGATGGAAATGGATTGGCCTAAGAGCCGACGAATGTGACGTTTGCAAAGTAGATTCCGATAGCTTTATACGTGATGTCAGTATGAGTTTTGCACACTGTGTCGAAGATGACAGATGCCGCGTATCGGCTTCAGTGACAGTTGAAGACGTTTAATTGCCGTAGCTGTTCTCACAGACGAAACAGGGCCACACATACAGCGTACATAAGCCACAATGACATCACGTCTGACAACACATTCGCATACACTCAGGCGTCTTATTTTATATGCAAATGGTACATATCTGGACATAGTTTCATTATTTTTAAAATTCCTCCTGTATAGCCCTTAGAAGCCTGAAACAGAAATTTTTAATTGATCTGCTTTCTTAATCGTTGCTACCTCAATGTGTTTATCTTCAGCCACTACCTAAAACAAGAGGCGAAAACTACATGAGAAGAAATAAGAGCAAGAGCTATGCTGATTACCCAGAAAGTGGTTCAGCCCAGGATTCTTTGAAATACAGTATTTTTTTAAATGTTCCTCACTGCTTCAGCATCCACTGGTACGGATTTCCATGTTAGCTAATATTGTTTTGTTTAGTAAGGAAGTGTACAGGAGTTACTTAATGGCTAAGAGAAATAATGATACTGAAAACATGTGTATGCAATATCTTGCCAGTGTGGACGCTCGTATAATGACGCACTTTGTACACAGTTCATGAACGATGTGCAGAGCATAAACGTTACACCCACCTACTACAACCTGATAAATCTGCTGTAGCTGAACACTGTATTCAGACTGGCTATATCATGGATTACGAAAATGTTCAGTTTTTATCACCTGTTTCTGGACGGTTTGCAGCCGAAATATCAGCATACGAAAACATGTGGTTACGGCTGAATTCCTGAAATTTTATGGACCATTATCACTAACGGCAGAAATACAAGTACTATAAACCATGTCAATGGTAATATGTCGCAACTTTTAAGCCTGAGTTCAACATTAAGGTAAACGTGCACTTTTTTCAATACTCTACAGAGATAATAATTATTATCTCTGCAGAGTATTTAAAAATTATTAATATTTCTAAGATTACATGATACACAGCAGTGGTAAAACTGTTATTTAATTGAAGTGGTTTACAGAGTTTTGTCTTCATATTCACAGAATATATGACTTCAATTGCGAATGGGCAAAGCTGAAAATGTGTACCCAGCCAGTTGAAGTCATATATTCTGTGAATATGAAAACAAAATTTTATTTACAATTATTATAGTCCCAGATAGCTTTTATTCACTGTGTGCTGTAACTTTCTCCCGAGCTGAAATGTTTTCCCTGCCACAAATTGCGGAGTTTGCTATGAAACTATACCTGTGGTTTGTATTTTCATATAGGAAATTTACCTTCTCAAATCATTGTCTACTTGACAACATTGCGTATACAGATGTCAGTACATATAAATCGCCGTTTTATAACAAAAAGGGTATACGATAACAGTACCCTTACTTATAATGTACGTAGGCATAGTAACTAGCTTCGAAATGCATTATGAGACAAATTACAAACAAGTGTTTGTTGCATCCTACCAACAGAGTCAAATGAAACAATTTCAAATGATAAAGCCATTGTAGCTAACTAAGTTAATGTGCTCAACGTCTTGAAAGTTTCTTACTGAGATGAGATGCATTTTGCAGTATTTTACTCTGTCCCTTCTAATTTCTGCATCCCGTATACTTCTTTTATTTTGGTAAAAGACTTATGGTTCCTGGATGCGACAAATTTATTTAAAACTATCAAAATGAAAACGTTAAAAGAATGAGTACTATTCTGTCTTTCTTCCACCAGTTTCGTTACTTTCCTATCGTCCTCATGACGATGACAATTTTATTGACTGTGCAGTATGTGATGACAAAATTTTATTTACAATAAGTATAGTTCCAGATAGCTTTTATGCACTGTATGCTGTATCTTTCTCCCGAGCTGAAATGTTTTCCCTGCCACAAATGATTTCCAGAAACTTACATTCATCTGATTTAGTCAATAGAACAATTTAAAAATAATGACATATGATTAAATATCTCAAATAACTTAGGACAGGAGCACAAAGATTTTTGCATTAATTTTTTCAAAGTATCCCATGGCAGTTGACAGTCAATAAAAAAATTCATATCCAGCTTGTTGGATCTTCTTTGTTTTACAGTACTTTAACGATCACCTTAATCATCTTCGTCAGGTGATAAGCAATTATCTTGACTGTCTACATACTAATCACACGAAAGCAGTGACATAGCTACATACTTACATAGCTCTTCCCTGCAACTGCATCCTCTTGTGTTCAGTCTCTATGGTCAAATTAACCGGCGTCTTAGGTAAGCACACACAAAGAGCTCATCTATATTTGTTTCTTCATTTGAATTTACAGAAAGAGTATTTGTTGAATACAGATTCAGCATATTATTTATCTGTTTTATAAAACCAACTAGAATGTGAATTGATGTGAAACTATGTATATCATAATTTTTACTCTGATTTGAAAATAAGAATTTATGTATAAGTGTAAATAAATCCTTAAATAAACCGTGATACGATCATCTTTTCTGGTTATGCACGATGGATGGCATGAAATACAAACCGTTTAACAAAGTCGTGAATCTCCGTGGCAGAGCGGACCGGGAATGGAACCTAGAAAGTAGTAAAGATTCTGGCGGAATTAAAGCTACGAGACTTTATTCCTGAGTAGTTTGGTCGGTACAGCAGTTGTTCGCCAAAGACAAACGGTTTAGGATTAGATTAAGGCCTGCAGGAAGTTTAATATCCGCGCGCTCTGCTGTAGAGAGAAAATTTCATCTGCAGAGAAAGTTGCCGCATTTCATCTGTAGAAATGATCGAGATCCATAAAGCAGTAGGTACAGGCTGCCAGGTAGATGCCGTGGTCTTTAACTTTTCAAGGCGTTATCCATTGTTTCCCAATGAAGCAAAATACGAGCGTACAGAATATAAGATCTTTTATGGAGGGTATTTGTAAGTTGGCTTAGATACACTTTAACAAGACCGATCTCCCCCGCCCCCCACCCAACAATAAATATGTTGGGACGTTGATTACAGAAATTCCAGACTGACAATGTCTAAGAACCAGACACTGAGTGACATTTCACTCTTCCGTCGGTGGTTTTTCTAATACACTAGGCCACTAGGCATTCAGAAGAACCTGTCTTGCCTACGTCGATGCACTTAGGCAGCTTCTAAGTAGGGACCGCATCTGCCTTTAATATACGTTTCAGTGAAAGATTTAAAAGTTCATTTTTCAAGTCTCTAACATAATCAGACTCGGAAATGTTCTGAACATACACGACGAGTATGAGGGTTGATAGCATCTAATCGCTTACACGCGTTTATCCACTTTAACCTTACCTCTTTATCTCTCGGAAATCTGTGAAATATCGCATTCTTCTGCCTGCCGTGGTTCGTAAAGCACACAACAGCACAACACACCATAGTCACTAATAAGCCATCACTTATCACTTACAACTATTTAATACACACACAAACTATAAAGAGCCAGTGGGAAACCATTTCTGTGCAAATACACTCGTAATAGTAACGCTATGGTCTCGCGAGAAAACTACTGGTCTCCTGGTGACGTCAGTGGCGCGGCATACGACTGGTCACTACGGTCGGGGGTTCGAATCCCCCTCGGGCATGGATATTTGTGCCGTCCTAGTTCGTAAGTAGTTCATAAGTAGTTTGTAAGTTTAGGGACTGATGACCCCGTAGTTAAGTCCCATAAGCTATACAAACATTTGATTGAACAACAACGATAGCGTCACTGGCCGCGTAGTTGTCTGCGCCGCCTGGCGGCCTAGTGTAATAACGGCATAAAAGTGGGCACGTAAACAAGCGACGTCAACTCTGATGCTCTAGCGAGAAGTTTGCGGTACTGCGGAACACTATGTCAAGCTGAGGACTGTTTGACGAACCGATGCGCCCTCCGATAAAACGATCTACTGAAACGATAAACAGTCGTCTCACTGGCTTTTTGTCATTTATTGATAATTTCATTCCCACCCCCTCCCCCACCCGAATGGTGGCGGGCTGGCAGCAGTGTGCAGGCTGCTCTTCAGTCAAGGGGTTAACATGGAGAATAGACAAGCATGTACATAAAACGACTACACAGAACTTGAAAGACGTATGGACGACTTGAGTTATACAATAAAAACAAGACGCCAAAAGGAGCAATACATAGATAAAAACGGAGAGTATAGATTGATGTTTTAAACACAGTAATTTGAATATTTAAAATTTAGACAGTGATCACTTACATTCAGCCGCAATATTAAGATAAAAAAATAACCATACACACACACACATGCAACACAGATGACATTCACACTGGACTCTAAGTTGCAATTGTTCTGGCACAACTTCACTGTAGCTATGGACGAGGGAGAGGGGTTGTAGGGAAGCAAGGGTGTGAGTGCTACTCTGCGAATGTATGAGGGCAAAGGCAAGAGGACCCCTAAAGTTGCTAGCAGTGACAGATGTCAGGACGGAGCTCATCTCTGGGAAGGGGTGTCGAAGTTGCGCTGGGGAATGATGTGGAGGGTTTGGACGTTTAAGGCAGCTGGGATGCACTGGTAGCTGCACGGCAACATACTGGTGTCAGTGAGGAGAGGGGGATTACATGATTGTTGGAGTCGAGCTTGCAGATGTTATATAAAGAAAGAGATGGTCAAGGAAATGGAGGAGGTACAGGAAGGGAATGAAGTCGTAGAGGATCCGCGTGAGGAAGGGGAGACGGATGTAGTAGGTGAGAAGGATCGCATGGCAGTTGAGGATTTGGATAGATTTGTAGACTTTTTGTGGGTGTGGTGGGGTGGATATTCAGGATACATTGAAGGAACAGGGTATGGGGTGGATCAAGGACTAGGTATGCAGAAGGGTGGATGGATGGAGGCCCAAAGTTCGGCCAGACGGGAGTTTCAGGAGACTGAGGCTGATGCGCTTTCGCCCATAAAGGATGAGGTAAGACTCGTAGAGTCGGAAGGAGGCGGTGGTGTGACTTACGAGGTTTCTCACAGGCCACATCTGCCGTCTGCTGAACTACGCTTCAGGCCAACGGAGTAGACACACACGATAGTGTTCATACATGCACTGTTTCTGACGTAAAATCTGGAATTGTTAGTGCCAACTGCCGGTGTTCTCGTGGCTGTGATAGCAATTAACAGTGGTTGTCGTCATCTTTCGTGTCACACTGACTCTGAAACCACAAGACCAACTGTGTGACTGGATGTGAGAGTTTCTATCGCACAGAACACAGACGTCATTCTCGAAGGAAAGCTTCTCATATGAAAGTAATATCTGGTATACCCAATGGGACTATTACAGTTTTGTATATAAAACATAAATTTGGAAGATCCATCAGACTTTTCACTGATTATATTGTAGTACATCAAGAAGACGGAATGTTGGATAATTGCAGTGAAACGCAGAAGGACTTACGGTGTAAAGATGCTTGACGCAGGGAGAGTGACGATTTACCCTCAATGTAAAGATACGTAACATATTGTAAATACGCAGAAAGAGGCAACCTTTCTTATATGATTCAGCAGTTTCAGAACAATAACTGGAGTAATTACTTCCATAAAATATCTGGGATTATGCGTACTGAGTGATACGAGGCCATTGTTCGTGATGCAGCGTCAAGTGTAACCGCAGCCATGGTCTCCAAGCTGATAGTCCATGCTGCTGCAAATGTTATCGAACAGATGGCTGTTGTCTTGCAAACGTTCCCAATTGTTGACTCTGGGATCGAGACGTGGCTGCACGATCCTTTACAGCCATGCAGATAAGATGCCTGTCATGTCGACTGCTAGTGATACGAGGCCATTGGGATCCATCACGGCTTCTGTATTGCCCTCCTGAACTCGCCGTTTCCATATTATGCTAACAGTTATTGGATAGCGACCAACGCGAGCAGCATCGTCGCGATACGATATACCGCAATCGCGTTAGGCTACAATCCGACCTTTATCAAAGCCGGAAACGTGATGGTACGCATTTATCCTCCTTACGCAAGACATCACAACAACATTTCACCAGGCAACGCCGGTCAGCTGCTGTTTGTGTATGAGAAATCGGTTGGAAACTTTTCTCATGTCAGCACGTTGTAGGTGTCTCCACCGCCGCAACCCTTGTGTGAATGCTTTGGAAAGCTAATCATTTGCATATCACAGCATCTTCTTCCTGTCGGTTAAATTTCGCGTCTGTAGGACGTCATCTTCGTGGTGTAGCAATTTTAATGGCCAGACGTGTGTTTAGAGAGTAGTGAAGCGGTAAATGAGACTTAGTGTTGTCTGCAAAAAAAGGCATGAATCATTAAGGAGTGGAAACCAAGACGAAAATGATTATTCAGTTACAAATGCGAAGCGCACATGCTGCCAGAGTTATTAACTATTTACTGAAAGTTATGCTAAAGTTTTTTTACATGAAGAAAGCAGATCTAGAAACCATTGGTATAACAGTTGTAAATTGTCGTAGTTGTAGTGGGAAAGTTCCGGAGCTCCTAGCGCTGATAGAAAGTACTGAGGCACAAATCGTTATCGGTTCTGAAAGCTGGCTGACGCCTGAGACAAGTTCGGCCGAAATTTTTTCAAAGGGCCAAATGGTCTTCAGAAAGGATAGAATAAATAAAAAGGGGGTGGCGTGTTTATTGCTGTTACAAACGGTTTATCCTGCAGCGAAATTGAGGCAGATACTTCCTGTGAGTTGGTCTGGGTAGAGGTTATTCCTGACAATCGGAGTAAATTAATAATTGGATCTTTTTATCGGTCCCCTGACTCAAACGATGCGGTTGCCGAAATGTTCAAAGAAAGCTTGAATCACATTTCAAATAGGTATCTGGAGCGTACTGTTATAATCGGTGGCGACTTTAATTTACCCTCGATATGTTGGCATAATTACATATTCAAAACAGGCGGCAAATATAAAACATCGTCCGAACTAGTTCTGAATGCTTTTTCTGAAAACTACTTCGAACAGTTAGTTCATGAACCCACTAGAATAGTAAGTGGTTGCGAAAATACCCTTGATCTCCTAGCAACAAATAATCCTGAGTATCAAAACAGATACAGGGCTTAGCAAACATCGAGTAGTAGTAGCCAGACTGAATGTCGAAATTCCCAAATGCACCAAAATAAACGAAAAATATATCTATTCAATAAATCAGATAAAAATTCCCTTCACGCTTTCCGGAGTGATAGTCTCCAGTCTTTCAAAACTAAAAATGCGAGTGTAGATCAGTTGTGGCTTTCTTTCAAAGACATAATATCAGTAGCAATCAAGAGATTTATACCAGATAAATTAATAAAAGAGGGGGCTGACCCCCCGTGGTACACAAAACAGGTCAGATCACTGTTGCAGAAACAAAGAAAAACGCATGCAAAATTAAAAAAGACACAGAATCTACAAGACTGGCAATCTTTTACTGAAACTCGCAACCTAACGCGGACTTCAATGCGAGAAGCCCATAGTAGTTACCACAACGAAATCCTGTCTCGTAATCTTGCAGAAAATCCAAAGAAATTCTGGTAATATGTGAAGTACACTAGCGGCTAAACACAAACAATACCTTCACTACGCGATAGCAATGGCAATACTACCTATGACAGTACTGCCAAGGCAGAATTACTAAACATTGACACTGAACCCCACAAGCGCAAGCGGCTTCTCATGGAATAGCGAGCTTATGGAATATCTCCCCAATTGTGCGATTGGATTCACGATTTTCTATCAGAAAGGACACAGTTCGTTGTAATTGACGGTAAATCATCGAGTAAAACAGAAATGATATCTGGCGTTCCAGATGGAAGCGTTACAGATCCCCTACTCTTCTTCGTGTTTATAAACGATTTAGGAGACATTCTGAATAGCTCTCTTAGACTGTTCGCGGATGATGCTGTCGTTTATCGGTTAGTGAAGTCAACAGAGGATCAAAAGCAACTGCAAAGCGATTTAGACAAAACTTCCACATGCTGCGAAAATTGGCAATTGACACTAAATAAAGAAAAGTGTGAAGTAATACAGATGACCACTAAAAGAAATCCTCAAACCTTAAGGTCGTAAATTCTACCAAATACCTAGGAGTTACAATTACGAACAACTTTGACTGGAGAGAACACACAGAAAATATTGTGGAGAGGGCGAACCAAAGGTTACGTTTCATTGGCAGAACGCTTCGAAGATGCACCAGCTCCACCAAAGAGACTGCCTACATCATGTTTGTGCGTCCTCTCCTGGAGTACTGTTACCCCTTGTGGGACCCTCACCCGGTGGGACTGACAGTAGAGATTGAGAAGGTTCAGAGAAGGGCAGCTCGTTTCGTTTTATCACGTTATGGGGGGGGGGGGGGGAAGCGTCACGGAAATGTTGCACGAATTGGGGTGGAAATCATTAAAAGAAAGACGTTATTCATTGCGGCGTGATCTGTTCGCGAAGTTTCAATCACCGACTTTTACTTCTAAATGTGAAAATATTTTGCTAGCACCCACCTACTTAGGGAGACATGACCATCCCAATAAAATAAGAGAAATCAGATCCAAACGGAACGATTTAGGTGTTCTTTCTTCCCGTGCGCTATTAGAGAATGGAACGGTAGGGGAAAGTTATGAAAGTGGTTAATGAACCCTCTGCTAGGCACTTTAATGTGGTTTGCAGAGTATCTATGTAGATGTAGATGTGAATACATCTTTTATTATTATTATTATTTCCTTTTTTTTTTTTTTTTTTTTTTTTTTTTTTACTTCCTAATGTTTCGACAGGATTGATTAAGTTTGACAGTAAAAGATTGAATGCAGCGCAACATAATTTTTGATTATCCCTAATTTGGTAGAAAACACTTGGATGTAGTGCCATTATAAATTACTTAACTGTTCCTTTTGTTTGTCACTTAAACACTGACTTTCATTTACTCTCTGATAAATTTAATCTGCAGTAGGGAACTCCTCATCCAAGTTAATTGATATAAAATTTCATTTTCATAATCATTCCACTTATCTTCGTTTACATTGCCTCCTTACCTAACGTAATTCGACTGCACAGTTACCCTTTGACAAAACCTGTCACTTTACCCATTGGTGCGTAATAAATGTAGTACCTATCTTCACACAATGTTCGCCTAGACGAAGGTTGATAATAGTGCCCCCTCACCACAAAACTCCATACCTAATAGGAATTGTACCATCAATCCCTTAACAATGAGATATGGACACACCACCATGCCAGTGAAAAATTCTGTTTCTCTCAATACCTGCTTACCAAGTCTCTGAGTATGAATGCCAGTAGCTACTACACAATTCTGCACCAGTAACAAGGGTACCAAACTCTATCTTTAATTCTTTTGAAAAAATGTTCGCTGATCACGTTCATGTTAGCACTAGTATCAATAATTATGGTCATCCCTGCAATTTTGACTAAGACTGAGGCCTGAATTACTTCCTCTATGACTTCACATTGTTTATTGTGATCTTGTTCTAAATTCTTTCTGTACGTCTTCCCCAACATTATATGTCAAAACTGCCAACACACTCTCCTGGTGGCTGGCTCTATTATCTTCCATTGCCTGTGATAGTGGAGTATTAGAACCGAAATACTGGCCAAAATGCGAAAAAATGAGATTTTCCAACAATTGTAAAAATTATATTTATTTTTAGTGGACTAACTGGTGGCCTGAAACGGTTCTGGAATGCCTTAGCTTCTGTTGTAGCTTTTTTTTTTTTTTTTTTTTTTTTTTTTTTTTTTTTTTTTTTGTGTGTGTGTGTGTTTATCCATTACTTTATTAGCTGGAATCTAACTTTTTTTATGATCACACTAAACTATTTATTGAAACTGAAACAGTACTACATGATAAGTAATTGTATTATCTTATATTTAAAATATGGGTTACTTCAGTAACGTAAATTTGTTTCCTAATATCAACAGTCAAGGGTTTACTAAACTACTTTTTATGTTGTCTCTTATTTTCTATAGCAATTTTCCATGTTTGCCCGGCACTGCCTTGCCAGTTCTAAAGTATAGTTATAATTGACAGACGCAAAAATAAACAAAATAATAAATCCCCAAATTTCTCCTACGAATTTATATGATTTTTTTAAAAATAATATACTTTTTATGCGAGGGTACTTAACAAATTCAAGACGTATTTGTTATATGAATTGCAACTCCCTTAGAACTAAATACGTAACTTTAATGGCTCAGCTTAATCTCCAAAACAACAATTTTAGTAAACTTCTTAATTGCTTGTTATCAATTATTTAAGGAAAGAGATAGAAAATGAAGTATTTCACAGGGGCGGCTCCTGTATAGGTTTGCAGATTTGCACTACCTCCAGGAATAATAATATTGTAAAACTCCGTTTGCTGTTTAGAAATTGTATGCAGGGGGAGAAATAGTGCTCCATGTATCTATTTTGAAGCTACACACCGACTTCTCCCGAGTGAACCGAACTTCGCCGACAGCGGCTGGGTTTGCAGCCGGCCTGCAGACACAGACCATGGTGTCTCAGGGGGAGGGGGGGTGCAGGATGCGGGGGCAACGGTTGGCAACAGTGTTTCCGTATAGTCGCCTTGAGTGTATACACATCGCCGTCAAGCCACCCTGTCAGTCGCAGAAACAGAGTCCCAACTCTCCCGAAGACAACCGGAGTTGTCCGTCCTTCGAACGAAGCGGGTTTTCGTGCCTTCTTAACCAGTTCACGCGTAGCTGAAAGCGAAGTAACTGTGCGTTGTGTCCATTGTTTAGCGTGTTTTATAGTGAGTTTTGAGGCTCAAGTGAACAGGTGAAATAGTGAATCAGGTAATTTCCTTGCTTCCTGAACGCTTCACATTATGCAAGTTTGAACAGAAATTAGAAATCGTGAGGATAGGTGGACCGATTCCCAGTTTGACAATTTCACAGACAGTTAAAACGAAAAGTCGTCAATTCAACGTAAAATTTAACTCGGAACTGTACAGCAAGTATGAATGTGTGGCTGAGATGTTTATTATTTGGAGGAGAGTTTCCTGGACTAAACAAGGAATCATTGACATTCAACACCTTCATGAGAAAATAAGGAAACACGAACTTTCTTCAGTCCATGTCAATAATGTTTTGAATCTGGCAAGTCTAGGCAATGTAAATGTAAACACTTGATTAGTCAGGGAAACAGACAGTCCGTACCATTACACAATCAAAAGGTTACAGATAAAAGATACACACTAAATCTAATAATTAATTGTATTCGTTCCTGTGGTTCTTTGGAACTTGCCATCAGAAGACACGATGAGACTGAAACATCTTCCTATCCTGGCGTTTTTCGCCTTGATTAATTTTAGTTCAGAATTATATTCATTATTCAATCTCATTAGGAAAAGGCAACAGTTTTAAAGGCACCTCAAAACATCCAGAATGAACTCCTCTGATGCATGCTTCAAGCCTGCCAGAGGAAATCAGGAACGAAATGTAAATTATTTCCTGATATACAATACAAAAATCGTCTCTGGTAGCAGAATTGTTATTTATAAACAAACCCATTGATCTAGCAGTCACTGGCTTTCACATTCCATTTTCAAATTGAAAAAATCGAGAACTTCCAATCTTTTTCATGTACAATGTTTATGTCCAAATTTCTGTTACTCTGTTGCAACAATATTTAGGTTTCCGACCTAACTTTTGGAGGAAAAATCGATGGAATACCAAAGTTGTCATGACACATTTGTAATTTACCGATAAAACTAAGCATACGCCTAACAATAAAATAAAGTTTAAGAACACAGAAGTGTGTATAATCCATGTAGCTAATGACCTACTGTACCTTTAATGAGTGTTACCAAAAAACGTTAACTTCCAATGTTAGCAGGTGACCATTTCATCAAAACTTACTTTCCGAGAAACTTCGAGGTGATGTCACATTCTGGTGAAGGACAGTGTGAATCGCGCTATTGGAAATGCACTGTGGAATGTTCTGACAGAAGATGATGGGACGTGATGGACAGTGTGAATAACTTTCTGACTACAAGCAACCAATTCTTTGACTTAATGCTTCAAGGAAAATAGGTTACTGAAATGGAATTCATTTTGTTCTCTGTATCACTGGGTTGTCTGGTTGCGATAGGGGACTAAACTGCTAAGGTTATCAGTCCCACAGTGGGGACGGGAAGGAGTGAGGATAGGAAAGGAGGGGAGGAGGAAAGTAAATGCAGTCCGGGAAGTAAAGAAGGAAGGAAGACTGCTTTAGTTTGGGGCCTTTGCTCGCCACGCACGTACTCACAAAAGAACTATGATCCCCCTAGGGAGCACTGTATCACTGTTTTGGTTAAAATGTATTATTCATTTACTCATCCACCTTAAGTGCTTGCATGCAATCGATGTTATCATGAGTTATGTAGAAGTTCTAGGACTTATACAGTTTGACTGATAGATTAAAAAATAAATGAATATATAGTCATATAAATTATGGTTAAATGTGTAACTGAAGTAGGCCTACCAGTACAAATAATAAACACGCGCCAGTATGCATCATGGTGAAATACAGACAACTAATGTTACATGTGAGTAATAAATGTATTAGGACTAATGCCACTTTAAAAATCGAAGTACTGGCACAGTAAAGGCCAGTTCATATTGTTTGTCACATCAAGATTTCTTCACGTCAGCTTCACGTCAATGTGAATTCACACATTCTGTCACGTCAGTTTGCTTATCCCAATACCCACTGTTGAATTTGAGGTTATGAGTTACCATCCGTTATGTAAAAAGTCATAGTTTAATATTGGAATGGAGTAAACATGGATGTTAAATTTTATTGATGGTCAAAACAAACTTTACAATGCATGTTTTTCGTCAACATAGTGTGATACAGCATTGGGAAGTAAAATAACATTTCAGAAAATTGACATCCATTTACAAGTGAAAATATATACAAACAAACACATCAAACAATAAGTATTAGAGAACAAATAGAGCCTGTTCACTTTATCCATTATGATTTTTCCCCTTACACTGTTAATAACGTCATAAACAACTGCTTCTTTTTCTGCTTCATTAGTGCTGAATTTTCATTTAAAATGTTTAGTAATTACATTGCTTCATCCATTTACATTTTAAAAATTGTTTCCATCAAACGTTTCTGTTACTGTGTTACAAAATATAATCCATTTTTCGACTTCATATACTGTATCCAATCTCGATTTTGGAAGAAAACTCAGTGGAATAAATATCTAAGTCGTCATGGAACATTTACAATTTACCGCTAAAACAAAGTATAATAGTAAACTAAAGATTAATAAGATACATTTGAATGAAATCTGTGTAATCACCTACAGGCCAATTCACACTGTCCGTCACGTCAATGTCACGTCACGGCACCATCACGTCAAGTTGTATTCACACTGTCCGTCCGTGTCCGTCACGTCAATTCGGCCATCTCAATACGCGATGTTGAAAGTTAGGTTATGAGTGGCGACCTGTTATGTAGAAAGTCATAGTTTAATACTAGAATTGAGGGAACAACAACACTAAACTTTTTTAAGGCCAAAGAAAATTTTACAGTGTATGTTTTTGGCCAACTTACGGGAACTGAAACAACATTTCAACACCTCAACATCTATTTTCAAGAGAAAAAATTAATATATGAAAACATCAAACAATACTTATAAGAGCATAAATAGCGCCAATTTACTTTATCCATTACGATTTGCTTGCTGACATAGTTAATACCGTCATAAACAACTGAATTTTGGTCTTTCATTAGAACTGACTTTTTCATTTAAAATGTTATTTAATGAAAAATGCGTACTCAAATTACAATCTTATTCAATTAAACAGTTTGCTTCAGTCTTTTCTGTTACAATGTTATGTAACATAAATCATTTTTTGGTTTCAGATATCCGACCTCAATTTTACGGGGATACTCAGTTGACAAAAATATTTAAGTCATCATGAAACGTTTGAGATTTACCCCTAAAACGAAGTATAATAACAAAACAAAGATGAATAAGACACATCTGCATATAAACAGTGCAATTGTCAACTGCAACATGTAATTTGCATGACGAAAATAGGTTAAAGGCAAATTCACACTGTTCGTCACGTCACGTCACCGTCTGTCAGAACATACTGCATTGTATTTCTAATGGCGGCATTCACACTGTCCATCACCGGACCGTCACTTCACGTCAAGCTTTCTCGAGAAGAAAGTTTTGACGGAACGGCCGTATGCTAACACCGAAAGTTAACCTATTTTCATCACACGAATTACATGTTGCAGTCGACAATCGCATTGGTTATATGAAAATGTGTCTTATTCATCTTTTTGTTGTTTTATTCATTTTAGGAGTAAATCTCAAATGTTTAATGACTACTTAAATATTTTTGTCAAGAGTGTCCCCCTAAAATCGAGGTCGGATATCTGAAACCAAAAAATTGTTTATGTTACGTAACATTGTAACAGGAAAGTCTGAAGCAATCTGTTTATTTGAATAAGATTGTAATTTGATTACGCATTTTTCATTAAATAACATTTTAAATGAAGACTTCAGTTTTGATGAAAGACGAAAATTCAGTTGTTTACGACGGGCAAATCGTAATGGATAAAGTAAACAGACGCTTTTTTATGTTCTTATAAGTATTGTTCGATGTTTTTATATGTTTATTTTTTCGCTTGAAAATAGATGTCAATGTTTTGAAATGTTGTTTCAGTTCCCAGTAAGTTGGCCAAGAACATACACTGTAAAGTTTTCTTTGGCTGTGAATAACATTTAGCATTGTTGTTCACTCAATTCTAGTATTAAACTACGACTTTCTACATAACAGATCACCACTCATAACCTCACTTTCAACATCGCATACTGAGATGTGCGAATTGACGTGACGGTTCTGTGATGTGACGTTGACGTGACAGACAGTGTGAATTGGCCTTAACTTCCAATGTTAGCAGACGGCCATTCCGTCAAAGCTCGAGAAAGCTTGACGTGACATTGACATGACGTGACGGTCCAGTGACGGACAGTGTGAATACCGTCATTAGAAATGCATTGCGGAATGTTCTGACGTACGGTGATGTGACAGACAGTGTGAATTGGCCTTAGTACAGCATAAAATCGCGTGACGAAAATAGGTTAACTTCCAATGTTAGTAGATGACCCATTTTGTCAAAACTATCTTCTCAAGAATGCCTGACATTACGTGGTGTTCTGTGGTTATATGACGGACAGTGTGAATTCCGCCATTAGAAATACATTGTGGAATGTTCTGATGGAACGTGACGTGACGGCCATTGAATATATACGAAGTCTAGTTAATGACGCTTAAACTCACTTACCCATAAATAGGGTTTATTTTGCTTGTGTTTCGTACTATTACTATTAAGGCCAATTCACACTGACCATCACGTCACGTCACGCCACCGTCCGTCAGAATATTCCGCAATGTATTTTTAATGGCGGCATTCACACTGTCCGTCACCGGACCGTCACGTCACGTCAACGTCCGTCAAGCTTTCTCGAGAAGAACGTTTTGACAGAACGGCCATCTGCTACCATCGGAAGTTAACCTATTTTCGTCACGCAAAATACATGTTGCAGTCGACGATTGCACTCTTTATATGCAAATGTGTCTTATTCATCTTTGTGTTGTTGTTGTATGTAGTTTTAGGAGTAAATCTCAAATGTTTCATGACAACTTAAATATTTTTGTCAATTGAGTGTCCCTCTAAAATCGAGGTTGGATATCTGAAACCAAAAAATGGTTTATGTTACGTAATAATGTAACAGAAACGACTGAAGCAAACTGTTTATTTGAATAAGATTGTAATTTGATTACGCATTTTTCATTAAATAACACTTTAAACGAAAATTTCAGTTCTAATGAAAGACAAAAATTCAGTTGTTTACGACAGTATTAACAATGACAGCGAGCAAATCGTAATGGTTAAAGTATACAAGCGCTATTTATGCTCTTACAAGTATGGTTTGATGTCTTCATATGTTTATTTTTTCGCGTGAAAATAGATGTTGATGTTTTGAAATGTTGTTTCAGTTCCCAGTAAGTTGGCCAAAAACATACACTGTAAAGTTTTCTTTGGCCGTTAATTACATTGTTCCACCTTTCTAGTATTAAACTATAGCTTTCTACATAACAGATCGCCACTCATAACCTCACTTTCAACTTCGCGTATTGAGATGGCCGAATTGACGTGACGGACACGGATGGACAGTGTTAATACAACTTGATGTGATGGTTCCGTGACGTGACGGACAGTGTGAATTGGCCTTTAAGGCCCTTTAAGGCCAATTCACACTGTACGTCACGTCAACGTCATGTCACGGCACCATCACGTCAAGTTGTATTCACACTGTCCGTCAGTGTCCGTCACGTCAATTCGCCAATCTCAATACACTATGTTGAACGTGAGGTTATGAGTAGTGATCTGTTATGTAGAAAGTCATAGTTTAATACTAGAATTGAAGGAACAACAATGCTAAATGCTATTGACAGCCAAATAAAACTTTACAGTGTATCTTTTTGGCCAACTTACTGGGAACTGGAACAACATTTCAAAACATCGGCATCTATTTTCAAGCGAATAAATAAACATATGAATACATCAAACAACACTTATAAGAGCATAAATAGCGCCTGTTTACTTTATTCATTACAATTTGCGCGTTGACATTGTTAATACCGTCGTAAACAACTGAATTTTTGTCTTTCATTAGAACTGACATTTTCATTTAAAGTGTTATTTAATGAAAAATGCGTAATCAAATTACAATCTTATTCAAATAAACAGTTTGCTTCAGTCATTTCTGTTACAATGTTACGTAACATAAACCATTTTTTGCTTTCAGATATCCGACCTTGATTTTAGGGGGACACTCAATTGAAAAAACGTTTAAGTCGTCATGAAACATTTGAGATTTAGCCCTAAAACGAAGTATAACAACAAAATAAAGGCGAATAAGACATTTGCATATAAACAGTGCAATCGTCGACTGCAACATTTAATTTGCGTGTCGAAAATAGGTTAACTTCGGATGTTAGCAGACGACCGTTTCGTCAAAACATTCTTCGCGAGAAAGCTTGACGTGACGTTGACGTGACGTGACGGTCCGTGACGGAGAGTGTGAACGCCGCCATTAGAAATAGATTGCGGAATGTTCTGACGGACGGTGACGTGACGTGACGGACAGTGTGAATTGGCCTTTATAATCAATTCTTTATAGGCCAATTCACACTGTCCGTCACGTCAACGTTACGTCACGGAACCGTCACGTGAAGTTGTATTCACACTGTCCGTCCGTGTCCGTCACGTCAATTCGTCCATCTCAATACGCTATGTTGAAAGTGAGGTTATGAGTGGCAATCTGTTATGTAGAAAGTCATAGTTTAATATTATAAAGGGGGACAACAACGCTAAATGTTATTAACGGCCAAAGAAAACTTTACAGTGTATGTTTTTGGCCAACTTACTGGGAACTGAAACAACATTTCAAAACATCGACATCTATTTTCAAGCGAAAAAATAAACATATGAAGACATCAAACCATACTTGTAAGAGCATAAATAGCGCCTGTATACTTTAACCATTATGATTTGCTCGCTGACATTGTTAATACCGTCGTAAACAACTGAATTTTTGTCTTTCATTAGAACTGACATTTTCATTTAAAGTGTTATTTAATGAAAAATGCGTAATCAAATTACAATCTTATTCAAATAAACAGTTTGCTTCAGTCATTTCTGTTACAATGTTACGTAACATAAACCATTTTTTGGTTTCAGATATCCAACCTCGATTTTAGAGGGACACTCAATTGACAAAAATTTTTAAGTCGTCATGAAACAATTGAGATTTACTCCTAAAACGACGTACAACAACAACACAAAGATGAATAAGACACATTTGCATATAAAGAGTGCAATCGTCGACTGCAATACGTAATTCGCGTGACGAAAATAGGTCAACTTCCGATGTTAGCAGACGGCCGTTCCGTCAAAACATTCTTCTCGAGAAAGCTTGACGGACGTTGACGTGACGTGACGGTCCGGTGACGACAGTGTGAATGCCGCCATTAGAAATACATTGCGGAATGTTCCGACGGACGGTGACGTGACGTGACGTGACGGAGAGTGTGAATTGGCCTTATATCGTATTTTCTATATTTATAGCGCTGGTTTTTCACTTACAATGTTAATTAATGACATTGCTTCTTCAATTTACAATCTTATTCTTAAAACCTGTTTGCATACCGGTACATAAATATATTTATGTCCATAATCTTTATTCGTAACTACTAGATAAATATTTATTTACTTTTTTACTCGTCATATATCCAAACGATTTATTTAATAGCATGTTGAAATTAATGAAATAGAAATGATCGATTTTTCAGATCAATCTTTAGAAGGCATCGTGGGTTGGAAGCACTATATTTCAGGAATTAATTTATAGGTGCATGTGAGTGGGTGCACTGAAAAATGCACATATGCAATGGAGTTGTGGTCATGACAAACAGGATGTGCATTCTGCATTGAACGGAGTGTGTGTTAAGCGAGTCAACTCGTATATAAGATAAATCGTGAAAAGCTCTCATTACCAACGTGAATGCACTCAGAAAAGTAACATTCGAATCATAAAACACTGTGGCTGAAAGACAATAAATTCATTGATTATGACAAGAAGACGGTACTCTTTATTACGACTCCTTCCTCACGTGAAAGCGTATCTTTTGACATTCGGAAAGTTGTTGAGGTAGTAACTGCAACGTTCTAAAACCGGCGCTACCAACAATATGTTTGTTAATAGGCTGCGAAAGAGACCGCTGACTATTACGCAATTTTGTGTCCTAAATCTGTTCGTGGTCAGTTATCTGTGTCAGTGCCCTTGCCTTGTACCTACTTAATGGACAATGCTTAAGTCTTAAATGGGACGTGTGTAAACAATCCCTGCGGTTAGTTTTGTTTATTAATAACAATGAATATCGTGCGACAGTGATTTTGACAACTGTTGGTGTACCTATTATTTACAAATGTGAGTTTACTTGTCAATTAACCTGGGCTGACTGTTTGTGCTTCGAAGCGCATGCGTTCCTTATTTCTTACCCTCATTCCATTTTTCTTCTAGATCATCGGGGCAATAGTGTCAGTAGGCTTAGGGCCGATTGATTGATTCGGACCTGTCATATTTTAAGACCGCTTTTTTCCTTTGCCATTTTGGGTTGAGGAAATCATTTTATAATTTACTATTCTTAAAAACGACGCGTAACTATCCAGTGCCCTTTTTTACACTAGTCTGTAGATGCAACGGGAGTTTGCTTGTGGGTGGATATGCACCATATTCTAACTTAGCTCGCATCATTAAATGTCGCTTGTTATAGCCGAGTCTCTGAATTGCCTTTTCAAACAAAATATGTGACAGTTTCAATTACACCACTGTTGGCAGAATTGGCAAACTTGTATAGTTTTGTTGTGTAAAAAACATGACTTATTCCACGTCCGTGTGACTTATCACATCATGGATTTATGGAATACGAAAAAAAAGTTATAAAGTTTTGTAAAATGTAATCGGGATAGTTCTTGTTGGGTTCCTCTTACAGTCGATCACAGACAATTTGATTTTTATTGATCGTAGAAATTTTGTTCTTTAGGCTCTACACCAACTAAATGCCTCTCTCTTCTGATGAAGTATTCGGATTGAGATTATAACAATAATACTGCAAGAAAACATAGTGAAAACTGAGTAGGATTCATTATTTTGCCATGAGATACAATCATTTGTGTGTTTTCTGTCATCAGGTCTATGAATATGATTAAAGAGATATGAAACTGCCCCTTGGTGCAGAGAATATTTATATACAAAGTTTGCAAGTACCATCATTAAATGATGATTCTAGAAATATACTACAGTCCCCTATGTAACACTGTCATTGCCCTCACTTAAAAAAAAAAATAAAAAAATTGGCTCTGTGGAAACCTTTAATTAATTACAGCATTTAAACATCTCTGCAGTCTTGAATGAAACTGGGGAAAATATTATTAACTGTAGTATTGCAAAACATACACATTGATGAGTTTTCATTTAGATCTTCCCTCTGCATCCTTTTCTAATGACTATGTTTTATTAACCTATAATTGCCCATAATATGCAGACACTAGGATGGAAATTCCAGTTAACATTAATATTAATAATTAACAGGTCTAATAGTAAAACATCCAGATTGGAATATCAACAGTATTATGAAATGGATGGATTGCTATCACTGTAAAGACAATGTGATTCACCATGCTGTAAACAGGCCACATGAAAGGCAATCATAGAACTAAGTTATTGCCTGAAGTCTTTCTTATGAAAAGGAAACACCTATACAATCACACATTCATAACTCATGCACATGACAGCCAACTTGGGCTGTGTAGGCTATAAAGATTATATTGATTATTTTTATAAAATTAATAAGACATAATAGCTATATGAGGCTACTAAATCTCCATATTTTATTGTATTGTGCTACTTTGTAAAATCATAATTTTATTGGCTTGTTTTGCCTTCCTTAAGCTGTGGAGTCTATTGTATTTCTGTACCTACTTCTAGCAGTCTCCTCTTATTCAGTTGATTTGGATAAATGTGTAATCAGCACATTAAATATTTTATGAAGCCAACATAATTCCAAATTTTTTGCATAAAACTGAAATGGGATAAACTGAAGAATTGACACTTGCCATTGTTATCAAACACCAATTTGATGCACCTCTCCACACCACTCTTTCCTGTGCAAAGCGCTTCATCTCCAAATAACTCTTGTAAACCATAGCCATTTGATTATTTACAGTACATGTCTCTTGGTCTCCATTTTGCATTTTTTATCCACTTCATTTCCCCTGCAATATTAAATAGATGATTCCTTGATTTCTTTGAATGCATCCCTCCTTTTTGTCAAGTTGTCCCACATATTTCCTTTTTCATCTGTTCTATTCAATCACCTGATTTAATACTGCTACATTCCCTTCTCCTATGGGTTCAGGGATTAGAATTCATTCATGGTTTTTCTTAGTTGTTGTAAGAGGTGACTAAAAGAATTGATAGTGAAGCTTTGAAAACAGTACAGTATTTAATAAAATTGCGACTGATGTTGAGAAATGTTATTGCTGTCTTTTGTATTTTGCTGATTTAATGGTTGTGGTGGAATTGTGTCTTCAGGTTGATGCATTGGACTGTGTATAGTGTGGTAATATTTTACATTGTAACATTCAGTTCAGAAATCTCTTTCTTACCATTTATATAATCAATCTGAAACCATGCATTGTCCACAAGCCTCTTCCCAGGTATATGATCATCTTTCATTATTTTTAAACAAGGTTGGCAATGATTAAATTATAGGCCTATTGTGTATAAAATTCTCCCAGGTGGCTTCCTCCATCATTCCTTTCTCCCAGCCCATATTCTCTTTCTATTTTTCCTTCGTAACTATCTGGATACTTTAACAATGGAAAGTTCTGGTTGGATTGTCAATGAAGAGGACAGGTAATCACAGTCACACAACTTTGTGTCATAACCTTAATCAGAAAAAGACTGAATTTTTAAATTTTTCCCCAATTTCCTTTCTTAATATGTAAATATTCCCTTAATTTATTTTTATCCTTTTACTTTTTCATCCCCCCCCCCTCCAATACACAAATCTCTACACTTCCCCTTTTTCGCTCCCACACCCCTATCCTATACTAACGTCCAAGCTGCATCTCACACTCCCTTTACACTTTGCTTTGCAATTCCTAGAGTAGCCTGATGTAATTGTATAGAATAGAGAACAAACAGCTTCATAAAGGAGGATAAAGAAATAAATAAAAGAGGACTGTAAAAACATATGATCAAATTTAATAAATAGTTTTATTATTAATACAGAAAACATACATATTGGCTCATTCAGACAGCCAGTATGAATGTGTCTATGTTTTTCCACTTTGTAAACAATTTGGTGTTAAATTCTACTTGCATCAGCATTGTATTGTAATGTTGGCAATGAAACGTATCAAAGACACACGTTGACAGTCTATTACTGTATTGAACAAACTGTTACACTCAGGTAGTGACTGATTCTTGAGGTACCTTTTCAACTCACAATTTCTTAGTAGTTTTCCAATATTACTCATAAAAAAATAATTATGTCCACAACACTGAACTGTTTACAACATGAAAAATCTAAAGACAATTCATCTCTCATCATTCATTGCGCCACTACCAACAACTACAAGTGAAACAGTAGCTGCTGACATGGAAACTGCACTTTAACCTTACAAATAAATATAAATTGAATAACTAAGAAGCCATGAAATAAAAGATGGCAGCTCGAGTCCTCCCTTGGGTATGGGTGTGTGTGTTGTTCTTAGTGTTAAGTTTAAGTGGTTTGTAAGACTAGGGACTGATGACCACAGTAATTTAGTCTCATAGGTTTAAGGACATGTGAACAGTTTTTAAAACCATGGCAGTAAAACAGTCTCCCCAGCTATTTCTTACCTTTATTGGCCACTGAGATCTAACTTCCAGCTCCACTTATTTAACAACAAATTGATATCTCGTCTTTTTTTTTGGAGGCATGACATTTGCAGAGAAGAACGTCTGAGAATGTTTATGCCCCTCTGTGCCTCAGTCATCATCTTTTCAGTGAATTACTACATATTCTCTATTACTTTCATTTGTATCTCAAACATAATTTCTTTGATCTCATCATATACTCTTTCAGTCTTTTTATCTGTAAAACGAGTTGTTATATGTACTGTACTCTTTAGGTGTGTTCAGCTTTGTGTTGGTCATAACTTCAAGAATGCCTCCACTTTGGTGCACATAGTGGCTTTCCCACATCCTTTTTATTATTGTTATTAATAATTATTACATTCACACCTATATTACCTCTGCTTCCTAATAAGAGAAATAGGCCTAAGTGATACACAAAGTACCCATTGCTTCAACTACTGCAGCAAACAAGACTGCAACGTAATGCAGCTAATATTTCAATGGCACCATCTAACCAAGAACTTTTCACCACAAGGCAAAATTAGGTCCATAATCAAAATGTAGATGCAAAAAAATATTTTTAAAAAGTTATGTGGACATGAACAGCCATCTGACAATTTTATTTTGCAAATAAATAGCAAAATCAAATGTGGTTGTTTGTTTTTTCTTCATTGTGGGAATCATCTTGTATTCACTGCACAACCACGGGTTCAAAATGCCAATTTTTGACAGAATAACATTACCCCCCATGAACCACAGACATTGCTGAGGTGGGGTGGCTTGTGTGCCTCAACGATGCAGATAGCCATACCACAGGTGCAACCACAGCGGAGAGATATCTGTGGAGAGGCCAGACAAATATGTGGTTCCTGAAGAGGGGCAGCAACCTTTTCAGTACTTACAGGGGCAACAGTCTGGATGACTGACTGTGCTGGCCTTGTAACATAAGCTAACATGGCTTTGCTATTCAGTTACTGCGAACGGCTGAAGGCAAGGGGAAACTACAGTCATTACTTCTCCCAAGGACATGTGACTCTACTGTATGAAAATACAATGATAGCATTTTCTTGGTAAAATATTCCGGAGGTAAAATAGTCCCCCATTCATATCTCCGGGCGAAGACTACTTAGAAGGATGTCGTCATCAAGAAAAAACAAAACAGGCATTCTGCGGATATAGCATGGTATGTCCTAATCCTTAATCATGTAGGTAAGTTAGAAAATTTGAAAAAAGAAATGGATCGGTTAAAGTTAGATATGGTAGGGATTAGTGAAGTTTGGTGGCAGGTGAACAGGATTTCTGGTCAGGTGAGTACAGTGTTACAAATACAAAATCAACTGGTGGTAACTCAGGAGTAGGTCTGATAATGAATAGGAAAATAGGAATGCGGGTAAGTTACTATGAACAGCACAGTGAAAGTATTATTGTACCAAAGATAGACACAAAACCAACACCAACCATAGTAGTACAAGTTTATATGCCAACTAGCGCGGCTGATGATGAGAATCTTGAAGACATGTATGAGGGGAGAAAGAAATTATTCAGAAAGTTTAGGGAAATGAAAATTTGATTGTGATGGGGGACTGGAACTCGGTAGTAGGAAAGGGAAGAGAAGGAAGTGTAGTAGTTGAATATGGACTGGGAAAAAGGAATGAAAGAGGAGATCGCTTGGTGGGATTTTGCGCAGAGCACAATTTAATGATCACCATGAAAGAAGGCTGTATATGTGGAAGAGACTAGGAGACACTGGAAGGTACCAGATTGACTTTATAATGGTAAGGAATAGATTTATAAACCAGGTTTTAAACTGTAAGACATATCCAGGGGCAGATATAGACTCCAACCATAACTTATTGGTTATGAACTGCAGGTGAAAAATAAGAGACTGAAGAAAGGTAGAAAAGTTAGGAGATGGAACCTAGACAAATTGAAGGAACCAGAGGTGATTGAGAGTTTCAGAGGGAGTATTAGGCAAGGCTTGGGTAAAACGGGGGATAGTAATACAGTAGAAGAAGAATGGGTAGCTCTGAGAGATAGGGTATTGATGGCCGCAGAAAATCATATATGCCAAAGGACAAGGTCTAATAGAAAATCCTGGATAACACAGGATATACTGAACTTAATTGATTAAAGGAGAACATATAAAAATTCAACAAGTGAAGCACACAAAAGGGAGTACAAATGTCTGAAAAATGAGATTGACAGGAAGTGCAGACTGGCTAAGCAGGAGTGGCTAGACGACATGCAGAACCGTAAAAGAACGTACAAATAGATACTGCCTACAGGAAAATAAAAGAGATCTTTGGAGACAAGAAAAGCTGCTGTATGAATCTCAAAAACTCGGATGGAAAACCAGTACTAAGCAAAGAGGGGAAACATGAACTGTGGAAGGAATATACAGAGTGCCTGTACAAAGGAAATAAACTTGAAGGCATTATTCTAGAAATGGAAGACGAAGAGGAGGAAGATAAGATAGGAAATGTACTGTGAGAAGACTTTGACAGAGCACTGAAGTATTTGAGTTGAAACAAGTCCTCTGGAGTAGATGATATTTCATCTGAACTGCTGATATCATTAGGAGAGCCAATCATGAAGAAATTGTTCCACATGGTATGCAATATATATGAGACATGGGAAATACCCTCTGACTTCAAGAAGAATGTTGTAATTCCAAAGAAAGCAAATGCAGACAAATGTGAAAAATACAGAACTATCAGTTTAATAAGTCATGGTTGCAAAATACTAAACCGAATTATTGTACTGCCAATAGTTACACTCAGAAAAAAAGGAGGAAAATGCCAAGCTTTCAGAACTGTGTTTTTCTTCTTTTTTCTCCTTTCTCTCCACCTGAAGAAGGAACACAGTTCCAAAAGCTCATTATTTTCCTCCTTTTTTTTCTGAGTGTAACTATCGGCAGTACAGCAGAAAGGTACGTATTGGCCAGCCAATCTATTTCTTTTGAATAATAATTTATCATCTCTGTGGAGAATTTCCATGTTAATCGAATAAACCAAACTATTTACAGATGAATGGAGAAACTGGTGGAATCCAATCTTGGGGAAGATCAGCTTGGATTTAGGAGAAATGTAGGAACTCAGCAGGCAGTACTTACATTACAACTTATCTTAGAAGTTAGGCTAAGGAAAGGCAAACCTATGTTTTTATCGTTTGTAGATCTGGAGAAATCTTTTGACAATGTCAACTGGAATACACTCTTTCAAATTCTGAGGGCATCAGGGGTAAAATATAGAGAACTCAGAGTTATATTCAACCTACACCAAAACCAGACAGCAGTTATTAGAGTTGAAGGGCAAGAAAGGGATGCAGAGGTTGGGAAGGGAGTAAGACACGGTTGTAGCCTTTCCCCAATGTTGTTCAATCTGTACATTGAGCAAGCAGTGAAGGAATACAAGGAGAAATTTGGAGAAGGAATTAAAGTTCAGGAAGAAGAAATAAAAGCTTTGCGGTTTGCCAATGACATAGTAATTTTGTCAGACTGCAAGGGATCTGGAAGAGCACTTGAATGGAATGGAGAGTGTGAAAGAAAGATATAAGATAAGATCATTACCAAGGGTAAAACAAAGGTAATGGAATGTAATGTCAGAAAATCAGGCGATGCTGAAGGAATTAGATTAGGTAATGAGACAATAAAAGTAGTAGATCAGTTTTGTTATTTGGGTAGCAAAATAACTTCTGATGGCTGAAGTAGAGAAGATATAAAATGCAGAATGGCTATGGGAAGAAAAGCATTTCTAAAAATGTGGAATTTGTTAACATCCAATATTAATTTAAATGTAAGGAAGTCCTTTCTGAAAGCATTTGCCTGGAGTGTGGCATTGTATGGGAGTGAAATGTGGGCGATAAGGAGCTCAGACAAAAAGATGATAGAAGCTTTTGAAATGTGGTGCTACATACGAATGATGAAAATTAGATGGGTAGATCATATAAGTAATGAGGAGGTGCTTAACCGAATTGGGGAGTAAAGGCTTTTCTGGCATATCCTGACTAAGGGAAGGGATAGATTGGTAGGACACATTCTTAGACATCAAGCAATCGTGAATTTAGCATTGGAGGGACGTGTGTGGGGTAAAAACCATAGAGGGAGGCCAAGGTACGAATACAGTGAGCAGATTCAAAAGGATGTAGGTTGCCGAACGTATTCTCAGATGAAGAGACATGCACAGGACAGGGCAGCGTGGAGAGCTGCACCAAACTAGTCTACGGTCTGAGGGCCACAACAACAACATTACATTTGCTTTCACAGCACTCGAACTGAACTGAACCCCCATTATACAATCACAGTGTACTTTCTAGTCTCTCTAGCCATTGGTACCTGATTAAACCCAGAAGTCAAATCTAAACTGGTCATGAATTTTATGTGTTTGGATTTATGCAGTAACTTTTCAATACTCTCTGCGTGGTCTGTTTCTCTTTCCAAAAACTTGTTCAAGTGCCTGGAATCTAACATAATTGTCATATCCCTACTATTGTTGGTAATTACTACCACTGGTTTGTTGTATTCATTCTTTCACCCCTCAATAATTTTTCATTTTCTCCTACTCCTCAACAGCCTTTATTTTAGAAGTAGGCAATCTATATGATTTTACATAAAAATGAACATGTGGTTTCACTTTCAGATTATGTTCATAATTTTTCAGTCACCTATCCTGTCATCAAACAAGTCATAATAATCCCACAATACTTCCCTAAGTTACCCTTTTGATTAAAACTTAATTTACCTGTTTATGAATGCATTGTTCCACAGCAAGTTATGTTGATAAAATCTTATACGCAAAGTTTTTAGAGACAACTGACACCACAACCGCCAGATTATGAAAGCTATCTTCCCGAATACACACAAGTGGAAGACCACTGAGGAGGACTCAAACAAACTAGCATTTTTGCTGTTTTGTGGCCCAGTCACTGGAAAGATTAGTCAACTCTTTAAGAGACATAAGATCAACTCGGTCTTCAAGCCTCTTTCAAAAATTCATCAGTTGATTAGACCTGTTGAGGATGATGGCCTAAGAACACCGGGAGTATATAAAATATCTTGTGGTTGTGGCCAATTTACATATGACAACTATTGAACAGTGCTTTGAGGATCACAAAATATGTTGTTGTTTACATTAACCCCAAAAAGTAGCATTTGTGGAGCATATACTTGAATTGAAGCACGTGCAGCAGACACGTGACCAAAACATTTACTTTTATGGTCATGTCGTGGAGCAGCAGCGATGTCACACAGCCAGCAGTGCAGGTATATAAGGAGAACAGCTGCAATTATTTGACAGTCAACCACTTGACAATGGTTAAGGAGATCTCGACCGAAACGTGGATAGTAAACCACATGGCACGGCTGGAAACCCGAGAAAATTTTATTAATTTACCTGTTTACTCCAACTTTGTTTTTATAGTCTCATAATAATCAGCATCATCTCCATTTTCCTTCCTCTTCTACACCAATACACTTTCTAATGTGGCTGTCATGTTTATTTCAGGCAGTTGCCTTATCCATTTAACTATCTGTCCAAGCCTCTAGGTGTAAGAAAAATTTTCATTGCTACTATTTCACTGATATTACAAATATTACATTTCATGGATATCATGCCCATTATTCCTATGGCAGGGTAAGTTATGAGCCTCAAAAAATCTGATTCTTCAATTATATTAATTCCAAAAAGCCCTTCAAAGGGTATTTGGAAATACTGAAATGATAGATGAGTGACATCATTGACTTGAGTTTGGTTTAGAGGACCATTTATGTAATCTGATGATTGCACAATTGCTTCCAATACTAGAATAGTCTTCAGTTATTCAATTCTGATCATTTACTTCAAATATCCATTTGAAAGAAAAGTTTTTGTTTGCAGATACTTGTTTGAAGGTTTGGTACACGTTGAAAATGCAGTTACACTAACGAAGCACAGCCTTAGGGCAGCCAAAAGTAAATGGCACAAACAATTATTAAAATTGTGATTTAGTGTGTATCAGGATTTCAGACATGCCTGAAAAATTATATCACCAGCAAATTATATCACCAGCAAACTGGTTCCAGCACAGAGGCCCACTAGCTGTTGGGCAGAACCCATCTGCCAACACACCAGGGTATAATTGCATGGGTGAAGAGTACTTGGACATTGATGGCAAAGATGGCAGGGGCTGAGGTCTTACATTTACTTCTATGCTCACATCCAATGTACCTTTGATTGGTTCCTGAAGTTGTACCAATGTGTGAGAGCAATTGGCTGAGATGAGTGTTTCAAAGACAGCTAAGCAGGAAGTGTGGACAGAGTCGATTGGTATACTGTGCTCCAAGCTCCTTGGACTGTTCATTGTCATAAGGTGCTGTCCATGATTAGCAAGTACTATAGCTGGCATCCATGCGGATTTAGTCTCACATGTGCATGCTCGTACAGTGGAACATTGCAGATAGTGTCCAACATATGAAGTCAGGGGCTCTTTTGGGAGCTGGACCAAAAGGTGGAACAGTGTACAAGGCAGATGCCAATGGAGGAGCTCTGATGGACTGTGCTCATGGACAGGAGTGGTCCTGTATGATAGAATGGCTGTGATGATGAAAGTGCCCAGTGCTTTCAGCATTTGTTGTTGATCATGTGGACCATCCTCACTGCTCCACCATTGGAGTATAGGTGAAATAATGGTCTAAACAGGTGTCTAATGCCACTGGAAGTGCAGAACTGTTCAAAGACCATTGGTGTGAATTGGGGATACTGTCTGACACTATTCTACATGGAAGCCCTTATATGGCTAGAATCTGGATGATTGCATTGATTGTTGTACCCATAGAGGTAGACACCATGTTAACCACAGGTGGGTAATTTGAATAAGCGTCCACAATAATGAACTGCATAGAGCCCAGAAAGGGGCCATCAAAGTCCAAATTAATGTGGTTCCAAAGGTGATACGGAGTGGGCCAGGGGCCAAAAGACTTGGGAGGCACAGCCTAGTGCCAGGCACATACATAACAGCTGCACACCATGGCCTCCATGTCTTGTTGTATCTGATGGTGATGAACAACAATTAATATAAGGCATGGGCTAACCAGAAACAGTTTATTATTAGATAATCAGTGACACAAATCAGTCTTTACATATTGAGTGCCAAGATCAGTGGCAGGCAGTAAGTGACAAGTCCACTGGTGGATTATGAATGTCCAGTGGCCAGACAGTTGAATCCTATAACATCAAGTCTGGATAGAGTTGAAGTCCAGCATGTCATTCTGTAGCATGACGTCCTAGTAACAATGCAGGCATAGACCAACACCAGACTGCCTAGTGTGGTGGTGGATGCACTTATAAGAGCAGGGTGGTGTAGGAACATGCCTGTCAAACCAGAGTCAGCTGTGGCATTTCCCTTTGTGATTGGAGCTGCCTCATTGGGCAGCTATGTTGAGATGACATTGGCCATGTTTTCCATGGCATCACAGAAGCATTGGCTGTGCTGGAACTATCCAGCTGTATGCTGCTGTGCATGTGCTGGGAGGTGCCCTCTGGAGGCCATGTCACATGAGGCCAGCCAGGCACCATGGTGTGGTCATGTACAAAATCACTCTCTCTCCCCATGCTCCACCATGGTGGTATACTGTGATGAGACCCACTCAGGGGGCTCAGCATTAATTTGCTGGGTATGGGCTTGATGAACCCAGGAACCCTGAGCTGAGGGCTGGTAAGCACCACTAGTCCTCTTGACACCATAACCTCTGGGGTCACTTCAGCAACCACCATGTGGTGTGGTGATGTAATGTTGTGTGTACCAGGGAATGGAGATTTTGGCTTGACCACCTGAGTCTCAAGGAAGGAAATTCCACTATTAAGAAAAAAGAAAGAAACCCTCAATCCTAAGGTGTGCTACGTGTTGATGGAATGCATGGCTGTTAAGGTGAAACAGCCACTAGTGAGCAACCACTTGGGATACTGCTGAACCTCAATTGGATAAGGCTTACCTAGGCATTCAACTCTCTGTCTCGGCGAACATTTAGTTCCCCAACTGTTCGCGGGATCAGCGGATATGTCAATAACCTGTTCACCTATACAGCGCGGCTGCTACCACATCCACTGCAGCCACTACAAAACAACCCAAGGACAAAAAAATCAACCAAGAAAGCCAAACAGCAGGAAAAAATGGGAACAAAACCATCTGACCATGTTGAAGTCATTATAGTAGATGCTTACTCTGACTCATCTTCAGAGGCCATGGAGATTGATGGACGATCATCTCGGCCCAAAACTGAACTTTGTTCAGTATCTCCAAATCACCGAAAGGAAAGAGTGAAGGTGCAACCTCCATAATCCATGGCAACTATATTACAGTGGAACTTGAATGGGTTAAGGACCCATCTAGAATACCTAAAATTACTGATGCAGGAATGTCCCCTGTGTTTGTGTTTACAAGAATCACATTTTAAAGCTTCCGACGCCCCCATACTTAGGCGTTACACCATTTACCATAAGGATGACTTTTCTGGTGAGAGGGCCAAGGGAGGAGTTGCTGTGTTTGTCAGTGATACACATTAGTCCTTGGCCATTTCTTTGGTTCCTGACCTACAATCCGTGGTCCAATAGACTCTAAGGCTCTCATCAGTCACATCGAGTAACTTTCCCGTCCATTTCTTCTACTGGGATACTTCAATGCCCACAATGTGTTATGGGGCGTAGACTCCACTTGCCCAATGGGTCAGGTTGTAGAGTACCTTATGACATCACAGCAACTCTGCATGTTCAATTTGGGCAATCCCACATATTTTTGTGCCACCATAGCCATTGACCTTTCTTTCTGCCCTCCAGCTCTTGCAGACTCTGCTCAGTGGGAAGGAACTGATGACCTTCACAACAGTGACCACTTCCTGCTGTGGATCCACCTTTCAAATGGCCCACCATTAGGGCAGAAGCCACCACAATGGATCACTAGCAGGGCTAACTGGACATCATTCAGTCATCTGGCAGTCTTTGACAACAGAGATGACATTCATGATTGGATGGACCACATAAGTGATCCACGATGTTTCTGACCTTTTAGTCCCTAAGTCATCAGGATATCTTCAAAGGAATCCTGTTCCATGGTGGACATATGTGTGCCACTTAGCATTTCGAACCAGGCTTGCCACCCTAAGATGGTTTAAGGGCACTCCGACAGCTAACAACCTTGCAGCCTTTCGAGTTACAACTGTAAGGCTCGACACATTATTAAGGAGAGCAAGAAAAGGTCATGGTAAGCCTTCCTGAGCTCTGTCAACTGCTCCACTTCTTCCACAAAAGTATGGGAAGCCATCACGAGGATTTCTGGTAAAGGCAGTTGTTTAAAACTTACCTCTTGCAGGGATGTCTCAAAACAATACCTGGAGACATCACCAAGATAATGGCAGAGCATTTTGCCCATACTGCTGCAACAGATAGCCAGGGTCTGGAGTACCAATGATTTTGTGTGACCATGGAGAGAAGGAAGTTGGATTTTAGATCCAACAAAGCCCATACTACTGCCCTTTCTCCATGTGGGAGCTGTAATCCGCTCTGTTCATGACAGTATAGTGTACAGCATGCTTTGGCACTTGCCTCGAGAATCAAAGGAAACCCTCCTTCACTGTTTTAATTTATATGGCATGTTGACCATTTCCTCAACTCGTGGAGGGAAGCGATTTTAATTCCACTTCTCAAACCTGGAAAGGACCAAACACTTCCAAGTAGTTATTGGAGTGTCACCCTAACAAGACCCCAGACCCCAGAACAAATGGTCAGTCGCTGCCTGATCTGGATGTTAGAGACCAGGAAGTTACTTAGCAGCTCTCAGCTTGGTTTCTGGAGATACAGCTGTCGACAAGCTGACCCTGTTAGAGTCTGCTATCCAGGAGGCTTTCCTACATAAACAGCACTGTATTGGGATCTTTTTAAACATTAGTAAGGCAGAATGAAACTTTCACTCTGCAGTGGAGTGTGTGCTGATATGAAACTTCCTGGCAGATTAAAATTGTGTCTCAGAACCGGGACTCGAACCTGGGACCTTTGCCTTTTGCGGGCAGGTGCTATACCGACAGAGCTATCCCGACACGACTCACGGTGCCACCCAACGAGTTTGGAAAGTAGGAGGTGAGGTACTGGCAGAATCGAAGTTGTGAGGCGGCACTGTGAGTCATGTCGGGATAGCTCAATTGGTAGAGCGATTGGCCCGTGAAAGGCAAAAGTCCCAGGTTCCAGTCCCAGTTCTGGCACACAATTTTAATCTGCCAGGAAGTTTTATTAGTAATGCGTATTTTACTACTTGGAGACGCTCCATCAGTTGGGGTTCTGTGGGCACCTTCCAATTTTCGTATGGTCCTTTCTGTCTCAGTGCTTTTTTAGATACCGAGTTGGTGGCATGTTATCTGACTGTTTTGAGCAGGAGAATGGTGTCCCTTAGGGAAGTGTTTTAAGTGTTATCGTCTTTTCTATAGCCATCAATAGTACCACATCCACTGTACAATGTCTTGTAGTGCTGCTTATTCGTGGTCGATTTTGCATTTTCTGTTCTTCCTCCAGTACTACTGCTGTGACCCGTCAATTGCAACTGACAGTGCAGAGACTAGAGGAGTGGGCTGTAAAGATGGGTTTTTAGTTTTCTGCTGATAAGTGTGTGTCTTTGTGCCCATTTTCATCAAACTCATGGAATTTTTAAACTTCCCGATCTGCAACTGGGCACTACCGTTCTCCCATTTAAAGAATCAGTGAGGTTACTGGGCCACATTTTCGACTCCAAAATTTTGTGGCTCGCACACCTGAGGAACCTGAAAACCAGGTCCCAGAAGGCACAGAACATTTTAAAATGCCTTAGTTACAGGTCTTTGGGAGCAGATGGGGCTCGTGCGCTCAAGCTTTCATACGATCACGGCTAGACTATGGGTGCACAGTTTATTAACCAATGAGACATTCATATTGAAAATCATTGACGCTTTTCACCATGAGGGGATTAGGCTGGCCACTGGTGCTTATAGGACCAGCCACATCCCCAGTCTCTGTGCTGAGGCTGGCGAACTGCCACTCACCATCCGGTGGCAACTCCTCATGGTACCTCAGGCCTCTAAGCTTCTTTCTAATTCAAATTCCCCAGCTTATCAAACTGTTGCTCGCACTGAAATGATGTGTCTTTTCTCCAATTGTTCATGAGCAACCAGGCCGTTTGGAATCTGTGTACAGCAGGTGCTGGAGTCTCTTGGTGTAGCTTAAATATGGCTTCAAACCCCGGGTTTTAACTGCCTGCCACCCTGGCTAGTGCAGCAGCCCACAGTAATTTTAGATTTAGTGCAATGCAACAGAAGCTTCACCCCTGCCAGTGTTTTAACCTCGTCATATAATGGTGTTTTAACTAAGCACTGCCACTACGTAGCTGTCTTCATGGAAGGAGCCAAAAAGGGGACTCTGTTGGTTGCTATTTTGTTTTCCCTGATCAAGTCACCAAGATCTGACTACTGCCCTAGTTTACTCTCTTTGATACGGAACTTAATGCCATTCTCTGGGCAATGCAGCAGATGAGACGTGTTTGCTCATACTCACTGAGTGCCCTTCAAACCATGTACCCACCAGATAAAGTAACCCAGAACATCCAGGATGCCCTTTCCCACCTACAAACTCTGGGGAAGGTGGTGTCTTTCTGCTGGATCCCAGGTCATATGAGTATTCAGCACCCGCTGAGGGCAGTGATGCTATCTCCATTGTAAGAGCTGAGGACCTGTGAAGAAGCTTCAAGTGGTGGGTAGCTGAGGGTCTCGAATGTGTATCTGTTTACTAAGGTAATGGAGGCCACAGTATCCAGATTCAGCAAGGTGCTTTCTGTAGAACATGTTGTGTGGGGCCTGCGGCAGGTGCCACGGTGCGGACATTGATGATATCACAGTTCAGTCCTGGTTCAGTAAACTTGTTGCCTGTCATGGGCTTCCAACTTCAACATACCCCAATATGGAGGTGTTGCACAATATATGTCATAGGGTAGATGGGATGATAGTATGATGGGTATCTGTCTCTGCATCAAACAAGGTGACATTGGAGACTACTAACAAATGGGGGAGAGTAAAGCCCAGGCCCAGAGCTCTGGAGCAGTGAACTGAAAAATAAATGTGCCATCCCTGAGGCACATAATGTATGAATCACTGTAAGATACAGTTGTGGCACTTGTCTGCAGCAATAAGTGTATCTGTAATTGGAAATCCATCCAAGGAATGCTATCATTCCATGTCAATGTGTAAACATGAGATTTGCTCCTGGACAAATGATGGGGCTCATTCAGAGGGTAGACGAAAGAAGAGCATTGACATTGGGGTATTATGTTGTTGGTTTATATTTGATAGTGTAATTGTAGGAGCTGAGAAAAAGTTCGAAACACTGGAGCTATTATGCGATCTGCTCTGGTAGCTGGGAGTGTGGCCCCAAGAGTTGTACAAACGTTTTGTGGTTGGTAATGAGGGTGAATCTGGTTGCAAATAGATGTACATAGAACTTCTTAATGGTTAAGATAATTGCCAAAGTGTTGTTATTGTCATTATTATTATTTAATTTTTTTATTCATTCTGCAAGTAGTTCTTTTGAGCAAGTGTCAGCATTTTTTATGGATATAGTAAAGGCTACTCAGCACTGTTATAATATCTGTGTGTCAATAATGCACCAAAACTGTAGATACAAGCATTACCAGCAGACACTTCAGTTGTGTCAGGGTATGCTAACAGGCAGCTGGCCACCAGTACTGAATGCCCTTCATTGACAACTGGTTTGAGGATGCATATTGAGAGTTGCTTGTGGAAGGAATAAAAAGGCCTGCAGCTTTTGTAAGTTTTGGGGTGTTGGGTAGAGTGTTGCTGCTGTTAGGTAGAGTGTTTCTGTCAGTGGGCTAAATTACATCTTTGCTGAGCAAGTGTCCTGCATCTCAAAAGGGTTCATAAGTGGTCCTGGCATTTAGTGCTTGTCAATTAAGTCACCAAGACAATGGAGTCTGTGCAGGATATCATGAGCAGAGATGAATTTTCATTCAAACTGCTAGCCGAGTCCATTCATTTGTTCCCAAGATGTGGGTGCTTCAGTCCACTGTCATCTGCTATTAAGTGCACTAAAAGGGATTGTACTATTATAAGAATCATGGCATAGCATCTTCAAGCACCTGACCTGGGTGGTCACTATGTAATACTTTCCCCTGGTTGTAAGAAAACTGTATGTTGCAAAAATTTGTATTTTTCACAGTGAACAGTATCACTTTTTCGTTCAATAAGGGACTGAATTGCTTTTTGATAAACATTCTAGTTACTGTGCTGCATGAAGTTAAGTAAAGCATTGCCCGATATTTTATACAGTTTGGACAGGTGAAATAACATTGCTTAAACCTTGTATGTGGTTGATGTTAGGTTATATATTGCTGTAGACAAAATGTAGGTAAGATATTATTTTATTTAAATCAAAGAATTGAATGAAAGATTATTTTGTTCTGGAGATATTGTATCTTTTATGCAGCATACTGATCTGGATACATAACCTCAGTCAGCCCAAATCCTCCTACCACCCCCCTTAATCAGCCAATACTACCCCAGACTAGACCAACTGAACCAAATTCTTTCTTCAGGGCTTTGATTATTTTTATCATGCTGTCAAATGAAGGAAAGTGCAATCCAAGATCCTTCCCACCTCTCCTAAACTGTTATCTTTCTTTTGAATCCAACTAGCATTTCATTGTCTTTTGCTATGAGTGTCCAAGTTTCAGAGGTATATGTGAGAACAGGTCTTATAAGATTTTTTTTATTTTTGTAGATAAGTAACTTGGTGTTGTGGGTAAGTGCCTTGATGATAATAGTCTTGTAGGAGCACAATATGCTCTGTTGGCTACCATTAGTCTGAATCTGATTTCATAGGAAGTATCATTTGAATAGTGAATGGTTGAAACCAAATACTTGTACTTTTCAACTCTCTTAGTGTTTTCCAACTATTATTGACTCTAGCATGTTCTCCTTACATTCCTTTACAACATCCATGTATTTTGTTTTCTGCTGGTTGATGTTTAATCCCTTGTTCTTGTTAATCTGTTTGAGGGCAGTGAATACCTCTTCCATTGGCTTTTGCGTTCTTTCCATTATATCCATGTTATCTGCATAAATGAGTAGGCTATCTGCACAGACTTATGGAAGACTGGCTCTCTACTAAAAACTTCATCTCGCACTATCTTTTTCAGGGCAGCATTAAAAAGGAGGTTGGGCAGCACATCTCCTTGTTGTACACCGATTTCAATTTTTAATGAATCCAATACCATTCTTCCTGTTCTTATGCTAGTTGTGTCTCACTTTAGCCAGGGTGTGACATAATTGCTCTCTGTACTTAGCACCAGATGCATCTTTAAAGTCTATACAGAGATGGTGTGTACCAACCCCAAATTCAGTGGTTTTCTCAAGGATTTGCTTATGAGTACAGATCTGATCTATAGTTTACTTTCCTCATAAAAATCCACACTGATATGCCCCTGTCACTTTCTAAATTATTGGAAAGAGAGGGTTGAACATCATATTGGAGAATACTACCATATATATATCCAAAGTTAAGTAATGTGATTTCATATAGTTATCACATTTTAACAGATCTCCCTTTTGTGTATAGGGCATATTATTACTTCTTTCCATTGTTCAGACATTTTCTCCTCTACCCATACTAAAGTAACCATTTTTAGGAAGTTCTGTTCAAATCCACTACCTCCTGCTGCATTGTCGTTTTTCAGTTTCTTCATAACAGTTCTTATTTCTTCTTCGTTTGGTTGATCTATGTTATCAAATTCATTTTCTCCATGTACCACTGTTGGATCCCTTGATGTTTTTATACTGAGGCTAAGGAGTTTTGTCAATGTGCAGGCTCCACCTTTCCTGTGTATCTTTCCCCTCACTCAAAATGTTTCCTGTTTCATCTTTTATCAGGTATGTTTTTGCTCTGAAGGATCTTCATGCTGCATTCACTTCTCTATAAAATTTCCTGGCTGTGTCGTTACTCTTCAGAAGCTCCATTCCTTCCATGTTTGCTTTCATTCATTCTCTCTGTGTTCTTTGGTGGGTCCTCTTTTCAACCCTCCAGTTTTCTTTATAGCTTTCATCATCTTTCTTGTGCAGTGTGACTGTAGTATCCTATTACCTGTTTTATTCTTTTCTTCTGTTATCATTTCACATTCAGCCCTGAACCATGGCGATCTCAAATGTCTTACTTCAGTTACCAGTATGTAATTTACTGATGTCTCCATTGTTTCTTTAGTTATTTCCCACTGGTAATCAATGTAAGTGTATTCCCTAGCATTTTCAAGTACCAATTTTACCCTTTCCTTGTACTGTTATCTAATTTCGGCAATTTTAAAGTGCTACATTATATTCAGGAATATTTTACCATGCTATTGCCTATGTATAACTTTAGATTCAAATAATGTAACTGATTTGGAAATTTCTTGGCAGTGCTAATTGTGATAAAAAAAGTGTATGCCTTTGCCTGGATATGGGCCTCCAGTGTGAATCTAGGTGGTCTCCTGTACCAGCTTCTCTCTTTCCTCAGTTCTCTCTTTTCCTAACCTTTGCTTCCATCTTACCCTCCTTGCTGCACTCTTCTGGCCTTCCTCTCCTCTTTTTTAATCTCTGCCTTGGCGTTTGAGATTCTACCTCTTCCACTTCCATCCTCTTTTCTTCTTTCCTCTTTCCTTCCCTGTGCGTTCCTGAAGGCCACCCACGCACTTGGTGCTTAAAAGGGTGACTGGTGTAAAGCAGAAGTCACAGCCCCGGGTTGGCATGTAGGGCCCGCACATACCCTCTGGTAAAGGCCAGGCCCAGGAGGAGTGATTACTCAAGCTGAAACCTTCCGACCGATTGGTCCCTCCATCTGTTTTTCGGAAGTATTCACCATTAGGAAGGAGTGCGCCATCAGAGACGCTGGTAATCATTGGGGGCAACTTTGCAATGACTTCTTCTACTTTGACTCTGAAAAGGAAAATAGATGAACCCAAGACCAGGAAGATTTTGCCCAACATGCCAAAGTTCCTTGTCATTTCACGAACTGATGGCCATGACTTCACATCCCTGAATCCCTTCATCATACAACGGGGTGTTGGTGGAATTGAAGGTCCTGTAAAAACTTGTTATGGGCAATGTAATGGAACACTGTTGCTAGCAACTGAAAGTTTCAAGCACAAAAGCTTCTTCGAACCAAGCTGTTGCACACCTTTCCTGTTAGAGTGGAACCTCATCATACCTTAAACTCGTCACAGCGGGAAGTGTTCTCACAATCCCTTGATGGCCTGTTAGATGAGGTAATTCAGGACTATCTTTCTGATCAGGGTGTAACAGCTGTACATCATGTATTGAAAAGGGTCAACAATAGCCTAACACTCACCCAAACTGTGTTTCTGACATTTGAGAAAGTTGACCTACCTTCTAAGGTGAAAGCAGGCTATGAAATCACCTCCATTTGCCCATATATTCCCAACCTTACCCGATGTTACCAGTGTCAGAGATTCAACCATACCCGTCAGTTCTACCCCAATGCAGCCAAATTCGTCACCTGTGGTAGGGACACCTGTAAGGGTGACTATCCACCTCTGTCCCCTCATTGCATCAAATGCATGGGTAACCATTCTGCTAATTCAAGAGACTGTCCTGTGTACAAAGATGAGGGGGTCATGCAGAAAATTAGAGTAAAGGAAAAAGTTTCCACCTCTGCTGCCCAGAAGTTACTAGCAAGGAGAAAGCCTACTTTGGGTACCTACAGCAATGTATTCTCCTCTTCTTGACCAACTAAAGAGATAGGTACTCAGACCTGTGATTTTACCTTCAGTGACTCAGTTGTCAAATCAGCCAGCCCAAAGATTGCCTGTTCAACATCCCCAATCCTTCTGCTCACTCCAAACCCCAGTCGTCATCAGTTTTGCAGAAATTGCAGACCTCTAAGTCAGAAGCCCAGACTTCGAAAGAAGATCCAGTTCATGAAGATTTTCTTTGAAGTTAATCTTTCCAACCATCTTCAAACCGAAGTGCCTCCAAAAAGGCACATAAACAGAAAAGTTCCTCTCGTTCCCGGGTACTGCGTGACTCATCGGTCATGCCATCCAGCAGTAGCCAGCCCTGTCTGTTCTCTGTCTCACCAATCTGGCAGCCTTTCACCGGCGGAGGAAGCTGTCCCTTCCAATCAATCCAGGAAGTGGGTAGAAAGGACGTGTGATCCTGTGGAACATGACTGTCCACCTGTCGAATGCAGCAGCCTGGCCCCCTCGAAGCCAGGCCCTTAACGGCCATCGAGGTGATCCCCACTTGCCTTTTCCTTTTTTCTTTTTCTCTCGCTTTCTTCATGGCACTCCTTCAATGGAACATCAGAGGCATTTGTTCTAACTGAGATGAATTAAAATAACTCCTTTGACTGCACTGTCCACTTATCATCAGTCTCCAAGAAACAAAGCTATGGCCAAAATATCGTATTGATTTCCCACAATATACATCCATGTGTTTTGATTTACCTCCTGTGGTTGGTATTCCTGCCCATGGAGGTGCTATGCTGTTCATTCGGGAAGACATCTATTATCATCCCATCCCACTGCAAAGTCACCTACAGGCAGTTGCCGTCTGTATCACCCTCCCCACAGTCACCTTTTCTCTTTGTAATATCTATACCCTGTCGTCTGCTGTTCTTAGGGCAGACTTTCTGCAACTTGTTGCTCAGCTTCCTCTGCCATTTTTGTTGATTGGCGATTTCAGTGCCCATCACCTTCTATGGGGCTCTTCAGCTTCTTGGCAGAGGGGCCTCCCTTTTGGTGGACTTATCAACCACCTTAATCTTGTCTTCCTAAACACCTGTGAACCAACTTTTCTATTGGACCAGAATTTCCGCAGCTGTGACAGTCAGGTCAACTACCTCATAGACATTATTCTCACTGTCACCAAATACTCCATACCTGGAACTTCCTCCTCTCCACGGTGGATCCCAGTCCCCTGGTGGAATGCAGCATGTAGAGATGTTATTCGAGCCCAGCGACATGCTCTACATATGTTTCAACACCGGCCTACCTCAGAGATTGTATCAATTACAGTGAGCACAATGCCATCATGGCATTAAAGAAAGCAAAAAAGCCTTTTGAACTGCTTTCACGAGTTCATTCAACTGATTTACTCCTTCGTTGGTCGTCTGGGGTAACCTACGCCAATTGTCTGCCACTAAGGTCTATACAAATGGCTCAAAGACCAATGAAGGTGTCAGATGTGTCTTTGTTGGCAGGGTTGTCAGTTTTCAGTACTGGCTTCTTGACCACACCACGCAGGTGTGTCTTGTAATGAGACTGCTGATGCTGTGGCCAAGGCCGCAACATCATACTTCAGACAGCTACTTTCTGTGTCCCTTCGAATGATATTCGAAGTGCTCTTTCCCATCACATTTTATCTTTGTGGCATAATGTGTGGTCCTCGCTTAACAATAATAAGCTTCGAACCGTTGAACCACTCCCGGTGGCTGGGAGGACCCCCTCGCACTGCTCGCGGTGAGAAGAGGTCATCTTGGCTTGGTTGCAGATCAGACATTGCCAGTTGAGCCACCGCCACCTGTTAACTGGTGACTCCACGCCATTGTGTTCCTGTGGTCACCCACTGACATTGAGCCATGTTTTATTGTCTTGTCCTAATTTTAATCCTGTTCATATTGAACTAAATCTACCAATACACTAGAGGAAATTTTAGCTGATGACACATGAGCTGCTGTTTGAGTCTTGGATAATAAAAATGACTAATTTATCAAAAGACATTTAGGTCTTTCTTTTGATATATTTTACCCTATGTTTTTAGATATGTTCAAATAGTCCCCTTATCCTTGAATATATCTCAGTTCTGATTCGGGCGCTAATGACCTCAGTAGTGGTGTGTCCTAAAAACACAGACACACACAAAAGGAAAAAAAGAAGAAGAAGAAAAAATATTCCCCTTTGAAACATGTTTTGACGAGTTACTTTCTCCTGTATCCAGCATAATTACTATAGTTTATAAACTTACATTTCCCATAAACATCTACATCTCTGTTCCATTTTATAGTTCACTTGTATCAGTGATTTTTTCCTAATTATTTTTCAACCAACCCACTTTCATTAGAACTGAAGTAGTCATTCTAATCGAAAAATTCTAATCAGCATTTTATTTCACACCAATTTTTGTGTATAAGTGGAATTAAATATTCATTTCTATTAATAAAACAGCAAAGAAAAGAGCAAGAAATGTCTCAATTTTAGAACTGTATTCATTTACTCCAGCGTTAGATGTTTAGAATTTATGCAGCAATTCCATTTGTAACAGTAAAGACCTATAATATTGTTGCCTTATTACACAAAACAACAAAACTATATTACTGCTAATCTTAACAAAATAACTCAGAGTGATGGAATGTTACGTTATTTTTTTTTTTTTTAATTTCTTTTTCAGACACCATGGTGGGAAATCCACACAGATACCGTGCTGCCTTACATCCACTAGAAAATCGACATGCTACTGCAGGTGTGTAGAGTCCTCCAGTTATGAATATTGATTGTGACTCTCCCTCTCCAAGTACAACAAGCATTAAGAGAAGCTTGTCTTAACTGAATAAAGTGACAATACATTCATTATCAAGAAGCATCTGCTTGTTGCAGGTCAATTTCAGCTAATAAATAGCTATATTTGGTACATTATGTGAAAGTCGTGATCACTCCTTACCATTACTATCTATTACCAGGCCTGTGTTGTTCACCATCCATGGCTAAACAGACTGCATAAAATAGCAATAATTTACAGAATTACATCTAATTGGAAAGCTGACTCTTATTTAGCACAGTCAACGGGTTGGTAAATTTTTATCTTCTTTGTTGTGGGTATCTAGTCTTTCCCTCATATGGATGTGGCACAGTAGTACATAATGGCTATAAACAGTCATTATTCCCAGTTTTGTAAATAATGGTCTGCAGTATTCATGTCTTCTGCTAGACGTAATAATTCTTACTGCCTTCTTTTGCAGCAGTAGCACATCCTTGCAGCCTGCCGAATGACTCCATAGCTGTAACCCATAAACAAAGTGGCTATGGAACAATGTATGATAGTTGGTTTTCAAATCTGACCTCTAATCACTTTCTTTAAACTTCTTAGGAGGTATAACACACAAGAAAGTTTCTGGCATACTTTCATTCCATGAAAGTTTGTGTTGTAATCTAAAGCCAAACAGTTTCTATATGGTTCGAGTGTTTGTTATTGCTGAGGCTGCATACCATATGCTGAGTTTTTTCTTCATTTATTTTCATCTTATTGGTGATGAAACATTCTTTTTCATACTGCAAGACAGCTTGGGCAAAACTTCCCCTTTGACAACGAGAGTGGTGTCATCAGCCAACTGTAGTGTGTGATCAACATGGCTTAAATAATTTACCAAAAGACATGTTAGTTAAACTGAGATTGCTGGAAGCTGTGTTCAATGACATTTGCTGGGTCATGTCAAAGATTGTACCGGTACGGTATAATAGTCTCTGATACTAAACAGAAGTGCTATAATAGTTTCACTAACATATACTTTGCATGTGAAGGGCTAAGACAGATTTGCTAGCCCAGTCAAATATAGTATCTGGAAAAATAGCTGTTTCAGTTTTTAGTTAGTACAATCCTTGCTTTCCTTCAGGCACATACTAGAGATGGACAAATTCATGCTGTCTATTATTTCCACTTTTCCACCTCTGCACAAAAAGTCACTCTAGCCACATCAGCCAATAAATAAATAAATAAATAAAATATTAAAAATAACACATAAACTGAAAACCCAAGCATATTTCAAAAACGCTCATGCATTTACATGGGAGTGAAAAACAATTTTGGAAGTGGAAAGTAGCAGGTAGAAGTGAATTTGCAGAGTTTATTTTGCACTTTTACTTGACCAACCAGATGCAGTTTTGGAAAATTGGTTACAAAATCTTGTTTTGGGAGCCCTAAGTAAATATAGTGGCAGTGGTCAGTTACTTGTTTGGAGGGTGAGTGACCAGACATAGTGTATGAAGCATTTTTAATATAATTGTCCTCCCCCTCTCCACTTACTCCCAAGCATGGGCACTCTTACACAAGAATGGTGCAAATAATGCATCATTGGTCTGCAATCACAGCTCGAGTGATGCAACACAGTTAATAAAGATTCACAGTTGAAACTGTAGGGATGTGACAGATGCTTGGAATATGGGTCAAATAATATTTATCCAAGTGTGCTGTGCTGTGCTGATACTGAAAGTTGGCCAATGTAGTGGTGATCTGTTGATGTACTTGCTGGTTTATGCTTAGACTATTTGTTTTGATTAATGGTAAAAGGAACACCCATGTTTAAAAAAAAATATATAATAGCCTCATTTCCTTACTGTGGAGCAGTTTCAAGTAACTTTTCTCTATTGTTTTTGTTGTTGTTGTTGTAGTGGTGGTGGTGGTGGTGGTGGTGGTGGTGGTTGTGGTGGTCTTCAGTCCTCAGACTGGTTTGATACAGCTCTTCATGCTACCTTGTCCTGTGCAAGCCCGTTCATCTGTGAACAAGAACAGCAACCTTCATCCTTTTGAAGCTGCTTACTGTATTTGTCTCTCGGTCTCCCTCTACAATTTTTACCTCACACACTTCCTTCTAATGCTAAGTTTACAATACCTTAATGTCTCACAATGTGTCCCGCCAACATATCTCTTCTCTTAGTCAGGATATGCCAGAAACTCCTTTTCTTTACTAGTACAATAAAAAAAATTCCCACAAGCAATAACCATTTTGATTTGGGTCTAAAGGAAATTGCTTAAATCTTGTATTCTCATATCTTGTTTGGAACCACATGAAATATATTTGTGATTAACTAGTGTTGATTGTGTACTAGAGGTATTTGTTCAAAAACTTATGATAGTTAAGAACTTTGAAGAAACCTTTTCCCACAGCAGTGTTCTGGAAACATTATTATATACATTATGTAGCTTGTGATGTCTTTCATACAAATCAGAATGGATCAAATACTACAGAATAAATTATTTTTAAATTTCCTAACCTGAAACTTGCATTTCATTATAAATTAAAAATATCTGTATGTATATTAACAGTAGATTGCTATTGATATTATCAATATAGTCAGTCAAAAATAATTATTCTCACAAAGAAACACGAACTGTCAGAAAAAATTAACATCTGGTTTATTGTCGTTTCTTTATATAGTGTGCCTGTGTAATTTTTAATGTGGATTTTTTTTAAAGTAACACTTTTTTCACTTTAATGCAATCAGTAAATTTAAGAAAAGTATGAAGTTATCACAGACCCTCGCCATAAACTTGAATTTACAGTTAATGCATGGTTGCTTGCTACATATGTCTGCTAAGGCAGACCATTTTTGCTAGGAATGCCACATTGAAGAGCTGTTGCTAGCTGCTGCAACAATAGGAGATGCATGGCCCAGGTAAAGCTTTCCCTGGTCAGTCCTCAACTGTGAACATATGCTATTACACTTCCAGGCCCATGCCTATATGTATGACATTTGGGGATGCACCTTGTGGTGTTATGTGTCACCACAATGTGCAAACTTTTTCTGTGTCACACTATTCACCCACATTGCAACAACCTAATCGTGAGTTTGGTGAATCCGCACTTCTCGTCACTGCATTTTCACACTAAGAGGCCATAGATTGTAGAAGCGCACCTTGTGACTCCTGCACTGTCATGTGGTGCTAGTCTCAACCACATTGGGTTGTGCTAAAAATTTGTAAACTTTATGGAGTGTAGTGTTTTATTTACACAGTATAAGTGATTTGTACTTTAAGTGATGTCAATTGGTGGAGTAGGACACATTTTCCCTTGAAGTAATTGTGCTTTAAAACATTCTGCTAATAACTGTCAGTTAAAGCAAGATTACAAGAGACTTTTTGCAGTAGTTAACAATAAACCACAGAAAAATGTAACCTTCCACTGAATTAGACAACATTCATGTCATACAAATGAAAGTATTCTTGTATTTTGGTTTAATTTTTGTAATGTCAGAATAAAAAGAACCAAAACATAAAATACTGACAATGAAAAAATACAAGAAGTATAGCCAGAGCTTGTCAGGAGAGTAATAAAGGAAATGAGGAAGGGCGTAGATGCAAAGGATCATTCTGATGAAAATAGTGCAGGAAAAGTTGAAGAAAGGAAAGAATTCATGGGAAGATTTCTTGAAAAATTCTGATGTTAAGAAGGTTGTTTATCACATCTTAGTTCATTCTTAAACTCCATTCATGAGATGAAATATGATTTTTTCTGTTACTTTATCTAAAGTTATTGTGGCCTTTTAAAACTGTACTTTTAATTTTACAGCTCAAATAACTGTAAATTTCCATTTGTGTACAGGATGCATGTTGGCTGTTCTTCTGGTGTTTCCACTGGCAGCTCGCAGCTGTGGTTTACTTTTTGTCACGGTTATCTCACTGTTGTATGTTGGAATCGTAGTACCAGTAGCAGCAGGGTTTATGTCGGTATCAACAATCATACATACTGTAAGGTAAAGTATATTTCCAAGGCTTTGTTTATGTTATGCTGAGGATTCCATTTTTAAAATGTGCATGAATGAAATGCTAATATACCAGGTGTAGAAGTATGAAACCAGAATTTCCGTATAGATGGTGCTAGCCATCAGTGTAGGGCCTATGAGATCCCATCTTTGTCTGCAACACTATCTGCTTCCTGTAACAGCTTATGATGAATGTCAACACACAGTAACCCAAGTTCTATACATTGGTATCTGTTTCAAACCCATAAACATGTAGATTTTTGTGCCTATGAATTATGATTTTTTGGACCACATTGGTTCTCTGTTATCATTTGAAGAAAACTGCTGCAGAATTGCATCAAATGTTTGATTTTAGAGAAAATGCTCTTGAAAAAAACATTGTTTTTGAGTGGTACAAAAAATGCAAGAGAGGTGGTTTTGACATGAGAAATTGAGTGTGGGAAACCACCCAAAAAGTTTGAAGACAACAAATTGCAGGTTTTATTGCATGAAGATAATACTCAGACTCAACAGGAACTCACAGAACAGTGGAATGTGATGTAGAAAGTTGTTTCTGTTTGGTTGAAAGCTACAGGAAAAGTGCAGAAAATGGGAAAATGGGTTCTGCATGAACTGAATGAAAGACATAAAGCCACATAACACACAACAAAAAGTTTAAATCACAGTTTGATGTAATGATTGTGTGACATTGTTACAGAAGTACCTCTAACACTATCTATGTGAAGTAATACAAAAGTCTCCTCTTAGATCTTGTCAGAGTGAGCTTTAAGTTTATGTTAGTCCTCGTACATAGCATATTTTCCCACAAAAACTTGCACATCAATTAACTGAAAAGTGACATAATTATCATATATCATAAGTTTATAGTAGTTTTCATACACACATCAAAATAAGTGTTGCAATACCTTGATTCCAAGGTATCCTGAACACTGATGTTGAAGTGTATATTGCAGCTAGAACAATGTTCATTAAATTGTCCATAGATGTCACCAACCCACACAAAAATATAAACTGAGTGAGGTGGTGCATGGTAACGCACTGGACTCATATTCAGGATGATGGTGGTTCAAATCCACCTCCGGCCATACAGATTTAGGTTTTCCGTGATTTCCCTAAATCACTCCAGGCAAATGCCGGGATGGTTCCTTTCAAAGGGCATGACAGATTTCCTTCCCCATCCGTACCCAAAACTCTGAGAATTAGCTCCATATCTAAAGACCAAGCTGTCGACAAAACATTAAACCCTAAGCTTCCTTCGAAAAATGTAAACAACAAACTTTTTTGAATTTATGTACTTCTTTATTTTCAAACAATGCCAATGCAGTGGAGTGGGTAAGACAGCTGGTCAATTCCAGTAATAACACCAGTAAGGAAGTACACCCCTACACTGCTTGAATAGACTGCAGTTCTGCCATGCCTAGAAAGTCAATTCCAAAGTTTGATTATACCCACATGGTTACTTTGTGTCAGGAGAGACTTTCACCGAGGGGAGTCTCCAGTCATCTTGGAGTGAACCAATGTGATGTTGATCCGACTTGGAGGAAGTACAAACATGCAGGAACTGTTGATGACTTTTCTCACTCTGGCCCCTCAAAGGTTACCACAGCACCTGATGACTGCTACTTTCTGATTTCAGCTTGGAAGAATCATGAAAGGAATGCTATCATGCTGAATAATGATTTTGATGCAGATATAGGCTGCATGAAATGCTACTTCACTCCCAGAGTCTGTGGTGAGGTCCACTACTGACACCTAGAAACCCCACAATGCAGTACAGATGAGCCCAACAGCATGCTGAATGGACTCAGATTTGTCATATAGTGCTACTCACAGATAAGATTTGCATCTGATTTCAACCAGACATTTTTGAAGGCTACCTGATCAATCTGAATGTCTTAAACACACTGTCTAGCAAGTTCAGCAAGGTGTTGGTTCCATTATGTTTTGGGGTAGCATTATGTGGGGCCACCATGTGCCACTGGTAGTTGTATAAGGAAATAAAATGGCTGACATCCTCCAATGTATAGTGTCACCATATCAGCAGCACTTTGTCTTAATGGAAAACTATTCTCACACTCATCGTGCATGTTGTGTCCCATGTCATCTGCCAAAGTGGCCGCCTAGGAACATAGGGTAGATGAGAAGCAAACAAGAAACTACGAGCTAGGAAAGATACATATCTTTTATTATACAGAGACATAGTTACAACAATCAGAATATTGTAGACATCACTAGGTCTGGACATAACTACTAGAAGCTCCCCTAACTTCTCCTAGGCGATCCATACACGCTCTCTCTGCACTTATTCTGACGTTGCGCTTAAATGCTACATGACCAGAGGGCACGCTCTCCGTGTGTCAGAATGTGGGGTCCCAAGGCACCATAGCCATTGGTTCCTTGGTTGCGCGGTGTCAAAGCTAGTACACGCCGGCACATTATGGCTTTCGTAGCGCTACCAAACGATGAGCCAGGCGCATAAGGACACATCTTGCAGGGGTCCTTCGGTGATGATACTACATCCCTTTCCCCCTAGCTTTGACCATCATGAGAGGCTAAGTTAGCAAACTGGTGGAGGAAGGGTGTGGCTGTTGCGAGTACGAGGGGATGCCGTTTGCACTTGATGGGAAGGCCGATATCCGTGCCCTGCCATATGGCCTGCGCTCCCAGGTTAACCCACCAAAATCCCAGGAAGGGCGCCTCCCAACATTCACGCGCCCCTGGCGAATCTTCTACGATGACGGCCCCGACGGCAGCAAGCGTGCAGCCAGTGCGGTTGGCAGCAGCGGTGGCTGGAGCAGCGACGCCCGGATGATGGTGCCGAGCTTCATTGCTATGATGTTTGAAGGCAATGGCGAGGTGTCCATTGGGGTCAGCTGAGACCCTGGTCAGGGCACAGGCATCGGTGTCAAGGGCCGCCCGGCCCAGACTGCTGCTGCGAAGAGTCGATAATAGATGGGTCTGAAAAAGGAAAACCTGCTGCAGCATCTAAGTGCGTTAGAAGCCGAAGCTGATTCCTGTGGCGCCGCTGCAGTTCGGAATGGGTCTGAACTAAAAACATGTTTGTAGCAATATGCCACTGAATTCTGCCCCGCTCCCATCGATGATGGCTGTCCGCGTACAACCTGCAAAGCACCAAAGCGCCACGCTTATACCTATCAGACAAGCGCTACGATGTGTTGTCGTAGTGACGTACAGAACAGTGCAATGACAGCGGCCGTGAAGCAACTCAGCCGGTGAAGGTCCGTCATGTGGCTGCAACCAGTAGGTGCTGAGGAATGTGAGGAGTGTAGCACGAAGAGCCTCCATCTTCTGCTTAAATGTTTGTATGAACCGTTCGGCTTCGCCGTTTGACTGTGGATGGAAAGGGGCACTTGTAAGATGCTGAATTCCGTTCGTAGCACAAAATTGTCTGAACTCTTGCGAACAAAATGAAGGGCCATTGTCTATCACTATAAGGGCAGGTAATCCTTCAATGCAAAATATGGATGACAGTGCCTGAATTGTACTTCTTGACTTGATATTGTTCATTGCCACCACATATGGGAATTTGCTGAACACATCTACCACTACCAGCTATGTTGTTCCCCAATTGTCCAACAAGCATTACACTGTGCAGTGATACGTTCAATGTCTTTATCAACGCCGAGTCATGTGCAATGTAGTTGAGCAAGTTGCTTGAACACACAACTCCCCAATGTCCTGTATGAAGCAATTGTAAGACTTCATTGCGAAGTGAGCTAGGAAGTAGCACTCTAGTTTGCTCATTGTGCGAACACAAAAGCAAAACACCTCGTTGCACCACAATGTCTTGTCAATGTGCAAAATATCGACGATCTGCAGAATTGTCAATGTCTTTGGAAGCACGCGGCCAACTCGTACTAGCAAACCATAGGATCACACACAAATCTGCGTCAGTGGCTGTGGCTTTCACAATGCAATGAAAGTCTAAGGGAAAGTTCTGCAAAGTTTCAGAATTTTCTGAGTCTATGTGCAAGCAAGCATTTTCAGAAGAATCAAACTCAGTGTCTTGTGCAGCAGGCAATCTCGATAACATATCAGCATTTGAATGCTTGGAGGTGGGATGATACAAAATTTCATAGTTGTAATTTGAAAGAAGTAATGCCCACCGTTGCAATTTTTTAGCTGTTCTCAGTGGAACTGGGTGCCTGATTGAACAGGGAATGCAATGGTTTGTGACCCATGAGTAAGTAGAACTTCCAACCCACAAATATTGGTGGAATTTAGTCACACCAAAGATAATCGCGAGAGCTTCCTTTTCAATCTGTGAATAATTTTGCTGTGTTTTGCAACAGCAAAACTTTGAAGCGAATGCAGTCGGACGGTCCACAGATACAATGTGATGCTAAAGAACTGCTGACAGAACTATGGTTTGGTGGGATCGAAATGGAGCAGGCAGCGATCACTAAGCAAAGAATTTTTCAGGTGCTGAAAAGCTGACTCGCACTCTTTTGTCCAAACAAAGGAAACATTGCACCTGCACAATTTATGAAATGGTGCAGCAATTGGTGAAGCATTAGGAATGAACCAGTGATAATAGTTAAGGCTTCCTAATACTGACTGTAATTTCTGCTCATTTGTGGGAGAAGGCAAATTTTTAATTGCAAGCAAGTGTGATCAGAGAGGATGAACACCCTGTGAATTGATGATGTGTCCGAGATACTCAATTTCTGTACAGAAAAGGACACACTTTTCCTTGTTACACTTCAATCCTGCATTTGCCAGAAATTGAAACAATGCACGCAAATTCATTGTATGTTCTTCTGGGGTGTATCCAGCGACAATTATATTGTCCAAGTAGTTGCTACAAAAGGGAACTTTAGCAGTCAGCTGTGATAAATAATGCTGAAAAATTGTGGTAGCTGAACTACTACCAAACGGCAACCACAAATATTTGAACAGGCTGTGATGTGTATTAACGACAAAAATTTTCAGAGACTCCTCATCCAAAGGAATTTGCAAGCAGGCATTGTGTAAATCTATTTTTGAGTAATATCTGCCAGCGCCAAGTTTGTCCATAAGTTCTTCTGGCCGAGGCAACGGAAAACTGTCAACCACTGTTTGTGGGTTCATTGTGCTTTTAAAGTCTACACGAAGACAAAGCTGTCCCTCCAGCTTTGATAGTAAAACCAAATGAGGTGCCCATTGACTAGCTAAAATAAGTTCAATGAGACTGCTGCTTGCAATACTGTGAGTTTCTGTGCTACGCGATCTCAAAGTGCGTGAGGCACGGGGCGGGCTTTTCAAAAATGAGGCTGGGCGTTTTCTTTCAATTGTACATGAGCTACATAGTCTTTTGCCATTCCCATGACACTGCTAAATACTTCAGGAAATTCTGCACAAAGTTGAGTAATGCTATCTTGAGATGCTAGTGCAGAAATTGCTAACACGATTTTGAATGGCAAAGCCAAATAAATCGCAACTGTGCAGACCAAAAATGTTTACATATGACCGGGCTGCTACCACTTGAAATTGCACCATTCGTGTGACATTCTGATAAGTTGCTGCTAAGCTGCAGGTGCCCAAAATCAGAATGCGCTGACTGTTGTACGCTGTGAGCGGAGTGTTACACTTTGCAAGTACCGGTTTGCCCAATAGTTCGTAAGTCTTTTTATTGAGCAAGGAAACTGACGAACCTATGTCCAGCTGAAACTTTACATTGTGCAAAGCTATGATCAGGGTCACATACATTTTATTAGCCTGACGTTGCATAACAGTACTAGAATTAGTACAGAATTTCCTTTCTGTAGTCTCTTCCGTTTGTTACGGTGCACTTTGCTGTCAGCTACTACAAGAGACTGTACTGAATGTGTTTGTCGGCTATGAGAAGCACTTGTCTGTTTTATTTTGGATTGGCACACGGCTTTTACATGCCCCCATTTGCCACAAGTATAGCAAGTCACCTTGCAAGAAGGGCAGTTTGCAAGCTTGTGTTTCACATTACAGCGAGGACAAGAACGAAGCATGACAAGCAAGTTACAGTTGTTCTGCTGCAGCTGTTTATGGCTAGGCTGTGCAGCTCGTGAAGTATTAGCCAGTAACACGGACTTTTCCATATGTGGTCGTGCTGTAGCCACATCACTAGACTGCAGTTTACACACTCGAGGCACTTCAAAACTATTCGCAGCATTTTCACACACGTCTCTTGATTCTAAAATGCTAATCACTTGTTCTAAAGAGGGGTCTGGAATCTTCAGAATCTGTTCTCTAACATGAATGTCAGTTATGTTCTGTGTGATTGCGTCCCTAATCATGCTGTTTGCAAAAAGTCTACCACATTCACACGCAAATTTGCAATCACATGTTAAACTCTTCAAGTCAGTGATCCAGTTTTTGCACATTTGGCATGGCTGCCGCTCGTGACAAAAGAACTTAAACCTGGCAGCTGCAACTAAAATGTACTCATCGAAATATTTATTGAAGGCTGAGACACATTCATAGTATGTTAAATCACTGGGGGACATGTTCGGGTGTAGTATCTGAAGAAGGCGGAAAATATCAATGCCTACTGTGGCAAGAAAAAATGATTGCTTGTTCTGACCTTGTACATGATGAGCCGTGATGTGTGCCTCTAGTTGTGCCAGGTACTCCATCAATGATTCGTCTTCCTCTTGAAATTTCCGGAATGGTGGAGTGTAGCTTGGTTGGGACGGCTTTTTCTTGCTTTTGGAAGTATTGCTGCATCCCAGCAAGCAGCAAATTCACTTGTTGAGTCTGCAACAAGAGAAGCTGTTCTAAATCTATGCCAGACCTTGTTTCCGCGTGCGCCATGACGGATGGTAGTTAGTAAGGAACTTATTCTACTACAAGCAAAGAAAAAAATTTTTCACACCACCCTGCAACAGAAATTTTCTTAAGTATATGATGTATTAGTGCGCTGCTAGGTTAGTCAGAGCAAGCAATAAACAAAACAAGCAAAGAAAATTTTCTGCTAAGACAACTCGCTCCATTGTTGTGCAGACAGCCTTCGGCAGCCGCAATGACTGCTCGTGAAGCGTGGGTGCCAGCAGTGTGGCACTCGCTAACATGGGCTCCAATGAAGACGTTGATCATGTCCTCATCACCACTTTGTTGTGTCCCCTGTGGTCTGCCGAAGTGGCCAGCTAGGAACATCAGCTAGATGAAAAGCAAACAAGAAACCATGAGCTACGAAAGATACTTATTTTTTATTATTCAGAGACACAGTGACTACACTCAGAATATTATAGACATCACTAGGTCTGAACATAACTATTGAAAGCTCCCCAACTTCTCCTAGACGATCCATACACACTATCTCTGTGCTTCTTCTGACGCCGCCCTTAAATGCTATATGTCCAGAGGGCGAACTCACTGTGCGTTAGAAGGCGGCGTCCTGAGGCGCCATAGCCATTTGTTCCTCGGCATCGAAGCTAGTACTCACTGGCACATTACGGCCCGCTCGTAGCGCCACCAAAGAATGAGCCTGGCATGTAAGCGTGCGTCTTGCAGGGGTCCTTCGGCGACGATACTACAGTACACATCTTGTACGTGCATTTCTTCCTGGTAATGACATCACAAGATTAAAATGCCCAGCATCTTTGCAACATTTTTCCGTTTTTTTTTTTTTTTTTTTTCTTTTTTTTTTTTTTTTTTTTTTTTTTTTTTTCTCCCAGCCGTCTTTGGCTAAAACATTTAACTATCAAAATATTAGCTGAAACTTTCAAAGTATTAAAGACAAAGTTCCCCTAATTTGCCACACTACATGGAAATTATTGTGCTTAGATAGTTTTAGGCACCAGAAGCTTGTGGCAAGTTCAGAAATATTTAGCGAAGAATGGAATATTGGAAAGATAGATCGGACACAACTGGAGGGGGAGTGTTCATCGCTGTTGACAAAGATATTTTTTCTACTGAGATTGAGGTTGAAAGTAACTGTGAAGTTATCTGGACATGTATAATAGGTCTAAGAGAAATAAAGTTAATAGTTGGGTGTTTTTACTGGCTGCTGTAGCAGTTTTAAAGTCATTCAAAGAAAGCCTACACCAGATAGTGCACACATATCCGTGCCATGTAATATTAGTCAGGGGAGACTTCAACCTTAAGATTATAGATTGGGACCTCTCTAGTTACATTTCAGGTGGTACAGACAAGCAGTCTTGCAAGCTACTTTTGGACACTTTCTCTGAAAACTGTCTTGAGCAGTTAAACCGGCAACCCATGCGCAATGGAGATATTTTATACCTTATAGCTACAAACAGGCCTGACCTTATTAACAATGTCTGTGTAGAGACAGCTATTAGTGATCATGATATTGTCATTGCATGGACGGTGACCAAACTTCATAAACCAATCAAGAACGCTAGGAACGTGTTTTGTTAGGAAGAGCCTATACGCAATTGTTAGGTTCGCACTTAGAAAATGAAGGACATCGTTTAGTTCTTGTACAATGCATGTAGAGGAGTTGTGGACTAAATTTAAATGCATTGTTCATAAAGGGTTAGAGAAATATGTGCCTGTAAAGTTGATTAAGGATGGAAAAGATCCACTGTGGTATAATAATAATGTTAGAAAGCTACTGAGAAAGCAAAGACTGTTGTACTCTTGGTTGAAAAAAGAACATGCAAATGAAACAGGCAAAAGTTAGTAGAGATTTGTGCGTCCATAAAAAGATTGATGCGTGAAGCATACAATAATTACCACAGCTATACCTTAGCAAAAGATCTTTCTGCGAACCCAAAAAAATTCTGGTGCTATGTTAAATCGATAAGTGAGTCAAATCCCACTATCCAGTCACTTGTTGATCATTCTGGGGCAGTAATAGAAGAAAGCAAACGGAAAGCTGAAGTTCTAAATGTGGTGTCGCACAAGTACAAAGTGCGCGCCACCTACTTTCGCCGCGCGCCGCCATGCACGCACGGCGCGGCGTTCTTACGACGACAGCCACGAGCGCCCTCTGCTGCAACTCCGCTCGTGGCCACCACTGAACGACATCGTTCACTTGGGACTGAGATAGCAACCAGTAAAGACTTCAGAATCAGATAGGCACCAGTGAAGACTTGGCTCTCAGTTAGGCACTAGGCAGGACTCTAGCTCAACTATGTATCAACATTCTGCAGTACTATGTAAAAGTTAAGTATTGTATAAATTCTGTGCAATATATATCTCGTCCTAATTTACTCTAGTGTTTCTAGTTTCTGGCTGCTCCCCTCCGTACCTGCACCAGCGTGCTATCTTTATTCCTGTGTCGGTCTCATTCCACTCGGCCACAGACACCTACGATGGAACGAGACACAAAAGCGGCGACGAGGCTGGGACACAAAACTAAATTTTACCTTTAAGAAATCTTTCATGCAGGAGGACTGCACAAATGTACCATCATTTGATCAACTTACTAATTATGAAATGGAGGACATAGTAATAGGCATTTCCAGTGTATAGAAGCAGCTGAGAGAGCTAAATATGAAAAAGTCTCCTGGTCGGGATGGAATATCAGTTTAGTTTTACAAAGAGTATTCTGTGGTATTGGCCCCTTACTTAGCTTGCATTTATAGTGAATCTTTAATTTAGTGCAAAGTTCCTAGTGATTGGAAGAAAAGTGGTGACTTCCGTTTATAAGAAAGGAAAGAGAACTGACACACATAATTACAGGCCAATATCGTTGACATCAGTTTCCTGTAGAATTTTGGAGCATATTTTCAGTTTGAATATAGTAAATTTCCTGGAGATGGAAAAGCTTCTTTCTATGAATCAGCACGGGTTTAGAAAACATTGTTCATGTGAAACTTAGCTTGCCCTTTTTTCACATGACATCTTGCGAGCCATGGATGAAGGGTAACAGGCAGATTGTTTTTTTTCTCGACGTCAAAAAGGCGTTTGACATGATGCCACACTGCAGACTGCTATCGAATATACGAGCTTATGGAATAGATTCACAGATTTGCAACTGGCTAGAAGACTTCCTGAGTAATAGAACACAGTACTTTGTTCTCGACGACAACGAGTGTTCATCAGAGATGAGTGTATCATCAGCCGTGACCCAGGGGAGTGTGATAGGACAGCTATTATTTACTATCTATATAAATGATCTGATGGACAGAGTAACTTGTAATTTGTGGCTTTTTGCTGATGATGCTGTAGTGTATGGGAGGATGTCATCTTTAATTGACTGTAATAGCATACAGGTTGACTTAGACGAAATTTCTAGTTGGTGCGAAAAATGGAGCTAGCTCTCAATGTAGAAAAATGTAAGATGATACACATGAGTAGGAAAAACAATCCCACATTGTTCGAATAATACATTAGTAACGAGCTTCTTGATGTACTCGCATCATTCAAATATCTAGGCGTAACATTGCTGAGCGATATGAAATGGAACGAACATGTAACGACAATTGTGAGTAAGGCGGACGGCCGCCTCTCCGGGGAACACCACCTTGATGAAGCACTGTCCGGGCGGGTGGAGAGGCTTGCGTATCTGTGTGAAGCTGAGGGCTATACCAAAGGTAGAGAACCTACTGCCGGAAAGGCCTCAGCTGATGGATCAGACCAAGCGTGTCCCACAATGTCCCTTCTTCCTTACCCTCTCCCAATCCTTTCCCAACCCAAGGTGTGATGCAATCCATGCCGAGGGGTGTATGGCACATGGGTGGATGTGTCTCGAACAGAGCCTCAGGGATACCGGGCGACCTCCCTGAGTAAGAAGCCTTGCACCGTGCGGGGTTATCGTGATGTGGACTATATAAATCCCCAAATCTCATGGGACTAAGATGAACACAGAGAAATAAAGTATTTTAAAAGAATCTGAGGGGCAATCTGAGACCTCAGATACTCAGACATAAGGATCAGGACCGATGGAGTGCACTCCTACTTCTAAATCAGGGTCTAGACCTGAGCAAGAAGTGGGAACTGTAACAGAGAAGTTGGACCAGATTAGGATTAAGGCCTTGTCTGGGGCTCAGAGGAGGAAACTTCTCAAGGAACAGAAGCAAAAGGAAGGAAAATAATGGCTTCCTAAGCATAAGTGGAGGGAATCAAAAGGGCTTGAGCCCAAGACCTACAAAAAGAAACTGCCTCAGGTTGAAGGAGATACACAGACGCCCTCGGTGTCAAAGACAGGTGGCAAGAGGGTTGGGGAGGAATCTAAGACTCCCTCCTCTCTGGACAAGCGTGATCCTAAAAGGCTGAGGCAGGAAATAGGAAAACAGACCTATAGTACTGCAGTCTCGGTCTTTAGAATGGCGGTTGTCCAAGAAGGATACCCACTGGTGAGCATCACCTCGCAGCAGGAGTTGCTCGTGCAGATGGCCCTCTTTGAAGAGATTGGGGGGACGCTGGTCCAGGACCCAAATTCAGGAGGGTCTGTCTAGATCACGGTGCCCTCATTTTTGTCTGCGAGGGGGAGCACTCAGCAGAATGGCTTAAGGACAAGGTGCCGATGATATCCCCGTGGGAGGATGCGAAGCTGCTGGTCAAGACAGCAACCGAACTCCTGAAGACCGCAAAGGTATCAATATGGGTACCAAAGATCCTTAAGGATGTCCCTCCAAAGACTCTGTTCGAGAAAATAAGGGTCCAGAACCCAAAAGTCTCAACAGAGGATTGGAGGGTAATTAACCAAAAGGTCGTTCCGGAAGGACGAACCCTGGTGGTGGAGGTCGGAGAGAAGTCCCTGAAGGCAATGCGAGAGCAAGGTGTGAAACTGTTTTTAGGGTTCTCGCAGGTCGCTGTCAGGGTAATCAAATACCTTGAAGGTAATAATGGCAGCAAGATGGAGACTGGAAGTGCTGCAGATAAACCTGCAGCACAGTAAAGGGGCCACTGCTGCCCTGAGCCATCGCCTGGGGAGACAGGAGATGGACGTGGCCCTGATACAAGAACCCTATTTATACAAAGGGGGTGTATTGGGCATCAGTGGTACTGGAGGAAAGCTGATTTATGCTAGAAATCTAAAAAAACTCCAGAACATGCATTTATGTTAGAAATGGAATACCTTTCATACCAATGATGGATTTTTGTTCCAGGGACTTGGTGACCATCAGGATGCAATGTGGGGAAGGTACCACAAGGGAAATTGTTTTGGCCTCAGCATACCTTCCTTACAAAGACAGCTCTCCTCCTCCTTTGGAACTGAGGAGACTGACGGAAGCTTGCCATCGGCAAGGTGACAAACTGTTGGTGGGATGTGATGCCAATGCCCACAATCTATTGTGGGGCAGCAAGGACACCAACAGTAGAGGTGAGCACCTTCTTGAATTTCTCCTATCTAACAACTTGGAGATCCTGAATAGGGGTGATGAACCTACATTCAGGAATAGTAGAAGGGAAGAAGTAATTGACATAACTTTTGGTTCCATGATGATGGGAAGTTAGGTCAAACAGTGGCATGTGGTCCTGGAGCCATCCTCATCAGATCACATGTATATTAAATTCAAGGTTGAAATGGGAACCAGACAGACCATGGCCAATAGGAATCCCAGAAAAACAGACTGGGAGAAATATAGGAGACACATTGACTTCAGCCTATCAGAAATTAAAACTTTGATAAGGAATCCAGCAGAGTTTGAGGAAGTAGCAGAGGCCGTAACCTCTGCTATAGTGACCTCATACCAGGACAACTGCTCAATCAGCAAAAAGTGCACAAATAGGAGTGTGCCTTGGTGGAATAATAACCTGGAAATGCAAAGGAAACAGGTACGAAGACTGTTTAACCTTGCGAGGTGCAAAGGACAATGGGCAAAGTATCATGAGGCCCTTGTCAATTACAACCTTGCCATCAGACAGGCAAAGGAGGTATCCTGGAAGGTATTCTGTGAGGAAGTGGAGGTCACGGCTGCTCAAGCAATACTCCATAAAATCCTCACTAGGGTACCAACTAATCCAGGAGGAACATTGAGGAAGGAGGATGGGGAGTATACAAAGACAGCACATGAAACGCTGGAACTGCTCCTCAAGACTCACTTTCCTCAATATACTCTGGGGGATAACTCAGACCAGAATGTGATTCCTGAGAGACAGCGGTTCTCAGGTATTCACAAAGAGGACTGGGATCTGGCCAAGGAGTGTGTCGATTTCAGTAAGGTCCGATGGGTGGTGGGAACATTTCAACTGTCCAAGTCACCTGGCCCCGATGGAATCTTTCCAGCTCTCCTGCAACAAGCGGGAGAAAATCTTATTAGATTCCTATGCAGATTATTCAGGGTTAGCCTAGCAGCAGGAATCATTCCCAATGCCTGAAGGGCAGTGAAGGTTGTCTTCATTCCAAAACCAGGGAGAATTGATCATGCCAAGGATATGAGACCAATCAGCCTGACCTCCTTCATTCTTAAGACATTGGAAAAGCTGGTTAATGTGCATGTTGGAGAAAGGAGGTTAAGTAGGGCTTCTCTACATTCAAACCAACATGCATATCAACAAGGTAAATCATGTGAGACAGCTCTCCACCAACTTGTTGGGAACGTGGAGAAAGCACTACACTTTCAGAAAATAGCCCTCTGTATCTTCCTGGACATCGAGGGGGCTTTTAGCAACACGACCTTTGATTCCATGGTTAGGGCAGCAGAGATGCAAGACCTAGGGACCACTATATGTAGGTGGACTAGGGCCATGCTCAGTGGAAGGAAGGTAGAGGCTACCATGATTAATGAAAAATGGTAATCAACACCAGTAGGGGATGCCCACAAGGAGGAGTTCTTTCCCCTTTATTGCAGAATCTAGTGGTGAATGATCTCATTGGAGAATTAAACTCTAGGCAGTACTTTTGCCAAGGATACGCAGATGATCTTGTCATAATAATACTTGGCAAATTTGCTGACACAGTGAAGAATATGGCACAAGGTGCATTGGACATTGTGCAAGACTGATGCAGAAAACAGGATCTGGGGGTTAGTCCTAAGAAGACTGTTGTTGTACCATTCACAAGGAAACATATCCAACACTCAAGTTGGAATCTAAAGCTTTTCATTGAAGTGCTACCTGTCAAGGGGACAGTGAAATATCTAGGGGTTACCCTAGATGAGAAACTGACATGGACCCCTCACATTAGCAATATTTGCTCCAAGGCAAAAGGTACTTTGGTAAGTACCAGGAGAGCTTGTGGCAAAAATTGGGACCTGAGCCCCAAGGGTATGCACTGGATATACACCATGGTGATTAGGCCCAGGATCACCTTTGGGGTGGTCGTGTGGTGGAAGAAGGTAGAACAGCAGATTGCTGCTAAGGAGCTTGGTAAGGTGCAGAGACTAGCGTGTTTAGCCATAACAGGTGGAATTAGCAGCACACCAACTGCTGGGATGGAAACCATACTGGATATGCCCCCATTACACCTTTGGGTCAAGATGGAGGCAGCAGCTGGTGCATGCAGACTCAAAACTGGCAACAACTGGAACTCTTTGGGATATCCAGAATCACACACTAAAACAGTGAGTGAGGTAAATATAAGAAAGGTTGGGGAAATGCCAGCCGACTATATTATAACCCCATACTGCTTCAACAAGCCTTTCAGTATAACAATTGAAAGTAGGGAGCAGTGGGAGAAAATAGTTCGACACCGTACGGGGATATTGTCTGGTTCACTGACGGGTCAAAATCAGACCAAGGCGTTGGGGCCGGGGTATACAGGGTGCAGCCAAGACTGGAGGGTGTCATCTCTGTAGGGAAACTGGCCTCTCCAGGCCGAAATCACTGCCATCAGGGCCTGTGTGGAGGAGAATTTGCGTAGGTGCTACAAAGACCGTAGCATCTATATCTATTCAGACAGCCAAGCAGCCCTGAGATCACTGGCAGCTCCTGCAACAAGGTCTAAAATTGTTGCAGAATGTCACAGGGTTCTGGTGGAGCTAGGGGAAAGCAATAGAGTAAACCTATTGTGGGTCCCTGGCCACTCGGGGATCAGTGGCAATGAACATGCCGACAGATTAGCCAGGTTGGGGGCAGAGACTCCATTTATTGGACCGGAACCTGTCCTGACAATCACCGAGGCAATGATCAAATTGGAGCTATGTAACTGGCTCAGAAGACAGCACGTAGAATATTGGACCAAAGTCCATCAACAAAAACATGGCAAGGTAATGATGCCAAAGCCATGTTTTAAAAGAAGCTCTGCAATCCTGGGTCTGAACAGGAGAGAGATTAGACTCATGGTTGGATTGCTGACAGGCCATGGGAATTTCAAAAAACACCTACATACAATGGGAATAACAGAAGAGGATCCTAAGTGTAGGATCTGTGATGACAGTGATGAAACTGCATCACATCTAATCTTCGAATTGCATTGCATTGGAGAGTAAAAGGCACAGAACATTTGGGACAAACAGACCTGAAGAAATTATGTCTAATAAAGAACTGGTAAAGGGACTCCTTGCACTGTTCAAGGGCATTGGTTGGCTTTACTAGACATACAGGGAGCGATACCGCACAATTAACTTAGTTTCGGTGCGGGCAGTGGCGGGTTTGACCAAGACTGTTTTGGCTTCCCTGTAAAATTCAAATCAAATCATCAAATCAAGGCGGATGGCCGACTTCGGTTTATTGGGAGAATTTTGGGAATATGTACTTCATCTGTAATGGAGACCGTGTATAAAATGCTTGTACGACCACTTTTTGAGTATTGCTCAAGTGTTTGGGACCCACTGCAGATTAGTTTAAAGGAAGACATAGAAGCAGTTCAGAGGCGAACAGCTAGATTTGTTACTGGTGGGTTCGACCAATGTGCGAGTGTCACAGAAATGCTCCGGAAACTCAAATGAGGATCGCTGGAGGAAAGACGACGTTCTTTCTGAGAAATTCTGTTGAGGAAATTTAGAAGGCCGGAATTTGAAGCTGAGTGTAGTACGATCTTCCTGCTGCCTACTTACATTTCGTGTAGTGACCACAAAGACAAGATAAGAGATAATAGGACTCGTACTGGGGCATATAGGCATTCTTTTTTTCGTCGTTGTATTTGGGACTGAAATAGAAAAGGAAATGTATAGTAGTGGTACAGTGTACCCTCCGCCACGCACTTTACGGTTGATTGTGGAGTATGTATGTAGATGTAGATGTAGAGACATCAAAGAATAATAAATTTAGTACTTGAAGGAAGTATGGACTGTAAAATCACCGAAGGAAACCAAGAGACAAATACTGTAAGCAGGTTCAAAAGCTTGTAGGTGACCATTCTTATTCAGAGATGGAGAGGCTTACATAGGATAGGATAGTGTGCAGAGGTGTCTTTCGACTGAAGACCGCAACGAAAGAACAGCAACAAAAGTTTCATCTGAAGGAGTGTAAATTATTGTGGGTTTGACTTCTTCTTATGAGTAAAAAGAATCATTCTGTTGCATATTGCACATTCTTTGACATGTAGTTAGCCACTATTATCAACAGTATTGATTATGTGATTTATCACCTGCCATTAACTGGGGAGCAAGACTAAAGATGATATTATATTTAAAGACTGTAATGTGCTTGTCACTTGTACAGGGTGATCAATCCTCAGCGCAACTGCCTTTGCGGCGTGCGTCTTGCCGGCAATGGCAGCTGCGGTGCCTGCTTAGAGTGCCACCCGATGTCCTCACTAAAATTAATACGGGTTGGCTCACAAGTTATTTCTGACATACATCACACAAATATTTGGAAAGAAAAGTTTATTGCAAGCCTGTATTACGCAAGGAGGTGCTGGAACTGCTTCCCTTCATTGTTCAAGCATTTCTGACAGCTGCTGAGGAAGTTGCTCATTACACTCTGAAGTTCTTTCTCAGAAATTGCAGTGATTTCATGACGAATGTTTGTTTCTATTTCATCTAAAGTGTGGGGGTTTGATTTGTACACTTTCTCAAGGAATTTGGTTTAAGATGTTTGATATTAGCAATTTTAATGCCCTCTCTTTGGCAATTAATTGCTCTAATTATTGGTTTTTGTTTTACAATTTCTCAAGAGAATTAAATAATTTCCTGTTTGTTAATTTTTGGTTATTGTCTGGTGTTGAAACGTATTGAATTTTTGCATAATTAGTACAGAGCCACCCTTGGAAATATGAAGTAGTAACTATTATGTTCCAGGCAGGTGTGGGAGCAGGTATGCGAGTGGGCTCGGCGTGGGCCTGCGTGGTGGCTGAGGCTAGCGTGGCTGCTCTCAGTGTCCATGCACCGCCTTATGGTGAATCGCATTTCAACCAGACTGCACATCACTATCAACCAGGTGTGCAGGTGCCACACGTGTGATACAAAGGATGCATTAAGTTAGTCCACGCCTGTGATCATTTGAAAAAAAATATTTCATTCATTCTAGATACTGTTTTTCATCGCTATCGAGAAGGCAATGTGCCCAAATCAGAGATGTGCCAGTTTGTATTTGTTGCTGTTTTATTCAGTGCTTTTGTACCTTCATCAGTCTCTTAAGGTGAGTTCACAATTGTCTAAATGTAGAATACATGTTTCTTTTCCTAATTTGAGCAATGTGTGCCTGATATATTATCCACACTTTTGGAAGATTATGGCTGAAGCTCTTGAGAGAATTTCAGTGTGTATTTCTTTATTCTTCCCCCCCTCCCCCCCCCCCCCCCGCCCCCTTTCCTTTCTACCGGTTCGTAAGCTGAATTGAGAGTATCATGATGTACGCAGGGAACTCAATTTCATTCTAATTACACTTAATAGCATATAAAATTACTAGGTTAGTATGTCAAGCAATAACAGTGGTACACAAGATTTTAATTACTTAAAGTTAACAAACACACGACGACAAGTACCGTTTTTCACGTCCTTAAGTAAAGCCCGTGCAGTGAGCTCTATTGGTTACAGGCACTAACAGTTGCCACTTGCGTCACTGTGGTCAGTTGTGTGGCTTCTTTATGCTGGTACACGCAGCCTTTTCTATTACAAATGTGCATGATATAACAATGTTAACCAAAACCAAAAATTCACTTGATGCTCTTCAGAGAGACTGTCCCCATTCCTTTCACAAGTGTAGACCATAGGTGGCTTAAAAGTCAAAGCAACCACATCAACAGTAATTGAGAGGTTAACTTCACATAAATTAAAAAGAGATGGAACTGACCTCTCATGGTACACAGAACAGTTCAGATAATTGCAAAAACAATGAAAAAAGGATACCAAATTTAGAACAACAGAAAATCTCCAAGACTGGTTATTTTTTACAGAAGCTCAAATGCTATTAGACTTCAATGTGAGATGATATTATTAGTTTCCACAATGCAACACTGTCTCAAATTATGGTAGAACATTCAGAGGGATTCTGGTCATACAGTCATAAAATACTGTTGGTACTGTGGAAGCAGTCATTGGCTATTCTTGCTGCCTTTTTATTGCAGAACAAGAAGATGGAGGATGGTGCAAGGTTGAGGGCTATGAAGGATTTTGGCAAGACTCCTACAGTAAATAGACATGTTCTTATATTGATAAAACATGATGACTTCCACTTTTGTGTGTGTTTCCCCCAAGGCCTTGGACATCTGAAATATAAAACTTACATGTGTCTTCCATGCTCCTTAATTAGAAAGTAAATGAAAAGTTGAGATGTTGGATTTTTCTAAACTGGCAGGAAACCCAAAATAAATTTTTATACAAACTATGGCTTACTTCTCAAACACTATTGATTTGATACTGCGTATGACTTTTATGTACCATTCCTAAAATATTTTACCTTTATTCACACAATATTTAAATAAAAAGTATGGATTCATTGCACATGTATTTTTATTTCACTTCTACTGACATCATACTAAATGTTGTGTAACATTACATGCAGGCAATTGTTTCTATTAGATGTGTGTAGGATTTTAAAGCAAAATACTGCCTCAAAATGTTATTTGACATCTCAAGCATGCTATAAAAATAGTTTCATATTCTTTTCAGTAACTAGTGGATTAAAATTATTAGATCAAATGTCTATTCTATTCATGTGTAATTATGTGTGATTGACACTTCTTCATGGTTTACAGTGTCTATGTTAATGATGTAACCAATGCATCTCTGCAGGAACAGCACTGAAGCAACTACAGCTGACCTCATTGTTTTAAATCAACTTATACGTTTTGTAACAGGCACGGCACTGGGTGCAGCTGTCAAGTGATACAACCACAGCTGACTTGTTGCGACTTACAACGGCTTTCATCATGGCCCGGCTTGCCAAAGGAGTTGCTTTGTCATTGGTGCTAGTGACTTTTACAATGCATGTTGGTGACTTAGAGCCAAGCTTCAGTTTAATTCTTGTGACGGCTGTGTACTTTTTGTTGACAGAATTCCCAGGTACAGTTCTTAGACTGAAATAAGTATGCCAGTTAAATTTAAGACACAAAAATGACACAAGAACATTTTAGTTGATTAAATAAAAGAACTTTTACTTTCTTATACTTGGCAGTGTACTTAAGGCTCATCATTTAACAACATAATTCATCAAAAAATTACTTTAATAATGCCATACCAAATATCCGATTACAATGAAACTTTTTCAACATATTGCTTGCATTTTTGAGAAGGATATAGGCATAATTACATCAGTAAACAACAGATGGTTCAGGAGATATGACATCAAGAACACTGAATTGTGTGAAAAATTGCCACATTGTGAATGACATTTGAATGCGTCACTACTTTGCTACTAAATGTATTCATAAAATATTTTGCAAGTAGTATACATTTATGCTAATGAATGTACCTCCAAAATTATTTCATATACACTGGTTTAGTCCCTTTCAAATCCTCACAACAAAAAATCATATACACTGATATGCGTGGAAAACTTCGAAATCTTGTTTGTTCAGATTTTATGCACTGTTGTACCGTTCACCAACTGTGATGAAACTTTGTACACTTGATCTTCAAATAAAGGGGAAAGTCAGTTTTCATAAAATTTTGTATGGTGCCTGGCAGAGGGAACTTTACCTATGAACTTCAACAAAATCTATTGTTTTATTCTGGTCTTGGTGAATAAATGGACTAAGGAGGTAGAGGAGGAGTTTAACAGAGAAACGAGAAGGTCATTAGCAGAGAAAGGGGAGGGTGGAGATGGACAGAGAGAGAAAAAGGGCATGAAGATATGGACTGGAATAAATAAATACCCAGACTGTGCGGATTATCAGGCAGTAATAAATAAAAATAAATGTTTGTTTGTTTTCTCATAATTTATGCATTGCCATATCTTGCATCCAATTGTGATGAAACTTTGTCAATATATAGACATAAATATATCACTCTACAATACACAATTCAGGAGATATGATGTCATGAACAATGATTTCATGAAAACCAAGCTACATGAAAACTGCTGCATTATGAATGACATTTAAATCTATTACTTCTCTGCTACTAAATTCATAGTTTAGGAGGTATGACATCATGAACACTGAGATACTTGGGAAACTGCTGCATCATGTTTTTTTATGCGCTGCCGTATCATACATCTGATTCTGATAATCTTGATCTTCAAAACAAGACGAAGGACAATGTGTACAGAAAATTTTGTGTGGTACACAGCAGAGGATACTTTACCTCCAAACTTCAACAAAGTGTACAGTTTTAGTCTGATCTTGATGAAGTTTTGCATAATTACTACCTAAGATTTCATATGCTGCACGGTGGATGGTACTTTGCTATCAACTTGGACATCATTGCACTGATCACCATGTAGGTAAACAGTTATATAACTTTTCACAGGTGGAGAAGGCAATGGACAAGTTGGAGGAGGAGTCCAACAGAGAGACTAGAAGGTGATTGTCAGAGAAAGGGAAAGTTGGTGATAGGCAGAGAGAGATGTAGGAGGAGTTGAAGAGGGTGGGAAGGGGGGGGGGAGGGGGAGAGGAGATGAACAGAGAAAAAAGGAATGAGAAGGTGGACAGAGAGAGATAAGGAAGAGAGAGACTAGCTTAAAACTGCAATAAATAAATGCCCAGGCAACACTGTGTTTTGAACTAATACTTTATTTACATTACACTCATATTTTATTATTGTGATGTCATATTCATTCCTTGTGATGTGAAACAATTATAGAAATATAAAGAAGAGCAAGATAAAAAAAATCTCAGCTTGATGTAAATTCCATGTACAGAGAACCACACATTGGATGCTAACAAAAGTTGATAGTAGTTACAGAAATCATCAATACTATGCCTGATATCAAAATGACATCACGTTTGCAGGAATTTTTGTAGAAAATAGTATTGCCCTTATTTGGTTAGCTGAATTATGTTAAGGAGATGACATGTTTGCTTTGAACTTTCAAATGCTACCACAGATTATATTTGTATCTGTGACTGATAACAGTGCTACTTTCATTACATCGTAGATGACTTAGCACGTTTCTCTTGTCTTAGCAATGGTCCTGGGTAAAGTAGTTGCTACACATAGGTTAACTAACTATGTTACCAGAGACTTTAGTGTGTACATTGGGCAGAAAGATAATGTGTTTTATCTATCTCTGGTCATTTATATCTTTGCTTCTCAGCCTTTTTCATTGATATAATCAATAAAATGAGTTAGATAATTTTCATCTTTGAAATTAATATGTTCTTTAAGTATTTCTTTTCGATAATTTTTGTGTGAATAAATATTTCAACCTCCTCCAGAATATTCCTTTCTAATCCCTTGTAATATCATTAATGAATTTTTTTATTTTAATTGCTGAATGGTTTTCATGTATATAGAAACTTGATTGGTTGTTTTTGCTTATTCTAACATGTTCTCGAAATTGTGTGGTGAAATTATGTCCTGTCTGACCACTGTAAATGCTATTACAGTTGTCACATGTGATTTTAAAACAATATTGGAATCTGGAATCAATTTGCACTCATTCTGTCATAGTATCAAAAAAAAAAAAAAAAATCAACCTCAATTTCTTCATTGATTCTGATAATTTCTGAATATTCTTATAGAGTTCCTTTATTTTATGTTTATTTATGTTTATTTCTTTTTCATTTTATTCATAGTTAGTAATACTCTCACAATTTTTCTTGAAATCAGTTGGCAAGCTTTCACAATAAGAAATGTTTCAACTACTGTGTTAAAGTTTGATCAAATAACTTTTTTTTATCTCATTTTATAATTTTGCAATTTTCTACACAGCAAGACCCACTGTGAGCCACTGGTTGATAGAAGCTATGGTTAGTTTAGATTTGACAGTTTTGGAAGGCTTAGAAGAATACTGGCTGCCTGTGCTGTTCAGTGGAGGTGCTGTGATTCTGTCAGCCCTGGCATCTATCCTGGCAGGACCAAACTACCGGTTGTTGCGTATTATACTTGTGTAAGTAGTACACAACTTGTATTTCAAAGTAACTTTGTTATTTACACTGTTAAAGTATGGTAATGTAACTTCACAGACAAACTGTTCTGCGTCTTGTTTGTTGTAACTTTTATTTTATTTTATTTATATTTGAGCATTGTTACATGAAATTGGTGCCATCCACAATAATAACACCTCTAATTTGGACAAATATCATTTAGTGTAAAAAAAGTAAGTAAGATGGATATACTGCATATTGATTTAAATGACAATAACAAGAATAATTTTCAGAATAGAACAATCACATAGTTAAGTAAATGACACTAAATATGTGATATAAACATTATATATCTATAGTCAGAGGTGTTACAACACACAGTGATTTATAACCAACAAAATATACTGGACTGTAATAGCCATGAGTTTACTGCTTTACTGAGCGAGGTGGCACTGCGGTAACACACTGGGCTTGCATTCAAGAGGATGGTGGTTCAACACCTACTGCCATCCAGATTTAGGTTTTCTGTGATTTCCATAAATCACTCCAGTCAAATGCCAGAATAGTTCCTTTGAAAGGGTATGGCAGGGGGAAGAAATGAATATAGTTAAGTTAGAAGAGAGTAATAAGTTTGAAAAGTCTCTCCTACATTTCATCTTCTTTCCACAGCCTCCTCCAACTTGCCATGGATTTCAAGTAACTGATTTCGGTTGTAACAAAAGTGCTGTATCCTGAGGTGCCATAGTTGCTTTCAACTCCCTGGATGAAAGGCTCAGTCTCCAAATAAATTGTTCACCGACCTGCTGTCTTCACAAATTGTGTCCCCAGCACAAAAAACGACACTCAGGCCATTGGTTCTTGATGATGAGCCTATTGGCTTAATTAGCAAGGAACTAGTCTTGTAAAACAAATTATACAAAAGATGCCACTTTGTTTATTTATGCAGAAACAAAGAAATGGCACAGTTAACAAACTGTATTTTAAATTATATTGTATCTAATTAACATTGATGATTCATATTGATTCTACAAGGTAAAATGCACTTCTACAATATTGACTGCTATTCTACAACCACCCACATCGGACAGCGATTCTGCCTGTGATGACTGCCAAAACTGAAGTGAGTAAGCAGTAAGATCCATCTCAATCTGCTTTTGCAGTAACTCACTCCAAAACATGGTCAACATGTTTTGTCTGGCTTCTCGAATTGATTTTGCTTATTATTTGTTATTACATGATCTAAAACAACAGACTGGTAGCTTGCTATTGAGAGATGATGTCTTAACAAAAAATGAACTGAATGTTATCAAAAAATCGAATTACTTTTAACTATGAAGACATTAGTTTTGGCACCTAGCATATATATGCCCCACAGGAACAGAACCTACTGTACCACCTGTTATCGGTACCTGACACCACTCTGCGTCAGCTGCATACAGCTCTGTTCTGACAAAACTGAATGTGATGGCTGCAAGTCAGAAATTTCACAGGGTGCTGTCACTTTCCTTCCCATTACTTACACAAACAGTCTGAGCGTGAGTTCCGCCTCTGATGACCATACTGCTGACATGGTGTTAAAACCCTAATCTTCCTTCCTTGGAGCTTTTGGAATGGTGTGCCTCCCATAGAATCTGTGGTCTTGGCATTGAGAGTGTTAAATAGGATTTGCAGTAGTACTTTTATGGAAATAAAAATATGAAAACTGATACTGGGATTCACGTGGACCCACAATAGTTTTACTGTGTACAGCACTTAAACTTTGTCCTGCAGATGATACCAAAATTGTATAACCTATCCCACTGTTGTACAAATAAGATGGGTTAGAGGTATTATCAGGATGGAAGGTGAAGTGGTGCAGGCTTGTGAGCACCTTAGGAAGGGATGACTGATTGATAAACAATAGATAGGATTCAAGTTAATATTGGCTATATTCTGATAGTACGGGATATGTAGCGGGACTCACTCTGAGGTTGGAAGCAATAAATGAGTGCCAGTCTAAGTTAGCAGATTAAAAAACAGAATAGGTAACACTTAGGTTCACACAGTTGATGGCTGATACTGAACAGCCGCTAGGCAGAAGTGAACAGCACAAGGCCATTTGCCCACACAGAGGCTGGACATCTGGAGTGCATCTGTTCTGTACGAAGGCTGAAACGGAAGAGAGCAAAGGTGCTGATTCTTGCACTTCAAAGTCCTTCAGCGGTAGCACACATGATCTATCATGGGTATCAGTTATTTACTCACATGGAGGCATCAAAATGTCAATAGTTTCAGCAAGGACGCCAGAATGGTGGCATGATTTTGGAATCAGCAGTCCTTACTGGTCCTGGCCAGCTCTGTCCTTCAACATAGACAGATCTGGTCACATTGTCCTGGCATATGTTGCACTGGGAGAATAATCTTTGCTGAAGTTTTGAAATAAAATTTTTGAATTATTTCCATAAACTATTTTAGACTGGTTGGTCATCCTGTACATTCCCTACCCTTCCCTAGAAGTGGTAACTCATAGAGATTATGTGGTGCCAGACACTCCTGGGAAGAATGAGTTGCCCAGAAGTGGACCTAGTAACTAAGGGAGAAATGTGTTACAATTCTTGCTCATGTAGTGTGAATGTGAGAGGACTTACATATAGTCACATTTGGCTTTCAGATAAACAATATAATTAGGAAATGTTGCAACTCTGCAGAAATTTGCAGAACAATCAATTCAATAAGGTAAAAATCCAAACCACTTAACATTTGAATGGAGTGTTATGCTTCAAATTAAAGCTTCTTTCTCATACTACCTGTCATTATTAAATTCTTTGAAATCAGAGTGTAGATGCTGGCCGAACTGAATCGACACAGATCTTCCAATGTTTACAGATGCTCCTAGAAAGGTGTAGATGTTTGTGTTGATTGGCAAATTTTAATTTTGGTATTACACAGTGGAACAAATGTAAAACATCACACAACAAATTATATAAGAGAATTAATGTATTTGGGTGACAACCATATTGGATCAGAATACTGCACAATATTGAAATAACCTTTCCTTCACTAAATCACACTGTTCAAACATAGAAAAATAAGGAACTCAATGGACTCAACCCAACAAAAAGCTCACAAATACACATCATTTTAAAATGCTTGTACTAAGATGGAGGCGATACTTCCCATAGATTAACATGGACTTAATAATTCAGTATAAATATAAAACACATTGTTCCTTGTAATTGTAGAAAAGAATGAAAATCCATTGTAAAGCCATAAAAAGAGGTTATATTGGCTTTAACTTTATTAACAGATCAACTACATTTTCTAAAACCAGTAACATCACTCACTACATAAAATACTGTGAAAGTGACAAAATACAATAATGCGATTGAACATGAAATGTGTGGGATTAAAAGTTTTTTTAACAAAGGGATAGAACTCAGAAGGAATTAAAATATGAAAATACAACAGCTTAGTGCTCAGCATAATACATGTGTCTAAAAATAGAAATCAGCTAAATAACACCTAATTATTCACTTAGAAACATCGCAACAAGAGGCAACAGTCCTTCCAAACAGGTCATACAGAAACACTACACAATAATATTGCCGCTAGATCAAAGTTGTATTGTGGCCTCATCGAGAGTGATTATTACACAATTGACCTCAAATGATGATGACATCAAACTAAATATGAGTGTCTCAGCATTATATAGAAAACAGAAAGAACAATATTATTTGAAACTCTGACAAGTGCAGGAAAAAATAGGATACTCTTAAAAATAGGTAGGATAATGTCTTGGATAAATATTAAGCTTTTTTTTTTTTTTTTTTTTTTTTTTTTTTCCAAAATATCTTCTTTCAGTAAACATTTCCAATCATTAGGCAGAGAACAATTTAATAGTGCTTATCACAAAATTAACAAATTTTTATTGAATTTTCATAAGATGTATCACTTGGGAGCCTCAATTCGTATTATACTGGAAAATTTATTTCATGAAACTTCATTGTTGAGATACTTTGCAAGTAATGCAGCTTACGCAGCACAGGAACTGTTTGTAAACAAACACGATCCTCAGGCTTGCACATGGTGCATAGAACAGTAGGAGAGATGATAATCAGAAAAGTATAATGGCTGCTTGTGGGTGGCAGTGGAGTGGGGATAATCCATCTAGTCTAGAGCATGGCACTTCATGATGGGAAAGGCTGCTAGTATCAGTGGGGAGAGAGGGGAGGCAAGTCTCAGCTAGACGCATGGTGGGACGGGACAAAGGCGAGGCACACAAGATGGGCAGTTGGTGTGGAAGAAGAGGGTATGAATGGAGGAGGGGCTACAGCTGATTGCAACAGTCTTGAAGGAGACAGGTGGTCTAACGTCAGGTGAAGGCATGATAGCAAGCACATTAACAACACAATGAAACATAATTCTGACAGCAATTCACAGGTGTACCTAAAATAAGAACATGGCAACACAATAACATAGGGTACAAACAGTGGATAGAATAAATAATGTATCAGATTTGGAAATTAACTTAATTCAGATCAGTAAAAAAGAGATTAATATCACTTTGACCATAATGATCAAAGATCAGGCAATTATCAGTACTCATTTTAAAATTTCAATCTTGTGTCAAGGCTTCCATGCATTGAATATTAGCAGATACAAGCTTCCAAAATGTTGGCCATTCGTTTTGAGAATCTGTCATTTGCATAACATAACATAGTAGCTCTAGGAAGATAAAATTTTCGATATAGTCTCTAAAGTTTGATTGAATTGATACTAGTTAAAGTCAAAAAACAGAATGTGAGTTAAAATTTTACGAAAAAAGACTGGAGGAAACCAGGCAGCTCAGTGGATTTTAAGAATTTTTAATCTTTATAATCACCAACTTCAAACTTGAAATGACAGGTGCAATCAAAGAAATGAAGCTAGCACAGGAAAGGCAGACCACAACCGAATGACTCTAACATTTGGAAATGTAAATGGTAAATAATGGTCCATTGGCAATAAAGGCAAACATCATAAACTCCATATAGAAGGCCACATTGTGGATTTGGGAACAAAACATGGTATTTCATAATGGCAAATGACAAGGGATAAATCGTAAATGGTAGAAAAATGTACATAACAAGGCCACCAAGTTGTTAGCCTTTTCAGGCCATAACTGGATTGTCAAATTCACCTTCCAATATCTTAGGCTATGCTACAAAATTAAGCTTATTGCCAGTTTGGGTTTGCTACCCAGCCTGGCATAGGTGGAACACAATTTACTGTCACTCAAACTGGCACTAAGTGGCAATCAGCAGTAGCCAGTTTAAAGTGCAGTAGAACTCATAACTTTAACATTATATCTGTTTTTGTAATTTCATTCATAATTTCTTTGTATGTATAGTATTGTGTGTAGTCTTTGAAATTCACACTTTTGTTTTTAATTTGTTTATAGCAATGTAGTATGGGATTGTTGAACAGTGTTGTTTTGTAAAAGTCATGCCACAGCATGTGTTGCATAGTGGTCCATAAGTATCTCATCTTGAAACCAATTTGTGGTGTTCATGGACTTGGGTGCATCTGTTAATGAATAACAGTGTACCACATGGAACAGTTATCATACCTGCACTGTAAAAACATCACACATATGTAGTGGGAATTCTTTGATATGTTTCACTAAAAGTGTATGGCTCACTCTTAGAGTAAAGAATTGCAGCCTGATACCAAAACTTTGTAGCAGTGCTAACCTCCGGATGGATAGTGCCTTCAATATCTTGCTAATGTCCCTGATGTTTATCCAACTAACTGGAATCTGTAGAACACTATGCATGGATGAGTGGGAGCATTACAGCAATATGTTACTCCTTCTGCCATCAGAGGAAAGAAACTATACACAGTGGATGCTTCCCATTGTCTCTCATTTCCTCTGTCTTTTGTGTCCTGTCTCACAATAAAGTGGAGAGAAATTCCTTCTTAAACAAGACACCTCAGACATGTTTCAGCACTTATGTGCATCTTCAGTAGGTTTATATGTGTTTGAAAGCTCTTGTAACACATAATACTCAATTTATCCACTTATGAAAGTCATGAACATGGCATTTTTATGTTAAATATTTTTGATAAAGAATGTTTTTAAATATATTTATCACATAATATACAAGGAGAGTATGATTAACACATTCTTGTGTCCCAAATTTCACAGATGATTGTTGTAAGCACTTTTCCATTTACTCTTTTGTTGATAATTGTGGAATTTGAGATTACAGTTTAAGAGCTTTAATCAGATTTTAAATAATTTGTGCAAGTTTAAAAGACATTTTATTTTTATAAATTTTCAGGTACCATAATGTTTGGGCGGCAAGTGATTATGCTCTGGAAGAATGTATCACACCACTGATTCAACAATATCGTGTACTACAAAAGTTTCCTCTGGCATCTCATAAACAGTTAGCAGACACACCGACATGTGCTGTGTGTCTTGACGACATGCGCATTCTTGCAACAAGAGTGACTTCTTGTGGTCACCTATTTCATGCAAGATGTCTACGTCGATGTCTCCAACTTAGTAGGCTCTGTCCATTATGCAAGCAAGTTATGTAACTTTTAGATTAATAATATACTTGTTTGAGTGCTGTTTCAAGCTTGATTTTACTTGACCAGACTTCTTTTTGACTGGTGTTTCCAATTTACAATAATGAAATTTTATAAAGTTCATTCGGCAAAAATGAGCCATCATATTGGAGGTAATAGTAATCACAGAAGGCTCACTATGGCACAGAGCAAGGTGGGAGGAAGCAATCGATATAGTCTATCCTAGAGTTCAGTAGGCTATTGCAGCATGGTGACTGATGTTTTGTCAAGTGCATGTAACATATGAGGCTGATGTGGTGCTTTGCTAAAAATAAGTGATAACCTTTGAGTTTACCAAAAATCATTCTTGGAAGAAGATAATAGAGTTTGTGTTTATTACCATGGACTGTTATCTAGGTTTTTTTTACTGACATCTGCAAAACTTTGTAAGAATATAATGTTGGAATTGCTGATGACAGGTGATTATGATGGTAGAGGACTGCTTGTTGTTTCATTTTGAAGGGACCAAACTATTATGGCCATCGGTCCCTTGGTAAAGGACTGCTGACTGTGTCTCTAGAAATCAAAGGTATATTAATCTACATCTACATGGGATACTCTGCAAATCACATTTAAGTGCCTGGCAGAGGTGTTGCCTGCTATTTGGAGCAAGGTGTATTACATGTGTTGCTTCTAAGACAAATATGATTATATCTCTTATTCATTGTCCCGTATAAGAGAAAACTGTTAACATTTCTCCTTTAGAACTTTTAAATAAATATGGATTCACATAGGAATGTTTTCTGTGTGCAACATAAAACTATGATCTTTAAATATCAATCTGATGCAATTTTAAATGTATCAAAAATATTTTTATAGTTTGATGGGATTTTACTATTGATTTGGTCTTATTTTTTGGAGTTGAAAAGAACTGAATGTAAGGAAAGAACTTTCTGACAGGGGTTTAAAAAGTTTCTGAATGGTAATTCTTTTGGCAGTCAATGACAAGCAAAATAATGAATAAAGTTTCAAAGCTCTGTAATGATGAAATCTGTAAACTATATTTTGATAAATACATCAATACTCAAATTCATATCCCAAATAGAATGTTTCATCTGCTCCTTCATGCAACATATTGTTTCCCTAAATAATTCAAGTATCATAATATAAAACAAAAATACATGATTTAATCTAAAACCACTTAAATCAAAACCATAAGTTTTTGAGAACACACTTGGTGTTACATTTAATGTTCACAGTGGTCTTTTTTTCCATATAAACCCTGACAGTTCTGCACACAGTAATTAAAGTAACATTACAATACGACCAAAATGCCATATCTTATCAAATGTTGAAAAATCCTACAAAAATATTAAATTACAGTTTAGAATTATTATGAAAAGTTTAAGGACAGGGTCATGGAGAGGATAATTACTATCTCAGTAGCTGTTAATGACCATAGCATTCTCTGATTATGTATGGAGTGACTAGTGTAGCCTCTGATGTTAACAGAGCAGTTTTCTGCATTGCAGAACACATCTCAAACAATGGAAATTCCAGGAAGAATTTAACCGTATTTTTGTGAAGGATAGATCACTACTCACCACAGAGACATCCAAAGAGCTGCTGAAAGGCAAAAATAATAGATTTTAACTGCAAAGATTTCGTTCAATATGGTCTTTGTCAATTAGAGAAACACACACAAAACCACCATCTCCAGGTGCTGCGGCTCAGACATCTATGTGACGAGTAGTGACTTCTCCTTCAGAACACATTTCAGTATTTGAACATGACAAAAATCCATAAGGAAGTATTTCTGGCGTTCATATTCATAAATTAATAATGCAACAATATAATAAGAACAGTTTACAACTCACCACCAAGATGTAACGATGAGCTGCGACAGGCACATGAAAAAGACACAGACGTATAACATTAAACTATCAGCTTCTTCAGAATAAATAGCATTTACACAATTACATAGGCACACTTCACTGTCACACAACTGTCATTTCCGGCTGCTGCACACCAAGTTGGATTCAGAGTATAGAAGTCGGAGATGACAGTTGTGTGACTGTAAAGTCTGATCATGTGAATGTTCTTTATCCTGTTGAAGGCCATGGCCAATAGCTTAAGTGTTGTATATATGTGTCTTTTTTATGTGCCTGTTGCAGCTCATCATTGCATCTTTGTGGTGAGCTATAAACTGTCTTTATTATATTATTGAATTCCAACCTGGAGGGCATTAGCATTTAGAGCTACAATATTACAGGCACAACAATGACAATATTTAAATAAGGACTGCCTTATCCGTAAGATTACAGGAACATTCTTCATTCAGCAGATACGAGAAGATATGTAAACACTCCTAGTCCACACTTCTGCTAGCTTTGTTTGTGATAATGCAGTCTGATAACCAAAACTGTCAAACTAGTTTAACACATTGTGTACTCAAAGCAATATATCCAGCAACAATCAAATCAGCAACAGGGAAATTCTTAGCATTGTTGAAGAATTTCAAGTTTATAGATACAACCTCTGATGATGATGAAATCAATGATGATTCTGCTTATGATTGCCCCAATTCAGGAAAGAAACTCAAAAAATTATTGTAGTTATTTTTTATTTTTTATTTTATTTTATTTTATTTTATTTATTTATTTATTTATTTTTTTTTTTTTTTTCAATCAGGAGCCTCAACTTTTGACAATCAGTGTGGGTGCGCACGGTTTCATTTTGCATTCTCTCTTTGGTCACAATATTGAAAGAATGGGCCAAACGGTTAGCATACAGAACTTGTGACTGAATTTCTCTGCTTTTTTGCCTGCAGCCTAGAAAAAGGATCAGCCATATTTATCGCTCTGTCAGTAGTAACAACTTTGCAGAACTTAGTACCTGGTGAAAAAACGAGAGTGAACATCCAATGAAATTGTTAACAGTACTTCAGCTGTGGTAGATTAATATTATAGAAACAAAAGAAATCATTTATATGAAAATTATCACCACTGGTGCATTCAAGAAATTTTAATGTTTATAATTGACATCTTTGAATTTTGCCCTGTTTTTTGTGCTACATTATTTTCCTCCCTCATTTCATGTGAGTGCTGAATACCCCCCAAAAATATCATTGGGGTGGGGGGAGGGGGGTTCAAAAACACTGGAGCACCCACAGAGTTGGCATCCCTGCTTACAATTATTAGTGAGTGACTATTAATTGCATATGACTGTAGCACAAATGGAGATATGTTGTTTCATTTTTTGTACATGAATTGGTTTTTTGTGTGAAACTGTCTTTCCATTTCTTCTACATAAAAAACTATTTCATATACTGTGTCACAATATATTCTTCCTTTTCATTGCAAGTAGATACTTAAACCCTCCTTCTTAATCATAAGTAGTAAAAGAAATACAACCAGTTGAGGATAGGTAGCAACTCCTGTAAAGATGCTCTCTGAGCTGCAGACAGACATCATGTATTAGGGTTTCTTCTTCCACTCATGAATGGAGTGCAGAAAGAATTACTGCATAAACTCCTCTTCTTCCATTAGGAGTAATTGTAGGATTTGTAAAATGTTCCCAATAGTAATTCTTGGAATATTTTGAGTACATTTTGGCAAGATAGTTGGCATATATCTTCAAGTGGATATCAATCTAGGATTTTTAAAATTTCTGTCTATATCCCATACATTCTAGTGTGACAGCTAAATTGGCATCACAGTGCAATTCCATTTCACCGTGAGATGTACATATTCAATTTAAATGTAGGTTAAGTGGAGAAAAAGACATGTGCTGTGTGTCTTGCACTCATGTGTGTAAGTATGCAGGAGCAGGCTGGTGTGACCACCCAAAGACCGAACTACTGGCTGCAGCAGTGGCCGTCAACCTGTTTGTCAAAGAGTGTTAAGATTCTACTGTGACATTCCATGCCAAAGAATTTATATGATCTCTTTATTAAGTTACTAGAAACAAGACATTAGTAATTCTAAGCTCAGAATGCAATGAGGTGTTCAAGTGAACAGGCACATGTATTGAGATGTCCAAGTGATCATATATTATACGTAAAAAATAGATGAACACTTACCAGGCGAAGGGGCACAGGCAGTAATAGCAACAAATAAACACACAGACACACACACACACTCAAAAATGCTAGCTTTCGCAGCCTAGCTGCTTCATCAGGCAGAAGGGAAGGAGAGGGAAAAGGAAATGATGAGGGATTTAAGGAAGGGGGTAAGGAGCCATTCCAATCCCGGGACAGGAAAGACTTACCTTGGGGGAAAAAATGGAAGGTAAATAAATGCACATACACCCACACATTTACACAGACACAAGTACACTTAGGCAGACATACTGTAGCATATACTGTAGCATATACATATATTATGTTTTATTGGTTAGCCTGAGGGGCAAAATGTATAGTATTTATGGAAGTGTAAATGGTGTTTGAAGTTTCATTTCCAATCAAATTGTCTTTCTGTGTCTCATTGTGAATCCTCTACAGCAATGAAGAAGTGCAAGCCTGATTGCCCTTGATACTGGAAATGGGATTATTGTGAAAATGGAGACACCAAAACTGACTACAATATCCATATCCTGGAGTTGTACTTTTTTGCGATTGTGTGCAAGTTCCAACTGCATGGGACAGTATAATAAATGAGTATTTTGAGGTAAAATGTCAGTAAACTGTATAAATAGGGATGGAACTTTCAATTTCGACAAGACTTGCAATGCAGCACTCAATGTATTGAGGTCTTCCTAATCGTCTTCTTTGTAGGTGTAAGCGTGGAATAATTTTTCATTTTGTAGGAGGAAAAACAAATACATCATTTATGATATTAAATGTGATGGCCTCCATCCTGATATTGCCGCTGCCTCCAAAAAAGCAACTTAGTAGTGTACCTATTTGTCACTTGTTTCATTCTGATGTTGGATACATGAGTGTCCATTTTTTCCCCTGATAGACCACAAATAAAAGACAAATCGATATTATTACCAACTGTTATGTACACTTGTGGTTTTGTTTCAACATAATCACCTTGAAGATTAAGACATTGGTCATTCCTGCAGACAAGCTTTCCAATACCCTGTTCGTAAAATGTTGCCACCAATGACTTTAAATGACCAAAATTGAAATAATGAAACATTTCAACAAAGTTGAAAATTTGTGCTGGGCCAGGATTCTAACTCGGATCTCCCGCTTCGGATCAACGGTTGTCTTAACCAATTAGGCTGTACAGGCACGCTTCCCTTCCAGCCAAAATTCTCAACTTGTAACCCCCTGCCCATTGATTCCACTTGCTCACAGCCTATACTGGATTCCCAGAAGGGATTTATCGTTTGAATGCATCCGCATTGAAATTGTCATTTTCTGTTGGGGCATATTTACAATTATTGATGTGGTGTCTGTTCTTTTCGCACATGTTGAATGAATAATTTACTTTAAATGGACCATCACATTGTCTTGACACTCCTCATTAGTTCAGTACATCTCTGGAAATTCTGTTGATAAAGTACTTATCTTGACATTATGGTTTTCTCTAACCACTATGTCAAGTCATTAAACAAGGTCATCCATAGTGACAAATTTGCGTCTTAGACCTCCTTCATTGTGCACATCAGTTCAGCCATCTTTAAATTTTCTGCACCATTCATACACGGCTCCTTCACTCATCAAGCTCTTTCCATACACTTGTCTCATTCTTCGATGTATTTCTGCTGCATTACTCCCTTTTGCTTGCAGAAAATTAATAATGCTTTGTAATTCACAATTGGTGGAAGAATTGATCAGTTTGATCACATTTATGTACTGCAGCTCGGCACAGAGTGAAGTCATGAATGTGGCAACAACAGAGTGTGTGGTAAAGGAGATGTGCAGTGATCTACTGTGCATATCACTCAGCTGCCACTCATCTGGTCTCTATGCTGTGCAATTGGAGGATGAAAAAAAAAAAAGAAAGAAAGAAAGAAAAGTCCCTTATACTAATTACGTACTCAGACAAGGTTGTGACTGCCTAAAACCATGCCCTGAAATGAGGTCCAGTCTGCCTGACATTTTACTCTCACCGCACACAGAATAGCTCTTTGTCACACTCCCTACACCTGCCACTGCCTCACCCAGTCTCCACAATATAGTGGCTACACCCTCTTCACCTATTTCCATATCCTATAGCTGTGACTGTCCCCACTACTGTAAGATCTGCTCTGTGCACCCATTTCCGATTTACGTTGTATTAATACATCCAGAAAATGCAGGCTTCCTTTCTCTTCCGTCTCAATGGTTAACTGAATGTTAGAGTGGATACGGTTCATGTGTTCCACAAAGTGCCCAAGAGCTTCCATGCCATGTCGCCACACAAAGAAAATATTGTCAACATAACATGAAAACACAAATGGACAAAGAGGAGCTGAATTTAATGCATGTTCCTCCAAATGTTCCATAAAAAAGTTTGCCACTGCAGGAGAGAATGGAGAACCCATAGCCATTCCATCCATCATTTCGTAAAATTTGCCACCATGCAAGAAGTGGTGGTCATCATTACAAGGCGAAACAATTTTATTGTTTCAGGAGGAAAATGCTCTTGTCAACAGTTTCAATGTGTCCTCCACAGGAACTTTCATAAAAGGTGAGGCCACATTCTGGTTGATTAAAATATCATTTGATCCAGCCCTAATCTGTTTGTGTTTCTCTATGAACAACTCAAGAGTGTTCGATGTGATGTTCACAGTGGCCAACTATTGCTGCCATTAACTTGGTTGGGTATTTTGCTAAACTGTAAGTAAGAGATCCTATGGTGCTGACAATCGGTCTCAATAGAACACCTTATTTATGGACCTTAAGTAACCCATAAAGTCAGGGATGTCTAGAAGCTGAAGCTCTGAGATTTTTCACATCTTCTTCTAGTAGGTCAGAATTCTTTAGTAGCTCTGACATCTTCCTGCTGTATGACAGAGTTGGATCCCTTTTTAGGCATTTGCATGTGCTGCCTTCTAACAACGATGCTATTTTATTGTGGTATTCAGTAGTATTGAGAATATCAGTAGCATTTCCCTTGTCAGCCGGGAGGACAATAAGATCTTTGCTCTTTGTAGTGCATGGAGCCCATCTCTCTCTGCTTTACTGATATTAGATTTCGGGAGCTTGGCTGACATTAAAATGCAACTGGTGGTAAGTCTTACCTCATTGGCGTCTTCTTGTGAGGGATGATGCACTGCCATTTTCACTCCATTGATGAATTCCATAATCAGTATAATGTATGGTGTAGGAGCAAAATTCAATCCTTTATTAAGAGCCGAGATGGCTTCTTCATACTGGTTAATGACAGGTCATTCCTCCATGAGATGATAGTGTTTTTTGTTTGTCAGCAAGCCATTCAAATTTCCTTGCTGGTTTAGCCGAATTAATGCTACAATGTGCTCTTTGATGAGCCATTGTCATATCTACTCCCTCCCAGTCAAGAGGTGCAGGGACTGCAGATAAGTAGAGATGAAAGTTATATAAGGAACATGCATTAGTATCCAGTTCTTACCTTGTGTTTAATTATATCAATAATGTGTGTTGTTTCCTGTCTTTGACAATAGCCAAACTGGTTTTTCATAAAATATTATTCACTCTTGTCTATCTTATATGATGTTTCACCACAGCAAATGTCAGTATGATTTCCTTGTCTTGGCAGCATTGCAGGAATGTCAGATTACTGTGTGTGCACAGCTTCTCCAGTTGATGAACATGGTGCACACTGCCCTCCCCATAGAGGAAAGTAATATGAGAACGAATTCTTTTGTGAACTCTTCTATAAAACATTCTTAGACTTCTTGCCATGTAAAATCTTGCTGAAACTTCAAGCTTTCAGTGATTACCTCCATCACCTTCATCAGGAACAACAGACTGGTTGTCTAGTGCTGTGGTGGTCCTAAATAGTAAGCAAGTAGTATCATCAAGATTTGATGTGGCAAGAAGTTCAAGAATGTTTTATACTTAAATTAACAATGGAGGATAGGTAGCAACTCACCATAAAGAGGCTCACTGAGCTGCTGACAGACATGACAATAGATAATCACATTCACACTACCTAAATTTTTGGTCATGGCCTTCGTCAGAAAAAGAAACAATCACTCAGACAACTATACAAACACAACTATCATGTCCGGCCACAGTGTCACGGGAGTGACCGGACATGATAGTTGTGTGTGTATAGTTGTCTGAGTGATTGCTAGAATGTATGTGTTTCTTTTTCTGACAAAGGCCATGGCCAAAAATTTAAGTTGTGTGAATGTGATTTTCGTGTCTGTCAGCAGCTCAGTGAGCCTCTTTATGGTGAGTTGTTGCCTATCCTCCATTGTTAATATTCTTATCAGATTTTTTGTTGTTATACTTAAATTAACTTATGCTAAGGACAAATACACACACACACACACACACACACACACACACACACACACACACACACACAGCCATGCCCAACACAGGACTGGAATCTCCGACAGGGATCAGCTGCAAACTCCGTAGCAAGATGCCTTGTACTGCACAGCCATCCCATGTGGATCTACTTGATTACTCTATAATTAACACTGCAGAGGGTTCACTAACCATTTTCACTACCATTCCACTCTCCATTAGAGAAAAATGAACACTATTTTTCACTTTAGAGCTCCAATTTCTCAGTTTCATTGTGATTATCATTTCTCTAGTGTGTGAAGTTTCATAAAGAGATCGCTACGCAGCAAAATACAATTGCTTTAACAATTACCACTCCATCTCATGTAACATTCATGACATACTCTACCTTACTGCATAACAATATAAAATGAGTTACCCTTCTTTGCACTTTTTCCATTTCCTCTGTCAATACTATCTGGTTAGCTTTCCGTTTTACACAGCAATATTCCAGAAGAAGACAAACAGGTGTAGCTAAGGCTATCTCTTTGGTGTATTTGTTGAATCTTCTGAGCATTTTGACAGCAAAGTACCTTCCACACAATATTATCTATCTTGTCTTTCGAAATAAAGTTGTTCATTGTGTTGTAATTCCTAGGTATTTAGCCTTGAGGTTTCTGCAGTTCCCATGTAATTGAATGTATTCACATGCATCATATCCAGGACTGGATTGGTCGGGGGGAGACAGGACGGGAAAGGGGGGGGAGGGAATCTCAAGGGCTGTGTAGATCTTGTCTCCACTTGCACAATGGGCCTCCACTCAAATTGTTTTATGCTTTTGGGGAGTTCTGTTAGATGTATTATCATCCAGAGCATGACCCGGTTGATGTCAGAGAATTTAGAACATGCCCCTAACTTGTATAGAATTGGGCCTAAATGTAGTCAGTAGGGGCCACATTGTGTCTTTTTCCTAGCCCTAGGCCTCCACATGGGCTAACTCAGCCCTGTAGAACTCTCACTTTTCTTGTCTGCCTCCATAGTCTAGAGAACAACATGGCAGCTTGGCATGCAGGGGGCCTGGGTTCGATTCTCAGTTGGGTTGGGGATCTCCTCCACTCAGAGACTGTATGTTGTGTTGTCCTCATCAGCATTTCATTATCATTGACACATGAGTCGCTGTAGTGGCGTCAGCTAAAAAGAGTTGCACCACGCATGCTAAACACAACCCCAGTTGGAGTCTAATGGTCACAAATGCCACACCATCATCATCCTCACTACTTTTCTTTATATGTGATCAATCGCTATTTTAACACCATATTGATGTATCACCTAGATCATTTTAGTAGTTGGTATTGATTTCTGAAGACTTTACTAGACTGTGAAAGGCAGTATCATTTTCAAAACACACTAAGAGGGCTGCTCGGATTATCTCCTTCATCATTTACATAAATTAAGACAGCAGAGAGCGTATGACACTTCCTCGGGGAATGGCAGCTTTGCTTCTGTTTCATTCTATGATTTTTCTATCTATTACTATGAATTGTTCCCTTTCTCGCAGGAAATCAAGAATATAGTTGGACAACTGAGACAATAATTTAAAGTTACTTGTGTGGAACATTGTCAAAAGCATTATGAAAATCTAGAAATATAGAATCAATTTGAGGTCCCCTGTCAATAGCATGAATTCCTTCATGAGAACAAATGGCTATTGTGTTGCAGCAGGATGATATTTTATGAACTGTTGCTGGTTATGTCTCAATGTATAATTGTCTTCAAGATGATTCCTTATGTTTGTATACCATATGTGCTCAAAAATACTTATGTAGATCTACATTGCTAATTTGGATATGTAATTCAATTGATTGCTTATTTTTTCTTTCTTTTGCGGAGTGAGTGGTTCTATATGATTGCTAAGTTTAAAGGAAACTAATTGGCATAAAATGTGGACCAGAATTCTTGCATTAGTAGAAATCCAAATTGTTGCCTTGTTTAAAATATTTAGTGCTTTATTGTTTGGTTTGTGATAGGCCTCTTTCCGATACAATGTTAGTACTACACATAATAACCCGAGTTTGTCAATACTTTTACCATACATAGGAATAGAAATAAAGGCTAATGAAATTATGTTTTCAAAATGTTCAAATGTTTGTTGCGAGAGTGAAGGTCGGGGTGAGAGTTTAAAATAGGGAAAGTTTAATTTTTAAAACTTACAACCACCAACTGCGAACCAAATTCCTAAACATGCAAAAACACTGGAACTGTGATTGTGACTGTTTGACTCGTTTTTATAGGGGATGATATTACACGTTCGCAGCTTTCCTTCCCTGCATATGATTAACAAAATAAATTCATAATAAAATCAAGTTCATGAGAGAAAAAGGTTTACTAACTACTATTTTTGAAAACACGTGAAAGTTCACTTTATGTTGTTTATTTCACAATATTAGAACCCTGTGGCTGATACGTCTGTACGTCGACACATTTATCAAATAAAGTTATCAGACAAAAATGAATATTTGTCGCAAATTGTTTTCACACCATGTGGCTGTCTCAAACACCGTTTATGTTCATGCCTATGCGACAACACATGTTACATTAACAAATCATAGTCACTTTAATTCAATTCGGTGCACACCTTCTTCTACCGGCTAAATATTCACCAACACACAGTAGTACTCGATTCAACTTGGTGCAGTCTACGATGAGTAACCACACGTGGCGATTGCCACACACAAATCTATAACCTCCACCTCGAGGTCCACATGCCGCCTGATTTAGCGCGACGCCGCCCGGCCAGCTACCCCCACGTGCTCTCGCCTCGTCACTTCCTGCCCAAGCGCGCGCGTGCGCCAAAAGCTCAACTGCCGGGGTTTTTCCCCTACGTCATCAACTTCCCCATGTGAGCTGTTCTAACCGATTTACCAACGTACAGCGCTCAGCCAATACATTTCTAAAACTTTACTTAAAATCAAAATAATTACACTACACATTAAATAAATGTCTTCTTAGGTTTTTATATTGCTATAAACATCCTTTGTACTATTTATCATAATCGTGCAATTTCTTATGTCACAGATAAGTGATTTAACTGAATATTTCAAGATAAAATACACAAGATTAATCGAAAATAAAATGAGAAATAGTTAATATATTATTTTTATAAACAAACATTGCCATGCTAGTTGTGTAACTGTCTTGTATTCATTGGCAATTCATTACCTTTCATTGTCAATTAAACATATTACGCCAGATGTGACTATATCAGCTAATGTATTGTTTATTTATCAACAGGCTATTTTGTAATGAGGGCCTTAAAGGTTCCTAACTGCATCGTATTACTTCAAATGCCAGTAGTACTAGAATATTTTATTTCACGCTGTGCACTGCACTGTGCCTGGCACTCGCCATTGTCCCTCTCTCCCCTCACCGGAAATGAACTGGAAAATCCTAAGCTGGAACAAGCCACCGTCGGCCTGCTCGCTGGGCTCCCATCAGCTACAAGCACACAGCAAATCTCAACGTGGAGAATTTCTACCTATGGCGTAACTATAAATGTTGTCACCCAACTGTGTACATACGTTGCTACCATAATTAATAAGATTAAAATTGTGTAACATTTAGTGCATTGGCATGGTCAATGTTTGCAGAGAACTTCATACTGTTTAATTATCAAATGCTATTAATTACCAATATTTCTATTGGGCGGTAATCTTACATTGTAGAACTTATGGGACTTAACTACGGGGTCATCAGTCCCTAAGCTTACAAACTACTTATGAATTAGCTAAGACTAAGGACGGCACAAATATACATGCCCGAGGGGGGATTCGAACCCCCGACCGTAGTGGCCGTGCAGATCGTGACTGAAGCGCCTCAGTCCCCTCGGCCACCGCGGCCGGCAATTATGTTTTAATCAAGGTACATAGAAAATGGCACTCTAACAGAAAAAGGCATATAATAAACAAAACAATAAAGTTTAGACACATATTGCACTGTGGACCTTCAAGAACAAAAACAATGATTTGATATTGGTATACTCTGAAAGGAACCCAACTGGTACACAATAATTGTACCAAAAAACTAACCTTCATTAACCCTAGGTCAAACATCTACTTCCATATTACTCATGCCAACAGCAGGTCTTGTTTGAAACTCTGGAACAATTATTTCATTTTCTTTGCTGAAGGAATTCCTGAAAACTGTAGTTAGTAACTCCACTTTAGTTTACCTACATAAAACATTCACTCTAGAGCCATCTACACTTCCGCAGGAGTTCAGAAAGAAATTATTGAACTATCAGGTAATGCTATTCATAAGCAAGTACTTAAAAGGTTCAGAGAAGAGAGTTTTTTAACTGTACTGGGTGACAAAACAGAAGAACGCAACAAGAACAACTACTATTATGTTAACAATACATAGGCTTCTCACTTGTAAAAATTGATTATCAAGGCTTTTGTATGTGCAACACTTATGGCATTCAAGATGCTGCCTGCCTCCCCCCCCCCCCCAAAAAAAAAGAGAATGATTGAAAGGCAACAAAGTACTAGGAGGAACTGCAAATATAAACTTCTCAAAACAGTTAGAGCAGGTGGAACATCATACACAGCGAACATAGTCAATTATTTTATCCAAATATTGGTTACAATTGTAATGTGTGTATGATACAGTACAATATGTTTGCTGTCTCAGCTCTTTACTTGAGGTTTACATGATGTTTACTTGGAGCAAGGCACCACATGGGCCTACCATAATAGTGAAAAAGTCATTCTCGTTTTCCTCTAATACAGGGTATCATCATCTCAGTCAGTACAGTTGCACAGTTGCGTGGCATGGACAGTATGATGTTATCACCTCTAAAAAAAAAAAAAAAAAAAAAAAAAAAAAAAGCACGCTCTATCTCAAGGTGTGCTATGTGCTGAGGAGATGCATGGCTGTTTATGTTGAACAGTCGCTAGCGAGCAACCTCTGAGGAACCTGCCACACCTCAGTTGTATTAGGCTTACCCAGGCAAGCGGGGCTCTGCCTGGGTGGACCTTTAGATCCCTAGTTGCTCGTGAGACGAAAATGAAACGAGCAATTAATAGTGTTGGCGCACGCAAACACGCCATCTCAAAGCATGGAAGAAATGATTACAACGCTGCACAGTATAATTCCCAATTGTTCCCTTCCCTTGCCACCCCTTGGGAGGAACGTAGGGCCCACAATAGATCTGAACCATACACACTCCAGTACCTGATTTGTGCACGTGTCAACTGGGAGTCTTTCATGAATACAAAGCCACAGTTCTTCGTGGATAACATTGAAGACAAGTTGGTGAGGTTGCTTCATTTTCTAAAATGAGAAGTGGGTCCGTATTGAAACAAACTGCGTCACCAGCTCAGTCAAAGGCTCTCCTTGCCTGTGAAAAGCTGGTTGACGTTGCAGTTAGTATCACGTCCCCATAAAATCTCAATATGGTCCAGGGTCTAATTTTTCACAGAGACTTACTGTCACAGTCCGACAACAAGCTTCGCGCCAACCTCCAGCAACAAGGTGTTCACTTCGTCCGGCGCGTTTATAGGGGTCCAAAAGATCAAAGGTTTGCCACCAGTGCTTTTATCTTGGCCTTCGAAGGCGATACATTACCTGCCAAATTGCACACAGCTCCACTCTTCCGCAGAGCATCTGATCACTTTTAAGCGTCTCCAGGCCCGAGCACGACGGCTGATTCAACAGAGCAAGCAGGACTCATGGGAGATGTATGTTGCCACCATTGGTTCTCGTGCCTCTCCCTTTTAGGTGTGGTCCAAAGTTCGGCGCATTTATAGGTACCGTCTGTCGGTGGGCATTCAGTGTCTCCGCATCCAGGGTACTCTCTGTACTAACCCATCCACCATCGCTGAGCATGTGGCGAACACTATAAACGCAGCTCTGTGACGGCAGCTTACAGTGCCGACTTTCGGGCCATAAAACAGCGAGTCGAGAAAAAGCCATTGTCGTTTCGCACACGTCGCTAAGAGTGTCTGAAAGTTCCACAGTGCCCTCGCTGCATGCGCTGATACATCGCCTGGACCTGACCGAATTCATAGCCAGTTCCTCAGCCATCTGTCAGCGGACTGCAAACAAACTGGTCGCCCTGTTAAATCGTCTATGGGCCAACAGCATCTTCCCATCCCAGTAACGGGAGAGTGTCATCGTCCTGAAACCAGGTGCTGATCCGCTGGCGGTCGATAGTTACCGCCCAATCAGCCTGACTAACGTTGTGAGAAAGCTGTTTGAATGGATGGTGAGTCTGCAACTCGTGTGGATCCTTGAACACCGGGCCTCCTGGCTCCGCAGCAAGGGGGCTTCCCTCAAGACCGCTCCACTATAGACAACCTAGTGGGTCTGGAGTCTGCCATCCATACCGCTTTTACTCAGCGTGAGCACCTTGTTGCGGTCTTTTTTTGACCTCCGCAAGCCCTGTGTCACCACCTGGCGCCATCACATCCTCGCCACACTGTACAATTGGGGCTTACAGGATTCACTCCCGATCTTCATACAAAATTTCCTTCTCCGCAGCACTTTTCGGGTCTGGGTTGGTGCATCTCTTAGCCCACCCCAAGTGCAGGAGAACGGTGTCCCACAGGACTGTGTCCTTAGTGTACCCCTGATTTTAATAGCTATTAACAGTCTTGCTTTGGCGGTGGGGTCTTCTGTGTCATCTTAATGGTTTGCTGACGACTTCTGGGTGTATTTTCGATCTGCCAGAATTGGTGTCGCTGAAAGGCGTCTGCAGGGATCCATCCGAAAGGCACAGTCCTGGTCCCTATCCCATGGGTTCCAGTTCTCTGCAGCCAAAACCAGCGTCATGCACTTTTGTCGGGCCGCGCATCTGAAACCCGAATTGTACTTAAGTGACGATTTGCTTGGTGTTGAAAAGATGCACTGCTTTCTCGGCTTGTTCACCGGTTCACTTGGGTGCCACACATCCGAAAACTGAAGTGTAAGTGCCAGTGCTACCTAAATATTTTCTGCCATCTCAGCCATACTGTTTGGGGTGCTAGCCGTTCAAACCTTATGCAGCTCTATAAGGACTAATGCAGTCATGGCTAGACTACAGGAGCTCAGTTTATGGTTCTGCTCCCTCAGAACTGCGGATTCTCGATCCCATCCTCTGCGGTGGGGTACGTCTCACAATGGGGGCTTTCTGCACGAACTCCACATCGAGCCTCCTTGCTGAAGCTGGAATCCCTCCCTTGGAGTTTCGCCGCCTACAACTGCTTCTGTTGTACGTGGCCCATGTCCATGCCTTGCCAGACCAAGCAAATCGCAGGCTGCTCTTTCCACCTGCTGCACATCCCATACCACCTCGCCGGCTGAGGTCAGGTTTTCCGATCGCGGTCCGGGTTTGTACCCTCCTTTCCTCCCTCTCCCTCCTGCTTCCTCCTACGAACCCCATACACCTCAACTAGTCTCGCGATGCAAAGGCGTTGGTATCACCACAGACTCTGCATCGCCAGTTTCTAGCCATTCTTGATGCATTCCAAGGTGCTGACGTCCTCTACGTTGATGACTCCTCAGACGGCCGAGTTGGGTATGCCTTTACACACGGAGAACACACTGAAAAACGATCCTTGCCTCCTGGTTGTAGCGTTTTTACGGCGGAACTGGTCGCGATATCACGTGCTCTTGACCACCTTAAAGGGTGCCCCAGGAAGTCGTTTGTCATCTGCAGCGACGTCCTGAGTGGCCTACAAGACCTTGACCAGTGGTTCCCTATCCATTCTGTGGTGCAACTGATACAAAGCTCCATCTCCATGCTCACAACTTCTGGCAGTTCAGTAGCCTTCGTGTGGATCCCGGGCCACGTTGCCATCCCGGGGAATTGAACAGGTCGATTGACTGGCGCCGGCCGTGGTGGCCCAGGGGACTGAGGCGCTCCAGTCATGGTCTGCACGGCCACTAAGGTCGGGGGTTCGAATGCCCCCTCGGGCATGGATATTTGTGCCGTCCTTAGTTGTAAGTAGTTAATAAGTAGTTTGTAAGTTTAGGGACTGATGACCCCATAGTTAAGTCCCATAGACTCTAAAAAACATTTGAACAGTTTTTTTTTTCGGTATCCCATAGAGGAATTGGGGTTACGCCGCAAGGTCTTTGCTGCCTGGGAGTCAGAGCGCTCTACTTCGAGCATGTCCAATAAGCTCCGTGTGATAAAGCCCTCTACGGCAGCACGGAAGTCCTCCCTGCGGGCCTCTCGCAGGGAGTCCGTCGTCCTTTGTCGCCTGCGTATCGGCCATACTTCTCCTTCTCCTTCGTGGAGAAAACCCACCACAGTGCTGCTGTGGCGCTCTTATGACAGTGATCCACGTTTTGATGGATTGTCCACTTTTAGCCGCCATCCAGCAGTCTTTTAAGCAGCCTGCTGCACTACCTCTAATTCTTCAAGACGATGCCTCTATGACCGACAGTGTTTTAGATTTTATTCGTGCAGCCAGCTTTTACCATTCTATTTAGTGGTGGAAACTTTCACATGAAGTGACAGGTCTCCACCTCTCCACCACTTTTAAGTCCTTTTCCGACTTTCATATCTGTTGACTAGCAATTTTGTTGTGCATGGCTGGCTCATCCTCTATTATTTTTGTGATCAGCCAGCCTTGTTATCCTGCTTTCAAGTTGTCGTTCCGTTTGTGACTCAGTTTCATCTTTCTGTGTGTCATTCCTTTGCGTGTTGGCAACATATTTAATGCAGCTCTGCACTTTTTATGGATTTTTCCCTCTAGGTGTTCTTTGATTTTTCACCTTTGATTGTTAATGCTTTAAGGCTATTCCACACTGCACGTGGCGTGCGTGTCCGGACGTACGCCAGCTACGTTTAAAAATGTGTTTTCCGTTCGCTCCCTGAGCGATCTTTCTAAACGTGGCCGGCCAAGTTTTCAGTCCACGCATGCACAGAGCGAAGGTAAGACCTCGTGCAAACACAGCTTCATGCACTACACAACGCATTATCTTTCTTGTCTGAACTCTTGTGTTTATTGTTGAAATGTTCAAATGTTTGTATAGTCTTGTAAATAAAGAACAGTCTAGAATGCACTAATTTATTTCATTCTACTAGTTTCAGTCTTATGTAGACCATCTTCAGGAATTTGTCTCCTTTGATGTTGTGGAGCTGGCAGGTAGCTGGGAGCCTTCCAGTGTGTCACTGGAAGCAGTGACACACTGGAAGGCTCCCAGCTACCTGCCAGCTCCACAACATCAAAAGAGACAAATTCCTGAAGATGGTCTACATAAGACTGAAACTAGTAGAATGAAATAAATTAGTGCATTCTAGACTGTTCTTTATTTACAAATTTAAATACAGTGCTGTTTACCCAATAATATAGAAACAAAAATGTTTCCAAAAATATGTTTGTATAGTCTATGGGACTTAACTACAGGGTCCTCAGTCCCTAAACTTACAAACTACTTATGAACTAACTAAGACTAAGGACGGCACAAAAACCATGCCCGAGGGGGGATTCGAACCCCCGACCGTAGTGGCCGTGCAGACCGTGACTGGAGCGCCTCAATCCCCTCGGCCACCGCGGCCGGCGTTTATTGTTGATGATTTACAAGTAGCTGGTGTGCCATTGTGTATTCCAGTAACGTTTTAGGCTCAAAATGGAGCAGTTAATTGGACAAGTACGATCTCATCCTATCATTTGGAAATCTACAGAGATATACGGTCGAAAGTACACCCGCCACTTATGTGCCAGTATACCGAAAGCGTTTTCAACTACCCTCCTACAATGGAATACCCTGCAATTATACACACGTTTTTCGGTTGTAAGTCTTCTATCACGTGGAAAAGGACGCAATAGAAATCGCTTAAGAGGAAATCCCACAATTACATATGGAAGATTGTTTCCTCCTTCAACAATAGGCTTATCAGGAGGTAATGCAATACTGTAACTGCAGATCCTTTTTTCTGAGGGCGCTTTCCGTGAAGATACCGCCGTCACACTCTTTACAATATGAACCACAATCTATTGCTAAAAATTTATAATCTGCATCAACTAGTCAAAGTATTACAACTGAATAATAATGTATGTAATTGTAAAACTTAGAACCAGAGTTAGGGGGCTTCTGGACGACAACATGCTTCCCGTCAATGGCGCCAGTACAGTGAGGGAATTTCCATTTGTCTTTAAATCCCTGCTCAATCCTACGCCACATAGCTTCACTTGGTATTGGCATGAACTCTGGCTGCAAGCGTTGCCATGACGCGTCACAGACGTCTTCCACGATGTTAGCAAATTCAATTGTTCAAATGTTTGTAAATCTATCAGACCAAACTGCGTGGTCATCAGTCCGTAACTTACAAACTACTTAAACCTAGGTAAACTAACCTAAGGACAAACACAGGGCCGGCGCATGCTCAAGTGCCGCCCCGTGCGAGCTGCTAAATTGCCGACACCCCCCCCCCCCCCCGGTTTTATTTATTTATTTATTTATTTATTTTTATTTTATTTTTATTTTTTTTTTTCTAAGCTTTTAATATGTGCTTACATCTAAAACAGTCATGTTGACAGTTACGTTCAGCGCGACAGTATAGATGTAAACATAACTCAAAGCCTTGAGAAAAGCCACACTGTGCCCGAAATCGATGAAGATGTGGAAAAATAAAAGCATTTGAAACGGCCAAAGAGTGGGGAGGAAGACAATGGAGAGAGGAAGAATAAGGGGATGGAGCATTGATCTCCATACACTCTGGATGTTGAACTTCAGCTGTCTTGGCGTGCCAGCCATAGATATTCATATTTAGTTTCTTACCAAATTCAAACATGGCTGCTCAGCAGCATTTCAAGAAAAAGAGAAGAAAATATGATTCGATTCCGCTCCCATATCAGCCTACAACATCGAATATTGAATTAAATTCCAAATCAAGAGGTAAGAAAGCAATTATTTGTCACGTAATAACTGATGGAAACTCGTTTGCCAAATTTAAACATGGCGGACAATGCGAAATCGTGTGCAAAACATATGAATGTGCAGGCACGCTGCAATTATATGTTCAAACATCATAGTTATACATCCAGTTTGTATAGAGATCACTGGGATGGAGTAACATAATAATGCAATAAGTACACACCCGGGCACCGACGGATACTGATGCTAGTCGAAATATATTATCTCACTGCACTGCGGTTAATCATTCCAAAGAACTGACACTATACATCTGTCGTAATTTGCATGTGTCAGTTCTGTCGTGTCTGATTATGGACTAAGGGGTAACAAATTAGTCATCGTCGTATCACGTCACTTTTATGCGCTTTATTTTCATTCTAGCTACTGGAGCGACGCGTGCTTATTTGCCGAGTTGCCAATTTTTTAAGTAGCAGATCCTAAGAAAAACAAATTTTCCTATTCTGCATTCTTGAGCAGAAAAATTCTAACTTATGAGTAACTTGCAACCGCAATACTAATTGTAGGGTACATGAAAAGCACTTACCTATTACATCCCAAGTTGCAAGAAATTCAGACACAACAATTCTTCTGTTCTTGTGGAACGCAATGAAATTGCTTCTGACCAGTCCTGACTCTCTCGGCCAACTATCTAAACGATTTCCGTAGTTTTCGTTGTAGAGAACGCAACAATATCTGTTGTCTGGAAAGGCGAAGTGGTGACGCGGCAGTTCCACCAGAAACTAGGTCACGTGATGCGGTACAGCAAGGCTACGGTTACTAGCTCCCAGAAGAAGCAAGAAGCTCACAATAAGTATTTGACCGATGATATGGATAAATGTATTATAAGGCAGTAATTTTATAGCATTACGAACAATAGAAAGAAATACGAACTTTGCGAAAACTGCACAACTTTTGTCAAACAGAAATGAGCTTCAAAGCTAGCAAGGAAACCCTTAGAAGCAATGTTCTGGCTATGGATTTTCGTTTTATAAGGTGTCAAAATTAACGTTTTGTTTCGCTTGGACGAGAAGGCTTTGTTGCTAAAAGACCATACATTCTCAGGTTTTCATTAGAATCAAAGCGACCAGTAGTTTACTTAGACGAAACATGGATTCACACGCATTATGCAGTAAATAAATGTTGGCAAAGTGATAGTGTGCGATAAGTATTGTCACATAAAAGTGCTGGTCAGAGTTTAATTGTGTTCATGCAGGCAGAGACAGGTGTTTCAGGGCTCAAAAAACAAAACGTTCGACTATCACTCAGAAACGGATAGCAAACATTTTCAAAAATACGTCGAAACCCAACTTATGCCAGGCTTACTATCAATGTCTTTATCCCTTGTAATTACTCACAGCGTATTTACCCATTCGGAATACTTCTAGCCATTGTAGGTGTTGAACATGTTTGACTGTAGTAATGTTCAACAATTTTTTTTCCATAGCGCGGGAAGAATAAAACACTCAACTGCCATTGAAGGGCTTAGCAAAATTGCTTCAGGCTTAACATGTAACCGCAATATCGAACATTGCATTCGAATTTCCAACATTTCGTCTCCTGCAAAATTAGTTGTGAGTAAACGCACGGCGCGTAACACGCTGGCAACGCTACACTCATAAGAATACTGGCGTTTACGCCAGACTGCTTCCCTTCCGGCGTAAACACGACGGCAGGGCCGGCGCAAGGCACGTGCGAAACGTGCGGCCGCACGGGGCGGCACTTTCCGTGGGGTGGCAGATCTGCCGCCCACTTCCCCTTTTTTTCTGTAGCACAAACTCAACTTTCATTCCCAAGAGGGGATTCGAAACTGTGGTGTCGCACAAGTACAAAGTGCGTGCCACCTACTTTCGCCGCGCGCCGCCATGCACGCACGGCGCGGCGATCTGACGACGACAGCCACGAGCGCCCTCTGCGACAACTCCGCTCTTGGCCACCACTGATGGATCGGTCACTTCGGACGGAGATAGCAACCAGTTAGGACCTTCGTAATCAGATAGGCACCAGTGAAGACTTTGCTATCGTACAGGCACTAGGCAGGCCTCTAACAACTATGTATCAACATTCTGCAGTACTATGTAAAAGTTAAGTATTGTTACATTCTGTGCAATATATATCTCTTTCTAATTTACTCTAGTGTTTATAGTTTCTGGCTGCTCCCCTCCGTACCTGCACCAGCGTGCTGTCATTATTCCTGTGTCGGTCTTATTCCACTCGGCCACCGACACCTACGACGAGGCTGGGACACAAAAGCGGCGACGAAGTTGGGACACAAAAGTGGCGACGAGGATGGGATACAAAAGTGGCGACGAGGAGTGATAGAACCTTGGACCAGCCCGCTTACAGCAGCCAGACAGCAGTAGTCGGAGCACGCAAAAATTGCTCCCGCCCACCGACCCTTATTATAAGAATTTTGGGGGAAGATATTTTGTTACGTGTTTTGTGGACTTTTTTGTTGCAGAGCGTCCTCTTTCATATTGCATTTGTGTTTTGTTATAATTTACTTGTATGCGTGGCGCCTAATCGGTCAGCATGGCCACTACCCCGAACCCAAACTTAATGGAAATTATTCAGTTACAGACGGCGCAAATCACTCAACTACTGCAGGCCGTGTCGCAGTTGACGACACAGGCTGCTCACCAACAACAACAGTCGTCACATCAGCAGCCCACACCTGCCGCTGCACAGCTTCCTACATTTCGCCAGTACAACGAACGTGAGGAAGAATGGAGCGACTATTTCGCACAGTTTCAAGAACTCGTCGCGGCTCATCAAATTACAGGTCAGAGAGTGAAGAACCTTTTCTTATCGATTGTGGGCCCCCAGACCTTCGTACTATTGCAAAAACTTTACCCTCTCGCATCTCCTCGTGATGTAGACTTTGAACAAATTGTAGATGCACTGAATGCTCATTATGAGAGAAAAGTTTTTGTAGCCGCTGCACGATACCGATTTTTCAGACTTAAAAAATTACCGCAGCAGTCACACCAAGAGTGGATTACGGAATTGAAGGGCTTAACCCGCCAATGTAAATTTACTTGCTCTTGTGGACTTTCGTATAGTGACGTGATGTTGAGGGATGCGATTACGCAGAATATTCAGGACCCCAGAATTAGAGCAGCAATTCTGAAACAGTCTGACCCCTCATTAGACAGTGTACTGCAGCTTATAGAAGCGCATGATACTTTTGACTTAGCAGATGTCGAAATGCAAAGCCACAGTGTAAATTCAGTGTGCCGTAACGGACGCTTTCCTAGCCGTAGTTCTCAGTGTAGCACTAGTGATTCTTACAATAGTACAGGCCGTGCTGAACAGACAGTGAACAGTAGCCAGAGTAAAAGTGCGACGCAAACGTCGCCCCGTAGTGTTAGACACAGTAATTTGCATAACGGGCGCCAACGCTCATTTCAGAAAAATGTACGTAAATCTTGCCCCCAGTGTGTATCTCGCCACAAACGTGCACAGTGCCCAAGTCGCAACGCAACCTGTTACCAATGTGGCAAATAGGGACATGTACAGTCTGTGTGTATGCAACTTAAAAACTCAAAGAACGGTGCCTTTCGGAACATTGCTTCGCAAAGTGCGAGAACAGTGCATGCAGTAAATGTTATCGACGCTGTGGACTTGAACAGTGCTTTCCTTGGATCTCAATTGCATGACAGTAGTTCTGCGCCTATGGCAAAACTATATAGTGCACCACGTAGCAAGCGCCGACGAGCGCGTAAAACAGTGCAACGGAAAAGGGTTCGGGACAAGCAAAATAACTATGTACAGTGCAATCCTGTAGTGAAACTAGTGCCTTCTGGAACTGCTCATTATACTAGTTCCCAGTACTGTGTAGATGGTGACAGTAGACTTGGAGTAGCTACTCAAAAGTTTAGTGCAGTAGTTAGTGAATCTGCAGTAGCCTCGCATTGCGCGGACGCCGATCCGGCGGTAGTGCCATCTAATGACAGTGTTGTTAATCCGCTGCGTGCCGAGTCTGCGCCGCTTACTTCACTACGCGGCCCACGCAAGCGCAGTAAACAAACCGTAGCAGATGTTGCCCACATTCACGCACCTGTCGAGCGCCGCAAGCAAAAACTGTTTGTGACACTTTTCATAGAAAATAAGACGGTGCAATTTCAGCTTGATACTGGTTCCGCTGTCACATTAATAAATAAAGATACTTATGAACTTCTGGGTTCGCCAAAATTGTCGCCGTCACAGCAAGTGTTAACAGCGTACACAGGTCAAAATATTCCCGTGCTAGGAACGTGAAGCCTGCCTGCTTCTTTCCAAGGTATAACAAAAACAGTTGCTTTTGTAGTTCTTCAGGCCAAATCGACACAGAACATTTTTGGACTAGATGCTTTTGACTTGTTTGGTTTATCAATTCAAAGAGATGTGCTTCAAATTTCGTCAGTAGTGCCTCAGGACAAAATCAATGCTTTATGTGACAAATATAGTGACTTGTTTTCGCGGGAACTACGTTGTGCAAAAGACTTCGTGGCACATGTAACTTTAAAAGACTCTGCAGTTCCAAAATTTCGTAAAGCTAGACCAGTGCCTATCGCATTGCGTGATACAGTTGCCGAAGAACTTAAACGTTGGCAAGATAGTGGGGTGATTTCTCCTGTTTCTGCGAGTCAGTGGGCCTCGCCTATAGTAATTATACCCAAGCCGTCAGGAAAACTTCGTCTCTGTGCGGACTTCAAATCAACAGTGAACAGTCAAACAATTGTAGACACTTATCCCCTGCCCAGACCGGACGAACTAATGGACAAATTAGGACAGTCTCGTTTCTTTTCTAAGATTGATTTAGCAGAGGCATACTTACAGATTCCACTTGATGACGAGTCGAAAAAATTTTTCGTCATTAATACTCACATGGGCCTTTTTCAATTTCAACGCCTACCCTTTGGCAGTTCTTCCGCCCCCGCTATTTTTCAGCGCTTTTTGGAACAGCTGACAGTTTCTGTACCGTGTTGCTCGAACTATTTAGATGATATTGTGGTATCCGGACGTACAGTTGAAGAACATTTAGCAAACCTGGAGTGCCTTTTCAAAGTTTTGACTGCAGCAGGTCTACGTTGCAATAAAGCAAAGTGTTCGTTTTTTCAAACTGAAATAGAGTACCTAGGCCATGTGATTAATGCCCAAGGAATCCATCCGTTACAGTCACGTCTTCAAGCAAGAGTGCTTGTTCCTCGTTCCCTGCAACGAGAAGTATTACGCCTCCTGCATCAAGGACATTGGGGTATTGTTAGGACAAAGCAACTGGCCAGACGTCATTGTACCTGGGTTGGAATGGACGCTCAGATAGAGAACATGACGTCACAGTGTACTGTTTGTGCGGAGCATCAGGCGGCTCCTCCGCAACGTTTCTCAGACTGGCCACGCCCCAAGGGACCATGGCAAGGTTTACACATTGACTTTGCCGGACCTTTCTGGAATACGCGCTGGTTAATCGTTGTAGACGCTTTCAGCAAGTTTCCTTTTGTGATTGCCATGAACTCAACGACGGCGTCTAGTACGATCAGTGCCTTAACGTCAGTGTTTTGCATCGAAGGTTTGCCTGAAACTATCGTCAGTGACAATGGACCTCAGTTTGTTAGTGCGGAATTTCAACAGTTTTGTCGTGTGAATGGCATTCAGCATATTACCATTGCACCTTTTCACCCTCAGTCCCAATGGTGAAGCAGAACGTTTCGTTTGAACATTCAAGTCTCACATGGAGAAGATGAAAGGTCAGCACTCCAGGCAGCAAGCTCTTCAAATTTTCCTGTCTACGTATCGATGCATGCCACGTGACAGCCCGTCTTCTGCCGAGCTGCTACACGGCCGCCGTCACCGCACTCTCCTTCACCTGCTGCAGCCTCCCACGCACCGAGTCGGTTCGTATGGCGCTACGCGTTTTCAGGTTTCTACGCCGGTGCTGTACAGGGTGTTTGCTGGCAACAAGAAGACATGGATGCCGGGCACCATTCAGCGCGTGCTCGGTCGCAATATGTATGTTGTACGATCTTCCACAGGGTCGGAGCTGCGGCGCCACGCAAACCAATTGCGCTTGCACAGGCTGCGCGATCCTTTCTCGGGTTTCTTGATTCCAGACCCAGTTCACCGCCAGGGAGCACAACCACATCGTTCGTCCCCGGACTACGAGATCCCTATGGAGGTGGACGCGCCTCCTACGCAGTCCGCCTCTCCGCCTCTGTCGCCGCCGCAGCTGACAGCATCACCGAGAGTGACTCCGGGACCGTGCGGGCCCCCCCAGCTTGGGCCACGCACCTCAAAAGAAGATGCCCTGCTCAATCTGGGCGGCAGGGTGCGCCCTTCCCCAGGTTTCGGTGGGTTCCCTGGAGGATCGCAATGCGGATGCCGGGGCGCGGACGGCGTCTCGATCCCAGCCTCAGCTACGACGCCCGTCCCACCAGTAACGCCTCCGCCCAGGCCCTCCTCCCAGTGCCGTCGCCGTGGCCCTCAGCCCTACGCCACGACGGCGCGGCGGTTTGGGGGGGAGGGGTGTGGTGTCGCACAAGTACAAAGTGCGCGCCACCTACTTTCGCCGCGCGCTGCCATGCATGCACGGCGCGGCGTTCTCACGACGACATCCACGAGCGCCCTCTGCGACAACTCCGCTCGTGGCCACCACTGAAGGATCGGTCACTTCGGACGGAGATAGCAACCAGTTAGGACCTTCGTAATCAGATAGGCACCAGTGAAGACTTTGCTATTGTACAGGCACTAGGCAGGCCTCTAACAACTATGTATCAACATTCTGCAGTACTATGTAAAAGTTAAGTATTGTTACATTGTGTGCAATATATATCTCTTTCTAATTTACTCTAGTGTTTATAGTTTCTGGCTGCTCCCCTCCGTACCTGCACCAGCGTGCTGTCATTATTCCTGTGTCGGTCTTATTCCACTCGGCCACCGACACCTACGACGAGGCTGGTACACAAAAGCGGTGACGAAGTTGGGACACAAAAGTGGCGACGAGGATGGGATACAAAAGGAACCAAACCTCCGAGGGAGCGGTTTCGGAAACTGTGGCATGGCGTCTCTACTACCTGCCGGCCGCCCCTGTTCAACAAGGGGAGGGAGGAGGGCTAATTTCTTCCTCGCCAGTGCAGCAGCGCCGTCGTGTGTACGCCGGAAGAGCAGTCTGGCGCACACGTCAGTATTCTTATGAGTGGAGCGCTGCTAGCGTGTTACACGCCTTGCGTTTACTCACAACTAATTTTGCAGGAGACGAAATCTAATTTGGAAATTCGAATGCAATGTTCGATACTGCGGTTACATGTTACGCCTGAAGCAATTTTGCTAAGCCCTTCAATGCCAGTTGAGTGTTTTATTCTTCCCGCGCCATGGAAAAAAATTGTTGAACATTACTACAGTCGAACATGTTCAACACCTACAATGGCTGGAAGTATTACGAAGAGTAAATACGCTGTGAGTAATTACAAAGGACAAAGACATTGATAGTAAGCCTGGCATAAGTTGGGTTTCGACGTATTTTTGAAAATGTTTGCTATCCGTCTCTGAGTGATAGTCGGACGTTTTGAACACAACTAAACTCTGACCAGCATTTTTGTGTGACAATATCACACACTATCACTTTGCCAACATTTATTTACTGTATAATGCGTGTGAATCCATGTTTCGTCTAAATAAACTACTGGTCGCTTTGATTCTGATGAAAACCTGAGAAAGTATGGTCTTTTAGCAACAATGCCTTCTCGTGCAAGCGAAACAAAACGTTAATTTTGACGCCTTGTAAAACGAATATCCATAGACAGAACATTGCTTCTAAGGGTTTCCTTGCTAGCTTTGAAGCTCGTAATGCTATAAAAATTACTGCCTGATAAAACATTTATCCATATCATCGGTCACATACTTAATGTGAGCTTCTTGCTTCATATTCTTGGGCGCTAGGTTAACCGTAGCCTCGCTGTACCTCGTCACGTGACCTAGTTCCTGACACTGCTGCGTCACCACTTCGCCTTTCCAGACAATAGGTATTGTTGCGTTCTCTACAACGAAAACTACAGAAATCGTTTCGATAGTTGGCCGAGAGAGCCAAGATTGGTCAGAAGCACTTTCGTTGCGTTTCACAAGAACAGAAGAATTGGTGAGTCCGCATTTCTTGCAACTTGGGATGCAATAGGTAAGTGCTTTTCACATAACCTACAATTAGTATTGCGCATACACGTTACTCATAAGTTAGAATTTTTCTCCTTCAAGAATGTAGAATAGAAAAATTTATTTTTCTTATGATCTGTTACTTAAAAAATTGACAACTCGGCAAATAAGCACGTGTCACCCCAATAGCTAGAATGAAAATAAAGCGCAGAAAAGTGACGTGATACGACGATGAGTAATTTGTTACCCCTTATTCCATAATCAGACACGACAGAACTGACACCTGGAAATTACGACAGATGGTGATATCAGTTCTTTGAAATGAATAACCACAGCGCAGTGAGTTAATATACTTCGACTAGTACCAGTACCCGTCGATTCCCGAGTGTGTATTTATTGCATTATTATGTTACTCTATCTCCTTATTCTTCCTCTCTCCATTGTCTTCCTCCCCACTCTATGGCCGTTTCAGCTGCCTTTATTTTCCACATCTTCATAGATTTCGGTCACAGTGTGGCTATTCTCAATGCTTTGAGTTATGTTTACATCTATACCGTCGTGCTGAACGTAACTGTCAACATGACGGTTTAGATGTAAGCACATATTAAAAGCTTTGAAACTGGCCTCTCAGTGGCCGAAACCTATGTAGATATGAAAATTAAAAACAAAAATTGCGATTGATTGCTGACTACAGAATTATTGAATTAAAATTTCACAAACATATTGTTAAAAAAAAAAATAAAAAAACTGGGTGGGGCGGCAATTTAGCAGCTCGCACGGGGAGGCACTTGGGCTTGCGCCGGCCCTGCACGACGGCACTGTCACAGTGGCAAGGAAAAAATTAGCCCTCCTCCCTCCCCTTATTCAACATAAAGCTCTGTATAGGGAAAGTATGGCCATCCTTTTCCGCGCAGCTTGCCGCCGTTTGCAGCTCGTGATTGGCTGAAATCGAGTCACGTGGTTCTTTTCGCCATCTTGGTCCTATACGTTGCTTGGCTGCCATGAGAAGCCTTGTGAATATTCGTATGTTTGGGTTTGAATAATGCCATTATGTTGTACTTTTCGGTGTTCTTAAGAAACGAAGAAGGGAGGGAAACATTATAGTACTTCCATTAGATATCAGAAAAGCAGGAAGATGAACTGTCTGACTGATGAAAGTCATAAAAAAATTCCTGCTATATCGTGAGGTTAAGTTATTCACGCGTCGTTGGTTTTATCTCCAGGCAGCTACCGAAAACACCCAAATTTTGGACATATTTGTGACTGATCTAGATTCTCGTTTAGATATGAAAGTAATACATAATACCCGAAGCAGCTTTTCTCGATCATTTTCATGTGTTACGTGTATCATTACAGGAAACAAAGAATTGAAACAAGACAAATATTAGATGTTGAAATGCAATTGGCGTTGTAAAGGCACCTTTGATTTCTCTTTTTGCTGAAAGTCATGTAGTGGGTATCCCCTTCTCATTTTTCGTAGTTCATGTAAGGTATAAGAACACAATAAGCAAGAACATACTCATCAATCCATGATCTCAATTGCTGTCTTAATCTACAGTATGCTCCGATGACGACATGTTCGCGGTCTATTCGCATGTTTGTCTATGGTACAGGTCAATCTGAATATATAGGCGAACTCTTTAAATCTGGAGACACAACCATATAGTTTTCTTAAAATCGGGCGATTTCGTAAAGGCGCCAGGTCCGCATGGACAGAACTACGCGAAGTTCCCGCATCTGTCCGTCGGATACAACAACCTGTATCTCGAGAATGAAAAAAGTTATCGTTCTGCTCTCAGCCTTAAATAAAATTTCGGTATCTTACCTACATTTCGTCCGCAGCATTGTATGTGCTAAAATCAACCATACGAGAATTCTACGCAATATGATTTTTCCTCTGCAAACTCTTCAAAATTTTGCGCAGTAGTTTACTTAATTTGACATAGCACGGAAACTATAAGTAATAATGAATAAAACATTAGATCATTATCGAGCGAATATATCACACTATAACATGTAAAAAAATTAAATTTTTTCATTGAATAGTTTTCTCAAAATCGGTTGAAAAGTATTGTTAAGCGTTGGTAACATTGTAGCGGTCGGTGCGTAAGCAGCAGCGGAATAGACCCAGCCTGGCTGCCGCTGGCAGGCTGGCCATACTTTCCCTATACAGAGCTTTAGTTCAACAGGGATGGCCGGCAGGTAGTCGAGGCGCCATGCCACAGTTCCCGAAGCCACTCCCTCCGAGGTTTGAATCTCCTCTTGGGAGTGAATGAATGTTGAGTTTGTACTACAGAAAAAAGGGGGGGGGGCAGATTTGCCGCCCCCCCCCCCCCCCCCCCCCGGAAAGTGCCGCCCCGTGCGGCCGCACGTTTCGCACGTGCCTTGCGCCGGCCCTGCACAAACACACACACCTATGCCCCAGGGAGGACTCGAACCTCCACGGCGAGCAACCGTGCGCTCCGCAGCGAGACGCTTTAGACCGCTCGGCTACTCCACCGCCCACGATGTTAGCAACTGTGCTTATTCCAACCCTGTAGCTGAAGCTGATCGTTGTATACGCATCACCAAAAATCTGAAAATAAAATTTCTTTCAGAAAACTCCTTAAGACTGGAAAAAGCTAAGGGACAGCTACCGCCAAGCTTTGTGTAGAAGAAGATGGTGTCTTTTTTCTTGATGACATCATCAATCATTGTCAGGACCTCATTGAACTGGTCATGACCTAACCTGAAATAGGTGCTGAATTTTTCACCATCCGCCTCAAGATCACGAATCCAGTGGTGGTATTCGCCATGCTTCTTCCTTTTCTTATTGATTGGATGCACCCACTCGTTTCTTGAAGCCAAAGAATACAATAAAACCAGCCCATCGTCACTACTGTTGCTGCTGCTGGTGTCATCAAACCAAGGTAAGCCACGCGAAAATCCAGACTGACACCACGGAACCGTCGGAGCTGACATCTTTCTGCATACTAGGAAAAAACGTGGCCGGTACAAAGACCTTGTAAAAATAACGGCCGGTATAGCATCGCAATTGTGGGCGCTGTGTGGTGAAATGGTACGTGGCTAGCGTGGCGTGTATTCAGACACGCATGCCACGTGCAGTGTGGAATGGCCTTTACTTGGAACAGGCAGTGGCGGCGCTAGGCGCCGGCGACGTCGGCCACTGTGGGGGCCCCACAAAACATTGTTAATTTTTATTTATTTTATTTTTTATTTATTTATTTATTTATTTTTATTTATTTATATTTTTATTTTTTATTTTTTTTTATGTTTAACGGCGCTTTCCAACTGCTAGGTTATGTAGCGACGACCTACATCTAATTTACACTAGCTTAACCAACGGACGAACACAACATTCGTACCCAGGAGTGTGATTCGACCCCGACGAGAGTGATCTCGCTCACCGTGGTATGACGCCTTAGTGCGCTCAGCCATTCCCGGCCAGCAGCTATTTAGTTGTCCGTATTTATTTCCGTATGAGTGCGGAGTGATGCCATTTTAGTTAAATACTTAGGGTACAAAACAATTTCTTCAGCACATTTTAGAAAATGATTTGGAAGAAGTATATCCAGATGTTTATATAATAATCAGAATCATGCTCGGTTCCAGTCAGTACAGCTTCGGCCGAGAGAAGCTTCACAAATTTAAAATTAAGACTAACTTGAAAAGCACAATCAGCCATGAAAGACTATATGCGTTGTCAGTACTATCAACTCAAGCCGAAATAGCGGCTAGTATTAAGATGTGATCTTAAAAAAAATTCTGTGAGACGAAAAGCTGAAAAGTTTTTCTAATTTGTGTTTGTTTATTGTAATTTTTGTCATTGCAATAATACTCGTATATTATACTAATGGAATTTTAGTACAATGTTTATTGATGTATAATTCAGCTCATTTAACATTTCCTTCATTAATAAAAAAATGAAAGGGGCCTCGCAAAGACGAGTTCGCCGACGCCCAGTTTTCGTTTAGCGCCGCCACTGGGAACAGGGGACTGATGACCGAGCTGTTTAGTCCCCTCTAACTCCTCCCAACAAGAACAACAACAACTTAAATTTTGTCGCTTTCTATGGCCAGAAGTCGCCAGATATAGCGACAAAGTCGCTAAATTGGCAATACCGCAAAAGCATGCTCCATACTTTGTTACGGTTCTTAAAGGTTACGTAAGGAGCGATTCCAAAGACAGTGTAGTGCTTAGACTTACTAAATAAATACAGTGTAGCGGCCGCATTTCTAAAAAGTGGCACTGGTAACGAATAACGATACGTTTGTAACGACTACTGTTTCTTTTAGTAGCGAATACATACGGTAACAATACACTTTTTTTTCGTTACTCACAGCTCTACATGTTGCAATTGGATGGTTTGATTTTTGTTGCAATTAGAGTTGGACAACACGATATTTATTTATTTATTTTCATGCGATTCAATCCCACATTGAGAATTGATTCCTACGATTCTTTATAGTCTGCAATGGCACGATTCTTACAGAATGCCAAAACTGTGGTGTCGCATAAGTCTAAAGTGTGCGCCACCTACGTTCGCCGCGCGCCGCCATGCACGCACGGCGCGGCGTTCTTACGACGACAGCCACGAGCGCCCTCTGCTGCAACTCCGCTCGTGGCCACCACTGAACGACATCGTTCACTTGGGACTGAGATAGGAACCAGTTAACATTTCGGAATCAGATAGACACCAGTGAAGACTTAGCTATCGGACAGGCACTAGGCAGGCCTCTTGCTCAACTATGTATCAGCATTCTGCAGTACTGAGCTATGTAAAAGTTAAGTATTTCTAAGTCTCTAAAGCCCCTATTACACGATACACCTGAGGCGTACGCCCATGCAGCAGCGCCACAGGTGTGATTATCTGGAACTACGTGCTGCTTCACGTAAACCTATTACACGATGCACGGCGGATATTCCTTCGCGCGAATCCGCGCATGTGCAGTAGACATCAATAACGCGCAATAAACGCCAAGAAAAGAGCTCATCTAATCGTCCATTCATACCACACAAGAACCCGAGGGAAACTATGATTTCCTGGGACGACATTCATTTAAATTCTGTGAGCTCACGGTTCCTACTTAATGTGAAGTTGTCATTTTTTATTAAGTATTTCTTTTTCTCTTATGTAGTTTGCACAGAATTGAGTCACTACACTACTGCTTTGAGTTATAGACGTAACACTTTCAATTTCTATAAAAGTTGAAGGTTTGTGTAGCTAAGGGCCAAATTACTTAGGTTATTAGGTCCTAGACTTCTCACTACTTAAATTAAATCATGCCAATGACAACATGCACACAAATGGCTGACGGAAAACTCTTAACTTCGACAGGAGCGGCTGCGCAATTTATGACATGGAGCCTCAGACCATGTGACAGTTTTATATTACGACATTAGGTTGAAAATGTATGTCTGTCTAAATTTACATGTTTACAGCATTTCGCACATAGGACACACTTTTTTGGAACTGTGACAGTAAATCTTCAGATTACGCCACAACAACAACGAAAACCAGATGTTGGGTTCGACTGTGGCCGGAAAGAAGGAAGGCAGGGGAATATACTTACAGCTAATAAAAGAACTGGGTACGGGAAACCGCAACAAATTTGTAACTTCGTGAGGAAGGACGTGACCTGTTTTGAAGAGTTGTTGTTTGTAAAGTTGTACGCATATCATTGAGGAATAAACGATTGCTGACGTAACTTATGATAAAGGGATCATGTGGGTTATACAAACAACTTTCGTCCCTGTACGCCTGAATAATGACTCAGCGGCTCTCTGATATTCGCAGTTGATGTCATATATTCTGAGAATATGACCTAGTATAAAGGTCAGCTGGAAAATAAGGCTGTTTTGTTTAATTACTGCATTTATGAAAATCTACTAACAGAAAAACGGGCCAAATCCGCAATACGGAAGCCTGAAATCACAAATCATTTCTAACCACGAATGTCATACACAAATAACAAGCAGAAAGCCTCCTGCAATACCCATTTCCGCGCATGCGCGCGTTAACGCTGCCTAGTGCGCATGCGCGGATTCACGGGAGTTTAGAACTGGTCTCTATTCAGGCGCGCGGATAAAGCGTCTGCTAATAATCATGGCTCCGTGGTAGTTCCACCTGTTTCGCCGTTAGATGGCTGTCGCGCTAGACCTATACCTTTCGCGGCGGATCGTCGTGTAATACCACCTTAAGAAATATAGATCTCGTTATAATTTACTCTAGTGTTTCTAGTTTCTGCTGTCCCACTGACTGGTCACCTCCTACCTGCACAACAAGCGTGCCTCCTTTATTCCTGTGTCGGTCTTTCAACTCGGCCACCGACACCTACGACGGAAACGAGACACAAAAGCGGCGACGAGGCTGGGACACAAAAAAAACGTTGTACATCCCGCTCGTAGGGAGCGTCCTACGCAGTGGCGGCTGGTGGGCCATTTATTAGGTGGGGCGGCATGCCTCTTCAATTGTACTCGACATTTTGTCTCTTCAGAACACTTCTTGAACGGGGAGAATATAGCATTAATTTTATTAGCTAGTTACGTAAGTTAACCCTTCATCTAACACGACTTTTTCCTCCTATACCAAAATACGAACAAATTTACGCACAAATATGTCGTTTTTAATATTTTCTGCAGGCAATGGAAACCTTGTAACTCCATTTTATTAGCTTTCACAAGAGACCCAAAACTGTACCTTAAAATAATATAAAGTAAGAAGTAAATTCGTTGTGTGTGTAACTATATAAGTGTTGAGAGAACACAAATGCTTCGTCACGACAAACATATGTTACTGAAATTAGAAGACTGTCACCAACAAATGTAGTAATACCATTGGTATGCTTATATATTGGTGTGTTTATATGAAGCAGGATTAAATTTCCTAGTGAAACTACTTTTGCTTTTGCACACATTTTGTGTCTGTACAATGTTCAAATCATGTCTCGGTGGTGCTAACCTTTTTAATTCCAACTTTTCTTCAAAAGTCAATTGTTTACTACCAAATGTTAAAATGTAGTTAACGCTATTTATATTATTCATTCTAAATAGGGAACTAGAAAAACAGGCAACAACACGCACCTTCACAACAACGATACTACTATCACACGCAGGGCACCTGTTAGAAACTGCCTGACCGGTGGCGGTGCGCCTTTGTATATTTCGCGCCCTAGGCTCGGACGCCGTCCTAAGCGCCCCGGTTCAGCACACTACCCCCACCCAACCCCCAGTACCCCCACTCACCCCAAGCGCCCGTAGCCAGCCTTTAACGGCGCGGACGGATCGCGTAGAGTCCGACAGTCAGTCCATTCTGAAAACATTCGGTGAGCCTGGCTGGCAGACTACCTAGACTAAAAACATTGGTCATTCACATACACGGGTTACTGCTACACGAAAATTATTCAAGTCGGTTTGTGATTAATGATTGGTACGTATTCCTTGTTGGATATTTTTGGGAGGGCGCCGCCCCAGAGTCCTTAAGGAGTAGCCGCCACTGGTCCTACGTGAGCGAACTGTTGCGAATGCGGTGCGGCGACCGCGCGGAAATTTCAAATACGGCCCACAGTTTAACTTGTCCTACGTTAGCGCGCTCTCGCGGCACCGCGTGCAACGAGATATTCCGCAAAGCGGATCGATCAGGTAGTTTGATATTTTCACGCGAAGCGGACGCGGTTTGCGCATGGCATTACGATATCTGAAAACTTGATCAATACCGTTCAGGAACGTTCAGTATTGTGGGACAAAAGAAATATATGTTATACTAACCGTTTACCGTCGTACCGTGAATGGGACGATGTTGCTAAATAATTGGTACGACAGGTAAGTTCATATAACACACGTGTATTAAGCAGTGTTGTTCATGTATTAAGTGTAGGATTTTGTTCAAAATACAATCTAAAATTTTCTCTCACTCGCCAAAATTATGGGCACTACAAGTATGTTCTTTTTACACATTTATTTAACAGAATGATTTACATTAAAAGGTAAAACAGTCAACAATCCGAAGATTGGTTTGAACACCACAGTGCTTTACAAGGCATGGTCCTGTTTGGAGGTGGTCTGCCGTTGCCTACCTCCGACCTGACTTACCCAGCCAGTTATAGGGGGACCTACAGTTTAACGTGGGTTCCGAACCACGGTGCTACTCGGTATTTTTCACATCAGCAACACTGTCAGAGGTGAAAGAAGTGGAAAGTGACTGATAAAAATCCTAGGACCTGGCGGGGATCGAACCCGCAACCTTAGGACTTGTAGGCTGGCACTCTATCACTGTTCTACAGAGCCGCACCATTCGTTTATTATTTCAATCCCTTTTTAAAATAACTAGTACTACAACGAAGAAAAATAATACATTTATTAAACAGCAAAGTTTACATTCTTGGAATGTGATTTTGTTCGAAATACGATTTAAAATTTTTCTCTCGCTTTCACAGCTGTTCGCAAAGAAGCGTTATATCTCTTTTGAAAGTTGCCTTGTTCTGTTTTTGGTGCATTCCTGTGTACACCCTAGAAAAATGTAGCCTCGGCCTCATTAATTGATTCAAGGTCACGGATAATGTTGTGAAAAATAGTTATAGCTTTCACAATGTGTACTGCATTTCCTACACTCGTTTCGATAGGTTCGTGCAAAATTCTAAATTTAGATGAGATAGAATCAAATGCGCATTCTACTACCATTCTTGCACGAGATACCGATAGTTATAAACATCTTCAGCGTCCCCTGCTGTTGTTTTTTCTGGAAAAGATCTAATTAAATATTGCTTGAAAGGAAATGCTACATCACCTAGGAAAACATGTGGACATTTAATATTAGATCCTGTCAAAAATTCTTCTTCGGGTAATTTTAATCTTCCCATCTCTATTGCATGTCAGAAGAGCACTCATCAAAAACATCTGCTTCCAGGGGCGCCGACTCCGTGGGTGCTCCAATGCTGGTGCAACCCCCCACGAAATTTTTGGGGGTGCTCAGCACCCACACAAAATAAGGGAGGAAAATAAAGTAGTACAAAAATGGGAAAAGTCATAGCTGTCAATTATGCAATTTTTGACATCGCAGTGTAGCAATCACGACCTAGCCGCTAGGCTGTTCCAACAGTGCCCCAAGGAGCACTCACTGCAGAGGCTTGGAGCCCGTTCACAAGGAGTGGTGATGGGAGGGGGGAGGGTCGAGACCAATGACCCCTGGTCGCATGACGTCGTAACCGATGCAACAATCGAGAGTTCGGTGACAGCCGTAGTTTGCTGTGGTAGCTCCATTAATCCAGTTCACTAAGGTAGATTGACATCCGAACTGCCTTTTACCTCGAAGTATTTAATTCTGCTAACAAGTACAGTGGCGTTACACACAACTTCACGTAGAACATCCCGGGCAGGTAGAGGGCGAAGCACCTGCATGGCTAGTAGCCGAGCTTAATAATGACACATATACAGAAAGGACTGAAAAGTGAATCTAGGAAAGAGGTTTTGACTGTTCATTGCTCCATTCACGAAGCGCCATTGTCTGCTGATGGAGTGCAACCAGGCGCCGTAATAAAGGCGTCACGTGTGTGGGATCTGTGCTTTGTCGCCATATAAATAACCGCCTTTTCAAAGGTTTCCTGAACGTTGTAGAAGTGGAGCATGGGTGTATACTGTATACCTTAGCACAGTAGTTCATTGGCTTAGTTGTCTTTACTTTTTTTGTCAATCATGAGAAAATATGTCTCTCTAAATGAAAGAGGCAAAGTTCATTGTCGAATAGATCAAAATTGGATAGTAAATCTAACGTTCCATACTCACATAACTATCCACACTAAAATATTAATCATTGCAGGGCAAAGAACATCTAATAATAGAGATGAAGGACCAAGTCAAAGTGTTTATGAAAGAGTTTCGTCTATCAGAAAGGCAAATGAGTAACGGAATACTAACATCCTTCAATCGTCTGATTCGTTTTAAACTTCTTAAAATTTCCTGAACGTGCCAGTGGTGCTAATTTTCAAATTATTATTATTATTTTTTTTTTTTTTTTTGTTTTATATAATATTGAATCTACCACAGTTGAAGTACTGTTAATAATATCAGTGGCTGTTCTCTCTCGTTTTTCTCCAGATATCAAATCATGCAATGTTATTACTACTGACAGAGCGACAAATATGATTGGTACGTTTCCTAAGTTGCAAGCAAAAATCAAAGAAATTGAGCACTACTTGGCCCATTCCTTGAACCTGGTGGCCGATAAGGTAATGAAAAATGAAAGCACGAGCACCCACACTGATTTTCAAAAGTCGTCGCCCCTGTCTGCATCGTTCTCTTTTCCGTAGGCTCACACATTTACCACTACGATCCTGTAATTACTGTCAGTGACAGCTAGTAATCCAATGGAAAAGAAAGATTTGTAAGCAGATGAAATCCGAATGTGTTTGCTGTCAATACTTCCAAGATAGTTAGGGAACTGCCATCTGACCTAAAAGCATTGTGGTATTTTTCTAGTCTTCGTCTGCTGGCTCGGGCTTGTGCTTTGTTACCAACGTGGTCCATACTGCTCTACAAATTTCTACAAAGATTGTGGAAATAGCCGTTTTTTAAATTCTAAAAGAAAAAGCGAGTTGACGGAATTGTGTGCCCGTGGCTAAGTACCTGGAAGTCTATGACCTGTAATGAAGAAAGTGTGTTAATTACAATTTTTAATGTCCCTCAAAACCTGTTGATTCTAAATTGCAGTGCTTCTTGTTTATTACGTACATAATATGATATGGCCAAGGTTAACTGTTAACAATATTGTTATTTGTATAATCTGTCTCTTTCACAATTGTTGGCAAAAAAAAAAAAAAAAATGTGGAGCTAGTCTTGTTTAACTAATGAACAAGTTCGAGACTATAGTCACAATGGTATTCATTGCGAGATTTTGCCAAGCATTCATTTCCTTTATTAAGACAGCAATTGATGAAAAACAATAATAAATTACGCAGGTCTAATTTGCACGTAGAACACTGTATAAGATAGATTAAAGGTGTGCAACGTGTCATTAGTTGTTATATCGTTAAGTAACAGATTTATTTGCCCGGACTTAAAAATATGTATCAATGGCACGTATAGTTCGAAACTAATTTCATTTCTTGCACGCTTGGCTTTATCAGCTAGGCCTAATGGATTATTTTACATTTGCATTGAAGACGAAGTAACAGCTTTTCATTAATTTTAAATAATCATTCAACTATTAGCAACCCTGTCCACTAAAACAGCAATTGTTAAAGAGACACATAACTGTTACGTTTTTAATTTTTTTTCTTCTTAATTATTTAATTTTTACTTCAGGTGCAGTGGAAAAGTAAAATGGAAAAATTTTTTGGGATACATTCAAGAAAGAATTGAAAAAAATTCGTAAGGCTCGACCTGGAGCTGAAGCGGACAGTGAACCGGTATATACAGGAACTTGGCCATATTTTGATTCCAGGCTGTTTTAAAAGATATTTTAATGCCGCGAGAAACACGGAGGAACATTCAACCATAATACTCAGCAGAAAGCAAGTCTTCGGAAGAGGAAATGGATGTGAGAGACACAGAAAGTGATGTCACTGATGAGCCTGAAGTGATTTCTGAAGTTGAACATTCAGAGGAGGCAGTGTTGCAGATTTCCGAAGTAACAGAAAGCACCCAAAAGAATAGCATTCCTTCAGGCTCAATAAAACCGACACTTGCAACGAGATACAAACGTAAACAAAAATATGGGCTACATGAATTTCTCCAATTACAGAGGAAGAAGATTAACATTTTGCGACAAAAGCAAGAAGAAAATAATGACGAAGACCTGCGTTGGTTCAAATCTATATCACCATTTATGAAACAGCTGTCACCATTAAACAAATTACATTTTAAGACACAGGTGCAGCAGTTGTTATTAAAGGAGCTTTCAAAGTTAAATACTCATGTGCCAACTTTTGATCATTCTGATATTAGTAAACTTCAATAAATGTAAGAGGTGGTTTTGGGAATAAAGAAATAAAAGAACTGATTAATTAATTATTTGCTTTTTTCCCTTAAAGTCACCATCAACCGTTCTTCAACAGAAATAGGTTGCTGGAAATTAGTTGATTTCAACTGCAAGACAGGTTTTATAGTATCCACGATATAATCAAACATAGGTAACATTCGAGCATACTCCTTGAATAGAAAAGGTTGAAATTTCAACTGTTCATACAAATGGTGAAACTCTCAATGAATATGCCTTTCCAGATATGTAACATTAGTTTCATTCCTTTGTCACAGACAATGTTTTTCAGTAATTGAAACTTCAGATAAGATTTTTCCATTAAAAATGCCTTTCGTCTGACCATAATGAATGAACTGCGCTGAGTGAGTGGGCCTGATGACGTGTCTACTGTTCGCCATACAGTGCAGTGGCGTCTCGTGAACATTTCGAGGGGGGGGGGGGGGAGGAGAAGGTCGCTTAACGCTAAGTGTTCCGGACAACGATTTTTTTTGTAGTTTTTTCAGTGCCCCAGAACATGGGTGTTTTCAATACTCAATCTACAGTTTCAGGTAAGTTCAGGAACAGTGTAAAATTATTCGCTCACTGGGATACATCAATATCTTTTTCCCGCAAGAAACCGTACGGCATGCGACGAAGGGCACAAACTGCTGATCTGGGACCGTCTGTGGACTAAGATCAAGGGCAACTGAACAGTAAGTAATGAGGGTAGTGCAAATACTTGTTTGGAACGATAGGCCTATATCATTATGCAGGTGTAGGGGTAACTGTTAAGAAAGCAAAGGGACAACAGTTTTTACAGTCAACATTTTTGCCTCCTCCCGCAAATTCGGTGAACTGGCCACTCTTTAGTTCGCCCAAATGACATAGGAAGTACGCTCATACAATAGTCTATAGGGGGGGGGGGGGGCACTATCATTTTTCACTATAAGAAAGTGATAAAAAACTGGTGTTTAATAAGTGTTTTACTGCACTTTCTCTGTCCATATTAAATGTTTAAACGCCTGACTTTGGTGATGGGCAAACTGAGTACTGAGAGCGCAAAGTTATCGATTCCAAAGAGCTCTCGTTGTTCTCGAGAACCTGAGTCTGTTCTCGGTTTTCAGTATTCGCTTTTTAGTGTTAGCAAATTGTCGACACAAACATTTATAATCTTACCATTGACAAATTTAGAAATATTGTAACATTTAGTTATGTTTTGTAGCATAAGGCACACAGGTTGTTCTCTGTGTACGTGATCGTGTGATGTAATGGGTTAAACCGTTACGATGTTTTGGTGTAGGGTAAGGGTTCGAATCCTGACAGGGTATATAAAATTTTTATATTTAAAATATTATCAGAACTGCTTTAAAATCTTTTTTGAATCTTGATCAGTTATTAGTTTTATTGAAATGATTGGTTTAACGTAACTTTTTTTAATTCTATTTCTTCGCTACATCATTTCAGTTGGCATAAAAACTTTTCATTTTCGCTCCTTTATGCTTCTTTCGTTCTTTATTCATCTGGAATATTCGTCTATGAGATTTTAATTATTGTTATTCAGTATCTTCAAAATAATTTATGCCGTTTTATCATTTTATATTCGTGTTTGTTGCAATCGTTACTTATACTCCCTATTTCACTTTAATTATATTTATAACACTGTACCTGATCTTCGTTATTTTCTCGTAATGAAAAAAGAATGTTTAACATGTTTGTATGGCGATTACCAAACAAAAGTTCTCGCTTCTCGGAACTCGCTTCTTAGTTTTTCGCTTTTCAGTTCTTAGAACTCGATTCTTAGTTCTCGCTTCAGACCTCGCCTCTCAGTACTCGCTTCTTGGTTCTCCCTTCTAAGGTCTCAGTTTTGGGGTCTCGCTTTAGATCTCGCTTCTCAGTACTCGCTTCTCAGTACTCGCTTCTTAGTTCTCGCTTCTAAGGTCTCGGTTTACGGGACTCGCGTTTCAGTTCCTGCTTCGTGGTTGTCGTTTCTGCGTTCCCAGTTATGGTATTCGTTTCTGTTGAGCAAAGGGAAACGAAAATTCTCGGTTTTGTTTGTATTTGTTTCAGTCTTTCGGTTGCTATCTTTTATTATAGGAATCCAGCCATAGTCACTAATATCCTCAATTGTCAAACAAATAAAAATGTTTAATTTAAGTATCTATTAAATCACCCATATGTTTCTTATCTCTATATATGTAAAAGCGAATGATTACTCACTCACTGACCGAACACAGTATCACGAAAACTACTTCACCTATTAAGGAGAAATTTGGCAGGCATGTAGTTTATAAGTAAAATACGTCAGCCGAGGAAGAATTTTCCGTTAGGGTCGAATTAAGGCGCACGACGGAGTTGCTTTATTTACAGACATCGATAAAATCTACAGGTTTTTTAGATCTTCGTAAAATTTTGTGTGGTTGGCTATCAGAACAAGTGGAAGATCCCTTCTATGTAAAATTTTGTATGGTGCGTGACGGAGGGTACTTTATCTACGGACTTTCACAAAATCTATAGTTTCTTTCTGATCTTTATAAAATTTTGCACATTTGATTTTCAAACCATGTTTTTCTTAAAGCAAATGTTGAGGACGCATCCAGAACGTTAATACTGGCATCAAGTAAATTTGCCTAGGCACCACTTTTTTTTAGTTCTCGGTTTGATATTCGATTCCTTTTGGTTCTCGAGGACAGAGTTCTCGATTTTTAAAAGTTCTCGGTTTTGCCCATCTCTAACTGACTTGGTCGCATAAGCAATAATACACTCGCGCGCAACTCGGGAACAACAATCAAACGCAAAGTGTTACCAGCCTCTGAAGCTCAAATGCCCCATCCAGGATTTCAAAATGTCCCTTTTCAGCGTAAAGTGTCCCATGGCAAAAAAAAAAAAAAAAAAAAAAAAAAAAAAAAAAAAAAAAAAAAAAAAAAGAAAAAAAAAAAAAAAAAAAAAACACACTTCCGTGCGTCACTGCTACTGTACAATGGGATTGTAGATTGCTGTGTCGTTTGTTTCACCTTGTTGCGGAATGTGAAAATCGTACCCACGTGTTGTGTAAGCAAACCGCAAGAGACGAGCAACAACAGCAAAACAAGTCCTATATTCATCTCACTTTTTGCAACAACAAAAAAAAAATTCCCTCTGTCCCTTTCTAAAAATAATTGTCAAAATGTCCCACGATATGGGAAAAATCCCACGGGCTGGGAACACTGGTTGGAAACTGATTCGTTTGCAGGCGGAAACATGGGCGAAACAGTGTTGCCAACCGCTGAAGCTCCAAGATTTTTTTTTTTAATTAAAAAAAAGAAAAAAGAGGAAGATCGACAGCTCCATGCTGTGCCGCTTTTCCAAGGTGGGCGCGACGAGATTTTTTTTTTTTTTTTTTTGATAATTATACGCTGTTTGTGCTTTATGATGGACAGGAAAACAAAGATAAGAGGAAGCGGTGCTTTGTGTAGGGGGGCACCAACTAAATGTCTCACATTCATCTCACTTTTCGCAAAAAAATTCCCTCTGTCCCTTTCTGAAAAATAATTGTCAAAATGTCCTACGATATGGGAAAATCCCACGGGTTGGCAACACTGGCAGCGCGCAAGCGCATTGCAGCGCATGAATCGATCGACCACCAGGACGTTGGAAGCAGAGTTTAAGGCTACACACGACGACACTACGTTTCATGAAACTGCGCTACTGGCCAGTGCGCATGCGCGGCAGGCGTTCGCGCAACTCGTTGGGGAAACTAAACAGTTTCGGCAACTTCCAACTTTGGCGAAACTGATTGCTAGTGTTTTTAGGGTAGGTGATAACCAATACAGAAAAAAACACAACATAAAGGGGGGAAAGGTAGAAATAATTCTGTTTTTGAACATATATACGATGCATAGGTATTTGTGTCATTTTAACGATGAAAATTTCAGGAATAAGCAGTGCCGTGTTAGTGCTCTTGAAGCAATTATTCGTGAATTAAATATTGATGAGTTGACGAGTGAATTGCAGATTAAAGTACATTCAATTCCAAATACCTATACAAATGAACTATGGCAATTGTGGATTTGGGAATACGTTACGGGTACTGTAGAGACGAATATCTACTTGACAATAAAAGTAATGCAATTTGTAATTTCAGTTCTGGTAACGATGCTTTACGCATAACAGTATCTTGTTTCTTTATTGCATTACTAACTCTGCTTAAAAGGAACGTAAACTCCACTGGTGGCTTAAAATAACTTCTAGGGTCTTCGATCACAATTTCTTTCAGCAAGGTTGCTGAGCAATCGATCTGACGTCCTTTTTTTTTAAATTCAGTCACAAACCCTAAACACGTTTCTTATTCTTTTTTTTTTTTTTTTTTTTTATGTTTAGTCTTGCACAGCGAGCCGGCCGCGGTGGCCGAGGAGACTGAGGCGCTCCAGTCATGGTCTGCACGGCCACTACGGTCGGGGGTTCGAATCCCCCCTCGGGCATGGATATTTGTACCGTCTTTAAGGTAGTTCATAAGTAGTTTGTAAGTTTAGGGACTGATGACCCCGTAGTTAAGTCCCATGAGCTTAACAAACATTTGAACATTTTTATGCAGCGACTTCACACAGAGAAGCAATAGTTCCGCCACAAACGTTCATTCAAAACGTTCATTCTACGGCGACTACGGCACTCACAAAACAACGAAACTGGAGTGTATAGTATTATCGCCGTGTCTACAGAGATACACGAAACCAGTTGCGCGCAACTCATTTCATGACACGAGTGTCGCAACCTAGTGTCGTCGTGTAGACTAGCCTTTAACGCCTTGGCGGCTGGCGTGGCAGTAGCAGACGGGCGAGGCCATTCCGAACAGCGCGGAGGGTGACTGCACTATATGCAGTACCGGCAGAAGGGCCGGGCGAGCCGGGCGACCGCCCGGGGCGCCAAATTTTAGGGGGGTTTGGGGGGCGCCAAAACCCTCGCTAAATTTATATTATTCTAAACAGAGAACTAAAAATTAACTAATTCATAAATTGTGTAGCAGCATTGGTTACTATCTCATGCCATAGGCCTCACTCTTTATAACAACCCCCGATTCTCCTTGAATCACCTATAAAGGAAATCCCTTCATTACTTCACCTTATTTGTCTATAAAAAAATCTCCGCTGACAAAGCTAAAGACTATTGTTGAGAGTTGGGAGTTTTGAGCAACAATAACACGCTCTAACAATTACAACCGCCGCGGTGCCGACAATTGCACTCCTTGCGACAAAGCTATGTCGGCCGCTCTAACAATACACACAAACAATATTGAGTTATCGGCAACCGAAAAGAAATTAGTCCTGTTTGTACTGTCAAATGTCTCGTGAAAGAAAATTGTAAATCAAGAGTTATGTACATCAAGTGCAGGCTTCTTTTGTCTCCTGAATTTCTACTCTTAGAAGTAGAATCATTGCGTTAATGATTTCTTTATTAACATGTCGGAAAAAAAGAAGCCTTCTGGAAATGTATACAGAAAAATAAGAGCACAATTTGCAGCTGAAAATGGGAAACAGGCAGCAGCATTAAAGAAATTCTTTCGTACTCCTGAAACAGATAATAATGGAAATGAAAATGTGGAATCAGAGAATGAGGAAACCAGGAAGAAATCAACAAATATTGCAGAAGATAACAACACAGTACAGGTAAGTAGACCTACATCACGTAATGTGTTTTCGTTTTATTACTTATAATAGAGAAGAGGTGTTTACACACGTAGCGTCTTAGCAGGCTGGGGTGGGTAGGGTGGCGGCCTCTCAGATAGGCGGCGAACTTCAGGCTCAAAGGAAGTTCTTTCCCCATTGATATAAGTAGCAATAATTACATTCTATACCAACACTGATGCTTGATACATGTACCAAAGCAATAAGACTTTTACTCGTTAGATGTGTATTAACCAACTTTAATTAAAGACTTTGCAAAGAAAAAGGCACGAAAAGTTAACTTTACTTAGCATTGTAAACAACTCAAAGGACACTTTGCATTAAAACTGTATAAAGATATAAAATTATATTACTGGTTGTATTATTTGTAGTACGAAATCTTTGTACAATGCTCCTACAAAACATATCTGTATATCTTTTGTTCATATATGTGTTCTCGCTCACAGTTAACAAGGTTGTTTATGTATATATGTGTAAATAAATGTTGCATCGCATCATCAATCTTAATTTTACATAATTGTTGTTTCTTGAATCGTTCTGTAAATTTCTAATCAGTGACATAGACAATTCTGCATGCTCATGTGTATATAATTGTTTCGTATATCGTTAACCAAAGCTTACTCTGTGTATTTAACCAACAAAAGTTAAGATCTTACTCAATTTGATAATTAATTATTATAGTTGTAGTTATAGAGTTCAAGGTGCTATCCCTTAAAAGCAGCTATCTGTAACGTAGCATAGCAAATTTAATGTCAGTAATACCAATGGGTTGTAAGGGGCGCCATATGGACCTTTTTTTTTTTTTTTGTGCAGGTGATATTTTCCCCTTCCGCCGGCCCTGACCATATGGAACAGGAGAATTAAATTATAATGACAGGAAACACACTACAATGAAATATTATGTTCAAACAGATGAAAATGATCTATTATTTTTTCATTTGATTTCAACAGGGCGTTGACACACAACTTGCACACATACAATACTAGGAATAAAAATGATCTACATAAGGACTTAAAAGCGCTTACTTTAGTTCAAAAAGGGGTCTACTACTCAGGAACACACATTTACCATCAAGTATAAAAAATTTAGCTACTAATAAAGATCAGTTTAAGAGGAACCTAAAACACTTTCTCGTGGCCAACTCCTTCTACTCCATTAGTGAATTTCTAAATTGACATGTTCCACATCCACGACGATCTCCTCAATATGGATCTATGGAACGAAAAACTAATCTAATCTAGCCGCGGTGGAGTAGCCGAACGAATTAAAGCGTCTCGCTGCGGAGCTCGCGGTTGCTCGCCGTGGAGGTTCGAGTCCTCCCTGGGGCATGGGTTTGTGTGTTGTCCTTAGGTTAGTTTACCTAGGTTTAAGTAGTTTGTAAGCTACGGACTGATGAAAACGCAATGTGGTCCGATAGATTTTAAAAAGAAAAAAAATCTAATCTAAGTAAACGCCACTCCGATGTATCACTTTCTTTTCAGCTTTAAAAACAATTTCACAATATTAGCTACATTTTGTACGCACTAATGAATAACCTAAAGTCAACCAAACGTAAAATCATCAGCGACTATATTTTTCACTGCAAAAGCTGCTATACGTTAATTGGAAATTAAGTATCGTAATAACTATGGCTAATATCGAAAAGACAGACACTCCGTTATGAAGCTGTTAGGTTATCCTGTACGCTTGGCAAAACTCAGTTATGTACGACAATTAGTTTCCTCAGAATCGAGCGAGAAGTATCGTAGGTCAAGGAAATCGCACAAAACCGGAAGAGGTAGCTTTTATTATTATTATTTTTTTTTTTTTTTTATTGATATACGAGGCGCGTCCAGAAAGTAAGTTCCGTTTCAATTTATCTCCGCTGCAGCGCTGCGATTGCAGTTCCGCACATGCGCTGTAGACCATGTGTATCAAGGAGAAGAACGTGCGCCATTTGGAGATCGCTGTCAGTTACGTACGCTTTGTTGTGCTTGTTTGAAATAGCGTTGATTGAAAATCCCGCCGCCTGTGAAATCAGGTCGGTGATTCGGTTTCTGAAAGCGAGGAAAGTGAAACCAAGTGAAATTTATCGGCAAATTTGCTATGTTTACGGACCAAATGCGATGAGTGATTCGATGGTGCGAAGATGGGTCCGATAGTTCAATGGCGGGCGTACTGATGAGCACGATGAAGAACGAAGTGGGCGTCCACCTTTGGTTACAGAAGATTGATGACAAGATCTGTTCTTACATCTCAAGTCTTTCCTTGGCGGTCATCACTTCACGAATGACGACGAGCTGGAAGAAACTGTTTCCAACTGATTGAAGACATAGGCGGCAGATTTCCATGAAGAAGGTATACAAAACCTGGTGCCACGCTATGACAAATGCCTGCAAAATTTCGGCAGTTACGTGGAAAAGTAGTTTAAGAGTTGTAGAATTTTGTGCAATAAAATTTTCTTCTGTATCTGTGTACAATTTCATTATATTACCAAACGGAACTTACTTTCTGGACGCGCCACGTATATATATGAAGGACAATTTCTATCGAAAAACTGACACCGGAGTGCGATGTTGCTTCGCTTCAAACACTGACAGTATTTTTTACAGCAAGAAAGTCGAAAAAGTAATTTTCGTCATACATTGGAAGCAGCCGCTGCGCGGTTTCACTGCGCACGGTCGGGGTAAAGCGCTGGACGTCCCCGTCCACCGTATTTTCGGAACTGAACAACAACAAAAATTGAAACTTTGGCAATAAGTACCAATATTGTTTCAGTGTTTAACAAAATAAAATACGGACGCTGCAATTTATTTTACATGAATAATTTTTGTTTCTTCTGTTTTTTTACGTTATACTGAACAAATCATATTTGAAGGTTATTTATACGACTTATATGTCTGAAGTGTCTGCAACAGCAAACACCCCAAGCTTCGTAAATTTAAGATGGTTTCAACTAAAAAAGAAGTCCTGCACTGAAAAGTAAACGCTTTTTAACTAGGCTACCTTACAAAATATATTACATTTTAAATTGACGTGCCGCGGTGTAGTAGCCGAGCGGTCTAAGGCGCCTCGCTGCGGAGTGCGCGGTTGCTCGCCGTCGGAGGTTCGAGTCCTTCCTGGGGCATGGGTGTGTGTGTTGTCCTTAGGTTAGTTTACGTTAGTTTAAGTAGTTTGTAAGCTACGGACCAATGACCACGCAGTTTGGTCCGATAGATTTACAAACATTTAAACATTTTTTTTTTTTTTTTTTTTTTTTGAAATTGATGTCAAATATGTCATGTACATTTTTGCAATCTGTTTTGGCGAACGAAAATTCAGGAAACCTCTTTTTTTTTTTAAACCAAACTGTGTAAGTAACTGATACGACGTTGGGTAAGACTCCCTGAGTATATAATCCTTTTTAGAGATTATTTTGGCCGAGCAATGAATATTAAAGCGAGCTGATTTCAACAGGATTAACTTATATGCCCGTGCTTCGCAACGGTTGTTAAACAGGGACCTGTGTATATCATGGTTTCTTAGGGTTCCGGAACTAGGTCAGCAACAACAAAAACCTTGTCGGTTTTCTCTGTCAATAAACTCAGTTCTTCTAGCCAAAATGTCAAATTGAAGTAGAAGTCATTGTCGGAAACAGTCAATGTTCAAAATGTTTTCATACAAAAAGTGAAATTAATGTAAGTCTGTACTCCGGAACGATGTAAACCAATGTTAAGTTGTGTTCATAAAGTTAAGACTGTGGTGTGTAATTGTCTGTTTGGCGTAAACTTCTGGAAACACTTCCATCGTTGAGATGAGAAATAGTAATGATAATAATAAAATAATAATAACAGCGTCATGTATTGGTCCTATGGTGTAGTACTAAACTCCTCTCTCATACTAAGTGTATGCACTTGGGTCAATATAGTTATTCTGTATGCAGTGCTCCATATTATCGAAAAGTCGACGAATACTGAAAGAGTTCACGTCTGTTTAAATAAGACTTCATCGTGATGTCAATGTGCCGTAAAGTAAGTCTGGGTAATCGTTGAAGGATTGGCGTCAGCAGATCGTCTGAATAGAACTTTCCATTAATTATGGTATTTCCAGTGAATTGTCTTGACTGTGTTAGCAGAATTGACCACTCTTTCAGATAATAAATGTCTCCAGGTCCTGCAGTGATTACTTCGTAAACCATGAAGTTGAAATTGATCTTGTGTGACAGAAATATGTATTCAGAAGTCGGATTATAACTCAAAGTACAATTGTCTCTGCAAAAGAAGACGTCTTTATCTTCCTTAATGTAGTCCGCACCAAAAGTAAGTAATTACAATATTGTACCGAACAATTATGAAAGGAGGAAGGTTTCTGATGAGTTTGTAGCTCGCGTGTGTATGTTATCTCTAGTGGCAGGCACAGAGCAGAAATATCTCTGGAGTGAACATTCAGATGTGCAGAACAGGTTTACTGTCCTCAACATTAAGGTGGAAATGTCACTTGATAATCGATGACTTTACCTTGGTCCTTTTCTGTTCATAAATTTTTTGTAGACTGTCATCCACAGATGAGATGATACATCACTGATTAAAGGGTCCGCTGCAGCTGTTTATCAATGATGCTTTTTCGTTCGGTTAAGACGGATGACTATGTGTAATTGGACCTTTAACCGACGCTTCCTCGACTTTCTTGTTGCTTCTGTGACACATTTATTTAGATATTATTTCATGTTACGTGTTTGTCTGCTAAAAGGAGGTTGGGCTTCTTTGCAACCAGTGCGGTACAAACCAATCGTAGGAGGAAATAAATGTGTGGAAAGAGTGTATTTGTTTCAATATCACATGGTAATTCCAGCTTAATGTTGAGAAGATGCACGGAATCCAATGCTCACTCCATAGATATTTCTATTGTATGTAGAATTTAGTGGTTATACTCGTCGAAAGGAACACTGCTTTTGTTTCCATGACATTGGAAAACATATGGGACACAGCTAGGAAGGAAAAAAAATTGTTCTACCTGGGCTAAGCTTTAGTTACAGTGGCAGCGGTTTAGTTTGCTATCGTTGGCAACGAACTATTCGCTTTAGGAGGATGATTAATTTAGTACCAGAACAGCATAGCCGCGGCGGAGCGGCCGAGCGCATTGAGGCGCTATGCTATGATGCGCGAGGCCGTTCCCCGTCGGGGGTTCGAATCCCGTCTTTAGTATACGCTAGTTCATAAGTAGTTTGTATTTTTAAGGACTGATGACCCCTTAGTTAAGTCCTATAAGCTCTACAAACATTTGAACAGAACAGCCATTTATTTATTTAAAATTTGAACAGAATACCCATTTATCATCTGCAGTTCTTCTTGGTGTAGGAATTTCAATGGCCAGTAGTGTAAATAACTTAGGAATAAGATGTATGCAGCTAAATTAAAACTTTAAATTAATTCATACTTTGTATTTATTAAATTACGTTCCTTATGGCCCAAAAATACAGCTAAATGGTAAAGTATAACAAACTTCTATATAGGCAAAATATAATAATGGAAAGTGCAGGTTGGAAAGATATTACATACGTTTTAATGATATATGATTACCTACACTTTGAACTTTGTTACTTTCGTCATAAATAAGTAACTTGGTACCAACAACACATACATTTTATTCAAAGGTGTAAAAGGTAATTAGCATTTGTATGCAGCTTTACTTGTTTGTTATACAGTATATAATAACTAGTTTGTAGGACTTTTAATTTCCAGTTGATTGATTTTATTGGATTTCAAAGCAATGTCTTTTTATGTCATGAACTAAGTTTATCTTTCTAAAGTATAGTGTTGGACACTCCCCTACATGAAAAGCTACAAGTTCACACAATACAGAAGACAATAGAGATATTGGCTGAAAATATCAAAAAAGCAGTAATGTTTTTCAAAAAGAGTCTCTTGTTGAACTTCAAAGAAAGACTCATCACCAATCATGTACCTACAACAAAGGCAAGTATTGTTAATTTGGAAGGTTGTGACATTACAGATACAGGGGAAGCTGATTGTTTCCATGTGAAAGGCGGGTTTTGCCAGGCTGTTGGGTTCCTCAGCCGGCTGGCTAACAGTTTGTATCTAGTGAATGGAATACAGGTAGTCAGGGTTTCCCCAATGTTCTTGGAAACAGGAAGCGACTGTCTTGGATGAGTGAGGGTGGCTAACCCAGATTGCAACTGAAATACAATATAGCCACGCACGTTATTCTAAAAATCCATATAAAATCAGGGAACGATCATACGGCAAATATAATTATATGAATGGATTCAGGAGACTTGGGAGAATCAAATGCTGTAATTACAATTTCAATATCCCTTACAGATAAAAAGCCGATAAATTTTAGTACTATAATAATAATACAAGACTTGTATTTGCAATTATGGGCAGCAGTGCACCACACTACCAATCGAAAAAGACGTACCATGTTATTTCTGTATTCTTTCAATAAACTTTATTTTACTCTCTTGTACTGCTTTTCGGTGGGGTAGTAATATTCTTATGTCAGAACATAGATTCCACCACAGAAACACAAAACATGAACCCAGCAAAGCGCATTACATTTATATATGTATTTTATTATATTTAATATTCTTAGTAACGTTCATTTTTTATGTTGTAGACTGTCACTTGAATATTTCATGGCCAACTAAAAATAGTAGATATGCGGCAGATAATTTTTATATAACCAATTATATGTATTTGCGGACAAGAGCTGAATATATTTGCATAAAAAGCCATGATAAATTAAATGTTAATTGTGTCACTATATTGCGACAGCGGCAGTATATTTGAACAGTCAGACACCAGACTTAATAGCAAAAACTTTCAGTTTCAACCGTTTTTTAGTACTGTTAAATATATATTTGTTTGTTAAATGTAAATAACATTTGTAGGGAGGTGGTCAAAGCATTTAATTCTGTGATATTCAAATGTATAATAATTTGGAACGGAAATTGTATTTTAAATATGAGGCGTTAGGATGGGCGGAAGGATACAATTTTGGGAGCAGGGAGAGCACGCTTTCGAACGCTTGGAAAGGGACTCGTAACTTGGACGTGGTGGCGAAAGGTTGTGACTCTGGGTGGTCTGAAGCCGCGTTACGAACTTGTGATTTGAAGAGATAGGCATGTGTGGACTGTGACTGCAGAACTTAGTCTCTGGTGAAAAGTGGTAAACTATGCACGGTAGTAGGGCTGCGGAACTGTGATAAATCAGCAATCCTGTATACACGTGTCATGACAAACTGTGTTTTATAACAAATACTGTAATCGTGGATTAATTTGGAACTTCACTAATTTACGAGTGATAATTTGGAACTTTCATTCTCGAGTGCGTGTGATACTTATAGTGCCTCTCATGAACAATAAGTGGGGAAATATTCAGTTGTTTACGATGTATAAAGTAGGACCACCTCCGCATTTTCAAGTCTAGAAAGAGAAATAAACTCTATAAAGAATTACTTCGTGAGTGAATCACTTCTTTATCTTAGAATCCATTTTGTTGGTTATTCAGACGTTTAATTTATGTTTGTTTAGATATATTTTCACGTCATCATGTGCAGATTGATAGACTGGCTATACTACAGATTAATTATTGATCTAGTTTAAACACGTTGGGTAGGTGTTTTGGGTATAGAAGCTGACAAACATAACTCACCCCTATGAACAGAGACAACGAGCCATAAACTTTTTACTGCCCTGAATTATGTATTTCCCAATTCTTACTGGTGAGTACCGATCGGAAGGTCGTAAGGTGTTTGATGAGATCATTAGTCAGCTCCAAGCAAGTCATGTTTCGGAACCTGCAGCAGTTCTCAAACAAGATCTATATTATTATATCGATTGTAAGTGACAAGTTTAGATAATGTCAAGAATTAGACACTTAATTTCAAATATGTTTAAGTTTTTGTATTACATTTCGATTTCAATAAAATAATTAAAAATGGCTAGATTGATTGTCTTTATAAAGTCCCAAAACCATTACAGAATTCTGTACTGATATGTTTAATTTGTATTGAAGGAAAGATGTTGTACTTATCAGAAATCATAGAACTACAAAGGCAGCAATGAAAAATTATCAGACCTTGACCTATTTTCTTCCTAAACATGTTATTTTAAAAATGCTAGTACAGTGACTTTGAATTTAAATGGCAAGATGTTTCTTTAATTACTTCAGTTATTGAGTAGCGAGTCATTAAAAAGAGCTATACTGCCTTCACCGAAATGAGAGACGTGATGTAAACACACTGAGGCGAGTGACCAGCTGTGGACAAAACAGGGACGTTCGATCAATTTCTCTGCATCCGTTTCAGGTGTGAGGTCGTGTGTGTGTTGTTATATAACAGTGGAAATATGTATTGACCGTCAACTTGATCTTAAAGGATCAATTGCTGAATAGTAACTTAAGTATTAGTGTTTACAATAACATTCAACATTCATGTGTCTCTTTTTTTCCTGTCATTGGCATCATGTAAGAATGAACTCATTATGTCGTTTTTCAATTTGAGTCCACCCACTAAGCTTTCAAAGAAGAAGTAATAAAGTTCTTTAGAGAATCACATGGTTCACAGTGTGAATAAATCGCAGCTGTTGTGTTCAGAATAGTCAATGATTGATATTGGTATGAAAACAGGCGATATAAAACCACATATTCTTTGAAGAGTCGTAGGGAAAAATAAAAATAAATAAATAAATAAAGGGAAAATACGACAGAACGTCTAGATGATTTTGACTGAAATGCGATACGAAGAAACGTTTTTCGTAAGAAATTCCGAACACCTGACAAGCGAAGATGCAGATGTGGGAAATTTTCGGAGAAAATAAATTTTTTTAAGGTATTAAAAGAAATGAATTTTAAATGTTTGGTTCCAATAGCACTGCTATACAACAGAACACACAAACTTTACACTTGAAACAAATGCAGCGAAACAGCGAGCGACCCTGTTTTGTCCACCCCTGGTCACGCGCCTCAGTGTGTTTACAGTACGTCTCTCGTTTCGGTGAACGGAGTATAGTTCAGTCAAGTGAATGAGCAATTCTGATCTAGTCACTGAAAAGAATGATTTTAACCATATCTAAAAAGTAAATAATTGTTCACAATTTGTATTTACACCTTCACTGGTTGTCTATTTTTCTATAAGAATCAGTGTATTTACAATTTTAAAAGCATTCAATTTTACATTATGCAGACACAATCTGTGTTTAGTGCTCTATTTCTCAGTAGCTAAACAGTCCGCGTTAGATGGATTGGATGCATTAACACTTGTTTAAAGGTGTACTTAACATCAGTGTGCAGCTGGCGCGCTCCTCCGCGAGCTAGGGAGCGCTCACGGGCTCACGTGATCGTTTCTGCTGCTGTCCAGTGCAGCACTTGACTCCACACGTCTGAGGCTGCGCCGAGCGAGGCAGCCTGCTGGCCTGTGACGTCACGAGGAACTGCAGACGCACTGCAATTCCCGACATGGGCACAGCTGTTTCTGAAATACCTACCCTACAACTGACACTGCAACTTTTCTCAATGAAAATGCGGGACACGCAGCGATGATATTGTATTCTTTCGGTATTATGAATTACTGTAAAAGCTCTGTGATCCCAGGTATTAACGATTTGATTGCATGACTGGAATTTAATAAACCATGTTTATGGTGACATAATTCTACATAGCTAAATGCCTATTTCATGGAACCAAAGTAAGGACTATTTCTTATGAATTGTATAATTAATTTTTCCATTATTTCTTAATGAAGACGTTACTGATTTCAGAAGCTGTTGCTAGAGTATCAAAATAAACCAGGTTATAATTAACTGATTTATCATGCTGAACCCTATACCAATTTCCATCATGTTAATCGAAAATATGGCAATATGAATTTTACAATGAACTTCATAACTAATTCCTGTCTTCGAGAAAATTATGTTTTTCATTTAATTTCAAAGAAGCGATAATTTTGCGTTTAGACATAATATTTTACTTCAGGTAAATTAATAACACGCCATCTTAATTGCCAATAACTAAAATTACCAAGTGACACCTGTCTTAAATGTTCACAACAAGTCCGGGACTAAAACCCACGCACCCACCATTTCTTTTCTTTTCTTTTTTTTTTTTTTTTTTTTTCTCAAAAGTTATTACTTATCGACGTATAGGTTGTATTAGTCTGTCCTAAGCAAACATTAAAAAATGGGCCAATTATTTTATTTATAACCGTACTTCGGACAATACAGTTACCTGAAATAATAACTGATAACATCAAACATGTACCTGCTCTTAGCACCAGAGTTCCGTAAACAAATTGGAGGCCTCCACAACTGATCACTTGGCCTACTACCGCCCACGCCAGCTACCAGGCCGTCCAGAGCCACTTCCGATTATTTTTTAATTCTTAATTCGCATATCACATTTTGATGTCATACGTTCCTGCATTAACAATTGGAACATTCCGTTTTTCCGGAATCGATATATTAAGTAACGTAATACATCAAACCTTAGGCATAACTCGTATGGAACTCAAGTTTACACGTAAATATAGACACAGCATAAATAAATTTGGTGTAATACTATGGGTTTGTGCACTCTAAGAGTTGTATAGACTACATGCATTTACCAACAATTTTTAAAAACAATTCTAACCAAAGTCAAACATATACGACTTTTCAAAAAACTGTACCGTCTTTCGGAAATCGTTCGCCACCTAGGGTGCCTGGGCAAAATAAATCTCTCGTATAGATGATACTTCCAACAGCTGACGGACGCGTTTTAAAAAAAAATAGCTCACATTAAATGATAGACGGAATGTAGAAGTAACGATTGCCCCAAACCTGTGTGTCCATCTTATCAAACACTCCTTCGAAGTCTAGACATGTTAACAGTAACGTAAGTACAGCTCAATCTCTGGTGCCATCGCACACACACACACACACACACACACACACACACACGATACACACTGTTCTCTCAGCAAGCTACATAAAACAATTTTTACTGTCCTATCAACATATGCTAAATGTTTGATCAAAATAACAAAACGTTTTATTATTTTAAACATTCTCTCTCTCTCTCTCTACGCTCTTCATTTAGACTACATACGCAACAGCCAATGGACGTGTCAAAAAAGAAAAAAAGAAAAATAAATAAATATAGCGCACGTTAGATAATACACAGGATGTAATGGTAATGCATGCAGCAAATCAAAAAACAAACTTGTATGTCCATCTTAAGAAACACTCTTTGATGTCCAGATTATTTAAAAACAATTCTAACCAGAGTCAAACTGTTGGGTCTACCCAAGAAAAAGAAATGTTCCGTTTCTGGAACTTGTTCACCACCTTATGTCTAGGCAAAATAAATACATACTACATCTTGATACACTCTGTTAGGTATTGTAATACAATTACACCTCGTATGGTTTGCAAAATTTACATGTAAGAAATATTACAGAATCACGTTAAGAACTTGTATGTCCATCTTCACAAACACTCTTTCGATCTCCAGATGTGTAACACAACAAAAACAGCAGAAGACTTATTGTTTATATAAAAATTCTAATTTACTGGCGGAAATAGCAAAAATCGGCAAGAACATCTTACGATGAAAGCACAAGGTCTGCAAAGAAATTATAGATTTCGAACACTGCAGCTTACATACAGTATTTTACGACCTTCAGCAACAGGCGACGAGAGCCCAGTCTGCCAGTCAACCACAACAGAATTATCAAGTTCCGAAATTTAATACTCTCCCTCTTTAGCGACAATACCGTAATACAATTTTAGACACTGCACACACTTCTTTTCGAAATGTACCAAGTCTTTATAACATTTCCTTAGGCCAACACCGATGTCTTCTATTTCCTCCCCCAACCAGTATTTCGACAGGCACAGGGAAGGTAAGTTTTCGAACTCCAGTAAGTATTGCCATGTCACAATTCTTTTGGAATACTCCAATTCTTGACAACATTTAACTGACACAGGTCAAACTTACAAATATTGAGCACTCCAGAAGACATTTAAAATTGTTCTTTCTATACATTTACTGCAGATGGGTTAGGAACTGCAGATTAAAACTTAAGAGACTGCAGAAGATGGAACCTGGACAAATTGAAGGAACCAGAGGTGGTTGAGAGTTTCAGAGGAAGCATTAGGCAAGGATGGCTGAAACTGGGGAAAGTAATACAGTATAAGAAGAATGGGTACCTCGGAGAGATAGGGTAGTGAAGGCTGCAGAGAACCATATAGGCAGAAGGACAAGGCCTAATAGAAATCCCTGGATAACACAGGATATGCTGAACTTAATTGATGAGAGGAGAAAACATAAAAATTCAGCAAGTGAAACAGGAAAAAGGGAAGTACACACGTCTGAAAAATGAGATTGACAGGAAGTGCAGACTGGCTAAGCAGGAGTGGCTAGAGGACAAATGCAGAACCGTAGAAGAATATATATCTAGGGGAAAGATAGATACCACCTACAGGAAAATAAAAGAGATATTGGGAGACAAGAAAAACAGCTGTATGAATATCAAGAACTCAGACGGAAAACCAATACTAAGCAAACAGAGCAAAGCTGAACTGTGGAAGGAATATATAGAGGGCCTATACAAAGGAGATAAACTTGAAGCCTGTATTCTAGAAAGGGAAGACCAAGTGGAGGAATATGAGATAGGAGATATGATACTGCGAGAAGAATTTGAAAGAGCGCTGAAGGACGTGAGTCGAAACAAGGGCCCTATAGTAGATGATGTTCCGTCTGGACTGATGATGTCTTTAGGAGAGCCAGTCGTGAAAAAATTGTATCACCTGGTATGTAAGATGTATGAGACAGGGCAAATACCCCCCCCCCCCCCGACTTCAAGAAGAATATTGTAATTCCAATTCCAAAGAAAGCAAGTGCAGACAAGTGTGAAAATTACAGAACTATCAGTTTAATAAGTCATGGGTGCAAAATACTAACACGAATTATTTAAAGACGAATGGAAAAACTTGTGGAATCTGACCTCGGGGAAGATCAGTTTGGATTTAGGAGAAATGTAGGAATACAGGAGGCAATACTCACATTACGACTTGTCTTAGAAGATAGGCTAAGGAAAGGGAAACCTGCGTTTTTAGCGTTTGTCGATTTGGAGAAAGCTTTTGACAATGTCGACTGGAATACACTCTTCCAAATTCTGAAGGTATCAGGGGTGAAATATAGGGAGCGAAGAGTTATATTCAACCTATACAAAAACCAGACCGGTTTTTAGAGTCGAAGGGCAAGAAAGGGACGCAGAGGTTGGGAAGGGAGTAAGACAGGGTTGTAGCCTTTCCCCAATGTTGTTCAATCTGTACATTGAGCAGGAAGGAGAAATTTGGAGAGGGCATTAAAGTGCAGGGAGAAGAAATAAAACATTGCGGTTTGCCGATGACATAGTAATTCTGTCAGAGACCGCAAAAGATCTGGACGAGCAATTGAATGGAATGGACAGTGTCTTGAAAGGAAGATGTAAGATGAACATTAACAAGAGTAAAACGAAGGTAATGGAATGCAATATCAGAAAATCAGGCGATACTGAAGGAATTAGATTAGGTAATGAGACAATAAACGTAGTAGATGAATTTTGTTATTTGGGTAGCAACATAACTTATGATAGCCGAAGTAAAGAAGATATAAAAGGCAGAATGGCTATGGGAAGAAAAGCGTTTCTGAAGAAGCGAAACTTGTTAACATCCAATATTAATTTAAATGTTAGGAAGTCCTTTCTGAAAGCATTTGTCTGGAGTGTAGCATTGTATGGGAGTGAAACGTGGACGATAAGGAGTTCAGATAAAAAGATGATAAAAGCTTTTGAAATGTGGTGCTACAGAAGAATTATGATGAAAATTAGATGGGTAGATCACGTAACTAAGCTTTACCGAATCGGGGAGCAAAGGATAGAAGGGATAGATTGGTTGGACACATTCTGAGACGTCAAGGAATTGTCAACTTAGCATTAGAAGGATGCGTGTGGGGTAAAAACCGTAGAGGGAGACCGAGGGACGAATACAGTAAGCAGATTCAAAAGGATGTAGGTTGCCGAACGTATTCTATTATGAAGAGACTTGTACAGGACGGGGTAGCGTGGAGAGCTGCATCAAACCAGCCTGCGGACTGAAGACCACAACAACATACATTTAAACAAAACTAAACCCTATTGTACAATGGTATTTCCTTGAAGATTCGCAATAAACAATAAAAAATGAGTGAAATAATTTGAGATCAGCAGCTTACCGATTCCTGACCGTCTACAGTAAAACATTCTTTTTTCCCAAGAAAAACATCCTGCTTTGAAATGACACTGGACATTGCAGCAACCACGGAACAGCAAACATATCTCCCATAAGCGACGATTGCTTGGATGCAACACACAACAGATTTTCAATTCTGTAGACAAAATCGACTAGTCCTTTACTCAAAACATAGACAGAAAGAGAGGTTCTTGCTACAAACACAAATCAAGATCCTTTCCTGTGTTAACTAAGATTTCTTTTTTCAATCCACTAAACCGAACTCGGATTTTTTTTAAGTCGATAATTACAAGTTGCTGTCTACCACAAACTAAAATGTCTACTCTATAAACTAGGATGCTAACCTACACACTTCACCACCTGATCGTTAAAAGAAAAATTTATCGACAGCACCGCAAAACAGCAACAAGCCTCGCGTATTTCAAAGTCCTCTGTCAAAGTACAGGCGATGATAGATGATCCATCCTATTAATAATAATAGATAGTGCTTAAACACAACGAAATTTAGTTGACACTCTAGAGGACAAAATATTCATCAACGAGGTCATCTGTGCTATCATCCTCTCTCGGAATAGTATTACACAAACAAAAACCTTTAAAGCAACAACTTAAAGACGAAAGTAGTGCACCTTACGCCTCGCAAACGACAGCACACAGTGTGAGAAGAGCGTCAGCTCATCGACAGATAAACAGCCATCGTACATGTTGTGTCTACACTTTCTTTCGGTTACAGTACAACTGTGTACGTACTACGTAATGATGAAACGCTTCTATCGCACCTCAACGATTCTTTCGACTTGCCATCACAATGCAGGAAAATGCGACAGGCCTCCGACAGATATGCATACATTCACCATCATATTTCTACACGTTCTTTTCTGATTACCATGCGACAGCAATGTACCAATCAAATAGCCCTTAAGTACGCTACATAGACCGCAAACGTCCTATAGAACAAAGGAGTTCACTAGATTTACGGACACACCGGTCAATTTTCGGTGTTCTTATTAACCCAGTAAACAATTTGCAAACACGCTTGAACAGATCACAACAATTGTTCTCTAAGGAATTTCTTAGCTGAGACCACATGGATGGGATTGACGCACTGTACTGGGGTGCACTTTGTAAATATTGGCTATCCTTGTTTAAAACACTTAACCCTTTCAGTCTTAAGCTTCAGAAGAAATAAAATTCATTGTTTTCTCTATTTTTTAAAATTTTTAATCGAACTTATATATATATATATATATATATATATATATATATATATATATATATATATATATATATATATATATAATTTCATGTGTTTCAAGCGCAACACAGACGTTTGTATCGAGGTATTTTATTACTTAGGACGTTATTTGTTTGATAGATAACACTGACAGATCAATAATGTTAACATAATCTTCATGAGAGCACCAAAGACAAGACAATTCACTGCTGAAATAAAATAATATGAACCACACTCAGAGCCCCATACAGACGGCAACATAACACTAACTCCAAGATGCATAAATTGATACCATCAGAAGTGGCTACACGCGGTACCAAGCGACAAAATATCGTACTAGAAGCATGTTGTTCATCACCAACCATGCGATAAGACTGATACACAAGGTACGGGATAAATCAGGAACAACACTGGGAATGAAAGGGTTAAAGAGTATTGTAGAGAGTCAAAACCACGATCTATTGCATAAGTGAATATTGTAGCCTCCAGCCTGGTAATGCCTTGTTGTAGACGTAAAGCACTCCCGCAAACGCACGTCAGGACACTTCATAAAATCTTAGTTTTATTGACACCAGAACTTATGAGTCGACAAATAGATGTATTAGATTTATTTTTACTCGACGATTCGACCTCAACAACATTAAACAATCGATTCCAGCTGCCCTATAAATGTCCACAATCCTATGCAGCTTCTTCCAGACCAAAGTTATGGGTGGATACTAGGTACTCGCACATGTCCAGTTTGTTATAAATCCCTGTGAAATCTTGTGAGATGACCAATTCCAGGAGACAGAAGTCAACTACGCGAAGCTGTAGAATAGAAGAGAGATCATCCATTACAACATCTAGTTTAACATCGGCTAGCTCTACTTTGTAAGGTATAGCCACAGGATTTGCATATTTCTTCGAGATGTTCTCCAGTGCCTCCTTGCCAGTTTCTCTCCTGCATTCCACAAGCTGTCACAACAATACCACCAGGTAGGAGAAATGGTATCTTCGCCTTATTTCCATGGCCAGCAGTGGCGAATGTGTCGAATTTACTACGCGCGTATAAGTTAAAAGATTAGCAATAATTTTCAACCGCAAGCATCTACGCTACATAAATGACATCAGTCGTAAAGTAAACCAGTAACACACAATCAAACTGGCAATGTTTCATAATGTACATAGTGCAAAGTTTTTTCTTGTTTTCTTTTATTAACAATCACATGAATCCTAAATCTACTTCTTTAGAGCTCTATCGCAACGCAACATCATCCACAAAAGGAAACAGACACTGCATCCCATATTTAGAGTATTTCAAACACTTTTTACTTAAATTCTACCCCAACTAACCTGCGACACTCTCTGTAAGTGCTTGTAACAACAACCATTTCCAACCCAGCGACCAAACAACTGCAGTCAAAACTAACCTACAACAAACGGATGTAGCCATCCCAGCTCTTTTTTACGAAAGTTCTAAACCAACTAGATAGCCTATGTGACAAGCTAGGTATCGTTGCGTTGTTGGTGGATCCCTCCTGAACATCTAACCGATTGATCCTGCATATTTTTGCATTGCAGTATTTCTGAAACGTATCTGTAACACACACAATTACATAGCAAAAATGATTGACGCACAAACACAACAGCTAACAAGGAATGGTCCAGGTCAACACCAAGCTCTTTTTCGTAATATACATAATCCTTACAACCAACAACACAAAATGGCCCACACAATTTCGAACTAATACAATACCTGAAAATTTTTATTGGATGCCAAGAGCAATCCTTTAGAGACTAAAAACGATTAAACGCGCCTCCCAATGAAGATCACCTAACTAAAGTATTTATTGAAATCAATGGTTCTCGACCGAGGAACAAAAATTTACCACCGCTAGCATCTCCGTTACACTACCGAGAGGTGTCCATTCGTAAACACCACTAAAATACGAAATAAATACGCCACAACCTGTAACGCATAATCATACTACTAAATATCAATATGCATTCCACAAATGTAGAACACCTCTGGGATGCAACGAGCCATACGATTAACCAGCTTGAAATCGGTATTTTGCACAAGCCAGGATACATCGTCCGCACTACATTACAAATATACGAAAGCTAATTTTACGAAGATAGAATTACATTGCTTCTATCAACAGACATAAGAATAAAAAACGATCGATTTGTTACAGCTATACCATCCCTCTTAATGCTCCATTAACCCAGTGAAGACCATCTCTAACTAACCTCTATAGGTCATACAGACACATCCTCGCACATTCGTATTTCCGACAAATACTGCAACACTTCTATGGCTCACAATCTCACAGTTGACACAAAGGAGGTATTTCCTGTACGAGTTGACTACCGCAGCCGTTATAGCTTTCATGATGAAAATATAGTTAGCGATAACCTATTTTACATACACTCGCGCGCGCGCGCGCGCGCGCGCGCGCGCGCGCACACACACACACGCGCGCACACACACACACACACAGAAACAAACAGTCGGATGAGCGCTAATTTGAACATCGATTTAAACGAGTGCTTGCTTAGCTGTATACTAGAACAGCACAGATGTACATCTTCGATAGCTGACCAACTAACAGATACTCTACCAATCGAAGCATTGCTCTTCTGCCACGTAACCTGTCTTCTGGTATTTTCTCGTAGATCCATAGACCTGTAAAACTGAAACGTTCTACACGAAAAACTGTAAGTCTGTACAACAAATAGCTGTTGCGGATGCAAACCATTTCACACAAAGTTCCAAATCTTTACAGCAATTAAATGGCAAGCTCGAACTCTCAACCACAGGTGAATCCCTTGCGAGTCAAGCCGCCAACACACTGAAGGCGTAACCATTCACAATAGATTAGAATACGAGGATGCGAGATGTAGGAGGATGATTCGACAGATGTCAAAACACAGTTCAACACTAATCAAAATATTGGCAGAAGCGTTTGTGTCCACCATTTCTCTCACACAACAGAAACAGTGCCATTCGTCTTATGTTCTCCAGCAAACAACAAGTAATTTATATGTACATATTACTGTTAGCTATTTAGATTGAATAGTAAGGTGCTGCACTTTAACATGTGATCAATCTTACTCCACAAGTCCCTGAAGAATACATCTAGGATCGAAAATGCATTGTACCTCTCGCTTATGTGGAAATTAGTCTTTCGCATAGAAATATCACTCATAATTTGGAGAACATCCCCGAATCATACTAGGACAGGATCCACTTGTGATATGAATTTTTGTGCTCTGTAGCTTGGTTTACCCTAAAAAAGATAGATAAGTCGGTCAGTTCCATTTTAAGTGTTTTTGTTGCTAATATAAACAATCTAGGAATATTGTTCTGTTGGCGGACCCTTTACTCTTCGCTGGTGTGTGTAGATGTCTCTTGCGAGTTGTCTGTTGGTGTCATAAGATACCTTATACTGCTTCTGCAGTGTTATCGATGTGTGCTGATGCATCTGTAGTCGAAGATATGATTACCTAAAATACGATACAGTATGTATTCTACAAGTTTAAGCTAAATTGGTCTGGATCGTGAATAATACTATAAACTGTTGTTACTATGGATAAATTCTGTAAAGTGGGTGTGGTGTATACGATATATGTAATAAGAGTTAAATAACGATGACTGTGTTCTGTCTCTCTGTTGTGTGTTTTTATCGGGTTCCCTGAGGTAAGTTGTGTGATTGTTAACGTCTGCATCGGCTTCTATAGCCGATGATTGGTTCGATTCTGTGGTTAGTATAGTACCTGACCCTAACTAGAGGCTATTATATTCTATTTTATCCATTCTCTTTCTTCCTCTTTACCCTGACAATGCCTCTATTGCTAATACTGTTTTACAATTTATTTGCACAGCAGGTTTTCACCACTCCATTTAATGAAAGGTGCTTTACTCTGATTCTCAGGTCCATATTCATCCAGTACTTTTAGGTTGCTGCAGAGGATTGATGGGTAAGGTACACCAAAGCTATTGCATGTTGTACTTATCTGTGTGGGGTCTAAATGTCTGATCTATCGATGTGATTTCCTCTTAAACATAAAGACTTGGTTAATCACAAGAGTCATACAAGCACGCGATGTGTCTGGAATTAAAGGTTTCTTCACCTACAATATTACACAAAAGCATAATTCAACGAACATTCTGCTGTCTTAATAGAAAAGCATTCGAAGGTTGTGATGTGTATTTCTTTGATCTGTGGCTCTAATTACCTTACAAAGAGATAGCAATGGCTCTGTTGTGTTTTTTTTTTTTTTTAAGTTATTGTAGCTCTGTACATTTTTCGCAAAAATGGCATGTTCAAATGTTTGTAAAGCTTATGGGACTTAACTACGGGGTCATCAGTCCCTAAACTTACAAACTACTTATGAACTACTTACGAATTAGGACGGCACAAATATCCATGCCCGAGGGGGGATTCGAACCCTCGACCGTAGTGGCCGTGCAGACCGTGACTGCAGCGCCTCAGTCTCCTCGGCCGGCAAGGTGGCATGTAAACTACCTAGACAGTACACTAATCTAAACTTTACCTTTCGTGCGTATAAATGATACATACAAATGTTTCTTGTTGTTTGCTGGAGAACATCAGACGATTGGCACTCGTTCTGTTGCGTGAGAGGAATGGTGTAACACATGCGCATCTGTCAGTATTTGATTAGTATTGAGATGTGTTTTGACATCTGCTGAATCCTCCTCTATATCTCGCATCCTCATATTGCAATCTATTGTAAATGGTTACGCATTCAGTGTGTTGACTACTTGAACCACTAGGGATTCGCCTGTGGATGAGAGTTCGAATTGTCATTTAATTGATGTAAAGATTTGCAACTTGGCTTGTAGGATGTATCAGGATTTTTAGGGCTATAGGGTTGTTAAGGTGTACAAAGAGAAGCGTTTTGGGTCATAAGAGTCTTACGATAACGTTCTAGTTTTGATTTTAAATCGTTATTCTTGTACAATGCTCACACAAAAAGCATGTTTCGAGGAACAGTCATGTGTCTTATTATTACTGGATGTGTTTCGTTTTGTCATAAAAAAAGGTTATATATGGGTCTGCTGTCTTGTAATCCTTTGATGTTGATGTGAGAATCACCGATCTGTCGGTCGTTTTGTCCTAAAAAGAGTGAGTGTTGGATCTAATGTGATGAAAGCTGTTGTAACACAGCATCTTTTTCGCGATGTGGGGAACGAGTTCTATATGCATCCTAGGTTTCTTCCCTCTGGGGAAAGAGCCTTTTACTCTTCTGCGGGTATATAGAACACCTGTACAAGCTGTTTGCTGTAGATTCTAAGATCTGTACGGGTATAAAGTGTGCTGAGGAGCACTAAAACGTCGATATGATTACCTAAATTATGCGATAGTTTGCATCTGCAACAGCTGTTTGATCTACAGACTAAAGCGTCAAGTTACGGACTGGGCTGTCGTTCCCGCCGGTGGTTCGAGTCCCCCCTCGGACACGAGTGTGTATGTTGTCGTTAATGGAAGTTAATTGAAGTAGTTTGTAAGTCTAGGGAATGAAGACCATAGCAGTTTCGCCTAATAGGTGCATAAATATTTCAATATTTTTAAACTAAGGAAATAGAATAGGCAGAGAATGTTATTATAACATTTAGTTGACGCTATCTCTTGTAATTGTAAGTGCAAATGTGTGTGGAAGTCAGATTTGTGTGAATGATGAAAATATGCTCGTAAAAATGATATAGGCTGCAGGCTGCGAACAGGAAATTTAACTAGCCCTGTAAGTTCTGTTACTAGTAAATCTTTCCCCACTTTTGTGGAAAATCAATGATATATATATCTCAACATCTGCAATAAATTTTACAGAAGATTTCCTGTGAATCACACTGACAAACTATGGGGTGGTTCATTGCTTCTATGATGATCAGGGGCGGATCCAGTGGGCGGAGAATTCTCATCGTCAGCTAAACGCTGGCTCAGCAGAAATACTCTAGTACTAGCCACACATTTTTACCCCACGCCCAATCAAACAAAAGTCTCACAGTTTTGAAGACTCAGTTCAGTGATAGCACGCTAGCATTCTAAAAATAAAATAAAATAAAATGAAGCAGCCGCTGGGGGGGAGGTGGAGCGATCGACCCTTCGCACGCCTCCCCCCCCCCCCTTGGCTGCGCCTATGATGATAAGAGTAACATTTGAAAGAATTATGTGTAAATAAAATTGCCTTTGCAGAGAAAATGAGTACTTTCAGATACACTACTATTGATAAGTAATGTTTATATTCGTGTCTCCATGACAACAGAAAATTAGGAACAGTTTTTCTGATAAACCTCTATATAAAATTACTAGGCCTATTCTACGTCGAAATACTGTTTTCTTCGGCGACTTCTGCTAATTAAATATAATGCAATGACGTCAAAATCTGCACAATTTCCTCTGATGTTTACAGGGTCTCCAATACAGGATGCCACTGCAGCCAACAAACACCGGAAGTTAGTGCTATTAATAGTGGATCGAAAATACACGTGCACATACTACCAGACCGAAGATTCAGTCAACTGCGACGTTAACAACCGTTAGTTTGCTTGATTTATGCCGGCAGCATCTCGTGTAACGTACATACATTACCGTAGTAAAAACTACAACTGTCAACGCATCTTTTCTGTTTAACAAAAAAACTATATTTTACTCCGTACCGCAACCCAGTGAGTATTTTTGTGTATTTCTAGTATTAATCGAACTACGTGACGTTTACAACATGTCATACCGTCTTCAGAATAACTGTAAAATTGTTCAAACAACTTAATGGTATGCTGCCGGGTGACGTCGTCGACAACCGCCGTTATTTCGGCAGGAGGATACCCTGCCATTCTCAAAGCACAACTGCACTTAAGGAAGCAATGTGCATGCGTATTTAATACCTCGGTTTTGATGAAACCATCCTACACGAATATTTCCCCTATTTTCCTTCTTTGACTGGGCTGTCAACGAAATGAGCTAACAGCGCGGTAGTTGAGAGTGAGTTGTCGGCACTGAAAACAGTCCGCCCGCTTATACCGCTGACGAAAAATATCCCATGGGGCATTTTCATCTGTATGTCCTAGCCAGGTCCAGCTCTGTTTCTAGCCCTCTGCAAAATCAGCTAGTAATTTTTGCATGAAAGCATAACAAACAAACAAACTTTCACAATTATATTAGAGAGTACGATTAAATATTATCTGCTGCGTGACACGTAATAATTTACTTAGTAGGATATATACATGTGGCGTCTGTTCCGAAAGAACAGACGTCACTTCTGATCCTGCAGTTGTTATTATTTAATATTCACAGAATATATGACATCAACTGCGCAGTTGATGTCATATATACCGTGAATATTACTTAGTAGTATTTAGGTGTAACTTATTATGTCTTTCAGTGGGCGGTAAGAAGCCGATGATGAGGTAGTATTGCATCTGTACAGTATTAGTGAAAAAAGGGCCCCAATGTCATTTTTGCCCCGGGGCCCTCGGTGACATAGCTACGCCAACTGGCACCACCCCAGCATACACTACGTTTACATGCAAGACATCTTGCGCAAGATGAAAACCGATTTTCGTAAACCGTTTTACGCTGTCGTGTTTACATGGCATAGCCTTAATCGGATTTCCTAACCCACTTAATATGGCGGCTGAAAAACAGCTGATTCAGTTCCTGATTTAGTCCGCACAATCACTATTTTTCTTTATTTAAATACACAGATCTATGTTCACTCTAATATTTATACTTTTATTTCACATTAGAAAATATCACACTTTCCATATGTGCAGAAAATTCTTAAGTAGAAAACACAATATGACAAGCCAAGAACGCTTCAAAAACTGTTGCGTTTACATGGGCACGAAAATCGATTGTGGAACTGTAAAACCGCTTTAGAGAAGCGGATTTCCAGCATCGATTTTGGAGTGTTTACATGACCAACCAAAAGCGGAATTGGGAATTCGGTTTACGAAATCCGGTTTTGGGAGCCCGTGTAAACGAGGCGATAGACTTACTAAATAAAACCCAGACCGCTCGCTGGCGCTAGTGTCGCGTCCCCACATTGAATGTGACGGAAGCCGCCATTTGCAGGGCAACCGTGCATAAACATGGTTCGTTAGTGCGCTGCTTTTAATTGCAACAGTGAGAAGAGGAAGACAGAAACATTGTTACATTTCACAGACCAATCATTACTTGTATACTGTATAGTATTATCACAGTCTAACATATACAGTCACGACACTCCCGCAGATTTTTGTTATACACTGCGACAGCAGCGCTCCAAGCGGAGGGCAAGCTACTTTTATGGATACGATAGTGGATGAGTGCGAATAGTATCGTTTATATTGATTTTAACACATTTTATACATTAGGAAATGTATGTAATACCATAAAATAGGTAATAACTTAAAAATAGCTCCACCTATGTGTTTCTTAGGTTTTCTAAGATCCGTGACAAGGTTGGAAACGGTACATTGCGGCACAGTTTATTTAATGTTATCTTGTAACACACAGGGTTATACTGAATAATTTAATTTACTATTAAAAATAGAAAAATTGCTAGGAAACACCGAATACCCGCCCTTTGGCAGAAAGACGTATTTTTTCTTCTCAAGAACGTTAACGTTTCTCCATTCCAATTCCAGTGAAATCGTTGAGGGTGGAACGTAGGAAACGAATGTAGAATGCAATAACTACAGTATTTAACGTACCAAATCAGCCACCACAACTGTAGCTGAAGGAAAACATCAGAAATGTGACAAGAAAACTGAAAAAGCAATCAAACTGTGTTCAACAAAGAAGAACCCAATTCCACAATTGTTGCTACAGCTTAACCACAAACGGCAAGAATCTTCAAGACATTGTTTTCTTAAGCTAAAGTAATCACCCCCAAAAGAATATGCGATTATAATAAAGACGAGTGAAGCCTAAAAATGTGCGAATCATTAGACCCCATACCACTATGATACGTGTCAAAAAACTCTTTGTCATAGTAAGAACAGACCAAAATAGAAATTTATGTTTATATTATGTTTATATTCTACTTACTTTCAGCGGAATAAGCTGCAAATATACACATATTCGTAAGTATTGGTTCATGACGAAGTTCTTCGTTATACCATTGAATCAGTTAAGTTCGACTGTTTTTACATTAATTTCCGTATTAAGTATGTCTCTTGATATATTACTAATGCTTGTAACACAAAAATTATATTAACTATTTCGTTAATTACGTACACAAATAATTATAAACAAATATCACTCTTTCGGCGGCTTACCCACCGCTAGGAGCGCTAGTGTCGTTGAACTGTCAGTTGGTAACAACTCTCACAGCAGTGAGTGTCGCGACTGTATATGTTAGACTGTGGTATTATCATGGAAAAAATATATCATGAGCGTTTGTTTTTGTTTAGGTTTCCTCTTACAAATAATTGTCTAAAACTAAGAAACGTACTTTGTTGCATATCAAGTACTTATATTTTATTTGCATATAAATTACTAAAAATACTAATTTGAGCTGAATGAATAACTAGGTGTATAAGAGGTATTTATCATAAATATAAGTATGATGCAGAAGTAGGACGTATAATTGTTTTAGACTCTTAACAGGTGGTGATTTTCCTTCGTAAATGATCATTACTTGATCGAATGTTGCATACTCAACCACTTTAAGAAGTACTACCCCTGTTAAAAAGTAATGTGCGAATAAAATGTCTATTTAAATTGTATGAGTTAGTGCAATTATTGATACCCAAATTCGAGGAAATTGAAAGAGAAATTCTATGTAATATAGAAAGGAATGTGGATAAAAATGTGGTGTACAAAAGTAAGCGTGAAAAACGTAGTCGGCAAAAAGTAAACAGGACCTGACAGAAAATTGAGTGAATTAAATAATAATCGCATTTTCTGCTGGAATAATGTCATGCAAATATCTCGATGAAAAGTCGCTCCACATTCTCAGAAAAGAGCCTTACATTCTTAAATTTTGTGTCTCTATGCAGAAAATTAGAAAACTTCATTCATTTAAGAATACTTTTTAAACAGACTGCAATAATCAAAAATGTGGTGTACAAAAGTAAGCGTGAAAAACGTAGTCGGCAAAAAGTAAACAGGACCTGACAGAAAATTGAGTGAATTAAATAATAATCGCATTTTCTGCTGGAATAATGTCATGCAAATATCTCGATGAAAAGTCGCTCCACATTCTCAGAAAAGAGCCTTACATTCTTAAATTTTGTGTCTCTATGCAGAAAATTAGAAAACTTCATTCATTTAAGAATACTTTTTAAACAGACTGCAATAATCAAAAATGTGGTGTACAAAAGTAAGCGTGAAAAACGTAGTCGGCAAAAAGTAAACAGGACCTGACAGAAAATTAAGTGAATTAAATAATAATCGCATTTTCTGCTGGAATAATCTCATGCAAATATCTCGATGAAAAGTCGCTCCACATTCTCAGAAAAGAGCCTTACATTCATAAATTTTGTGTCTCTATGCAGAAAATTAGAAAACTTCATTCATTTAAGAATACTTTTTAAACAGACTGCAATAATCAGTAATTTTTTTAACAGATATACGTTTATTTTGTGCTTCCTTTTGCTCTTGTTGCGGCTCATACACTTGAAATCACAACCCCAGTACTAGGATTCTTCCCTGCAAATGGCGGCGATCAGCCACTTCAATTCGGGGACAGTTACCTCGCTTCTCCGCTACGGCGTGGTAGGGTCTTGCACCCCACTCGGTTTACTGTTGAAGACCACTGCCCCTCTTTCTGCACTTGCTGCTACTGGGGCAGGGGGAGGACCTGACTCTTTAAATTTACACCATCTTTTGCATTGCTTGCCTTTTTGTACATTGGGCAATTGGCATATGTCAGAGGAACAGTATGACAACAATGCACGACATCTTCAACGAAGTTAAAGAAAAGAAGAAAATTCTGGGTTCCATTATGAGCTGGTCCAGAACTGTTACATTCATACTACCTGTGTAGGAATTTCAAACCTGGTATTCCCGACGAACGTTATATCGGTAGAGAAGGTTTATGAAATAATACGGATAAGCCTTTTCCCGGACTACAGAATGGAATTTAATTTTCCGCTTTTATTAATTAATTTTGTCACACAATATTTTTTTTCTTGAACTGCTGTTATAGGTTGACAGAAACTCTAGCATCTCATACCGACTAAACTGCACACAGTTTATGTCTACAGTGTATGCAGCTAGCAGCAAACAGTTCTTGTAAACTGACGTCACGACGTCATTGACTTTAAACCAACATCAGGGCAGGGGCTGATGCAGGAAAAATTAGTTTTGCTACAACATAGTGTTTTTAATAAAATTTTGTTACTATAATGGTCGAGCCCTGGGAGACGTTTGGTTGTACGGAATTTTATGAGGAAAATTATAGTATTTCGTTCCACATGTAAGGTATATTAAACGGCGACCATCTTAATCGCCCCGGCGGTATAGCCGTGCGCACTGAGGCGCCATGTTGCGGTACGCGCGGATGTTCGCCGTCGGAGGTTCGAGTCCTCCCTCGTGTGTGTGTGTGTGTGTGTGTGTGTGTTTGTGTGTGTGTGTGCGTGTGTCGTCATTAGCTTAGTTTTACTTAGTTTAGGTAGTTTGTAAGTTAGGGACTAATAACCAAGCAGTTAAGCCCCATAGATTCAGAAACATACATAAACCTTAATCAAAATCACTAACAGGCTCGAATGATTACTAGATGCGACGAGGCCCGAAAGCTTCAAGCGCCGCCGCCTAACCCGCTCCCCCCCCCCCCCCCTTCCTCCTTGAACGTCATACATTGACAAACTATTCCACGCTTTCATTCATGGCGTCCTATTTTCACGAATCACTCTTACATTTAGAAGGGAATTGGATAAACAGTTGGCACAATGCAATTTGTTTTCTATGAGGAAATGGCCGTGCGGACTAAGGCGCCATGCTAAGGATTGCGCGGCCGCTCCCCGTCGGAGGTTCGCCTCCTCTCTCGCGCATGGGTGTGTGTGATGTCGTTAGCGTAAGTTAGTTGAAGTAGTTTTCAAGTCTAGGGAACGATGACCTCAGCAGTTTAGTCCTTTATATTGACACAAACATTTGAACATTTTGCAATTTCTTTCATCTCCAAAATAGCTAGATAGTTTTTTTTTTTTTTTTTTTTTTTTTCGAATAATTTTAATATCTATCGATTATGAATTCGACGCCAAGAAATAAAAAGAATCTTTCGATGTGTAAACGCAGATTAAACACAGTTTCTGCTGTCTAAAGACTGTGCCAGTGCGTATTTAACTTAGTTTTTCTCAGCGATATTGATTTATTTCTTATTTATTTCATCCATCAGATCACTTCCTCGGCACAAAAGTACCATGTGATGTTGGAGATAACATTAGGTTACATGGCTCATAAGAAGAAATTAATATACAATAGTGTAGGAACATCTTACCATTATACATAAGGCTACATGACTAATACAAAGAAAATTCCTATTATATTATTTTACAGTATTATATATACAATAGGGTTGGAACATCTTATTAAGCCGGCCGCGGTGGCCGCGGGAACTGAGGCGCTTCAGTCACGGTCTGCACGGCCACTACGGTCGGGGGTTCGAATCCCCCCTCGGGCATGGATATTTGTGCCGTCCTTAGTATAAGCTAGTTCGTAAGTAGTTTGTAAGTTTAGGGACTGATGACCCCGTAGTTAAGTCCCATAAGCTTAACAAACATTTGAACATCTTATTATGCCAATACAATGTATTATTTTTCAATGTGATTTCAATATAACAGTCAAAATATACACTTACATTTAAGCACACTGTACATAATTAAGCATATTGTACATTATAATAAAAACAATGGTAATTTTACGTCACTTGCATGTACTCATTAACAGAGTAAAAACAGTGGTGCAGCAGATATGCCCTAGCTGCTTTCTGAAATAAGTTAATGTTCTCAATGTTTTTAATATGCACTGGTAGTTTATCGTACAGCTTAATTCCCATATGAATATTCCTTTCTGGAATAAGCTTAATTTTACATGCATTAGCTGGAGATTGTCTTTTACTCTAGTCGTGGACCATGCTATTTCTTTGCAAACTGATGTCGCAACCTAATATACTAATTTTTAGAAACTTTAATATTTCAACTATATACAGGCACGATAACGGTAGTATTTCAAATTGTTTGAATAGAGGCCTACATAATTCCCTACTTTTTTCCCCCTGTGATTATTCTAATAGCTCTTTTTTGGATGATTAAAGTGCTTGTTGCTGTTGTAGAGTTTCCCCAGAAGATAACTCCATAACTTAGGTGACTCTGATGCATAGTATGCACTCATCATAATGCTCACATTTGTACATTTTTTAAAAATTCTTAAAGCATAGCATGTTTTACTCAATTTAGAAGTCATAGATTCAATGTGCTTGTTACATTTTATGTTATACTGGATCCACATACCCAGAAAATTTGTTTCGTTCCTATTCTCTATGTTCTAATGGTTAATGGTCACACAAGGATTGTATGCATGCTTATTGCATGAATGAGAAAAATTTAGGGTGACAGTTTTCTTACAGTTAATCATAAGTTTATTGTTGAAGGCCCAGCTACTCAGTTGATTACAACAGTACTTATTGTTTCCTGGAGTTCATCCTTGTTGTCTCCCTTTAATATTACAGTTGTGTTGTCAGCAAAAAGTATTATTTTATGTGCCTGTATATCAATCATGTGCTATAGAAACTATCAAGTCACCGTCATTCTTCATTATAAAGATTTTCGCTTCTGTGGTGGCTTTATAGTTCACTTAGATGTATTTCAAATGTTGGGTAAGCATACGGTAGGAACGGAGTTGGCAACAATGACACTAGCAAGCTTCTCTATTTTGAAACACACACGCAAATTGACATTCTCCAACGCTTCATTTGCTTGTCTATCACTGAGTACTCTGAGTACTCCTCTCAAACGCCGTTGCCCTCTACTAGTGCTTGCCATTGATATGTAACAGGCAAGACCTATCACAATATTTAAATACAGTTACCATCACATTTTCGAAGTTAAACAGACAAAATTAAAACAGTAATGTTTTGTCATACTAGTGGAAATCGTAAACAAACGTCAACACAATATGTCAGAGTACACAGTGGGTCATCTAAGTATTATCAAAAGTAAATTACCAATATAAAATATTCTATCCATTGTTAAGAACATAAACTATGGAATTGTTTCATGTAAATCTTCAAATATAGATAAGCATGTGGCTGATTAAATAGACCTCATGTATTTTAGCTTGAATATCAATTTAATGTTATGTGAAGTAAAGAAGAATATATGTATGTAAACTTTTATTTATAATCAATTTTAGATTATCTTTTGACAGAATTACAAAATATGTCTTATCAGACGAATCCACTGTGTAGGCTAGATAAACTCAGCAGATATGCTATTCTTTGCAGTCAATATTGTTATAGCATTGATCATACTCATGAATACTAGACACGTAAATGTTAGGAACAGTTTCCTATTGAAATTTTCCACGTTATTACGGCGGGTGTTATATTCCTTGTTACTTTTCATTTGTAGGTATATTTTCAGATATTAGAAATAGTTACGAGGGTTTAAATGTTATTGAAGCATGAAGTCGTGTTTAAACTTGATTTGTAGAATATGAAATGTTATTATGATTAAGTGATTGCAAATTTGCATGTTTTAACCATTCCAACAATGCTGGGCACTGTTGGGAATGCTATATAAGGGCGACCCGCAGAGGTCGTAGGGGCGCTGTTCTGATTCAGATTTCGAGGCAGTCACTATGCCCGTCAGCACAGTGATATTTAATTGTTAGAAGTGATTGTTGTAGTTGCAATTTTTATTTAAAGTGCCCGATTAAAGTTCTGATTCAAACTTACCTAGTGTTGCTCTTCGTAATTCCAATCCAGTAGCATACACAATGAATGAGGTTAGCTGCTCGTATTAAACGGAATCCAGATGTTTCTGCAGTATTGTTAATCCAGATGCCGAGTTACCAGAAGTTACAGCATACCCCGAGATAAAAAGGTAACGTCAAACAGAACTTTGTGGTGAAGCAGCAAGGCAGATAGGACAGTTTTGTTTAAATTGGTAAAATGAGCTGGCAGGCTACCCCGTTCCGTTTCACCGTCGGCCACTGATATGGCCGTGTTGATGGGTAATGCCCGATATTCGTATGTGTTGTTCAGATGTTTGTGAAGGTTAAGGGACTTAACTGCGGGTTCATCAGTCCCTCAACTTACAAACTACTTATGAACTAACTTATACTAAAGACAGCACAAACATCCAAGCCCGAGGAGGGATTTGAACCCCCGACGGGGAACGGCCTCGCGCATCATAGCATAGCGCCTCAATGCGCTCGGTCGCTGCGCCGCGGCCCGGATATTTGTATTCTCGACACACTCTTCATACTACGAATTTCTGAATACTGAGTTCCAGAAACGATATCCGAAATGGAATGTTTTACGCGCCTCGCGAGAGTGGTCGAGCGCTCTAAGGCGCCTTGCTAAACAGTAAGCCGGTGCTTCCAGTCCGAGATTCGAGTCCCCCTTCGAGCATGGGTGTGTGTTGTCCTTAGCAGAAGTTAGTCCGCCTCCGTAGCTGAGCGGTAGCGTCGCTGACAAACACGAAGGAGGCCCGGGTTCGATTCCCGGCAGGGGACTGTGTGTTGTCCTAATCATCATCTCATCATTATTGGCACGTAAATCGCCCACGCGGCGTCAAATAAAAAGACTTACACTGCGGCGGCCGAAGAATCCCGCAAGGGCTCTCCTTGCCAAGAAAGCCATACGCTCATTTTATTTCCAACAGAAGTTAAAAGAAGTTTGTAAGTCTTGCGACTGATCACCACTGCATTCTGGTCCTATAGCTTTACAAACATTTGAAGTCTAACTGCAACAACCATTCCGCGGTTATTAATTCCCGCCGAGGAGCCAAATTGACGCCGGGAACATTTTCACGTGTATCATCGGACTGTAAATAGCAGCTGTGTCAATGCACCGCCCTTTTATAAGTTGCATACACGATATTACCACCAAAAGGACATGGCAGCTCTCAGCCAGCAGCATGTGCGTGCCTAGCATTTCCTCGGGATGGGACAATCAAAAGAAGACTTCGTAAGTACGGTAGGAGGAAATGAAAAATATTTGATCGTTTACGTTATTAACTAACTTTACTTCAACGTTATAGGACTTACAATATGTATGCACGTAACTTTTGCGGCGCTAAAATGTTTATGATACCCATTTCGGGTAGCCAGCTTATTGCAATTTAATTCAAATAACTTTGAGCTGAACATTATATCATTCGTTCATAAGCGGGAACATTAATAACGTATAAAAAACTAACATTGGCAATCGAACGCAGTTAATTTGTCGAAGGTCTGTAAATTCTTACTTACTTAGGGTAGGTGGTACAGTTTAGATCATTTCGAACGTTTACTATTGGAACTGCAAATATATTGAGAAAAGAGAGAATTTTAACTATGGAACTTGTTGGATGTTTAATGAATATGTAATACAAATATTAGGCAATTACAAAGGTTGGTGTTGGTGTAAAAAAGTTTACAGAATTGAGAAAAATCGATCGAAAATGTACCACACTAGGTACAATATTATGATCACTTCCTGGTAAAATTTTGATCACTGGCCTCTTCCACATAGAAAACACTTTTTCTCTCGGTAACAACGCATACTTCCTGCTACCAAACATTCCATATTTGCAGCGAATCCAGTCACCCTTAACTAGAAAATTTATGAGAGCGCGGTAGATTAAGAAGCTTCACTCACCTCTTAACAGGAAAAAATTTATATCTCTGTAGCACAAAGTGGTGTATTCTTGGAAAAGACAGGAGGAGCTGTAGAATCCTGCTACACTACAACGTCACACAAAGGCAAGTGCTACCAACACTACAACACTTACAAATTATGTTGATCGGATTTGTACCTATATCGAATTTGTACCACCTTACCCTACAAGTCGCGCATAGAAGTGATGGGGGGCATATCGACAATGCACTGATTGTACACCAGTTTTAGCCTCAAGTTAGTGTGCAGGGTGCAGAAAATGCCCCACCATGGATGCGCCCATGCCACAATGCAGAGGCACGGGGTGAGCTTACCACCATGTATACCTGTGCATGTCGTTACCCCGTGCCTTTGGTGACCTCTGTGGGTATTACTGGACAGCTAGCGCAGTTACTGGAACCAGCTACATGTTGCATCTCTGACGGCTTCCAGGAACAGGAATCAATGGTGAATACAGTAATTAGGTCTATGGAGGTCTGAACAAATAGAAATTTTGTATACAATACCGTCTCAAAATTTTCTGTAGTAAACGAAGGTGTTTTGTTAATTCTCTATTGTACCAAACACGATTTACCTAGCTGAATGCTCAGTCTCTTTCTTCCTTCCGCACCTTCTATCTTATTTATTTCAGAATAAGAGGACAAAGTAGCAGCTCTGGAGGACGCTGCAGCCCCATAGCAGCCCCTGTATTCGCCACTAAGAGCAATAATGTAATTTTCAACATTCGCTGATATATTGGGTTGATAAAAATGCACTCATTTAGCTGTATATTTTTTTATTTTATTTATTTATTTTGTACACAGTAAGGGAAGTATTACAGCTGGAAACTATGTATAAGTTTTGGGGCAGTGTAACTAACTGCTTGCAAATTCAGAGATGATATTAATTTGGTATTTGAGAATGAGAGCACACTTAGCGACTTACAAATACTTTTATCTTTACGAAACTTTTCTCGCTAACTCCTCTCATAACATGATAAAAGGAAAAAAGTTTATGACTTACTGTTGTTGTTGTGGTCTTCAGTCCGGAGACTGGTTTGATGCAGCTCTCCACAATACCCTATCCTGAGCAATCCTCTTCATCTCCACATAAGAACGACAACCTACATCTGTCTGAATCTGCTTACTGTATCCATCTCTTGGTCTTCCCCTGCGATTTTTCCCCACACACTTCCCTCCGACGCTATATTCACAATTCCTTGATGTCTAAGAATGTGTCCTACCAATCTATCCCCTCTTTTAGTCAAGGTATGCCAGAAATTCCTTTTCTCCCCAATTCTATTCAGTACCTCATCATTAGTTACGCGATCCACCCACCTAATCTTCAGCATTCTTCTGTAGCACCATATTTCAAAAGCCTCAATCCTCTTCCTGTCCGCACTGTTTATCGTCCATGTCTCACTCTCATACAAGGCAACACTCCATACAAATGCCCTCAGAAAGGACTTCCTTAGGTTTATATCAATATTCGATGTTAAAAAATTTCTCTTTTTCAAGAACGCTTTTCTACCCATTGACATTCTGCATTTTATATCCTCTGTTCTGCGACCATCATTTGTTATTTTACTGCCCAAGTAAGAAAACTCATCTACCTCCTTTATTGCTTCGTTTCCCAATCTAATTCCTTTAGAATCACCTGATTTTCTTACACTGCACTCCATTACCCTAGTTTTGCTCTTGTTAATGTTCATCTTATATCCACCTTTCAGCACACTGTCCATTCCGTTCAATTGCTCTTCCAGGTGTTTTGCTGTATCTGACAGAATTACTACGTCGTCGGCAAAACGCAACGTTTTAATTCTTCACCCTGAACTTTAATTCCTTCTCCAAATTTCTCCTTGCTTTCCTTTATAGCTTGCTCAATGTACAAATTGAACAACAATGAAGAAAGACTACAACCCTGTCTTACTCCCTTTCCAACCACTGCATCCCTTTCATGCCCTTCAGCTGTGACAACCGCTGCCTGGTTTTTGTACAAGTTGTAAATAACCTTACGTTCCCTATATTTTACTCCTGCTTGCTTCAGAACTTGAAAGAGTTTATTCCAATCAACATTGTCAAAAGCCTTCTCCAAATCTACAAAAGCTAGAAATGTAGGTTTGCCTTTTCTTAATCTATCTTCTAGGATAAGCCGTAAAGTGAGTATTGCCTCCCGTGTTCCTACATTTCTCCTGAACCCAAACTGATCTTCCCCGAGGTCGGCTTCTACCAGTTTTTCCATCGTTCTGTATATAATTCGCGTTAATATTTTGCAGCCATGACTTATTAAACTGATGGTTCTGTAGTTTTCACACCTGACTGCACCTGCTTTCTTAGGGATGGGAATTATAACATTTTTCCTAAAGTCTGAGGGTACTTCACCTATCTCATACATCTTACACACTAGGTGAAACAATTTTGTCATGGCTGGTTCTCCCAGAGACTTCAGTAGCTCTGAGGGAATATCATCTACTCCAGGGGCCTTGTTTCGACTTAGGTCTTTCAGGGCTCTGTCAAATTCTTCTCTCAGTACACTATCTCCTATTTCATCTTCATCTACATCCTCTTCCCTTCCTACAATATTGTCTTGAAGTTCATTTCTTTTGTAGAGCCCCTCTATATACTCTTTCCACCTTTCAGCTTTCCCTTCTATGCTGAGAACTGGTTTTCCATCAGTGTCCTTGATATTCATAGAGCTGTTTTTCTTATCTCCAAATGTTTCTTTTATTTTCCTGTAGGCTGTATCTATTTTTCCCCTATTTATACATTCTTCTACATCCTTGCATTTGTCTTCTAGCCACTCCTGCTTAGCCATTTTGCACTTCCTGTCAATCTCATTTCTTAGTCGTCTGTACTCTATTTTGCCTGTTTCATTTACTGCATTTTTATATTTTCTCCTTTCATCAATTAAATTTAGTATCTCCTGTGATATCCAAGGATTTTTTTGCAGGTCTTGCCTTCCTACCTATTTTGTCCTCTGCTATCTTCACTATTTCATCTCTCAATTTTACCCATTCCTCCTCTACTGTTTTATTTTCCCCTGTTTCTGTCAATTGTTGCCTAAAGCTCCCTCTAAAATTCTTAAGAACCTCAGGTTCCTTCAATTTATCCAGGTCCCATCTCCATGTTCTGTACAAAATTCTACCAGACGGCTTCCTCTTTCATTCCTTTTGCCCAGACCATATTCACCTACTATCTTCCCTTCCCTTCCTTGTCCAACTATCGAATTCCAGTCTCCCATAACAATTAAGTTTTCCTCTCCCTTAATTGTCTGAATAATTTCCTTTAGCTCCTCATATATTTCTTCGATTTCCTCATCATCGGCAGAGCTAGTTGGCATATAAACCTGTACTACTGTTGTCGGTGTTGGCTTCGTATCTATCTTGACAATGATAATGCGATTACTGTGCTGGTCATAGTAGTTTACCCGCATTCCTATTTTCTTATTCATTATCAATCCTACTCCTGTGATACCCGCAACTGATTTTGTATTTATAATCCTGTACTCACCTGACCAGAAATCCTGTTCATCCTGCCACCGAACTTCACTAATCCCCACTATATCGAACTTCAACCTATCCATTTACCTTTTTAAATTTTCTAATTTTCCTACTCGATTAAGGGATCTAACATTCCACGCTCCGACCCGTAGAATGCCAGTATTGTCTTTCCTGATGATCACATCCTCCTGAGTAGTCCCCGCCCAGAGATCCGAATGGGGGTCTATTTTACCTCCGGAATATTTTACCCGAGAGGATGCCATCATCATATGTTCATACAGTAGAGCTGCATGTCCTCGGGAAAGGTAACGGCTGTAGTTCCCCTCGCTTTCAGCCGTTCGCAGTAACTGCATGGCAGAGCCACTTTAGCTGATGTTACAAGGCCAGCTCAGTCAACCATCCAGACTGTTGCCCCTGTAACTACTGAAAAGGCTGCTGCCCCTCTTCAGGAACCACATGTTTGTCTGGCCTCTCCACAGATACCCCTCCGTCGTGGTTGCACCTACGGTACGGCTATCTGTATCGTTGAGGCACACAAGCCACGCCACCTCGGCAATGTCTGTGGTTCATGGGAGAGGTATGACTTACAACCATTTCATTATCTGTGTAGTGAAACTACAGCATTGGTCTCACTTCGTTTCTAAAGTAACATTTATTCCCAATGTCTTTTGCAGGCAGCCTCTGGACCAATAAACTACAAGCTAGCGTTGGCATATAGGCAGAACCTACCAAATTCTCACGACCTTGATGGAGTTCACAGCAAGTGCGCGCAGAATAGGCAAATATTATGAATTGCACAGAAGGGTGTGTTCCTCAGACTTACTGTGGCCTTCGACACCACGAAAACCAACGGACTTAAATTACATATAGTGGACAACAGACGAGTTACATCGGTCTTTGCGGCAACCTGTGTAACCTCGGCCGCCATATTTGCGGTGGTCAATACACCTGAGAGGAGTCTGTCTATCGTATGTTGTTTCTGAGCTCGAAGTGATGTATTGTATTGTCTGTACTATTTTTAGCTGCTGAATATGCCCAAAGTGTGTTCAGCATTTAAATGCACAAATCAAAGTGAAAAAACAAGTAATTCGTGCAAGAACACCAAATGTTTTGCCTTGTTTGCTCTCAATATGTCTGTATCCTCTTCAGTCTAGGTGTAGCATATATACTACATTCGTTCCTCATTTTCCCCCCGTGAAATAACAGCTGCGGATAGCGAACGCCGATGGTATACTGTTCTCTGAGGTCGGCGCAACACGATGCATGTTTGTCAAGCTTTTCCCTCGCGCCAACAGGTGGCAGCAGCAGTGAGAAGTTGTGAGTTTTCGACATTGGTGCCATGAGTTACAACAGACGAGGTAAATATTATGTTTATTTTGCTTTTTGAATATTGTTTGTGCATTTACAAAATACTGAACAGTTACAGATTACGCAAACTCTCAAACTGGAGCTTTTTTATTAGTTTTGACTACCATTTTCTTCACTTGTTTGCATGTGGAGTATGTGCTATATTCGGCAGTTAGCGTTACGAAGTGCCCTAGAGCAAAATTACTGCAAATGTAAATATTGAAATTTTTTTCGTGCAATGTACTGCAGTTAAATATAGATTACAGAAAAAATACATTGTGAGTTACAATTAAATTGTTGATTGTCTAATAATGGCACGTAAATATGATGAAAACTGTGAATATTTCAGTTTAAAGGTTAGTTTCTTGATTTGCAGGTTTGTCAGTGGAAGAAATTTTGGAACTTCTGGAGGCATTTGACCCACGTAACTCTGATTTGGAAAATGAAGAGGATGAATAAGATAATGAAACTCTTACAACAAGTTTAGTAGATGATACTTTGACAGAGGAAGGGAATGAAGAGGTACAAGAAATTCATTGTAATGAAACTGAAAATCTAGGAAGGGAAGCATTGCCTCACACAGGATCAGGGATGAAACACAAAAGTGTAGGCACAGATCTGAGTAAGTATTTCAAATGTATTATTATTCAACTGATTTTAAGGTAACATAACATCAAAGAATTTTGAAATACCATAAGTTTCTGTTTGAATGTTGATCTACTCTAAAACTGAATATGTGGGCTAATTTTTCAGTGTCAGCTAATAGAGTATAAATGGATATGTTTCAAATTTAATTATGTTTGCAACTCATTGCAATGTATAATTTGTTCTTTTTCTTTCAGTTTCAACGCAGTTCTAGTACCAAATACTACCCCAGTCCTTTTGGAGGTACCGGAAGAAGTGAAGAAGCCTACTGATTACTTTGAATGTTACCTCGGTTCAGACGTTTTTGTAGAAATGGCAGAGATTACCAATAGAAAATATGTAGTAGATACTGTGACTTAACATTAGCGGATATAATAGACAGTGGCAGTCAAATCACAGCTATTTCGGAGGAGGAAGACACTCGTATATGGCCTTTCTATTCGAACTTTCCCATGAAAAACAAGGGCGCCTTAGTATGGAAACACATGGAGATGAAGGTGCAGACGCGTATGATGCTGTAGAGTCAGGGGCATGTGTTTGAGGCCATTCTCCCTGTGGTGCCGTCCATATCAGTTAGTGTAACCCCTGGGATGGATTTGTTTACGGATCAGGAGGAGACACTGGACCTTGGAGGGGGCGAATTAACCCTGAAAAAAAAAAAAGAAATCTGTGAAGAAAGCCCAGCAGAATGCCTTTGGTTAACTTACAATAACGAACGTATGGGCCACATAATGTCGCTGAGCAAATACCACGAGGAGCTACCGAAACAGGAAGAAAATCAGACACGGGAAGAAGTATACACTGCAATTCGGGAGATGGTGGAGGGACGTAGCCACGTTCCCACCGAAGAAAGGAATGAGCTACGTGATATCCTGCGTACGAATGTGGAGGCATTTTGCCACATGACCAGAGTGATACAAAACTTACTGTATACCTTTCGCATCCAAGAACACTAAATTTTTGGTCCCGTCATATGCTATCCTGATAATTTACCGGAAACAGGTATCTCAAGAGATAACGAGGGTATTGAAGGAGGGAGTGATCGATCATGCAGTGTCCATGTACAGCTCACCAATTCAGATAGTCGAGAAGCATGACAGAACATTCAAATTAATGTTGGATTCACGACAAATCAATACAATCATTGAGAACGACCGCCCAAAGAGATTTGAGAAGCTCTTGCAAAACGTTCATGGTGTATGAGTAGTCTCAACCCTTGATTTGCGGTCGAGTTTTTGGCATATTGTCCTGCATCCAGAAAGTAGGAAGTACACGGCCTTCCTAGCCTTCATGGATGCAAGACGTGCATCTACACTGATCACAAGGTGCTCGAGTTCTTGATGACAGCCAAACTGAAGAACAACAGGCTCCTGCAATGGGCACTTGAATTCACAATTGATCACGTACCCAGTGCCATGAATGTCATAGCCCAACTGCCCTCTCGTTCTCCCAAATCTGTAAAAGTGACTGACCCAAATCATATGGAAGAAGAGTACTTCAGCCTCTTCTATATGAAGCAGGTCGCATTTGAGAACTACGTCACCAATAACCTAAGAGACATCGCATAGGAGCAGGATAAATATCCTGCCCTGTGAGTGCTCAAGGAGAAGTGGAGCAATAGAGAGGATGCCAGAATAAGCCAATTCTACCTGGTGAGGAAAGAGGTCCTGTTTTATAACGGAGGCGGACGAAATGAACCGTGGAGAGTCTGTATCCCAGAGGAGCTAGTGAACAAAGTAATATGGAACACACACCTTCGGTTCGCTCATTTAGGAGAGAGGAAATGCTTCATCAAGCCGAGGACACTGTGCTCATTTAAAAATATTGAGAAGAGGATAAGAAGAGTACTGTCAGCGTGCAAGCCTTGTCAGAAAGGGAAACACAGCACTGTCATGATGAGGGCACCCTCCACCCAATCACACCGAAAGATTGGAAGCATCTTGCTGCCATGGGGCTTCTAGGTTCACTCTCGCATACTTCAAAGGGATTCCAGTACATGTTAGTCGTGAGTGAGTTAACGTCGAAGTACGTCACACTCACGCCACTTAAGAAAACGACCGCAACGACCGTGAGCAGAGCTTACCGTCAGAACATTTTGAGAGAGGTGGAGCACGTTGAACGAATTCTCTCGGACAGCAGCCCGCAGTTTCAGTCAGAGAGGTGGAAGGTCATCCTTAGAAAACACTTAATCAAACCGATTTACGTGTCGGTGTGGCATCAGCAGACAAGTGGGTCGTGAAGGATCTCGGCAACCTGTGTAGAAGTCACTGCGCTAAACGGCATGCCTCCTGGGATATCTATCTAGAAAACTTTCAGGAGGTGACAAGCGAGCTGCCGCACGCCATCACGAAGCTGGCACCTATAACGGTGCTCAAGCACAACATGCCAAGGGATCGGATGCATGGGGTTGTTGACTTTACCGCCAAACGAAAATTCCCTCAAAACGATCTGTGGTCGAGTTGGCTTTTAGTCGGCTGCGAGAAGCTGAACAAAAGCGGGAGGAAAGTAGCACCACAAGGTCCACAACCAAACTTTTCAAGGAGGCCAAAAAGTATTAATTAAGAATTTCCGGCTCTCCAATCGACGGAGGAAGCTTTGCCACAAATTTTTGTGGCCTAATATGGACCTGTGCAGATAAGGAGGATGGCCCACCAGAATGCCACAGAACTTGAGACCATCAATTATTAGGTGTCATCCTGTATGTCATCTAAACCCCTTTTTAGAATAGTTAAGGAAGATAAGATGTACAATAGCTGTAAGTAGCATAAATAATGTTGTTAGTTATGAGCATTTTATATTTTTTCTTATGTTTTGCACGATTAGTACCTGTAAATGTAATGACTGACGTCACTGCCTCACAAAACATACTTCAGGACCCAACTGTGTCTGTTCATCAGCGACACATACAATGCAGTGAAAAGAGATACCACTGGTCAATGTATCAACAGACTCTCGCCAAATTTGTCTTCAATAAAAACAAATGAACCCCTGGAGCGACCTAATCTGTCGCAGCTCACAAATAAAGCTCTAATGCGTATGCAATCTGTAGAGAACTAACAACTCTTTCTTTCGAACACTGATTAAGAATGTTGTCCTTTTTTTGCCCCGGTAGCGGAAATTGAGAATGCATCACCCAACTTTCTTTTAGAATGTGTGAGGAGAGGTCAAGCGCAGTCACCGTGCATCCTCCTCATCCAAATTGAGAGAGTGTGTAAAGAGAGGTCAAGCTCTGGTCAGTGCATCCCCAGACTGAAGACCGCAGGATTTCATGGTAGGAGGGAGAAGAAGACAGGATCACAATTATATGAGGAGAGAAAAAGACACACAGAGAAAAAAAAATGAAAGAATGCTACATGAAAAAGTAAGAAGAACAAAGGAGGAATCATTGAAATTGGGGCGTCTTACTTAGATGACAATTACGCAAAAGAAAAAGAGAAACAGAATTTGTTTCTCACAGAATGGCGTAAATATTTTCTTCAAATGTTTGTTCAAATGTTTGTTAAGCTTAAGGGACTTAACTACGGGGTTATCAGTCCCTAAACTTACAAACTACTTATGAACTACCTACAACTAAGGACGGCACAAATATCCATGCCCGAGGGGGGACTCGAACCCCCGACCGTAGTGGCCGTGCAGACCGTGACTGAAGCGCCTCAGTCCCCTCGGCCACCGCGGCCGGCTATTTTTTTTTTTTTCTTCTGACGCCATTTCAATGATATGCATGTCAGTTAACATTGGTGTTTCAACTGGTAATCGAACCTAGGTGCAGCACGCGAACAGAGTGAAGGCTGCCCTTCATTTACGTAGAAGTGTTGTCACATTCACATAATCAGAATGAGTATATGCCAATTCACACTGTACGTCACGTCACGTCACCGTGCGTCAGAACATTCTATAATGTATTTCTATTGGCGGCATTCGCATTGTCCGTCACCTAACCGTTACGTCATGTCAACATCACGTCAAGCTTTCTCGAGAAGAATGTTTTGACAGAACGGTCGTGTGCTAACATCTGAAGTTCAGCTATTTTCGTCACGCAATATTCATGTTGTAGTAGGCGATTACCCGGCTGGCATGAAAATGTGTCTTATTAATCTTTATTTTATTATTATACTTTGTTTTAGCGGTAAATTCAAAATGTTTCGTGACGACTTGACCTAATATCTCGGCGAAGGAGGGGGGTCGCTGTTTGGGGGTGGTGAGTCAGTGGGCAAGGGGGAGGGCACCCCTGTGATGACGCAATTTTAATTAAATAATATTTTAATGAAAATCAGTACTAATTAATGACAATAATTCAATTGTGTACGAGGTATTAGCAATATCAGCGAGCCAGTCGTAATGGGTAAAGTAAACAGGCTCTATTTATGCTCTTATTGTTTGATTGTGTTCGTATGTTTCTTTTTCTCTTCAAAATAGATTTCGATGTTTTGAAATGTTGTTCCAGTTCCCGGCACTTCAGCACACTAAGTTGACGAAAAACATACATTTTAAAGTTAAAGCGTTGTTGTTTGCTCAATTCCAGTATTAAACTATGAGTTTCTACGTAACAGATCGCCACTCATAACCTCACTTTTAACATCTGGTATTGGGATAAGCGAATTGACGTGACAGACAGTATGAATACATATTTATGTGACGGTGCAGATACGTGACGTTGACGTGACAGTGTGAATTTGCCTCAAAAAAGCAAAAAAAGTTACCTAGTACTTGGGGTTGGGGGAGACGTCAAATTATACGTTACCTGTGTGGAAAAACGTTCTCGAACGATCCAGCATTTACGTGTCTTATATACTGAAGCAGAATGCAATATTACAGTCTTCAGAGAGCAGTCATTTATTTCACCTTCTTACAATAGAATACAACATGGTTCTTACATTTGAAGCAAAACCTCTATCGTTATCGTTTCACAAGCTGAAAGTTTTCCTTGGCACTTGTGGGTGCTAGGGGAATGATGTGTTCACTCCGCAGAGAGATCATATATAGAATGTTGTTTGGCGAATTTCCTTCATCGGAAGGACTGGTAAGAAAATAAGACGTCATCGCCAATAATAGCTGGCAAGAGAGAGAGAGAGAGAGAAGGAATACAGTCGACGCAATACGGACCCATCTTGGAACTTCTTCGTATCTACGAAGCGACGGAGATGACGCTTCGGTTCCGGCTAGCCATCAATCCTAATAGCGTACGAGAGGAATACATAATGAGGACTGTGTCCCTTGTTTGCTAATCGGTTGGCAAAGACTGCAGACTGGGCCAGACGAAAGTTCGGCTTCCAGTGTGCACACCCATGCGACGGCTCGGAGGCGCTACTCCACCGTGCAGACAACAAAAACAGACAAAAACGAATCGCTGCGCCGCGCCGTGCGCGAAGGCCGCGGTGTCTTCGCCTGGATGGAATTTTTAACCGCGTCGCGTCTTGCCTGTTGTGTCCCAGAAGGCCGTGGCCTTCCAAACTACAAGTTACGCTAAAAATTCCGCTTCCACGAGTCTCTTGCTTTTTCTGATTCTTGTTTTATCTTACTGCATCTTTGGGGGGATGTTATGCGCAAATGATACTTGGTAGTGGAAACACTGTACTTCAAACGTTATTCGTTTTCTGGAGACAATTTTCCGCCCCAAATTCCTGTACAGTTACGTGAGAAAGGTCACGTTAAATGTCTTCCCAGCAGCTAAGCACATTAAGAATTTCGTAGCACTCTGCTTTGACTTCAAGGTTAAATGTTTCCGTTATGGCTGTCGTAATTTAGTTTCGACAGTTGAGCAACAATATTTTTCTTTAACACGTTATTTGTGGCGTCATTTGTATAAAGTTGAGTATACTGTGTTTAGAAGAAATTCCTGCAGCATACAGTATGGCGCTTTTGTTCGAAAACCTTTACTATTTCAGTACAGTTATCTTTCTTTGACCACTCGTACACTGCAGCGAGATTCAAAAAAATTATGATTGCGATGGAACATGAAGGTGTATTGATATGTCTAGTGATGTTTTTGAGAGAGCGGAAACGTTTCGCTGCCTTGTCGTTGGTGGTACACATAATACATGTTGTTCGTTTATATATTTGGGACAAAAAATGTTCAAATGTTTGTAAATCTATCAGACCAAACTGCGTGGTCATCAGGTAAAGGTAAACTAACCTAAGGACAACACACACACACACACACACACACACACACACACACACACACACACACACACACACACCCATGTCCCAGGGAGGACTCGAACCTCCGAAGGCGAGCAACCGAGCGCTCCGTAGCGAGGCACCTTAGACCGCTCGGCTACTCCTCCGCGTCTATTTGGGACAGTTTGACCAACCTGCTAAGGTTCACCGCCTGGGGGAGGTGAAGGAGTGAGGATAGGAAAGGAGTGGAAGGGAAAGGAAATGTAGTCCAGGGAGGAAAGAAGGAAGAAAGACTGCATTAGCTCGGGGCCCGGTGCTCGCCACGCACGTAGTCCTCCCTCGGGTAGGGGAGGGGGGGGGGGAGGTGCATAATCCCTGTGCCCCAATTGATAATCATTTTCAAGCATATTTGACGTACACCGAGGAAACAGGAAAATCATCCAGTAAATCATTCACGACATTGACGACACGGCTTCGGGAAATTGGTGCACAATCTCAAGCAAAAGTAGTTCAGCTTAACGAAAATACGACGTTCTTCAAGGAAAAATGAACATAAAGAGGTCAACTGTGGGCTATTTGCCGCGAATTAAGTGTGTTTTTTTTATTAATTTATCTCTTTTTTTCTGCCGCAACGAGACACACAAAAGCATTATAGGACATTAATTTTGTAAATTGCGTTCTAGTCGAAACACTGCTTTAACTAAAAGAAACGCAATTTAGCCTTGTTTGTTGTGTCAGAGGGATAGAAAAGCAATTGAAATCGCTCAACAGTATCTTCTGAATGAACCTCAACTTTGCAGCTGTATCCAATGACTTTGCTATCGACAATAAAAGCTAAAATTGATCTGTAATGGGAGCGGGCTATTCAGACATATGAATGTGACACTGTGCACGAATTCTTACGGATAAGAATGGAATAGTAAGCTGCCGTTCTCGTCTTTCTGGAAGGACGTCAGCGCTACGTGGGTTAATGTCAGACTGGCATCTACCTTACCCTGGTCGTACCATACCAAATTGCCCCTTATTTCTACTCCCAGATATCTTATGACTGTAACTGCTTCTAGTCTTTGTGCTGCTATTGCGTAGTAATGTAATAAAGTATCTTTCTTTCTATGTAAACGCAGCCGTCTACACTTGTTTTTTTTATAATTAATAATTTTTTTTATAATTCTGTTTTCATTATTCAAATATTTGTAAGTCTTTTGGACTCAACTTCTATGGTTATTAATCCCTAGGCTTCCAAACTACTTAAATTAAGTTAAACTAACCTAATGACAACACACAGGCCGGCCGCGGTGGCCGAGCCGTCTACGGCGCGCCAGTCACGGTCTGCACGGCCACTACGGTCGGCGGTTCGAATCCCCCCCTCGGGCATGGATATTTGTGCCGTCATTAGTATTAGCTAGTTCATAAGTAGTTTGTAAGCTTAGGAACTGATGACCCCGTAGTTAAGCCCCATAAGCTATACAAACATTTGATTTTGGCAACACAAACATCCATGCCCGAGGGAGGACTCGAACCTCCGACATCGAACAACCGTGCGCTCCGCAGCAAGGCGCCTTAGAACGCTCGGCCACGCCACCGCGTCTCATTACCCTTTCCCAGTGTTGCCAGTTTTCGATAAATTACTGTATCATCTGCAAAAGCCTCATTTGAACTCCCTATGTTATGTAGGAGGTCATTTATATATATATTGTGAAAAGCAACGGACTTATAATATCCCCATGGGATACGCCTGACATCACGTTTAAACTTCAAAAACTTCTTTCCACTGAGAATAACACACTGCGTTCTGTTAGGTAGAAGTGCCTCAGTCCAGTCACACAGTTGCTCTGATTTTCCATAAGCTCGTAGATTGCTCATCAGCTGACGGTGCGTAACGGTATGGAACGCCTTACGGCAGCTACCTGACACCCTGTATCAACTGCCCTCTTGATCTCGTAATGAATAATTCCACCTGGACTTCGCATTATCGTTTTTTCGGAAACCATATTGATTCCTGCAAGGACATTTTCTGTCTCCAGAAATATTCGAACATTAAACGTGTTATAAAATTCTGCAACTGATCGATGTCAGAGATATAGGTCTACAGTTTTGTACATCGCATCGATGACCCTTTTTGAAAATGGGAATGACCTGTGATTTTTCCCAGTCCTTAGTAACGCTTCGCTTCTATACAGACCTTCGGTACACTGCTGCTAGAAGGGGGGGGGGGGAGTTCCTTTGCATATTCCGTGGTAAAATCGATTTGGTATACCATCAGGTCGAACGCATTGAGCGCAGGCGCACGTCACGCCCGCCAGTAGCGACACCTGCAAGCGGTGTGTAGAGGGGGAACACACTGCCTCGTGGACGTACTAGAGTTGTTCTTTCGCGCGGATGTTCAGCAGAAGTAGCTTCAGTATATCTTGACGGCGGGCGTCTTTCGAGCACGTTTCGATTTAGAGCGAGGAAGAATAGTAGCCTATAGGGATTATGAATTATGCTGCAGAGAAATCGGCGATCTTGTCAGATGTAAACAAGCAACTATGACTAATCGCTCGTTGCAGGAAGGAACGTCGGACCGACTGAATTCAGCTCATTGCAGCACTACAGCATATTGTGCGCATGGCAGCGGGGGGCCGCTGTGCCACATCACGAATCGTTATTGAGCATATCTGGGGATGCTGCTCAGAACACATCTCCAGCCCCTCATACTCTTACGGATTTATGGACAGCTCTGCAGGACGTACAGTATGACATCAAAAGCTCACGCTCGGATGTTGGGAAAGGGAATCTGCTGAGCCCTTCCGGCATTTGTCTGGAGTGATGTAGCACAATCACGGAAAACCTAAATCTGGATGGCCGGAGGTGGATTTGAACCATCGTCCTCCCGAATGCGGTCAGGTGCGCCACCTCGCCCGGTTTATGATTTAAGACATCAGTAAGCATTCTGTTAGTCGTGGTTTAGTATATATCTTTGGTCGAAAACAGAAATAATGAGAACACGTAGTGGCTGTGAATAAGTTTTAAGCACATTTTTTTCTTGATTACATGCTTAAAGTCAAGTATTTTGCACATAAACTCACCTGTAAGGTAATCAGAAATTTGAAGCAGTTCTATACCTAGGAATTCCTTTCTTTATGTAATCGGGGGTTTGACCACTATTACTGCTAAAAATATAACAGAAATAATAATTATTATCATTATTGTAGTAACAGTTTGCAGTATCATTGCGCTTCTCACATTATAAGCGCCATCGGTGCTTGTCTGTCCAATCTCCTTCTTCCGTTAGTCGTTTCTCTATTTCCTCTCAAATACTATTAATCCACTTCCTTTCCTCGCTTATTTTTTTGTGGTGGAATGTTCAAATATTTGTATAGCTTATGGGACTTAACTACGAGGTCATTAGTCCCTAAACGTACAAACTACATATGAAGTAGCTAATCCTAAGGACGGCCCAAATATCCATGCTCGAGGGGGGGGGGGGATTCGAACGCCTGACCGTAGTGGCCGTGCAGACCGTGACTGGAGTGCCTCAGTCCCCACGGCCACCGTGGCCGGCCTGTGGTGGAATCCATGTTCGTAATTCTATCCTTCCCTGTACCATAAGTCGCAAATGTCCGTCCATTTTATTCTTTTAACATTAATTGCATCTACAATGATGGTTGTAGCTGCCATTCTTGCTCCAATTCTTTATCACGTGACCAAATTATGTGAAATTACAGCATCTTCTCCTGTGTGACACTCATTTTTTTTTAATTTTCCCTCTCTGCCATTATATGTTTTTTTTTTTTTTTTCCTCATTTACTTCAAATTACCATATACTTTATTTTCTCAGAATTAACTTCCAAACCACATTTAACATGGTCTTCAATTAACTTTTCGACCATCTAATTTTCTACTTTTACTATCCAGTCATCCGCAACAAGAAAAGTTTGTATACGCTTATTTCCGAAATGGAGTCCCATTGGTCTTCATTTTATAATCCAGTATTGCAGAACCGCACTGAAATATACCGGGTGATCAAAAAGTCAGTTTAAATTTGAAAACTTCCAAAACCGCAAATATACTGGGTGATCAAAGAGTCAGTATAAATTTGAAAACTTAATAAATCACTAAATAATGTAGATAGAGAGGTAAAAATTGACACACATGCTTGGAATGACATGGGGTTTTATTAGAACAAAAAAAAAAAATGTTGTTGTTATGGTCTTCAGTCCGGAGACTGGTTTGATGCAGCTCTCCACCCTACTGTATCCTGAGCAAGCCTTTTCATCTCCTCATAAGAACGGCAACCCACATCCACTTGAATCTGCTTACTATATGCAAAAATAAAAATAAAAACAACGAAGTATTGCTAGACGCGTGAAAGATCTCTTGCGCGCGTCGTTTGGTGATGATCGTGTGCTCAGCGGGCACTTTCGTCATGCTTGGCCTCCTAGGTCCCCAGACCTCAGTCCATGTGATTATTGGTTTTGGGATTACCTGAAGTCGCAAGTGTATCGTGATCAACAGACATCTCTAGGGATCATGTGTGTCAATTTTTACCTCTCTATCTACATTATTCCGTGATTTATTAAGTTTTCAAATTTATACTGACTGTTTGATCACCCAGTATTTTAAATAAAGTGGGTGAAGAGAGCATCCTTGCTTTATCTCCTTTTGTTGTTGAAAATGGGTCAGAGCTACAATTTCCTATCTGAAGTACGGCCTTATAATGCCCATACATTATTTTATTTCATTTATATACATCTTTTACTTATTCCAGAGTTCTTTAAAATGGGCGATAGATTCTATCCCCGTCGTCAAAAGGTTTAAGTCGTACACTGGCTTCTGTCAGGTTTGCTTTCTTTTGTGAGTAATGTCACAGTTTTGTTGCCATTATGGTAATGGTCCGGTTATATTCACACCTGTCAGTATCTACTGTCTTTGGAACTGAAACTTTTATCCCATATAACCTGCTGACCAGAGGCCTTTGTCGTGTCCTACATAGGAAAGAGGGAAGAGGTAACAAGGTCAGTCTGCATATCCCGAGCGGAAAGGAGTGATTGCAGAGAGACTGTACAGGCATCTACTAGAGATGCGGATTTCGGAACTCGAGAGGATACTTGTTTAGGAAACTTTATGGAACTCCTAGGTACCTTGCATTGAATATATTGCATCCCATACTAAGTCTACTACACTGGGGTTAGTTAATAAAAAAAAAAAACAACCAAGAAGTATAAATCGTTTGCCACAACAGAAGCCAGTAATTACGTTCCCTAGAAGCATCCCCTAAACAGACGCACTCCCCGCGAGAAACAGACTGTCATGGAGCACCCCGAGGCCGACGGCGATAGTCACGGGCTGGCGCCCGACTCGTCTGACTGAGAACTCCCCTCTTGATCCAAAAACCGGGGGTTTTAACGGCCGGTGTGGGCGCACCTCTTTTCCCCGCTTTCCGACAGTTAACAACTTCCTATTGGCCGCTGCTTGGTTCCACCAATCTAAATTGTGGTTTGCCCTCCCTCTGAGTCCTCTAGCGAACCACGTTTCAGCCCTGTCCTTTCTGCCATTCCCCGGGTGGGGAGGTGGCTTGTTTGTGCACTAACAAAATCCATACTTGGTAGCAACATTGTTCAGCTGAAAGTAAAACGTCACGATGCTACCCAATATTGGCAACAACAACAATGTTTTACGTCAGTTGGCCACACCTTAGGCTCCGCCTTAGGCCACGCCTCAGGGGAGCTGCTAACTTGCAGTTTTTCTTCTTTACCCTCTCACTCTAGCCTCGTGGAACCACTGACGTTGCTGTTCCCAAGTGACTGGTATCAACTGTGCTACGTACATTAGAACGTGCCTGTTGGCCACCAAGTATTAATGTAACGTCTTACAACAGCGTCTAGACGCTATATGAAGTTACGCCCATCTTCTCCGAAAGGTAACCTCCACCCTGGGACGGGGGCATCAGCAGTTCGCTAGGAGATTTCTTTAGTGCCTACATCTCGTAAGATATACGTGTCTGTTTTAGCCTGTTATCTGCAATGGTCTCTATTTCTCAGCCTGGAGTGCGTCTCTGTGGCTCACACAGCCTCTCAACAATTCCAACAGTAAAATCAATATATGACACCTTATGAAATGTAAATATTGAAATTAGGACTTTACAAGGATTTGAAGACATTTCACGTGTGATGGAGGGATGTGAGGGCTGCAGATTATATCACGGTACAGGCCGTGATACAGGTGTTACAGTCGCGGCTACAGGCGAGGCTGGGCTGGGTCTAGCGCTGGAGAAGAGACGCGCTCTGCGTGTCTGAGGAGACGACCACATCCGCCGGCTACCTTAGAGGCGCGCCGCCCATACAGATGCCGCGGCCTTGGCCACTTTCTCTCCTTCTGCAGCGCTTAAGCACCGCCGCTGATGAGCCCGGCTACCGCATTGCTCTCCCTCACTACTCCTGCACTAATCCTTGGCATCGTTTGGCACATCAGCTCTGTGGCTAATCTCACAGCTGGTTGTCTTTTGCAATGAATTCTTTATAGCCAACTGTTTCATCACCGGAATTTGATACGGTTTTCGGAACATCCATTTTAATGTATGAAGTGTCGTTCGTTGTGATGGACACATTCTGTACATTTTCAGATGTAAGGACATCAAATCTTAAATGTCAACAACGTGCCGTGTGCACTCCTTGCAACGTAACCGTACGTGGCAGCAGCGCGCTAGCTAACACACTTGACTCGCTCTCTGGAGGACATAAGTTTAAGTGACTGTCTAGCCGTCCACGTCTAGGTTTTATGCAGTTTTCTTATATTAAATGATGGGTATGTCCATCTTTCGTCTGTATGCGGCTTGATCTCTTTGGGCGAGACGTTCAGTGAAGTGTCTGTAGAGGGATGGCTGCCCATTCTTCTTCAACAGTCGAAACCAGAGACAGCAGTGTTGTTGACAATGGGGTCTGAAGTCGACGTTCTGACTCATGCCAAAGATGTACAACAAGACTCTGGTCGCCTGTCCATTTCACAATATTGTAGTAATGTAAGATAAAATACGAGGGAAGGAACTAAAATAGTGGCAACACTGCTGTGGAGACATTATTCAATGAAATCTACTATTGTCGCTGATAGCACACGTTGTTGATATGCCTATGCCGGCCGTGGTGGCCGAGGGGACTGAGGCGCTTCAGTCACGGTCTGCACGGCCACTACGGTCGGGGGTTCGAATCCCCCCTCGGGCATGGATATTTGTGCCGTCCTAGTTCGTAAGTAGTTCATAAGTAGTTTGTAAGTTTAGGGACTGATGACCCCGTAGTTAAGTCCCATAAGATTTACAAACATTTGATTTTTTGATATGCCTACCTTACCTCCGAGCCAATGTACTCGCTCGTCCCACGTTACCGGCGTGCGCACAATTGAGGGGAAAACAGTCACTTGCGAGCGAGCGGTCTAACGCAATGGTGCGACTATGTTTTCGAAATAGGAAAAATGGAGTTTGATCAAGATTGAATGTGCCAGAGGTCGTACAGCACGACAGTGTCATCAAGGTCTTCAAGAGGCGAGCGGGGAATCGGCATTGCCGTACAGAACAGTGGCTCGTTGGGTAAAAGCCTTCAACGAAGGTCAACGGGCAGGTCGTCCTAGCGTCTCTGAAGAAGAAGTGCATACTGTTGCCGCGTTAGTGGACAGCGATCGACGCCAGACGATTCGTGAGCCTCAGTATGGTGAAAAATTATAGTGATTCTCATGTACGGCTGTGATGCTGTTATCCTAACGCATTATGTTCCTCCACAGCAGACCGTCAGTGCACAGTATTACTGTTCGTTTTTAGAGTATCACCTGCGTCCAGCTTTGCGAAAGAAGCGGCAACACTTTCTCCGCAACCCACCCATCATTTTGCACGACAATGCGCGGGCGCATACAGCGCAAGCTGTGGCTGCTCTGTTCAGTCGATGGGTCTGGGAAGTACTGTACCGTCCAGCGTACTCCCAGAACTTACGTCCGTGTGACTTTGATTTGATTCCGAAGATGAAGGAACCACTTTGTGACATTCACTTCAGAACCCAGAGATTCGATAGGCAGTAGATCTCTCCATTGGCACCATCAACAGAACAGGCTCTGCTAACGGTAAACGTCGCTGGTTACGGGTTCTACACAATGACTACTTTGAAGGACAGTAATAGGTGCAAACATGTAACGCTTTCATATCGGTTGTGAATAAACAATGCCACTATTTAAGTTCCAACCCTCGTAGATGAAAATGAGACAGGAAATACGATACTACGAGAAGAATTTGACAGAGCACTAAAAGACCTAAGTCAAAATAAGACCAATGGAGTAGATAACATTTTCTCAGAACTTCTGATTTTTGGAGAGCTAGCCATGACAAAATTATTCCACCCGGTATGATAGATATACGAGATAGCGAAATACCATCACACTTCAGAAATGTAAAAGTACGATTCCAAGGAAAGCATCTACATCATAAGCCGCAAGAACCCTCAAAGTCTCACGGAATCTCACTGTTTGTGGCTATCGGTATTTAATTTTTTTTTTCTTTTTCTTTTATATTCAAATATGAGCCAAGAGAAAGCAAAACCACTTTATCTAAAAAAATCGCACTGACATGTTTTACGGCCCACTTTAGATTTGTAGTTTTATAAGTTTTTGCAAACATTTTGAACCAAAATAATAATCTAAATAATAAAAAATTAATTAATAAAAGTGTCTGAAACCCTTTTAGGGAAAAAATGTAGGTAGTGATTTATTTTTTTTTTTTTTTTTAATGGGTTCGAACCACCGACCTTTGGCATCATAGTGTAACGCCTTGCACACTACGCTAGGCTATCAATCAGAACAGAAGTCCAATATTTACATACTATTGGTGGCCATTGTTAACTGATGTTAATATGGCATTTGTAGACACTAGATTATCATTTATCGTACGAAGAACGACGTGTTTTTGTTAATTCTTCAGTGCGCCATTGCTTTGAAATGACGACGTGTATGTTACAATAAGAAAATCATCACATACATGCAAGATGGCGTATGCCACAGAGAGTTCTGCGCGAGGAATGTCACGTGACATCTCCTAACGGCTGGTTTTTGTCAATTCAATGGAGGGTGTCAAATATCCGTTATTTTTGCAAAGATGTCTCAAACGATACATGAAAAAAAACATAAGGGAGCTAAGTTGTAGAGAATTTTCTCCTCTACCAATTAGGTTATTCAATTGTCGTATCAGATGAACGGTTCGTTTGCAATTACAATTATATTACAAACGGCTTTTTTAGGTATTACTACCGTATTTTTTGTCCGAAAAATTTAGAAAAGGGAGGTTCTGGTCTCTGGCGGCCTAAAATCATGTCTGTAAAATTTGGTGCTGATCGGTTGAACGGTTCGTGTTAAAAACAGGGAACACGTTACAGGCAGACAGATAGACGGACGGACAGACAGACAGACAGACATCCCAAAATCGCCGTTATTTTTGCAAATATCTTTGAAACGCTACGAGATATGAAAAAAACATAAGAGAGCACAGTTGTAGAGAATTTTCTCCTCTATAAATTAAGTTATTCAATTTTCGTGTCAGATGAATAGTTAAGCTGTTATTTTCATTTAAATTTCGACCTGTCAAAAGACGATCGCAAAGGCCAACTTTTAATGTTACTACCGTAACCTAAAGTGGGCCAAAAAACTAGCTTAACGCCCGCTGCTTCGCTTGCGTAGGCTGGTTGGTTTTGGAAACGTATTAAAAAAGGATCTAAAACCATGGGCATATTTCAGTTCAACATCTTGTAAAAAAATTTCAATTCAGTCGTTTGACAGAAGAGATAGAGTTTACGAACATTTAGATTTTCCATTTGATTGTTCTAAATATCAAAGTTCTGAAAGTCCTTGAACGATTTGAATTTTTGACACAAAATTTCATTCTAACTGAGGCGTGGTTTTATAAACCTATTTTTGTAACAGTCTACCTGCATCTTTAATGGAAGCATGTCGTATTTGAAAGGAAATCTCTAAAATAATTATGCACTTATGTGGTTTGCTCACGCATTTTTTTTAATTTTTTAAAATTGTAACCAAGAATCCAAATACCAATTTATGTAGTTGTAGCTACAAAATTGCCTTAATAGCAATATTTTCTCAAAAAACCTTTCATCCCCTATTTCACACCCTTTATGTGTGAAATTCCAAAATACCGAAACACATTTTTTCTTTTTTAATTGGCCAACAGGCCAATATTTTCCGTAGTTCTAGTATCAAAATCGTCCAAATAGTAACGTATTTTCAAAAAGAATTTTTGATCCTCTATTTCACCCCCTTACTTGTTGAATTTTCATAAACATCGAAACACGTATTTTTCAAATCCTGACCAAGAGTCCATATCGGAATTTCCAACCAAGTATCCAAACAGCAGTTTTTGTAATTCTTGGTTAAAAATTGGCTTAGTAGTAATGTTTTTGAAAACACGTTTCATCCCCTATTTCACCCCCTAAACGATTAATTTTCTGAAAATACCGAAACACGTATCTTTTTAATTCTGACCAAGAAAACATAAACCAATTTATGTGGCTGTAGCTTCAAAATTGCCTTAATACCAAAAGATTTTCGAAAACATCCCCTCTCCAATTTAACCCCCTTGATAGTTGAATTTCCAAAAATACCGAAACACTTATTTTTTTAAATTCTAACGAACAATAAAAATACCAGTTTTTGCAGCTTTAGCTTCAAAATTGTCTTGACAACAATGTGTTTTCGAAAAGAACTTTTTATTCCCTATTTTACCTCCATAGTGAAAGGTAGGAAAATAAGGAGATGGGACCTAGATAAATTGAAGGAACCTGAAGTTCTTAAGAATTTCAGAGGGAGCTTTAGGCAACAATTGACAGAAACTGGGGAAAATAAAACAGTTGAGGAGGAATGGGTAAAATTGAGAGATGAAATAGTGAAGGCAGCAGAGGACAAAATAGGTAGGAAGACAAGACCTACAAAGAATCCTTGGATATCACAGGAGATACTAAATTTAATCGATGAAAGGAGAAAGTATAAAAATGCAGTAAATGAAACAGGCAAAATGGAGTACAGACGACTAAGAAATGAGATTGACAGGAAGTGCAAAATGGCTAAGCAGGAGTGGCTAGAAGGCAAATGCAAGGATGTAGAAGAATGTATAAATAGGGGAAAAATAGATACAGCCTACCGGAAAATAAAAGAAACATTTGGCGATAAGAAAAACAGCTCTATGAATATCAAGGACACTGATGGAAAACCAATTCTCAGCAAAGAAGGGAAAGCTGAAAGGTGGAAAGAGTATATAGAGGGGCTCTACAAAGGAAATTAACTTCGAGACACTATTGTAGGAAGGGAAGAGGATGTAGATGATGATGAAATAGGAGATACTATACTGAGAGATGAATTTGACAGAGCACTGAAAGATCTAAGTCGAAACAAGGCCCCTGGAGTAGATGATATCCCGTCAGAGCTACTGAAGTCTCTGGGAGAACCAGCCATGACAAAATTGTTTCACATTGTGTGTAAGATGTATGAGACAGGTGAAGTACCCTCAGACTTTAAGAAAAATGTTATAATCCCCATTCCAAAGAAAGCGGGTGCAGACAGGTGTGAAAACTACAGAACCATCAGTTTAATAAGTCATGGTTGCAAAATATTAACACGAATTATGTACAGAAGGATGGAAAAGCTGGTAAAAGCCGACCTCGGGGAAGATCAGTTTGAGTTCAGGAGAAATGTAGGAACACGGGAGGCAATACTCACTTTACGGCTTATCCTAAAAGATAGATTAAGAAAAGGCAAACCTACATTTCTAGCTTTTGTAGATTTGGAGAAGGCTTTTGACAATGTTGATTGGAATAAACTCTTTCAAGTTCTGAAGCAAGCAGGAATAAAATATAGGGAGCGTAAGGTTATTTACAACTTGTACAAAAACCAGACAGCGGTTGTCAGAGTTGAAGGGCATGAAAGGGATGCATGTGGTTGGAAAGGGAGTAAGACAGGGTTGTAGCCTTTCCCCAATGTTGTTCAATTTGTACATTGAGCAAGCTATGAAGGAAAGCAAGGAGAAATTTGGAGAAGGAATTAAAGTTCAGGGTGAAGAATTAAAAACATTGCGTTTTGCCGACGACATAGTAATTCTGTCAGATACAGCAAAACACCTGGAAGAGCAATTGAACGGAATGGACAGTGTGCTGAAAGGTGGATATAAGATGAACATTAACAAGAGCAAAACTAGGGTAATGGAGTGCAGTGTAAGAAAATCAGGTGACGCTGAAGGAATTAGATTAGGTAACGAAACAATAAAGGAGGTAAATGAGTTTTGTTACTTGGGCAGTAAAATAACAAATGATGGTCGCAGTACGGATGATATAAAATACAGAATGGCAATGGGTAGAAAGGCGTTTTTGAAAAAGAGAAATTTGTTAACATCGAATATTGATTTAAGCCTAAGGGAGTCTTTTCTAAAGGCATTTGTATGGAGTGTTGCCTTGTATGGGAGTGAAACATGGACGATAAGCAGTGTGGACAGAAAGAGGATAGAGGCTTTTGAAATATGGTGCAACAGAAGAATGCTAAAGATTAGGTGGGTGGATCGGGTAACTAATGAGGAGGTACTGAACCGAATTGGGGAGAAATTTCTGGCATACCTTGACTAAAAGAAGGGATCGATTGGTAGGGCACATTCTTAGACATCAAGGAATTGTGAATTTAGCCTTGGAGGGAAGTGTGTGGGGTAAAAATCGCAGAGGGAGACCAAGAGACGCATATAGTAATCAGATTCAAGTGGATGTGGGTTGTCGTTCTTATGAGGAGATGAAAAGGCTTGCTCAGGATAGAGTAGGGTGGAGAGCTGCATCAAACCAGTCTCTGGACTGAAGACCACAACAACAACAGTTGTTGAATTTCCATAAATACCGAAACTCGTGTCTTTAATCCTGTGTGACTGCAGTTCTGCCAAGCCTAGGAGGTCAATTCCGGAGTTCGATTATATCCGCGCTGTCACTTTGTGTTAGGAGGGACTCTTCAGACGCCAAACGGCTACCAGAGCAGCTGATGACCGCTACTTAACGACTTCAGCTCGGAGGAACCCTGAGAGGAACGCCACCATGCTGAATAACGATTTTCGTGCACCTACAGGATGTTGTGTTCCGATTCAAACTGTGCGCAATATAATTATTGATATGGTGACTGTTCTTTTCCGGCACGTCCGAAAGAACAGGCACCATTTGTTGACACTAACGGCCGTAATTTGACGAATTCGAAATATTTAAACATTTCGACCGTTACAGGGTATTGAAATAAATCCAACGGCAAAGTTGAAATTTCGGGCTGTACTGGAATTCGAACCCGTATTTCCCGCTTTGAGCCAACGGTCGCTTAAACTAATTAGGCTATCCAGGCACGCTTCCATTTCAACCCAATCTCTCAGCTTGCAGCACACTGCCCATTAGTGAAATATTTCAATATTTCGAATTCGTAATATTACGGCCTTTAATGTCAACCAATGGTGTCTGTTCTTTTGGACATGTACGAAGCGAGCAGACAATATATCAGTAACTGTATGTATGCTCTCAACAGGCATTTGACAATTTCAATGCGAGCGATTAATCCGCTCGATTCTTTGCGGGAATCCAGTATAGGCTGCGAGCGAGAGGAGCTAATGGGCTGTAAGTTGAGAATTGGGGGTGGAAGGGAAGCTTCCCTGCTAATTGCTTAAGGCGAACGCTGGCCCCGAGCGGGAAATCCGGGATCGCATTCCGGTCTAGCACACATTTTCAACTTTGTCGTTGGATTTAATTCAGTGCCCTCAAACGGTCGAAATGTTTCGAATGTGTACGTAATTAGCTGCATGACATGGAACTTCACTCCTAACTTCTTTGGCGAGCTCAAGCTTTGACACCTAGACACCACGCAGCGAGCTAAAAATGGGCTAAAACAGCATTTTGAATGGATGAGATTGACATCTGCATATAACCGGTCAGCCTGAACGTCTTAGACACACCGTCCAGCGAGTAAGCAAGCTGGTGGTTCCCTGATGTTTTGCTGTGGCCTTATGTAAGGATCGTATAAAAGGCATGTATTTATTTACTGCACATTTTTATAACCTGCTGCCTAATATTTAAAAGCAGGTCGTACATCTCATAATAGCATACAATGGCATACATTCTTTCATGTTAATATTTAGATAGCCACGGTGGAGTAGCCGAGCGGTCTAAAGCGTCTCGCTGCGTAGCGCGCGGTTACTCGCCGTGGAGGTTCGAGTCCTCCGTGGAGCATGGGGGTGTGTGTTGTCCTTAGGTTAGTTTACCTAGGTTTAAGTAGTTTGTAAGCTACGGACTGATGACCACGCAGTTTGGTCCGATAGATTTACAAACATTTGAACATTTTTATTATTTAGATAATGTAACAAGCAATACTATGAAAAAGAAAAATAACAAAACAGAAAAAATACAAAGATAATTAAAAAATTACATATTGAGAAAGATGAAAAAGAATTACAAAGAGTGTACACATTTATTTCTTAGTCAGACTGTTCCAGGTGGGAGGGCCTCGAGAGAAAATATCGATCCTGAATCTACCTGAATTTAATCTAAAAAAAGTTACTCTTCTCCTTTTTCCAGTCATGTGGTGGATGAAGACATACATTAATTTAATGTGTAGTCTGGATGATTGACTGAGCTGGCCTTGTAACATCAGCTAATGTGGATTTGCCACACAGCTACTGCGAACGGCTGAAAGCAAGGGGAAACTACAGCCGTCATTTTTCCCGAGGACATGCAGCTCTACTGTATGGAAATATGATGATGGCATCCTCTCGGGTAAAATATTCCGGAGGTAAAATAGTCCCCCATTCGGATCTCCGGGCGGGGACTACTCAGGAGGATGTTGTCATCAGGAAGGACAGTACTGGCATTCTACGGATCGGAGCGTGGAATGTTAGATCCCTTAATCGGGTAGGAAAATTGGAAAATTTAAAAAGGGAAATGGATCGGTTGAAGTTAGATATAGTGGGGATTAGTGAAGTTCGGTGGCAGGATGAACAGGATTTCTGGTCAGGTGAGTACAGGATTATAAATACAAAATCAGTTGGGGGTATCACAGGAGTAGGACTGATAATGAATAAGAAAATAGGAATGCGGGTAAACTACTATGAGCAGCACAGTGATCGCATCATCATTGTCAAGATAGATACGAAGCCAACACCGACAACAGTAGTACAGGTTTATATGCCAACTAGCTCTGCCGATGATGAGGAGATCGAAGAAATATATGAGGAGCTAAAGGAAATTATTCAGACAATTAAGGGAGAGGAAAACTTAATTGTGATGGGAGACTGGAATTCGGTAGTAGGAAAAGGAAGAGAAGGAAAAATAGTAGGTGAATATGGACTGGGCAGGAGGAATGAAAGAGGAAGTCGCCTGGTAGAATTTTGCACGGAACATGATTTAATCGTAACAAACACGTGGTTTAAGAATCACAAAAGAAGGTTGTATACATGGAAGAGACCAGGAGACACTGGAAGGTATCAGATAGATTTTATAATGGTAAGACATAGGTACCGGAACCAGGTTATAAACTGCAGGACATACCCAGGGGCAGATATAGACTCTGACCATAACTTGTTAGTCATGAACTGTAGGCTGAAGCTGAAAAAACTGCAGAAAGGTAGGAAAATAAGAAGATGGGACTTAGATAAATTGAAGGAAAGTGAAGTTCTGGAGAATTTCAGAGGGATATTTAGGCAACAATTGACAGAAACAGGGGGGAATAAAACAGTAGAAGAGGAATGGGTAGCATTGAGAGATGAAATAGTGAAGGCAGCGGAGGACAAAATAGTTAGAAAGGCAAGACCTACAAAAAATCCATGGATATCACAGGAAATACTACAGTTAATTGATGAAAGGAGAAAATATAAAAATGCAGTAAATGAAACAGGCAAAATGGAGTACAGACGACTAAAAAATGAGATTGACAGGAAGTGCAAACTGGCTAAGCAGGAGTGGCTAGAAGCCAAATGCAAATCTGTAGAAGAATGTATAGCAAGGGGAAAAGTATATACCGCCTACAGGAAAATAAAAGAGACATTTGGGGACAAGAAAAGCAACTCTACGAATATCAAGAACTCAGATGGGAAACCAGTTCTCAGCAAAGAAGGGAAAGCTGAAAGGTGGAAAGAGTACATAGAGCAGCTCTACAAAGGAAATGAACTTAGAAACGATGTTGTAGGAAGGGAAGAGGAAGTAGATCAAGATGAAATAGGAGATAGTATACTGAGAGATGAATTTGACAGAGCCCTGAAAGACCTAGGTAGGAACAAGGCCCCAGGAATAGATGACATACCCTCAGAGCTACTAAAGTCTCTGGGAGAGCCAGCCATGACAAGATTATTTGAACTGGTGTGTAGGATGTATGAGACAGGCGAAATGCCCTCAGACTTTAAGAAAAATGTAATAATCCCCATTCCAAAGAAATCAGGCGCAGACAGGTGTGAAAATTACAGAACCATCAGTTTGATAAGTCATGGTTGCAAAATTTTAACACGAGTTATCTACAGGAGAATGGAAAAGCTGGTAGAAGCTGACCTCGGGGAAGATCAGTTTGGATTCAGGAGGAAAGTAGGAACCCGGGAGGCAATACTCGCTTTACGTCTTATCTTAGAAGATAGATTAAGGAAAGGCAAACCTACATTTTTAGCTTTTGTAGATTTGGAGAAAGCGTTTGACAATGTTGACTGGAATACACTCTTTCAAATTCTGAAGTCAGCAGGGGTAAAATACAGGGAAAGGAGAGTTATTTACAACTTGTACAAAAGCCAGACCGCAGTTATTAGACTCGAAGGGCATGAAAGGGAAGCATCAGTTGGGAAGGGAGTAAGACAGGGTTGTAGCCTTTCTCCGATGCTATTCAATTTGTACATCGAGCAGGCGGTGAAGGAAAGCAAGGAAAAATTTGGAATAGGGATTAAAGTTCAGGGGGAAGAAATAAAAACATTGCGTTTTGCCGATGACATTGTAATTCTGTCAGAGACAGCAAAGGACCTGGAAGAGCAGTTGAATGGAATGGACAGCGTGTTGAAGAGTGCATATAAAATGAACATTAACAAGAGCAAAACAAAAATAATGGAATGCGGTCTTAGAAAATCAGGCGATGCTGAAGGAATTAGATTAGGTGACGAAACATTGAAGGTGGTAGATGAGTTTTGTTACTTGGGTAGTAAAATAACATGCGATGGTCGCAGTACAGAGGATATAAAATGCAGAATGGCAATGGGCAGAAAAGCATTTTTGAAAAAGAGAAATTTGCTAACATCGAATATTAACTTAAGGGTAAGGAAGTCTTTTCTGAAGGCATTTGTGTGGAGTGTTGCCTTGTACGGGAGTGAAACATGGACGATAAGCAGTGCGGACAGGAAGAGAATACAGGCTTTTGAAATGTGGTGTTACAGAAGAATGCTGAAGATTAGGTGGGTAGATCGCATAACTAATGAAGAGGTACTGAACAGAATTGGTGAGGAAAGGAATTTTTGGCATACCTTGTCTAAAAGAAGGGATCGCTTGGTAGGACACATTCTTAGACATCGGGGAATCGTAAATTTAGCATTGGAGGGAAGTGTGTGGGGTAAAAATCGCAGAGGGAGACCAAGAGATGCGTATAGTAAGCAGATTCAAGTGGATGTGGGTTGCCGTTCTTATAAGGAGATGAAAAGGCTTGCTCAGGATAGAGTAGGGTGGAGAGCTGCATCAAACCAGTCTCCGGACTGAAGACCATAACAACAACAGAATTATAAAACAGAATAACGTCCCTTAAGCTGGCTGTTCCAGGCGAGAGGGTTTCGGAAAGGCCTCGAGATTGTCCCTCCTGAAGCAGCTTCTTATTTGCACTATCCTGTATTATTTCACGTTATTTGTGGCATTGCTTTTTTTTATGTAATTGCTTACTGATATTTGATTCCTATACTTACAATTCTTATTACTTTTACATTTTATTAAATGATAAGTCTTGTCTCTCTTCTCAGCTTGCATATAACTTTCCTTGTTATCTGTTTGTTTATCTAAGTGTTTGTGCGTGTTCGTTGTTTTCATGGTGTTTGTAATTTTCAGTAACTGTGTCAGTATCTGTATTTTGCGCCTGAACTGTTCCAGAAATTTTGTTGTGTTTCTTATTGACGTGTTATAAATATGGCATACTGGCGTTCCTGCCCGTATGTGTTCAATAAAGGTGTGGAGATGTGTATAGAGGCATACAGCCTTTCGTTTCTCGCTCCTTATCTTTGGGGGGTGGAATAGAAATGGAAATAGTAGTGAGTGATACCTTCCGACACGCACCATGCGGTGGATTGCAGAGTTTGTAAGTAGATGTAGATGTTGGTGTGATTCGTTTGGAAAGAGCATTGTCGATTTCTTTACCCACTCTTTTCCCACCTAAGCTTCAGCTTCGTCGCTAATAATCTCATCATGCTTGGAATAACGAACCCTAATGTTCGTTCTTCTCATAACAGATCTGATGGAAGCAAAGGAAGGTGCAAGATTAGAGTCTGAGGATCCGTCGACATCGAGGTCTTTAGTGATGGAACAGAAGTTAGAAGACGTTGGGAGAGCAACTTAGCCATGACTTTTTAAGAATAATTTCATCGCCCCTTTGAATTGATTCAGGGAAACCACGAGAAACCTGCTTATAATTAACAGGAGACATCTGAACTCTTTCCTTCCGAATGCGTGTTCAGTGAGTTATTCGAAAGCTTGCTCGGTATACAGAAAGCCATATTGCGACAGGGGTGGACGTGTGTCTTCAATGAACGCCACGCAACCGACTGTTTCACCTGTTGACACCATCCACTGGCATGCGAGGTTACATGACTGGTCTCGCACTAAGCAAATACGCCGATATTTTCTGTACAAACACCCCCACACAAGTTACGTAAGCTACAGAGAAACTGCGTTAGGACGCTGTTCATTGTCTGAATGAGGGAGTACGCTAAGTATGGTTCACTTCACAAGTCGAAGATAGATCTCGCTACGATTGTGAAACGACCAGCCGGAAGTAACGCTTTGACGAGTAAGCGGGCACTTGAACTACACTCACTCATTGGCAGAATTATTATACAGGGTCATAAAAAAGAAAAAAAATGAGTTTACGAATTTCGAGGCCTTGTAGTGGACTTTCAATAGATAGCCATGTCCGGAAATGTCATTCAACTACTTTACGGGAACATCAGTAATGTGACACACCTCTTCTGCTGGTTAAGTGTCCAAAGCTCTTAGTTCTAAAATGTATTTCAGAGTCCAACCTTAATAGACATTTTTTGTATTTTAGTCCGTACAATCTCCTTCCAAAATACGGAAAGCAAAGAGCTTGCAGAGATTTGTTCCACTTCCTCATTTCGTCATTGGATGACATTTTCAAACGTGGGTTCCTGTTTAAAATATTGTGTACCTACTCCCCCCTGCAAGTCCTCGTAGTTTGTAAACTTCTTTTTAATCTATGAATGTATAGTTTCGCGGCGAGTTTTACTAAAAAACTATCTGGGGCTTCCAACCGCGTCAAGTAGTTTGAAACCTACGAGCTTTCGGCCGTGATCCCATGCGCCTTGTCATCTTGAAGTGTTTCGACAAACATAAAATAGCCATTTTGATTCACTGACAAAATCAGTTCGTGTAATCAGACCCCTGACATGATTTAAAAAATTACTTACAATTAGCGACATAGACAGTTTTTTTTTCGGTTAAGTCTATGTAACATGTGAACTCGATTAAAATCGCAACGGTGTTATGAAAAATATCTTCATGTCTAAATAATCACTACGTAAACAGGAGTTTTCACTTGAAACATAAGTAATATAGTCGTCTGGAAACCTTACGATTAATGTACCCGACACCTTTAGCAGATTATCCTTCACTTTCTAAACGATTGTTCATATGTAGCTGTCTCACATTTATTGAGTAACCGCTTTCAGTTCTTTATCGTGCGTTTAGCGCACTCATTTAGCTTTTCTTTCAGTTCTTCATCTTCGGCTCTGAATGATTTGTGCTATTTCCTTTGTACTGTGCCTGATGCTTTCTCTTTTTCGAGATTACCTCTCCATTCCCTCCCTCCATGCTAGCTGTCACTTGTCGATAAAACGACATCTTCCTGTAGCGTATTGCATTGTATTCCTGGAGTGAAGAGGTCACAGTAGAAATTTATTACTTGTTTACCTTATTTTTACACTGGTATATGACTAGAAACGGGCTTATAAAAGCGTAAATTATGCGGAAATAAATCCTATGTGCTATAATAGATAAAATATGTTTCACTGCAATGTTTCATTTAGAATCTTCAGCTCAGTCAACAGAAATGAATACGTTACTACAATTCACATCAAAGCTTCGTTACATCCCATTGCATAGCTGAATAGAACAATATATTTAACATCTTCTGCTCGATATAAATAATGAGGGTGTTAAAAATACTAATGATTTCTTTGTTATGTTTTGCAGATATTATTTGTTATTAATTACGCAGCAAAAAAAAAAAAAAAAAAAAAAAAAATTCTTAGTCGGTGGCAGTATCCATAAACTTAAATACAGTGTTTGAAATGAGAAAGCTTCCCCATTTGATGTAATCTACAAATGGACTTAGCAGAGATACTGTTGCAGCTGCATCTTTGCCCTTCGTTGTGTGTGAAGTGACCTCGTCGCTTCCACTTACTGGAGTGACTCTGCAGTTCTCAACTATGATGTTAATCATCATCTCTCACAATGTGTCATGGTTCTGACATATTCTCCCCTCCCCCAACTATAAAATAAGGCCATGGTGATATTTTTTTTTTTAATTTGCTTTATTTTGGAAATAAATATAATGAGTACACGTAATGTTAGCCTGCTGCAGAAACTGAGTCAGGTTATAATAGAGCTCAAATAATCTGAAACAGGTCAACAATTATTAGATAGAAAATATATAAATAATTTATTTTAGAGTATACTTCAGACAGTTGAACAGTTGGCAGCACTCAAATATCTACACTGAATACGGTACGACTCTTTTACATGATTGAATATATCTTTCTGCCACGTCTCAGACTATCAGAAGAGGAAGTTAAACTACACTGATAAGCATTATGTGCTCGGAGCATGATTGTCAACCTATTGCAGCACAGAAATGAGACAAGTCCTTGTAAAGTTTTGCCTTATAAAACCTGGCGATGCGGTGGCGCACAGAACTACATAGAGGCGTGGCCTAGTGCGTTGATTTTATTGGTAGATACATTTCCAGTAGATGCGTCGATACTCTGTCTCAATCATATTGCCAACTGTTGTAATGTCACACGCTAGCACTGTAATCTGTCACGTAATCTATTGAATTAAGACAAATACGCTCCTGGAAGATGAAAAATTATCTCACTATTAGTCTGATATGATTGAAATTTTATCTATACATTATGAGCGTAATACACTCATTATGATATTAATGACAGTCATTCATCTACGGACATATTGACGGATACAAGAAGTTGGCAGCGCGGGAATGGCCGCCGTGATCTAAAGGGTGGTGCTACAGATTGCGTCGCCGCTTCCGACTGAGGTTCGAGTCCTCCCTCGGGCTTGTTCATGTTGACGTTAGTGTAAGTTAGTTTCAGTAGTTTGTAAGTCTAGGAATTGATGACCTAAGCAGTTTGGTCCCATAAGTCTACAAATATATGAACATTTTTTAACAAGAAGTTGTGACTTCCTAAACCTTGAAACAATTCTGCAATCGTGCGTGAAGGTGATTATGAAGATGTTACATGTATCCTTGAGCATTGATCTCTACGTTACTTCTATCCGATATTGCAGTGGTAGAGCGATATAGCTGGTAAGTAACGGTTACGGCTCGAACACAGTCCTGCACATGTGCAGCGGAAGACAGGTGTGATTATTGTTTTGGCCAGGCGTGTTAACAAATATTTTGAAAATTAATTTGAGTAAAACGTGTGGTTTTGCTGGGAGATGTAGTCTCTCGCGCGATACAGGACAATCCTTTGGGTGTGACCTGCATTACTTGCAAGGAGAGCACATGGGTATCGGAATTTAAATTTATATACATATATATTTATGGTATGTGAAATTCAGAACTCAAATAACAAGCAGGCAAAGCCATTCGATGCAACTCTCAAAAATTCTTGACGAACTCGAATTTGAAGTTTTCGCAAGTACACGCTAAGTATCAATAATTAAAATAATTGCAATATCTGTCGCTTTAGCTAAGGTGGTAGCGTACTGGCCTTCCAAGTGTAGGATCGGTGGTTCAAATCACGCCCTGGCAGATTTTTATTTATTTTTTCCGCGGTGTTCTAATACTTACACAACTTTAATATGTAATGGTAATTTTTACGAAATGTGCACGTACTTTTGTTTATTCGTCATTTTCTATATTTTAAAAAAAGATTTTTAATAATGGTTTCAATAAAACAAAAATAAGTTACAATTTTTACAGTACTGGCTTCACATTTAGTTGACGATGGTTGTCTTTGATTGTTCAGTTTGTGAAGAGCTAAGACGCTGTTTTTGGAAGTCATCTCCATAGCTATTAATGGCTTTCCAAACAACTATCCTACTCAACCATCGTTTCAAGTGACAAGGTGTTCAGCTCGTCTATATAAACAAAAACTGACACAACACTTGGAATTAGAGATCGCAAAATGTTTTCTATAACTGAATTCGAAAACAACGAAAAAATATCTTTCACAGCAGGACACGAACTAGTGTCTCTGTTGTTATAAAGCCTGAACGTTACCACCTGGCCCCGCGGGAGCAGCGGAGTGGTCTGGAGCACCACGATGCTGTTCGCGCGGCGTCCCGCGTCGGAGGTTTGAATCCTCCCTTGGGCATGAATGTTTGTGTCGTATTTAGTATAAGTTCATAAGTAGTTTGTAAGTTTAGGGACTGATGACCCCGCAGATAAGTCCCATAAGCTTTACAAACTTTTTTTTTTTTTTTTTTTTTTTTTTTTTTTTTTTTTTCTTCTTTTTTTCCTACCATCTGAGCTACATCGAGAGAAGCTGCAACTTGTGAAACTTCAAAGTCGATTTTCTCCAGAATTTATGAGAGTTACATCGAATGGCTTCGGCTGATTGTTGTGTAAATTCTGAACTTCAGGTACCATAAATACAAAAAAAAATTCTAACATCGGATAACCATGTGGTATCCTTTTCAGCAACAAACAGTAGAGGTTTGCTTACGTTAGAGGCTACGGTATTTAATTCAAGAGAACGTTGAGCTACCCGAATACACGGAGAAATTAGCCGAGACAATTTATTTTGCCACAGGCACACCTACTTAAAGCAAGTGATTTGGACACGTTTTGCTTGTTTCGATTGTAGGTCAAGACGTTAATGCACAATAGAGTATAATGGAAAGAGTTCACAAGGGGGAGAATGATGACATCACATAAAAAAGAAATACTAATTCATGGTCTTGGGCACATTTGACTTAATTAAAAACGTATTTAAACATATTACTGGTGTTCGCTTTACAGCCACAGTGAGATATTGAGAAGAGAAGCAACACAAACAATGCAGGATCAGTTTTACGACGTAATAGGACACAGAGATTGCTGATCGTGGAAGAAGTATCATCAAACTAAGCATTATTCTAGAATACTTTTAGAACTCTTGAGTGGTGTGAACGTGCCTGCGCGCATGTTCGTTTGTATGTGTATGTGTGTGTTGTGTGTGTGTGTGTGTGTGTGTGTGTGTGTGGCAGAGAGAGGAGGGAGGGAGTGGGAGGGGCTAGGGGAGAGTTATTTGTATGGTAGAGGGTGTTACGCAACAGCAATGGAAAACACTTCCGTGAAGGTGGCAGCGGGGTCTGACTACGTGAGGTGTGTTGTGTTCCAGCAGTGACTCTCGCGGCTGCTGCTTACGCTCAGAAGCGAAGCCCCGCCGAAGTGCCTCCAGTAAGCGCCCAGCATCACAGATTCCACATGGCGCGATGTACGACGTTGCTGACGTCACTGCCTGCTCCCGCCAATATTCAACACGGCAGTATGTGACTCCCACGTTGCATCTTTTGCTGCGCAATCAGAAGCTCTATATGGTGTCAAGGTGCCACGGAAACCTGGGCGGGATAGCCGAAACTGGCCGTCGTGGCTGACTCTCCGTGTACTACATGTAGCATAAGCCTAGCGAGGATTTCATTTCGGGAGGGGGTTTCAACAAATGGACATAATAACGGCAACAGAAGAAAAGGGCACTAATGCCGTATGTACCGTATATACACGGGATAGTTCATTAAAAAGAACTGCACGCTAGATATACGTGGTACAAAAGGATAATTACGCAACATCGTAAGAGTCCGAGCATTCCCAACAATACGTAAATGCTGATCGAAACACGAGTAGCAATCGGAAATGCATTGCGTTAAGCTTCTAAAGACCTCGGTAACTCACGTGTTTATTGTACATAAGGCTGTAAATGGCAAAAAAAGTGTAGTAACGCTCGTTGCTGAGACAGGAACAGTGTAGAAGAAAGCAAAATCATAACCGAAATGCCAAAATCCATCTTTAAACATTTATGTACACAGGAGTACAAATACCACCATCATTCAGTAGATCTACTGACGCACTGACAAGTGACATTAAAATCAAAATTATAATTGTTTAACAACAGCTCGTACACTTAACGCACAACAGAGTTACAAGGCCCGATGGGGTCGCTGTCATGTTCTGCCCAGAATTTAAGACCGATTTAGCCACACTGTTTAGTGTAATTTATTGCGGGAACCTTGCCAGAGGAATTGTTTCTAATAATTAGAAAAGACTACGAGTCAAACCCGTCTACAAGGCGAACTCCAATGGAAAAGAGAGATAGGAAAGAAAGTAAAGTGCTTATTATTTCAAAAGTAATCACCATAACTCTAATACATTCAACACACTGTGAGACAAGAAGATCAGTGCCTTCACGGAAGAATTTTTATAGCTGCCTACAGACCGATGGTTCTACCCAAATGTGTACCTCCTCGTCCGAAGCAGTCCTATGGACTCAAAAAACTTAACGGAATGAGTTGCCGCAGTAGTAACACACTAGACTTGCGTTCGGGAGGACGGCTGTTCAAACTCGCCTCCGACGATGGACATTTAGGGTTTCCGTGATTTGATTAAAAGACTCCAGGCAAATGCCTGAATGGTTCCTTTCAAAAGCTTCGGCGATTTCCTTCACTATTCCTGAAAAAAACTATGGGAGCATGTACGTAGTGTCTAATGACTACAATGTCCTAATCTTATTCCTTCCTCCTGAAATATGGAAATTTGGAGAATATGGAGGATGTGTAAGGGCTTCTTAGAGAACTTTTGCACTGTATTCAAATGTTCAAATGTTTGTAGAGCTTATGGGACTTAACTACGGGGTCATCAGTCCCTAAACTTACAAACTACTTATGAACTAGATAATACTAAGGACGACACAAATATCCATGCCCGAAGGGAGATTCGAACCCCCGACCGTAGTGACCGTGCAGACCGTGATTGGCGCACCGCAGGACGCTCGGCCACCGCGACAGGCTCTTTTGCACTGTAGTCAATAAAACGTTGATAATATGTGGGCGGGCATTATGCTATAGAAGAATGACAGTTATTTTATGTTAACATTTCGGGAGGGGCTTGAACCCCTAGAACCACTACTCTGGCTACGCCCATGACATGTAGCTGTATTTGTGCCGAGATTGTTGTGCAATCCGTAACAGCTCCTTATCTGAATCCGCTGTCCAGGAGTGAATATGTGTATTACTTCTATCTGGAAGAAGGAGGAAAGATTAGGCTTCAACCTTCCATAGGCTATGAGGTGATTAGAAATGGAATATAAGCTCTGTTATTATTATTATTTTTTTTTTTTTTTTTTTTTTTTTTTTTTTTTTTTTTTTTTTTTTTTTTTTTTACGTGGCAGAAGGAAATGATATTGAGCTTACTGATGACTGAAGCGTTACACGTATTTGCTATTCTCCTCTAATATCATGTGTCAAATTCTGTACTCTATTTATGACCTAAAAATGCAAAAGTATCATCGAAAAATTTCAAACCTTATACATTTATTAGCTGACGAAAATTTATACTTGCAGCACATAAAACAATTCCGAAAATAAAGTAAAAAGCACCTGTTTACTTTAGTTTTCTTATCTTGTTTTCTTGCTATCTGTCAAATTAGTCGAAAATGATTTTATCTTCTAATAAATCTGAGTCTTTCAGTGTTGAATTAATTGTCATTAAAACACGTTTATATATTTACATTCTTTTTTTGCATAGTGCAGCTTTTTTCCGTGTAGAACGTTAATATCTTTCTGTTTGCAGATATTTCTTCTCCTTTATAGGAGAACGGTAGTAGAAAAAAGAATTTTAGGCTCAGTTGCAACCTTTTCGGTGTGATGAGAACACAAAGAAAACAATAAAAAATAGTTGAAGAAGATGCTAAAGCGTTTCTGTAACATGAATGAGCTCGACCAGAATGGGTTAACTTCCGATGTCAGCAGACGCCACTATAGTTCCTTCCTTCTGCGCATGCGCATTCTGCAGCACACTCAGATAGTTAGAACTCCGCACTCGGCACAATCTATTGATCAATGACGTCATAGACGCAGTCTCGATGTGGTTGGCGGCTGATTTACACGCAGGCGCGAAAGGTGCACGCACTTCTAGCAGTCGATTATCAGCAGAAAGTCGCTCGTGTAAAACCGGACTTTTTATGGAAAATGGCACCGAAGTGATATCTGGTGTTTCCCAGGAAAGCGTTATAGGTCCCCTTCTCTTCCGTGTGTTCATAAACGATTTGGCAGACAATCTGAATTGCTCCCTTAGACTCTTCGCGGTGTATCGGTTAGTGAAGTCCACAGAGGATCAAAAGCAACTGCAAAGCGATTTAGACGAAATTTCTACATGGTGCGAAAATTGGCAATTAACACTAAATAATGAAAAGTGTGAATTAATACACGTGACCACTAAAAGAAATCCGCTCAACTTCGATTACACGATAAATCAGTCAAACCTTAAGGTCGTAAATCCTACGAAATACCTAGGAGTTACAATTACGAACAACTTAGATCGGAGATATCACATAGAAAATATTGTGAGGAAGGCGAACCGAAGATTACGTTTCATTGGCAGGACGCTTCGAAGATGCACCAGCTCCACCAAAGAGACTGGCTACGTCACACCTGTGCGTCCTCTCCTGGAGTACTGTTGCCCTGTGTGGGACGCTCACCAGGTGGGACTGACGGAAGATATTGAGAAGGTTCAGAGAAGAGTAGCTCGTTTTGTTTTATCACGTTACGGGGAGGGGGCAGCTTCACAAAAATGTTGTACGATATGAGATGGAAATCATTGAAAGAACGACGTTATTCATTGCGGCAAGATCTTTTTGCGAAATTTCAATCACCGACTTTCACTTCAGCATGTGAAAATATTTTACTAGCACACACCTACATTGGGAGATACAACCATCCCAATAAAATAAGAGAAATCAGATCGAAAGCGGAACGATTTAGGTGTTCCTTCTTCGTGCGCACTATTAGAGATGGAACGATAGGGAAAGGTTATGAAAGTGGTTAATGAACCCTCTGTCAGGCACTTAAATGTCATTTGCAGAGTATCTATGTAGATGTAGATGTAGATGTTAACGTCACCTTTGCTGTTGCATCGGATGCTCGCCACAGACATATTACTAGACTGGCAATGCCTTCGACCATAGATACTAGTAGACTGGGCACGGCATCGTACTCATGGCACCAACATCTCTGCAGCTAAACCATTATTTTGCCAACAGTCACGTGGAAATGTACAGATGTGATACAGCTTTGCCTAGGATTATACAGAGCTTTTTGAGAAGGCAAGTAACGTTAAAATCGAAGTGAAAGTATTATTAGTTTAAAATAAGGACATTACCTGAAAACTGTCGCGTTGTTTATTATATCCAGCTAACGTTTGCCAACAGTCACGTGGTCATATGTTTGAACCCGCCATATGTATTGCCGCTCTGGTGTTTGTCCGGTCTGTTAGTATCTATGGTCGAAGGGCAATGCCCTAAACAGTATCATTGATGTTCGTGAAATCTCGCCGCCGTATTTCTGTACTATAAACGTGTGAGCAGTCCTGTGCGTTATTACAGAAAAAGAGTCGTAAAAATACGGATGAAATGACGTACCTACACTGTCTTTAGATTTTCTACATACATACGGGACATTCGTGTGTTGTTTGTGGCTGTATTTTTTAAGCTGGAGTAAATTTCAGACATACAGTAATGAGTTGCATCGATTTGCTGTTATTATTAATCCGTTACCAGTTTCATTCACCTTCGGATTTTCCTACAGGAGTATAGTCATTTAAAAGTGTTGTTTATTTGGATAACACGTATCCTTATTCTTTTGAGAGTTCTTACGAAATATACAGTAAGCTTTGACACGTACACTAAGGAGTCGCGTTTCCTGTTTTTATTAATCTGTTACCACTTTCGATAAACTTTGGCTTTTATTTTAGCATTATCACCGTTATAAATGAGCTACTTGCCTGGATAACACATATAGTTATTCTTCTTAGTATTTCCACATAACTACAGTCGCTTTCACTGTTCGTAACGGAAACATTTTAACTACCATGCCGGTGGCCTCACATGATTCTGTTGGCAACATCAACAAAAAGGTAGAAAATCTTTGCCAAGATGTTAATATTCTTATAAATCCACATAGAGTGACTTGATTAGTGTTTCGTACAGACGACAGCTTCTTGCATGTATCCTCGCTCACTCAGTAGAAGTAATTGCGCTCGTTAAACGAAGATTTCATGAAAAACATTTGCGTTGTCACGCGACTGGATAATGCCAACGTCACATGTCTGACATAATCATGCGAGGCCACCAGGACGCTAAGTACATAAAAATCATGTTTTTATGTAGCCTCTCTTTTCTTAGTTGTTAAGTAACAATCGTCCGTTGTCCTTCTTGAAACAGATATATTTGCGTTTATGGCATTTAACATTTGTTTATATTCAATTTCACTAAGTTAACTATACTCATACTAGCCTCTTAGGAATCTTTCTAGTAGCCAGGAAGATGTCATATGCATTTTTTTTATTTATGTTCATTTCATATTTAGAATTCCAGGTCACCGGATTTGACTTTCTCTTCACACCAAGAGTGCTGAAGCTTAGTAAAGTACTTGAATTTGCATTTTCCCCCTCCTTTACTCTCTTTATTGAACTACTAGCTTATATGCCCGCGCTTCGCAATGGTTGTTGGAGGGCCTTGTGTATCATGGCTTTTTAGGGTTCCAAACCTCAGTCGGTAAAAATAGAATCCTTGTTGGATCGCTCTGTCAATAAACTCAGTTGTCCTAGCCAAGACGTCAAATGTAAGTAAAAGTCATTGTCCGAAACGATGTATCTTCATAAAGTTTTTGATACAAAAAGTGAAACGTGCCTAAAATAAGCAAAGAAATGTCGTTAAGTGTTTAATACACAAATCGAAATCAGTAACACTATGTTCAATGTATGTTGCTATTCGTAGACATAAGATTGCTTGATTCTCTCATAGACGTTCGCTTCCTTGTTGTACTACCCCATACATATTATGCAGCAGTGGTGTTTATTAGTTCTTTGGTGCACTACAGCGCCTCTATGGCTTGTTTGCTGTGCTACGCAATCCATACATCAAGCATAACCCACATCTAAAACAATTTCCCTGATTCCACTTTTATGAAACGAAGTTGCTCCATGCAAATGTGTGAAGGAGTTTAGGAGATGTATAGCAGTTACTGAAAACACTTAAGATTGCAATGTTTCTTTCTCGCGTGATCTAATTTTGATGAAATCATGCCTATATGTCGCCCCAATCTTAGCTCAAATATCCTGCGAAAACTGCATGAAAATGTGTCAGTAGTTTTTTTTAATACGTTTGCGAAACGTGTTAGAAATAGTCATATCATCATGAATATGATGTAGCTAACATCAAACATCTGTTATATTCGCCATTTAAAACATTTATTTCATAATCATTCATATCTCTGGACAATGAGCTGAGGCATGGAAATATGAAATATCACTGAAAACAATTATTATTCTTACGGTTGGCTCTCTTTTCGTTAGATGCGCTATTGTCACTCCAAGCGTGAGACTTAAACTTCCATAGTAGTTGTACATATACGCTAGACTTGATATCAGTATGTAAATATATGGATTAAACACAACGAGGATTGTACCAGTTTTATATTCATTGCGTTGAATCATATTTCGTAGAACTTAGCAACCAAGGAAACGATTTTCAGAAATATGGTAAATTTGAAAAGTCAAAGAATAAGTAGTATTTTCAAAGGTAATAATCTGATCGCTGCCCCGAACTTTACACTTACACCCACAGCGCTATCTATTAGTTCTTTTTTGCATTACGCCGTTCTTTCCAAGCATGAAATACGCCTAAAACTTCAAATTACGATATCTTTTACGTTCCTGATCTGATTTTAATGAAATGAAGCCTATATGTTGCCCCAGGATATTCTATATTTATCTGTGATACCCCCATGAATGTTCATTTAGTACTTTTGAAGATTACTCTCTACAAATTGACACATGCGATTGCTTTCAGAGAAATGTTTAAATTGTGATATCTTACATTTTCTGATCCGATTTTGTGAAATGAAGCGTTTATGTAACCGCAAGATACCCTCACATATCCTGTGAAAAAAAAACTGAAAATTAGTCCATAAGTTTTGGAGGTGAAAGAGAAAGATAGACATGACGGCTGTCGATGCAAAACGTAAAATTGTGATGTTCTTGTTTCCATGATCCGATTTTTATGAAACTAAGTCTATATATTCTCCCAAGGTACGCTGAAGTTACCTGTAAACAGACAGATACGACGGTCTATGCAATCTCTTTGTGATTGTATTTTGATGGACCAATCTTCGCTCATGTTTACTGTGAAAACCGCATGAATTTCCGTCCAGCAGGTTTGAAGATTGAAGCGAACAGCGGCAGACCTACATTTACAGATTTATTATTAGTATAGATGTGTTGTATAATTGTAAAATTTTATAGAAATATATTGATTTGTATAAGTGCTGTATGTGGGTAAAATCTGTCACGAATATGGTTAGTAGTAAAGAAGTGATAGATTAAAACGTGATGCTTGAAGGGGCGGTTTTCCATGTACGTTACTCATTACGGTCTCATATCTCATGAACTACGAGTCTTACTGTGATTTTTGCACGTACATTCAGCTTTAAGTGTGTATTCTGTTTGCAACATTTCCTGCGAGTACAATTGGTAGTGTAGAAATTATAAGTTGTAACGTTATACCCAATGCCATAGTTTTGCTCCATGAACATCGGAAAAGTAGTAAGCGAGAAACTTTTTTCCTTTCATTATTTTGATGTGGTTGTCTGCGAGAAAAAGTTTAATAAAGGTCTGAAACTATGTTTAAAGTTTGTTGCAAGTCGCCAAGTACTGTCATTCTCATATAGTGTATTTATAAATCTCGTCGCATTATGAAGCATTTTTTTGCGATTCCTATTGTTCATGACGTTATATGTTCTGAATCATGTGTCGTATGTAGTTGTTACCCCTTAGCAATTGTTACCTCACGGTAAGGAATGTGTGTACCAAATATGGTTGAAATCGGTCCAGTGGTTAAGGAGGAAATGTGCAGCGTTGTCGTTTGACGCAGCAGTTTCTCGCGCATCTCATTGTTTATGACGTCATATCTCCTTACGTATGTGTCGTAGTTGATTCTTACCCCGACAGCGATTTTGGCTGATTTAACCCATTCGCGGTCCGTGGTGCGTTTGTGCACCATCTTGCACTACTTCTCACGTTTACATCTTGGAAACAAAGGAACGTAGATATAACTACCTGCTCTTGTCTCAGTACAGCAAAAATATGGCACTACATTTACAGCATTGTTGTACTGTTGAACTGTTGAAGTTTGGGGTACTGTTCAGGGCTTAAGCTGTTGGTTCATTTCAAAAAGCAAAATGGCTGCACATCATTACAACAAAAGGTAAATACATTGCATAAAATCTCATATGTTTTGCATACTACTGTTTGAATTGCCTTTGGAGAACTGTATACCATATTTATGTAAGACAGCATAAGGTTATGCAAAATGCTCTGGCTGTAATTTTTACTGAAACTTAGTTGGTGCACTAAAGCACCACCGGTCACAACTTGCCGAAATGGTAACTCTGCTTTCTAGATCGAATTTTATGAATGATTATACTCATAACGTAATTTATACGTCGCTTTTTACACCACAAAGAGCTTATTATTGTAAATGCAAAGGCCTAAGTGTGGAAGAGATCTTCGCTTTGCTAGAGGAGTCCGATATTGAAGATCTTGAAACGGAAAATACTTCGGATCTGTGTTTTGCTCCCCCTGATGTTAGGGATGACACAGATGAAGACAGTGCACATGACGATTTCGGTGGTGACATCAATAATTGGAATTGCCGTCCCTTGACAGCAGAATGTGAAGCAGTTTTACAAAAGGCTAATGATGATAAAATAATTGGTTTCTTTGATACTGGACTAGAAAATCAAGGGACAAATACTCAAAAATTGACTACAGAAGTTAAAATAGTACATTTTGTGTCCCAGCCTCGTCGCCGCTTTTGTGTCCCGTTTCCGTCGTAGGTGTCGGTGGCCGAGTGGAATGAGACCGACACAGGAACAAAGATAGCACGCTGGTGCAGGTACGGAGAGGAGCAGCCAGAAACTAGAAACACTAGAGTAAATTAGAACGAGATATGTATTGCACAGAATTTATACAATACTTAACTTTTACATAGTACTGCAGAATGTTGATACATAGTTGAGCTAGAGTCCTGCCTAGTGCCTAACTGATAGCCAAGTCTTCACTGGTGCCTATCGGATTCCGAAGTCTTTACTGGTTCCTAACTCAGTCCCAAGTGAACGATGTCGTTCACTGGTGGCCACGAGCGGAGTTGCCGCAGAGGGCGCTCGTGGCTGTCGTCGTAAGAACGCCGCGCCGTGCGTGCATGGCGGCGCGCGGCGAAAGTAGGTGGCGCGCACTTTGGACTTGTGCGACACCACAGTACATGTGAGAAATACTAACGAAGATAAAACAGTTGGTTCAAGTACAACAGAACAACTTCATCAACAGATGTATCTCATGTCACATAAACAAAGGACAAAAACAGTTGGCAGAAGAATGTTGACTTCTGAGTTGCTTGAAGGAAATCAAATGAAGAGGAAAATGACTGAAGTTGGTTACTTGTTTCATGGGCCTAATATAGTAAATAAATAAAAATAATAATAGTCGTCTCTTTGTCTTTTGTGGAGATCTCAAACTGTATAAGTTCGTAGGCTTTCACGGTTGTGGTCATTTTGAATAAAACAATTCTGGGTATTAGGCTGCGGCATTTTTATTATTTACTAGCTGAAAACCCAGCGCTGGCCGGGTATATATTCATTTATTCACTGAATTGCATTGGTACATCTCTCTTCCTGTTCTCCTGCTCCTTCCCCCGTCTCCTCCTGTCCCTTTCTCTGTCCATTTCCTCCTCCCCTCCCTCTGTTCATCTCCTTTCTCATGTCACCATCTCTCATTCTACTCCCCTCCCTTCTCTCTGTCGGTGTCCTGCCTCCCCTTTCTGTCCGTCTCCCCCTCCACCTACTCCTCTCCCTACCATATAGGAAAACATAGATATATGCGCCACGTTCCAAGGTGACTGTTCAAACGGTGTCAAAGACGCACGGTACCCTCCGCCATGCTAAATTCACTGGCTTGCAGATTACAAAAATCTTCTTCATCAAAACATACATTTATGTGTTGACCTTCATGATGACCAGTCGGACAATTTTACTGTTTGTTGTAATATACCCTCTGCCATGAACCTACGGAGGCTTAAGCTATCTTCATTCCACATTTAATTCAATTCCTTGTAGCCCTCTCAGCGTGAAGAGAGACAAAAGTGTTAACCCATTACTTACTTTACTTTATCGTGTCCGGACTATTTATGGGTTATCGGCCCAGTACTAGACTACGTCTATTCCATTAGTATTCGCGAGTCACAAATTTTCGAGGGTACACCGGTGTGGACATTTTTCACATGTAAAAAGGTGTTTCATACCTTGACTTTCTCCACAATCGCAATTTACATCAGTTTGGTCGATTATACCCCAATTAAGCATATTTACTTTTACTGGCGCGACCCCCGTTCTGAGCGTATTCAAGGTTCTCCAGGTTTTAAAATTTAGGTTTTGGCCGGTCCACTGAACCTGGGGGAGAGGGAAAATTTCAGGCGGTTCGTCGTGGACGGTTCCAAGGAAACATCTCCTAGACTTCAGTCGCGTCTCTGGTGGTCGAGTAGCTTACGAACAGTGGCCCATGCATTAATACAGGGTATAAGCTATCTCCGTTTCAAATTTCATTCAAATCTGTCGATCCTTTTCAGTATGAAGAATTAGCAAACACATTAACCCGTTGTAAGGTACCGTCTGCCACGCACCATACGGGGGCTTACGGAAGGCAGCCCATATATTAATCAGGGTATAAGCTACCTCTGTTCCAAATTTCATTCATATACGTCCTGTCATTTCAGCGTGAAGACGTTAGAAACAAATTAACTAACTGTAAAGCACTCTCCGCCATACACCATATGAGTTAATTTTAGTATGCGTACAACATTGGCGCGAGTGCAAGCAATCTGTTGACAAAGTTTTGTCGCAATCGGATGTACTGTATGACCCTGCATAAAATAGGAACAAAAAGACAAACAAACAAACATTAATTTTTATATATTAGATATAAGTATTTATTTTCGAATTCGCATTAAAACCATACATTGGTAACAACAGATTCTTTCTGCTGGTGATTTTCACTCCAATGATTCGGTATGCTTGTTATGCAACAAAGCTGAAAGCCAAAAAACCGTCATTTAAAAATTTGAATGAAGTATGCTTTCCACTTAAGCATATAACAAAAATTCCTACTTTAAATTGCTTACATAAAATTCACATGGTATGAACAATATTTACCTTTTAAATGTCTCTTTGACAATTATCATCGTGAAAAAATGTAACGTAACTTCCAGAGACAGCTGCTAGAATTTTCAGAAATTTTATTTCATTCGAAACTTCGCCGAAATCTGAAAATTAACTGTTTAGTCACGTTAATTAATTGAAATTATTGTAGGTAATCTGAATATATTAATATTTCACTGATAAACTGAATTGTTCAATCATATTTAAAAATTTCATCAGGATCGGTATACAACTGTAGAATCTGACGAAGTCCATATGCAAAGTATCCTCCGTCATGCACGATCCAAAATTTTATGTGGCAGTGACTTTCCTCCTGTTTTGAAGGTCAAGTGTCCAAAATGTCATGAAGATTTTAAGATGAATAAAGTGTCTTTATTGGGATCTCGCATGATGCCAAAGGTTTTCAACGATATAATTGTTTATGACGTCATATCTCCTGAACTATATGTCGCAAGCAGTTCTTAAATGTTCAAATGTGTGTGAGGTCTTGTGTGACCAAACTGCATGGTTATCAGTGGCTACACTTACACACTAATTACTTGACTAACATAACTAATTTACACTAATGGGTGATGCCCGAGGGAGGATTCGAATCCCCGACCGTAGCGGTCGTGCAGAGCGTGACTGGCACGCCGCAGACCGCTCGGCCACTGCGGCCGGCTAAGCAGTTCTTATCCCTATGTAAATTGTTACCTCATGGAAGAAATATGTGTACCAAATTTGGTTGAATCGGCACAGTGGTTTAGAAGCAGACGTCGCATGTACATTTCCGCGCATTTCTTAGTTTTTATTATGTCATATCTCCTGAACTACTTGTCGTATAGTCATTTAATGGTGCCTGTGATCATCGCGAAAGTGAAAGCAATATGTTGCCAAAGATTCATCACAATCGGTTGAACGGTACGGCCGCGCATAAAATACGAACACACAAACACACTTAGTAAATTAATCAGATGAATTGCCGACGTTTCGACCACTGTGCTGTGGTCCAGGGCGGTTCAGCAGCACCCCAACAGTTAACCGCCCTGAAGAGGAACACTGCACTGTGGTCGAAACGTCAGCAGTTCATTTGCCAACTTTCCAGAATGAAACTTTCACTCTGCAGCGGAGTGTGCGCTGCTATGAAACTTCCTGACAGATTAAAACTGTGTGCCGGAACCAGGACTCGAACCTGGGACCTTTGCTTTTCGTGGGCAAGCCCTCTACCACTGAGCTATCCCGACACGACTCACGGTGCCGTCCCACAACTTCAATTCTGCCAAGACCTCGCCTCCTACTTTCCAAACATCAAAGAAGTTTCTCCTGAAAAAAAAAAAAAAAAAAAAAAAAAAAAAAAAAAAAAAAAAAAAAGAAAGTTCAATGTTTGTAAATCTATCGGACCAAACTGCGTGGTCATCAGTCCGTAGCTTACAAACTACTTAAACCTAGGTAAACTAACCTAAGGACAAACACACACCCATGCCCCAAGGAGGACTCGAACCTGCACAGCGAGCAACCTCCTGCAAAACTTGCAAGACTAGCACTCCTGGAAGAAAGGGTATGGTGGAGACATGGCTTAGCCACAGCCTAAGGGATGTTTCCAGAATGAAACTTTCACTCTGTAGCGGAGTGTGCGTTGAAATGAAACTTCCTGACAGTTTAAAATTGTGCCGGAACCGGGACACGAACCTGGAACCTTCGACTTTCGCGGGCAAGCGCTCTACCGACTGAGCTATCCCGACACGACTCACGATGCCGCCCCACGACTTTACTTGAAGTTTGGAAAGTAGGAGGCGAGGTACTGGCGGAAATAAAGTTGTGGGGCGGCATCGTGAGTCGTGTCGAGATAGCTCAGTCGGTAGAGCTGTTGCCCGCGAAAGGTAAAGGTCCCAGGTTCGAGTCTCGGTTGCGGCACACAATTCTAATCTGTCAGGAAGTTTCATTTGCCACGTGTTAAAAAAATGACGCGGCCTAATACCGGAATTGTTTTACTCATCTCAAATTATGTGTCGTAATGATAAGTTACTTAATACATCGCGACTTCGCACAGAAATATTAGATATAAATCTATATCTATATGAAGAATATCCGTCGAGTGCAGTGCTTATTTAACTCATTTACCAAGATGAGGACGATGGTATTTTTCGGAGCCTCGAGAAACCGCTCTTCGCTTCTAAAGAAGTAGTTGACATTTAAGAGGTTAAAATAAATGTCACTAGCAACTGGACGGAATGTGAAGCAACAGCTTCCGTCGACACATTTTTTTTTTAGTGTCTTCATTAACAAGGCAGGTAGAGAATACGAAACACTGTTCCTCGTCAGTCGGTTGGTAGCACGTATAGGGGGCGACGTGTGGGCGCAGTCGTAAAGAAAGCCCCTCGACTGCCTGGTGGTCACCAAACGGTTCTCGGAGCCGCGGTTGCGGGGAGAAAATAAAACAGGCGTCATGAATCACGGGATGAGGAGAGAAACGCTGCCTGCTAGCTGCTAGCCTTCGCGCGCAGCAGCGCCCCTGGGGGAGGCTGCGTTAAGTAACCGGCGCGGCGCGGCCTCACAGTGGTTGAGGCCAGCGCGGTGGCAGTCGGCGGCAAGATGCTCTCGCGGACGGTTCCCTTCCTAGCGGCGCTGCTCGCCGCGCACGGTAAGCCGCCGAGGGCGCTCATTCTGCTAGCCGTGTCCCACGTATCACCAACAGATAGCACCGTGTTCAGTAGTGAACTAGCTTAAACCCGCAGCTCCGCTCGCGTGTTGGTTGGTTATGATAGATAATGCGCGAAACGTCAAATCGATTTCTTTAAAGAGATGTATTAAAAGAAATTTCTTTTTTACTGCTTTATTTATCTATTCTTATATTTCCTTACTGGTATGCTTATTCTTACAGAGAAAAAGCTGAAAACATTGAAACACGCATAGACCAAAGATATGGTCTGTGGAATCACGTTTCGCTGTATGTAACCTCCTTGCTATTACAGTCGCAAACGTCATCGCTGGCCTTCAGTCCGAATTTTTTAATAATTTGACGACTTTCAACCACCATATCTTCCACCCCCTTATAGCTATCGGCATGGAACTGCTATAGTGTACAACGGGAGACTTCGGACAACAATTACACACGTTTCCGTTCTGTAGTTTTCGCTGCAGAGAGAAATATTAACACACACACACACACACACACGTAGATTTATATATACACCGATAACTTTACATCCCAATATCCTCCACCCTTTTCTCATTATCAACCCTCAAGCAACAATGCAACCAATAAAGAGTAAATATAATTTTCAAAGATTAATTATTGTTCCGCATTTTGCGTTATATTCTTCAAATTACTAATTAGCTATCAGATCGCTATAAAACCGTGCCTAAAACCTTCCTCAGGTATAAATTAATAACTGTACAAATATTTAAGACTCTGTGTCTTGTCATTCGGACGTGATAAACGTACACCGAACAGACATTCATATTAATATTTATACATAAATAGCTATCCGATCGCCATAAAACCGTGCCTAAAGCCTTTCCCGGATAGACATTAGTAACTGTACAAATTTTTAGCTCTTTATGTCTTGTGGATCAGACGTGATAAACGTACACCGAACAGACATTCGCATTTATAGATATAGATAATAACACACTCAGCTATATTCTCGTTTTATAATTTATTGGCAACCATTTTCCATTTACCAAGTCATCATCTTCAGGTCCTAATAACAGGGTTTACGGCGAGTAAGTGTAATTAGCGCACTCACCTGAAGATGGCAGCCAGTTGGTCTGCCGAAATATTGTGTCTAGTTGGCAATGCTACCCGGCTGCAGACCCGAAAAGAATATTATCAATTATTACGCCGGGAAAGTCTACGCAACCAGATGGTAATGTGCATTTTGCTGTGTTAAAAACAAGAAAATAACTGGTGTTGCACATTCACGTAACATTATAGCAAATTGGTTCTCTTGCTACAATGTTATATGTATGTGCGACGCCAGTTATTTTCTTGCTTTTAACACAGCAGAATGCATTACCCTATTGTAAGGGCCTGAAGATGATGGCTTGGTCCACTGAAACCGGTTGCCAATAAATAATAAAATGAGAATATAGCTGACGGTGGTTCTTCATAACTATACATACGGCTGAAGCTCCAGCATCTATACATAAGATGGACAAAATCAAACAGCATGTTTTTTCTTCATCCAACCGACCACCAGATCGAACAATCTGTCCTTAAATCACATGTGAGTGCGCAGGTTGCAATGATGGTTCCCTAGTCGATTATTCGTGTCTGTCAATATGGCTGAGACCTGGTTGTTAAGAGTGACTGTCTAGTTTCGCTATGAGTTCATAAAGTAAGGACATTACGATAAAATTTAGTCGGGCAACACGAAACACTCTTAGGTGTTTGCCAATGATGTACTGCTTTCGATAAATTTAGTTCATGAATTCCAGACATTCGACCATCTCAGGGCATTTAAATAAGTTCAACAGCAAATTTAAAAATTTGTACTGGGCTGGGATTCGAACCCAGACTTCCCGCTTCGGGCCAGCAGTCGCCTTAGCCAATCGGGCATTTCATTCCATTTTGCATTTGTGCGCAGCACCGACTATTAGGATGATGAAACGAATCGGTATTCAGTTGCAATTGCAAATCGATTTCGGCTACATGTGTACCGTTCCCTGTGCGACTGATTCTAAAGTTTTATTTTATTTACGAAGTAGGGGAAGGAAGAAGGATTAGGAAGGAAAGGATTTGATAGTGACTGCATTATGACAATGAAATTCAACAATGGCAACAAGTGAAAATGTTATCGGCGCCGGGAATCAAACCCGGGTCTCTCGCTTCGGGCCAGCGGTCGCCGCAACCACTTGGCTACCCGTGCATGCCTCCCGTCAGTCTCAAACTTCTACAAGTCGCACACTATTTTCTAACGCCCCTATCGTTCATGCCTTCTTGCAATCGCCGTTACGGATCGGCCACCCCGTCCGACTCTGCGCTGGACATCCTCAGAGGTGCTCCCGGCGGTGCTGAGTCTTGCCGACTACATTGGTTGACTCTTCGTTCTCGGAACTTTGACAAAAGCCCATACCATGATGCAGAAAGTCCCTCTTGCGGCGTATGCCACCGTAGTTTGCCGATCATCTCCTTGACCCTGTCGCTGCTTATTAACTGAATACATATTGTGTAAGCTGTCATGTTTTATCTTGTATATTTTTTATATAGTGACAAAGTGCTATGTTGCACTTATTATTTTATATCCATTTTAAAAAAGATGACCAGCTTGTGGTGATATCGTTCACCGAAATTTTTAAGACTATATGTTTCAAAAGAAATTTAATGTATCTCAACTCCCATTTAAAAAAAAAAAAACTTGAACATAGATGAACATTTTAACGGCTGAAATGCACGATGCTTGGTAGATCGGTCGCGTGTGGTGATGCCGAAAAGAGCGACCGATCGAAAATAATTGCTAGCAATTCGATCGTGTGTGGGGCCGTTAATACGTTTTGTTACTTGCGTAGTATCTTTCCACACAGCGTCCGGATTCCAGTTTTTTACTCTCCATGGTCCTGTAGTCCATTGCCAGGAGTAAGGTATCAGTTGATTACCTATAACGTTTTCTTTCTTTCCGTTTTTCCCGCCCAATGGCGAGGCAGTAGTGTTCGTATTCCGCTTTATTGCTGTGAAGGGAAGTTGCCTGTCAGTTTCCGAGAATGAAAAGGAATTCATTACTCACCCGAAAACCGAGAAGTGTTGCGAGCATAGCCTAGCTGACAGGGGCATCGCTTGCGTACGCTTCCGTGAAGCACTGGTAGCCACTAGACTTTCAGGTTCTCCGTCTCGGATGCGTATTAATGTGTGTGCGTACATGATGTGACATTCCAGCCGCTACGCCTCTCAGAAACAGCTTAATGAATGAGGGAACAACCATTTCTAAAATAAGTCTTTTCGATTAATGTTCTATTTTTCTGTAAGAAATTAAAATCAAAAAATCTTTGGTATGTAGTCTTTGCTACCAGAATTGAAGGATGTGTTCATTCAAATTATATGTAGCTCTGATAAATTTTATTTTATTTGTAAGTTGATGGTTCTTATGACCATAGAGGTCGTGTGTCTAGAGTGCTGTAGAAATGTGCTTTACCTCGCAGGAAGAGATGTAACGCTGTAGTAGGAAAGTTCAAGGATGGGTGTACGGCACCATCTGAAACCGGAAAAGAAGTACTACTCATATTATAGCGTACATAGCGTTGTAGAGTGATACACTAATTTCGGAAACAGTCCCTACACTGCGTCTAAGCAAATTCTGTAACGTATATTTTACCAGGAATGAAAGTTCAGTAAGGTAACCATCAGAGTTTCTGCGTAATTTCTCGGAATGTGGGGAGAGGTACTGAAAGATATTTTTTTTAAAGTTGAAATGTTTGAAACTTGTTGGACCAAACTGCTACGGCCATAAGTACCTAGACTTACAAACTATTTAAACCAACTTACGCTCAGGATAATACACATACCCAAGCCCGAGGGAGCGGCCGAAGCTCCGACGGCGAGCAACCGCGCGCTCCGCAGCAAGGCGCCTTAGAGCGCTTGGATACTCCATCGCGACAAAAATTTCAAAATCCAGGTACAAGATCTACACAGTTTTTAATGCAGGTAATTTAAGGTTATGTTCAAAATGTTCAAATGTGTGTATAGCTTATGGGACTTAACTACGGGGTCATCAGTCCCTAAACTTACAAACTACTTATCAACTAGCTTATCCTAAGAACGGCACAAATATCCATGCCCGAGGGGTGATTCGAACCCCCGACCGTAGTGGCCGTGCAGACCGTGACTGGAGCGCCTCAGTCCCCTCGGCCACCGCGGCCGGCTTAAGGTTATATCTTATAAAAATACAGATCTGACGTAGTGCCAATGTGATTGCACTTTTGAGTTTTCCGTGGTTTCGCTAAGTCGCTTCAGCTGAATCAGAATATGATTCCGCCAGTAAGCACTAGTCGGTTTCCTGCAATGCACCCATTATCTGTCTGAGCTCCGTATGTAACGCTCACGGTATCGATGGTATGCTAAACTAATCTCAGTCCTTCACGGAGGGGCTAGTGCCTGCGAATCATAAAGAACTTGTATCAGGCCCTACAGCCTAGTTGTTTCTAATTATAGATTCGCGGGAGGGAATCAGCGATCTTCTTACGATGTTGTTTCCAACGTGTGTCACAGAAAATTAAAAAAAAAAAAAAAAAAAAAAAAAAAAACACGTCTAGGGATACCATATGAGAATTTGAATCTTCCTAAGCCTCTAATACCGGATCAACGTCTTCACCAATGCACCAAGTCAGTCGATGTGTGATTTATGCTACTTCCAAGTAAGAATAATTTTACCTATTGGAAGAATGTGTTTCAGTTTTTTAATCTGTGATAACATATTCATTTTTTAAATTAATTAGATAACTCATCATTACAGCTGTTGTGCACGCCATTATCTCAAACTCATTAGGAAATCATGCGTCAACCTAACTGAATATTCAGAAATATAGTGTACGTTTTCATAAAAAAAAGGAAAAAAATGTCCAGCACTGGACAAAATTTACGTAAAACGCGATCCTAAGACCATGTTTTGACAGATTACTGTGCATAATTGGATGTCTTTCATTGCGTACGTTTCATGGTCTGACTTCCGTCAGCTGAGTCACTTTCGACAGTTGAATCACGGTGGTCAAGGAAGGAAGAGATTCAGCTTTAAAGAATAGTCAACGACAAAGTCAGTGGAACACGTCTATCCGCCTAAAAATGAGTAACTAACATTTCAACATCTACTCGTTTCAAGAAATCAGAGAAGTATGTCGATGGCATGACAGAGATGTAAACCAGTGACCTACTGAACATGACTCCTCCACATTCATACTGCACCGCTTCGGGCTGATTTGAATACCCGTTCAAATGTTTGTTAAGCTTATGGGACTTAACTGCGAGGTCATCAGTCCCTAAACTTACAAACTACTTATCTACTACCTTATACTAAGGACGGTGCAAATATCCATGCCCGAGTGGGGATTCGAATCCCCGACCGTAGTGGCCCCGCAGACCGTGACTGAAGCGCCTCAGTCCCCTCGGCCACCGCGGCCGACCCTCGGTTTTCCTAAATAATTACAGGCAGATATCAGCATGATTTCTTCGAATGAAACGTAGTACGTATCTCAAACAATCATGCCGTCGATGGGACGTAAACCACTACTCTTTTTTTCCTTTCTAGTGGAGCTCATAATAATTTTCAAGTGTTCATAACAACACTCCCAGCATAAAACATGGGCCTGTCAGTAAGAATCTCGCAGTGAAATCTTCTCTTATAGGTCTGGTAAGAGCATGTTACTTAATAGAATAGAGCCTGTGTCAGTGGGATGTGCCGGCCATATTTCTGCCTGCCTCGTCAGTGTCAGGAAGCTATTCTCCTCTGCAAATAAAACGCCTAGGACGTGAGAGAGCCAAGCGTAATAGCCTTCAGGAATGGTGTGTGCAAGTAGCATAAGGCGCAGGCGCGCAGGCAGATACCCACGAGATACGAAGTTCCTGACATCACCACCGCCCCAGACAATACTTCAGCTCAGACGCTAAATTAACTTCCGGCAATGGTACGACGTGACCGCACGTTTCTATTGTCATAGATCTTGGGAAACTTAGGGTTAGGGCGTATCTGTGCATCCGTACAGAAACTGTCGTTTGCCTGTTGGTGGCAAACATACGATGATAGATATGATGTCTGTCCTTTCTGGCATGTCCGAAGCACGGACACCACATTTATAATAAGAATTTTCGGTGTCAAGTTACATGCGCTGTGACTAATCCATCAACAAGTTATCTGAGGGCAGGGTGGATTATTCAGCTGGAATTCTGTACACCAGTCAGGGATTGGAAGTTGTGGGTCCTTAGTTTGAGCGCTGCGCCAGGTTAAGATGGCATTCGAGTGGATTTTAGCTTATGATTTCCGATTCGGTAATTTTGGAACCAATGGCTCGCACCTCAGATGGACACTTTTACCATTTTCCATCGTCCCTGAAAATTGCTAACGTCATAAAGGTGTAACCCTGTATTACAAACGCTTTGAACACGCATTTTTGCGAAGATCCGTTGCTGAGCAAGCTATTTTGGTAATTAACTACAGAAGAAATATTTCCGGGTTAAGTAGTTGTCGAGGTATAATGCGATTGGGTTGAAGCTGTTTCCCGGACGGGAAAGTTTCACCCGCTTCGCAAAAGGTATCAGAACTCTGTTCCTAAATAAAATTAAGAACAGTTTTTTTACATGCATAGAGACACACAAACGGGCCATACTATTATTAGGTTCAGACTTTTTACTTGATTTCTTTTTCAGGAGAGGGAGAATGTAACCCTTAACTTTTGAGGAGCTGTCTCCCATGCCGATCGCTAATTTTAAAGATTTTTGTTGGTACCATCTTTTGTGTTTTCTAACCTCTACTTCTGTCTACCTTATGCAATAATTCCCTTGAGCACTGTTGAGATTTCATTTTACCTCCAACTTTTACCAAGTGAGAGCTGTAGCTTTATTATTAGCATGTGCAGTCTGTGTGACGTACCTCACAATAATATAAAAACTGAATAAACCATCATATGTCTAGTTGTAATGGTTCTATTGCACTCATTCATCTGTAAACATGCAATTAATTGCTTAATATTTTACCATTGCGCTCAGCACGAAGGCTGGAATCAACATGAGTAATTTTCTCTTTTTAAGTTTAATTAAAGGTAGTCATATAAAACATACATAACTACAGTTTGGTCAAAATATATTAGTCACTAAATACTATTCAGTACAATCAGGATATTAGATTTTAGTTTTCTTTAACTCTGACAAAAAGTAAAGAAAAGCGGTCTAGTAGACCTCACCTCAAAAACGATGTTCGAATATAAGCACTGTACAAGTTAAGAGTTACAGCGAGTGAATGTCACCGCAGTGGGCGGAGCCGTGGTTTGGTCGCTCCCTGCAGAAAGGACTTGTTTCATTGTAACTCTTAAAAGAGAAACCCCAGCTAATGTAGCGCAGACTATAGTTGTGTACCGGTAAAGCAGTCAGAAACCCAAAGATTATTTTTAACACCACACTGTTTTACTACGCATGATCCTGTTGGAAATGGTATGCCATTACCTTCCTCCGAGCTTTGAACTGACTTATCCGATCATACAGGGGGAACGTACGATTCAACGTGGGTTTCAACACATGGTGATACTCGGCATTTTTCACATGAACATTGTCAGAATAAAAGAAGTGACACATAAAAATCCCAGGACTGAGCGTCGATCAAGGTCGCAACATTTGTATTCACAGTGCAACCCTCAACCACTCTGCCAGTCTGTTACGGCTGAATAAATTGAACATCCGCTTTAAGTATGTTACTTACAGCCTAAAACTGAGCCTGCCGTTTCAGTCTATGCACCACTGAAAGTATATCCTAGTCACTGACGACCAGGAGCAAAATAACGTATATGGAGGACCGGGACTAGAAAAATGTGTGGCCCCTGCTGGCTTCATGTGGGCCTGGTACATTACCGTAGGCCTAAGAGTGTAGTAGGCAAGTTAAGGGAATGTGACATCCACCGCGCCATGCATGAGATGCTGTTGTTACGTAGAGTTGTAGTAGGGGGTAGCTACGTGACTAACGAACATTCAGCGACGATTTATTTAGCACTTGCCGCACACGTACAAGAGCACAGAATGGACTGATTATCCTCCAGCTTGCACGCCGTGTCCCAGTTACATTTTTGTAGGCGACTGATGAAAGATTTAGTTCTCCAACAATCAGCTCCACGTTTAGCGATGCAACTTTCTTCAGAACCCCCACCATCTCGTCAGATCTTTCAACTTGTTCTGCAGCTTTGGCTTTATATACGTTATCTCCTTGGCAGATGGTAGGTGTTATATAATTAAACTGACGGAGTTTGGGTGCTGCAGACTGGGCTGTATACATCGCAGGACGTTGAAAATTCGTGGCCACCTTCAGTAATCAGTGCGCTTGCGGAGTATGATGAAAAAATATTATAGTTCCACTTTCTGCCACCTGGCGAAAAATGGCGCTGTAAGCAGTCAGAAAGTGAAATCTTTCACCTGACGATACACAAGTGGTACAAGTGGTATTGCCTCATTTTACATGCAAACAGTGGTGTGGGTACAGTTCTGTTCTTGAACAGACGTAATCAGTGCTGAGCGAAGTCTCTGCAACGTGCAGCTGTTGTACACCTAAGAGGCCCATGAGAAGCTTGGAGAAGCTTGTGAAACCACACCACACGGTTATGTAAGCTGAGTGCAATGGATGTTCCTGCACAAAGTACGGTGGAGTAGATCCCCATATGCAACAAGTCTGTGCATTCATGGCACCGCGCAGAATAAAATGTGACTTGTCCATCCAATGAATATCTCCTGGTCACATGTCATCCATTTGCGTGCGTACCAAAAAACGAAGGGCAAATTCATGGCGTTGTGGCCTCTTTCATCACTTTATCACATCCTATAGCTTATTTATTGACATGGGACCTCTTCGCAACTGTTTCTGTCGGCTATACTTCCGCAATGCAGCGTTGGTATTGCTGCTGTTCTGATAAAACAGCAGTGCAGCAGCTTTATTCCCAATAGCCACTGCACTTCGTACGAAAAACTTCTTAACTGCAATAATCAGTTTACAAACGACGATAACAAGCATCATCACAACAACCATCAGCATACTGATGTCAAACCAGCAAACATTTCACATTCTGACTGCTTACAGCGCCATATTTTTACCTGGTGGCAGAAAGTGTAACTATACTTTTCCATCATACAGTACGAGCGCACCGGTTATTGAACATACCCACAAAGTTTCAGCATCATGCGCCGCGGTGGAGTAGCCGATCGGTCTAAAGCGCCTCGCTGAGGAGCGCGCGGTTGCTCGCCGTGGAGGTTCGAGTTCTCCATGTTCAAATGTTTGTATAGTCTATGGGACTTAACTACGGGGTCATCAGTCCCTAAACTTACAAACTACTTATGAACTACTTACGAACTAGGACGGCACAAATATCCATGCCCGAGGGGGCATTCGAACCCCCGACCGTAGTGAGTCCTCCATGGGGCGTGTGTGTGTGTGTGTTGTCCTTAGGTTAGTTTACATTAGTTTAAGTAGTTTGTAAGCTACGGACTGATGACCACGTAGTTTGACCCGATAGATTTACAGACATTTGAACAGTTTCAGCGTCATGCGATTATACAGCCCGCACTCGGTTTCATTATAAGCAGTCGCTAGTGGGACTTCAAGGAGTTGTGCAGATCGACCTCTGTTACAAAGATATCCAAGACAGCCGCGACCGCTCAGGTCCCTTTGCATCTCTGCATCGTCGTCCACTCCGGAACCCACCTCACTGTCTGCGTTTGGCGGGGGGTACTTTGTCTGCCATTGTCGCTTCCAGTCGCGTACGGTTCACGGAGAAAACTATTGCCGGTATGCATTCGTGTGGGCACTGATCTCTCTGATTTTATCACTGCTGTTTCTTCGCGAGAAAAACCCGGTATATTGGTGGGCTCCTCAAGATATACTCTCTGAACTTTAACAGAAGCGTGTATCGCGATACGGAACGTCTCTTTTGCAAAAACTGCCACTGGAATTGCTAATCGTATCTCTGACGCTTTCGCGCTTTCAAAATGAGCCCCTAACGAAGCGGATCTTCTCTATATCTTCTTACAACCCGAGCTTTACGGGTAACGAGTCCCACAGAGATGGCCAATACTCCAGTGTTGGCGGAGCGATACTTTTGTAACCTACTTCCTTTGTTGACAGACTGCGCGTCCTGAAGAATCTTCCATTGAGTTTCAGCCTGGTATTGCCTTATCAACAATTAATTTTATATGCTCGTTCCATTTCAAATCGCTGTTTAAGTCTACTCCCAGATATTTTATGGTAGTAACTCAAATGTTCGTATGTTTGTAAATTTATGGGACTTAACTACTCTGATCATCAGTCCCTAGGCTCACAAACTACTTAAACTAACGGTTACATCCATACCCGAGGGAGGACTCAAACGTTCAAATGTTGAAACGTTTGTTAAGCTTATGGGACTTAACTGCGGGGTCATCAGTCCCTAAACTTACAAACTACTTATGAACTAACTTATACTAAAAACAACACAGCCATGTACGAGGGAGGAGTTGAACCTCCGACGGCGTGCAGCGGCTCGCTACGCAGTTAGGCGCGTTGAAACGCTCGGCTGGTAGTAACTGTTTCCAGTGTTTGTCCTGCTGTTGCGTAGTTATACACTGTAAGATCAAGAGTAGCCGGACACCCGGCTGAAAATGACTTACTAGTTCGTGGCGCCCTCCATCAGTAATGTTGGAATTCAGTGTGGTGTTGGCCCACCATTAACCTTGGTGACAGCTTCCACTGTCGCAGGCATACATTCAATCAGCTGCTGGAAGGTTTCTTGGGGAATGGTAGCCCATTCTCCACGGAGTGCTCTGAGGAGCAGTATCGTTGTAGGTCGGTGAGGCCTACCGCGAAGTCAGCGTTCCAAAACATCCCAAAGGTTCCACAGTGAAACTATCACTCTGCAGTGGAGTGTGCGCTGGTATGAAACTTCCTGGCAGATTGAAATTGTGTGTACCGTCGGTACCTCCCCTCCTACTTTACAGAATTGAAATTTTGAGGACGGACCGTGAGTACTGTCAGGATAGCTCAGTGGTAGAGTGCTTGCCTTGGAAAGGTAAAGGTCTCAATTTCGAGTCCCGGTTCCGGCAGACAATTTTAATCTGCCAGGAAGTTTCATTCCTTTCCATGGGATTCATCGAGCGAGGTGGTGCAGTGGTAAGATATTGGTCTCGCATTCGGAAGGCTGGTGCTTCAAATCCACTTCTGGTCATCCAGATTTACCGTGATTTCCCTAAATCACTCCAGGCAAATGCCGGGATAGTTCCTTACAAAGGGCACGGCCGATTTCCTCTCACATCCTTCCCTGAAAATGCGAGCGGAAGCTCTGTCTCTAATGACCACGCTGTCGACGGAACGTTAAACCCTAATATTCCTTCCTTCCGTGGGGTTCAAGTCACGACTCTGTGCAGGCCAGTCCATTACAAGGATATTACTGCCGTGTAACCACTCCGTCACAGGCCGCCCATTATGAACAGGTGCTTGATGGTGCTGAAAGATGCAATCGCTCGTCTTGAATTGCTCTTGAGCAGTGCGAAGCATTAAGTTGCGTACAACGTCAATGTAGGCTTGTGCTGTGACAGTGCCATGCAAAACAACAAGGGTCCAAACCCCCTACATAAAAAACACGACCAAACCATAACACCACAGACTCCGAATACCGTTGGCGCTAGACACGCTGGCAGATGACGTTCACCGGGCATTCGCTATACCCACACCCTGCCATCGGATCGGCACATTGTCTACCGTGATTCGTCACTCCACTGTTCAGTCGTCCAATATTTACGCTCCTCACGCCAAGCAAAATGTCGTTTTGCATTGACCTGGGTAATTTTTGGCTTATGGGTAGCCGCTCGACCATGAAATCCAAATTTTCTCACCTCGCACTTGTCATAGTACATGGAGTGGATCCTGATGCAGTTTGGAATTCCTTTGTGATGGTCTTGATAAATGCCTGCATATTACACAGTACGATCCTCTTCAACTAATTCTAATGTTCTAATGTTTGTAAAGCTTATGGGACTTAACTACGGGGTCATCAGTCCCTAAACTTACAAACTACTTATGAACTACTTACGAACTAGGACGGCACAAATATCCATGTCCGAGGGGGGATTCGAACCCCCGACCGTAGTGGCCGTGCTGACCGTGACTGGAGCGCCTCAGTCACCTCGGCTAGCGCGGCCGGCCCTCTTCAACTGTCGGTGGTCTCTGTTAGTCAACAGACTAGGCCGGCCTGTACGCGTCCCTTCACGTTTCCACTTCACTGTCCCGTCAGAAATATTTGCCCTATGGATGTTTAGGAGTGTGGAAATGTCGCGTACAGACTTCTGACGCAAGTGACACCCAATCACTTGGCAACTCCATGAGTTCCGCGGAGCGCCGCATTCTGCTCTCTTACGATGTCTAATGACTTCTGAAGTCACTGATATGGAGTATCTACAGTAGGTAAAGTGCACCTAATATGAAAAACGATTATTTTTGGGGTGTCTGGATACTTTTGATCACAATGTGTATAATAGAGATAAAGGTGAAGCATTGAATTAAAATTTGTGACACGACCGGGAATCGGACTCGGACCTCCAAGTTTACTAGGCAGACGTCTTACCGCTAGACCACAGCATCACTAGCGATTAAGGAGCCTCAGAATAGTCAAGTACGATTTCCTACACGTCACAAACTTAAATTCAGCTTCTGTGTTCCCATGAATTATTGCCACTACTGCCAAGGCTCTCCATGCAGCGGAATAGCATCTCGGCAATAGACATATTGAAACTTATCTGCCTTTGACCTTAGGCTAAGGTGTGACATATATTTCACTATGAATACAAATGAACAAACCCTGAGACTGTTTTTCGTCTCAAACGTGTCAAAGACATTAAAGATAAAGGTGAAGCATTGAATTAAAATTTTTGATACGACCGGGAATCGAACCCAGACCTCCATGCTTACTAGGCAAACGTCTTACTGCTTGCTTTTTTCTTTCTTTCTTTTTTTTCCAGGTAGAGCTATGCTTTGCGGTCGTTTGTTTAATTCATTCTTGGTTGTTCATGGCATGTTTGGCTCAGCATTTTTTATTACAGAGAGCGTATAGCCCCCTGACCGGCTAGACCACCGCATCACTCGCGATTAAGGCGCCTCAGAATAGTCTAAGCAAGATTTCCTCCACGTCACAAACTTTAATTCAGCTTCTGTGTTCCCATGAATAATAGAGTATCTTTGTTTCTATGCCTCCACTATGCTGTTTCTGCCTTGCAACGCTTCATTTGTGACAATATTACAACCAACGGAACCTCAGATGGATGAAAGAGAGTGTAGGCCTTGGTCCAGTTGGAGGCCCGTGTCTCCAGCCTGCTCCCCCCTCCCCCGGCTGGACAGAGCGGACCACGTGCGGGCATTGGCGGTCGCCTCCTGGACGCGTCCAGACTCTTCCATAACGGGTTCCGTGTCGGCTTAACGTCAAGGACAGGTCAGGAGAGAGAAATCAGCAGTTACGACCCGCGCCCGCGCCCACGCCACTTTCACCGGCCCGCTGTTTCGACACCGGCGCGTGGCGCGTCTTCATTTACATACATCTGCCGCCTTTGTCGCCGTCGCCGTCGCGCGGTGCCGTAACCGCCGCCGCCGCCGCGTCACCCTTCTCCACTTCCTGCATAACCAATGCCGAGCCTAATCGTCCATCTCGTCTGAGCTTTTTATCACTAGCAGTACGGATTACGCGTTCCGCGACGGGGAGGTATGGGCAGAGATGAGTTGTTCGCGAACGAATGGTTCCAAAGGAACAGTTCACAATTGGAGGACCGAAGAACTACATACGAGGAATGGCAGTTCGTCTTTCAGTGCTCCTAGTCGGTCCCATTCGACGGTCGCAGTCCGGTAGGACAAATAGTTGCGGCGACTTCCAGTGCCAGGAACTGTCGTTCCCGTTCCGGTCACTTTGCTGCTTTTTAGCACTTCAGACCATCTGAAATGCCCGAAAAAGGAACAAAACCACCGATCATCAAACATCAGAGTGAACCAACTGTAAGTAGCGTTTCGGAATACGATTTAAACATGCAAATATCGTAATTTAGTGCGAAACACATAGGTCATACATCATTTTCTGACTCACCACAGCCAAACGAGTTCCAGAATGTTATGAAAAATCAATAAAAATGATGAACTGCCAGGCAGTTTGAAATCGTTCGTGGTGAATAAATACGTAAAGAAAGCAACTGGTAGCTGCATTTCCTGATCCCTCCACTTGGATTCAGTTCCTTAGTTTCAGCTCACTGCTCGGTATGGAGCTGTCGCCCGTTTTGTTCACTGCTATCGCCCATTCTCATTCTGTTTTAGGCTCTTTTTGAATTGTAAACTACAGTTTAGCGCCAATCAGTAATTTACACTTTACAGGTATTTTTCAATTTTTGTAACTTAACGCGCATAAAAGTGGCATTCTGTGTAACACATGCAGGCACCATAAAGGCAAATCTGCTTATTTCTTCGCAATTTTTATCAATGGCAGAATTCATGCGAGTTTTTTTTTATTAATATTCGTAAAGTTTTAGATTTCATCTGCTTCGAATGTTTGTAGAGCTTATGGGACTTAACTACGGGTCATCAGTCAACTTACAAACTACTTATGAACTAGCTAATACTAAGGAGGGCACAAATATCCATGCCCGAGGGGAAGATTCGAACCCCCGACCGTTATGGCCGTGCGGAACGTGACTGCCACGCCGCAGACCGCTCGGCCACCGCGGCCGGCTCATCTGCTTCATGTAATATTTAGTTTTTCACGTTACTTTTAATCACCCTAAAGTATAATGTAAGAGTGTTCAAGTAAATAGGTTTCTCCCTTTCCTCCTTACCCGATACATGACACTTTGGTGGCTGTAATTTTTAAGTTTCTTTGTGCTACATGCTCGTTAGGTTTTTTGCGTAAAAAAAGTGAAAAAAATTGTTGTGCGTGATCTCGGCAGATAAGGAAAAGGAATTTTGATTTCGTATGATGTAGACTGCAATAATATCGTATTTACTTTTTATCCCAGAAATTGTTGTTCAGATTTTATAAACCAACTAATCAGTTTCTATTTTGACTATCTGTTCTTGGACAGTAATAGGATAAAAAAGGAGCAGTACGCGAGTAGAAAGCAACATTTCCTAAAAAGGAACAGTCAATGGAGAACTAGTTTCCAAAAATGAACTAGGATCAAATTCCTGGGTGTAGTTTTAGGCGCTTTTTCACATCCCATTACGTGAATACCAGGCTGGTATGCCAGTGCCGCGTGTTACACGATTCACAAAAGTTAAAAAGAATTTTCTCATAGTTTCACCTGTATAACACTGTACATAATCAGTTGGGGTACACATATTTCCTTCCGGGTGTGGGGGTTCAACAGAAAGGGCGTCAAACCACCCGTTACAATTAACCGAACCAAATAAGAGTAAGAGATAAAGAATACAATGTCCTACTTCTCTTATAACTTTAAAAACTGATCTTATAGTAGAGAGGACAGCCGTCAGCATGTTTCTCACACATCGGCGCATCATCTCGGCAGTAATCCACGCAGTTGAGGCATGTCCTAGTAGCCACTCCCATCTGCTGGACAAAGCGAGGCCGCAGTGGTTAGCACGCTGCTCTCGCGTATTTTGGGATGACTGCGCTTCAGACCAAGCAAATTTGGGTTCTTCGCTCAAATGTTTGTATAGTCTATGCGACTTAACTACGGGGTCATCAGTCCCTAAACTTACAAACTACTTATGAACTACTTACGAACTAGGACGGCACAAATATCCATGCCCGAGGGGGCATTCGAACCCCCGACCGTACTGGCCGTGCAGACCGTGACTGGAGCGCTTTAGTCCCCTCTGCCACCGCGGCCGGCTGGGTTCTTCGTATTTTCCCTAAATCACTATATGGAAAAACCGTGATGGTTCCTTTGAAAGAGCGCGGCTGATTTCTTTCCCCATTCTTATCACGAACAATCCGAACTTGTGCTACATCTCTATGACCCTTTTTCCATGGGACGTGAAACCCTCATCTTCAAAACAAATTAAGCAGTTCCCAGTGTTATATTGTTGATTATGCTAGAATATACGCAGTAGCATGTTGTCTGAACATAATTGGAGTAAATTTTATCTATTAACTTTTATATATGTCGTATACCAAATATTACGGACACACCGTCAGTTGGAATAGCGAAGAATACAATAATATGTTTTTGTCTATAGCCGCAGTTTCGTCGTATTTAGCTTATTGTCAGTAACTTACAATTCAGTATATTTCTTTGTGTGTTACACTGGAGGAAAAGTTGTAGCTCTAAAAAGTAAAGAATAGACATATCAACTAATTGTACTTTAAGATTGCTAAAACCAAACCACTGCGAAAGGAGAAGCTATTTATAATGAAATCTTAGATTACATACGTACAGACACCAATATAAAAGGATGAATATTAGATTGGCCGCTCGGAATGTCTTGTGGTCTAAGGCATCACGCTACAGACTGGACTGCCGTACCAGCCGGAGATTCGAGTCCTCCCTCGGGTATGAGTGTGTGTGTTTTTCTTATTGTAAGTTAGTATAAGTAGTTTGTAGGTCTAGGTACTGATGACCATACCAGTTTGGACCGAAAGGCTTGCAAACAATAATAGATTCTTACATACTGCGTACTAGGCTGCGACCTAAGAACACAGTTTAGTTACTCTGCTTACTGGGCATTCCAAAGGCTACAATATTTTCAAAAATGGTGTATCCAGTATTTTAGTCTCGAGCGTGGGTGCTGTCACCGTCCTGCCTCAAATAAATAAATAAATAAATAAATAAATAGGAAACATAACAGGTTCTGATGAGGATAGAGAATTCAATTCGCCAATGGTTTCACAGAAAATATTCTGGGATCCCTGTGGTTGACCTTTTCCGTTTTGAGTGTACCGCATGTTGTTATTGCTCAAAGTGTTTAGTAAGAAAGGGAGATTAATGTTCTGTTGCCAGAGACGAAGCCAAAGTTCCATCAGGAATTGTGGTTTCAGCATGATGGTGCACCACCTCACTTTTCACTGGCTGTTCGGAGACATCTTAATAGACGATCTGGTGAAAGATGGATGGGCCGTGGTGATCCAACCGCGTGGCCGCTACGATCGCCGGATTTAACCGCTATGGACGACTTCTTATGGGGTCGAACGAAGAGCCTAATTTATGCGACACCTGTAGAGACAGAGGAAGATGTGCTGGCACGAGTTCTGGCCGCTGCACAAGACATTGAAGAGACACCAGGTGGGATGGAGAGAGTGTACCAGAACATGCTTCTGAGGTACATTGTGTGTAACCACGTTGATGGTCGCCACATCGAGCTGCTGTCGTAACGCATCAGTACGTTGCGGCCGGCGCCGTAGATGCTGGGTTCTTGTTGTCGACTAATGTAAATCACAAGGTGTAAATTGTAATGAAAATGTGTAAGTAATAACGGAACGATTCAGTACTCTTTTCAAACTGATTGCAACAATTTTACTGGGACACGCATAATTACATTCCTCAAGTCGGAGTGGATGAGATAATAGTCTGAAATGAAACCGTCGTGGAACGGAGACGATACGTTACGCCGGCAGCGGTGGCCGAGGAGACTGAGGCGCTCCATTCACGGTCTGCACGGCCACTACGGTCGGGGCTTCGAATCCCCCCTCGGGCATGGATATTTGTGACGTCCTTAGCCGTAGTTAGTTCGTAAGTAGTTTGTAAGTTTAGGGACTGATGACCCCGTAGTTAAGTCCCATAGACTATACAAACATTTGAAAACATTTTCGATACGTTTCCGGACATGGATTCCCATTGAAAATGTCATGTACTCACTACCATCTGCAAGTCCTAGACGGTTGTAACGGGAATTTCCGACCACCCTGTATGTAGCCTAACATAGCTCAGTAAGACAGTTGTTGAAATAGCCTTACAGATGGACACTGATCCTGGCTAAATCAAAAACATTTCACCCCACTTTCCTACCTCAAACGGGAATGGAGACCAAGACCCCTCCAAACGACTATTCTGCACGCGGCCTTTTCAAACGTATTATTTCGTTACAGAGCTACCGCGCTGCAATTAAATTCGCGACGTCGGCTGAGCTCGGGACGCCCCGCATAATGAAGCAGCTGGTGGCAGCGGTAGATTGGGAGATGTCTCAGGACGGTCGCCCTCTCGCTCTGCGCAGCCAGCAGCCGAGCCCCGCGCTGCAGGCAGGTCACGAACTCCTCAGCATGCCGCGCCAAACACCACGCGAGACACTTTCGTCCTCGAACGGCGACCCTGAAACAGCGGGAAATCCGATTTCGCGCTTCTGAGAGTACAGGCGACGTCTCATTCACGTCCATAACGACGGTGCTGAGTCACCACTACAGGATGACTGCAACCTTCGTCATGCTAATAGACTGCGCGGTTTTTTCCTCCTCGCCGTGGAAAACTTGATTTCACACAAATTCTTTCCACACTGTTTGAAGCGTTTACGCACAGCCATTCAATAGAGTAGCATTATTTCTCTACTGCGTCTTTAGACTACTGATGTTAGTTGTAAGCAGTGCTTGATTTGTAAAAAAAGAAGTTCCGGTACGGCGACCCTTATTATTATTATTATTTTAATTCACACTTCCGAACGTTTTTCTGAGCATTTTACATGGAAATCAGTGGTGTATCCAGGATCGTGGTCTGTTGGGGACTGAGGTGAATCACCGAGATGACGTGATTAAAAAAAAGGGGGGGCAAAACTTGGTGTTCTGTTCAAAAGACCAACAGTCTGGCCACTGTTTGTCGTCTCCTTTGGTGTCCTCTGTAGAAAAAGATGGAGTGACACTGGATGAAGAACGCAATGATGATTCTGCCTGAACTGTTTTCATTGGTGGCGTCGGCAGTTTTTCAGCTTCTTCGTCCCGTTTCTGTTTGTTAGGTATTTTGTGGAAATAACTAGTTATTTTATCAATTGTATACAGCGATGGAAAACTTTTAAGACATCTAAGCAAACACAGAGAACAGTGAAATGTGCAGCCGGCACTAGACACACCAGAAGTGGACTGCTGATACTCCATCAGCTGTCACACTGTGGAAACGCCAGAAACCTCATTAGCAGCTTCCGTATGTACTGGAACATCATATTTGCCTGCGACCATTACTGTCTTCAGCTGCCAGGGTGAGGAAACAGCAGCTGGATGCGCGTGTCAGCTGGCTGTACTGAACTGTAGCAGCGGCCAGTCCGTGTTCCCTGAGAACCTACCGCCGACGTCACCGAGGGGCATTTGCCCGCAGCCTCGTGTCTGACCAAAAAAATGTTCAAATGTTTGTATAGTCTATGGGACTTAACTACTGGGTCATCAGTCCCTAAACTTACGAACTACTTATGAACTACTTACGAACTAGGACGGCACAAATATCCATGCCCGAGGGAGGATTCGAACCCCCGACCATAGTGGACGTGCAGACCGTGACTGGAGCGCCTCAGTCCCTCGGCCACCGCGGCCGGCCGTGTCTGACCGCTCCGATGCGGTGACTAGAGGTACTGGTACGGCGTATGTATGATAATCAGTAAGTGACAAAGCAGTGGCGAATAAACAAAAAGTGATTTTAAACTATCATTCTTCGTTTTGTTCTTCTATCAGATTATTTTAGATGCACATTCAAAGTATTTTTACCGCATGAGAAACGTTTTACGTCGCGGAGACAGCACTTATACAAGTAAAGGATGGGGACCCTCCACGCCCACACCAACGTGGTGACCATCACAAAAGTTCTACTGTCACCTCCGTAATTAGGTTAGTTTGCTAAGGTGGATCACGGGATGTGGGAACCGCGATGTTATCCGTACGTGTGGGCACGATCACCCATTAATACGGTGCATCTGGAGATAGAATTGGTCGAAAGGTATACGAAGGGTAAAGGTATGCAAGGGCAGAGGAAAAAAAGTGCCAAGGCTAGAGCCAAGGGAAAAAAAAACTCTGCGACAGTGGGGTAGGTTTGAAGAGCAGTAGCGGTATGCTATCTTCGACAGATCATGCAAGGTTTGGTAATGTTAGTAATGGGTATTTTCTCAGTACTGTTAACTTTGCTAGGTTCGTCATAAAGAATCAGTCCGTTTGATGCGAGGTTCTGCTGCAGCTGAGCTCCTATGAAGTCTCCTGGGTCGGCTACGGCAGAATACACGTGAACATCGGCTGTGGCAGAATACCTGTAACATAGCCAAGTTTGTCATGGTAGTTAGGCAGTTCGGTCATAGAACTGGCCAAGTGTGTGGGACTGTTAAGGTTTGTTTGTGTTTAGTGCGCTGAATATGGTTTCCCTGCTTTGCTGTAGGTCGGCTCTTGGCTCAGCTGGCATTGCCAGTGAGTTTGCTGTTCTGCAGGGGTTTGCCATGTTCATCGTGTTTGCGAGTTGGTGTTCCCTACGACCGTAGGTGGTTAGTCTCTGAGGAGAAGTGTTTTGGGGCGTTTATGTTTCCACCTATGGTTGTGATCGTAGTTCCCCAAGCGTAGGATGAAGGGGTTGTTCGAGTGTCTCGAGTTCTTGTACAGTCGTGTGGCGAGTTTCTTGAATACCACCGAGAGGCGCTCTAGGCGTTATTCATTGTGAAGATCCACAGTGCGTGTGTATCGTGGAGCGTTGCTGATGATGCGTAGTACCTTGTTCTGTATGAGCTGCAGGCGGCGCAGCCGTGTTGGCGCCGCGTATGCCCAGCACGGAGCACCGTACGTCATCAGAGGTCTAATATGTGTCATATAGAGGTTCCTCGACACCCGGCTATTCAGTTTGCTTTCCCTGTTGAGCATCGGGTAGAGTTGTTTGAGCCTCGCGTTTGCTCGGTTGGTCATGTGTTCTATGTGGTCCCCCCAAGTGAGTTTCCGGTCCAGCCAGACACCGAGGTATTTGACTTTCTCGCGGAAACGTATTGGGCGTGTATGTAGAGTAATTGGTCTACAGTATTGGTGTTTGCGCAGGTGTTTCGGTCTGCGTATGAACAGAACTGCCTCACACTTGTCGACGTTGACTTTAACATGCCATTTCTCCAACCAAGGTTCGGCAGTTCTGAGTGCCGTCTGTAGGCGTGAATTTATGTTTGATGGCTTCCAATCTTGAGCCATGATGGCGGTGTCATCTGCATAGATTACAGTCATCGTGTTATGTGTGGATGTAAAATCGTTAATGTAGAGGTTAAACAAGAGGGGCCCCAGGATGCTGCCTTGGGGTACTCCGGCTTGAATACCATGTCGTGTAGACTGTTTGCCCTGCACGTCAGTGTTGAAGCTTCTGTTGGTGAGATATGAGTGTATGAGATGCACGAGTCCGTCGGGAAACGCGGCGTCGTTAAGTTTGCGTATAAGGCCGTTGTGCCAGAGACGATCGAAAGCTTTTTGATGTCCAGGAACACCGCCCCAGTGGCTTTGTTTTTGTTGTAGCCGTCTGTTATGTGTTCAACTACGTGGAGGAGTTGTTGTGTTGCTCCGGTCTGAGGGTGTAATTGGTGATGCAGTGCCGAGTGAGACGTTTAAATATTACCTTCTCAACTATCTTACTGAGCGAGCTCAGCAGACTGATGGGTCGGTAATTTTGTGGGAGGGAGTTGTCTTTCCCTGGCTTCCTGAACATCAGGACCTTGGCCGCCTTCCAAAAGGCAGGGAAGTGTTGGTGTTGCAGGATGGCATTTGTGATGTGTGTCAGGTACTCTATTGCTCTATCCATGAACTCCTGGAGAACACGGTTTTATACAAGTCGTAGCGCGGCCGCTTAAATATAGACGGCAGCGGTCGCAGCGTTGCAATACGCATGCGCGGCTGAGGTTCAAATTCTCTTCTGAACCCCTTGGAGGCAGCATATGGGTGCTGCCGCGTCAGGAAGGAACCGCCGCTTTTAACTTTGGCGTTGGAGCTGGTAGAGACGCCAGCTCCTTGCTACTCGAGCACTGGCGGTTACGCACGAATAGTCCCGAAGCAAAGACAATGGGGCTACTGCGCACCTCGCCTTGCGCATCGGCAAATTCTCCATTAATGCAATATCCGTCGTTGATATGTGTTTTTGGCGCATCATCAAAAATACGTCACACTTGATGAAATATCTGTATAACTATAAATTAAAGACGCATCAACTGTAAAAGCATCAGTCCGATAATGAATAATACTGAAGTTCATACTCTCCACCTGGCAAGAACAGCCGTGTGGTTAACTGAACGGTGTTACACTGTTGAAGGTAGTGGGTTCGAGACCGACTGCAAGCAATTTTTTTTACACCCAATATTCTTTTTAACAGATTCGGGAACAGCAATGACTTTTGTGTTGTTACTTGCCACATATCTTTAGACGTTTTAGCAGCCGGGCGCAGTGGCCGAGCGGTCTGCGGCGCGTCAGTCACAGTCTGCACGGCCGCTACGGTCGGGGGTTCGAATTCCACCCTCAGACATGGATGTTTGTGTCGTCTTTAGTATAAGGTAGTTAATAAGTAATTTGTAAGTTTAGGGACTGATGACCCCGCAGTTAAGTCCCTTAAGCTTAACAGACATTTCAACATTTTGAACGTTTTAGCAAATGCGTCGCGATTTTGAGGGTAAATGACATTTATACTCTTTGATGTAACAAATATTTAACTGTTTGAGAAGATGTGGGGAGAGCATCCTTTGCGCATGCGTAAGGTTAGCAGGGAGTGCAGCTAGAAGCTCGCTTGTCTCCTTCATTTTGTTACAGTCACTTAACAGCGTAATCAGTTACTTACTGTGTTTTAGTGTTCATGTGCATATTCATATGTTCTTGGTGTTTATTATCAAAGAAAAATGAACAACGTTCAATATCTTTTAGAAACAAATTACCCAGCTTTAAGTTTGGAACAAAAGTGTGAACTAAAGAAGCTTGGTAGGCCGACGCCTCAGCTCGAGTTGAAGCAAGAGCAAACAAGCCAAGATATTCTGCATATCTTTTAACGAAAATATACCTAAAGAGGGGGGTGGGGTGAGGGAACCCGGACGCTCGCTCCCGGCGCCACTCTTTGGACGCCGAGCCACCATTGAGATCCGGCACTCAAAGAAGTGAAGTGAACCCCCAGTCATCTCAAGCACCAGCCGCCACTGGCTATCCCTATAGCTGGCTGAGTAAGTCAGTTCGAAGGTCGGAGGAAAGCATCGGCATACCACCTTCAAACAGGACCATGCCTAGTAAAGCACTACGGTGTTCAAACCAATCTTCGGATTGATGACTGCTTTACCTTTTTCACTTAATTTTAAGAGGTGGCCGGGTGCACTTCCTGTGGCATCTCTTCCTCCGCCTCTCTATGAAAACTCACATGCATTTATGTGTTGAACAGTGAAACAGTGTTAAATTTGTTGCAACGTACCCTCTACTCATCATACGGTAGCTTTCTGAAGATGAAGTGTAAAAAATTTCATCGAGATCGGAATAAAAAAGTATATTTTGGCGAAGTCCGTAAGTAAAGTTCTCTCCACCATGCGATATATGAAATTTTATATAGAAAGTAACCTTCCTGTTGTTTAGAGGATGAAGTGTGCAAAATTTCATCAACATCGAAACAAAACTGTACATTTTGTTGAGGTCAATAGGTAAAGTACCCTCCACCACGCTCCATCCACGTCATATTTCCTGATATGAATTGTAGGTGTTACCTACCCCTACATAAATTGTTACCTCACAGTAAGGAATATGTGCAACACATTTCGTTGAATTCGATTCAGTGGTTTAGCAAGAGATGTGCAACATAGTCACGTGTTGCATCTGTTTTTCGCGCATATCATTGTTTATGACGTCATATCTCCTAAACGGTGTGCGTGATTCTTAAACTCACAGCGAACTTCCTGCTGGTCTGAAAGTCAAATGTGCAAAATTTCATCTAGATTGAAACTCAACTGTAGATTAGTATGCAAAGCAAACACAGAAACCCAAAACACACGAACACTCTGCTTTATATATAAAGATGAAGATGGAATCCTTTTGATTAAAATATTTCGGAAGTAAAATAGTCCCAGATCAGTTCTGCGGGTGAGGACTACTGAGGAAGGTGTCATTATCAGGAAAAACGAAACTGGTAATCTATCGTGCACAGTGTGAAATGTTAAATCCGTTAATGGGGTAGGTAGGTTAGAGAAGTTCAATAAGCGAAATGGAAAGATTGAATGACGATTAGAGAAGTTCGCTGGCGACATGAACAAGAACTTCTTCACAGATGGGTAGAGCGTTGTAAATACAAAACGCCATATTGAACGAATTATTGCAGTCAAGAGAGACATGAAGCCAATACGCACCAACTTATATCCGAATCAGCTCTGCAGATGACTGAGAAATTGAAAAATACTTATCAGGAGGTAAATGAAATTATTCAAATAGTTAAGACGGAGAAAAATCTTCATTGCGACGGGGAAATCAAAATCGTTAACATGGAAAGGAAGAGAAGGATAAGTAGTTTTAGACTGAGCAATATACGACACGTTACAACTGCATGGTATACAAGAGTCCCACGTTACGCAAACCAAGATCATCATTTACGGAGCATAACAGTGCCTTAATCTTAGACGGAGGTCGAAAAACACATTTCCCATCATACTTCTGCAAAATACGATCAATCCTGTTGGAGATGTTTCCTGTGTGAGGTAAACAGTCCGCTAACTTGGATGCCACCTCAGTGTTATCATCCCTCACCCGTCGCTCAGGTGGTCGATAAAAATAACTTTTGATGTCCGAAGAAGATATAATATATAAAGTAGAGTGTCCGTATGTGTGTACGTGTTGCATACAAATCTACAGTTTTGTTCCAATCTTTGTGAAAGTTTGTACACGTAAGCTTCAATCCATGAGGACGGTCGCCGTAAGTGTAAGAATCACATACGATTTATAGTTCACGAGATATGACGTCATAAAAAATTGAGATGCGCGAAAAACTGCTGCATTTTGCGACAATGCTGCTCATTTTCTCCTAAACCATTGGACCGATTTCAACCAAATTTGATACACACATTCCTTACCGTGAGGTTACAATTCCTGCATGGGTAAGAATCAGATACGTCATAACCAATAGAAATTGCAAAAAATGCCATATAATGCGGCGAGACTTTCGAAATACACTGAATGAGAATGACAGTACTTAGCGACTTGCAACAAACTTTAAACATAATTTCAAACATTTATTAAACTTTTTCTCGCTGGCAACAATAGTAAAATGATGAAAGGATAAAAGTTTCTCGCTTACTACTTTTCCGCTGTTTATGGAATAAAACTACGGCTCTCGGTATGACGTTACAATTTATAATTTGAACACTACAAATAGTAGCGACAGGAAATTTTACAGACAGTATACACATATATAGTTGAATGTAGCTTCTACATTGCATCACAGTAAGACACGTAGTTCATGAGATATGAGCACATAAACAGTAACGTTCCGCTGTTCATGGACTAAAACTCCGCAATTCGGTAAGACGTTACAATTTATAATTTCTACACTACAAATTGTAGCCTCAGGAAATTTTACAGACAATATACACAAATATAGTTGAGTGTACCTTCTACATTGTATCACAGTACGACACGTAGTCCATGCTATATGAGCACATAAACAGTAGCGTTCATGGAAAGCCGCCCCATCACGCATCAAGCTTTAATGTATTTCTTCTTTACTACTAATTGTATTTCCAAGAGATTTTACAGACATACAGCCCTTATACAAATGAATATATACGTGAAAATGGCAGGAATAAATAGATACATACCTGGGCAACGCCGGGTTTTCAGTTAGTAGAATATAAAATGTAGAAAAGAATTTTGAAGAAATGTAATTTATTGAAATCCAAGATTTTATGAAGGTTCTTTTTTTTATTTTTATCTATTTTTAAGGTATTTATGTTCTGGAGTGTAGACAAGGACGATAAACAGTTCAGATAAGAAGAGAATTGCATTTGAAATGTGTTGCTGCAAAAGAATGATAAAGATTAGATGAGTAGCCAATGAGGCGATGGCGAATAGAACCGGGGAGAAAAGAAAATCGGGACATAACTCGAGTAAGAGATGGATCGGTTGATAGGACACATTCTGATACGTGAGGTGATCCTCAGTTTAATGTTGGAGTGAAATTACTGTGGTAAAAACTATAGATGGAGATGAGAGACGAGCACAGTATGCAGGTTCAAAAGGATGTGAGTTACAGTAGTATAGCAGCATGGAGAACTATCAGCCCAGTCTGCGGACCGAAGCCGAGAACAGCAATACAGCTGCACTTTATCAGTGACGTGCGCTTGTCTAAAGTTCCGTGACTCGGAAAGTGAAAGCGCAGTGAGTGGTGACACAGGATGCGGTAACTGCCTTTAGGAGGCTGCGTCTGCTGACGTTATTAGCACCTTAAGGAGAGAGCGGTAACGCTCTAAGCGGCGACCCACGAGCCTGAAGGCCGCAGGTGCACGACAAGGCGAAGACGCAGCCTGGCGTTAGTCATCGCAATGAGTGGCTTCCTCACACCGCCGGCGCTCCCTGGCACACTCGCAGCGTTACGCACCTCAGGAACAGTCGCGAACCTCGCCACTGCTCTGAGGAACATACTGCAGCTGCAGTTGTTTACACCTCTCCATTATGATCAGGGGGCACTCGCAAAAAGGGGAGGAAAAGGCAAAAATACTGAGTAGCAGTTAGAGGTGGAAAACTTTGTTCGTCAATAATCAACTAATTCATCCGAGTGAGGTATGAGCATCCTCTCACAAGAGAACATCATAAAAAAAAAAAAATAAAAAAAATAAAAAAAAAAAAATAAAAAAAAAATTATGTTCAAATTTTTGTATAGTTTATGGGACTTAACTTCGGGGTCATCAGTCCCTAAACTTACAAACTACTTATGAACTAGCTAATCCTAAGGTTGTTGTTGTTATGGTCTTCAGTCCGGAGACTGGTTTCATGCAGCTCTCCACCCTACTCTATCCTGCGCAAGCCTTTTCATCTCCTGATAAGAACGGAACCCACATCCACTTGAATCTGCTTACTATACGCGTCTCTTGATCTCCCTCTGCGATTTTTACCCCACACACTTCCCTCCAATGCTAAATTTACGATTCCCCGATGTCTAAGAATGTGTCCTACCAAGCGATCCCTTCTTTTAGTCAGGGTATGCCAAAACGTCCTTTTCTCACCAATTCTGTTCAGTACCTCTTCATTAGTTATGCGATCTACCCACCTAATCTTCAGCATTCTTCTGTAGCACCACATTTCAAAAGCCTCTATTCTTTTCCTGTCCGCATTGCTTATCGTCCATGTTTCACTCCCGTACAAGGCAAAACTCCACACAAATGCCTTCAGAAAAGACTTCCTTACCCTTAAATTAATATTCGATGTTAGCAAATTTCTCTTTTTCAAAAATGCTTTTCGTCCCATTGCCATTGTGCATTTATATCCTCTGTACTGCGACCATCGCATGTTATTTTACTACCCAAGTAACAAAACTCATCTACAACCTTCATTGTTTCGTAGCCTAATCTAATTCCTTCAGCATCACCTGATTTTCTAAGACCGCATTCCATTATTTTTGTTTTGCTCTTGTTAATGTTCATTTTATACGCTCTCTTCAACACACTGTCCATTCCATTCAACTGATCTTCCAGGTCCTTTGCTGTCTCTGACAGAATTACAATGTCATCAGCAAGACGCAATGTTTTTATTTCTTCCCCCTGAACTTTAATCCCTATTCGAAATTTTTCCTTGCTTTCCTTCACCGCCTGCTCGATGTAAAAATTGAATAACATCGGTGAAAGGCTACAACCCTGTCTTACTCCCTTCCCAACTGATGATTCCCTTTCATGCCCTTCCTATCCTAAGGACGGCACAAATATCCATGCTCGAGGGGGGATAGAAGCCCCGACCGTAGTGGCCGTGCAGACCGTGACTGGAGCGCCTCAGTCCCCTCGGCCACCGCGGCCGGCGAACATCATCAACTCGTCACATATTTTCTTGAGAAAAAAATACATGAGCTAGATATCAACCCCAGAAATCGATATCACGTGAAAATTGGGGCCATTATCCAGATACTACGCAGCTATGGCCTCGTCAAATCACAGCTTTTAGACATTCGCACGCTCGGGCTGTTCCTCACTCGGCCCGCTTCACTGCGGCCACCTATTGCCGAACGTCTAGAACTGTCAGCAGAGTCTGGTAAGAGGTTTGCGTTCGCGATGTCAATTAACCCACAGGCTGCCGTGTGACAGGTCCAGGAGCGGTATGGAATGATACTAATCTGCAACGATTAAATATCTCTTTACAGTCGTCACCGGTAAGCATAATCATTTGCAGTTATTAGACTATTATACACGGTAAAAGAAAATACATGGCGCTTTCTTTATGCTTTTCCTTATATCTTTCAACTGCGTTGCAGATATCATAGACAACTTCACTGATGAAGACGTGCTGGATGTAGAAGAAAATTGCGGGTTGACGTTCGATGCAGATTTATAAGACGAATACGTCGACAATAACGACGCTGCCATTTCACCGCAGTCAGATTCGTCGAGCACTTTCATTGCTTCAACGAAGCTTGGGCGTGGAACTGAGGTCCTCAGTGACGGTGAAAGCTGCTTTGATGATTTTAAATCGTCGAATACGACTTTGCCCGTCTACATAACAGAAGAATATATATAACGAGCCGTTTGCGTTTTATACGGCGCGTTACAACTGCAGTGGAAACGAATGAGGCGGTTTTTCAACAAGCAGTGTAATGTAATTTAATTTTCAATACCTTTTATGCACATGATTTTGTTATATGTAAAGCTGACACTATTGAATTGGAGCAAACTTGAAAGAGTTATAGTACAAATGTTTCATTTTGAAATATTATTTCCTCCTCCAGTACCCTAGCTCTTCAAATTTCACATTTCGGGGAACTCGCTATGGTCGTTGTCGCTTCGTTGCACAGCACTTCAGTTTCGGACATTAAGCGGCCACAATGAAACGGGTCTAGTGAGGACCAACCCGAGTGCGCGAATGTTTGAAAGCTGTACATTGAGGAGGCCGTAACTGCGTAGTATCTGAATAATGGCCCAAATTTTGACGTTATATCGATTTCTGGGATTGATATCTAGCTCATGTATTTTTTTCCTCAAGAAAATATGAGGTCGAGTTGATGATGTTCCCTTCTCAGTATGAAAAAAGATGGAGTTACTTCCAGGTTTAGTCACATCGCTGGAAAGGTCTCTCTGCCAATGGAACGGCTGATGAAAATCTCGAAAACTGATCTATGTTCCCTATTTCTTGCTGTTTTTACTGCGTTTTATTAGCAGCACACTTCGAAGATGCAACAAATCCACTAAAGTGTACCTTCATAACCATTTTCGCCGTCTGCCATAGAATTGCTGCGTTGTGTAGGTGGCTAAACAGAAAAGATTAACGGATGACTTGGAAAAAGTTCAAAGAAAGGCAGCTCGTTTCGGATTTATCGCGATGTTTGTGAGAGAGTGATATGGGAACGATAACACGAATGGGGTGGCAATAATTGAAACCAGCATTTTCGCTGTTTTTGCGAAATTTCAATAAGCAAATATCTCCTTAGAGTGCAAAAATATTTTGTTGTCGTCCATCTACACGGGGAGAAATGATCGTCGTAATAAGGATTTTAAGTGTTCGTTATTATCTTGAGTTTTTGGAGTGGAACGGTAGGCAGCATCAGAGTGATTCGAGGAACCCTCTGTTAGACGCTTCAGAGAGAACTGCTGAGCAGTTAGGCAGATATCGCAGAGTTAGATCTTCAGAGAGGAAAAACGTGTTTCCACTGTCGGTTCTTGGTGAAACGTTTACAATCAAATAAACTGAACCACACTTATTGCCTTGTTTAATAAAACTTTATTTTGCACAACCTAGGTTTCGTGTTATGAGCAAGTTTTCTAGTACCTTACTGATTCCAAAGAACACAAGTAAACACAAATCACTGCATTACTACAGTTGTCTGTTTTTCGGCTTCAACCTGGTAGGTATTACTGTGAATTTAGAAACAATTAAATTTGCGTTTTTCATTCATTGGAATACCTTTTATAAATATTGATATTAGTAACTAATTTAATGTAATATCCATATTATATACTTTTTAGTGGTGATGACTTACTGAAATCTTTTAGTGACAGCTAACTAACTATTGCACCTCGAGAATTTGTCATTGCTTCTTTACTAATGATAGCCTCATGTTCCAATGTTATTATCTTTTATGTAGAAGTTACTAGTAATGTAAAAGACAGGAATTTCTGAATTCTCTTTGCTCGTTTGGTGGCAATTTTGTGGCTGTTCGCGTCTGTTTCTTTAATTTCCAATATTTCTAAATGGTTTAGTTATGCACCTACTTCTACATCTATTGCATATTTGTGTAAAGGCAGAGTCTGTTTATTATTTTTTTTAATCTCCTTCACACGGCTGCATACCCGTACTTTTTACGAATACTCAGTACGCCAGGAGAAGCTCAGGTTTCAGATAATTTCTTGTTATTGCAGCGTCATTGAGCTCTTGCTCAGAAAATATAATTGTTAATGTCAGAAGCTAGCACAAAATTTCATTGGACATGACATATTCGTTACCTATATTACTCCGATACGATGTGAGGGCCTGTGTTTATCGGTGGACCGACACAAATGTCCTTCAGGCTCTGCGGCGACTACTGCTGATTAATATTCTCTCGCAACTAAATCACTCCATGTGAGACGATACTGATGGCTGTCCTATAATGCATAGTGTAGCTGATCAGCTACATACCTTATTTTTTCCATTATCTCTCAAACTGATCAACATTTTACCACAAATTCATTTGTAGCTGCTTCTATACATAGCGGTACACATGCAGGTAGCTCGTCCTAGAAATTATAAATTACAGATTGCTACTGAATCAGTTCGAAAGTTAGCTGCATTGAGTTACTCCTAACATGTGTGTTTGTTTACTTTACTATACCTCCTTTGTCATTTAAAAGTAGTCAATCACATTATGAGTTACGTTCTGGAAGTATTAGAGGCATAATAGTGACATTTACTGCATCGGGTACATCATGGAAGCACTATATAGCTGACCAGCAACGAACTTTTTGTTGCCAGTAGCGCATAATAATTTTAAATAATATTTTTCCAATATTTTTCTTAGTATGTATACAATATAGATTAATCGTGGTAGCTTTTATAGCTTCATATAAAAAGTCTTGCATTAAAGGGTTAAGTTTGCGCTCCGACTCAAACGACTTTGCTGTTAAGAAACTTTAAATGCAAATGCTCCTTTCTTCAGAGCTTCATGTTTGTAAGTAAGACGAATGTCCCATGACGGCAGCGTAAGAAAAGCAGTGGAACAGGTTGCATGAACGATGGAGAGCATGAAGCAACAGCAAACGAAACGGACTGCTTGTTTTTGTCGAGGCCAGAAACCCTCCGACAAATATAGTCTCACTGCTTCTCAATAACAGATTACCGCTGCGCTACCCCCACATGACACATCTAAGGTCAAGAACCGTAATATGTTTCACTTCTCTTCAACCGTCTTTAACTTGGAACTGTTCTACGTTTTTCCTGTTACTTAACGGTTTGCGCTAAGGCCACATAATGATCTGCCCTGCGTTCACCATCCAATTTTCGATCATTTATTGCTCCACTTTGTCCCGAGTCACTTAGATTTTACATTGGACTCTTCCGAAACTGGGCATTTTCTTAGAGAAACCATTTAATCTTTATATTATAATGTAACAGTATCTCTAATGTGTTGCACTTGCATCTTCATAGATTTTGTTTTGCTCCACAATATGCTGTCTTACTTCTACAAACTTCTGTCTTACTTCTACAAACTTCTTACTTCTTACCCTATTTACATCGCCACCCAAAATCGAATTTCGTAAACCGATTTCCCAATTCGCTTTTGGTTGCTCATGAAACCACTCCAAAATCGATTCTGGAAATCCTATTTTCTAGTTACACAATCGATTTTCATTCCCATATAAACGCAACCGTTTTTGTAATGTTCTTGGTTTGTCAGATTGTGTTTTCTTGTTAAGAGTTTTCCGCTTAAATTGATAGACTTTTCATTTTCTGCAGAGAAAGAGAAGTATAAATATTACAGTGAGCATGAATCTGTGTATGTAAGTTAAAAATAGTAGCGATTGTGCTGACTAAATCAGCAACTGAATCAGCTGTTTTTCAGCCACCATATTGAGTGGACTAGGAAATCGGTTCTCGCTAAAAACGGTGTACGAAATTCAGTTTTCGTCTTCCGGAAGATGTGTTGCACGTAAACTTAGTGATTCTGTAGCGGCCGGCCGCGGTGGCCGAGGGGACTGAGGCGCTTCAGTCACGGTCTGCACGGCCACTACGGTCGGGTCTTCGAATCCCACCTCGGGCATGGATATTTGTGCAGTCCTTAGTATTAGCTAGTTCATAAGTAGTTTGTAAGTTTAGGGATTGATAACCCCGTAGTTAAGTCCCATTAGCTATACAAACATTTGAAAATTTTTTTGATTCTGTAGCTGAATGGCCCCTGGGTACAGTTTAACTTCCTTACATTTACGCAGCACCTGCTGTAGCAAAATTTCAAACACAACTTTTCGTACTTCTTGTGTTCGTCGTGTGGTTGTGAGAACTACTGTCGTGATCTCGGCGGTTACTTATGTTACTGATGACGAATTGTTGCTACTTTCGCAATGTTTGACGCTTTTCAGACACTAGTTCGTACCTGAGGACGCGTAAACACTCTAGCGCTAGGACATTGGAGCCGTAGGAAATTTTCATCACCGGAATTTTATCGACCAGAACTAGAGAGACGACGTCTGGAACTATAGTATCACTACAGTGTGTGGAAATGCAAGCTGTTAAGTTCCAAACACTTCCGAACCCTATAGCGAAATTAAGATGTGTCTGCCCGTCGACTTTCATCTGTGCATCAGGCAGAATTTTAAGCCCGTTTGTCTCCTTACTGCTAATTGCCCATAGCCTCTTTCTCTCCGATTACAGTCTGCAAAGAAAAAAGCACACTGAGACACCCTACACCCACACACCACATTGATCTAAAAGGAACGAGTAATTTCCTACCAGCCGCGATGGAGTAGCCGAGCGGTCTAAGGCGCCTCGCTGTGGAGCGGCGCGCGGTTGCTCGCCGTGGAGGTTCGAGTCCTCCCTGGGGCATGGGTGTGTGTGTTTGTCCGTAGGTTAGTTTACATTAGTTTAAGTAGTTTGTAAGCTACGGACTGATGACCACGCAGTTTGATACGATAGATTTACAAACATTTCCTACCAGGCCAACTGCTGCTCCAGCCGCAGTGGCGGAATCATCTGCAGCTGCAGAGGCTCTGGGCGTGTACTTCGCTTTGTTCGTTTATTAAACCATACAGCCAGAAGTTTTGATAACATAAAATCACACATACAGAGATATCACGATATAAATAGTTTGAACAACAATATTAAATCATTCTAGAGTTTTCTACAGGTTCAACATTTATAGCAGGGCAGTCTTGACGTATCAATATGGATAAAATAGAAAACAGAAAGGAAACGAAACAGGGGTTGGGAATCACATACGTGTAGTGATTATGCACCCACAGATGGGGATGGCCCACCAGGAATCAAAGACTGCAATCAGTAGCAGAGAAAAAGGGAGAGCTAAGGGAGTTAAGCCACCATCCCTCTAAAAGTACCAAAAAAATTCTCAACATTACCCTGCCCACTATTACTCAAACTTGCTGTTTTTTCAAACTGATTCCCGTAAGAGTAAGGGCCTAGGAGTGCTTCTGCATCGGCATATTGTGTAACTTCAATTCCCGCTGAATCGCACGCCTAGACTGCATGGTACGCATTGGTTGTTGCTACTTCTAAATATAAATTTTCATAGATTTAGCTTTAAAAATGCTTTCTTAATCAAGTATTTTGATACAACTTGCCACCCCCTATTGTACCATCGATGGCAGAATTCAAACCATCCCGAAACACTTTTTTTTTTTTAAATTCTAACAATGGTTTCAAATCCAAATTTTCTCATTTCTATCATCAAAATAGCCTTAGTAGCCCCCTTCAAAGATTTTTTCCCTTATTTCACCCGCTTAATGGTTGAATTTCCAAAAATATCGAAACCCGTGTTTTCAAAATTCCAATTAAAAATCTAAATCCGAAGTTTTGTATTTCTGCTTCAAAATTGCCTTATAGCAACGTATTAAGAAAAAAAACTTACATCCTCTATTTCACCCCTTTAGGGATGGGACTATCGAAAAATCGCTGATTCCTACAGTGTAAGCTAAACAACGTCTACAAATTTCAAATTTCTATCGTCTGTAGATTCACTTTTCAACGCCGTTTTCTGTCTATTAGAAACGCGAAACGCGAAATTTCTTTCTTACGCTTTGGCATCTTGCTTGATAGTTATACTTTTCAAACTGCAATATGCACTTATTTTTCTTTATTCGTATGCTTGTTGCAGAAAAACAACTGAATAATGTGCTTCCATTCTAACCTCCTTGTGTGCATCACGTTTCGCTGTATATAACCTCTTTGCTATTATGACAAAAGTCATTGATGGTCTTCAGTCCGAATTTTATATAAGCTAACGACTTTCAACCACTAAATCTTCCACCCTCTTATAGCTATCGACACAGATCTGTTATGGTGTACAACGGGAGACTTTTTACTACAACACAGAGAGTCAGTTCGACACCACTGTGAACTTTTTGCTGGAGAGCAAAATATTGACACCCACGCGTAAATTTTATATAATTCGGTAACTTTCAACTTCCATATCTTCCACCGACTTATCGTTACCAAACCTGTACCACCATAGTGCACAATGGGACACTGATACCTACTACCACATACAAACACTATTCGTTTGCTATGTGTAGTTTTGTCTGCAGAGTGAAATGTAGCACAAACACTTCAATATGATTTTTATCTGTCACTTTCCACTTCTTTCACCTCTGGCAGTATTCCTCATGTGAAAAATACCGAGTAGAACCGTGGTTCGGAACCCACGTTAAACTGTAGGTCCCCCTATCACTGGCTGGGTAAGTCAGTGCGAAGGTCGGAGGAAGGCAACGGCATACCACCTCCAAACAGGACCATGCCTAGTAAAGCACTGTGGTGTTCAAACCACTCTACGGATTGATATCAGAGCAGTTGCTTGGTTCTCTGTTCCGAGTTCCTTGGTTTGCATTCTTTTCGTCCGAGAATCTTTAGAAAAGATGGCACAATTCCACGATGTTGGCATTACTGGGTGAACTATGGCCGAATACAGCGTCAAGAAGGAAGCAGTCGCCTTAGAGAAACGAAGGAAAAGTTTAACGTTCCATCGACAAAATGGCCCTTAGAGACGTAGAACAAGCTCGAGTTGTTTTGTTAAGGATGGAGAATAACATCGGGAGTGCCCTTTCAAGTGTTTGTTTAGTCTGCGCGTAGATGTTGTGACATTACAACTAGGACAAAACGAAAATTTGCGTCGGGCGGCAATTGAAAGCTGGAGCTTCTATGTAGACACTCGCGCTAAACCACTGCTCCACCCCAGCCACACGAACGAATCACAACTGCAAGGACTACTCAAACACGTACCCTGCCCGACGAAAACACTTATATATCCTTCTACTTCGACCATTGTACTGCATGATTCCACAGGAGTGTATCCGCACTGAAGTACACTCGTCTCCATTAAAATTGCTACACCACGAAGATGAGGTGCTACAGACGCGAAATTTAGCCGACAGGAAGAAGATGCTGTGATATGCAAATTATTAGCTTTTCAGAGTATTCACAGAAGGTTGGCGCCGGTGGCGACACCTATAACGTGCTGACATGAGGAAAGCTTCCAACCTATTTCTCATACAGAAGCAGTATTTGACCGGCCTTGCCTGGTGAAACGTTGTTGTGATGCCTCGTGTAAGGCGAAGAAATGCGTACCATCACGTTTCCGACTTTGATAAAGGTCGGATTGTAGCCTATCGCGATTGCGGTTTATCGTATCGCAACATTACTGCTCTCGTTGGTCGCGATCCAATGACTGATAGCAGAATATGGAATCGATGGGTTCAGGAGGGCAATACGGAACGCCGTGCTGGATCCCAACGGCTTCTTATCACTAGCAGTCGAGATGACAGGCATCTTATCCGCGTGGCTGTAATGGATCGTGCATCCACGTCTCGATCCCTGAGTCAACAGATGGTGACGTTTGCAAGACAACAATGATCTGCACGAACAGTTCGACGACGTTAGCAGCAGCATGGACTATCAGCTCGGAGACCATAGCTGCGGTTACCCTTGACCCTGCATCACAGACAGGAGCGCCCACGGTTGGTAGAAACAACCGCGGTAGCGCCTGCGATGGTGAACGCAACTGGGTGCACGAATGGCAGAACGTCTTTCTCTCTCTCTCTCTCTCTTTTTTTTTTTTTTTTTTTTTTTTTTTCGGCTGGATGGTCGCATCCGTGTTTTGCGACATCGCGACGAACACACATTGGAAGCGTGTATTCGTCATCGCCATACTGGCATATAACCTGGCGTGATGGTATGGGTTGTCATTGGTTGCACGTCTCGGTCACCTATTGTTCGCTTCGGCGGCACTTTGAACAGTGGCTGTTACATTTCAGATGTGGCTCTATCCTTCTTTCGATCCCTGCGAAACCCTACATTTCAGCAGGATAATGCACGACCGCATGTTGCAAGTCCTGTACGAGCCTTACTGGATACGGAAAATGTTCGACTGCTGCCCTGGCCAGCACATTCTCCAGATCTCTCACCAATTGAAAACGTCTGGTCAATGGTGGCCGAGCAACTGGCTCGTCACAATACTACTCTTGATGATCTGTGGTAGTATGTTGAAGCTGCATGGGCATCTGTACCTGTACACGCCATCCAAGCTCTGTTTGACTCAATGCCCAGGCGTATCAAGGCCGTTATTACAGCCAGAGGTGGTTGTTCTGGGTACTGATTTCTCAAGATCTATGCACCCAAATGCCCCAGTTCTAGTATAATATATTTGTCCAATGAATACCCGTTTATCATCTGAATTTCTTCTTGCTGTATCAATTTTAATGGCCAATAGTGTAACTATCACAATTCGACAAGCTGGAGTACAATTGTGAATGGAGGCGTTTTTTTTTTAAATTATTTTTTCAGTCATATCTGTTCGTATGCATTGTAATTGCACATCATTTGGTCGAAGTGGGAGTTTAGATCCGACGGGATACGTGGTTAGTTCTTACAGGTGTGTTAATCCCATGTGCCTTGGGTAGCACAAGGGCTTAGCGCAAGTGCGTAATAAGCAGAAGCTCCCGGGTTCGAATCCCGGCCCGGTACAAATTTTCATATGTTCACGTTGCATTATCACAATACCTACCAGCAGCTGAGACTCAAAAACCCCAGTCAAAATCAGTATTTATAACAGCTGCAGTAGCAGTAATTCTTAACTGCATTGATGAGTGTCGCTTCAAACTGAGTCTTGATGACCAGTGAAGACGTGTGTGGAGACGCCCCGGGCGGTGGCGGGATGTCAACCTGACTACTGTCCGACAATCAGGCGTGATGGTCTGGAGTGTCATTTCATTTCATTGCCGGGTAGCTTTGGTTGTGATACGGGGCACCCTCACATCACTTCAGTACAATATTTTACGGCCCGTTTTGTTGCCCTTCACAAGGCATCCTGGGCTTACAGTTCAACAAGATACTTCGAGAATTTCCACTACTTGACATACACTGCGTTGGCCAGCAAGGTCGCCGGATCTCTCCCCACTTGAGGGGATTTTGATGATCCACCGTAGCAAATCGACGAAATATGGCACGATATGCCTCAGGAGAACATCCAACTACTCTTTTAAGCAATATCACCCGAATCACTGCCTCCATAAAGGCCAGAGGTACACTAAAGTATTATCGGCTTGCTCAGTTTACAAACTTTCCCTTGAATAAACCATTCAATTCTTTTCTGAAGCTGTAATCATTAATTTGTCTGTACAGGTTTCACATCTGTATATTTTCGACGCGCGAGAGTAGCCGAGCGGGCTGGAGCGCCACGTTACCGACAGGGCGGCCTCCCGCATCGGAAGTTCGAATGCTCCCTGGTTCATGGAAGTGTGCGTTGTCCTTAGGCTAGTGTGTAAGTCTAGGGGCTTATGACCAAAGTGGTTTGGTTCCATAGAATTACAAAATAAACATTTGCATACTGTCTTTCTACTCGGACAATTCCTTCGTGGTGCGTGTGGTGTGTGTGTGTTTTTTTTTTTTTTTTTTTTTTTTTTTTTTTTTTTTTTTAATTGTCTAGAGTGTAACAAGCGAACATAAAGCAGTATTTTGTAACCAACCCGATAATGTTCAGATCATAAAGAAATGTTCAAATGTTTGTAAACCTAAGGGACTAAACTGCTGAGGTTATCAGTCCCTAGATTTACGAACTATTTAAACTAAGGACAACACATACACTATGGCCGAGGGAGGATTCGAACCTCCAAAGCGAGTCGTATGGCATTGTCAGCAGATAGACCCCGACGGGCAAGTTCAGCGCCTGGTTGGAGTGGTTTTTCTCAACTCGCCTTTCAGGCAAAGGGATAATAAATAGCAGCAGGTGGCGTACTCATGAGGTTACCCCCTTTAATAATGGCAACCCCGACGATGATTGACATCAATTTTCACAAATGTATATCTCGAGAAAGTGCCTGTATTCAACGAGGCTAGGCTGTTTGCTTCGTTTGCATTCTAGTGACATTTGATGTAGAGATGACAATCTAATTTGCAGTCCAAAGTTGATTCTAGTCATATCTATTTTGGTAATGTAATTTTCCCAAACGTATATCTCGAGACTGTGCCAAAACAACAATATCCTTCATGCTACAAGTTTTATTTCAGCGTGATTCCTGTAGAACTACTTTCAGGGTGAAACAGGTACACTCATCCCGAAAAGTGTCGTTGTAACAAAATGAAATATTTAATTCTCCGTCGGATCCAAACGTAGCAGATGATGAGTATCCGTAGCTTCACCGTCGTAGTAATTAATCACCTCTCCAGAACCGCGAGGTCCTGTGTCCTTGGGAAGGGAGAATGCTGCCGAGGCAGAAGAGGCGCTTCATCCGTGACCAGCAGGTGAGAGGAACCTGCCATCCTTGACCTGTGCTCAGGTCCACGGAGTCGGAAATAGCCGTTAAAACTTTTCGCAGTGGAGGCTCTTCACTTGCAGTGTCTGGCAGAAAAATCTCTCTTGCCCCTTACTTTACCGTTCTGTACGGGTACAGCAGTTAGCTATGACAGATGGCGCCTGACAAGTCCAAACATGAACCTAACTCGTGAATAATGGACATGACTGGAATTTATAGTGTTATTCAAGAGACAATTTAACAGATAATACTTAGATGAACAGTAGGACCCGCTCGGTTAGTTGTGTTGTCTGATGCGTACCGGCCTGGGTTCGAATCCGCCCGGCGAATTAACGAAGGGGTTCGGAGTACCGGCCAGCCCGAATGTGGTTTTTATGAGGTTTTCCAAATCCCGCTAGGTGAATACCGGGCTTGTCCCCAAGTCCCGCCTCAGTTACACGATTCGCAAACATTTCGTAACACTTACACTTTCACACATGACACTGTACGCAGATATTGGGAGTGCACATTTCCTCCCGGGGATGGGGGGTCATATTGTGGCGACAGGAAGGGCTTCCTAGCACCCCGTAACTATTAACACGCCAAATCCGAATTAACAAATCCGACCTGCGTGAGCGGGAAAATGGCTAAAGAGAAGGAGACTTACATGAACACTAGAAGCCTGTCGGCCACGTTGAACAGCGAGATATCCCAACGAAATGAAAACTGAATCCCAATAGTGACTCCAGCAACTCCCTAAATACCTCCAGAAAAATGCCGGGAAGGTTCGTTTCAAAAGAGCAGGGCCGATATCCAAGCAGGACACACAATCATTAATCGTTAATTTATTAAATTAACTTTCCGAGTACCAGTTTAACTTTTAAGTTGATTTTAAAACAATGTTAAGGGGCGCTTCACCTTCCGTTGAATTTCTTTGAGTCCGTTCATCGTTAACTACGCATCTATTTATGTCAAAAATAACGCCGCACCGCTCACAAAAATAATGTTGTCACATTTCGGTACTGTAGTTCGCGTCAGGTAGTTCAGTAGGTGTGTGGGCACGATTGATGTGCTAGCGATGATTTATTGTTTATTGTTGTTTGTTTACTGGTTTCAAAATCAATTGTTTGTAAAGCTATGGAACTAAACTGGAGTGGCCGTCAGTCCTAGACTCACAATCTACTTAAAATAACTTATGCTAAGAACAACAACCACACCATGCCCGAGGGAGGACTCGAACCTCCGACGGTAAGCAGACGAGCACTCCGCAGCAAAGCGCCATAGACCGCGCGGCCACTATGCGTGGCGTTCACTGTGTTTTTGTTACTGGATTGACCGTGAAAGCTGAATCATTGAATTGGATTCTAGCTCAACTATTAGAGAATGAAACGGTAGAGATGTTATGAAAGTGGTAAATGAACCCTCTGCCAGGCACTTACATGTGATTTGCAGAGTATCTATGTAGATGTAGATGTAGTTTCGCATCTGAAAGACGAAGTGAGGTTATAGGGCACTTGTTTTACGTGGTGGAAGGAAATGATATTGAGTTTACTGATGACCGAAGCGTTATACGTATTTGCTATTCTCCTTTAATATCCTGTGTCCAATTCTATACTCTATTTATGACCTAAAAATACAAAAGTATCATCGAAAAATGACAAACCTTATACTTTTAAAAGCTAACGAAAATGTATTCTTGCAGCACATGAAACAATTCCGAAAATAAAGTAAAAAGCACCTGTTTACTTTAGTTTTCTTATCTTGTTTTCTTGCTATCTGTCAAATTAGTCAAAATGATTTTATCTTCTAATAAATCTGAGTCTTTCAATGTTGAATTAATTTTCATTAAAACACGTTTATATATTTACATTCGTATTTATGCATAGTGCAGCTTTTTTCCGTGTACAACGTTAATATCTTTCTGTTTGCAGATATTTCTTCTCCTTTATAGGAGAACGGTAGTAGAAAAAAGAATTTTAGGCTCAGTTGCAACCTTTTCGGTGTGATGAGAACATAAAGAAAACAATAAAAAATAGTTGAAGAAGATGCGAAAGCGTTTCTGTAATATGAATAAGCTCGACCAGAATGGGTTAACTTCCGATTTTAGCAGGCGCCACTACAGTTCCTTGCTTCTGAGCATGCGCATTCTGCAGCACACTCAGATATTTACAACTCCGCACTCGGCACAATCTATTGATCAATGACGTCATAGACGCACTCACAATGTGGTTGGCGGCTGAATTATTACACGCAGACGCGAAAGGCGCACGCACTTCTAGTAGTCGATTATCAGCAGAAAGTCGCTTGTGTAAAACGGCCTTAACGTCACCTTTGCTGTTGCATCGGGCGCCAGCAGCGGTTCTTTGACTTTAGCAAAGAGATCGTAGTCAAAGGGACTGGTTACTTCTATGGTGGATGTTCAAAAATCTGCCACAGCGGCGGGAGAATTCATGAACGGTAGCAGCTGCGCCTGAGTCCACACATAAAATCGCCTATTCTTCTTAGTCTAGCCTATTATTGGTTCTTCTGAAATTTCTCCCCTGAATTCTACTTTAAGTTTTGAGCAATTCATTTCTTTACTATTAATTTCTGTACTTTTGAGGTTCGGATATCGTTCTTCCAGAATTTCTAAGAGAGACTTACGCTCAAGCCAATCATTAGCATTTTAAAAAAAACTCAACCAAGGTATAAACAAATTTCTTCTTATAAACTCTTTGATACGAGAGAATTGGTTTCACAGTTAACAGTTCTTCTCGTAAAGATCTATTTGTTGTGAAACCATCTTTATATTCAAGAGTTTTCGACTCAAGTTGTTGGTCTGTTTGTTCAAAAAGTTCAAATATTTCTAAATGTAAGAGACTTAACATCTGTGGTTATTAGTCGCTAGGCTTACAAACAAAGGGAGGACTCGAACCTCCGACGGCGAGCATCCACGGCGCTCCGCAGCAAGGCGCCAGAACGCTCGGCCACCCCACCGCCGCTTCTGTTTGCTCTAACAGTAAGAGATACTGACAGTAATCTCTCTGTAATCATCGTGATATTAATACGCGTGCCGCGGTGGAGTAGCGGAGCGGTCTAAAGCGTCTCGCTGCGGAGCGCGCGGTTGCTCGCCGTGGAGGTTCGAGTCCTCCCCGGGGCATGGGTGTGTGTGTTTGTCCTTAGGTAGGTTTACATAGGTTTAAGTAGTTTGTAAGCTACGGACTGATGACCACGCAGTTTGGTCCGATAGATTTACAAACATTTGAACATTTGATTAATACGTGAACACGAAACTGAAGTACCGATTTTTATTATTAATTAGACAAGAAAGCCATTGAAACTTATATAATTGGAATAGTGGTTTGCCAGAGGTGTGTGCAAAATAAAAATCATGTTTTTATGTAGCCGTTCAGAGTGGTAAAAGGACCTAGATATTTTCATAAATATAACTCCAATGTTACCTTCTTTATCAGGCATTAAATTTTACTGCTGCCATATGAGCTAGTCATAAATATTGAATTCTACATAGCTTATAAACTATCAACTGAAACATTTTAAAAAGACTAAATGTAAAAACGATGAAAAAGTAACATTGTTCTATAAAAGTGTATGACGTCTCCCATTTTAATGGGAAATATTTGTATGTAATGTATATGTTGTGATTATGTATTTGAATGAAATATCATGCAATGTGTATTTTATATTGATATTTTATTGCAATTATATTAAATAGGGCGCCATTAAAATAATTTGCCTAGGACGCCGAATCTGTTAGGGTCGGCCCTGGGTATTTGGCTGCACAACCTCTAATAACTAATTGACTTTCATTTTGTTCGGAGTTCACTACTGAATCGGCCAAGATTTTCCAACGTATCCTCTTCATGTTCTGTTCACCAGCGATTCGTTTCTTACGACAAACTCGTCTTTCTATTAGAATGTAGTAGTCTTCCGATTTTTTCTCAGCAAGGCCAATTGCCTCTTCTACAATACGACCTCGATTTTGATATAAAGACCAAGTGCCTCTATTTTTGTAACTGACTGATCAAGACTCAACCTTTACTTTGCAAAGCAACCTGAGTACAGTTTACTTCCCTTAGAACATCATTCCTAAAGTACATGTAGCAATGAAATGTGAAAGCCTCCTGTGTCTTAATTTTCTTGTTGGTCACATAATTCCTCAGTTGTAGCAACAACGCCATCAAAGTTTTCTGCCAGTACTTTTACTGCAGCATAATGAGCTCTCCAACGCGTTGTCGAGAGTCTTGTAATCACAGCCGTATTCAGGCAGGCGCAACATGTGCATCTGCACAGGGAGGCAAAATTTTGGAGGCGGCAAAATCGAAATATATATATTAACCCTCAACTACTATCTGCGGTCTCTCAGACCGCTACGACTTTTTGAGTCGAGGTATTTCACACACCCCTGACAAGCTAAAAAGGCTCGTCCGTGTACCTTCCCGGTGGCCGACAAGGTGCATGTGCCAGCATTCTTGCAGTGTTGCTGCTCTTTATTCCGTATTTATGAGCCTTGCGCGGCCTCAGTGTTTGCGTGCCGCTGGCGCAGGCTCTGCCTCGTAGCGCCTGGCCAGTCGGCTTCGTCAGCGCGGCCTGCTAAGCGACAATGATGTGCCTGTGGCTGTGGCCTCTCTCCCGCTGTTCTTGTTCCGTGTCTTGTTTGTCCATGGCAGGAAAAGCTGAACATTCTATGCAACGATTTTTACGTGAAGCAGATGTGGATGATCAAGAACGTTTCAGTGAATCCTCCGATGATTTTGACGACAGCGATGATGACTCTGATTTTGAGGTATTTAGTAAACATGACACTAATTCAGAGCAGGAACCTGAAAGTGATGAAGATGTGACACCTGATGATGACGAAGCAGCTTACTTCTTCGGTAAGAACAGATGTTTTCGATGGCGAAAAAAGCAGCCAGCAGCCAACGTAAGAACAAGGCAACACAACATCGTCTTACAGCATCCTGGATTGCGACAGACGGCTCAAAGGATATCTTTAGTTAGTACTTTTTGTTTTATAAGGAAAATGTGGCAACCTTTCTAGGAGAAACGTAAATGGAAATGAGATTTCGCATACAATTTACTATAATTCAAATGGGATTTTTGTATCTAATCACACTGTGAATTTGTAATATGATCTCTATAATGATAATCTGTGGGTGTTTAGAGAAAAAATTACTTGCTGTTCTTTTCGTAGCACAAAAAATAAAAATGTACTGCAAATTGCGCTGTGTTTCACTTGTCGTCATGTTACTCAAACTACATTGTTTAAAAAGTCAAATTTCTTCTAATGCCATCTCTAAGAAGTGTAATGAACGACAGGAAGCCATGAAAATATATGTTTAGCAAAACACTAGTTTAATTCATGGAAAATAAGAGAGCGGTCTGAGAGACCCCTCCATAGTAGTTGCGTTCCTGTCAACGTATATAATAGTTAAGGGTTAATGTTAATTGAATCATCATTATTCAGGGTTTGGATTACAGCAATAAATTTTAAAATTCGTGTTGTTGTTTTGATAGCAGTGGCGTATTTAGAGTTTCTTTCTTTCTATTTCATCGCCAGTTTGAGTCCCTGATGCCAGGGGGGAGCGTAAAATAAATTACTGCACAGGGGCGTCGCACACCCTAAATACGCCCTGCTTGTAATAGATACATTGCTGCGTTTAATAAGAATTGCCCAACGGCTAGTGGAATCAGAAAGAAATGTAAAAATGCTCTCTACTGTTCCGAAAAATTTACATAAGACACTTTTTGTGCAAATGCTTTAATTTTAGCTTGTACACCTGCACTTACGCCGCTCATACCAGCTGCATTGTTATCAGTGGAGGACTAAGGATGTCAGAGGCCTGGGGCAGCAGCAAATCAAAATGAGGTCTCCCGTCCACTTGGAAATACATGTATTACTTTTAAAAAAAGTAACTTTTGAGATTTGGAGGCCCCCCAGACTAGAGGCACGGGACAGTGCCATCAGCCCCAGAAGAGGTCAGGGACGCTCAAAAAAAGTTAATAAATAAATAAAATAAAAAATAAAATAAAATAAAATAAAATAAATAAAATAAAAAATAAAATAAATAAAATAAAAAATAAGTTGGCGTCTTTTCGAGGTATATGGAGCCCCCCCCCCCGCCCTTTAGTCCGACGCTGTCATAACCTTGTGAACGACGCATCATAACATCTAAAACATCTTTTTCAAGATTGTTTAGAATTTCTTCATTTAAATCAGCTCCTTTTTCCCTTTTAAAGGGAGAAAACCAAGAAATACTTCTTTGATTTCCAATTTTCTATTAGAAATTTTCACATAACGAATCACTCTCGAGCAGTGGCGTAACTACGGGGGGGGGGGGGGGGGGATGAGGGGGATAGAACCCCTCTCCCACAGAATCCAAAAAAAAAAAAAAAAAAAAAAAAAAAAAAAAAAAAAGAAAGAAAGAAAGAAATTGTATAACAGCAATCTGGTAAAGGTAAAGATTGGAAACTCGATGTGTTTTACCATAAGCTTTCATTGGATGGGAGTGAATTAATCTTCAACGGGAGTGGTAGATGGTAGTCTGTCTGGAAACTGACTAAAATTTTGCTCGACAAGCAGACCTATCCCCCCCCCCCAAAGCCAAGTCCTAGTTACGCTACTGCTCTCGTCATTTGGTCAATGTGTGAAATGTCAGCTGTGCTATCAAACATGATACCAAAATATTTAGCAGGCTCCATTTCGTTGACAAGCTTGTATTTTACATGGTCCGCCAAAACATTTATAAATTCATTCTGTGTTTCTGGCGACAAGTATGATACTTCCAAGTTCAAGATGTGTTCTTTCAACACCACATCATAATTCAACAGTAGTTTGACTAGTTCCGAGAAATTACCTTTGTTTGTTGAATCTTGCCCTTCGTGGTGTCCACAAAATTCTAGGTTCTGTTTAGTCATAAACAAAGTTAAATCCGATAGTCTAGCTAAAAGATTCTTCCATTTCAATTTCTCAGTATCCATTAATTGCATCTATTCTTTTATGTCGTTTTTAGGCCAATATCACGTTTTCCAATTTTCCAGATGTTTATTTGTACATTCGTGGTCGGATTCAGTTTCCACCACTTCTGAAATGCAGTTATAAATGTAGATTTTACACTGGTACTACTGGCGACAGCAAATAAGCGACAGCAGAAGCAGTAGATATTATTCGTTATAGGAGAGTAAACCATCCAAGACCGCAGAATTTTTTCACCATTAGGCGTCACCTTATAAAATCATTCTTTTGTAAGACTCCGCACATCACATTTTGTGTTTGATCCGTCCTTTTTTCACTTGCAGTTGGGTGTCACTCACATAAAGTCGAATATCAAAGTCAATGATCACTCATTGTTTTGCTGTCTCTTTCCAAATTGCTGTTAAGAGTTCAAATATACGTTGCTCTATGAAAGTCTTATTTCACAAAGATATTTGTTTTGCTCTACAGCTTACAGGTTAGCTGTTACAGTTCACTGATTTCAATTTTTCTGTCTTCCACAGTTCTTGGACAACAGCGCGGAGGTGGCAGTGGTTACACATGTCCAGAAAAGAATGGACGATTTCCAAGTCCACAACAATGTGACGCATATATTGAATGTGAAGAAGGTGTTGCTACAGAAAAATTATGTCCAGATGGACTCCTTTTTAATCCAAAAGCACGCTTCCACGCATATCCATGTCAGTATCCTGTAAATGTTGACTGTGAGGGGCGATCAGCTCTGCGTGAGTACCTCTCTCATATATATATATATATATATATATATATATATATATATATATATATATATATATATATATAATATCAGTTTTTAGTGTTTGACATTACTTTTCCTATTAAAATGTTCTTCCTTGCTGTAAAAACACATACGCAAACAAAATATATCAAGTTGAAAATTATATTTAGGAATATAGAGATGATTCACTGGAAAGGAGTTGATTTGCACCTGTCACGCTACATGGTGCTGACTGGAGGTCCAGTGGTAACTTGGGTATCCAGCCAGCACCTCTAAGAGATAAAAAAGAGTGTGATCGTGTAAATCTCAGCGAGAGTGAATGTGTCTGTGGGTGTTCTCTTGGGGGGGAAAAAAACCTGTTTGGGGTCTCTGCTTTCTGGCGGATGATCTCTTTAATACCAAGTATAATTTTTCCAGCCTGAACTTTTAAAAATGAAAATTATTCTTAAGTTCTGAGGAAAGATAATAAGTATACAACGTACACTCACCACATATCATAGTAAATACCGTACTATGAAAAGTTAGTAAATTAAATTGACTAAGTTAAATGTGTTGAAAGATGAGAGAATTTTTAAAGATTAGTATCAACAACTCGCTACATCTTTGGAAAATTTAAAAATAGTATTGATGAAAGAGTTACCAGTTTTGTGTATATAGTCTTCCTATATTTATGGGTACCATAGGTTACATCTGGATTTCTGTTCCATCAGCTGCACGAAAAGGTGAAGTAAAAATTTCCATGTCTATTGAAGTCAGCTCTATGACATTCATGAAAAGTGTTCATGCTGAACGAAAAGATAATCTAGTACTACATCAGCAATGAATGATTTACATAACAAAGTTTATTGTTTACATTCAAGAAATGAATGTTCTCCCAGCATTATAGTCTTCTTCAAATCCTAAAATATAAATTTTTTGTTCTTTTTTATGGGAAAATTGCAGAAGTGTTTTTAAATTATCTACTCTATTAGTATTATGAAATTATAATAGAATAATGACTTCATAAGCTCACCAGACAAATTGGTGGAATAACACGATCAAATTCTCAGCCAGTGGATTAACCTGAGTGTGATGTAGGCCTAGTTACAAAAGTTTATGAATGCACTTCCTAACTAAATACAAGCAACAATCAACTTCCAGAAGCACAATTATACAATGTTCACTGATGCTTGTAAGTATTTCTCTAAGGATAGCTAGGTTACATTTTTTGAGTAGTGAGCTTAAAATACTAATAAATGTTTTCATATTTAACCAAATTAATATGCAGACCATGTTTCATGCTAGTGTAAAATCTAATCTTCATCAAGGTTTTTAATTTAATGTTTTCAAACAGAGCCAGCACAACCAACAGAAGACTGTCCACGGCAGTATGGATACTTCCTTCGAGGCGATATTTCAAACTGTGGCAAGTTTGTTAATTGTGTTGCTGGTGTTGGATATGAATTTGACTGCCCTGAAGGACTAGCATTTAATCCAGATAGCCTTATTTGTGATTGGCCTGACCAAGTACCAGCCTGCGATGCAGAAGGTTTGTTGAAATATAGTAGTGCACTTAAACTTTCGCTAAATGAAAATTTTAGTAATAAATTAAAAATATCACAAATTATTGCTCAGTGTCATAGTATTACACTTCCTTGAGTTGTGAGTGTATTTTTTCTGCAAAACAGATTTTAGAATCTGTGCTCCATTTATGCATCTGTACAATGTAACCTTTCAACAAATTTTATATGAAAATTATGTTTTAAAGCTGTTAATGAAATGTACAGTATTTATTTGAAGATGCAGACATATGACGAAAACATGTTTATTATTCTGCATTGCACAATGGAAGCCAATGTGTGGTTTGATTGTTAAACAGGTATTCCAATCTGGACTTTCCATTGCCAAATAAGTTGCTGGATGCACATACGTTGGTTTGGTTTTAACTTCTTTGTTGGTTCTAGCATTTCCTCTTAGATTAGATTAGATTAGTTTTTCGTTCCGTAGTTCCATATTGAGGAGATCCTCGTGGATGTGGAACATGTCAAGAAACAAAATTTACAAGTTGAATAATAGATAATACTAATAATATAAATACAGATACATACATTTTTAAGTTTATTTTTTAAGCTGATAATATAATAATACTAATATAGTATGATTACATGCATCATTTGGTACAATTTAAAATTTCACTAATGGAGTAGAAGGAGTTGGCCACTAGAAAGTCTTTTCGGTTCCTCTTAAACTGCTTTATTTGTAGCTAAATTTTTTATACTTGATGGTATACTGATACGTTACTTACTGATAAAATCTTTACATATGGGAAATGAGAGGCTGCAAAGTGATTCAACTGTAGATCTCTATATGATTAGTTGCTTCAATAAAAAGAGAATCCATAAGACACTCTGGTGTGGTTAAACATCCTGAAATATGACTACTTTATCATAATTTAGTTAGGTAATATGGTACCTATATTTAGAATTACGTTTTCTTAAAAAAATAAAAAATAAAATAAAAAGCTGTAAAAGAAATAACGAGTTGGGAATTAATGGACTGCTAACAGATGGGCTAAGGGATATGTCAGTAATATGCATTTCAGAGCACTGGCTTAGCCTTGAATTACTGCATTATACAAATTAACTATACTTTGTTTAAAATTACTTTGTGCTTGACAGATTGCATTAATGGTGGACAATGTTGGTAGCATACTGACAACCACACTGCACAAGCCACTGAACATACCTACGAAACAGCCAACACAACAAGCACACGGTGCTCGAGAAAGAACTATGATTAGCTGGTGACTGGCACCTACCATGCAACCGAGACGAAATTCAAACACAAAGAAATTTTAATCGGAATATACTTCATTCTATTTTCTCATCACTACCACAATGATGATCGTGTGGCATTTATGCCCGTTAGACCCCAACTGGGGCCGTGGTCTGCCTGCCTGGTGGAAGTATTTATCTGACTTGCGTGTCAATGATGATGAAGTGATGATGAGAATGACACAATAGCCAACACCCAAATGGAGAAAATCTCCAACCCACCACGCTGTCTACAACACCATAATAACTGGCAGGGTGAGGCAGAAAATTATGTTAAGGAAAATACAGATTTTATCTAGGCCACCTCACGTAAATAAAGGAACAGTGAGACATCAGCTTCTTAAATTACTTAGTTCATTTTATGTACCGCTACAGCTTGCTATCACCGAGAAAGATAAGGAGGTAACCAATTGTAGTCGGAACAACTATATTGCCTAATCCTTGAAGATGGTGAGGGACGGATCAGTTTCTTGTCAAGAAGAGCTTTATACATCATTTCACTAAACAATTCCGACGTATGCTTCAGTTGTCATGTAGCTTATGCACTAAGTGTAACAGAAAATTGCATTATTTGAAACAAACATGTCTTTAAGAGCTACAGGTGTATTATACACTGCATTATATACTACATTATAAACTATGACAATTTGATAGCGTTTTAAAAAGTAAAATTGTCAAAGACTTATTAACCTGATGAGCGGAATGAAAACTTTAATACAATCACTGTCTGCCATATTAAGCCATTAGTTTTAATGTGATTAAAACAGAAGCAACTATAATCATAAAAAGCAATTCTACGACAGTTGTATCATAAGGGCAATAAGAGTTTCATGTTAGAAAAAAACATTATTATGAATGCATCTATATGATGAAATGTAATTTCAAAGTATTGAAAAAATAATGAGATGAGAAATGGTGCATAATGATATATATATAATTCAAAACACAAAGGGAAGGACTTTTAGCCTTTATATATATATATATATATATATATATATATATATATATATATATATATATATAAAAGTAACATACTTCAAACATAAATACCCAATACAACAATAACAATAAAATAGGCTTACATAGTAGCTAATTTATGTTCATACTGTCTCATAAGATTAAGTAACAAAAACAAAATAACTAAAAAAAATCTAACTCTGCAGGCGTTGATAGTTGGCCTGCAACAATTCTAAAGAAGTGTGTTCTAATCAGGGTTGGGGAGTAACGCGTTACATGTAACGCCGTTACTAGTAGCAGTTACTTTTCAAAGGTAACGGACGGTAACGGCGTTATTATTTTTCTAAAGTCACTTTAACTGCATTTTTTTTTTAGTAAGAATCTCAAGACTACAGAATACCAGGCTTTGATTTTAATGAAGAGAAAAAATAAACAATATATCTAAATTACGTATTTTCAGCTATGTACGTCGGAAATAAATGACATATATTTCAGTACCATTATAATATTTAACAGTACCCATTCATTCATAACATACTTATAATTTTATTTTATAATTATGTATGCAACAGTGAGTATATAACAATCACCTGTCGCGTCACACGTAAACAGTCTCCGATTATTTTTCACACTTTTTGACATGGAGAAGGAAGAAAACACACGCATGCCTTGGCCTGCTTATGATGTAATGTTCGAATTTTTGACGTTGCATGGAAGAAAATGATTTCTCTTGCTGCAAATTCTGTCGCGCTGAGAAAACACTAACGCTGCAGTCTTCCCCCTTCACTCCTTATTCACTGTTAAAGTAAAGTCAAGCCATAGTGGAGATTGTGATCCGATGTGCCTGAGTGATCTTGTTAATGTATGCATACTGTTTCTCTGATGAAAGCTGTGGCCATAATTTTAAGTTGTGTGAATGTGATTGCCTTTTGTATGTGCTTGTCTGTGAATCAGCAGTCCCTACCTATCCTTATTATTAGTATGAAGATGGAAACTTAAAAGATCAACAATAAGATTTTAAAGTCATTTTTATTTTAGTTTGTAATCCTGAGTCATTCACAAAAGAACTTTTCTTTAGAAGTTACCCGGCATATACATGCCCAAGGAAAATTTACAATAAGCTTTCGTACTAAAGAAGCAAATTATAATTAACACAACACTGAAGTATGTTCACTGCCGCAAATGTTACTTGAAAGTGTTCTAAGTAATACAGTTATTTATTTCTCTCTGGATAAAAGAATTTAGAGGCGTTTTATATATTATTGTAATGATAATATGTGTAAACGCATAAATCTAAAAATGTTTATTGATCTTCAACAGCTTTCCTCGGTTTCCGGTGTCCTGAACCAAACGGCAGATACGATGACTTTCAGTTCTTCAGAAGTCCAGCAGATTGTCAGAAGTATTTCATTTGTGTCAATGGTCGACCTCGCCTGTACAGCTGTGGTGATGGTGACGCATTTAATGAAGAGTTCGGAGGGTGCGATGGTATAGAGAATGTCACAGCATGGTTAGTATTTATTTTCATTCAGATCAAATCATTTTATCCTTATTATAATGATTATTTTTTGCAATCCTCTGTTACCCACTAATTTTCAACAGAACACTTGTCTCATTGACTGCAACGGCAAGTACCTATTTAACCAATAGACAAATTAAATTTATCTTAATCAATGTCATTAATATTGGGAATGTTTTTAAACTGGTGCTATTGTTTCATAACTGTTATCAATAAAATTTCAATGTTGATCTCTTATTTGAAAACTCATATGAGTTTGGAACTTACACTGAACTAGTATGTCATCTATATTTACCCAGCTCAATGGTTCATATTGCTAACCAGAAACAAAAACATAGTCACACATTTGTAAGTAACAGGATTCTTAACGCCATGTAACATAACATGGCATAAAGCATAACGTCATCCAACATAGTATTTCTTATGTAATGCTAGATGACACTACATCCCCTCTCAAGGATACTTCGCATTAGAGACGCAACCCCCCATTGACATCCCATTGCACTGGGGTATTAGGATTATGCCATAAGATAGTGCAAACATGTCCAGATTTAAATATAAGGAGAGGCATTGAATTAAAATTTGTGCTGTGTCCGGGATTCGAACACAGGACCTCCTGCTTAGCAGGTAGGCACTTTAGACCACTCAGCTAAACCAACGCTGCGGCCAAAGTGACTACACGGACTGTGTTAAAGCACGTCTCGCTCTACACCACATACTTTAATTCTGCCTCATGTTCCCTGTGAAATGCGTATCAAATTGGCAGGGCTCTCCTATATTGGAATAACACCCCAACAAAGAACGCGAATGGGAACAATCCCGCCTTGTACCTCAGGCCGAGGCATTATAAACATCAACAAATAATACAATTCCTTGAAACAATACTGTCTCGTTATACCAAAGGTATGAAATATAAGGAGAGGCACTGAATTAAAATTTGTGCTGTGTGCGGGTTTCGAACCTGTGATCTCCTAGGCGCTTTAGACCACTCAGCTAACACAGCATTGCAGCCAAAGCGACTACACAGACTGTCTTAAAGTATCACCCCGTTTACATGGGCATCCAAAACCGGATTCCGTAAACCGATTTCCCAAATCCGCATTTGGTTGGTCATGTAAACACTCCGAAATCGGTTCTGGAAATCCACTTCCGTAAAGCGGTTTACCAGTTCCACAATTGATTTTCGTGTCCATGTAAACGCAACCGTTTTTGAAGCGTTCTTGACTTGTCAGATTGTGTTTTCTTCTTAAGAATTTTCGGCACATATGGATATAAGGACGTTTTCTACCGCGAAATAAAAGTATAACTATTAGAGTTGGCACAAATCTATGTATTTCAGTAAAGAAAAATAGCGATTGTGCTAACTAAATCAAGAAGTAAATCAGCTGTTTTGTCCGCCATACTGAGTGGGCTAAGAAAACCGATTCAGGCTGTGACATGTAAACACGACAGCGAAAAACGGTTTACGAAAATCGGTTTTCGTCTTCCGGAAGATGTGTTGCATGTAAACGTAGTGTGTGTGGTGTGGAGGGAGACGTGTATTAAGTCAGTCTGTGTAGTCGCTTTGGCTGCATCGCTGTGTTAGTTGGGCTTCGGGCGTGCACCGGCTCGGACGTTGTTTACGTTCCGGCCACAGGAACAGCGTGCGAGTTGTTTACGCGGAGTGCGTAGCGGCGTAATTTAGTAGTGCACGGATCGAACTATGGCTTTTTCATATCGTAAATCGACACTGAGATTCACTTTCAATAACTACTTTGCACGACCAAAGGCTTACGAAATAGAACGCTCTTTTACGTGATGAGGTAAAAATCGAACCGGACGTTCTAGTAGGAATACACTTTTCCATAGTCAGTAGCGTAGTTTACTGCAAGCTCATTGATGAAGCGGCATGCGATAGAATATTACGACGACACCAATAGGGTCTCCGTTTTTGTCATTCGGACGGAAACGTCGCAGCGGTTACAGTGGGATTAATAACAATCCGCATTTCGAGTTACCGTTAGAATTGCCTGAAAAACTGTAACAGAGGCTTTGAGCCCGTACGGCACATGAAGCCGAGAAATGGGCGACTTTTGAAACATATCGTGTCCTGAATGGCGTAAGACAGGTAAAGATTGAATTACGCAAACACGTCCCCTCGTACCTGTATATCAGAGGCTATCGGACAATCATCTACGACGGACAACCAAGAACTTGTTCGGGGTGTGGGAAGGAGGGACACGTGAGGTCTGAGTGTACACAAAGGAGGCTATTACAACTGCCACTGATGATCCACAACAACAGCAGCAGGCGACGGTAGTCCCCTTGACTTTTGCTGCGGCCTTCCGCGAGGAAATGAGAACTACATCAGATCCGAACCAGCAGGCAACGTCGGAATACCAACCCAATCAAAGCCAGAAGAGGCGAAGATGGATCACGATCAGCGGTTGCAAGACGTTCTGACTTTGCCACAGCCCTTGCAGGGCGAGGTGGCAATGGAAGTTGACGGCGCGAAGGAGCAGGAAATGGAATTGAAAAACGAAGATCAGGAGGCCATATTGACCTCAGATTAGGAGGTCAGACAACGGAAGCAGCGAGCACCAAAACGGCGGAAGAAACGCCGCCTTTCGTCGGACAAAGACAGCAAGAAATAAAAAAAAAAATAAAAAAAAAATAAAAAGTTCAAATTCTTGTAGAGTCTATGGGACTTAACTACGGCGTCATCAGTCCCTAAACCTACAAACTACTTAACTAAGGACGGCACAAATATCCATGCCCGGGGGGAGGATTCGAACCCCCGACCGTAGTGGCCGTGCGAACCGTGACTGGAGCGCCTCAATCCCCTCGGCTACCGCGGCCGGCAGCAAGAAATCAGAGACGAATGATGAAGTGACCCACAGCAAGAAGCAACAACCAACGGCCGCGGAAGAAATTCCGAGCGAGGAGAGATGTGCGGCGGCGACCTGTGTTCAGAGGAATGACGTAACACAGACGGGGAAGAGAAAGATAAAGGGTTGTTGAATCTTGAGAACGTCAAACGGCCAGAAAATGGCGCCAACGGATCGCATTTGGACTGGGCAACAGAGGCGACAGTACACAGACGATGACGACGAAGGAGCAGCAGGCAAGCACTCTGGGGGAATGAGTCCGGGGAGCCATTTCTAATAACGGATGACAATAAGTGCGGGCGATGTGGGAATGGGATGGAGCACAAGAAAGAACGGAGGTGTTAACTGTCAGACGGTGGCTCCCCTATGATGCATACCACGCAATAGGCATACCGGATAGGGTCCATTAACATCAGTGGCATAAAAACGACCGTCAAGATGAAGGAGCTCAGTGACATACTCAAGGCGGAGGATATAGACATAGCGTTGCTGCAGGAAGTACGAGTCCTTCAAACCCAGACCTTCTATGGATACATCTACTGCCCACCTTGCGACGAGACAGGCATTGGCATGGCAATATTACTGAAATAAGGGATACGTGCTGTCGACATAGAATATTTGCCCACAGCTCGCGGAACAGCCGTTACCATAGGAGGGGTATGCCTGATCAATATTTGTGCACCGTCAGGCAGCGATAAGAGGAGGGAACACCAGGAATTTTACGCCCAGGAGTTGACCCCATTGTTCAGGGGCCAGTACGAGGCTTGTATCGTAGGGGGAGACTTCAACTGCGTACTAGACAGAAAGCCGCGGTGGAGTAGCCGAGCGGTCTAAAGCATCTCGCTGCGGAGCGCGCGGTTGCTCGCCGTGGAGGTTCGAGTCCTCCCTGGGGCATGGGTGTGTGTGTGTTTGTCCTTAGGTTAGTTTACCTAGGTTTAAGTAGTTTGTAAGCTACAGACTGATGACCACGCAGTTTGGTCCGATAGAATTACAAACAAACAAACAAACTAGACAGAAAGGACCAACATTCTAATTTCACGACATGTCAAGAACTCAGAGCGCTAGTCAACGGGATACAATTAATTGATACAGGGGACCTCAAACACTCTGGACAACAAGGATAAACGTCCATCACCAGTCACTCGTCGAGCAGATTGGTAGGATTTATCTTTCAAGAAGACTGACGACATCGACATTGGATGCGGAAATTTGGCCTACAGCGTTCACCGACCATGAGGCATGTATCTGTATAGTTACCCTCGCCTGGCAAAATGCATGGAGGCGAAAGAGTAATTGGAAGCTGAATGTTTCCCATCTTCACGAAGCAGAATGTCGATGTATGGTGGAGGAAACATGGCAAAATTGCCTAAGACGCAGAAATGCATATGGCTCTGTTCTCCGCTGGTGGATCACGTGTTTGAAGCCAGCCTTAAGAAGAACATTTATTTTTTGTGGGAAGGAGACTTCTCATTGGAGCGCATGACCTCTGAATTTTATTATCCGACCCTCAGGGAACTCTATTCCCAACCTCCGTCACCGGAACGCCAAACAGCCGTACACCAGGTCAAGGCGAAACTGAAACAACTTACAACATCCAGAATGGCAGGTACAATGATACGTGCGAGGGTGCAAGGTGGACTCCTCAATGAACAGTCCTCCAGGCACTATGTCATACAGGAGAGACAATGTAGACGTTGGGGATTAATTCACGAGGTTGAACTCGATGGCGGCCAGAAATACACAGCACAAAAAGACAATGCCCAGGCGTTCTTGGACCATTTAAGCAAATTCTATGGGACCGACGAGGTGGAACAGGCAGCAATGGAGAACGTCCTAAATGAGATACCAGAAATGACACACGCGAACCCGGAAGCAGACGTCCTACAAGCTATAACGGAAGAGGAGATGGTGGAAGCCATACAACGAGGGGCTCCGAACAAATTTCTGGGTCCAGACGGGTTCCCAGTGGAATTCCATCGTACGTTTGTCACTATTATGGCACTGATCTGTATACCTATGTTTAACGAGATACTCGCGCAGTAGTTGCCAGTTCCCACTGAATTCACAGAAGGGTTGATGATTCCTATTCAGAAACCACGTGGAGGTAAGCGGCCATGCGATTATCGTCCTTTTACCCATCTAATAGTGACTATAAGATCCTTATGTAATAGGAGTTTGCTTAAAAATATTGCTAAAGGATCGAATCAAAAGGGATCAGACATGTCTCGGAGGTACAATCAATATTCATACGGCCTTGAGAGACTATCGTGATGTTATCTGCCTTGCCAAGGCGTGTCGTCTACGTGGAGCATTGGTAGGCATCGCTTTCGACCATGCCTTCGATAGAATGGATCATAGCTACATCAAGGCAGTGATACTCAGGATGGGTGTTCCGCATACTTTTACCACTATGGTGATGAAGCTGTTGCATGGTGCCCAGTCAGCAGTGTTGATTAAGGGAGGGAGAACGGAACATTTCCAGATTTTCAGACAGGGGTGTCCTATGTCAATCATCTTGTATGCGATCACAGTAGAGCCATGTCTTGTAGGCTTGCGCCAACGACTCACAGGTATCCCTCTACGGAATCAGTCCTTCAAATGTAGTGCATATGCTGATGATGTAGTGCTTCTAGTGACGACCGAAGAGGAGACACGCACACAATGGATTGGCTAGAGAAGTACGAGGAGGCAGCAGGTAGCGTGGTTAATTTCGAAAATCACAATTCGTGAATGTAGGCCGAGGACTCGAACCAGGAACTGAAGGACCCTTACCTATGGTGCAAAGCCTGCGATGTGTGGGTATCACTTTCCATAAGGAGACGGAACGAACAACAGCAGACAACAACCGTAAGCTATTGTGTCAACTACGCACATCAGTATGACTCAACTCCCTGCGCTCGATGGATATGCTACAGAGAGTTACATTGGTCAACCTCCATCTACCCAAGATGTGCCACGTGGTGCCAAGTACGATGGCAACGAGGATACAAGCAGTCTTTGGATACTACGTGAGCATGGGACAGCTCTTTAAGGTGCAATACGAGTGGCTCACGCTCCCGACGCGGGAAGGTGGTGTTGGCCTAGTCAATGTCTTCGAAAAGGCTCGGGCAATGTATATTAACACCATGTGAAACTGTGGCATAATAGGAACTATTCCCTAACTGGTGCGACCATTGAAGAACTAACACTCCCATCGCTTCTTCCACCAGTTGGTGTTGGGCATATTACGCCTCCATTAACACACGTCCAGAAGTTCTTCGTGAAACACATTTATGTTCGAGCAAATTTACCAACACCCCGAACACCGACTACCAAGGACGTGTATAGACTGCGTGTAAGACGTATGGCGCTGGATAAGATGGAACGGAAGTACCCTAACATTAACTGGAACGTGCACCACCCCCACCTCCCTACATCGGCCAGGTCAACGTGGTACATGGTGATTAACCGGAAGTACCCGGCGAAGGAGAGACAGTGTGCTATCCACATGACAGACACGCCCATGTGCCTACGATGCGACACGCTCGACACGGACGAACATCGATTGGTCTACGGCACAGCGCTGGATGTATGGAACCTGGCAAGGCAGATCATAGCCACGCTTGGCTACCAACCGTGATCATAGCGTTCATGAGACGCACCGATAGAAATCTCAGCGGACATAGTATTTTTCCCAGAGAAAACGTTTTTCCCACGTCAGAAGACGAATGAGGTGGCGTGGGTAAAGGGCATGACGGTACATTACATATATCATGATGCAAACACGAACATACTGGACTGTTGGCAATATTTACAGGATGGACACACAAAGCTACGACGACTTGGCAAATACAAGGACAGTTATGCAATATTTAGAGGTATTGCTTGCTGATCCGCCACCTGGCTGGGGTGTATTGAGTACGAGAAGATGAATTAGTGATAGTTTAAAGAAAATACTGACCAATTGAACAGATCTGACTTAATAAGTTCGAGAAGATCACCCAGGAACGGCGACCGGATGGTGAGCGCTAAGAGAGGAGGCCTCAGTTTAGTTTACGTTATTTGCCTTTAAGTTACGATATGCCTCGAATGATGAAAAATGCCGCAAGTGGCATGATTTATATTTTCCCACTATGGCGAGGCACATGTAAGTTGAAAAAAAGTTCAAATCCCGCCATAGGTGGAAAATTTTTTATTTCTTTGTATTTACTCTTTCTAGGAAAACAATAAATAAAAAGTGGTCTAAAGCGCCTATCTAGTAAGTAGGAGGTCTCGGGTTCGAATCCTGGCCACAGCACAAATTTTAATTCAATATTTAATACCTTTGGTATAACGAGACTATGTTGTCTCAAGGAATTGTATTATTTGTTGCTATTGATGTCAAGATTTTTTTTTATTAATTTTTTTGGAGCTGTGAGATAACTTGAGAAGCTAGTTTTCTTTTTACATCTGTGACTCCGACAAAGACATAATCACTATTTGTTGTGCTCGGATAGCTTTTATTTCTAGTTCCCAAATTTTCTCTATTGTGTTTAATTAGATGTTGTAGTTTGTGGGGACTGTGAAATAAAATGTCTCGAAAGTTTTCTTCACAAAAAATAAATAATCATAATATTAACAGTAATTTTACTATTCTTATTTAAAAGCTTAAAAAAAAAAAGGTAAAGCAGTCAACAATCCGAAGATTGGTTTGAACACCACAGTGCTTTACTAGGCATGGTCCTGTTTGGAGGTGGTATGCCGTTGCCTTCCTCCGACCTACGAACTGACTTACCCAGCCAGTTATAGGGGGACCTACAGTTTAACGTGGGTTCCGAACCACGGTGTTACTCGGTATTTTTCACATGAGCAGTACTGCCAGAGGTGAAAGAGGTGGAAAGTGACAGATAAAAACCCTAGGACCTGGCGGGGATCGAACCCGCGACCTTTGGATTTGTAGTCTGGCACTCTACCACTGTGCAACCGAGGCGCACATTTAAAAGCTTATAGCAATTAAAATCTAAGCAGTGAAACAGAAATTAGCTGTCAAAATACTATCAACTATAAGTCCACCATTGTGTGTGGAATGAGTCTTAGCACATGCTACATTTGGCTTAACTTCATACAGTCATATCTCAATAAAGGATAGTCATTGTTGGATGGAAAATTAGCTTTCCATGCTTATTGGTTCTTTCATCATTGTTTTTATGTCTTCATTATTACTCCACCTTCCACTTTTAAATACTCAGGTCTTCGAATCTTATGTGAGCTAGATTTTTCCGTCATCCCTTTTCTTTCCCTTCAATCCTTCTGCTAGAAGAAAATGCCACATTTTTGAAAGTTCAGGTGTTCCCACATCTGTCAAGCATTTTCTCATGGTTCTTATTGATTTTTTAGTTATTCAAATTACGAGGTTTGAAGAGCCTAGTCCAATAAATAAATATTTTTAGCATTTTTTTTTTTCATTGTGCCTGCCTGTAACTCAGCAGCTCCTCTACACAGCAAGTAGAAATCTATCATTTCCGTTTTATTGTTATTCCAGACTGGATTTTTCACTGTTCAGTTTATGATTAAATTGTATACAAGAAGTCAATCTCATTTCAGAAAATTGTTGGACCTCTGAATATTATTTGGGTCAGCCAGTACTGACTTTCATGAGGTACAGATTCCAGTACAGGCAATAATTATACATAAAATAAAGTCAAAGATTGGTTTGATCCAACTTCCATCAACCTCTCTTTCCTCCATGAAGGAGAAATGTATAATATTGGAAGCTAAGAGTATTGTTTTCACGTGTTTCTACAAGATGTGTTCGGAGTTAGACTTACTGAAATCATAAACACTGCCCAACCCATTTGTCTCTTCATAAATTTAAGAATCTACAGCTTATATTTTACATATTTAGAGAATAAAACAAAAAAATATCTCCATTCTCTTTCATCAGTCTGTTATCAATTTTAACAATAATTGCTTTTTATTGGGTTTCTCTTATGTTAGTCTCATCAGTTGCCGTTCCATTATTGCTCTGTGCGCACACCAAGAGAATGTATTTCTAAGCTATCGAAAAACATATTAATAATAAACACAGAATTTTTGAACACTTTTTTCTGTGTTTTTAACAACAATGCTTATGAAAATCTGCAATGATGATTAACCTTAGATTCTGCAAAAACTATAAAATGAAATAACAGTATTTTTTTCTCTCCACAGCAACAATCAGCAAAATCTTCGGCTTGCAACGACTACACCAAGACCAATAAATCTGCCAACACAATCGCCATATCAATTCAGGCAAGGCTAAATTTGTACATGACAAATCTTCCACCAAACTCTTATCAACATTCCACAACAAGCCGATATCATTGTCATTATCATCTTGATCTGGGTATCAGTATGTATATTACTGATTTGGCGTCAATATGTAAACATAATTGTGTATAACAATCTCTACATGTTGAATAAATATAACAAAATATAAACTGTTTTTTAATTTGTTATGACATTTGTTATGTTTTGCAAAGCAACTGATAATCAGCCAAACTGTTTCTCAAAACACATATGTGTATACTTGTACATAAGTTAAAATCAATTTGTAACATCCATATAACTACCATAAACTACTGAAGGATGGGTAAAACTATTAATAGTATGACTAGAGCATCACACAAAACTAAGATGATGTACTATAAAGAATGTTATTTGATGTCTAACTTAAAACGAAACTATCATTTCCCCACTAATAATAGACATATGTCCTTCACATAAATAAAGTGTGTGTTGTGTGTGGTATTTTCCATGACAGGGTTTGATTTGCAATCTCCTTTGACTGTTACATTTGTTTTATTGCTCCCTTGCATATACAGTATGTGTACTTGCTTCCTGTAATTTGGATACAGATGCATCCTGAAGAGAAATGTCCGATTGTCTAAGAAATTTAGTGTGTTGAGCAGAGGTGTTCAGGTGAGAAACTATGTTCCACTAAGAAATTACATGTGTTACAGAATTCTTAGTGTCGTATACTTCTACATGCAGTGGCGGATACAGAATCTTTCCTGGGGGTGAGGGGGGGGGGGAGGGGGCTCAAGGCTGACAAATGAGGGTGAACATGTCCTTAAGGGCTTTGTGAGCCTAATTTTAAGCCCCCCCCCTCCACACAGACAATTTTATATACAGGGTGTTTCACTGTGTTTGCCTCTGTAACTTATAAAATAATAGGTGACGGGAAATTTTAATGCGGTAGGTCAACACAAGAAATGTTACACTTCCTGTGGAGCTATGAACATAGTTTATTGTATCATTTTCCAAAGAATTAGAGCACAAAGATATAATTTTTTAAATGGAACAATAGTTTTTTCTATCGTGCATTGGATTCGTTGAAACCAGCTGCGCCCAAATCAATTTAAACTACATTCCTATCACTGTTAGTTTGGGAGCTACAACCCTTCAAAGTTTCAGGGGCTGTACATAATACATGGCCAAACTAACAGTGATAGGAATGTAGTTTAAATTGATTTTGACGCAGCTGCTTTCAACGATTCCAATACACGATAGAAAAAAACTATTTTTCCATTTAAAAAATTAGATCTTTGTGCTGTAATTCTTTGGAAAATGATACAATAAACTATGTTCATAGCTCGGCAGAAAGTGTAACATTTCTTGTGTTGTTCTACCGCATTAAAATTCCCCGTCAGCTATTATTTTATAAGTTACAGAGGCAAACACATTTAGTGAAACACCCTGTATATAGTATTACATTGTCACATATAACTGCTATATGTTTCAAAGCCACAGCTGCTTCTTAGAAAAAAACTTTATAATATACTCCCATCTAACTACCAATGCACTATTAGTTTCTGCGCACTATGCTGTCATTTTAAAATGCCCATGATCACAAAAATATGACAATTATTCATCGCATTACACAGTGTAAATTTTCTAAATTTACCACAAAATAAAAACCAGAGAATTTAGAGCCTGAATGCTCCGTGTTCAGCTGTGGTCACACTTGTGTCATCCTTCATCATCATAAAGGATGAAGAACTTGCCCACAGCTGTACGCGGTGCATTCAGGCTCTGAATTTAATTTCAAATGTAACTGATTCTGAACTTCGCCAGATGGGTATACGCGAATCCCTACACAGAGGAAGACATGCAAAATTGTCATAGCTTTCTCTACATATTTGCAACTTTCGAATAATTGGACTATATGACTGAAAAGACTCACCACTTGAAACTTCAAACAGTTGTACAATATGGTCGAAAAATAAAAGTTTTGTACAATGATTCCCACAGGATTTTGATATTAAATGAGGAAAATTACTTAATGGTGATTGTACAAGAACCTAGAGGATACGGTAAAAAAAAAAAAAAAAAAAAAAAAAAAAAAAAAAAAAAAATTAAGTTTGTAATCCGAAGCGACCAAACTGCTAAGGTCATTGGTCGGTAGTCTTACAAACTACCTCAACTAATTTATTCTAAGGACAACACACACACCCATGGCCGAGGGAGGACTCTAACCTCTAGTGGGAGTGGCCGTGTACTCCGTGACGTTGCGCCCTATAACGGCCATTTCCGTGCGGCGCACATGATTTGATTGTCATTTTGGTAAATATACTGTTCCGATACTCAGGAACTTGAGATTGACGCCATAGTGCGCCTAAGCTAGTAGTGCATTAGTAATTAGATGGCGGTGTTTTTACCCGGTGATGTCTGCAGCAGAAAACATCTGCACTACTTGAAGGACATCCATCTATTTCGGAGCGCTGCGAACGATACGCTGCCCCAGACGTGAAATATTACTGGATACATTGTTATGGGTAACGTTTCCAACACTGCGACGCTGCCTTCTGCTCGTTGATGCTCGCCCCCGGCAGTCATTGTACGTGCCTCCTTCTGCAGTCAACAGCTACCGCACGGATCGTCAACTTACCTTGGAGAAACAGTAGAGTATCCAGAGAAGCTGTGTCATTACCAAACAATGCAGAAATTGGAAAAACAGCGTATCCCTAAAAGGTCGCCCAATTACGGGTCGGAAGCAGTGGCGGTTGGTGATAATGTGCTGCAGCACACTGTAAATATTTTACTAAAATTATGCCATTTCTCTTCGAATGCAAGCGAGAAATCACTGTAAAATCACATTCTTTCTCTTGGAATACGAGCCAGGTATCACAATAAAATTATGCCAATTCCCTTCCAATGCGTATTATAATGCTAGTAATAATGATGAAAACGCATTTTGAAGCGCTCTCGCCGGCCGCGATAGCTGGAAACCAGCTCCGTGTGCTGAAGTGGGATTCAGCCGCGCTGGTACGTGTGCAGAGAGGCGGTGCAGTCGTCTTTCGCTAGTGCGCATGCGCAGACGTGTCGTCAGGCCTGGCAGCTCATGTGTGCTGAGACGAACTGCAGCACTAGATCAATATTTCTCTTCGCGCTGCGTGTAACGGCTGCGGATGAATAGTAAATGACGAATATTGCGGCATTCAGAGTCAAATATTGCGCTGGTTCAGGCGTCTTGCGCGTTGTCTCTCAAACCTACCTGTGTGAGGCTCGTATTCAAATACCTCAGAGTCTAAATTTTTTATTTCTGTAAATAAAATTAATATATTTTAAACGTTATGTTTACTACCTTCAGTGAATACATGCAGTTGGCAGCGCTGTTATAGATTCCCCTGAAGGTCTTACTGTTAATACAGTATTAATTGATATCTAATTAAAGGCAATCATACAAAGGTTGACTTTTTATTTTAGTATATTTTGTTTCCTGTTTATTTTTGTAATATCGTAGCACACTGGTCAAATTTTGTACGAGCCGCCACTGGTCGGAAGCAAACAGCCAGTAAATATATCGTGCTAAGTTTGGGATTTCCTCAAAACCTAAAATCAAATTTCCTTTGTTTCCGTTATACTGAATCAATTTCTTCTTCATGCTTTGTAAAGTTGCTAAGCAAAACGAGATACGTTTTCAAGAAGGCTTTCGCGATCAACAAAATAACTCTTAAAACTTCCTGGCAGATTAAAATTGTGTGCCAGAAACGGGATTCGAACGTGGGATCTTGACCTATCGCAGGCAAGCACTCTACCATCTGAGCTATCCCGGCCCGCTTCACAGTCAGTCCATACAACTTTACGTCGGCCAGTACCTCGCCTTGTACTTTCCAAACTTCACAGAAGTTCTTCAGTGAACTTTTCAGGAATAGCACTCCTCATTCTGGAAACATCCCTTAGGCTTTAGCTAAGCCATGTCTCCACCACACCCTTTCTTCCATGAGTGTTAGTCCTGCAAGGTTCACAGGAGGACTTCTTTGAAGTTTGCAAAGTAGGAGGCGAGGTACTGGCGGAAGTTAAGTTGTGAGGACGACTGTGAAGCACGGCGGGATAGCTCAGACGGTAGAGCGCTTGCCCGCGAAAGGCAAAGGTCGCAGGTTCGAATCCCGGTTACAGCACGTAATTTTAATTTTGTAATTTGAAAGTGTTAGCTTGTTCAATTACGAATTTTAATACAGATCAATCATTTGCTGTATTGCGCGAACCGTCAAATCGATTTTTTTAAAGAGATGTATTAAAATAAATTTCTTTTTTACTGCTTTATTTATTTATTCTTATATTTCCTCATTCGTATGCTTATCCTTACAGAGAAAGAGCTGAAGACATTGTAGCACGCATAGACCAAAGATGTGGTCTGTGGCATCACGATTCGCTGTATGTAACCTCCTTGCTATAGAGTCGCCAACGTCATCGCTGGCCTTCAGTCCGAATTTTTTTAATAATTTGACGACTTTCAACCACCATATCTTCCACCCCATTATAGCTATCGGCATGGTATGGTGTACAACGGGAGACTTCGGACAACAATTACACACAGACCATTCATTTGCGTTCTGTAGTTTTCGCTGCAGAGCAAAATATTCACACACACACACACACACGCGCGCGCGCGCGCGCGCGCGTAGAATTTTATATACACCGATAACTTTCCATCCCAATATACTCCACCCTTTTAACAATACCAACCCTCAAGCAACAATGCAACCAAGAGTAATTATTGTTCCGCATTTCACGTTATATTCTTCAAATTACTAAATATCTATCAGATCGCTATAAAACAGTGCCTAAAGCCTTCCTCGGGCAGACATTAGTAACTGTACAAATTTTTAGCTCTTCCTGTCTTTTGGTTCAGACACCGAACAGACATTCACATTTATAGATATAGATTACAATACAATGCAAAAAAAAGTCAGTTCTCCTCTGACTGTATGCTAATGTTACAACAGAACAAAATACACAAAATTAAAGATCCACTGGTTTGCAGTTCTAATACTTTAAAAAGTCCAGTTCATCACACAGTTGGCAGCAGTGCTGCGGAACCCGGTGGCGTCCTCGGCGGCGCGGCTGAGCAGCGGCGGCGGTGACGTCGGAGAGCGGAAGTGTGACAGGTCCCTTGGCTGGCGTCCGACTGCCGTGGCTAGGCTGGGTTCATCCTAAAATATGCACGCGGCAGGATATTTGCCTGCCGCAACTCCGCGATCACGTTTACGGCGAACGGGAGTAGGTCCCCTTTCACTGCGCCATCTTCGCCTGCTGCTAGCGTCGCCTGCTCACTCGAATAGACCCGTGGATTGTTCGCCTAGCTGCCCTGCAACCCGCGACGCCTCCGTGTTGTGTGTGTTCTCGCTGTAGTAAGCGGACAGGACAGTGTAGGGATGGCACGTTATTTTAGGTTGAGACCAGAGTGGTTATAGGACCATAGAATGTGTTGAAAGGACCGTTGAGAAGAGCTGGTGGTAGGGAGGAAGGGGGGAGATCCAGATGGCCTGGGTAGAAATTTAAATCAATAGTGTTGTGTTCAGTCACATAGTGTCCAACAGGCTTTTTCATCTTGCTTTTTGCTACTGTCAGTGGACATTCATCCTGATGGACTGCTGGCTTGTTGTCATACCAAAGTAAAACGCCGTGCAATGATTGCAGCAGAGCTGGAATAAATCACATGGCTGCTTTCACAGGTGGTCAACTTCTGATGGAGTAGACTAAGCCTCTGACAGGACTGGAATAAGACGTAGTGAGTGAATGAATTGAGCAGGTTTTACATTGGGGGTCTTTCACAAGGATATGATCCCTGTGTTAAGGGGTTGGGGCTAGGACCGGCATATGGATGGACTAGAATGTTGTAGAGGATAGATGGGCAACAGATTACCACTTTAGGAGGCGTCAGGATCTTGGGGAGGATGTCTCTCATTCCAATGCATGATGACACTTAATCAAAACCCTGACAAAGGATGTGATTTTGTTGTTCCACTCGGGGTGGTATTGGGTGACAAGGATACGCCTTTGTAACTCTTTATGGAGGGTGGAGGGAGGATTGGTGTGTGGGGGTATGGCATGGGAAATCTGTTTGAGGACTAGGTCAAGAACATAATGTCTGCCTGTGAAGGCTTTTGTGAGGCATTCAGCATATTGGGTAAGGGACTTCTCATCACTGAAAATTCACCATCCACAGGTGGCAAGTCTGTAGGGGAGGGATTTTTTTATGTGGAATGTATGGCAGCTGTCAAAGTGCAGGGACTGTTGCTAATTAGTAGGTTTAATGAGGATGGAGGTGTGGATAAAGCCATCAATTAGATGGAGGCTAACAGCCAGGAAGGTGACATGATGGGCTGAGAAGAACCGAGTGAAACTGATGGGAGAGGAGTTGAGATTGTGAAGGAACGATTATAGGGTGTTCTGGCCCTGAGCCCAAATCTTGTACTTAAGCAGATTCACGAATGGGGATTTCGTGGTCGTCTTCCCATTTTTATTCGGTCTTTCCTTTCTCCGCGTTATTTTAGGCATCGAGTTGGTGGCGTGCTCTATGACCGCTTCGAGCAGGAAAACGATGTCCCTCAGGGTAGTGTTTTATGTGTGACATTGTTTGCTATAGCCATTAACAGTATCACTTCTGTTGTGAAAAGTCCTGTCCAGTGTTCACTATTTGTTGATGACTTCTCTGTCTTCCGTTATTCCTCCAGCCTTGCAACGACAATGCATCAGTTGCAGCTCACTTTCAGACGGCTCGACGAATGGGCACGGAAGACCGGTTTTAAATTTTCAACCGAGAAGTCTGTGTGTGTTCTTTTTAACCGTTCACGTTCTATTTTTAACTTACCCGAACTGCGGATGAGGGACACTGTTCTGATTTTAAAGACACTGTGCGTATTCTGGGTCCCACATTTTACTGTAAACTTATCTGGTTGCCACATTGTAAGACTTGAAGAGACGGTGTCTCAAAGCACTAAGTATTTTAGTCTTATTCACACTTCATAGGGAGCTGAAAGGACTCGTCTGCTCCAGTTTTATAGAGCCTTTGTACGATCCCGACTTGATTACGGCTGCACGGTGTATGGGTCTGCAAGACCTTCCTACCTAAAAATGTTGGATGTGGTGCACCACGAAGGGATTCAGTTGGCTACTGGGGCATTTCGAACCAGCCCTATACCAAGCCTTTGCGCCGAGGCTGCTGAGCCACCGCTTTCCATACGGCGACAGGTCCTCATGGTGCGTCAGGCGTATGCTGCATTGTCCACCCCATATACACCTGCTTACAATACTGTTGCTCGGCCGCCTATGGAACGGCTGTTTCATAATAGGCTTTGAGCTACGAGGCCTTTTGGGATTCATGCTAAGGACTGTTTTTTAGATATGGGTGTTTTAGATTTTACTGTTTTGCGTCCTGTTTTCCACCCTATACTCCTTCCTTCACCATCTCAACTCCTCTGCCATCAGTTTAACTTGGTTCTTCTCAACCCATCATGTCATCTTCCTGGTTGTTAGAGTAGATATCCCCCTTGGCTATTACAGAGGCCCAGCCTCCTTTTAAATTTAACCAGTTTTAAAAAAGACTGCACCCCAGACATATCGTTTCAGTCAGAATTTTTCAACATTTTAAATAGGCATCAAGATTGTACAATGGTGTACACTGACAGATCAAAACAAGGAGACTGTGTAGAGTGTTCTATAGTGTTTCCAGGTCACATCATAGGGATTCGCCTGCCCACTGCCTACTCTGTTTTCTCGGCAGAGTGAATTTCATCCTTCAGGCACTAGAACATATCTGGCGTACTCGAGGAACGAAATTTCTACTCTGCTCCGATTCCCTTAGTGCCCTACAATCACTGCTGGTCATGTACCCGGCTAAACCTATATCACAATTGATCCATGACCAACTTTACCTCCTCCAACGGCGGGGTAAAGAGGTGTCATTTCTTTGGGTACCTGGGCATGTTGGGATATAGGGAAATTAAGCGGCTGATGTGGCTGCCAAGGCGGCCTGCAGTGACCCAAATGTCAGAGAGTGTGCCATTCCCTTGCGGGACGTCTACTCTGTGTTGCGCCAGAGGTCCCTTCAGTTGTGGGAGGAGACGTGGCTGGCAGCGACAGGTAATAAACTGCGGTTGGTTAAACCAACTGTCTGACCGTGGCGAAACTCCTGCCAGTCAATCAGGCGTTTCAAAGTGACACTGACGCGCCCCCGCATTGGGCACAGCCCTTTGACCCACAGCTTTTAATTCCGTAGAGAGGATCCACCGATTTGTGATGCTTGTGGCGTACAAATCACTGTACGCCACATTTTAATTGAGTGCATTTTATATCGTGCTGAGAGGGCAGCGGCTAATCTTGGTCGTGCCGTGCCCAGTGTTTTAGCTGACAAGGAGGCGAGTGTGACGAACGTTTTACAAATTTGTGAACGTTCTCGACTCTGGCCTAAGCTCTTAGGCTGGAGGTTTTAGTGTGTTACAGGAGGGCTCGCTGATAACTTAAGAGATCAGCGTACCTCTATACTCTGACATTGTGTTTTAAGGACTTCTAAGGTCGTATACTTCAGTCTGCCACCTTACATCGTTGATTTGCAATATGTGTTGTGCGTTCGTGCTGTTGCGAAGACCTACATCCTTCTATTGCCTGTTCATATTTATTTACTGTCGCCTAATTAGTTTGTCAGGGCGCTAAAAATCTTGCTGTTGTGCGCCCTAAACATCCTATCCACCCATCCTTCATTTTTCTTCTTACAACTATCTTCACACAGCCCGTCACCGGATCAGTCACCAACTATGAAATTTTGCTGTTTCTCCCACCACGACATGATATCAACTAATTCATGCCAACGTGTGCAGCTGACTATATATAAGATACAGTTTCAATATTACTGAAGAAGAAGTTGCTGATATAATTTACTTATATGCAGTGTGGTGTAAATTGCGCAATTTCATTATATTGTTAGGTAATAAAAACTCATACACCGGTTTATGTTTATAAATACAATTTTTATTCAGTGATATACTTTTTACATTATTCAACAGTCATAGTTGGGGTGCACATGTGAATCACCTAAAAAGAATCTGTCATCATTATTCGTCATCTTCTCATCTTTGTATAAGGTATGGAATAGAGGCTTCTTATAGGCTACGAATTCACCATCTGTTTCCCGTGCAGTTAGCAACATACAGATAGGTTCATGAGGCAGTCTATAGAGGTGATGACCTAAATGAACATTTTGCATGCATAGATATTCAGATATTTGTCTGTAACGAGTTTTAACATGTAGAAGCCGTAGCTTCAGACTAATCAATGCACAATCTATGGCCTGGAACATTCCAAATAAGTTTATCACTGAGGAGTGTTGTAGATAGATAGATGACCCGTTACTCGATTTGAGACACAGTGCAGCATTATCGTACACCGTAGTAACTGTTGCAGTTAATGCAGCACAGTAAATGTTATGAGGAGAATGGACTGGCGGTCATGCACAGGTTTATGTAGGTTTCTGATCGACACATCGCGTCCCACTCGGCTTCTGTTATCCGCACTTTTACAACTTTCACAACGTTCTCCATTTCTAACACAGCATACCACTCACAGGTCACACTTGCCTCAAGCCGGCCGCGGTGGCCGAGGGGACTGAGGCGCTCCAGTCACGGTCTGCACGGCCACTACTGTCGGGGTTCGAATCCCCCCTCGGGCATGGATATTTGTGCCGTCCTTAGTATTAGGTAGTTCATAAGTAGTTTGTAAGTTTAGGGACTGATGACTCCATAGTTAAGTCCCATAAGCTATACAAATATTTGAACATTTTGAATTTGAACTTGCCTCAATACCGATATTCAGCCGTTTAGACCCTGTAGCAGTTAAATTGTATGTTGAACGGAATAGTATTGGGTGTGATGTAGTATATATCTTCTCATCGACAACATCTTCCCCTTACAGGATCCTCGGAATTGGTTGAGGTGGCTCGTATTTAGGCGGCTAGTACAGAACACCGACCTCACCGCATTTTGCAGAGTGCGGAGTTGGCTGAGTATCTTCATAGGCCGATAGAGGTATCGACATGAGCCGATCACTCTCCTGTTCCATCATCGGACCCCAGGTGAAGGATTCTGTTTCACCGCCACAGGCTCCGTGCTCCAATGGTGAATGCATGTCGTGCCACAACTGTGTGGTTGAATCTGCTGGAGAACAAAAAAACATTTTGATATAGCATATAACATTGCATTAGTTGCGATTATACTCTCGCATTTAATTAACTGTAGTAATAGTACTATTGGATACTTACTCTTTCGCTTCCTTCCCGTCTTCTTCTTCTTCTGCTGCTGCTGCTGCTGGTGGCTGGTCATGTTGATCCTAAGGCTGACTGGCTGAGCCCTAGGAGAATCCCTAGTAGCTGAAGTGGCTCCTTTGATCACGTGACAATGTTGTGTCCTCAATCGATGATAGTATAGGGCTGGTGGTGGGGGTAAAAAGTAGTGCACTCTGGTGGGTGAATATGGACCTAATGTAATGAATAAGGAAAAATAATTGTTACTGTGTCTGTATGCGTTTCTCAAGCACTGGTTCTAAAATACGCTCCATTAGCTGCATTCGCCGGTGGAAATGCTCCCTATCTAGTGCATATTTTCGATCTTCCTGTTATCCACCACTTTTATGGTTTTATACGCCTTCCGACAATTCCGAGAATTTGGGTAGTTTAATTCTACCTACTGCGTATACCCGTTTACGGAGTCACCCTTTAGCGACCATGTCCTGTTACAGTGCAAACGATTCTTTACATTTATCGCACACGGGTCAAATACCGATAATCGAGTGCCCCAGAAGACATTTAAACCCTGTTGTAAAACCGACAGTCACAATGAAAAAAAAAATGCGTGAAATAATTTTCCGATTTCCGACCGTCTACACTAAAACTTTTTTTTCTCTAAAGCGCTAACCTAACAACACTGTTATTCGAAATGACACTCGCCAATACAGCAACCACGGAACCGAGGTAGTAATTTAGCTGCCCAATGCAACAGAGATTTTCAGTTCTGCAGAACAAGATCGACCAGCCCTTTACCCAAAATATAGACAAAAATTCCTACTCCAAGTTTCTTTCTTATGATTTCTTTTTTCATTCCACTAAAACGAACTCAGATTTATTTTTTTAATTACAAGTAGCTGTGTACTGCAAACGAAGATGCCTAGAATGCTAACCCACACACCGCAATACCTGATCGTTAAAAGAAAAAATTTATAGCCAACAAACCTCAAATATTTCGAAGTCTTATGTCAAAGTACAGACGATGATATATGATCCATCCTAATAATAATAGTAGACAATGCTTAAACACAACGAAATTTAGTAGACCATCTAGACGCTAAAAGATTCAACAACGAGATTGTCTGAGCTATCATCCTCTCTCTTGGAATAGCATTACACAAACAAAAACATTTAAAGGCGAAATTAGTGCACCTTAGCTCTCACAAACGACAGCACACAATGCAGGAAAACGTGACATCGATCACAATATTTCCACACATTACCATGCAAACGCAATGTACCAATCAACTAACCCTTAAGTCCGCAAACGCCCCAGAGTTCGCTAGATTTACGGACACGCCAGTCAATTTTCGGTGTTCTTATTAACCCAGCTAAATACAGCACAAGAACTACTGTCTAAGGAATGGATGGGAGTGGCACACAGTGCAAGGCCGCACTTTGTAAATATTTGGCTATCCGCGTTCCCAGTCTGGTCCGTAAGCGTGTACTGTAGCCCCTCCAGTCTGGTAATGCCAAATGCAGAGATAAAAGTATCCCCCCAGCGGCATTTTATAAAATCAATAAATTGGCTACAGGTAACGTTATTGACACCAGAACTCGTGATTTTTTTTTTTTTTTTTTTTTTTTTTTTTTTTTTTATTAATCGGCAATTCGGCATCTATCGATTTCAGCTGCCCTATAAAGCTTCCTCCCAAGCGAAAGTCATGACTGAATACTATGTACTCGCACAGTTCCAGTTTGTTTAAAAAAAATCCCAGCAAAATCGTGTGGGATGCCCAAATCCAGGAGATGAAATTCACCTACATGAAGCTCCTCCATTACAACATCTGGTTTAACATCGGCTTGTCCCACAAAAAATGTTCAAATGATTGTTAAGCTTACAACTACTTATGAACTAGCTTATACTAAAAACAGGATTTCCTAGAGATGTTCTCCATTGTCTCCTTGCTGAGTTTCACTCCAGCATACAACGTGATGTCACATCACCACCGCCAGGTAGGAGAAATGGTAACTTTGCCTTATCTCCATGGCTTACAATAACGAACTTGTCGAATTTACTACGCATGTATAAGTTAAAAGATCACAAATATAAATAGCACCAGTCGTAAATTAAACACAACTAACACAAGATCACACAGGCAATACTTCGTAACGTACACAGTGCAAAGTTTTAAGAACATAATCCTAAATCGACTTCTTTAGAGCTCTATTGCAACGCAACATAATCCACAACTGGAAACAGACACTGCAGCGCATATTTTAGAGTAGTTACACACTTTTTACTTACCTTTTACCCCAACTAGCCTACGACTACAACCATCTCCAACCCAACGACCGAACTACCACACTAACCTACAACAAACGGATCTTTTTAAATGTTCAAATGTTTGCAAATCGAAGAGCCTTAAATATGGTGATCATTAGTCCCTACACTTGCAAACTACTTACATTAAGGACAACACACAAACATCCATGCCCGAGGGAGGACTCGAACCCCCAACGGCGAACGGCCGCGCTCACTGCAACTGGGTACCTTAGTGGGCACGGCTATTCTGCCGCGGCAGTTCTTTATACTAAAGTTCTAAACTAACTAGCAAGCGACAATCTCGGTATCTCTGCGTTATTGACGGGTCCCTCTCAAACATATAACCGATTCCAGAATGAAACTTTCACTCTGCAGCGGAGTGTGCGCTGATATGAAACTTCCTGGCAGATTAAAATTGTGTGTCGGAACCGGGACTCGAACCTGGGACCTTTGCCTTTCGCGGGCAAGCCCACTGCCGACTGTGCTATCCCGACACGGCACACAATTTTAATCTGCCAGGAAGTTTCATATCGCCGCACACTCCGCTGCAGAGTGAAAGTTTCATTCTGGAAACATCCCTTAGGCTGTGGCTAAGCAATGTCTCCACCATATCCTTTCTTCCAGGAGTGCTAGTCTTGCATGGTTCGCAGGAGAGCTTCTGTGAAGTTTGGAAAGTAGGAGGCGAGATACTGGCGGAAGTAAAGTTGTGAGGCGGCATCGTGAGTCGCTTGCCCGCGAAAGGCAAAGGTCCCAGGTTCGAGTCCCGGGACATGCACACAATTTTAATCTGCCAGGAAGTTTCATATCAGCGCACACTCCGCTGCAGAGTGAAAGTTTCATTCCGGAAAAATCCCTTAGGCTGTGGCAAAGCCATGTCTCCACCATATCCTTTCTTCCAGGAGTGCTAGTCTTGCATGGTTCGCAGGAGAGCTTCTGTGAAGTTTGGAAAGTAGGAGGCGAGGTACTGGCGGAAGTAAAGTTGTGAGGCGGCATCGTGAGTCGTGTTGGGATAGCACAGTCGGCAGTGCGCTTGCCCGCGAAAGGCAAAGCTCCCAGGTTCGAGTCCCGGTTCCGGCACACAATCTGCCAGGAAGTTTCATCTAACCGATTGATCATGCACCTTTTTGCATCGCATACCCCACAAGACTTTCTGAAACTTTTCTATCAGTCACTAGACCACATACCTTGTTCGTTTAACAATCACTGGAGCACAAACTGTCATCGTATTCCCCCTTCTAACAAATCAATACTCCCGATAAAAATCTGTAACACACCCAAGTACATCGTAAAAGTGAATGGCACACATAGAATAGCTAACAAGGTCAGATCAGCACCAAGCTCTTTTCTTGTATATATACCTTTTCCTCCTTTGCTGAAAACTGGTTTTGCATCTGAGTTCTTTATACTTATACACCTGTTTTTCTTGTCTCCAAATGTCTCTTATTTTCCTTTAGGCGGTATCTATTTTTCCCCTATTTAAGCATTCTTCTACTAACTTGCATTTGCCTTCAAGCCACTCCTTCTTAGCTATTTTGCACTATCTGACAATCTCATTTCTTAGTCCCCTGTACTTCATTTTGCCTGTTTCATTCACTGCATTTTTATATTTTCTCCTTTCATCGATTAAATTTAGCATTTCCTGTGATATCCAAGGATTTTTTCTAGGTATTGCCTTCCTACCTATTTTGACCTCAGCTGCCTTCACTATTTCATGTCTCAATACTACCCATTCTTCTTCCCCCTGTTTCTCTCAGTTGTTGCCTAAAGCTCCCTCTGAAATTCTCAAGATCTTCAGGTTCCTTCAATTTATCCAGGCCCCATCTTCTTATTTGCCTCCCTTTCTGCAGTTTTTTCAGTTTCAGTCTACAGTTCATGACCAATAAGATATGCTCCTAGTCTATAACTGCCCCTGGGTATGATTACAGTTTAAAATCTGGGCCCGAAATCTATGTCTCACCATTATAAAATTTATCTTACCTCCCAGTGTCTCCTGGTCTCCTACACATATACAATCTTCTTTGGATTCTTAAACCAGGTGTTTGTTTATGATTAAATTATGTTCATAATTAGACCTACTCCTGTACTAGCTTCACCAGAATTCCTGTTCCTCTTTCCACCAAACTTCACTAATCCTCACTATATCTAACCTCAACCTATCCATATCTCTTTTTAAATTTTCTAACCTTCCTATCCGATTAACGGGTCTAACATTGCACACTCCGATCCGTAGAATGCCAGTGTTGCCTTTCCTGATGACGACATCCTCCTGAATAGTTCCCACCCGGAGATCCGAATGGGGGACTATTTTACCTCCGGAATGTTTTACCTAAGAGGATGCCATCGTCATATATTCATTCAGTAGAATTGCATGTCCTCGGTAAAAGTAACAGCTATAGTTTCCCCTTGCTTTCAGCCATTCGCAGTAACACCATGGCAAAGCCATGTTAGCTGATGTTACAAGGCCAGCGCAGCCAATCATCCAGACTGTTGCCCCTGTATCTACTGAAAAGGCTGCTGCCCCTCTTCAGGAACCACACGTTTGTCTGGCCTCTCCACAGATACGCCTCCGCTGTGGTTGCACCTACGGTACGGCTATCTGTATCGTTGAGGCACGCAAGCTACCCCCATCTCGTCAATTTCTGTGGTTCATGAGGGTGGGCATACAGTATATACATGGCAAACGTTGTTTAAATTTACCATGGCATACAGTATATACATGGCAAATTTAAACGTTAACGCGGTATTAACAATAACACTTAAAATTCCTTTACAATCTTTGAACCGGTATAGAAGAGCAACAGCAGGAAGCATGCACCACACTTTATGCTTCGTAGAGCTCCTTACGTCATGAGTAAGGCTTGTAACGGCCGTATTTCTAGGTGGCACTGGTACCGAGAGTAACGAATGATGTTTCTTTTGGTCACGGATACACTTTTTCTCGTTACTCTTACAGCTCTATTTGACAGTGAGTTGGAGGGCAAGTGTTCACATATTTGTAAACCTTCTGGACCAAACTGCTATGGTCAACAGTCCCTGGACTTACAAACCACTTGAACTAACTTGCACTACGGACAACACACACACACACACACACACACACACACACACACACACACACATGCCCCAGGGGGGAGTCGCACCTGCGGCAGCGAGCTACCGCGCTCTCCACAGCGGGGCGCCTTTAGAACGCTCGACCACCCTACCGCGGTGAAGTGAGGAGGGGAGTGGTGACAAGCGTCTAGGAACAGTAGTGTGTCGGACCCCAGTTACCCGTACTAACCTATAGATGTCTCTACGGTCGCAAGCTATGTCCTGCAGAGACGCCATTTTCCATTACGTATTTTCATGCTTTTCTCCTTATAACTCGTGTGTTGCTGTTACAAAGTTACGGCACACTTAAAAAGTGCCAAAATCATGTCGTTCTTAGTACAATTAGTTATAAAGTACAGTCAATAAATGCCATAGCGTAGCGTAGAGGACAAACGCATGTCGTTGAGAAACTGCTCAAGTGTCGGCGGTGGTTCGTTTCCCGTTCGAGACAATATTTTTTTTCTTTTTTACCTTTTCTTTCACTGTTGTTAATTAAAAGGAATTTACATTTTGCGATTTTCTACATATTTACGTATACAAGCGCTTTCTCTAAAAAGTGCGATTGTTCTCTTTAGTGAAAATACCGTGAAATATGGGCCAACGAATTGTAAACATTGTCTCGTGAACTACCTGCACATAAACTGAAGACACACTATAACAATTAATGTTCTAAATGTCATAATTAAAATAATTTTATATATAGATTACGTACTAGAGTTACGTGGCAACTGTGGTTTCTTAATGAGACTGAAGTGCCTTGTTCCTTTTTTGCACCAACTGTTATACATGTTCTTGCGTCCTATATGCATTGTTTGTAATTGCGCTAATACTGTAGCCATTTAACTGATCTCAAGAGCTTTGTATTTTCTAGTAAATGTATGAAACTATTTGTATCAGCATGTAATTTGCAACATTCACTATAACAATGTGTCCGCACTTTATGTGCAGGTACTGTAGTTCAGATGACAGTGTTTACAATTTGTTGGACGATATTTCACGGCATGTTCATTAAATAGCAGAAATGCACTTTTAAGAAAAAGCGGTTGTACTTGCAAATATGTCGGAATACCGCAACTCGTAAATTCTATTTAATAAACGTCAGAAAACTTTTGGTACTCAAGGTGAAAAATAAAAATATTGGCAGAAGCGAGAAACGAACCACCGTCCACACACACACACGTCTGTTTTTCTTTTTAGTGTTTTCTTTTATTTTGCATTTTTTTCTCTTTTGTTGTTATATCCCCTAAGCTTTGCCATTTGAGGCGTTGGCTCCTGTCACCTATATTACCACTACAAATTTACTAAATAAACCTACAAAACAAAATATCTAGTGCCACCGCCACTTCCGCAGTAAGCTAAATTGACATAATATCGCCAATTCTTCAGGCGCCACCGTCAACGAAAAAAGAATACATTCAGTTTCCTCTAAAAGCCGATCTTTTCTGTCACCATCTGTGAAATTATAACTGTGGTGTCACACAAGTATAAAGTGCGCGCCAGCTACTTTCGCCGCGCGCCGCCATGCACGCACGGCGCGGCGTTCTTACGACGTCAGCCACGAGCGCCCTCTGCTGCAACTCCGCTCGTGGCCACCACTGGACTGCATCGCTCACTTGGGACTGAGATAGAAACCAGTTAACATTTGGGAATCAGATAGGCACCAGTTAAGACTTGGCTATCGGATAGGCACTAGGACTCATCAGTAGGCAGGCCTCTATCTAATCTATGTATCAGCGTTCTGCAGACATGAAACTTGTGAAAGATAAGTATGGTAATCTCTCTATGAAATATATATATCTCGTTCTAATTTACTCTAATGTTTCTAGTTTCTGCTGTCCCTCTGGCTGGTCACCTCCGTACATGCACACGCGTGCATCCTTTATTCCTGTGTCGGTCTCTTTTTACTCGGCCACCAACACCTACTACGGAAACGAGATACAAAAATAACAATATTTAATACACCAGTGCCATTCATTTTCATGCAAATGACACACGAAAACTAACACGTGAATGTTCTCAATAACAAAACAGAAATTCATGTAGAAACTCAACTCTGCTTTCCGCTTTATTTATGAGGAAAGTATCCTCTACTTTATGTTGCGTCTTTTTACAGTTTAAGTTTCGAACTTCAAGTTTTAGACTGCTGGAAAGTCTTACTTGTCATTTTGATACCGCAATGTTACAGAAATATCATAGAATATTACAGACACACTTATATTACAGTAATACTGAAGTCTTAGAATGATTCATATTTCGAATGTCAAAATACGAAGGTAGAAATATTTACATAAATTAAACTGCAGGAATGATAAATAGAAGCAGAGATGCCACTTCATGGATAGATCTGGCCATTTTGAACTGGCGTCTAGCCACTGTTTTTGAAAAAAAGCTACTGCTGGCATTCCTAGCCATTTTGGTGATATTATATAGCCATTTCTAGCTATTTTTATTATTAGATAATTTTCCCATAAAAATGCAAAACTCTGAAGTTTTTATGAATAAAGAACAGTCTAGAGTGCAATAATTTATTTCATTCAACTAGTGTCAGTCTTATTTCGACCATCTTCAGGAATTTTGACTCCATCGATGTTGTGGAGCTGGCAGGTGACTGGGAGCCTTCCAGTGCGTCGCTGCTAGGCTGTTCTTTATTCATAAATTTAAATAAGAGTGCTGTTGACTCAAACATAGTGAAACGAAAATGTTTCCAAAAATATGTCGAAGTTTTTATTATGGATAGAAATGTATTTATTGATTTTTTTTCCTCGTTCCTCCAAAGTACGACAAATGAAACACCACTGTATCGAAACAGTGATACCTGGAAGTTTCGAGATAATGAAATAGTTCCGCATATCGATTCATTGTTTTGAAACATACAAACAATGGCCAACACTATGTAGTTGCACTTGCGTGGAAACGCTGTACTAGTTACAACAGTGTGGTGTGAAGTGTCTCTTTTTTAACGGGTGTTAACATTGAGTTTTGGAAGAATACCGTGTGCTGTACCAGTGTTTTTTGACTGTGATAGTTAATTATCTAGCCATGCCGAAACCGCAATATACACAAACTTACAGGAAGGAATCGGTACAGCCAGTTTCAACAGACAAGTCGAAAGAATTTTTAGCCAAGTGAACTTGGTGAAAAACAAAGCCAGAAACAGACTTAAAACGAATACATTCTCTGCTATTCTGAGTGTAAGATATGGATTGAGACGCGAACATAAGTGTTGTTTTTCATATGAAATCCCAGAAGAAATACTGAAGCTTGTTGGTACGAATGCTACATACACGAGGGAGACCAGTGAAATCTGCAGCAGCAGTAGCAAAGAAAATGAGGATGAGGACGATAATATTTATTTTTGGTAAGTGAGTGTTTTTCACATTTTAATGTTTATGCATAAAACATAAATTATAATTTAGCCATTTCTGGCCATTTTTGTTGGACTGTTTTGTCATTTTCTTTGACTGATAGTTGGCAACACTGAATAGAAGCCCTGGAGTTGCAAAGCATCATGGTAACATAACCGTAGAGACATCTATCGGTTCGTACGGGTAACTGGGGTCCGACGCACTGCTGTCCCTAGACGTCTGCAGAGTGGTGCAGGAAGGATGCTGGGTAATAGTGGAGATGGAAAGTTCCACAATACATTATGGATTATAAAGGATCACATACGTGAGAAGCATTGTTGAATGCAGTGAAGGGAAGGGGTGGGAGAGGATGAAAGGGAGGTGTATATGTGTTTGGAAGGAGGACATGAAGGCATACAGGATAATGTATGTGTAAGGGGGTATGTTAGACATAGGGTAGAAATGGCAGTTATATCTCAAACAACCGGTTTTCGGTTATACCAGTTTTTCATAGTTTAACCTTCCTGTAAAAACCGCTCATTATAACCAGTTTTTAGTTTTTTATTGCTATTTTTCAGTAACAAATGCAGAAATCAAAAGTTGAAAAATTTTAAGACTTCCTCAGACTTTTGCATTATACTTTCCTTTAGGATATGTAGAATCAAAATATCTGGTAAAATAGGTAATTGAAACAGAACTTACTCCATCTATATTCGCTGTTTTTATCGAAAAGTACTGAAAAATCATGTTGTAATCAAAAATCACATCATTATTTGGGCACTGCGAACAGTCTGTACCAAAAGGTGAAAACTGAGGTTAGCGGATTCTGTCTTTTGTGTTAAGTTGGCTGTTTCCAAGGACTACAAACAGTTACAGGTATATGATGTAGTCACAAGCAATAGAACAGCTTTTTTCTGCTTACATTTTGAACCAACATGAGATGAAGGTGACAACACTCTGTTCTCGATGATGCCATAGTAAAAACGGTCAAATCACAAGACAACTCATTTATTAAAATGGCCTCTTTCGGCACACTTACTCGGCTATCATCAGACTAAGAGCACCATTTCCAACCAATGGCGGATCCAGAACACTGTTAAGGGGAGGGGGGAAGCAAGGAAATACTAACATTGTACTAAACAAATTGAATTGCATGAATTACTTATTTAACCTACAAACACAACAGCGATAATGATGATAATAATTAATGAATTTTTGTTAAGTATTATTAGTAAATTATTACAATATTTTAATATTAATAATATTCTAATCATTATTATACATCTTGTTGCGTGAAGTTTAAAAAGTGAGACATTAAAAAGCTTACACTAGCTATAAGTCAATTGCAAAAGTCGTTGATGTTTGTGAGGAAACTTCTCAATGACTTCTTGTGGCTCTGCGTCGAAGTTATGATGGATGTGGAGTAACACCAATCCGTCGAGCCGATCTTCAACTATGGTTGATTGCACATAAGTCTTCACTCTTCTCAAAGTAGCAAATGATATTTCTGCTGAACATGTCACTCGCAGAACAGCAAGAAGATGAAGCAGCACTGGGTGTTCGGAAATTTGTTAGTATCAGCTCCTAGCAGCTGCAATACTTTCTACAAATGTTGTTGAGGTGTCGGTTTTTCGTATTTTTTCCCATTAAGAATGTAAAAGTAGTAGTTCTCCTTAAGGTCATGGATAGACTGTGGCAAATCAATTTCATACCCAAGGGGGGTGTAAAATGGAGCTACTGTGCTATTGCGTGTACATCACATCACGCCACGTAAGAAAGGTAGTCCTTAGTCGGCGCGTTCGCTAGCTGAGTGGCTGCCCGCTATGAGTCAGTGGGCTGTGGCCCAGCGGCCGGCCAATCAGCTAGCGATCGCGCCGGCTAAGAACTGCCTTGCTTACGTGGCGTGATGTGATGTACACGCTGGGGCCTGTCTTTCTCGTTGGCCTCGGCGGCTGCCGCAGTCAGTTACAACTAGAGTTCCAACGATGTTTAAAACCATGTCGGTATATTTCGTATAATACGACAACTTTGATTTTAAACTGTTTAATACCAGGTAGTATTGGTATAATGGGTTAGATTAGTATATTCAATGAACACACCAAAACATTCAAAGATGTTCAAATGTTTGTAAATCTATCAGACCAAGCTGCGTGGTCATCAGTCCGTAGCTTACAAACTGCTTAAACCTAGGTAAATTAGCCTAAGGACAACACACACACCCATGCCCCAGGGAAGACTCGAACCTCCACGGCGAGCAACCGCGCGCTCCGCAGCGAGACGCTTTAGACCGCTCGGCTACTCCACCGCGGCACCGAAACATTAGACACCCGAAATGTTACAATGGGTATTTTATTTCTTACATACATTTCAAAGTCCACAATATAGAAATATAGTAAATTTTTATTCGATACGTGACACGGAATTGTGTGTAAAGCACACTTGACATATTACGAAACGTAATTACACTACAAGAAAACATTGTCAAATGTTTTCTTCGTGTATGCCACTGTAAATGACTGCAAAATACCAATCAAAACTTTGCATTACAAACAACAACAATAATAATACCAATAATAATAATAATTTTATTATTATTATTATTATTAAAAAAGTCTCTGTGGAACAAACAAACACTTCCCGGTAGCGTCTTATCATAATAAGAATCAGATTCCTCCTCCCAGGATGACATCAACGTATCGATGTTTTGTGAGTCACCCATGTACCTGAGGTTGCACTGTATATACACTAGTTTTTCGGTTATATCTGGAGACAGTCTGTTCCGTAATGGTGTCCGTGAGCTGACCAGTTACACTCACTTGCCGCTGAGGAAGGCGGTACATTCTATATTCTGGAAGCAAGTGAACACAAGGGTTGTTTCGTACATAAGCCTTTCCACCATGCAGACGGAGATATATGATTTGCTGTAGACCATAAGCTGTCTTGTTGGAAAAAACCTTCCGCCTCCAGAAATGACGCCAAATTTGCCATGATGACGCCACTGTCATATCCCAAGACTTCACTCAATGTTGCGATGTAGTCTAGAGCGTGCATTTCCTCCCCCTGATTAAGGGTTTCCCCCTTAAAACGTGGATCCAGCATATTTGCTGCAGCATGCATAGCTTTACATGCAAGCAAACGTATGCCTTGAGCTCACAGCTTCTACGATCGATGCTTTCTCTGCTTGAGAAAGTGTATTACACTCAAGAAGTACTCTAGACAAGCTATCAAAGGCATCATGTACATCCGAAAGTACAGCATTATCGGCTTCATCCTTGCGTACGGCTTCCGACATTGGTCGTAAGACACGCCATGCCTTCTCAACCCGCTGCCATGTTTCGTCTGCTAACACAATTCATTTAAGTGCTTTATCGCACTGAACCTTTGGTCAAACAATTGTTTCTGACACAGCCTCTTTATTCTTAAGTAAGCTGTCCAAACAAACCACTGTAGCTGCCCAACGGGTTGGTGATGGAAGTTTTATAAGTGTCACAGACGTGTGACCGTATTTATCTCTGTTTTGTTTTCAATAAAGCATGGGGGACATGATGCTCCTTAAAGTATTTTACAATTTTCTCCGCTAGATTGAAGCACTCTTCCAGCGTTCTCAATGACATTATGTCCTTTACTAGTAAGTTGAATGTATGTGCTGCGCAGCCTATGCAGGTTATGTGTGTATATTGCTCTTCTACTATTGTCCACGCAGCACGCATATTTCGTGCATTGTCTGTGACCACTGCTATGAACGTCTCCACACCTATTGCACTAACCACAGCAATATGCTGTGCTGTTTCCCTTTCGTCACCAGGTCGTATACTTTTATAGAATTTCGGCTGAGGTGTTGTCACGATGAAGTTAACGACACTGTTTCCTGATACATCGGTCCATCCATCTGAAATCAATGCAAGAGCAGTTGAGCGCTCCAACTTCCTTGTGACAAACGTCTTCAAACGTTTATATTCGGCAGACAGCAAAAATGTGCTAAGCTGGTGGGGACTAGGTGGCTCATATGTGGGCCGTAGTTTCTGCAATGCTTCCCGCCAGTATTTCGAATTCAGCTTAGATAGTGGAGCAGTTAAAGCATATATTGCCCTAGCAGTGGCTTCATCAATGTTACCATCACTTGCTGATTGGGTATCTTTATGCCCAGATGTTGAAGGTTGTTGTTGTGATTCTGTTGTAAGCTGTTCACTGAGAGCAGAACACCAGAAGGCAATGACGATAGCGTTGATGAACAAGCAGTCCCTGCTACGTCAATACTCTGCACACCAGTATTTGTTGGCATATCCGTTTTGCTACTTTTCACCTGCGATGTATGTTCTGAAGCTATACGTTTAACAGACTGAGGGCACAGATCGCATCTGGTAAGATGTAGCTTTAATCGTGATGCCAAGGCGTTACGATATACGGTGTTACAATATTTACATGTTGCGTGTCTCTTACCATCAACTTGCCGTACATCGAAGAGATCGCACACTTTTGATCGAGGACGCATTGCACTAACACTCCTATCCTGTCTGATAGTGTATGATAGTGTGGTGTCGCACAAGTACAAAGTGCGCACCACCTACTTTCGCCGCGCGCCGCCATGCACGCACGGCGCGGCGTTCTTACGACGACAGCCACGAGCGCCCTCTGCTGCAACTCCGCTCGTGGCCACCACTGAACGACATCGTTCACTTGGGACTGAGATAGGAACCAGTTAAGATCTTCGGACTGAGATAGGAACCAGTGAACACTTCGTATTCAGATAGGCACTAGGCAGGCCTCAACTATGTATCAGCTTTCTGCAGCAATGAACTTTTTAAAAGTTAAGTATTGTATAAATTCTGTGCAATATATATCTCGTTCTAATTTACTCTAGTGTTTCTAGTTTCTGGCTGCTCCCCTCCGTACCTGCACCAGCGTGCTATCTTTATTCCTGTGTCGGTCTCATTCCACTCGGCCACCGACACCTACGACGGAACGAGACACAAAAGCGGCGACGAGGCTGGGACACAAAAGATAGCTCAGCGTAACATCAAATGAGGAATGTCCGCACTGCCTGGCTTTATATAAACCTGTCGGCTATGAACCAGTTCTCTTCTAGTTGTTTCGGGATTCATTCCGTTCATTCTCGAATGGTAACGCCAGATGTGTATGCATTTCATACTGTCGTACGGTTCTGCGGGTTGCCTGACACCCAGGATGAAATGAACCTCTCTACGGAATCATACATGGTTTTAAACGGTTTAAAACGACACGTTCCTTAATTCAACCGTTGTTGTTGTTGTGATCTTCAGTCCGGAGACTGGTTTGATGCAGCTCTCCACAGTACCCTATCCTGAGCAAGCCTCTTCATCTCCACATAAGAACGACAACCTACATCTGTCTGGATCTGCTTACTGTATCCATCTCTTGGTCTTCCTCTGCGATTTTTACCCTACACACTTCCCTCCAAAGGTAAGTTCACAATTCCTTGATGTCTAAGGATGTGTCCTACCAATCTATCCCTTCTTTTAGTCAAGGTAGGCCAGAAATTTCTTTTCTCCCCAATTCTGTTCAGTACCTCCTCATTAGTTACGCGATCCACCCACCTAATCTTCAGCATTCTTCTGTAGCACCATATTTCAAAAGCCTCTATCCTCTTCCTGTCCGCACTGTTTATCGTCCATGTTTCACTCACATACAAGGCAACACTCCATACAAATGCCTTCAGAAAAGACTTCCTTAGGCTTAAATTAATATTCGATGTTAACAAATTTCTCTTTTTCAAAAACGCTTTTTTACCCATTGCCATTCTGCATTTTATATCCTCTGTACTGCGACCATCATTTGTTATTTTACTGCCCAAGTAACAAAACTCATCTACCTCTTTTATTGCTTCGTTTCCCAATCTAATTCCTTCAGCATCACCTGATTTTCTTACACTGCACTCCATTACCCTAGTTTTGCTCTTGTTAATGTTCATCTTATATGCAGCTTTCAGCACACCGTCCATTCCGTTCAATTGCTCTTCCAGATCGTTTGCTGTATCTGACAGAATTACTATGTCGTCGGCAAAACGCAATGTTTTTAATTCTTCCCCCTAAACTTTAATTCCTTCTCCAAATTTCTCCTTGCTTTCCTTTATAGCTTGCTCAATGTACAAATTGAACAACAATGGAGAAAACTACAACCCCGTCTTACTCCCTTTCCAACCATTGCATCCCTTTCATGCCCTTCAACTCTGACAACCGCTGTCTGGTTTTTGTAAAGATTGTAAAAAGCCTTCTCCAAATCTACAAATGCTAGAAATGTTGGTTTGCCTTTCCTTAATCTATCTTCTAGGATAAGCCATAATGTGAGTATTGCCTTCCGTATTCTCACATTTCTCCTGAACTCAAACTGATCTTCCCCGAGGTCGGCTTTTACCAGCTTTTCCATCCTTCTGTACATAATTCGTGTTAATATTTTGCAACCATGACTTATTAAACTGATGGTTCTGTAGTTTTCGCACCTGTCTGCACCTGCTTTCTTTGGAATGGGGATTATTACATTTTTCTTAAAGTCTGAGGGTACTTCGCCTGTCTCATACATCTTATACACCAGGTGAAACAGGTTTGTCATGGCTGGTTCTCCCAGAGACTTCAGTTGCTCTGAAGGAATATCATCTACTCCAGGGGCCTTGTTTCGACTTAGGTCTTTCAGGGCTCTGTCAAATTCGTCTAACAGTACAGTATCTCCTATTTCATCTTCATCTACATCCTATTCCCTTCCTACAATATTGTCTCGAAGTTCATTTCCTTTGTAGAGCCCCTCTATATACTCTTTCCACCTTTCAGCTTTCCCTTCTTTGGTGAGAACTGGTTTTCCATCAATGTCCTTGATATTCATAGAGCTGTTTTTCTTATCTCCAAATGTATCTTTTATTTTCCTGTAGGCTGTATCTATTTTTCCCCTATTTATACATTCTTCTACATCCTTGCATTTGTCTTCTAGCCACTCCTGCTTAGCCATTTTGCACTTCCTGTCAATCTCATTTCTTAGTCGTCTGTACTCCATTTTGCCTGTTTCATTTACTGCATTTTTATATTTTCTCCTTTCATCAATTAAATTTAGTATCTCCTGTGATATCCAAGGATTTTTTTGCAGGTCTTGCCTTCCTACCTATTTTGTCCTCTGCTATCTTCACTATTTCATCTCTCAATTTTACCCATTCCTCCTCTACTGTTTTATTTTCCCCTGTTTCTGTCAATTGTTGCCTAAAGCTCCCTCTAAAATTCTTAAAACCTTCAGTTTCCTTCAATTTATCCAGGTCCCATCTCCTTATTTTCCTACCTTTTTGTAGTTTCTTCAGTTTCAGCCTACAGTTCATAACCAACAAGTTATGGTCAGAGTCTATATCTGCCCCTGGGTATGTCTTACACTTTAAAACGTGGTTCCGAAATCTATGTCTTACCATTATAAAATCTATCTGATATCTCCCGATGTCTCCTGGTCTCTTCCACGTATACAAATGTCTTTTGTGATTCTTAAACAAAGTGTTTGTTATAAGTAAATTATGTTCTGTGAAAAATTCTACAAGGCGGCTTCCTCTTTCATTCCTTTTGCCCAGACCATATTCACCTACTATCTTCCCTTCCCTTCCCTTCCTTGTCCTACTACCGAATTCCAGTCTCCTATAACAATTAAGTTTTCCTCTGCCTTAATTGTCTGAATAATTTCCTTTACCTCCTTATAAATTTCTTTGATCTCCTCATCATCGGCAGAGCTAGTTTGCATATAAACCTGTACCACTGTTGTCGGTGTTGGCTTCGTATTTATCTTGACAATGATAATGCGATCACTGTGCTCGTCATAGTAGTTTACCCGCATTCCTGTTTTCTTATTCATTATCAATCCTACTCCTGTGATACCCCCAAATGATTTTGTATTTATAATCCTGTACTCGTCTGACCAGAAATCCTGCCACCGAACTTCACTAATACCCACCTATCCATTTCCCTTTTTATATTTTCCAATTTTCCTACTCGATTAAGGGATCTAACATCCCACGCTCCGACTCGTAGAATGCCAGAATTGTCTTTCCTGATGATCACATCCTCCTGAGTAGTCCCCGCCCGGAGATCCGAATGGGGGACTGTTTTACCTCCGCAGTATTTTACCCGAGAGGATGCCATCATCATATGTTCATACAGTAGAGCTGCATGTCCTCGGGAAAAATAACGGCTGTAGTTTCCCCTTGCTTTCAGCCGTTCGCAGTAACTGTGTGGCAAAGCCACATTAGCTGATGTTAAAAGGCCAGCTCAGTCAATCATCCAGACTGTTGCCCCTGTAACTACTGAAAAGGCTGCTGCCCCTCTTCAGGAACCACACGTTTGTCTGGCCTCTCCACAGATACCCCTCCGCTGTGGTTGCACCTACGGTACGGCTATCTGTATCGTTGAAGCACACAAGCCACCCCACCTCGGCAATGTCTGTGGTTCATGGGAGTAGAATTCAACCGTATGAAACCGTATTTTTAAATCTCTAGTTACAACAGTGACGCTGTGTTTCTATCGAAAGTGTGCACTTGATTTCGTGTTGCGAGTTAGTTTATGTGTATTTCTTGGCCTGGTTAATGTTCAGTTGTAAAGCAGATTGCTGTGCGAGTTTTTTGTTGCTTTTTCTGGAATAATGACTACAACTATGTCGTATTGTGTAGTTGCTGAATGTAGCAATAGCGGGCGTAAGACTGAAGGCGTAATTTATCACTGTTTTCCAAAAAATGTTGAACTACAGCATAAGTGGATTACTCGATGTAAAAGAGTGGACAAAATTAACGTAAAAAATCCAAGAATTTGCTTGGTAAACATTTGGGAAATCGTTCAGGCAAGTTTCAGGCGTGCAGCCGCATAAAGTTTACTACTTCTAATATTTCGGCTGAGAAACATTCAGCCATCTTTAGAGACGAGTCGAAGACTGACGCTCCAGCACACGCTTCGTGCTTATAAACGCGCGAGCCGCGCTACTGCGCATGTGGCCACGGAAACAACAAGGTGCCAAAGACGTTACTCGGCGGCAAGGAAGTACACGTATGTGTAAATTATGTCTGTGGCTGCATGGTCGATTACTGTGGAGAAATCGATGTATTATGATCTGTGCTGTGGCGGCGTCTTTGTAAATTTATTAAAGAAAGTGCCGGATTCCAGGATTTATCTGAACTGTAGCCACTGTCTGTGTTAATTAAATTCGTCCCCAAGCGAATTTCTATTGCTTCTTTCACTACTGAGTCCCAAAAAGATGAAGTGGAAGCTAAAATTTTAACGTTTTCGTACGTCATGGAGTGTCCAGTATCAATACAGCCCTCTGCCACTGCCGATTTATTTGGTTGTAAAAGACGGGTATATCTCTGGTGTTCCGTGCATCTTTCCTGGACTGTACGCGTCTTCTGTCCTATGTACGAAAGGCCACATTCACAGGGGATCTTGTAAACCCCGGCCTTGCGGAGATCCAAATCATCCTTGATAGAACCTAAAAGTGCTGCTGTCTTTGGCAGGGGTCGAAAAATTACTTTAACATCGTGTTTATTCATAATCCGTGCGATTTTCGACGACAGGCTCCCAACATATGGCAAAACAGCTATAGATTTAAAACTTTTTGCATCATCTTCTGTATTCTTTGCACGTACCGTTGGCTTCGTACGTAGTGCCTTATGTATCTGTTGTGGAGAGTACCCGTTTGCTTCAAAGACTCTCTTCAGGTGTAGAAGCTCGTCCTGCAGACTGCTCTCATCAGCAATGACGTGTGCTCTATGGACCAGTGTTCTAAGAACACTCATCGTCTGGGATGGATGACGCCAGCTATTTGCATGTAAGTATAAATCAGTATGCGTCGGTTTTCTATATACTGAATGTCCTAAGGTGCCATCGTCTTTACGTCGTACCATTACATCCAGAAATGGAAGGCATCCCTCTTTTTCGACTTCCGTTGTGAACTGGATTTGGTTATGGATGGAATTCAGGTAGTTTAAAAATTCTAGTAACTTATCTTCACCGTGAGGCCACACAACAAATGTGTCATCAACATACCTCCAGAACACTGTGGACTTCAATCTGGCAGATTCCAGCACCTTTTCCTCGAAGTCCTCCATAAACATATTGGCCACCAAAGGGGACAAGGGACTACCCATGGCGACACCGTCAGTTTGTTCAAAGAACTTGTTATTGAATAAAAAATACGTCGAGGTCATGACATGTTTAAACAAAGCTGAAATCTCTTTATCAAAGTTCTTGCCAATAAGAGATAATGAGTCTGAAAGAGGAACCTTGGTAAATAAGGACACAACGTCAAAACTAACTAGCAAGTCAGAGCTGTCCAATTTCAAAGATTTTAGTTTGGCAATGAAGTCAGCGGAGTTACGTATGTGATGAGCACATTTTCCCACCAATGGCCTTACTAACGACGCTAAATGTTTGGCACAATCATAGGAGAGCCCATGTTACTCACTATAGGACGCAATGGGACATCCTTTTTGTGGATCTTCGGAAGTCCATTGAGTCTTGGAGGAACCGCACCACTTGGTTTTAATCTTCTCACAACTTCTGGAAGCAAGGTGGAGGCGTTCAGAAGTGATATAGTCTTCCTCACTACCTGATTTGTGGGGTCTTTAGTAAGCTTCCGGTACGTGCTGTCAGTCAGTAAACTATACATTTTATCATGTTAGTCTTCACGCGTCATTAAAACAGTGGCATTTCCTTTGTCAGCTGTGGCCGCATGCGCAGTAGCGCGGCCCGCGCGTTTATAAGCACGAAGCGTGTGCTGGAGCTTCAGTCTTCGACTCGTCTCTGAAGATGGCTGAACGTTTCTCAGCCGAAATATTAGAAGAAGTAAACTTTATGCGGCTGCACGCCCGAAACTTGTTTGAACAGTCATTGCGCCGCGAAAACATGAAGATGCACATTTGGGAAATCAATTATAAAAGCTACTTCCAAAATGAATTGTTAGGTCCACCTACAAGGAAATTACAGCAGGATGATGCTGTTCCATCTCAAAAAAACTCCAAACTGTCACGAAAATAACGTTGCATCGAATTTAGAACAAAAAGAAAATAAATAAACAGCGTTCTCAACGTTGAAAACTTTGTCTCCAAAGAAAAGTAATCTGAACAAAGCTAACAGTACAGACATTTTTACTGATCAAATAATTGCCCTAAAAGATCAGGAAATTGATGAACTGAAAAAAGAATTGCGAGCAAAAAATCGAGTCTATGAAAAAATTTAAAAATCAGGCTGTTTCTATAACACGTAATTTGCCTAACACTAAGAAGCATAAATGTGTATGCTCGGATGTGAGAATTATACTTTCTCAGTGTTTCACACAAGGACAAAGACGCTGTCTGCTAAAGAAGAGAAAGCAGGTAAAGTGGAGTTAGTACTTTTGGCCAGGATGGGATTTATGAAACAGTTTACAAAACGTGAAATAACAAATATTTAATTTCAATACTTACCCTTAAGTAGTCGCGCGGTATTTTCATACGTGAACGCTCGCGTCGGATCTATTTGGTGGAACCCGATACTACATCATTGTATGATGTAATTATTTGAAAAATAGTGTAAAATACCCTATTAAAATGATTATAACTATTTCAGTGATACTTTTATGACTTTTTATTTGAAAGTATTTGGTTTTTAAACAGAGACAGAAATATAGTGTTTTACACATTGTATGGTATAAATGTTCATTCTTTGTTGTCCTCTGTGTACTTTTTACACACATATGGAATGCTTGCCGTATTCGTACTTGGATACATGTGACACATTCTTCGCTGTGGAAGCTGGTCTCGATGACATCCTTGCAAGCTGGCGCCAACTCCTCTCTCTGCTAGATAAAGTTTTATTTTTGTGGAAGATTTCAATGTACGTAAGGACTGTCCATACTTTGGAAAATTTGGTCCATTAGTAAGTTGATAGTCACATTCTTCAGAAATTCACGTCTCGTAATTTTATTGCCACAGCTCATTTTGTAAAGGAGACATGAATTGAGAGCAGGTGCGTTTACCAAATGAAAAAACACTGCTAATGGCCATCTTATCGTGCTTTTTCCAACGTTGTAATTAATGATCTCAAGTGTCTACTCCACCTTTTGGGTGGTTGTAAAACGTTATAACTTTTGGCTTTTTCTGTGAGCCCGTATTTCCATCGATCTTTGCATCATTAGGCATTGTGGAAATCAGGACAAGGATCGCGATTTGGCTGGAACATATCACACCATTGTTACATCTTTTGTAAAACCGAATAGGCTTGAAGCTACAGCTCATTGTTTATTTGGCAAAAATTGTGAAGGAATTTCTGGTTTCTTCTTTCGTAATGTTCTTACTAATGTCAACTTTTTTCCCCAAAAGAGTTCTTGCAAGAGGCACCTGGTGTACCAGTTGTCAGTGGTTACATTTCTGCCTCTTCCTTCAAGAGACTTAAGACGTTGAACTATTGCTGAAGGATTGTTTGGTTTGTTGAAAGGACCATCCAGCTGCGTGCCTACATATATTTCCAAGTTCATAAGATAAAATGTTCTGGAATTTATGCAAGCAAAAACTTTTATACCATATTTCTTTGGCTTTTTTGGTGGATACAGGCGGAAGGAACATCGTCCTAGAAACGTAATCAGTTGCTCATCTGCTGTTATATATTCACCAGGAGTATACAGCGTCAAATACTTATCTTGCAACAGCTTGATCAGTTCACACACAGCAGCCATATTTATGCCTTTCATCTCTAGTGCTTTTGTCATCAAAACGGATACAACGAAGTAAAAACAGTAATATTCGTTATGGCGTAGTAACTGCAAATACATCAGGCCCACCTATATCCCACATGTCTTTGAAATGCAGATGGGAAGCTGTGTAAGTTCCTGCATATAGCAAGAGACCCAGGAACGCTTTCAACTCCACACGGTTTGTATCTTGTGCATCACGAGATCTGTCATACCGTGCACAAATGTTCATAATCTACATATTAGCGTTCATAACAATATCATCTATCAATTTATCATTAGAGTACAGAGAAAGTAACTCAGCTAGAGTCTTTGAGGGAAGAGCCAGCGATAAAGTGCCTTGTTTACGAGAAATTATGTTGTGGCCTTTGGGTCTTCCCCTGTGACTAACTGATTTCACATGCCACTTTGTCTGCCCATCTTTACACTAACATAGCAGTCTGTGCTAACAAATGAATTAAAAGATTCATCACTAGAAGATGCAACCACGTCTGAATCCGTATCATGTTCAATTCTTTCAATGTTATCGTCTCCACCTCCTGGACATTCCTCAGAAAAAGACTGCTCGTCGTCAGTTCGTAGCAGCTCTGCCATAACTTCCTCATCTGTGATAAACTTGGAATTTTCTGAAAGAACGCGATAGATAACGTTGACATCATCTGTGTGTTCAATGAACACTTCCTGAAGTATTCAACTAGTCAGAAGCTTGAAAACAAATAATAAAAATTACTTATGAGTGCATGCTCATGAAAGACAATAACGGAGATCAAGCGTAAACACTAGCGTCAGGCAGTGCTTTAGGTAGAAAAAAGGTTTAGGCTGTACTCTGCTCGGCGAAATAAAAAAAAAAAAAAAAAAAAAAAAAAAAAAATAGGCGGTACTCTGCTCATTCCACATGAATTGAGTCAAATGGTCATTTTAAGAAAATCAAGAAAGTAAAGAATTAGGCATGTGAATACATTAACGAAATATAGTCATAATTTATAGATTTCAAACTCATTTTTATTGTATTCAAGGATTTGGATGAGGATACCACCCATCGGCTTTGGACAACATCTTATCGTAACTAATGAGGAGTGGCGTTCCAGAAGACAATAAGAGGGCGTGTAGCTGCCGGGAATTAAAAGCAGACTGATATGACACCAAAACCATTACAAAATTCGGAAAATTGAACTGAGTCGAACTTTTAAAGATGGAACCAAGCGTTTACCGCCGTAAGAAGCAAAACTGGCAGCGTTACCAACAATTGAACGTGTACACATTGGTCAAAGACATTACAATTCGCTTCTATTTTAGTTCCTACTAGTAATGCTACGACACACTATTTTATGATCTTAACTGACTGTAGTACGAAAAAGACGGTTAAGTAAATATAATATTTACGGTGAATATTTTATCATGACAGTGAGTCGTTCTCAAAATGTTCAAATGTTTGTTAAGCTTATGGGACTTAACTACGGGGTCATCAGTCCCTAAACTTACAAACTACTTATGAACTACTTACGAACTAGGACGGCACAAATATCCATGCCCGAGGGTGGATTCGAACCCCCGACCGTAGTGGCCGTGCCGACTGTGACTGGAGCGCCTCAGTCACCTCGGCCACCGCGGCCGGCGTTCTCAAAAGTATCGAGCTAAGCATGAAAACATACGTAACTCGTGCAGTGTTTCATGAGCAATCAATGGAAATTAAGTCAAAATGTTGCGATGTAATGTCCCTTAAATTTTTAAAAGAATTGCCGGAATTTCGCACTTGCTTTCTTCAACGAATAGGCAACTATGTTGCATACAAAAGACTTTGGGTATGTAGTGGCTTATCTCTTTCGAACTAGGTTATTAAAATTTTGGAGTAGGTAAGAAGCATTTCCTGTGTCTCGGTTCAGACTAGTCGGAACTCTCCATTGGCTGATTCGAACATTTGACCGCCAGTCAGTCCATTTTAGATTCCATTGAAATTCTGCGAAAGTGCAATCTGAACGCTTCGATGGTTATGATCGTATCTCGAACTAACTTATAACTTTTCAGTTTTTCTTTCAGAAATCCATTCGGCAGTTTACAGTGAGTCTATTTTTTTTTATATTTTTTTTTTAAATTTTTTTTTTTTTATACACAGATTTAGAAAGAATTTTAGCCGGTACGCTAATAGTGAGTTTGAATTTTAGGCGGTACGCCGTACCTCCCCATCTAAAGCAATGGCGTCAGGTCGTTTCACGGAAATACTGAGTAGACATTAGATTATCATTTATCGTACGAAGAACGACGTGTTTTTGTGAATTTGTAAGTTAAAATAAGAAAATCATCAAATACACAACGCAAGATGGCGTATGCCAGAGACAGTTCTGGGCGAGGAATGTCACGTGACATCGACGAACGGCTGGTTTTCATTAATACAGTGGAAGGTGCCAAAAATCATGTTATTTTTGCAAATATCTCTCAAACGATACGAGATATGAAAAAAAAAAACGCAAGGGAACAAATCTGTAGACAATCTTCTCCTCTACAAATTCGGTAATTTAATTTTAGTATCAGATGAACGGTTTATATGCAATTAAAATTAGCCAGCCGCGGTGGCCGAGGGGACTGAGGTGCGCCAGTCACGGTCTGCACGGCCACTACGGTCAGGGGTTCGAATCCCCCCTCGTGCATCGATATTTGTGGCGTCCTTAGTATTAGCTAGTTCATAAGTAGTTTGCAAGTTTAGGGAGTGATTACCCCGTAGTTAAGTCCCATAGACTATACAAACATTTGAACATTTGAATTAAAATTACATTACAAACGGCTTTTCTTCTTGTATTACTAACGTATTTCTCGTCCGAAATATTTGAAAAGGCGAGGTTCTGGTCTCTGGTAGCCAACAATTATGTCTCTAAAATTTGGTGCCGATCGGTTGAACGGTTCGTCTTAAAAACGGGGAACACGTTACGGACAGACAGACATCCCAAAATCGCCGTTATTTTTACAAATATCTCTGAAACAATACGAGATATGAAAAAACATAAGAGAGCAAAGTTGTAGAGAATTTTCCCCTCTACAAACTCGGTTATTCAATTTTCTTGTCAGGTGAATGGTTACGCCGTTATTATTATTTAAATTTCGAGCTGTCAAAAGACAATCGCAAAGGCCCACTTTTAGTGTTACTACCGTAAACTAAAGTGGGCCAAAATCTTAAGAACCTGACTTTTACTGTACTCTATGTGCCTATATTCATGGCAGAATGACGGCTAGTTCTTGGGCGTTACACTCGCCCTGCGGTAGACGGAAGGGTGGCTGTGTGTCCAGCAAGTCGCTGGCTCGGCACGCCCCTCCGCGACATACCGACCGTCTGTCTGTCTGATTAATCGCTCGCAGCAGGCACAGGGGTGCGAGATGCCACGCCCCCTTCGGCATCACGTCAGTTTTAAATTAGGGTTATAGATTACAGTCATAAATCATGAATTATACATGGTTGGGCCAGCTCCCGTCCTCGTAATGGGAGGTTGTCTCAGCTCCGTGGTGGCAGGTTTGTGCGGACGAGATAAATCAGGGCCCTGCCTCTCAGCCAGACCGTTTTTTTGCGATGCCGCGGATTTGGAGCGGGTCCGTGCCGTGATAGTTATGGATCTGTATGGAAGGGGGAGTCAATTATTTACATTAACAGCGATGGCTCTACGTAATATAAAAAACTCGCAACACGTGCGCTGTGAAGGGATTCCGAGGTGAGGGGTTGCGGGTTCGATTCGCGGAAAGTGAACTTGCGGTGCGAGGGGGAGGGGGGGCTCGTAGTTAGCGAGTGAACGAACTGGGAGGGGTGTGTCGTAGTCAGGGGTCTATTAGTCAGCTAGTGGACGAAGTGGGAGGGGGGTCTCGTAGTCAGCGAGTGGACGAAGTGGGAGGGGGGGGATCTCGTAGTCAGCGAGTGGACGAAGTGGGAGGGGGGGGATCTCGTAGTCAGCGAGTGGACGAAGTGGGAGGGGGGGGGATCTCGTAGTCAGCGAGTGGACGAAGTGGGAGGGGGGGGTCTCGTAGTCAGCGAGTGGACGAAGTGGGAGGGGGGGGTCTCGTAGTCAGCGAGTGGACGAAGTGGGAGGGGGGGGTCTCGTAGTCAGCGAGTGGACGAAGTGGGAGGGGGGGGTCTCGTAGTCAGCAAGTGGACGAAGTGGGAGGGGGGGTCACGTAGTCAGCGAGTGGACGAACTGGGAGGGGGGTCTCGTAGTCAGCGAGTGGATGAACTGGGAGGGGGGTCTCGTAGTCAGCGATTGGACGAACTGGGAGGGGGGTCTCGTAGTCGGCGGGTGGACGAAGTGGGACGGGGTCTCGTAGTCGGCGAGTGGACGAAGTGGGACGGGGTCTCGTAGTCAGCGAGTGGTCGAAGTGGGACGGAGTCTCGTAGTCAGCGAGTGGACGAAGTGGGACGGGGTCTCGTAGTCAGGGGGTCTCGTAGTCAGCGAGTGGACGAAGTGGGAGGGGGGTCTCGTAGTCAGCGAGTGGACGAAGGGGGAGGGGGGTCTCGTAGTCAGCGAGTGGAAGAAGGGGTAGAGGGGTCTCGTAGTCAGCGAGTGGAGGAAGGGGGAGGGGGGTCTCGTAGTCAGCGAGTGGAGGAAGGGGGAGGGGGGGTCTCGTAGTCAGCGAGTGGAGGAAAGGGGAGGGGGGTCTCGTAGTCAGCGAGTGGAGGAAAGGGGAGGGGGTCTCGTAGTCAGCGAGTGGACGAAGGGGGAGGGGGGTCTCGTAGTCAGCGAGTGGACGAAGTGGGAGGGGGGGTCTCGTAGTCAGCGAGTGGACGAACTGGGAGGGGGGTCTCGTAGTCAGCGAGTGGACGAAGGGGGAGGGGGGTCTCGTAGTCAGCGAGTGGAGGAAGGGGGATGGGGGTCTCGTAGTCAGCGAGTGGACGAAGTGGGACGGGGTCTCGTAGTCAGGGGTTCTCGTAGTCAGCGAGTGGACGAAGTGGGAGAGGGGTCTCGTAGTCAGCGAGTGGAGGAAGGGGGTGGGGGTTCTCGTAGTCAGCGAGTGGAGGAAGGGGGATGGGGGTCTCGTAGTCAGCGAGTGGAGGAAGGGGGATGGGGGTCTCGTAGTCAGCGAGTGGAGGAAGGGGGATGGGGGTCTCGTAGTCAGCGAGTGGAGGAAGGGGGATGGGGGAGGGGGAGGAGTGTCTCGTAGTCAGCGAGTGGAGGAACGGGGTGGGGGAGGGGGGGTCTCGTAGTCAGCGAGTGGAGGAACGGGGTGGGGGAGGGGGGGGGTCTCGTAGTCAACGAGTGGAGGAATGGGGTGGGGGAGGGGGGTCTCGTAGTCAGCGAGTGGAGGAAGGGGGAGGGGGGTCTCGTAGTCAGCGAGTGGAGGAAGGGGAGGAGGAGGGGGGTCTCGTAGTCAGCGAGTGGGGGATAGGGGAGGGGGGTCTCTTAGTCAGCGAGTGGAGGAAAGGGGAGGGGGGTCTCGTAGTCAGCGAGTGGACGAAGGGGGATGGGGGTCTCGTAGTCAGCGAGTGGACAAAGTGGGAGGGGGGGTCTCGTAGTCAGCGAGTGGAGGAAGGGGGAGGGGGGGTCTCGTAGTCAGCGAGTGGAGGAAAGGGGAGGGGGGTCTCGTAGTCAGCGAGTGGAGGAAAGGCGAGGGGGTCTCGTAGTCAGCGAGTGGAGGAAAGGCGAGGGGGTCTCGTAGTCAGCGAGTGGACAAAGGGGGAGGGGGGTCTCGTAGTCAGCGAGTGGACGAAGTGGGAGGGGGGGTCTCATAGTCAGCTAGTGGACGAAGTGGGAGGGGGGTCTCGTAGTCAGCGAGTGGACGAAGTGGGAGGGGGGGATCTCGTAGTCAGCGAGTGGACGAAGTGGGAGGGGAGGGTCTAGTAGTCAGCGAGTGGACGAAGTGGGAGGGGGGGGGATCTCGTAGTCAGCGAGTGGACGAAGTGGGAGGGGGGGGGTCTCGTAGTCAGCGAGTGGACGAAGTGGGAGGGGGGGGGGTCTCGTAGTCAGCGAGTGGACGAAGTGGGAGGGGGGGTCTCGTAGTCAGCAAGTGGACGAAGTGGGAGGGGGGGTTCGTAGTCAGCGAGTGGACGAAGTGGAAGGGGGGGAGATCTCGTAGTCAGCGAGTGGACGAACTGGGAGGGGGGTCTCGTAGTCAGCGATTGGACGAACTGGGAGGGGGGTCTCGTAGTCGGCGAGTGGACGAAGTGGGACGGGGTCTCGTAGTCGGCGAGTGGACGAAGTGGGACGGGGTCTCGTAGTCGGCGAGTGGACGAAGTGGGACGGGGTCTCGTAGTCAGCGAGTGGACGAAGTGGGACGGGGTCTCGTATTCAGGGGGTCTCGTAGTCAGCGAGTGGACGAAGTGGGAGGGGGGTCTCGTAGTCAGCGAGTGGACGAAGGGGGAGGGGGGTCTCGTAGTCAGCGAGTGGAAGAAGGGGTAGGGGGGTCTCGTAGTCAGCGAGAGGAGGAAGGGGGAGGGGGGTCTCGTAGTCAGCGAGAGGAGGAAGGGGGAGGGGGGTCTCGTAGTCAGCGAGTGGAGGAAGGGGGAGGGGGGGTCTCGTAGTCAGCGAGTGGACGAAAGGGGAGGGGGGGTCTCGTAGTCAGCGAGTGGAGGAAAGGGGAGGGGGGTCTCGTAGTCAGCGAGTGGAGGAAAGGGGAGGGGGGTCTCGTAGTCAGCAAGTGGAGGAAAGGGGAGGGGGGTCTCGTAGTCAGCGAGTGGACGAAGGGGAGGGGGGTCTCGTAGTCAGCGAGTGGACGAAGGGGGAGGGGGGTCTCGTAGTCAGCGAGTGGACGAAGTGGGAGGGGGGGTCTCATAGTCAGCGAGTGGACGAACTGGGAGGGGGGTCTCGTAGTCAGCGAGTGGACGAAGGGGGAGGGGGGTCTCGTAGTCAGCGAGTGGACGAAGTGGGAGGGGGGTCTCGTAGTCAGCGAGTGGACGAAGTGGGAGGGGGGGATCTCGTAGTCAGCGAGTGGACGAAGTGGGAGGGGAGGGTCTAGTAGTCAGCGAGTGGACGAAGTGTGAGGGGGGGGGGATCTCGTAGTCAGCGAGTGGACGAAGTGGGAGGGGGGGGGTCTCGTAGTCAGCGAGTGGACGAAGTGGGAGGGGGGGTCTCGTAGTCAGCGAGTGGACGAAGTGGGAGGGGGGGGTCTCGTAGTCAGCAAGTGGACGAAGTGGGAGGGGGGGTTCGTAGTCAGCGAGTGGACGAAGTGGAAGGGGGGGATCTCGTAGTCAGCGAGTGGACGAACTGGGAGGGGGGTCACGTAGTCAGCGAGTGGACGAACTGGGAGGGGGGTCTCGTAGTCAGCGAGTGGACGAACTGGGAGGGGGGTCTCGTAGTCAGCGATTGGACGAACTGGGAGGGGGGTCTCGTAGTCGGCGAGTGGACGAAGTGGGACGGGGTCTCGTAGTCGGCGAGTGGACGAAGTGGGACGGGGTCTCGTAGTCAGCGAGTGGACGAAGTGGGACGGGGTCTCGTAGTCAGCGAGTGGACGAAGTGGGACGGGGTCTCGTAGTCAGGGGGTCTCGTAGTCAGCGAGTGGACGAAGTGGGAGGGGGGTCTCGTAGTCAGCGAGTGGACGAAGGGGGAGGGGGGTCTCGTAGTCAGCGAGTGGAAGAAGGGGTAGGGGGGTCTCGTAGTCAGCGAGTGGAGGAAGGGGGATGGGGGTCTCGTAGTCAGCGAGTGGAGGAAGGGGGATGGGGGAGGGGGAGGAGTGTCTCGTAGTCAGCGAGTGGAGGAATGGGGTGGGGGAGGGGGGTCTCGTAGTCAGCGAGTGGAGGAAGGGGGAGGAGGAGGGGGGTCTCGTAGTCAGCGAGTGGAGGAAGGGGGAGGAGGAGGGGGGTCTCGTAGTCAGCGAGTGGAGGATAGGGGAGGGGGGTCTCTTAGTCAGCGAGTGGAGGAAAGGGGAGGGGGGTCTCGTAGTCAGCGAGTGGACGAAGGGGGAGGGGGGTCTCGTAGTCAGCGAGTGGACAAATTGGGAGGGGGGTCTCGTAGTCAGCGAGTGGACAAATTGGGAGGGGGGGTCTCGTAGTCAGCGAGTGGACGAACTGGGAGGGGGGGTCTCGTAGTCAGCGAGTGGACGAACTGGGAGGGGGGTCTCGTAGTCAGCGAGTGGACGAAGGGGGAGGGGGTCTCGAAGTCAGCGAGTGGACGAAGGGGGAGGGGGGTCTCGTAGTCAGCGAGTGGACGAAGGGGGAGGGGGGGTCTCGTAGTCAGCGAGTGGACGAAGGGGGAGGGGGGTCTCGTAGTCAGCGTGTGGACGATGTGGTAGGGGGGGGGTCTCGTAGTCAGCGAGTGGACGATGTGGTAGGGGGGGGGTCTCGTAGTCAGCGAGTGGAGGAAGGGGGATGGGGGTCTCGTAGTCAGCGAGTGGAGGAAGGGGGATGGGGGAGGGGGAGGGGTGTCTCGTAGTCAGCGAGTGGACGAAGTGGGAGGGGGGTCTCGTAGTCAGCGAGTGGAGGAAGGGGGATGGGGGTCTCGTAGTCAGCGAGTGGAAAAGGGGTAGGGGGGTCTCGTAGTCAGCGAGTGGAAGAAGGGGGGAGGGGGGTCTCGTAGTCAGCGAGTGGAGGAAAGTCGAGGGGTGGTCTCGTAGTCAACGAGTGGACGAAGGGGGAGGGGGTCTCGTAGTCAGCAAGTGGACGAAGTGGGAGGGGGGTCTCGTAGTCAGCGAGTGGACGAAGTGGGAGGGGCGTCTCGTAGTCAGCTAGTGGACGAACTGGGAGGGGGGTATCGTAGTCAGCGAGTGGACGAACTGGGAGGGGGGTATCGTAGTCAGCGAGTGGACGAAGGGGGAGGGGGGTCTCGTAGTCAGCGAGTGGACGAAGTGGGAGGGGAGGGTCTAGTAGTCAGCGAGTGGACGAAGTGGGAGGGGGGGGATCTCGTAGTCAGCGAGTGGACGAAGTGGGAGGGGAGGGTCTAGTAGTCAGCGAGTGGACGAAGTGGGAGGGGGGGGATCTCGTAGTCAGCGAGTGGACGAAGTGGGAGGGGGGGGTCTCGTAGTCAGCGAGTGGACGAAGTGGGAGGGGGGGGTCTCGTAGTCAGCGAGTGGACGAAGTGGGAGGGGGGGGTCTCGTAGTCAGCAAGTGGACGAAGTGGGAGGGGGGGTTCGTAGTCAGCGAGTGGACGAAGTGGAAGGGGGGGATCTCGTAGTCAGCGAGTGGACGAACTGGGAGGGGGGTCACGTAGTCAGCGAGTGGACGAACTGGGAGGGGGGTCTCGTAGTCAGCGAGTGGACGAACTGGGAGGGGGGTCTCGTAGTCAGCGATTGGACGAACTGGGAGGGGGGTCTCGTAGTCGGCGAGTGGACGAAGTGGGACGGGGTCTCGTAGTCGGCGAGTGGACGAAGTGGGACGGGGTCTCGTAGTCGGCGAGTGGACGAAGTGGGACGGGGTCTCGTAGTCAGCGAGTGGACGAAGTGGGACGGGGTCTCGTAGTCAGCGAGTGGACGAAGTGGGACGGGGTCTCGTAGTCAGGGGGTCTCGTAGTCAGCGAGTGGACGAAGTGGGAGGGGGGTCTCGTAGTCAGCGAGTGGACGAAGGGGGAGGGGGGTCTCGTAGTCAGCGAGTGGAAGAAGGGGGAGGGGGGTCTCGTAGTCAGCGAGTGGAGGAAGGGGGAGGGGGGGTCTCGTAGTCAGCGAGTGGAGGAAGGGGGAGGGGGGGTCTCGTAGTCAGCGAGTGGAGGAAAGGGGAGGGGGGTCTCGTAGTCAGCGAGTGGAGGAAAGGGGAGGGGGGTCTCGTAGTCAGCGAGTGGACGAAGTGGGAGGGGGGGTCTCGTAGTCAGCGAGTGGACGAACTGGGAGGGGGGTCTCGTAGTCAGCGAGTGGACGAAGGGGGAGGGGGGTCTCGTAGTCAGCGAGTGGACGAAGGGGGAGGGGGGTCTCGTAGTCAGCGAGTGGACGAAGGGGGAGGGGGGTCTCGTAGTCAGCGAGTGGACGAAGGGGGAGGGGGGTCTCGTAGTCAGCGAGTGGACGAAGTGGGAGGGGGGTCTCGTAGTCAGCGAGTGGACGAAGTGGTAGGGGGGGGGTCTCGTAGTCAGCGAGTGGACGAAGTGGTAGGGGGGGGGTCTCGTAGTCAGCGAGTGGAGGAAGGGGGATGGGGGTCTCGTAGTCAGCGAGTGGAGGAAGGGGGATGGGGGTCTCGTAGTCAGCGAGTGGACGAAGTGGGACGGGGTCTCGTAGTCAGGGGTTCTCGTAGTCAGCGAGTGGACGAAGTGGGAGAGGGGTCTCGTAGTCAGCGAGTGGAGGAAGGGGGTGGGGGTTCTCGTAGTCAGCGAGTGGAGGAAGGGGGATGGGGTCTCGTAGTCAGCGAGTGGAGGAAGGGGGATGGGGGTCTCGTAGTCAGCGAGTGGAGGAAGGGGGATGGGGGTCTCGTAGTCAGCGAGTGGAGGAAGGGGGATGGGGGAGGGGGAGGAGTGTCTCGTAGTCAGCGAGTGGAGGAATGGGGTGGGGGAGGGGGGGGGTCTCGTAGTCAGCGAGTGGAGGAATGGGGTGGGGGAGGGGGGGGGTCTCGTAGTCAGCGAGTGGAGGAATGGGGTGGGGGAGGGGGGGGTCTCGTAGTCAGCGAGTGGAGGAAGGGGGAGGGGGGTCTCGTAGTCAGCGAGTGGAGGAAGGGGGAGGAGGAGGGGGGTCTCGTAGTCAGCGAGTGGAGGAAGGGGGAGGAGGAGGGGGGTCTCGTAGTCAGCGAGTGGAGGAATGGGGAGGGGGGTCTCGTAGTCAGCGAGTGGACGAAGGGGGAGGGGGGGTCTCGTAGTCAGCGAGTGGACGAACTGGGAGGGGGGGTCTCGTAGTCAGCGAGTGGACGAACTGGGAGGGGGGTCTCGTAGTCAGCGAGTGGACGAAGGGGGAGGGGGTCTCGTAGTCAGCGAGTGGACGAAGGGGGAGGGGGTCTCGTAGTCAGCGAGTGGACGAAGGGGGAGGGGGGTCTCGTAGTCAGCGAGTGGACGAAGGGGGAGGGGGGTCTCGTAGTCAGCGAGTGGACGAAGGGGGAGGGGGGTCTCGTAGTCAGCGAGTGGAGGAAGGGGGATGGGGGTCTCGTAGTCAGCGAGTGTAGGAAGGGGGATGGGGGTCTCGTAGTCAGCGAGTGGAGGAAGGGGGATGGGGGAGGGGGAGGGGTGTCTCGTAGTCAGCGAGTGGACGAAGTGGGAGGGGGGTCTCGTAGTCAGCGAGTGGAGGAAGGGGGATGGGGGTCTCGTAGTCAGCGAGTGGACGAACTGGGAGGGGGTCTCGTAGTCAGCGAGTGGAGGAAGGGGAATGGGGGTCTCGTAGTCAGCGAGTGGAAAAGGGGTAGGGGGGTCTCGTAGTCAGCGAGTGGAAGAAGGGGGGAGGGGGGGTCTCGTAGTCAGCGAGTGGAGGAAAGTCGAGGGGGGGTCTCGTAGTCAACGAGTGGACGAAGGGGGAGGGGGGTCTCGTAGTCAGCGAGTGGACGAAGGGGGAGGGGGTCTCGTAGTCAGCAAGTGGACGAAGTGGGAGGGGGGTCTCGTAGTCAGCGAGTGGACGAAGTGGGAGGGGGGTCTCGTAGTCAGCGAGTGGACGAACTGGGAGGGGGGTATCGTAGTCAGCGAGTGGACGAACTGGGAGGGGGGTATCGTAGTCAGCGAGTGGACGAAGGGGGAGGGGGGTCTCGTAGTCAGCGAGTGGACGAAGGGGGAGGTGGGTCTCGTAGTCAGCGAGTGGACGAAGGGGGAGGGGGGTCTCGTAGTCAGCGAGTGGACGAAGTGGGAGGGGGGTCTCGTAGTCAGCGAGTGGAGGAAGGGGGATGGGGGTCTCGTAGTCAGCGAGTGGAGGAAGGGGGATGGGGGTCTCGTAGTCAGCGAGTGGAGGAAGGGGGATGGGGGTCTCGTAGTCAGCGAGTGGAGGAAGGGGGATGGGGGTCTCGTAGTCAGCGAGTGGAGGAAGGGGGATGGGGGAGGGGGAGGAGTGTCTCGTAGTCAGCGAGTGGAGGAATGGGGTGGGGGAGGGGGGGTCTCGTAGTCAGCGAGTGGAGGAATGGGGTGGGGGAGGGGGGGGTCTCGTAGTCAGCGAGTGGAGGAATGGGGTGGGGGAGGGGGGTCTCGTAGTCAGCGAGTGGAGGAAGGGGGAGGAGGAGGGGGGTCTCGTAGTCAGCGAGTGGACGGAGGGGGAGGTGGTCTCGTAGTCAGCGAGTGGACGGAGGGGGAGGGGGATCTCGTAGTCAGCGAGTGGACGAAGGGTGAGGGGGGTCTCGTAGTCAGCGAGTGGAGGAAGGGGGATGGGGGTCTCGTAGGCAGTGAGTGGACGAAGTGTGAGGGGGGTCACGTACTCAGCGAGTGGACGAAGGGGGAGGATGGGTAACGTACTCAGCGAGTGGAGGAAGAGGATGGGGGGGTCTTGTAGAAATATATATATATATTTTTTAAATTGACATCATAAATCGTGTTAATTTTTAATTAGAGTTATAAATCATGTAAATTTTTTATAATTAGGGTCATAAATCAAGCAAATTTTAATTAGGGCCATAAATCATGAATTAGTCACAGTTGTGCCAGTTCTCTCCCATGTCTGTCGATGACCTTGACCTATAGGGAGGACAGGGAGGTAGAGGCGGATGACACCCCATTATTCATGACCTAATGTGGGACAGGTCTCTACCTACCTATTGTTGTTCCATATCTACATATTATTAACAGATCAAGATGAGATACTTTTTACAATGAACTCACTGATGTAGTTGTTAGATTGAAGGACATTGACAGTGTTTTGCTGATGGGTGCCAGGATAGGAAATCCAACATAAGGGTGTGAAAAGTTTATGGATAAGTTTGGAGAGGATATGGAGGCCAACAGAAACAGTAAACAACTCTTGGATTGTGTCAGTATGGACTTAGCTACCACAAACTACTTTTTTAAATATAAGGATATTCACTGCTATACTTGGGAAGGAAGGAGAACCAGATCTGTCATTGACTATATGATAACTGATCAGGAATTCAGGAAGGTAGTCAAGGATATGTGCGTTTTCGGAGGGTTCTTTGACGATATTGATCATTATTTAATCTGCAGTGAAATTGGTTTTGTGAGGCCAAAAAGTGAAGAAAGTCAGGTTCATATGTAGGATAACAGTGGAGATGCTTTAGGGCAAGGAAATTAGGCACAAATACATAACAATGATTTCAAAAAGGCATCAGTTAGTTGAATGTAGTCATTTAGTCACTGGAAAAGGAATGGACAAAGATACAGGGACACACTATTAAAATTTGCTAGAGAATGTCTTGGAACAGTAGTGTGTAAAGACAGTACGAAGCAGACAGCTTGGTGGAATGACAGTCACGGCAGCCTGTAAAAAGAAAAAGAAGGCATTTCAAAAATGACTCCATACTAGAAATCAGGCAGACAGAGAAAGTTCTGTTGAAGAAAGAAACAAAGCCAAACGTTTAATGCAGACTCCGAGCAAAAATCGTGGGAAGACTTTGGAAATAAGCTAGAAACTATGGGTTAAGCTGCGGGAAAACCATTCTGGAGCGTAAGTAACAGTCTTCAAAAGGAAGGAAAGATGGAATTAACAGGTGTTTTGGACAGGTCAGGAAAGCTGCTAGTGAATTATTTGAATGCCCTGGGCAAAATGGCAGAAACGTTCAATGATGTGTTTGATTTTGAGGTAGAATGGGATAGGAATGATGATGGAAACAGGATCACATTTGAGGAAATGTAGAGAATGGTCAATAGATTGTAGTGCAATAAAGCGGTTGAGGTGGATGAAATTAAGCCGGAACTGGCCAAATACAGTGGAAGGTCAGGTTTCAAATGGTTACACAGACTAAGGCGCTCCAGTCACGGTCTGCACGACCACTACGGTCGGGGGTTCGAATCCCCCCTCGGGCATGGATATTTGTGCCGTCCTAGTTCGTAAGTAGTTCATAAGTAGTTTGTAAGTTTAGGGACTGATGACCCCGTAGTTAAGTCCCATAGACTTTACAAACATTTGAACATTTGGTTACACAGAATAATTGAAAAGGCATGGGAGTCAGGACAGGTTCCGTCTGACTGGACAAGAGCGGTAATCACGCCAATATTCAAACACAGAAACAGAAAAGATGGTAACAACTACCAAGGTATCTCTTTAATCAGTGTTGTGGGGAAAATATTCTCAGGCATTGTTGAAAGGAGAGTGTAATAGTTGAAGACAAGTTGAATGAAAATCAGTGTGGTTTCGACCTCTTTCAGGCTATCAGGACCAGATCTTTAGCTTAGGGCAGCAGTTAGAGTAGACTGCAAATTAAGTTCATGGTTTAGGATAGTTTCAGGGTAAGACAAAGCTCTAAGCTGTTATCACCGTTGTCCATACTATTCATGGAACATAGGTTCAAAACAGTACAAATGTTCAAATGTTTGTAAAGTTTATGGGACTTAACTGTGTGTTCATCAGTCCCTAAACTTACAAACTACTTATGAAGTAACTTATACTAAAGATGCCACGACATCCATACCCGAGGGGGGATTCGAACCCCCGATGGGGAACGGCCTTGCACATCGCAACATAGCGCCTCAATGCGATCGGCCGCTCCGCCGCAGCTAAAACAGTAGACTGGCAGGGTTGGATTAAAATAGGTGAAAACAAAATAAGCAGCCTTGCATATGCAAGATGGCAGATTCGATTGAAAAGTTGCTATCTGATATTCCAGAGCTCAATCGGAGGTGTAAGGGTTATGATATGAAGATCAGCGTCTCCAAAACTAAAGTGATGTCTGTGGGAAAGAGATTTAAACAGACTGAGTGACAAACACTCCACACAAATGCCTTCAGAAAGGACTTCCTTACACCTTAATATTCAATGTTAAATTTCTCTTTTTTAAAAACGCTTTTCTTCCCATTGCCATTATGCATTTTATATCCTCTGTACTACAACCATCGCATGTTATTTTACTGCCAAAAGTAACAAAACTCATCTACTGCCTTTATTGTTTTGTTACCTAATCTAATTCCTTCAGCATCGCCCAATTATCTTAGACTACACTCCATTACCCTTGTTTTGCTATTGTTAATGTTCATTTTATACGCACCTTTCAACACACTATCCATTCCGTTCAACTGCTCTTCCAGGTTATTTGCTGTCTCTGACAATTACAATGTCATCGGCAAAACACATGTTTTTATTTCTTTACCCTGAACTTTAATTCCTTCTCCAAATTTCTCCTTACTTTTCCTTTATAGCTTGCACAATGTATAAATTTGACAGCATTGGAGAAAGGCTACAACCCTGTCTTACTCCCTATCCAAATTCTGCATCCCCTTCAACTCTGATAACCAATGTCTGATTTCTGTACAAGTTGTAAATAACCTTCCGTTCCCTATATTTTACTCCTGTTGATTTCAAGATCTGAAAGAGTGTATTCCAATCAACAATGTCAAAAGCTTTCACCAATTCTACAAAAGCTAGAAATGTAAATTTGCCTTTCCCTAATCTAAAATAAGCCTTGAAGCGAATATTGCCTCCCGTGTTCCTACATTTCCCCTGAATCCAAACTGATCTTCCCCGAGGTCAGCTTCTACCAGCTTTTCCATCCATCCATAAATAACTTGTGTTTAAATTTTGCAACCATGGCATATTAAACTGATGGTTCTGTATTTTTCACACCTGTCTGCGCCTGCTTTCTTTGGAATGGGGATTATTACATTTTTCTTAAAGTCTGAGGGTACTTCGCCTGACTAGTACATCTTACACACCACGTGAAATAATTTTGTCATGGCTGGTTCCTCGAGAGACTTTAGTAGCTCTGAGGGAATGTCATCTACTCCAGGGGCCTTGTTTTGACTTAGGTCTTTCAGTGCTCTGTCAAATTCTTCTCTCAGTATAGTATCTCCTATTTCATCTTCATCTATTTCCTCTTTCCTCATTACGATATTGCCTGGAAATTCATTTCGTTTATAGAGCCCCTCCATATACTCTTTCCACCTTTCAGCTTTCCCTTCTTTGCTGAGAACTGGTTTCCCATCTAGGTTTTTTATATTCATACAGTTGCTTTTCTTTTCTCCAGATGTTTCTTTTATTTTCCTGTAGGCGGTACCTATTTTTCCTCTTACCTATACATTCTTCTACAGATTTGCATTTGCCTTCTATGCACTCCTGCTTAGCTATTTTACACTTCCTGTCAATCTCATTTCTTAGTCGTCTGTACTCCATTTTGACTGTTTCCTTTACTGCATTTTTATATATTTTTTTCCTTTCATCAATTACATTTAGTATTTCCTGTGATATCCAAGGATTTTTGGTAGGTCTTTCCTTTCTACCTATTATGTCCTCTGCTGCCTTCAATATTTGATTTCTCAATGCTGCCCATTCTTCTTATTTCCCTCAGTTTCTCTCAATTGTTGCCTAAAGCTCCCTCTGAAATACTCAAGAATTTCAGGTTCCTTCAGTTTATCCAAGTCCCATTCCCTTATTTGCCTACCTTTCTGCAGTTTTTTTATTTCCAGTTTCAGCTTACAGTTCACGACCAACAAGTTATGGTCAGAGTCTATATCTGCCCCTGGGTATGTCTTACAGTTTAAAACATGGTTCCAGAATCTCAATCTATCTGGTACCTTCCGGTGTGTGTAAGGGGGGGGGATGAGGGACCAAACAACGAGGTCATCAGCCCCTTTAACTCAGAATTGTACATGCCACAGAACCAACGAAAAATATGGGAAAGCTAAAGGAAACATTCCACTAGGAATTAAAATCATCTCACCGACAAGACTAAAACCAACTTAGGGCAGTGAAAGCTACAGTGTTCGCTCCCATAGCTCCGGAAGCGACGACAACCTTCTAAACCACAAGTTACTAACGGCACAGTGGTCAACAGATCACAGCTTCAGAGTAGGGAGAAATAAAACGACATTAAAAAGGAAAAAGAGTGGAGGACTGGGGGGGGAGGGGAGAAGGCTCTAAACCCTGCAAACAGCCAAGAATCACAAACCCACTCACCCCAACCAAGCGAGCCAAGCGAGTCCTCCTTCATGGAGGAAGGCAAGGACACGATCAATCGTCCATGGGTCAACTGCCCAAACTAGAGGCAATGAAGGCGGAAGCCATAGTCGCCACGAAGTGTCAGATGGAGAGGACATTCAACCACAATCACAATGTGGTGGATTGTTATTGAGTAAAAGAAATCCATGGGTCAGCCTGCAATGTCCAATACGGAGGCGGCGCAGGACAGTTGATTGTCTCCGGGAAGGGCGTAAAGATGAACTCCAAGCTGCAGTCATATTTTTAATGGTGCGGAGTTTATTGAAAGGGGCAGTAGCTTTCCTGCTGCTATCCCATGAGGAGTGAAGCAAAGATCTGATATGCACCCACAGATCCGCACCCGGAATTAGAAAGGGAGGTGGGCAGCGATTAATTGCCGATCGAGCCAACCGGTCAGCCTGTTCATTCCCTGTAATACCAACAAGGCTTGGCATCCAGAGAAAGCTAACAGAGCAGGCTGCACGATGGAGGTCAACAGGGAGATCGTGGAGGAAATAATTAAAGGATGGGAGGGGAAACATCGATCAATGGCCTGCAGACTTCTCACGGAGTCAACACAGATTAAACCACGTTCCACAGCAGCCTGTTTAATAAAACAGAGGGCTCTATAAATCGCCATCAGCTCTGCCGTGAACACACTGCATGCCTCTGGCACAGAATGGCATTCCGCCCCAACGGGAGGTGTAAACGCATATCTGGAGTGGCCCACAGTTTTCGAGCCGTAAATGTAGAATATAGAGGCTCCCTGAAACTGTTCTAGTACTGGGCGCACCAAACGCCGAAAGACAATGGGGGAAATTAAAGCTTTTAGGCCCTGGAAAAGATCCGTCTGAATTAGTGGCGCGGTACCATCCACAGGGGTGTGAGTGCAGTGAAACGGGGGACGCAATCCAGGGAAGGGAAGTGGAAATCACGACAAAGAGAGGCAAGCCGCAGTCCGAAGGCAATCCCGCCAGTGGCCGGGTATGAGGGGGTCGAAGCCCTTCATATGCAATAAGAACCTGGTAAGTGAGATGAGCAGGATATTGCAGGATGGCAATGGCATACGATGCCAGAAGCTGATGCCGCCTGACCTGAAGAGGGCAGATTCCTGCCTCAACAAGAAGACTGTCGACCGGGCTAGTCCAGAACGCACCTGTAGCCAAGCGTACACCATAATGGTGTACCGGATCTAATAATTTCAGGGCAGAAGGATTTTTTTTTTTTTGTGGTTTTAGGGCGCACAACTTCTACGGTCATTAGCACCCAGACAAGAACTTAGATTCACTAGATCTCAAAAAAATTTGGTGACTGTCAGAAAATCAAGAAGAGGCTAAAACCGAAAGATAAAAGACAATTAAAAGGGTTAAATATCCTTCGATAAGTTGGCCAAGTTGATAAAACGCAAAACTCGAGCAGCTGCTCGTGTGTCGTCAGCTAAAATTTCCTCCAGTGTAGACGGAAAGTGAAGGGCTACACGGAGATGATTAAAAATTACGCAAGACAATAAAACGTGTCGCACCGTCAGCAATTCACCGCAGGAGCACAGCGGTGCAGGGTCGGCGGTTAGCAAATGACGGTGGCTGAAACGGCAGTGACCGATCCGCAACCGGGCCAGGATGACCTCCTCCCGCCGAGAGGGGCGTGAGGAGGTCCTCCAAGCGGTCGGGATCGGTTTGACAGTTCGCAATTTATTGTTGTACAGCCACGCAATGTGTCATGACGACACGATACTCCGGCGAAGAGCCCGTTGAACATCGTCCGGTGGGATGCAAAAGGTAGCCATGCGAGGCAAAAGAGCTGCGGCCTTGGCTGCTATGTCGGCGGCCTCATTCCCGGGCACACCCACGTGGCCAGGGACCCACAGGAAAGAAACGTGTCAGCTGTCATCTGCTAGCAACTGGAGGGAGCGTTGGATCCGATACACGAGAGGATGGTTCGAGAAAGGGTCCTGAAGACTCTGCAGGGCACTAAGGGAGTCCGAACATATGGCATAGAAAGGTTCGCAGTGGCGGCAGGTATACAAAACGGCCTGGTGGAGGGCAAAAAGCTCAGCTGTGAAGTTAGAGCACCGGTCAGGGAGCTTGTATTGGAAACGGTTGTCCCCGACGACGAAGGCAGATCCGACATCGGCAGTGCTCTTGGAACCATCAGTGTAAATAATTACGGCATTATCGAACCGCGAACGGAGTTCGACAAGCCTCGAGCGGCATACCAAATCCAGAGTGCTCTCCTTGGGGAGCGAACTAAGTTCAAGGTGAGTGTGAACCTGGGCCTGATGCCACGATGGCAATGGGCTTTCGCTCAACCGAAGGGTGGAAGGAAGGGTAAAATCGAGCCGCTGTAGCAGGCGGCGAAACCGAACTCCAGGTGGAAGCAAGGCAATCGCAGACAACTGATATTGGCGATCGAGTGAGTCGTCAAAAATAATCGGTAAGATGGATGGTTGGGCATCGACCGCAGGCGGCATGCGTACTGACACAAGAGTATGTCACGCCGAGTGGTCAAGGGTAATACAGCAGCCTCGGCATACAGACTTTCAACAGGGCTGGTATAAAATGCACCGGTCGCCAGACGTAATCCCCGATGGTGGATAGAGTTGAGACGGCGGAGAATCGACGGCCGTGCAGAAGAGTATACAAGGCTTCCGTAGTCGAGCTTCGACTGAATAATGGCCAGGATGGTACGATCCGCTCCCCATGACGTGCCACTGAGGACACGAAGAACGTTAAGGGATCGGGCACAACGGGCAGCCAGGTAGGACACGTGTGTGGACCAGCAAAGTTTACGATCCAACATGAGCCCCAAGAATTTCGTTGTGTCCACGAAAGGGAGAGCAACGCTCCAAGAGACACGTCCGCTGGGCGCTACAATAAATTGCGAAATCGTCAACAAAAAGAGATCCGGAGACGTCGGCTGAAAGGCAATCTACGATCGGATTGATTGCAATGGCAAAGAGCGCCACACTCAAGACGGAGCCCTGTGGTACCCCATTCTCCTGGCAAAAGGTATCTGACAAAACAGAGCCCACCCGTACCCGGAACTTGCGATCCGCCAAAAACGCTTGAATGAAAAGAGGAAGGCGGCCCCGAAGGCCCCATGTGTGCAATGTGCGGAGAATGCCCGCTCTACAACAGGTATCGTATGCCTTCTCCAAGTCGAAGAACACTGCTACTGTTTGACGCTTCTTTAGAAAGTTATTCATAACGAAGGTCGACAACGTAACGAGGCGATCAGCAGCAGAGCGGTGTCGACGAAAACCGCATTGGATATTAGTCAGGAGGCGGCGAGATTCGAGGAGCCAGACCAACCGAGCGTTAACGATGCGTTCCATCACCTTACAGACGCAGCTCGTCAGAGAAATGGGGCGGTAACTGGAAGGAAGGCGTTTGTCCTTCCCAGGTTTGGGGATGGGGACAACAATGGCTTCACGCAAACTTGTGAGAACATGACCTTCAGTCCATATGTGATTGTAGGTACTAAGAAGAAAGCACTTTCCCGCAGGAGAGAGGTTCTTCAGCATCTCAATATGAATGGAATCTGGCCCGGGAGCAGAAGATCGGGACAGAGCGAGAGCACGGTCTAGCTCCTGCATGGTGAAGGCGACGTTATAATTTTCACGATTAAAAGAGTGGAAAGAAGGCGGCCGTGCCTTCTCTACCTGTTTGCGAGGGAGAAAGGCAGGGTGAGGGCAGAAGGAGCTGCCGAGCCATAAGCTGCCGATAGATACGAAGGATAGTTGTTCAGTCTGCACCCCAAGATGAATGAGCAAGGAAACGTAGGTCTTTACGTTTCCTCTTACAACTAATCTGTAGGTGACGAATATGGGGCACCCAAGTCAATTTTTTGTCGAAGAGAAGACTCAGAAAACTATGCTGTGCTACAACTTGCAGGCACTGAGTACCCAAGGACAGTTCTGGATCAGGGTGAACTGTAGTACGACGACAGAAATGCATCACCCTCGTTTTTGACGAGGAGAACTGGAAACCATGGGGCGCAGCCCACGTTGAAGCCTGCCGAATGGCGCTCTGGAGCTGACGTTCAGCAGAGGCTACTGAGTGGGAGCTGCAGCATATGCAAAAGTCGTCAACATACAATGCCGGGGTTACCAGCGACCCAACAGAGCTCACCAACCCATTGATGGCGATTAGAAAGAGTGTAACACTCAATACTGAGCCCTGGAGGATAAATTGTTAAGGGTTGAGGTGTTTCAGCAATTGATTATAGATATAGTCAGGGCCAGGTGCTGAATCACGAAAAGAGGAGAGGGCCAGCGATAGTTCCCAGTCAGTAAAAGGTTCGTTATATGGTTCCACCTGGTGAGAAGTAAAACCTAATTTGAAGGTTTCGGCCTGATGTTTCTTAAGGAGAAAGGTCGCTGGATATGAAGTTGTCGCTGATACATTGGCGAAGTGAGTTGCAAGATGTTCTGCAAGGACAGATGGCTCTGTACAGACCCAATCAGGCAGGGCAAGGCCAGAGATGGAAGACGGCCGCCAGCTACCTTGGATAGAAAGAGCATAGACCACGCTTGTGTCAAGGGGACAGAAGAGCCCAAGGAGGAGACAAAATGCTCCCAGCATGCCCACTTACTTTGATTAAGTAACGAGCTCTGGCACGCAGATGTTTGAAATTTATGAGACCAGCGAGGGATGGGTGGCGCTTAAGATGTTGCAAAGCCCTATGGCACTCGCGAATGGCTGCGGCAACAGTTGCATTCCACCATGGGACCGGCCGGAGAGTAGGAGGGCCTGTCGACCGGGAAACAGCGGAGTTGGCAGCTTCAGTAATCATGTTGGTCATTTGGCTTATAATATCATCAATACAGCCTGAGGGGGAAGATGGGAAAACAACCTGTAATGTATATAGCGGCCAATTAGCACGACGGAAATCCCAATGGGATACCCTGACTAATGGTAGGTGTGAGGGAAGTGAAAGGATCAACGGAAAGTGGTCGCTATCACAGAGGTCGTCATGTGCCGACCAGTGAAATAAAGGGAGGAGAGGAGGTGAAGTGAGAGAGAGGTCTATGGCAGAAAAGGTGCCTTGACAGGCACTAAAATGGGTTGGGGAACCATCGTTGAGAAAACACAGGTCGTGGTCAGCAAGAAACTGGTCTATGAGGTGGCACCGGCTAGATGTATAAGCACTGCCCCAGAAAGGATGGTGGGCATTGAAGTCCCCAAGGATGAGGTAAAGAGGAGGGGGGGGGAGTTGCTAAAGGAGGGCAACTAGGGCAGAGAGTGTAGGTGACCTGTCGGGGGAATGTAGAAGTTGCAAATGGTTAACGGGGTGTCCAAGTGAACCCGGACAGCAACTGCTTCCAATGGAGTTTGGAGAGGAATCCAAGTACTGACAATATCTGTCTGGACCAATGTACAAGCCCCACCAGACGCCTGGAGGGGACCAATCCGGTTCAGACAAAAGACACGGAACCCACGGAGGATCGGTGAATGTGCATTCATAAACCGCGATTCCTGCAGGACGACACAGGCCGCAGAAGAAAGAGAGATTAAACAGCTAATCTCCAAGAGATGACGGTAGTAGCCATTACAATTCCATTGGATGATCACATCGCAAGGATCTATGCGGGAAGCAAATGGGGTAATGTCTGCCACGCTGCTTTGTCAGCGTCAGTCACCAAAGAAGAAGGGATGACATCCATAAATAGCTGAACAGCCTCAGGCTCAATGGGATGAGCGAGTTGCGAAAGCACAGTCGACACCTCTGCTGGTACCGGAGGGGCTTTATCTTGCAACTTTGGTTTCTTCTTGTTTTCCTTCTCTCTTGTGGGACGGGGAGGACCAGTCCCAGAGAGAGTACTTTTGTCAGTAAGGTCTGGTACTGACGAAGATCAGGCGACCTTTGAACTCGCCGACTGTGAGACCGAAGGCCGACAAGGTCGAAGATCTCCGATCTGGGGAACGCCGGGACGGAAGGCCCTGAGATGGGGCACTGTCACTGGCAGGCGCTGGAGAAGGGGTGCACTTCTCCGGCTGAGAAGGGGTGGTACACAGAGGGAGGGCTACGGGAGCTACAGGAGAGGGAGATATGAGGGGGGGTTGGGAACGGGATGTAGGTGGGAGATGGGAGTGGGAAGGGGACAGTGAAAGGTTGGAAGATAATGTTGTAGCGAAGGTAGTCGCCATGCACAGGATGCAGACATTCATACTTACTGCGGGCCTCAGGGTATGTCGAACGCTCCAGTGATTTGTACTCTTGTATTTTATTTTATTTTATTTCTTGAACATAGGGCAATATGGCGACTGAAGAGTGGTGCTGATGACAGTTGCACACACTGGCGGAGGAACACAGGCTCACCTCATGTAGTGGGCGTCCACAATCACCGCATACGGGGACTGCTGTAGAGCGAGAGGACATACGGCCAAATCGCATGCATCAAAAACATCGCATGGGAGATGGAATGTAGGGCTTCACATCATATCAATATATCATTATCTTGACCTTCTCTGGCAGGGCAGTGTGTCCCCTTCGAAGGCCAAGATAAAGGCCCCAGTATCAATGCGGTTGTCTTTAGGTCCCCTCTGAACGCAGCGAACAAAATGTACATCACGCCGCTCGAGGTTGGCCCTAAGCTCCTCATCAGTTTGAAGGAAGTGGTCCCGGTGGAATATTACACCCTGTACCATATTCAGAGATTTGTGTGGGAGTATTGTCACTGGGATGTTGCCAAGAGTGGTGCAGGCAAGCAAAGCCTCAGACTAGGCTGCCAAGACTGTTTTAATGAGCAATAAGCCAGATCTAAGTTTCCTCATGGATTCCACTTCACCAAACTCGTCCTCTATGGTCTCAACAAAGAACAGTGGTTTAGTGGTAGTGAAAGTTCCTCCCTCAGTCCTTGTAGAAACCAGGTACCAGGTAGCGAGGAAAGGGTTTTGCTCCTAACTGGCGAGCCTGGCCTTCCTCCCAAGGGGTAGCGAGGGAGGGAAACATCCTCGTATCTGCAGTAGCAGCATTAAAAGACCTCTTCCTGTCTTGAGAGATGTCCGATGCACGACCATTTTGGAGTCTAACTCTTTTCATAGTGCTAGACGTCTGCCTTGGTGTCACCCACTCCAAAACGGGCTCTCTCCATGGGTGCCACCCAGCCTCAACAAAAGCCACCTGGCACATGGCCATTGCCGGGAGTTCTGATACCCCGAGGACAGGCATCAACTCCTTGGCTTGCATGGAGAGGTCGCAGCTCAGACATCAGTAATGTGATCCCTGTGGTGTCAGGGGGCTCAGCCAAAGGGTACATAACAGCCCCCCCAACCGGACTGGATACACGTGCTGGGGACCTAGCGGCGAATGGTGACTACGTTGAGGAAAGGATGGGACCCGCGCCGTAGGGGCTAGGTCGGGAATTCTTCCCCAATTGGCTCACACGTTATCGGAGGATTTTGCTATGGAAGGTCAAACCCTAAGGGCGGAAGCAAACTGGACCAAAAACCGGTGTAAACAGCAGACAAAACCAAAATTGTGGGACAATCGGTACCATGGGATAGCCAAACCGTCATCTAGAGAAACGCCGAGACGGGGTTGGAGAGGGTGGGAGGGAGCGATTGGGATGGGAAGGAGGGGGAACTAGGATGGGTAATGCAGCCTGGGGAAAGTAGGAAAAAAGGCTGCAATGGCTCGGGGACCCAAGTGCGCCACACACGTACCCAGACTGTTGCCCCTGTAACTACTGAAAAGGATGCTGCCCCTCATCAGGAACCACACATTTGACTGGCCTCTCCACAGATATCCCTTGCAGTATAACAAGTGACACTACATTCCTGCTTACCAACACAAGACAACCATATTTATTAAGAGATTTAGAATAGCAGGGGACAAAATTCTGCCTAGAGTTTTCCATCTTCCTAGGTGAGAGTACCTGGTGACACCTATGGTCAGAGGAGTGATTTCGCAGGTTTACCAACCTGTGATGAATAAGTGGCATAGAGATGAGAGCATGGATTCCTTGACTTCATAAGTGTTCCGTGCTAAAAAGTCAGAGAGAGAGAGAGAGACAGAAGAATGTGCTACTTCTGTTATTGACATTATTGTAATGTGTGTGAGAGAGACACTAAGAGACTGGAACTGAACATTTTTTTGTAATATAAGTCTCTTGTATAATCATAAGTCATTGATTATGGGGTTGTACAATAAATTAGTACTGTCATTTGTTAATGATTCACGACTTTAATTCATTAGAAGAAGATTAGTATAATATTGAAAAAGCATTTTGTGCTACTCTCTCGTCCTGAACAATTTTGGATATGAGTGTCTGATGCCTGTAAAATCAGGAAAAGCTTCTAGGAGCAAACCCAATAACAGACATATACCAAGCAAGATATAAGGACCTAATATAAGTAATATATATTTTGTAGTGTCCTCAGAAGAAGACAACAGTCCCAACACTATACCCTCCGCTATGGTTGCACCTATGTTACGCCTATTTGTATCGTTGAGGCATGCAAGCCACCCCACCTCAGCAATGCCTGCGATTCACAGGGGGGGGGGGGGTGGTCACTGATATGTGTACAGAATTTTATTTAAACTTTAATTACAAACAGTTTTACTTAAATTGTGATAAAAACTGAAATGTCTGGGGGCATATACAATTATGGTTCGGCTGTCGATGTTGACGGCGCAGTGCATAATTGAACAGGTGTGGGTAATGGTGATAGTAGTCTTATTTGCACATAGTTACACCTTAAGTTGCCAAGTTGTCCCTCATATGCTATCAATTGCCTTCTTGGTGTGTATCTGCTGCTCTGGAGTCATCTTTTCTAAATCTACTTGTCATGCCTATGTCACTATTTTACACATTGCAGTTTCTGCCTTGCGATGTTTAGTATTTCCTCTTGAGCTGTTTGTTGTTGTTTTGCCAGACATCTGATGCTCTGTACGCTCTATTTCTATGACCTACAACAAAGTGTATTAGTAATTACAATTGAATGCCTGAACAACTCAATTTTTCTTAATGTTACGGCTATTTGTATTGTTGAGACATGCAGGCACGAATGGAAACAAGTGGCAAAGTTTGAGCTACAATGGAATTTTCTACACTGTTTCAGTGCAATAGATGGGAAACATGTAGCCATCAAGAAACCACCTGGCACTGGATCTCTCTATTACAATTACAAACACTTTTTCAGTTTAATTATGATGGGAGTAATAAATGCCAACTACAAATTCTTAATGGTGGATGTTGGAATGAATGGTTGTATATCAGATGGAGGTGTTCTTTACTATTGCAAGTTTGAGGAATTGCTTTGATACAATTGCCTGAACATCACACTAAAAGAGAAGCTACAAAAAACTAACATTTCTGCTCCATTTGTATTCGTAGGGGATGACGTGTTTGCAATGTCAGAAAATTTACTGAAACCATATAGAGTCAGATAGGACTTGTGAGGGAACAGAGAAGTTTTAACTACCGACCATGTCGTGCACATAGAATAGTGGAAAATGCTTATGGCATTTTAAATTCAAAATTTTGGCATGTATAGCCAGTAACTGATGTACGATTCAAATGAATAAAATAAATTCACTGAATATAATTCTTACTTGTGTTTCTTCCAGTTCCTTGACTGTTTCCATTGGGCTCATTGAAATCACGCACTCTTGATCTAACAAAAACTCATTTGATCACAATACCACAAGAAAATGTTAATAGACTAATTACATTCAGGTCTATTATTATGCAACAGTGGAATCTGGAGATTCCGTAATGCAAGCAGATGGGAATAAATCCCAACATGCTTCGTTACAGGTTGAAACGAACTCCCGATCTAAAGAGCATGATTTTTCTGAAACTGTATTTTCTCTTTCAGAAACTTTATGCAGCATTTCATCAAAAAGATTTTGTTTCTCTTATGAAAACTGCTCATTGAAAACTTGTTTAGAAATGAATTCTACTTGTTTCCTAGTTAACAATAATTGATTTAACTTTGACAGTCTTTTATAAAGTTGTGTATAATTCTCCTTGCATTTTACAACATGAGCATCTAGTTGCGAGCTTAAGGTGTCCAATCCATCAGTAAGAATACTCTAATTTTTGTTAATTTGGTTGAAAAATACATCTTCTCCAATCATCTAGTTTAGATTCCAAATTAGTCATGTGCTCATCAATTTTTGACATTAATTTAGTATCTAACTTATTAATTAACACTTCTAAGTCTTTATTATAGTTCACATTGTACCATAGGAACCAGAAAGGACTGCTTCTTTTTGTTATTTTGCAGTCATACCTCTTGCAACTGGCATCCAACACACTCACTCAAACTAATGTACCTCACTTATATTACACTTTACCAAGAATGTATATGTTACTCTCACCACAGATTCACCGCATCAGACTACTATAGCTCAATCTCAAGCCTATTCAGGAATGGTAGCTCGATGCGCGTTGGTGCCCACCCCGCGCTGAGTCCAAGTAATAAAGGGTTGTACCCACGCCGAACTGCTAGGCTGTGTCAGCAGGAATTCTCTCAGAGTCCAGATTGTAGACAATTTTCAGCTGTTATTTGACTAAACTATTACTTTCATTAATTTATCAGAGATTATTGTGAGTGCATTTAATCTTTTTGATTTAGTAGCCACTAACTCTTAACATCAGGAAGGTGGTTGTTCTACTGATCCTTGTTGCTACTGATAACTTGTCCACACTACCACAGAAAAAGTCATCATGTCTTGTGTAAATTTTATATGAACCACCACAAGATCATCTCGTGTCAGTTTTCTTTTCTATGAAACATATTTATAGAATAGAAGCCCAGTAAAACTGGGCCTCTCCAAGCAGCAGCTTCTCGATTTGGCTCAGACTGTCGTCACAAAAGGTATCAGCTGGATAATAAAGGAAACTTGCATTTACGTATTAATTCAAACTACTAAATAAAGACTCTTCAAATTTTTAGTGCTCATTAAAACATAAGGGTTTATTGTAACTCAAACTAATACATTTCACAACAGCTCTCAAACATCTACTGATACCTTACCAGTTCCGAGTCCATAACTTTTAGCGAAGCATGTTGGCATTTCTCCCCATCTGCTTGCATTACTGAACCTCCCGATACCAGAGTTGCATAATAATATATATGAATTTAATTAGTCTATAATAATGGAAAGTCGAGGTTGGAATTAATGTAGTAAGGACAGTTTACAACTCACCGCAAAGACGTGGCGACGAGCTGCAACAGGCACATACATACAACACTTTCAGCTATCGGCCATGGCCTCCTTCAGAAAATAGAACACTCACGCAATCACACAGGCACACAACACAGTCATACAACCATCACCTCTGGCTGTCGCACTTCCTTTATCGTAAAGTAACTAGCTGAATTTATATTCTATTATTTGACACCGGAGACATTTGTTTAGTTAGCAAATATTAATTCATTCATGTCAGAAGTATATTGTCAAATTTCAGATAGTGTGCTAACTAGTATTTCTGTAAGTAAATTATTCTCTCGTAATATTAAAGTAGGTATTACTGTGTTTCACAGGTAATGTTAGGAAAGTTTTGTCCTCTTTATTTTCTGTATAATAACCATTGATTACAAAGTAATTGTTTGAAAAACTATTACAATATATTTTGATATGAAATACTATTCATTTAACTGATATTAATATATAAAGTTACTCAGTATTATTTATGCTATCTTTTACTATAGCCAGTTGCACATAATTGTTTAATGTAAATAATTCACATAACTGTTTAATGTACATAACAATACACAATTTTCAGTGGCACTGTTTGGATGACAAATAGGATGGCATGTATCAGAGTATTGTTTAGTCAGTTGTCAGATGTACAAACTACATCAGTTGCAAGTATTGTTTATTGTTTTGGCAGCAATATGAGGCACAACCCATGTCAGTTTGGACTTTAAATTTGAACAATTATGTAAAAATTCATTGTTGTGTGGAAAGTATCTACAGTGATTAATTAATATTTGTGCCACATTACTATGTACACCTCTAACATTTGTATTCTACACACAAACTGTGTTTTAATTTTATTATTGACGTGTGGAACATGCGTGCCTGGTATTAATGGTATTAACATCACTAAGTAGGATCTGTTGCTTCTAAAGAGTCTACACGAAATTCTCAATATACATCATTAACAAATCTGTACAAGATGTCTCATACTTTTGACAGACATATAATGAAGTGTGAGATAATTCTTGTAAGTTAGCAGCTTCTTCTTCTTCTTCACCACCACTTCACAATGGTGTTCATCAATTTAAATTGGCTTGTAATGGGTTACAAAATGCTGTAAACAGTACTCCCAACTCATTTTCAATTTTAAACAAAGCCAATGTTCAAGAGAGATGAGGAAACAGCAGCTGCCAAATGATGTTTGTTTACCAGAAGCTGTGACAGCAATGTCTATTGTGGCTGTAACAATTCCTATTGTTTGTCTTGTTACTGCTGCTTTAAGCTGCAATTGTTGCTGCCAGAACTTCAGGTACCACCAATTTTGTATCTTACTAATACATATACCTGCATATTAACAGTGCCAGTAGCGATGCCAAGCAACAGTTCTATTAGTCACCCTGTTAAGTGGCACATTGCAAATGGCGTCACAGTACAACAATGACCCGCACATCAGAGTACAGGGTCGGTAGCAGAAACTCACCATTGGTAGGCACCAAGTGGCAGTCTAACTCCTGCTGTGGTGCCCTGCATGACAGCAGGCTGCAGCCACTGCACACAGCCTTGGCTCCTCTGACAGGCCCATTTACGAGCAAATCCAAATCAGGGTCAAATACAAAACTTTTCATTACCTTCAATCTCTGTTTAAGACCTACTGTACCTTATTCTTAAGTGTAATGGGCTTGGAGCCTTTTGTGTAATAATTGACACATTGGGCATCAAATCTGAAATTTTGAGGGCATCTCTAAAAGTAGCTCTTAGCTCATCAAGTCTTTTCTTTGCCTGGAATTATCTGTGAACATAAGTGTTATTTCTGTGGAGTCAACAGAAAATTGCCTTAGAAGATAACTTCAACAGATTAGGTAATGAAACAAACAAGCCCCTCAAAATGCACGTCCTCTGCTTAATAATCTACATGTATACTCTGCAAATCACATTTAAGTGCTTGGCAGAAGGTTCATTAACCATTTTCATAACCTTTCTCTACCGTTTCATTCTCTATCAGCGCGCAGCAAGAAAGAACACCTAAAACTTTCCATTTTCCAGCCTATTTCTCTTCTTTTATTGGGATGGTCATGTATTCGTATGTAGGTGGGTGCTAGTAAAATATTTTCGCATTCAGAAGTCGGTGATTGAAATTTCACAAAAAGATCATGCCGCAATGAATAACGTCTTTCTTTTAATGATTTCCACCTCAAATCATGCAACATTTCCGTGAAGCTTTCCTTTCCCCCCTGTAACGTGAAAAAAAAAAAAAAAAAAATGAGCTGCCCTTCTCTGAACCTCAATGTCTTCCATTAGGCCCACCTGGTGAGGGTCCCACACTGAGCAACAGTACTCCAAGAGTGGACGCACTAGTGTGATGTAAGCAGTCTCTTTGGTGGAGATGTTGCATCATCAAAGTGTTCTGCCAATGACATGTAACCTTTGGTTCCCCTTCCCCACAATAATACCTGTGTTCTCTCCAAAGTTGTTCATAATTGTAGCTCCAAAGTATTTGGCAGAATTTACGACCTTAAGGTTTGACTGATTTATAGTCCAACTGAAGTTCAGCGGATTTCTTTTAGTGGTCATGTGTATTACTTCACACTTTTCTTTATTTAGTGTCAATTGCCAATTGTCGCACCATGTAGAAATTTTGTCTAAATCACTTTGCAGTTGCTTTTGATCCTCTGTTGACTTCACTAACTGATAAACAACAGCATCATCCATGAACAGGCTAAGGGAGCTATTCAGATTGTCTCCTAATTCGTTTATGAACACAAGGAGAGTACAGGACCTATAACGCTTCCCTGGGGAACACCAGATATCACTTCTGTTTTACTCTACGACTTACTGTCAATTATTACGAACTGTGTTCTTTCCGATAGGAAATCGCGAATCCAATCGCACAATTGGGGCAATATTTCATAAACACGCAATTTCATTAGAAGCCGCTTGCGAGGCACAGTGTCAAAAGCATTCCGGAAATCCAGAAATATGGAATCAAGATCCCTTGTCAATGGTACTTATCACTTCATATGAATAAAGGGCAAGCTGTGTTTCACAAGAGCGATGGTTTCTGAATCCGTGTTGACTATTTGTTAATAGGTTGTTCTCTTCAAGGTAGTTCATGATGTTCGAACACAGTGTATGTTCCAAAATCCTACTGCAAATCAACGTCAATGAGAAGGGCTGTAATTTTGGAGATCACTCCTATTGCCTTTCTTGGATATTTGGGTGAGCTGGGGAACTTTCTAGTCTTTGGGTACAGATCTTCCACAGAGTGATTGTTTGAATATGAAAACTAGGTATGGAGCTATTGCATCAGCATACTCCAAGAGGGATCTGGATGGTATACAATCTAGCCTGGAATTCACAATGAATCGTGGAAGCAGTGCACTTTTTACACATAACCAAGACTAAGGAAATGATTCCTGCACAAATGCAGCTTTGGGTATATGCTGTTAGAAATTTAAGTGCCTATGAAAAATTAAACAGAAAAACAGGTGTTATGCGATTGCATTTTAATAGCTATATCAGTGTTTGATACAGAACAAGGAGGGGAAGACATGACTGGTCACATGATTCTGATGAGGATAACACGAGTGTTCAACATCTTTCAATGAGTGTGCTCACACTACACTGCCCAGTGATCTCTATACAACTTGGATATATAACTCTGGTCTCCAAATCATAGCACTGTAGCATGTCTCCACATTCATATGTTTTACACATGATTTTGTGTTGTCCGCCATGTTTGAATATGGCGAACATATTTCCATTAGCTTATATGTGACAAGAATTGCTTTTTGCCTCTTGTTTTTAAATTCATGCCAATATTTGATGTAATAGGCTGGTAGGACTGTGGAATCTAAACATATTTTAATTTTTTGTTCTAGTAACACTTCGTAGCAGCCATATTTGAATTTGGCAAGAAACTAAACATGAACATCTATGGCTGGCATACTCAAACAACTGAAGTAGAGAGATCAGTGTGACACTGCCTGATAAACAATGGCACAGGATTGTCTAAAATACAAGACAAATGTAACACAGAAAGCAACTGCAAATACAAGGTTTCACCCTTAGAAGTAATATATATATTATACGAATATTAAGACGAAAAATTCCTAGCAGGAAAAATAAAATATAAAAAAATAGACGAAGATTACTCACCAGGCGAAGGAGCACAGGTGTGACAGCATCACAAATAAATGAACATACACAAATGCAAGCTTTCGCAACCCAGTTGCTTCTTCAGGCAGAAGGGAAGGAGAGGGAAAAGGAAATGATGAGGGTTTTAAGGAAGTGGGTAAGGAGCCATTCCAATCCCAGGAGAGGAAAGACTTACCTTGGGGGAAGAAAAGGAAGGTGAACAATTACACACACACACACACACACACACACACACACACACACACACACACGTACGTACATTTACACAGACGCAAATACACCTAGGCAGACATACTATCAGTAGTCTGCCTAGGAGTGTTTGCGTCTGTGTGTCTGTATGTGTGTGTGTGTGTGTGTGTGTGTGTGTGTGTGTGTGTGTGTGTGCGCGCATTTATTTATTTGTGATGCTGTCACACCTGTGCTCCTTCGCCTGGTGTGTAATCTTCGTCTATTTTATATATATTAATTAATTATAGAAGGAGACTTTCCTGGTGGGAAAAATATGCATAAAATAAAGATTGTTTGACTTACCGAAAGTACAGGCTTGCCGATAGACACATAAAAAACAAAAACACACAAACATTCAAGCTTTCGCAGCCGTTTGTTGCTTCGTCAGGAAAAGAGGAAGAAAGGAGAGGAGAAAGGGGAGATTATATATATAATTCCCCCCCCCCCCCCCCCCCGTCAAGACCCCGAGTTAACCGCCTGCCGGTGTAGTGCAAGGGATAGCGTCACCAATTGCGATACTGAAGGTCCCCGGTTCAATCCCGTCCCCGGCAAAATTTTATTTCTTTGTAATTATTTCCAGAATGTTCTACATGTTTCTTATGTTAACCATTCTTCTAATTCCTGGCAGAATCTGTCTGTGTATAAATAGCAGAGCAATCTGCCCGAGAGGCAGTCAGTGCTGCACATATGTTTCAGTTCGCAATAAACCTGCTTTCAGTGTAAGTGCTGTGTTCAGTAGACAACCCTGCCTTCGAAGTCAAGCCTGCTTCCATTTCAACACGACATTGTTTGATGGAGGCACCGGGTATCCTGTGCAACAGCTGCATGACCGTGGCTCTGATTAAGCAATGTAAAAGCAGTCGCTTACATGGACTAGAACCCAAATACAAGGAGTATACAGAGTACATCCTTCCGAAGTCTCTATCATCAGAAGACCCATGGACACGAAATCAGCGGTAAGCCAGCTGCACATCCGACACCCGTTGGTGTTCTCTGGAGACTCTGGACAGGCCACAACCAACTCCCCCAGCAATTGTGACGCCCAGTAGTAGAACAGGCGTCTGAGGACAGAAGACAACAGACCACTGTTTCCACTGTGGGCACCCTGGACATGTCGTACACTACTGCAGAGAGAGAAGGCGAGTATTCGACGATTATTTTGCTGCAAGATGTCAGCCATCAGAGCAGTTATATTCCAGGTAGTCACCTGCTGATGAGTTCTGTCGACCTATGGGAAGAAGCCCAATACTGTACCCTGGACAAGGTTGCTCCATGACGTGCCGCTGCCATTTACTGTCGCCATATGGAGGTACCAGCCGCTCCCCTAGGCTGCCGTGCCCAGGAAAACTAAGTAAGGTGACCATCTACAGAGGTGATGCCGCCACAGATGTAAATCCTCCGTGGACGACAATACCAAGATGTTGGGGAAATCTCATCAACGTCACAATCGACGGCCAACCAATCTGGGCACTGGTTGAGTCAGGAGCTTATTTCTTTGTATTGTCGGATAATTACCGCCTCACACTAAAGAAGTGAATGTTCTGTGATACCGGGGAAACTGTGCTAAAGGTCACAAATGCGAAGTACGACCAGCCAGCAGGAACTTTTGTCGCAAGAATAACCATCAACAGGAGCCAACCGTTTGAATTTGTGGTTTTAACAGAATGTAGTCATAACGTCATCCTCGGATGGGACTTCCTCCAGGCATCCCTAGCTATCATTGACTGAGGAGGATCTGAACTGCAAGTTGAGGAAGTCTCTCTGATGGGTACACATAATACAGAATTTTCTGGGAAGTTATTTGCCGTTGACAATGAGAAGAGTTGCAGTCACAAACACAAATGACTGGTTAAACTGTGAAGTGCTTGTCATTAGTAAAAAGTTTATCAAAATGTTCAAATGTCTGTAAATCTATCAGACCAAACTGCATGGTCATCAGTCCATAGCTTACAAACTACTTAAACCTAGGTAAACTAACCTAAGGACAAACACACACACCCATGCCCCAGGAAGGACTCTAACCTCTATGGTGAGCAACCGCGCGCTCTGCAGCGAGACGCTTTAAACCGTTCGGCTACTCCACCGCGGCAAAAAGTTTATCGAGCTCACCTAAGAAATTTTATACCAGCGGCTATCATAAGCATTACCGGTGGTCGCCCCCAAAGGAATGTGTATCTGGACAGCTGAACCAATCCAGGACGGTGAGCTCAATGTCATCAATGAAGACCCATGCTTTGCTGTTAGTACAGACAACATGCTGGAGGAAACAACCATGGAATTGCCAATAGGGCCCTGACTGACCAAGGAACAATGCCAGCAGGCGTTAGCTACACTATGCCAATTTTCAGGTGTGCTCACACCACAGCAAGACAAAACGGTCCACCCTAAGGCACCGTATTAATACTGGGGATCATCCACCAATTAACCAGCGTACATATAGAGTGTAGCCAGCTGAGAGATGGACAATCCAGGAAGAAGTGGAAAAGATGTTTGACAATGACATTATTCAACCTTCAGGGGGTCCTTGGTTGTCTCCGATGGTCCTTGTAAAGAAGAAGGATGGCACCTAGCGGTTCTGTGTCGACTATTGGCAGCTGAACAAAACCAAGAAGAAAGACGTCTATCCATAGACTGCTTGAAAGGAGCTACATACTTCTCAACTATGGACATGCAGACAGGTTACTGGCAAATGGAGATTGACGAAGCTGACAGGGAGAAGACGGCTTTTATTACACCTGACGTCCTCTATGAATTTTAAGTAATGCCATTTGGATTATGTAATGCCCCAGCCACATTCGAAGGCATGATGGACAAATTGCTTTGACACCTTAAGTGAACAACGTGTGTCTGCTATATAGATGACATTGTCGTTTTCTCGAAAACATTTGAAGAACATCTGAGTCGCCTGTCAACTGTGTTGAAGTGTGTTAAGACTGCAGGACTCTGCCTCAATTCAAAGAATTGCCTCATCATCGCCGACGAAATAAAAATCTTGTGGCATCTAGTGAATGGAGATGGTGTCCGTAAGGGCAGTCACAGAATTTCCAACTCCTCAGTATATCCGTGATGTGAGAAGTTTTCTCGGGCTGTGCTCATACTACAGACATTTCATAAAAAGGATTTTGTAACAAGGCACGTCCATTGCAAGAACTTCTGCAGGGAGATGCGAAGTTTTACTGGGATGAGACAAAAGAAAGAGGCTTTCCGGGCACTTGAGAAGGCTCTAACTTCCACACCAGTTCTAGCCTTGTATAACGAGAATGCAGATACTCAACTTCACACATACGCCAGTGGTTATGGGATTGGTGCAGTACTTGTACAAGTTCAGGAAGGTGCTAAAAAGGTGATAGCCTATGCATCAAGTGTACTATCAAAGTCTCAGATAAACTACTTGCAAATGAGACAGAATGTCTCGCAGTTATCCGGACTGTCAGCAAGTTCTGGCCATATTTATTCAGCAAACCATTCATCATCGTGACAGACCACCATTCTTTGTGTTGGCTGACTAGCTTGAAAGATCCGACAGGTCGACTAGCAAGATGGGCAGTACAAATCCAAGAGTACGATGTCACAGTGGTATTCAAGAATGGGCGCAAGCACAAGGATGCCGACTGCCTTTCGAGGAATCCATTAGTGGAAAACAACAAAAAGAATTAAATTTCAGTCTTCACTGAATTAGGTGACGTTACAGCTGAACAGAGGGAAGATCCAGCACTATTAACAACCATAGAGATTTTGGAGAAAGGAGAACCGACCAATGGAGAGTTCCAACTTATAAACGGAACATTGTATAAGAGCAACTATGATCCACTGGGCCCCAAATGGCTACTTGTTCCAGCTCATCTCCAGCCAGCTATTCTCAAATATTTCCACGATGCTCCAATATCCGGTCATCTGGGATTCGTGAAGACACTAGACAGAATCAGACGCAGGTATTACTGGAAAGGTCTCTACCAATCTGTCAAGCACTATGAGTCACTGAAAGGAGTGCCAGTGACGGAATCACGGCACATGGTTACCTCCAGGGCACAATATATCAATTTCACCTGCAGCAGCTCCATTCCACCGAGTTGGGATCAATCTTTTCGGGAGTTTCCCGAATTCGACAACTGGTAACCGATGGATAATAGTCTGCACTGACTACCTCACATGCTAAGCTGTCACCAAACCTGTGCAGACGGCAGAAGCTCCAGAGATTGCAAAATTCCTTGCAGAAGACATTATTTTGAAGCATGGTGCACCATGTGCGATGATGTCCGATCGTGGAAAAGTATTCCAGTAAAAACTAGTATCAGAGAATGTCACATTGTGACATTGTCCACAGCATGACACTTGAATACCATTCTCAAACAAACTGTCTTACAGAACGTTTTAACAAGATGTTAGCAGATATGCTGTCGATGTATGTCTACGTTAAGCAGAAGGATTGGGATACAATACTGCCAGTCATGACATTTGCTTATAATAACGCAAGGCAAGACACCACAGGCTTCATGCTGTTTTTTCTGCTCCATGGCAGTGAAGCTGCGATGACAATGGATACGCTGTTCCCGTACCAACCGGATGACACTCAGGATGACTATGTTAAACAGCTCATCACCAGGGTCAAAGAAGCAAGACAGCTGGCTCGCCTACGGACACTGGACGCCCACTGGAAGATCATCAGCAGTATAACGATACGCACCAACCTGTTGTGTACAGCCCAGGAGATCTGGTATGGATTTTTACCCCTGTACGGAAAGTTAGACTATCAGGAAAGTTATTGAAGCGATACTTTGTCCGCATGATGTCATATGCCGCCTGTCGGACATTACATACGAATTTCGAGGATTATGAGCCGTCGTCGAAACGACAAAAACGAAGAGACATTGTTCACATCCTGCGCATGAAGCCTTACTATGATCCTGAAGAGGAGATAGGCGGAAATGGCTTCTTGTTCAATGATTAAGAGCAGAACATCTGTCGTCAGTAATCATGCAGAGGAAAGGATTCTCCCGAACTGCCAAACAGAGGACCCACGACAAGATCAAGATCCAGAGCCAGGACATTGCAGCTGGCGCCAAAGGGACCTTAACAGCAAATCGCTGGGTGTTTTTTTTTTTTTTTTTTCTCTTCTTCTTCTTCCTTCTTCTCCTCCTCCTTCAGGAGAGGGAGCGATGCCGCAAAAACCCGAGTTAACCAACTGCCGGCATGTTGCAGGGGATAGTGTCACCAATTGCAGTGCTGAAGGTCGCTGGCTCAATCATGTCCTACCGCAAAAATTTATTTCTTTGTAATTATCATTTTCAGAATGTTCTACATGTTTACTTTTAATTTCTAATTGTTGCTTATGTTAACTATTATTCTAATTTCTAGTACATTCTGTCTGTATATAAATAGCAGAGCACTCTGCCCAAGAGGCAGTCAGTGCTGTGTGTATGTTTCGGTTCAAAATGAACCTGAAGTGCTGTGCTCAGTTGACAATCCTGCCTTCGAAGTCAAGGCT